>JAESUZ010003821.1:0-1337674 GCA_017311185.1 Proteles cristata cristata
TTTTTTTTACAAATAGTTTATTGTCAAATTAGTTTCCACATAACACCCAGTGCTCATCCCCACAAGCGTCCTCCTCCATGCCCACCCCTCCTCCCCCCCACATCCACCAGTCCTCAGTTTTTGTCAGCATTCAAAGAGTCTCTCATGGTTTGCCTCTCTCCCTTTCCCCCACCATTTCCGCCCTTCTTCTCCCCCTTGGTCCTCTGTTAAGTTCCTCCTAATCCTCCTATACGTGCACACATATGATATTTGTCCTTCTCTGCCTGACTTATTTAGCTCAGCATAACACCCTCAAGGTCCATCCATGTTGCTACACATGGCCAGATTTCATTGTTTTTCATTGCCATGTAGTATTCCATAGTATAGATAAACCACATCTTCTTGATCCATTCATCTGTTGATGGACACTTAGGCTCTTTCCATGTTTTAGCTATTGTGGAGAGTGCTGCTGTGAACATTGGGGTACATGGGCTCCTATGCATCAGCATTTCTGGATCCCTTGGGTAAATTCCTAGCAGTGCTATTGCTGAGTCATAGGGGAGTTCTATTGTTAGTTTCCTGAGGAACCTCCACACTGTTTTCCAGAGGGGCTGTACCAGTTTACATTCCCACCAACAGTGTAGGAGGGTGCCCGTGTCTCCACATCTCGCCAGCATCTAAAGTCCTCTGATTTGCTCATTTTAGCCACTCTGACTGGCATGAGGTGGTATCTCAGTGTGGTTTTGATTTGTATTTCCCTGATGAGGAGGGATGCTGAGCATCATTTCATGTATCTGTTGGCCATCTGGATGTCCTCTTTGGAGAAGTGTCTGTTCATATCTTCTGCCCATTTCTTCACTGGGTTGTTTGTTTTTCGGGCGTGTACTTTGGTGAGTTCCTTGTAGATTCTGGATATCAACCCTTTATCTGATATGTCATTTGCAACTATCTTTTCCCATTCCGTTGGTTGCCTATTAATTTTCTGGGTTGTTTCCTTGGCTGTGCAAAGCTTTTAATCTTGATGAGGTCCCAACAGTTTATTTTTGCTCTTGATTCCCTTGCTTTTGGGGATGTGTCAAGTAAGAAGTTGCTGCGGTGGAGGTCAAGCAGGTTGTTTCCTGCTTTCTCTTCTAGGGTTTTGATGGTTTCCTGTCTCACGTTCAGGTCCTTTATCCATTTTGAGTTTATTTTTGTGCATGGTGTGAGAAAATGATCTCGTTTCATTCTTCTGCATGTTGCTGTCCAGTTCTCCCAACACCATCTGTTAAAAAGGCTGTCTTTTTTTCCATCGGATATTCTTTCCTGCTTTGTCAAAGATGAGTTGGCTGTATACTTTTGGGTCCACTTCTGAGTTCTCAATTCTGTTCCATTGGTCTATGTGTCTGTTTTGTGCCAATACCATACTGTCTTGATGATGACAGCTTTGTAGTAGAGGCTAAAGTCTGGGATGGTGATACTTCCTGTTTTGGTTTTATTTTTCAGGATTACTTTGGCTATTCGGGGTCTTTTGTGGTTCCATACAAATTTTGGATAGTTTGTTCTAGTTTTGAGAAGTATGCTGGTGCAATTTTGATTGGAATTGCATTGAATGTGTAGAGTGCTTTAGGTAGTAATGACATCTTAACATATTTATTCTTCCTATCCATGAGCATGGAATATTTTTCCATTTCTTTGTGTCTTCTTCAATTTCCTTCATAAGTTTTCTATAGTTTTCATCATACAGATCTCTTGTATCCTTGGTTAGGTTTATTCCGAGGTATTTTATGGTTTTTTGTGCAATTTTGAATGGGATCAGTTTCTTGATTTCTCTTTCTGTTGCTTCATTGTTGGTGTATAAAAATGCAACCGATTTCTGTACGTTGATTTTGTACCCTGCAACTTGGCTGAATTCTTGGATGAGTTCTAGTAGGCTTCTGGTGGAATCTGTCGGGTTTTCTATGTAGAGTATCATGTCATCTGCAAAAAGTGAAAGTTTGACTTCCTCTCTGCCAATTCTGATGCCTTTGATTTCCTTTTGGTGTCTGATGGCTGATGCTAGGACTTCCAGCACTATGTTAAACAGCAGTGGTGAGAGTGGGCATCCCTGTCGTGTTCCTGATCTCAGGGGGAAAGCTCTGAGTTTTTTCCCGTTGAGGATGATGTTAGCTGAAGGCTTCTCATAGATGGCTTTGATGATGTTTAAGTAGGTTCCTTCTATCCCAACTTTCTCGAGAGTCTTTATTAAGAAGGGATGCTGTATTTTGTCAAATGCTTTTCTGCATCTATTGACAGGATCATATGGTTTTTATCTTTTCTTTTATTAATATGATGTATCACATTGATTGATTTGCGAATGTTGAACCAGCCCTGTAACCCAGGAATGAATCCCACTTGATCTTGGTGGATGATTCTTTTTATGTGCTGCTGGATTCGATTTGCAAGGATCTTGTTGAGAATTTTTGCATCCGTATTCATTAAGGATATTGGCCTGTAGTTCTCTTTTTTTGCTGGATCTCTGTCTGGCTTGGGAATCAGTGTGATGCAGGCTTCATAAAATGAATCCGGGAGTTTTCCTTCGCTTTCTATTTTTTGGAACAGCTTGAGAAGAATTGGGATTAATTCTGTTTTAAATGTCTGGTAGAATTCCCCAGGGAAGCCATCAGGTCCAGGGCTCTTATTTGTTGGGAGATTTTTGATCACTGATTCAATTTCTTCACTTGTTATGGGTCTGTTCAGTTTTCTATTTCTTCCCGTGTGAATTTTGGTAGTGAGTGTGTGTTTAGGAATTTGTCCATTTCTTCTAAGTTGTCCAATTTATTGGCATATAATTTTTCATAGTATTCCCTGATAATTGCTTGTATTTCTGAGAGGTTGGTTGTAATAAGTCCATTTTCATTCATAATTTTGTCTATTTGGGTGCTCTCTCTTTTCTTTTGGATAAGTCTGGCTAGAGGTTTGTCAATTTTGTTTACTCTTTCAAAAAACCAACTCTTGGTTTCATGGATCTGTTCAATTGTTTCTTTGGTCTCGATGTTGTTTATTTCTACTCTAATTTTTACTATATCTCTTCTTCTACTGGGTTTAGGGCATTCTTGTTGCTCTGCCTCTAGTTCCTTTAGGTGAGCTGTTAGATTTTGGACTTGCGCTTTTCTAATCTCTTGAAATAGGCCTGGAGGGCAATGTACTTTCCTCTTAGGACTGTCTTTGCCGCATCCCATAGATTTTGAATTGTTGTGTTTTCATTTTCATTTGTTTCCATATATTTTTAATTTCATCTCTAATTGCCTGATTGGCCCATTCATTCTTTAGAAGGGTGTTCTTTAACCTCCATGTTTTTGGAAGTTTTCCAGACTTCTTCCTGTAATTGATTTCAAGTTTCAAAGCATTGTGATCTGACAGTGTGCATGGTATGATCTCTATTCTTTTATATTTATTGAGGCTGCTTTATGTCCCAGTATGTGATCTATCTTGGAGAATGTGCCATGTGCACTTGAGAAGAAAGTAAATTCCCTGGCCTCAGGATGTAAAGTTCTAAATATATCTGTCAGGTCCATCTGGTCCAATGTATCTTTCAAGTCCATTATTTCTTTAGTGATTTTCTGTCTGGTTGACCTATCCATTGCTGTAAGCGGAGTATTAAAGTCCCCTGCTATTAGCACATTCTTATCTATAAGATTGTTTCTGTTTGTGATTAATTGTTGTAGGTATTTAGGTGCTCCCATATTTGGTGCGTAGACATTTATGATTGTTAGTTCTTCCTGATGGATGGACCCTGTAACTATTATGTAGTGCCCTTCTTAATCTCTTGTTATTGTCTTTAATTTAAGTCCAGTTTGCCTGATATAAGTATCGCTACTCTGGCTTTCTTTTGATTTCCTGTAGCATGATATATATTTCTCCATCCCCTTACTTTTAATCAGAAGGTATCTTCCCGTCTAAAATGAGCTTCTTGTAGACAGCATATAGATGGATTTTGTTTTTTAATCCATTCTGCTACCCTATGTCTTTTGATTGGAGCATTCAGCCCATTTACATTCAGTGTTATTATTGAAATATGTGGGTTTAGAGTTTTGTATCTTTTGTAGGGTTCATGTTTGTGGTGGTGTCTCTGGAATCTTTGTTCCTTGCAACCTTTCCTTCAGAGCACCCCCCTCAGAGTTTCTTGTAGGGCTGGCTTCGTGGTGACAAATTCTTTCAATTTCTGTTTGTTTGGAAAGGTTTTTATCTCTCCTTCTATTTTGAATGACAGGCTTGCTGGATAGAGATTCTTGGCTGCATATTTTTACTGTTCATCACATTGAAGATCTCTTACCATTCCTTTCTGGCCTGCCACGTTTCAGTAGATAGGTCTGTCACCACTCTGATAGGTTTCCCTTTGTATGTGAGGGCCCTTTTCTCCTAGCTGCTTTCAAAATTCTCTCTTTGTCCTTGTATTTTGCCATTTTTCTATGATATGCCGTGCAGAAGATCGATTCAAGTTACGTCTGAGGGGGTTCCTCTGAGCCTCTTGTATTTCAACATTTACTTCCTTCCCCAGGTTGGGAAAGATCTCTGCTATAATTTGTTCCAGGACTCCTTCAGCACCTTTCCCTCTCTCTTCCTCTTCTGGGATTCCTATGATACGGATATTGTTGCGTTTGACTGTGTCGCTGAGCTCTCGAATTCTTCTTTCCTGTTCCTGGATCAGTTTGTCTCTTTTTGTCAGCTTCTTGTTTTTCTAGAATGGTGTCTTCTAAATCACTTATTCTCCTTTCTGCCTCTTCAAGCCGTGCATTGGAGGCCTCTAATTTATTATGGATCTCATTTATCGCATTTTTTAATTCTTCATGCCTATTTTTATTTTCCATTCTGTCTGTAGCCATAGTTTCTTTGATGTCGCCTATGTTTTTTTCAAGCCCTGCTATTAATTTCACATTATTCTAAAATCTTGTTCACTTATGCTGCTGATATCTGTTTTGAGCAGTTCATTAGCTGTCATTTCTTCTTGGAGTTTCTTTGGAGGAGAGCTCTTTCGTTTCGTCATTTTAGTTAGCTTTCCGGATCTTGTTGGTTTTAAAGAACTGTTATGCTCTCTGTTTCTATGAGCACTGCTATATTCAAGAAACTCTTTGACTTTCCAGGGCCTATCCTTTCAGAGATTGTTTTTTGAATGGTATCCCTCGGTCACTCTTGTTGGGACCTTAGTTATTTTATTTTCCTATTCGTAGTGATATTTGGGACTCTTCACCTTGGGTACTCTAGCTTGTTTCTTGAGGTAGCCCTGGAAAAGAAAACAGACAGACAGACACACAGGGAGCAGGAGCACACAAACACACAGGCTGATTCAACTAACATGCAAAGTGAGAGGGAAAACGAAAAAGTTAATAGAAAAGACGGAGGAAGGAGGGCGAATAGGGAGCATAAAATACATAAAAGGGTCAAAAAGGGGAAAATAAAAGGAAAAAAGAAGAAAACCGATGGACAAAGAACGGTTTAAAGCATATACCTGGATTTCCCAGCTACAGTTAAATAGCCGTGTGTATGCAGTGCTGGTTGAAGAGCATAGAGAAAAAGAGAGAAGGCAGGGCGGGATGAGGCAGATTTGGAAATAGAATGAACAGGCAGAAGGGATAAGAAACTTTTTTCAAAGAGGTAAAGGCAGAAGGGATAAGAAACTTTTTTCAAAGAGGTAAAGGGTAGAATGTGGTTGGATAGGTGAGAGAAGGATGCTGGAATTATCCAGAGAAACTATATAGTTTAATTACTCCTGAGAAAAATAGCTGAAAAAGTCGGTAGGTGTAGAATTTACATTTACAGAATGGACTTGTGATTGTTTAAGCAAGCTGGCGACCAGAGTTAATCAGGTCAGTGTTTTGGGGAAAAAAGCGAGAAAAGAGAAAAAAGAAGAAAAAAAAAGAGAAAAGAAAGGGGAAAAAGAAAAAAAAAGGGAGGAGGGCACCTCTCAGGCAGAGATGGGCGTGGCGTGATCCGATGTCTCAGGCGGGGGTTCTGCCTTGGCGATTGTGGGAAGGAGAGTGACGGTGCTCCAGTCCCTTCTTGAACCCCGCGCTGCAGCTCGCTTTTTTTTTTTTTTTTTTTTTGGCGTGTCAACTCCCCGTTCCGGGGACGCAGCCGAAGTTGGTTGCACTCTTCAACCCAGGCCAGTTCAATCTCCAAATCCCAGCCCGCGCCCCGCTGAAGTTGCCTTAGACACAGCTTCCCAGACAACCCCCTCGGGCAATTCCAGGCTCCCTGCTGAGCTCTGGGGGCGGAGTCAGGATCGCTGCTTTCTTCTCTGGTCGGCTCTGGTGCGCATGCGCGGGGGCTTGCCTGCGGCGTCCGCGTAGCCTGAGCCCGCTGGAGTGAGGAAAACCGGGTCTCTCTATGGCTCGTCAGCCGAAACACGAACTCACAGGCAAATTTCCCAGTTTTTAGCTCTTTGCCTTCCCTCTCGAGTTCCAGCCAGCCAGGAGCGCGGACGCCTGGTGTCTGCGCGTCTCCTTCAGGTGTCCCAGCCGCCCTGGAGCTACAATGGCGGCAAGCGCGCCGCCGCTGGAGTGAGGAAAACCGGGTCTCTCTATGGCTCGTCACCCGAAACACGAGCTCACAGGCAAATTTCCAGTTTTTAGCTTTTTGCCTTCCCTCTCGAGTTCCAGCCAGCCAGGAGCGCGGATGCCGGGTGTCTGCGCGTCTCTTTCAGGGATCCCAGCCGCCCTGGAGCTACAATGGCGGCAGGCGCACCCACTCCGCTTTAAAACCCCACCTCCAGGAGCGGCACAAAGAAGCAGTTTGTGTGCTCAGCCTCCCCCAGGACCAGTTGTCGTGAGGGGGCCTGGTGTGCAGATATTTGGCAAGTACGGTCTTTCTATGCACCGAGCGGAGATTTTTCTGTCTCGGACTCTCCCCTTTTCCCCTCTCACTCCCCGTAGAGGGTAGAGGGGGATCGCCTCCCACCCTGGAGGCTCCGATCCCGGGCTGATTTTACCTTTCCCGGTTCGCACTCACGTTAGAAGGCTTTCTCAGTGGATTCTGCGTCCTTTTTTCTCCCAGTCTCTCAGGTTTTGTATGGTTTCCAACGGCTTCAGATCTTTTCTGTGTGATGTATGGGCGCGAGTGCAAGTACGGAGCTCCTTACTTCTCCGCCATCTTGCCTCCCTCTCCAAAAAAATTTTTTTTTAATTTATTTTTGAGAGAGAGAGACAGACACACAGATGCACCAAGTGTGAACGGAGAAGGGACACAGAGAGGGAGACAGAATCAAAAGTCAGCTCCAGGCTCTGAGCTGTCAGCACAGAGCCTATCACGAAGCTCAAACTCATGAACTGTGAGATCATGACCTGAACAGAAGTCAGACACTAAACCACCTGAGCCACCCAGGTGCCCCATCCTCTTCGCTTTGATCAAATTCGCAGAATATCTCTGGCCATTCAGAGCCATGTTTTTAGAAGGGAAGTATTACAGAGACGTAGCTAGGATGGAGACAGGTATTATATTACAAACAACATATTGTGCTTTGGCAGACTTTCACTGTTTTAGGACATGCGCACACAAAGGCAGGACTCCTCCTGGGCCTGTGGATGGGGTCTGGGCAAGTGAGCTTACGTTTCGTTTGCTGCTGGGTAAATTTCCCTCTGCTTAAAACTTGAACCAGCCGTAGATATGTGTGTCTTTTAAGGGTGGTGACCTAATTAATATCAGTGGGGAAACAAATTTCTATCCTGCTCCCTTTTCATAGAGACACCTGGGGATAGAGTGCCAAGGACAGATATAAATTTCAAAGCATGTTTCAGTTCTTCTATGTCAATAAAAGGTAGGTCTGGAAGTGAGGAACTGTTTTAGCCAAGTATATATATGCTTATTTATAAACAGCAAAGACTGAGTATGGAAGAAACAAATTACATAATAAAGCATTTCCATTATCCATAACACTGAATAGCTCTCTGGCATTTGGGCTTTGTGGGATTATTTAGAGCCCTGATGTTTTCTTTTCCTCTTTTCTTTTCTTAAAAGGCATTTTTGTGCAGTGGCAGGAGACATGAATTCTAAGGCTGAGGTTTACTTCTAGACTCTAGGCTTGGAGGCACTTCTAATCTGAGGCAAATGTAAGCTGTCTTCCAGTAGGAGTGGTATCCCCAGCCATGGTACTTGTTTGCCTCACACCATGGTATTTCTACCAACCATTAGCAAGAAGGGGAAACCTATTGGCCAAAAGAAAAAAAGTTTGGAAGATGGAAGGGGGACTAAGAGGCTTGTTTGTCCACATGAAATATTAGTTTGTGTGCAAGAGGAAACTATGAGAACCATAAAGGTGAGGTGGGAATAAAAACCCTTGATGCATGCACAACTCACCAGGGATTAAAGCCAAAGGCCATCCTGGAACCTGATCTAACCATTCACGTTGTAATCTAAAGCCTTGTCAGTGCATTGCAGGTGCACACCACATGACCAGGTGGGGGAAAAAAAGAGGTGAAGCCAACTGGGAAGAGAGTGGCAGTTTCATCTTTATAATACATACATCCCAAGGTGCGACTGTGCATCTGGTTTCCATTTCAGAACTTTTTACTAGTAGCTTTACCAAAAGTGTGGCAGACAATTGTGTGAGTTAGGGAGTCCATATGTTAACGAGGGGCTGGGAGGGATATGATGTGGCAGTGATGCTGCAGGACCTACAAGGGCTGTTGGGACGAAGGGAATGAGACCGAGGGACCCAGAAGGTGGTATATAGACATGACGTTGAGTCACCTGCACAGTCATATGTGGCTTGGCACTGCTAAATCTTCAGAGAGTGTAGAACTTTGAAGACATGGATATAAAAAAAACAATGTTCCGAGGATGATCGCATTTTGGACAAAGTGAAAATGCTTTTCTGATGTGGAACAGATGGAAAATCATTGAACTCTAGACCTGGAAGGGATTTTAGAGTCATCCATCCCAGCTCTTCATTGACAGGCAAGTCTCTGAAGGCCTTGTGTGTCCACTGGGTCACTGGACCTTCCCAAAGTTACAGAGCTTGTGTTAGAGGTGGTCTGGAGGCCCACATTCCTGCCTTCTATGTAGGGCTCTGTTCTTAAATGTCTGCTGCTCCACAGTAAGACCCCTCTGGTGCTAAGTGTTTGAGCCACTGCCTTGCCTGATGATCAACTACCTTGCATTTCTGCAGGGTTCTTTGTTGAAATTCACCTTTGGGCATATTTTTATTATTTTCAAGTGGAATAATACCATGATAGCAGTGGTGCTAGAAGCCTCCCTCAGTGGTTTGACAACATGGAAATATATTGGTTTTTTGTCTGGAAAGCTATTATCTCCATTTATATCTAGTGATGCCTGGATGACCTCCTCCCCAAATATGGTCACTGTTCACCAGTGCACCCATCAGGTTACCCTTGAGCTCTTTATTTGGTTTTTATTTATTTATTTAGTTAGCTAGTTAATATATTGATGAGGGTTTTATTGAGTACCTATTCTTTACTGAGTACCTTCACTGAGTTCCTATTTTATGTGAAGTCATTCACCTATTTTAGGCAAAGGACCATGACGAATGCTGTAGGAATGACATATGAATTAGAAATTAACCCTAAACCTAAGGAATAGTTTAGTAATATTGAACATATAACACTAATTTTTTAAGTATTTAATGTGTTTAGCCCAAATGAGAAGGAGAGTTTGGTTTTACAGTTGAGGTTCTGATCTGGACCTTAGAAGACCAGTAAGATGTTCAGGAGGATGAAGCATCTAGATGAAGAGGGCTGTGTAAACAAAATCACTTCTATCTTCTCTCTGGAAGCCAGAATCTCAGACAAGATGATAACAGGGTTGTCCCTGCTTGTGACCCCATTAGCACTTCTCCTAACTCTTGCACTAAAAGAATAGTTTTTCACATTTTCCTTCCCTCTTATTTTCCTGATCTTTGGCATTTTTATTAGACATCAGTAAAGAAGAAACCAGAAAACAAATTGATTGGCTGTTTTAAAAAAAATACTTATCATTTGAACCTTTAAGACTCCTTTAAAAAGGGAGGGGCAACCAACCAGTGCCTTATAAACGTCAGAGTAGAGGGGCGCCTGGGTGGCTTAGTCGGTGAAGCATCCGACTTTCGCTTAGGTCATGACCTTGCCGTTCGTGGGTTCGAGTCCCGCGTCGGGCTCTGTGCTGACTGCCAGCTCAGAGCCTGGAGCCTGTTTCAGTCTGTGTCTCCCTCTCTCTCTGACCCCCTGTTCACGCTGTCTCTCTCTCTCTCTCTCTCCTAGAAATAAATAAAAAACATTTTAAAAAAATAAAAAAAAATAAATGTCAGAATAGATTATTTTCCCTGAAAGCATCTAATCTTGTGGTCTCTGAGGCTTTCCCTTCTTCTGCTTTGTTTTATCCACCTTATGATTTCCATTGTATGCCCTTGAGTACCTAGCTAACTCGGTGACAGGGCTGCTTCTCTGAATGGGCAAGCTCCTGGGGCTCCTCCTTTATGTGACACCAGTGGGTTCAGAAGGCCCCCTTTGCTTGTCCTCCCAGGACACCCAAGTGAAACTTCAAGTGGCATGCCAAGGAGCGGTGGGCCCGGATGTGTGTTTTTGGCAGTTTCGAGCTGACATGAGCATCTGTCAGGCCTGCCTTTTTATGACTCCCTCCAGACTGCTTGAAAAGAGATGAAAAGGTTTATTGGATCTGAGGAAGAAAGTGGTCAGGAAAGAGCACGAGAAGGGTGAGGCTCTTATAGAGCTCAGGTTCCCCCTCTGATCTTTGCTAGCCAAGTAAGGTATGTGGTTTGCATTCTCCTCTCTCCCTCCCTCCCTCTCTCTTTCCCTCTTTCTCTCTGTTTGTCTCTCATTTTCTGGGAGCCATCTTTGTGCATTCTCTTTAGAACCTATTGTCTTTGTTTTGGGGCCCTTAGAATCAGTCTTTGGACCACCCTATTGGTATTTCAAATCAGGGCAGTCTTCCTAGCCTTGTTTTGGAGTCCTTTCTTGATGGTGTAAGAGGGATGGAAATGCTATTACATTTCATTTGTGCAAGCTCCTACCCTCCTCCTATAATTCTTTGAAGCCATTCGTCTCCTTTCTTCTGTAGCACAAGGCTCTGTTGCCTGTGACCTCTTTTGATGATCATTTTAACTGAATTTTAGCTATCTAACTACTTGATCCCTATGCCTGATCCCTATGCAGCTTTATCCTAGGCTCTAGAAGCAACCCAGTCTTTGATTGGAGCAATTGTAGAAACACTGATTTAGCTCACCTTTTTCAAAATAAAGCCTTTTGCTGCCACTTGAGATCTAACCCTGTGACTCTGTTCATTTGTTCATTAATTCATTACACAAATATATATTGATAGTCTACTTATCTCAGGCATTGCCTTAGCATCTGGGACTATGATAGGAAAACAGAAAGACAAGATGTGTGCCCTCAAGGAAGGCAGAAGACAGCACATTGAGCAATTCAACAATGTATAGAACATATTAGATGGTGATAAGTTTTAAGGAGAGAAATGCAATTATAAGGAGGTAAGATGTGCCAGTAGGGGAGAATGTTGCAGTTTTGAATAGGGTTGTCAGTGAAGTCTTCTGGGATGAGGTAACGTTGCGGCAGTTACCACTTGGAGACCTGGGAGAAAAGCCCTTTAGTCAGAAGAAACAGCAAGTTCAAGTTGCCTGAGTAGAGAGTTCCCTCAGAGCGTGTAAGGATCAGCAAGGAGGTTTGTGGTGGCTGGAGTGGAGTGAGGGTGGGTAACAGCTGGAGATAATGTCAGAGGGGGGAGTAGAGGCTGAGGAGTCTTGAGGGAAAATTCCAGGACTTTAGCTTTTGCTCTAAAGGACTTGGAAGCTATTAGAGGTTTTTTTTTTTTTCAGAGATGAGAAATGATATAATTTATATTGTTAGGGTATTACTTTGCCTGTTGTGTTCAGAAAAAAATGGTAGAGGTATAAGAAAGGAAGCAGGGTAGAGGTTCTTGCCAGGAGCAAGTTAACAGTATCTTGGACAAGGATGGTAATGGTGAAGTTAGGAAGAATTTCTGGATTCTGGAAATACCTTGAAGGCTGAGACAGTAGTATTTGCTGATGGATTAGATACAGTGAGAGGAATAATCTTGTCAAGGATGATGCCAGGTTTTTCACCTGAGCAGCAGAAGAATGAGCTTGCCTTTTGCTGAGATATCATAGGAACAAAACATTTCAGTAGTGAGATAATAAAAATTGGTTTTAATCATGTTGTTGGAGATGCCTAATAGTCATTCAAAAATAGGAAGATCATGGAAGAGGTCAAAGCTGAGGATATAATTTTAGGAAATGTCAGGTTATATATATATATATATTGTGCAGGGGAGATAAATCTGAGCCATGGGATACTCTAGCATTTAGAGCATGTAAAGACAAGGAAGCAACAAAGGCAGTAGCCAGTGAAAAGATTCGATGGGCTGTTTCAGATGCTGCTGGTGTATCAAGTGAGATAGAGACTAAGAAACTGACTTTTGCCCATATCAGTGTGGAGGTTGTTGGTTGCCATGATAATGGAGTCAGTTTCAGGGGAAAAGGGAGGAGACACATTGGTGTTGGATAATTCTTCTGAGGATCTTGCTGAAAAGTGCAAGTAGGAAATTTATAAGTTAATTGAGAGAGCTTTTGAACCAAGGAAGGTTTTCCTTATTCTTTTAAAGATGAGAGATTCTAGAGCATTTTGATGATGGTGATGATGATGATGATCACATGGAGGGACAAAAATGGACACAAACTGAAGGGGAAAGTTGTTGGAGTGATTTCATTGAGGAGGTGAGAGGAGATACAACCTGTCATAAAAACAGATGGAGGATGGGTAATACCTCTTTATAGAGGAAAATTCTGACAAGCAACTAGCCATTCCTCTCCAAATAATCCCAAAAGGCTCCTAGAGTATGAGAAACCAGGCTTCAGCCTTCTGGGTAGAAAATTGGAAGATTTTTCTCTGGAAGAACTGGCCTATGAGAAAAGATATAGAGATATAGTCCTGTGCGGGGGACCATTGTGAAAGTCCCATCATGCTTAAGTGAAGCTCTATGGCCTTCAAGCCTAGCTTAAGCCAACAAAGAAGTAAAAAGTTTTATTCTTGACTTGTCAGTATAAGCAGAGGGTCAGAAAGCAATGGATAACCTGATGATGCTGAGACTGTAAAAAATACAAGTAATAGGAATGGGGGGCGAAAGATGATTCAGGGATTAGAAGAGGTAAGGGAAGATACTGCATCTATACAATGAGAAAACAGTGCTTTCAAAAGGAGCTATAAGAAATACATTTTGGAAAGTAAATTCATGACAAGCAATATTAAAATTTAATAGAAGGGAGGGATAGGCTTGAAAGAGGAAGGCAAAGATTGTAGAAAACAGAAAAAAAAAGATGAAGAGATATCTATGGGAGAGGATACTTAAGCAATTAGAATTGGCACAGATATTAGAGAATGACCCAGGGTAGTAGGATTTCCAGTAACAGAAATGGGAGAGGGAAACATTTGAAAGAAATGATACGAGAAAAATTTTCCTTCATGAAAGTAACATGAATTTCCATACTGCAAAAAACATTTTCCCCCTAAAACCATGACCAGAACCAGGGCATGTTCTTGTGACAGGAATGAAGAGGAAATCATAAAACCTTCTAGAAAGCAAAACACAACTCTCTTAGGAAAGATGCGAGAACCTAAGATGCCATTGTTCACTTCTGGAATCAGTCCAGAAGATAACAAAGAAAGCCTTCAAAATTTGGAGAGAAAGTGATTTCCAACACAGACTTATATACCCGGAGAGACTCATAATTGAGTATGAGGGTACAATAAAGATGGGCATTTTCAGATATGCAGGTCTTCATGGAATAGTCTTCCCATGCTTCTTAGAAGCTACTGGAAGAGGTTGTAAGATCCAGGAAGTAGGAAATGCAACCTGGGAAAGTGGTAAGGGGAATTTCCAGAATGATAGGAAAGAAGACCCTAGGCCATCAGCTCTGTAGGAGGATTCAAGAGTGGCAGTTCATTTTGGAGCAAGAAGAGGGGCAAGAAAAAAATGATTAATCACTAAATTTACATATTTGAAATTAGGAATATTTTATTGATGGGCTTTGAGAGAAGGTTGGGAGATCTGGTCACAGTGTCTAGAAAACTCAGCAAATCCCCGAAAAAGCAAAAGTTTCTTTTTTAAGAAAATTCTTGGGGCGCCTGGGTGGCTTAGTCGGTTAAGCGTCCGACTTTCGCTTGGGTCATGATCTCGCGGTTCGTGGGTTAGAGTCCCGTGTCGGGCTCTGTGCTGACTGCCAGCTCAGAGCCTGGAGCCTGTTTCAGTCTGTGACTCCCTCTCTCTCTGACCCTCCCCTGCTCACGCTCTCTCTCTCTCTCTCTCTCTTAGAAATAAATAAAACATTAAAAAAAAAACTTAAGAAAATTCTTATTATGTTTATTTAATTTTTTGAGAGAGAGAGACAGAGCACGAGCAAGGGAGGAACAGAGAGAGAGGGAGATGCAGAATCTGAAGCAGGCTCCAGGCTCTCAGCTGTCAGCACAGAGCCCAACGTGGGACTTGAACTCACAAAAGGCGAGATCTTGACCTGAGCTGAAGTTGGAGGCTCAACTGACTGAGCTGCCCAGGCACCCCCAAAAGATTCTTTAAGAAAAGAAATGTAATTATGCTTCCTACTTGTCATATCAGTATAATAATGTATACATATTAAATGATGATGGTGGTGTAAGCCTTAGCAGTACATGAATTATATCAGTAGGTTGTGGCAAAGGACAGTGGAGGTATAGGGAATGGGGATATCAGTGAGCTAAAGTATTCTCTCCGTCAGTAAGAAATCAGTACATAGTGGTTAAAACTGAAACTGGGAAAGAATATTATAAGGACAATAATTTAAAACAGTTTTGGATCAGAACAACTAAAATAGCTAGAAGTGGTTGTTTTGGGGATAAAAGATGGTAGTGAGTCAGGACTGTATTTCTTTGTTACATTATTATTTCTAAAACCTATGTATATTTGTGACTGATAAGTAGACAGGAACTTCAGAAAAACCAAAAATGACCGAATGGGTTGAGAGAGAGCGAGAGAGCGAGAGAGCAGAGAGTTCATGGGATCTCTGTATATCTTGGTATGGGAGTGAAGAGAAAGAAAGAGCATCTGCTTTCTGGAGGGTACCATGTCAGCTTACCCAGAGTTGGTACCTCTGGTTGTAGTTTACTTCTTTTTTTTTAAGTAATTTTTTTCACGTTTATTTATTTTTGGGAGAGAAAGAGACAGAGTGAGAGTGGGGGAGGGGCAGAGAGACACAGAATCCAAAGCAGGCTCCAAGCTTCAGGCTCCAGGCTCCAAGCTCCAGGCTCCAACTCCAAGCTCTCAGCACAGATCCTGATGCAGGGTTCGAACCCGCAAACCATGAGATCATGATCTGAGCTGAAGTCAGACACTTAACTGACTGAGCCACCCAGGCGCCCTATAGTTTATTTCTTCCTTCACTGTGGCTACTTGATCTCACCATGCTCAACAGTGATGTGTGTCCTCCTCTCTCTGAATCAAAGGCAAGAAGTAATGTATATCCCCATACTCACCAGAAGATCTACGGGGTATTTTCACATGAAAGGCATGGTGGCAAATAATGATTTTTTTAAAAAATTCTTTGGGATTCAGACATTTGTCCTGGTTTGTAAGACTTTCAGAAGTTCCTCTGACAGCAAGCTCTTAGCATTTTTAAATGGAAGTAACAGAACTAACTGTTGGTGTGAACGTCAAGGCGAAATTTGTTTCCAGTCTTCGCTCTACTCTGGCCTAACCCACATACTTGAGCTTCAGTCCCCTCAACATTGCAACTGACTTCAAACAAAAAAGATATACCTCCATATCCTGGGGTGCATGAGGTAGCCAGATGATTGAGTTCTTTAGGGGTAGTGATTCACCTCTCATCTAAGAGGAAAATCGCTGTCATGATATAGAGTATGTGTGGAAACCAGAGACCTGTTAAACTCATAACCTGAGTGAGCATTCTTATCTCCCTGTGCCCCTTTTAAATCAACATGCCCATTTTATGTTTTTTTTTTTTTATTATTACATATGATATCATTTGAGGAAAAGAAACTTGATTCTTTTAACAGGTCTGTTCTTTGCAAGATGTTACACTCGGCTCTTACAAGTGGGCCCCACAATATATTTCTGGACACCTTGTATATATATGATAAAGAGTGAAAAGCTGACATGTTTTGTAGACTGAAGTGTTATGTTTTTGGAAAGTGTTTGTGTAATTGATAGGGTAGCGGGGGAGTCTGGTTGGATATACCATGTAGCCTGGTGGTTCCTATTTCACCATAAATTCTAGTTCAGAGATGTGGAAAGGAGGGCAATGTTGTGATCTCCCATGTGTGGGTGTGTAAAAGTGTGTGCACACTCATACACACATATGTTTAAGAGTAAAAGTACACACACATATGGCAAATATAAAGCCATGGTTGAGAAGAAAGGGCATAACCTCGTTGGGGTGAATCAAGGGTGGGAGCTTAAGGAATGCAGCGAGGGAAGGAGATGAGAGGAAGTTAGGCGATCCATGCTAAAAGACAAAAAGGGGAGCCTTTCTGTGGATCTGGAAGAGATTTTGTTCAACTGCCTGCTGCTTATAAAGCAGCTGCCCAGGTGGAAGGAATTGGCACTTTCAAGTCACATAGCTAAATAGTGGTAGAGTTATAACTAGACCATGATTTGTCTATTCTTTGGTCCAGTAGGCTTTAGAGTTGACTCTGTTGCTTGAGCAATCAAATGGTAAGAGGAGTCTGAGATTGTGACCATGGAATTCAGGACATGAAGAGGCTAGGTCAGGCTTCCCTGTCACTATAACATGGGCAGAGTTGACATGGGGTCAGGGTGGAAAAGTTAGGCATTGATAATCCCTGCAGAAATGACCTGCTGTCCACCAGAACTTATGCTGAGAAGCTAAATAGTTCAGAGAGGGCTGAAGTTATAAAGAAGTTTGTCTTGGATACACCAGTATTATAGTTAACTCTCACCAAGTGGGGGTTTGAGATGAAATGGATGGGTCACACTTTTTGATCACTTTTTTAGATCTCAGAAATAATGACATTGCAGTGAGTGGGTATTGCTTTCAAGAACTGACTGGGAGTGTGAAGACTGGCTGATGAATAAGCATGGAGCAGAGACTGAGTGGCAGGGGTCCAGATAGGGAGAGGAAACAGGTAGGCTTTGAGTGGAAGGGGCTAGAATTTGCTTAGTAGATTATATGAGTCAGGGTCCCAACAGGAAATAGGTGACACAGGCAGACTGGATAATTGAGAATTTAATGGACGTTTTGCAAAAGTGTGGTCAAGACTTAGGGAAGGAAGCACTTATATCACTACTTCTTGGAGCTGGAAGCCTTGGAGCTCTCGCCACCATAGGCTAGAAAGAGCGAGAGGAGGAGGAAATCTGGGAGAGAGTAGCTCCAGCTTTAGGA
The DNA here is from genome assembly GCA_017311185.1 of Proteles cristata cristata. Classification (NCBI taxonomy): domain Eukaryota; kingdom Metazoa; phylum Chordata; class Mammalia; order Carnivora; family Hyaenidae; genus Proteles; species Proteles cristata. The sequence goes on from JAESUZ010003821.1 coordinate 17,369, forward strand.
GAGTGTTACTGGCTGGAGATAACAGGTATGACAATGTCACCGAATCATGTGATCTGGTGGGAAAGGAGGCAGTGGGGACAGGCCCCTCAAGTCATTCTTCTCCAGTGCTCTGATCTACTGGTGCCTCCCTTTACCATCCCATCAGGGGGCTGGAGGGCATTGGAGTTCACTGCTACTGTTGATTGGGTCAGCCTCCCAGCATGGCGCATGGTGGAGGGCAGAAAGGGTCTGAAGTGGTGAATGAAAGATATCCAGGACAGGGGACTTGAGTGGTTGTGACAAATTTTTTGTAAACTGCATATTGATGTATTGCCTAAATAGATCTGTTCCTTGAGAAACCTCCCCCCCCCTCCCCCAAGACAATAACGTGTACTAATATTACCAGGTTTTGGAAACAGTCCTGAAAGGCCATCTCTGAGAGTGTTCCTTAACCTGCTTCTGTGATCCCTTCTGCTATGTATCACTGTCCTTAAACTTATTAAGATGATTTTGCAGGCTTGTTGATAGGTTCCAAGCCTTATTTAACCTTATATGCTTTTAAAAAAAATCAAGTCTCCTAACTAAATGAAATGTATTATTCACATGACAAGTTTCCCAGAATGACTTAGTCTTCTTACTCTTATCCCTGACCTGTGATAAGTATGGTGGTTTCCAGGTGTGATTTCTAGGGTATGTGAGACTGTTTAGTTTTGAAAGTGCATGGATTTCAGTGGAAAGAGGGAAGCTTGCTCCCATAAAGCCTACTTCTGCAATGTAAGGCTAAATCCTGCCTCAGTGTTTAGGAACTCATTAATCTTTTATCAGCCCACCATGAGGTATTTTGACCTACTAACAAGGAATTGACCTTACAAGACCATAGTTAATAAGTCAGAATGAAAAGTGATTCATATACACTCTAAGTAGAACTGCCAAATGAATAGAAATGCTTATTTGGACATTTGATGGCTTCTCTTCATAGTGATGATGAGGTTGATGATGGTCCCCAGTTACTGAGTTCTTCCCATGGGTGTAGGGGAGCATTATATGTCAATAACACAATGCATGGGTCCCTGGTTTACATATGAGGGAGTAGGCCTGGAGAGGTAAATAACTTGGCTAAGGTCACAGAGCTAGTAAGTGATAGAATGACGATTCCTTGTTCCAAATGTGATTGTTTGATAATTTAAATGAAGATCAGATGGCATTTTACTGAATAAAACAAACATTTAGCCTTCATTTCCTCCTCTGTAAATGTGGTTAATATAGAACCAACCTCATAATAGCATTGTTATAATCATTAAATGCCTAATCCGGTAAAGTGCTTACAGCAAGATCTGACATGTAAGGTAAGTAGCTTACAGAATGGTTAAGAGCTGATTGGTAGGAGTCAAATCCCAACTCTGACAAGTTACTAGGTATTGTTAATTGGGCAAATAATTTACCCTCTTTGGGTCTTGTTTTTCTCATATAAAATGGGAATAGCAATAATATATAACTTACAGGGTTATATGTACATTAAATGAGTTAATATTTATTAAGCTCTTGTGCACCTTAAATGAAAGGTAAATTTTGTTGTTACATGAATCAAGGCACCCATTTCCTGCTATAATGCATGACACACATCGAAAAATTCGTAGTTTCTTTTTATTCAGTTATTAGTTCATGAATGCTTCTCCAAATACAGTACCTCCTGAATGGCATTTTACACTTCCCAAAGTTATAATTTATTTTAATTTCCAGAAAGTTTAGTTTTTTAGACAATGTAGTGAATGCTGTGGTGTATATTCACATTCTTTTTCCAAACTGAGACATTCATTCTTGCACTTGCCAGAAGTTTTGGCTGCGGAAGACTTCTGTCTGATTTCCTCTCTGAAATTTGCCCTTAGCCAATGGGTGCTGTCTTACTGAAGGTGACATTCTTCCCTGAGGGAAGCCCATATCCAATGGCTGCTCCAGATGGGTATAGGAGTGCCTCTGCCTCAATTAAGGATGTTCCTCAAGAGAGAGTTCAACTTCAGACCTTCCCATGAGGTCTCAGCTGAGAACTCAGTTGCAAATATACCATAGTCCTATTTCTTTTTTTTTTTTTAATTTTTTTTAATGTTTTATTTATTTTTAGGAGAGAGAGAGAGACAGCATGAGCAGGAGGGTCAGAGATAGAGGGAGTCACAGGCTGAAACAGGCTCCAGGCTCTGAGCTGTCAGTCAACTGAGCCCCGACGCGGGGCTTGAGACCCACGAACCGCGAATCATGACTTAGCGAAAGTGGACGCTTAACCGACTAAGCCACCCAGGCGCCCCTCCATAGTCCTATTTCATTCGCTTCTGCACAGTTATGGTTTCCAGGACAACTGACCAATAAACTTCTTTCATGCAAATCTACATATTAGAGTCTGTTTCTAGGAAGCTAACCTTTGACAGCTAACCTATGACCTAGTAAGAGGAACTGTCCTGGGCAGAGGATTCCAAAATGGGATTTTGAACCTGGATCACCTGTCAGCTAGCTGGGACTGAAGCCCTAATCATTGGTGGTAGATGGAGTATAGATAACACCTGGCATGTATTTGAAGCGCAGTTGTTACTGGCGTTGAACTTGAATGAGACACAGGTGGATGAGAATGCAGCGTAGTGAGCAGTATTTCAAGCTTCTGAGGGGTTCATGTAATAAGAAGGATTATAGAATTGGATAACTCTTGCTAGGGCCTGTTGAGGAACTGGAAAAGACAATAGGCTGAGGGTGATTAATGACCAATTTAATCCTAAGTGTGAAAGTCAGAAAACTCATGGCAGCATATAAAAAGATTCTCATCTGCTGCAGTAGGAAAACAGAAAAAGCAGAGGATCCTAACTTAACCCTCAATCATACAGGTAGCAGAGTCCCACGGAAGACTAAAATGTCCATTCTGACAAGTCTGCCCTGGCAAGATTAGGACACAAATTGGGAAAAAAAAAAAAAAGTCAGACTTGGGGATTTTACGTGGTGACATTTTGTATCCTCAAAATGTTTCCTTTTCTCCTGAGCCCTCTAGGCTACAGTAGGCTCATCTCTTCCTGTATAGTCTAGAATGCCCCTTCTTTGGACGAAGATGCAGAAGTATTTGTCTTGTATGACAATATGTAGCCCTCTTAGGATCTAGCTTCACCCAGCAATAGCACTGCTAGGAATTTACCCAAGGGATACAGAAATGCTGAGGCATAGGAGCACATGTACCCCAATGTTCATAGCAGCACTCTCCACAATAGCTAAAACATGGAAAGAGCCTAAGTGTCCATTAACAGATGAATGGATCAGGAAGATGTGGTTTATCTATACCATGGAATACTACATGGCAATGAGAAACAATGAAATCTGGCCATGTGTAGCAACATGGATGGACCTTGAGGGTGTTATGCTGAGCGAAATAAGTCAGGCAGAGAAAGACAAATATCATATGTGTGCACGTATAGGAGGATTAGGAGGAGCTTAACAGAGGACCAAGGGGGAGAAGAAGGGCGGAAATGGTGGGGGAAAGGGGGAGAGGCAAACCATGAGAGACTCTTGAATGCTGACAAAAACTGAGGACTGGTGGATGTGGGGGGGAGGAGGGGTGGGCATGGAGGAGGGCACTTGTGGGGATGAGCACTGGGTGTTATGTGGAAACTAATTTGACAATAAACTATTTGTAAAAAAAAAAAAAAGACCATAAAATGCTAAAAAAAATAAATAAATAAAGGATCTAGCTTCACCGCCTTCCTGGCCAGCAGACCAACAATTAGTGTCAGATAACAACATAACCTAGCAGAGGAAGTGCTCTTATGCTAAGAGAGGAAAGGAACTATATCCCCAAGAAGCTGCAGGACTCAGTTTATACCAGCAGGAGCTAGGAAAATATGGATTCTGTGGGTATGAATCAAATAGGAACAAGGAGATATAGGTGGATATGTTGATGTGGGAGTATACTGCTGTGATAGAGGATTTAACACTTGTAAAGAATCCAAGAATCTAATGCTAACATGCTGCTAAATACTATCAAAGCTTGGAGAAAGTGATGGTCCGCACTGAGTTATGCAGAATCACCAGAACTGTCATGGCAGATGATGGATGCATCCGAACACTCAGAGAAGAGGGCATGCTAGTCTGCAAGGCCTGTCAATCACCTATATTCTTTGTCCGTGTTTAAGTGACACTCCACTAACCAATTGCTAGAGGGGTCACAGCATTGTCAGGAGCCTCAGTGGTGGCCGTCCTGTGAGGCCAGGGCTGATAGAATGGGTGCTGCTACAAAACTGGGCTCTGATGCAGTGGGACTGACTAGAGCATGATAATATAGGCTGGGTAGAAGCACTTGCCCATCAAAAGCAAGGTGGGAGCAATGATGGTGATGTACAACAAGATCGAAATGGCAGCTACGCAACTTGACCCACAGAGAGATAGAGATATTAAAACACAATAAGTATTCTTAGGAATCAGATAAATGGGCAGCCAATGGTAGTATTACTAAATCAAAAGACTTAACGATTGATTAGGTGTCTGAGGGCAGCTGCTCTAATAGAAAATTAGCCCTGCATTAGGACCTGAGCCAGTTTTCACACCTGAAATGTGATAAAGGAGAGGCTGAGTATCCAGAAAGAGAGACCTTTGGACACCATGACAACGGTATATATTAAATATACTCTCAGTCAGTCATTCTTCATAGGGAACATGGCCAGTTACTTGGGAAACCATATATTGGGGAAAGGGCATAAACCCAATATATATGTGGTTTTAAGGACGTGGAGTTCATATTGATATTGATTTATATGACCCCCAAACATCATCATCATTCTCCTGTTAAAGTGGGGACATATAGTGGCCAAGTCATAAATGATGTCCTGGCCAGGTTTGGATTATAGGGGGTCCACTGGGTTCAGAGCCCATCCAGTGATCATTTCCATGGTCCCTGAATGTATAATTGGAATGGACATCTTTGATCATTGGAAGAACTCTATCATCAGTTCCTTAGACTGTGTGGTAAGAGATTTTATAATGAATGAAACAAATGGAGGCCTCTGAATCTGTCCTATGCATTGTGTTCAACCAGATAGTTTCCCAAATTTTAACTGCTATGTCAAGTGTGGAAATCTTTACAGATTAATGTAAAGAAACTAATGATTTGGCACAAACTTGTAAAAGATTACAGATCTGGCAAATAGTCTTTTTTCTGTTTCTATGAAGAAAGAAGACCAGATATGTTTGCATTTACATGGAATGGCCAACAATATAAGTTCATGGTCCTTTCCCAAAGCTATGTTTACTCTCCTACTCTCAATAGCGCCTGACAACTCACTCTTCCAAGAGAGCTGGACCGTTTGAATATTTTGTGGAATATCACACTGGTCCACATTCTTGATGACATTTTGGTATTTGAACCATATGAAAAAAATGCAGAAGATACACTGGAGGCCATTGTAAAACATATGCAGTCCAGAGAGCGAGAGACAAGACTCAGGGTCCTGCAACATCAGTGAAATTTTAGGGGTCTCATGGTTTCATGCATGCAAGGGCAGTCACTTCAATAAAGGGAAAAATATTGCATCATATTCTTCTCATTATTAGGAAGGAAATAGAACATATTGTAACCTCTTTAGGTTCTGCAAGTAGCACATTCCACATTTAGGAATACTGCTTACACCCATTTACTAACTGACAAGGTTGTCAGCTTTAAGTGGGGGCTCTGAGTAGCGAGGGGTTAAGCAAGTCAAGGGTGCCTCTCAGATCGAACAACTTAGTAGGCCTTGTGGTGTCAGAGGTAACTGTATTATGGGAAAGAGGCCCTGAAGAACTTGTGGAAACAACAAGAGCTCTTGAGTAAGGCCATGCTATCTGTAGTAGAATATTACACACTTAAAAAAAAATGGTTCCTGGTATACTACTGAGCCCTAGTAGAGATCAAGCACCTGAACATGGGATATCAAGTGACCATTCTGAGGTCACTTATGTTAGAGCTACTGAGTCATAATGTCAGGTGGGCCCAGCAAAAATTCATTGTAAGCTGGAAGTTATACATTCAAGATTAAACATGAACATGGCCAAAAGGGTGCGGTAAGATGCTCCAGCAACTCCTAGACCACCATTATCTACCACTATCCCATTTTCTCTGCCTCAGTTCATATCTGCATAGCGAGGGTCCGTATGTCCAACTGACAGGAGAGACAAGTCTGAACTTGATTTATGGATGGGCATAAGCTGAAAATGATTTGCTGCTGCACTGCAGTCCTGCTCTTAAGTGGCCTGGAAAAAGATGTGGGGGAAATCATTCCAATGGACAAAGCTTTGGAAGGTGGATCTGGTATCCACATAGTATGAAAAGAGACTTGGATATAAGACTATAAATGGATATGGGTAGTGGTGGATGGCTGGTGGTTTTCCAGGAGCTTGAAGGAGGAAAGAATAATAGAAACAGAGATTAAGGGAAGTAATAGTCATGAGGATGGACCTATGAGAGTAGGCATGAAGTTTGAAGTCCTTTGTATCACTTTTTATTTCTCATAAGAAAATCTTCATGGAGGAGGCATTAGGCAGAATGGCTTGAACAGTTGATATCAGGCAGACTAATTGGTCACTGCATTTTTAGCATGTGGGCTCCTGAATAGAGAATCCTTGGTGACAGGAATTGGAAACACTGCCTGGACCCAACAGCATGGGCTCTCACTCACCAATGCTGATGTAGCTCTTGCTGCTGCTGAATGGCCCACCTACTAACCTATCCACCGTGAGCCTCTGATACAGCACTGTTCTTCAAACCAACTAGCCACTGAGGACACCTCTTCACTCTAAAAGGGGCAGCACTTCATTTTAACTTGAATTGACACACATATCCCAGGTATGGGTTTCCTTTCCTCATGGCAGGGACATGGGTACCATACTATTGGATATCTTAAAGAGTGTTTTATTCACTGAAACAGAATACCACAAAATGCTGCCTGAGACAAGGGACTCATATCAAAGAGGGTATGGCAGTGAGCACATGACCAAGGACCCACTTTTCCTATCACATACCACACTACTCAGAAGCCATCAGCTGACAAGGAAGTGGAGAAGACTTTTGAAGGTATGGCTAAGGTGTCATTTTGGAGGTAGTAAACCTGTGACCATGGAGATTATTTCATAGGTTGTGGTACACATTGTAAATTCATTGACATAACTGTTCTTAGTAGGTAGAAGATTTGAGTGTAGACACCAAGGGTTAGAAATAGAAGTAGCCCTGCTTATCATCACTCACAGTGACCTACTTGGGGGAATTTGTACTTTGTATTTCTGCAACTCTAAGCTCTTTTTTTTTTTTTTCTAAAGAGGTTCCCAGAGGCGGAATACTTCCACAGGGGACACAGCAAGAATCTTATTATGTTGTAAGCTATGACTGTCACCTAGCCACTTTGGGCTCTGATTGCCAAGATATTGCAGACCAGGAAATGAGTCATCATCCTAGCAGGAGTAATTGACCTTGATGTTAAGAGAAGATAGGGCTGCTCTTACATAACAGGGTGCAGGGAAGAGTGCCTTTGATTCCAAGGTAATTTAATGGGGACATTCCTTGGTTCTCTTTTGTGCAGTTTTGATAATAAATGGACAAGTACTGCAGCTACAGCCTGGACAGGGCATGTTGACCAAGATTTAGACCCCTTAGGGATCAGAGTCTTGAGTCCCCCCCGCTCCACGCCCCCACCCCACCCCCAGTAAACCACCAAGATCTAAAGAGGTGCTAGCAGAGGGTAAGATGAGTCTAGAATGGATTCTAAGGAAGTCCTTGAATACCAAGTGTGTCCATGACCAGCTGTAAAGGCAGAAGTCCTCATTTGTCTCAGTAAGTGTCCTCTTGGAAGTTTCCCCAGAAAAAGGCACAAACCAGAAAGAATCTTGTGGGAGTTATTTCTAGAAGGAATGGCCTCACTATATGAAGTTTTGGGCAGCAAGGAGTGGTTTCCAGTGGATCTGTGCTGTGCCCAGATCCTCCAGTAGGACTGAGGTACTTACTTCTCCGGCAACCATACCTGTGGCTGCTGAGCATTCATATTTGAGTCCATTTTAGGGACATGCCCTCAGCCAGATGAAGCTACCTCACCCAAGTTTACATCTCTCTTTAGGGATAGCCTGCATTCAGAGATTGGTCAAAGCATGGGGACAAATGTCTGCCTCTTTTTGTCTCAATGTGTGGAGCTCTGATGGACCATTTCAGCTTTCTAGCCCCCTGTGGAATAGTTCAAGGCTGTTGTTACAGTGCTGTAGTTCAACTTTTCATTTGCCCAATCCTGCTTCCCCTTCTCCCTAAAAGGAGTTATTCCCAATTAATTCCCTTCATACAGATCTTGATCCCAAAGTCGGCTTCCTGAGAAACCCAAACTATAACACATAAACAATCTGTAAACCATAAAATAAAACATAAGGGATGCCTACTGCTCCCAGTCATTGTAGGCTGAGTTTTGTTAAATTCAGTTTTTAGAGAGGGACCTTTCCGGACATTGTTGTTGGGCTTTAAGTGTCCTCTACATGCATTCCACAAGTCCTTTCTCCCCTTATTACATTAATTAGAGACCCAGGAATTCTCTGAATTCCCAGCTGTAGGAAGTGTTTGCTGAGGAAGGCATCATCTTGATGTGGATTTGCATTTTTCTGTGGGTTTATTTGATGGCCGTGCCAGCTGTCATTTTCAGCTGCTTTGAGTTGGCCCATGTTGTCATTGCCCCATGGATGCCATTTAAGAAAAATTCATTTTATTATTGTGTGCTTCCTGTGCTGGCTAGCTATTTGTGCATGGATTGTTTCATCTAGGTTTTTTTTTTGTTTGTTTGTTTTTTGTTTTTTACAAATAGTTTATTGTCAAATTAGTTTCCACATAACACTCAGTGCTCATCCCCACAAGTGTCCTCCTCCATGCCAAGATTGTGAAATAGCCGATGAGGAAAACTGAAACTCACAGAGGTTGCCTATCTTTCTAATACTGCTAGCTAGCATGTTGTAATAGTCCAGATTCAAATCCACAGGCTGACTGCAGATCTTGTATTCCCTTCTCGTCTTCATAAGGTTGTCATGCCACATCTGTAGACTTCTACCTGGTGCCTGGACCAGGGCCAAGTGACTTTCTATGTTAACGGGTCACCTGAAATGAACTAGAGTCTCTTGAAAAATCTTTGAAACTTTCCATATTCCTTTTCTAACTGACATGGACTCATTCTGTCTTGGACACTGTTTTCTCCACTTTTGGCAGGCCCTTAAATCTGGTTGGAAAGTTGTATCACTGTTCTGGCTAAACTTTTCCCTCTTACATGAGGATGGCCCAGGGAAGTGCTCATTTGTGAGGAACCGTCAATAGGCAGTGGAGAAGCTCAGCAGACTCTATCACTCTTATTTGTTTGTTTGTTTGTTTCCTTCTACAGTCAGTATGACTGGGAAAGTTGCTCTGTTAGTCACAGTGTAGATTTGTAGTCCTCGGCTGGGCAAAGGCTTGTTGGTGAAGTCTGATACTGAAAAGTAATCTTCTTCAGGAAATGAGCACCAAAGAGCTGTTATTCTGTGTAATAACAAAGAAACAGTAAGGATCCCAAGAGAAAAAATCGTTTGGCAACTGATGGACAACAGCCATTATCATCTGAGCCCTCTAATAAAAATATCTTCAAACCTGGAAGAGTGGGTTTCTGTGTTTTAAATATAGCTTCTTGTTTTTCAAATGGGACTGTTTCCAAATGACCTCCTGACCTCCTGGGGTAGAGTTAACAATTGAAGGCAGTTGTGAGGTAGGGGAGATGAAATGAGGCTAGCACTGGGGGAAACTGCAGAATGTATCTTCTGGCATTTTGTATTTGAAACAAAGGATCTTCAGGTATACATCCATGAATATGCAGCAGCAAATGTATTGTATCCAACTATTATTTGGTGGCACATTTTCACCAGCATCATTCATTGAGTTAGTCTAGAAGGCTCAACAGGATTCATAATGAAGCCAGTCCCTTTGGAAGATGATACAGGGCAAAATATATAAGGCCAGCCTTATGATGCTGAAAACTCCATGTGATGATTCACTTTAAAAAAAAATCTATGAATTTTTTCGAGAAAGAAATCGCTTTGCCATACTGCCTCCCATCTATGTAAGTCTATCGGCCTATGGAACTAAACTCAAGAAAGCAGCTGGTGAGACTGATGTGACCAGGATGGCAAGGTCCTTGGCCATTCTTCAGAACACACACACACACACACACACACACACACACACACACAGGATGATTTTTGCCATTAGCCCTCAGAGTGTGACTGTTTCATGTCGCTTCCAGGAGAAGAGATGATAGAGAAATAGCCCTCATTATCTCCACATATGAATTTCGGCTTGATGTTCTGAAGGATTTGAAAATTCTGTACAAATTGTTGCAAACCGACTTAATTAAATAGCACCAAAAAAAAAGGTTCTTTTCTCTATGTTGCCACGTTTATCACGTTTTCACTTCAGTATAACTATTTTAAATAAAGATTCCCCTCAGCCTTATTTCTTTCAATTTTTCTTATTTCTATCTAGGATATTTTCTTCTGGGAAAGCTTCAGGTTTAAAGAAAAACTTTTTTATAGGTAGTTATTTAGACAAAATCTTTTTCAGATAAAAAAGGGCCTTTTGAGTGTTAGTAAATATTAAAAATCATTAAAATGTGTATTGATTTATTGATTCAATGTGTGTCGGGTGATAACTCTGCCCTAGGCACAATTCCAGGTCATGGGTGGTAACCTATGGGAAGAAAAGTGCTAGAAACATACTAGGAATTTACAAAATTGTTAAACTGTCCCCTACATCAGCTTCTGGTCTCTGACTGACTGGAATTGCTACTGGAGGTGATAGGGAAGGAAACTAGTACTGTTGATAAACTATAACATTTTGCTGTGCATATAATTAGGATCTTGCTTCAGAGATGTATTCAAATGTGTAAACAGAAATCTTTGAACCAAAAACATTTTGAATAATCTGAAAGAGTGCACTTTCTGAAACTCTTATTGAGCCTGATTCCCTAAAAATAATTTCCCAGTCTAAGAATACTGACTAGTTAAAAATGGTATATCTGCATAATAAGTCTTAGTTTTGTTTGTAAGCAACAGAAACTGATTCCAGATAGCTGAGTGGAGCAGAGGAAGATTTATTCTAAGGCTATAGGAGTTTTCTCAGGAAATCTAAGGACAAGAATATGGTTGAACCTTAGGAATAAAATAAATGAAGGACTTGCTGTCAAAATCTTCTCCGTCTATCATCTCTTCTATTGTCTGTGCGTTGACTTTGTTCTCTCCCTTTGCAGACTGGCTTTCCCGGCTTTGCCACTTCAGCTGGTAGGAAACCATGGCCATGGAAAGCCTCCTATTTTGTTTGATACAGATCCTCAAGCAAAACAGATGGAGACTATCACTCAAGGTAAGAACTCTAATTTCTCTGACCCGTAATGGATCACAAGACCACCTCGGACCAGTCAGCCGAGACTGGGTGGGGTCATATACTAGAACTGGACCATCAGGAACTCAGGGATGGTTGGAGGTGGACAAGGCAGAGGTGACCAGGAGGTCTTCGGGAGGAACTTTGCGGTCAACAGAGTACTTGCCCACAAAAGTTAAAGCTATTTTGTCTGCACTTATTCATTTTACATTTTAAAAAAAATGTGTGAAAAAAATCAAGTAATAAACTAGGATTGGTAAACTGTGGCCTATAGGCCAAATCTGGCTTGTGGCCCATTTTTGTAACTGCCTGCGAACAACATTTAAAAAGTATTGTTAAAGGGGTGCCTGGGTGGCACAGTTGGTTAAGCATCTGACTCTTGATCTCCACTCAGGTTATGATCTCACAGTTTGTGAGTTCAAGCCCCACCTTGGGTTATGCACTGATGGTGTGGAGCCTGTTTAGGATTTTCTTTCTCTCCTATCTCTCTGCCCCTACCCAACTAATACTCTCCCTCTCCCTCTCTCTCTCTCTCTCTCTAAATATACTTTTAAAAAATAAAATAAAGCAAAATTTGCTTTCTAAAACTAAATGGGAACATTGATATTATAGCAATGTTAATGTTTCAAAATTACATTTAAAACATAGATTTTTAAAATACTTATTTATTTTTGAGAGAGAGAGACAGACAGACAGACAGACAGAGTGCAGGCAGGAGAGGGACAGAGAGAGGGAGGCACATAATCTGAAGCAGGTTCCAGGCTCTGAGTTGTCAGCACAGAGCCCTACACGGGGCTCAAACTCACAAATCATGAGATCATGCCCTGAGCCGAAGTCGGATGCTTTACCGACTGAGCCACCCAGGTGCCCCTGACCATAAATAGATGTTTTGATGCCACATAGATGCCGCTTTGAATGCTCATAGTTCTCATTCAACAGAATAGTAGAATATGAGTAGTTTAAGTATAGACTAAGATCTACACAAATACAGTGACCTACATGATCACATCTTATCTAGAAACCATCCTGGTTTCAATCTCTCCACTCTCATGGTCTCTCTTTCCTCTCATATTTACGTAAGCTTGTATACACACCATCCACAAAGCCTTCGAGAGCATGTGAAGAGAAAAATATATAGGCACAATCTATATTTATCTGTAACCATATTTTACATCACATACTGCCTACAAAAAAAATCACCCTTGTAATATTTTTATCGGAAATAAAATCTAGGGGTGAAAAAGTATATCTTACTGACTTTATGGTACTTCATTTAACACCTACAGTATAAAGCCCCATTTGGAAAAGATCTTTCTGAAAGAGGGGTTATCTCATCAATCAAGCTCTTCCTGTGTATGTATTGTAAATAATAAATGTATGCCACATGTGTGGCTAGAGGAACAGGGAAAAACTCGATTGGCATGCTAAGGAAATACAGCTAAAATAACTCCTACCAATCCACTTCATTCCACTCAGCAAAAATTGGCCATGCCAAATTCATCAATATTGATTTCAGGTTTCATCAGCAGGGACTTTTTGAGCAAGAGTCTTTTAGTTACATTTTCCATTTGACATTTCTCATTAGACTCAGAGTGTTCACTGTGTATAAGTCTTTTCATGTAACTCAAAACTGAGCTCATCAAGCAACCTTTCCAGCAGAAAGAAACAGTAGACGCATTTGCTTCTTGAAGAAGTAAATTTCTCTATTTAGACAGTTGTCCTCTGTCAACCCAGAATCCTGGCTTCCTCATCATTCTTTTGCAGTTAAGATTTTCTTTGTTTGTTTTTGATTTTCATCACTCACAAAGAAAGGTAATGTCTCTTGGCAGAGCAATATTGGAAATATAACAAGGCACTGATTCTAAGGAATCCCTCTGCTGGCTGTTTAAGGAAACATAATACTCTCATCAGGGCTTTTGGAGTAAACCTCATTCTGTTCTCTTGACTCTAGAATCCAGATCACTTTGTATATCTAAATAACTCTTGCTTTTCTAGAGCGCTCCATGTCTATAGGATGAGGAATAAATGACCAAGTAGGGCTCATGTGTTGCGATGAATGTTAAGTCAGGTTGTATGTTATGCTCATCTTCCTGTTTTATACTCTCTTGACTCCTGTCTTTCTCCAAAGCAGTCCCCATAGTTGTTGTTTTGTACTCATAACAAGTATTAGAATGGAAGGAATAGTAAACTATGAAATCTAACTGCTTAAGGAGGGGAAATATTTTAAGAACTTACTTTAATGCCAAAGATATCTTCTCGGTTTCCAGCCATTCACTCCTCTCTGTTAAGAATCCAATGTACACTGTTCCTGCTCTCTGGTGATCTGCACGTAGGCATTTGATCAAAACTAGGCCAACTAGCTTTTTGCTCCTGAAAATCTGAACCATGGGCTGAAATGAAACCAAGGCCATGACTCCTTGCAGGTACACTAGGAGTAAATTAGCTCATTAGAGAGAACTTCTGCATAGTTATTGAGACTCTAGGGATGTATTGGTGTCTATCTTTCTCAAGGATTCACCGTTCAACTAATTGTTTGGTTTCAATAAATTACCATTCTTTTGCTTGACCTTCTCAGAACTGATTTCTGTTGCTTGAAACCAAAACAGATACACTTATCTTTTAGTAACTGGTTCTACATACAAGGTAATCAATTTATGATTTATTTATATATTTTAATATTAAATAGAAATATTTTTATATTTTTATATGTTGCCAATGGGAAGGTTGGAGTGATGGTTTGAGTAAATATTCATGAACTGAAAATAATCATATGGTTCAAGTCGTCATGCACTTTCCTGGGGCTGGGTCTATTGCAGCTGTAGAACTCTTCCAAAAATTTTTTTAATGTTTAATTTATTTTTGAGAGAGATAGAGACAGCATGAGCAGGAGAGGTCAGAGAGAGAGGGAGACACAGAATCCGAAGACAGCCTCCAGACTCTGAGCTAGCTGTCAGCACAGAGCCCGACATGGGACCCGAACCCACAAACTGGGAGATCATGACCTGAGCCGAAGTCGGAAGCTTAACCAACTGAGCCTCCCAGGCGCCCCAGCTGTCGAACTTTTCCAATCGAAATCAAAATATTTTTAAGGTAAAATTTGCTGACATTTATGATGACTTATATGCATGCTGGCAGAAGTTCAGCTTTGTAGCTCCTTAACATTCCCAGATCATTCTGAATCCATAATCCCTGGCCCAGCAATTGGGATGGCTCTCGGTGCTGTACGTAGGTTAACCCAGACTCAGAATCCTATGTAAGCAAGCAGAGGAGTGTGAGAGAAGGATAGATTGGGGGTAAACCTCATGCAGCCATCAGTGAAACCTAGTGTTTTCTGTTAAGGAGTTTACTTCCCACCAACAGTTGTTTGTTTCCCTCCCTTTCACTGTACTTATTGATGAGATGCGATTGTATGAAATATTCTTGTGGTAAGGTCTGTCTTACTCAGCTGTGTCCCTGATGCCATGTGATTCTTGGTGCACAGGGGGTTTACACAATGAATGTTTGTTGGACAAATGAATATGTATGCCTGGTGTGTTTGTAAACGTTTGTGTTGGTATGTTATAAAACACAAATCATCACACCTCAATTGGTGTATTACTTGAGGTCCTAAACGTTTTACAAAAAGAGAATTCTTGTCGTTGAATCAAATTTGAAGTGTGTAAATGTCAAGTGTTATTTCAAAGAGTTGCATTGTGATTCCTTTTATGATGGAAATAATCATCTTCAATGAATCCTTTCAGTAGTTTGGGTTGTTGTGTCACAGCTTTGCTTATATCAAAGTACAGGGGTAAATACTTATCATGTAGACAATGTAACTTACCTGAATGTGACTCTCACTGCCCAGGGCTCAGGTTTACCCTTGGTAAAAATTAAAAGCAGGGGTTGGGGGAGATAGAGGACCAGTGCATCCAGCAGGGGAGGGGCCTGCAGCGGATTTACTGATTAGTTAGCTGCCCATATCCTAAGCCAGATGGTGGGACCACCAGAGTTCCTTTAATTTTTCATCTTAATATATTTCTAGACCTGCAGAACATGTTTCATAATAAGAAAGTCTCAGAACGTAAAGCAAAATGGAAAGGATTTCAACATTAGATTGTGGGTATTTTAACATAAAACATCTCACTGCCACACTTAAGTATATTGATCAGACTTGACTATATGCTTACATAAGTTGGATTCCTAGCTATTTTATTTTCTCTCACGATGAAAATGAACGTCCTAATTGTGAAACCTGGAGTCCCCTTTGAGTCTCTTATAAAAATGAGGGGACTCGTCACATGTATTCTACTTCAAAAACGATTGTAGCTCCCGTTAATAAGAAGAGGCTAATTGAACCCAGTGGCTTAAAAGTACCACAGCCTAGATATTTCAAGAGTGGATTTTAATTATCACAATATCCAGTGAGATTAAAAATGGGAAGTTCTTTTTAGGGAAATGGAAATGTGACCTATTTGCGAGAGGAACTTCAAAACGTGCAGTGTTTTCCCACCTCCTATAGGAACATGAGCTTTTGGAACCATGAACATCATTTATTCCTTTTAAACATTCCTTTTTCCTTTTTTTTTTTGTTTTTTTTGTTTAATGTTTTTTATTTATTTTTAGGAGAGAGAGAGAGAGAGAGAGAGACAGTGTGAGCAGGGCAGGGCCAGAGAGAGAGGGAATCACAGACTGAAACAGGTTCCAGGCTCTGAGCTGGCAGTCAGCACAGAGCCCGACGTGGGGCTTGAACCCACGAACCGCGAGATCATGACCTAAGCGAAAGTCGGACGCTTAACCGACTAAGCCACCCAGGCGCCCCTCCTTTTTCCTTTTTAAAACCTTTTTGGTTTCATGCCTGAAACCAATTAATGGCCTCTGTGAAAAGAAGAGGCACACTGAGTGACGGGGCCACATGCAGTGCTGTGACCTAGAGATTGTTTTAATGACACATTGACACTCACTTTAGAGATAGACCTTGTCGCTTTTGAAGGATAATGTTCCCTCATGGCTAGGCAGAGTTTGGATAATCTTTGATATTCTTGCACTGAAGATTAAGTTAAGATTAAAGAGCAACCTTTGGGAAGATCGTTTTTAGCACTTGTAAATTAATGATTGTATTTGTTTCCTGAGGATGCTATTACAAGGTACCACAACCCAGGTGGCTTAAAGTGACAGAGCGTATTCTCTCTCAGTGGTGGAGGCAGGAAGTCCTAAACGGAGGCAAAGGCAGGGTGCATTCCTTCAGAGGGCTCAGAGGGAGAGTGTTCTCTGTGCTTCTTCCTTAGCTTCTGGTTGTTGCTGGCAATCCTTGGTGGGTTTTGGCATGCAGCTTCATAACTTCAGTCTCTCTGTCCTTATTTGACATTCTCCCTCGGTCTTCATACTGTCTCCTTTTAAACACACTGTCCATTTTGCATTACCGACTCCGTCTAGTCTGTGATAACTTCATTTTATTATTATTTTTTATTTTTTTTTTACAAATAGTTTATTGTCAAATTAGTTTCCACATAACACTCAGTGCTCATCCCCACAAGTGCCCTCCTCCATGCCTATCCCCCCTCCCCCCACACCCATCAGTCCTCAGTTTTTGTCAGCATTCAAGAGTCTCTCATGGTTTGCCTCTCTCCCTTTCCCCCACCATTTCCCCCTTCTTCTCCCCCTTGTTCCTCTGTTAAGTTCCTCCTAATCCTCCTATACGTGCACACATATGATATTTGTCCTTCTCTGCCTGACTTATTTCGCTCAGCATAACACCCTCAAGGTCCATCCATGTTGCTACCCATGGCCAGATTTCATTGTTTCTCATTGCCATGTAGTATTCCATTGTATAGATGAACCACATCTTCTTGATCCATTCGTCCGTTGATGGACACTTAGGCTCTTTCCATGTTTTAGCTATTGTGGAGAGTGCTGCTATGAACATTGGGGTACATGTGCTCCTATGCCTCAGCATTTCTGTATCCCTTGGATAAATTCCTAGCAGTGCTATTGCTGGGTCATAGGGGAATTCTATTGTTAGTTTCCTGAGGAACGTGATAACTTCATTTTAACTAATTACGTCTGCAATGGCTCTCTTTCCACAAAAGATCACAATGTGATATACTAGGCCTTAAGACTTCAGCATATCTTTTTATTAAAGTTTATTTATTTATTTTGAAAGAGAGAGAGTATCTGCATGCGGGGGAGTATCTGAAGGTGGGGGAGGAGGAAAGAGAGAGAGACTGACAGAGCACAAGTAGGGGAGGGGCAGAAAGAGAGAAAGAGGGAGACACAGAATCCAAGGCAGGCTCCAGGCTCTGAGCCATCAGCACAGAGCCTGATGTGGGGTTCAAACCCACGTGCTGTGAGATCATGACCTGAACCGAAGTTGGATGCTAGCCAGCTGAGCCACCCAGGTGCTCCTGTAATGATTTTTTAAAGGAGTGATAGATTTATTTTTTTATCTAATATGGGAGTATAATTGCTTGATGTAGGGGCTGAGTTTCTCTTCATTAGCCCACTTTGGAGGTTTTCCACAGAAAGAACAGAGGCTCTTAGTGTACTCCAGGTACCTACATCAAGTTAAGTCTGTCTTACTGTAGACTTCCCAGAATCTTAGACATGGACACTGCACAAGGCATAGAGGACATCTAGTCCATGCTTTTCAAAGCAATCAGGCCCTTGTCAAGCTTTCTAGGTCACTTAATTGTTAAACAGAGAAAGGCTGAGCTGCTTTCCTAGATGCTGTGATAAAGATGGCAGAATCCATCATGCCTCTATTCTCTCAGTTTAAAACCCTTGAGGCACCTCCACGGGCCTTGCTTTCGAATCAGTCTTTTTAGTAATTGAGATTCCTGGATTCTCCTTCTTCCTAGACCTACTAAATCAAGTTCAAAAGTGGGGAATTATAAGTATGGACTGTGAGCACACATCCTACGTGATTATTAATGCTCACTAAGGTTTAGCAGCCTTTTCCCTAAAAACGTCAGAGAGCACAGTTAAAAATGCATCTCTGATCCCCTTAGAGATGAAGACACTGAGAAACAGATGGACCAACTAAAGATTGAAGGCTGCCAAGGCTGGAAACCAATAGTTTGCCCACCCCCTCCCACATCCCTGGCCTCCAGCCTCTTTGCAATGTCTATACAAGAGGCATTTCTTTATTTTGTATTTGGAGTGGGGGAGAAACTCCACCTCTGAACTGTTCAAGAACATTTCCCACACATTACTTATTAACACAAGGTATTTATTTCTTTATTTTGAGGGTGAAAAATAAATCTGTTACCCATGTTTTCACCTAATAGAACACTGTATTCTCCAGGGTCAGCATTTAGGTGTCTTGTAAAAATCGATCTCCAAAAGCTAATGGTTTCATTGGGGAGGTGAGGATTTTGGTTCTCAGCCTTTTCTTGTAACTAATGGCTCAATAACAAGACTGAAATCATTCGGGACCAAAAGGAATTTCCAATGATGAAGGAGCATCTTAATAAGAACTGAGTGGGATAGTGCCTTAACCCTGAAATCTTGGCACTTTCAGCCTTGTAAACCTGACGAAGTTCGTGAAAGCAGCCTTTGTACCTTGCTTGGCACCATGTGTGAGCAAGATCCCAGATTTCTCATGAACTGAAGCGACAGGGATGATGGATCTGATGGTGTGAGGTGACACATACCAGGACTTGGAACTGCCTGTAAATGGAGGTCCCGTTTAGCACTTGGGATTGAAGCTTGGGCAGGCAAAATCAAAGGAACTCCTTTTCTTCTCCCTTTCTTTTTGGTTGGTTGGTTGGTTGGTTGGTTGAGACGTGCACTGAAAATTGTAAGTGGTTGAGAGAAGGGGGACTCTGTTTCCGCCAAGTGTAGGTGTAACTTGAGTTTGTAGCAGAAGGTGAGCTAAGACAGGACCATCAACCCTGATGATTTTCAACAGTTGGAATCCTCTCTTGTGTCCTGCCGGGATGTGTGTGTACTGGTTTAGTGCTAGGCAATTAGTGAATGTTTCCATGCTGTAGCTCTTTTAACATTTCTTGCTTGTTGAGAAGTGGCCCAGTGGTCTCATAGAATACGGGCCAATTCTTTTACGATTCAATATTGTACAAGGTTGTGGTAGCTGCCCATGTGTCTGTTTCTAAAGAAGTGGTTGCTCTCATAAGATCTGGGCACGAGCTAGAGGGAAAGGTTTTCTTGTTATCTTCCTGCCTGATACAAATAAAGCTGGACTGTCCTGATAACACTATTGCCTGATACCTTCTCAGAGATGGATGTTCCACTTGATGACTCATTTGTGACAAGGAGAACAGAACTGCTCCATGTCTCGAGATGCTCATGTCCGCATGGTGAGTGTGCTTCTTTGTGGGCAGGCTTCTAGTGGTTAGCAGCACTGGCTACATAATTTGGGGAGCTACTTGTTCAAAAGTAGGTAACACTTGTTACTAAAGGAACTAAAACATAAAGCTTTTCCTTTTCTTCCATGAAGTTTCTCTTGGCAAGTCATACTCTTTTAGCTCTGTTTACTATTGGGCATCGTATTAAGTAAAGTAAAAATAAAAATTTAAATTTAAATGATTTGCATGAGTTTTACCCATTCTATTGCACAATGTCAGTTTTAAATGTAAATTTATGAGCATTTAACTCAGATGTGGAATCACTGAAATTAGACAATGCATGTTTGGGAGCTCCCATGTGCATTTGTCTTTTATTCTTACCAGGACAGTGGGACTCGTGCATGATACTATCTCAGTTGTTTGTGATTCACCTGCCTTGTACTAACAAATTCCACCTGTGCTTACTGGAGAATAAGGAAGAATTGAAATGAAAAGGATCAATGGGCTGCCCTAACTTTGCCTTTTTCTGTGCCACCATTTTCAGCATAAGTAGTTGGCAATCCAGGAAAGTAATGTGGGTGTGAAAACATTGATAGCATTCCTTGGGAGTTTTTGTTCCCTCGAATGCCATTGCATTCTTTCTGTGCTTGAAGCAAATTCTGATGAGAAGAGGAAAAAAGAAAAAGAAAAAGGAAAAAAAAGTCTCTCTGAGGTGTCCCTATAGCTGCTTACTCAGTTGTGGACTTAACATGCTTACATGAAACTCCCTTGGAATGTTACTGGTCTCCCATGCATTACAAGTCCACCAGAATCGTGTGCTCATAAGGCAGTGCAAATGCTTTGTGTGACGGGACAGCACACATATTGCCCAGACCTCTTCTGTGCTCACATGTATGCTCCGTTGTCCTATGAAAACTCACTTACAAAACAAGTTCAGAGAAAAAAATGACCAAGAGTTTCAAGATGGTGACAGTAGAGCTTTATGCCAAGTGTGGGGCCCTTCTGAGAGCAGGGACTTCTGTGACTGCATGGGTCACACATCCACCAAGCTAGCCTTGATGGGAAACTAGAATCAGAGAGTGTTTGGTAAGCATGAAATAAAGACCAAAGACTTAAGGAGACCTTAAGTGGCCACCGGGGAGAGTTAAGACCAAGACATGTCCTGGCACAAATGACACTGAGGTCTCAGCTCAGATGTCACATTCTCAGGAGGTTTTTCTATGACCCCTCAATCAAAGCAACTCTCCTCAGTCATTCTTCATTACGGCAGTGGTTCTCCAACTTTATTGTCTTTGCTGGGTCCTATATCTAATGTGTCTGACTGGAACATCTTGAGGGAAGCCTGAGAGTTTGTTTTTCTAATGAGTTCCCACGAGATGCTGATACTGCTGATTCAGAGACCAAACTGTGAGAACAACTACTCTATTTCATTACTCTGCTTTATTTTTCCTACAGCATCTATCTGGAAGTTGTCTTTGTATTTATTTACTTGTTTATTGTCTGTTTGCATCACATGAGATTAAGTTAAAGAAGAGGAGAAATTTAGTCTGTTATGTTCACTACTATACCTTAGGGTTTGGAGTATGCCTAACTTGTGATAGATACTTGGTAAATATTTATTGAGTTAAGACATGAATACATGACCAGGAAGCTCAGTGGGTGAGAGGTTATGAGATGATGGTGATTGGGGTAGGGTTGGGCCAAAGAAACACTTGTACCTATGCCCAGGTAGGAGGTATCACTCATCACATTTGCTTCTAAGCAAATAAAATGCAAAGTTGCAAATCTAGAGGCAGGGAGCAATAATCCTGAAACATAGTGTTAGGGAACCCAACTGGCTAATTTAAATGATTGGGATAGAAGGGGCATTATAATTTCCTTTCATGCTTGTGTATTTCTATATAGCTTTGGCTATAAAAGAATGATATGGAAGGGTCCCTCATGTCCATGGGTGGATTCTAGAGTCTCAGAAGCTCTGCTGTGACAGATCTTTGTATGGCTTTTGGTTTACCAGATGCAATTATTCAAGCTAGACCACATATTATAAGCTCCCCGGCACTACTACTGATGTGTTTATGAACTAAAGTGAGCAAGATGATTTTACATGATAATCCCATGAAGAATGACCATGACTTTCCCAGACATCCCATCTGGAGGCTGGCTTCCTTTGACTCTGCAGCCCCAGGAAAATCTGGAGACTTTCAGGACTAGTGAGCTGGTGACACTGGTGACACCCTATGCTTAAACATATAATCCTTGAGCCACTGAGCTGCCTCAGCCCTCCATGTCTTAGCAGTCATCCAACAGTTTGGTCAGCGTCACCTGATCCTCTGGTCTCCCTACATTTTTCTTTAAAAAATACATTTTTGTGTCATTTAAAATACCCCTTTGAGCTACCTTTCAAATAGCTTTGGCAAATTCTGAAGTGAAAAGTTCCTGTGAAACTCCTAAAGCCAGAAGGTAGCAATTATGCATCAGGTTCAGCAGGAGGAGGGAGAACTCCTCTGTAGACACCTGAGTGTCTGTGTGACAAGAGTGGGCCCAGCACTTGGCCAGAGTCAGAGCAGGTCGCCATGCTGGGTGATCGGCAGAAGTGCTTCTGCCTCTTGGCAAGAAGTTCACATTGGTGATTCCCAAGCCCTGGTGTGTTAGAATGACTTCTTTCCCCAGCCTCTAGAGATTCAGAGTCACCATGTCTGGGGAAGGGTGTGTTCCTCAGCATGGTCTTTGTTAAGGAGTCCCAAAGACTGGTTGACTTTTTTTTTTTTTTAAATATTTTTATTTATTTCTAGGAGAGAGAGAGACAGCATGAGTAAGGAAGGGTCAGAGAGAGAGGGAGTCACAGACTGAAACAGGCTCCAGGCTCTGAGCTGGCAGTCAGCACAGAGCCCGACGCGGGGCTCGAACCCACGAACCGCGAGATCATGACCTAAGCGAAAGTTGGAGCTTAACCGACTAAGCCACCCAGGCGCCTCAAGACTGGTTGACTTCTATGATAGACATTTATTTATTTCACAGGCATGGAGGCTGGAAGATGGATATGAGGTGTCAGCAGGTTCCCTGTTTTCTTCCTCAGTCTTCGCATGGTCTTTCCTCTTTGCTTGTCTGTGTCCTAGCCAGCTCTGGAAAGGACACAGGTCATGTTGGATTAGGTTCCACTGGATCAAATTTAACCTTAATTACCTTTTTAAAGACCCACTCATTAAATAGTCATATTCTGAGACACTGGTGGTTAGGACCACAATGTAGAAATTTGGGGGGTATGTAATTCAGCCCATAACAGGTAGAGCTCAGGGAAGTTGTATTTCCAGCCCTGTCTCCAGGTCATTTTGATATAGCCAGGCTTACAGCCAGTGTTTTGTGGCCACTGCAAGCACCTGCTAGATCTGCAGCCTTGTCCACTGGCACAACGCTCATTTTTCTCCTTTGCAAATGAGACCTTCTCTGCCAAGCCAACTGATTTTCAATGGGATTGTAACAAATATACTCCGGAAGGACTTGGTAACTCAATACTTTGCTGCCTGCGAAAATAATCTGGGTTCACCTGTGGCTGGACTTTTGGGTGTCAACCCAGAGACATTTCATTTCCATTCCCCTATGTTCTCAGAAGCAAAGCAGTTTGATATTTGCAGGAAAATGTGAATCTGAAGACAGATTATGAGTAAAGCTGAGGGTGCTGGAAAATGGATCCGATGTAAACCTAATTGCCTATAATTTATTTTCTGTGGCTGCAATTTGGTCTGCTCTCCAAAAATCCTCATTAAATCTTAAACTTCAGGATATACCCCCCCATCCCCTATGGAAGCAGTATAGCACTAACAAGCATTTGCCTGAAAAGTCAATCTTCAGTATATATTTCTCTCCAACAAGCCCTTCCTTTCTGCCAACTGTCAAAACTGTCTGTACGAATGCAGATAACTCATCAAAGGTGGGATCCATTTTCCCTATGTGTGTGTGTTTTGAGGTAGGAGTGTGGAGGTGGGGTGGATTTAACTTTACATACTTGCCATTTCTTGAGTTTATGAAGTGATAAATCTCTTCCCAAGTGGAGATAATATTTTCATTAGAATTTTGTGGGGCAAGAGCATTTTGTGAATCATGCCTTCTTGAGTCTTGGGGTAGTAAAAACGATACATTTTCTGGTCTGATCCTGCTATACTGACAGCAGCAGCTTCAATATCACAACCTAAATACTATACATAATTCACTGTTTGTGTAGGAAATTAAGGTTCACTGTCCTCAGTTTTGATTTTATACCAGAAGGAGGCCTAGACACATGGGTTATACCCTCCTTCTAAGAGGGTTTAGAGCAGTGTGTGTGGGGGGGAGGGGTTTGTTGTGTTCACAACATCTGTGAGGCATTCCTGGGATTTAATGGCGGGAAGCAGAGAAGTGAGACATCCCTATAATATTCAGAACAGTTTCACACAACCAGAACTGATGCACCAAAAATGCTTTTAACAACCCTTTTGAGAGGCACTGATGGGTATCAAAGAATGAGCTTTAGTAACAGCAAAGATGGAAGGAGAATCCATGTGGCGCCTCTCTTTAACACTCCTAGCACTGAAGATGGGCTAAATGGAAAGGCTGCCTTGGCTTGTTCCACCTAAATTGTTTGGGAGGTGAGCCAGCACAGAACAAGTGAACAGAGTTGGCTGCGCTTCCCAGAAGAGGGTCCTGCCTGGTCTGGATTTTCTGCAGAACCTACAAGCTGAGGCAATGCCCCTGAACTTTAGTGTGGCTGGACTAGGAGAGAGGTGAGGCCACCTGAGTGTACACAACCCACACCCAAAGAGAAATGTGGTGAAGGCAAGTCAGAGGGACAGGAAATACGGCAGAGTGGAGCGAGGAGCAGAAGTTCTAGAACTTGCATGAAAGAACAAAGAATTGGCATGTATGGAATAAGATGCTTGGATGGAACTGAAGAACTATTCTTCCTTATCTTTTGAACTTCATATTGTATCATTTCAGTTAACTTTATAACTTCCTCATTTCCTCAGCATTGTCCTCAAAGGGTAGGGGTTTTCTTTGGCTCAGTTTTTTAAATAGGATTTCTCCTGTTATCCTTAAAATAAAATCATAAACTTTTAATTCCACACACTGCCACTTTTAGTGAGAGTAAAATTTTTTCTAAATTAACTTTGTTTCTGTCAAAGTTATTGTACATGTCCATTTAAAGCAACGACTGTCTTTGTAAGCATCCTGTTTGTTAATCAGAATAGGACACTCCAAATACATTTTGAAAAGAATCCTTCCCAAAGGTGACAAAGTTGAAATTAAGATAATGTCTCCACTAATTAAAAAAGTATATATTATTTATATATCTTCAGGCTCAAGAATATCTTATTTTTGCAGTAGCGGGTGGCTGGTGGTATGAGAACAACATTAATTGCTTCTTATGGAAGTGGTTATTTCAGTCTGAAATGTTATAATTAAGAAATGTAAAAAACTAAATATTATCAGAGATTTCTATTTTGGGTGTGTAGTTCACTCTGAGTAGTGTTTTTTCCCTTTGTTTAAAAAGTTTTTAAAAAATATTCATTTTTGAGAGAGGTAGAGACAGAGCACTGGTGGGGGAAGGACAGAGAAAGAGAGAGAGACACAGAATCCAAAGCAGGCTCCAGGCTCTGAGCTGTCAGTGCAGAGCCCAATGCAGGGCTCAAATCCATGGAACTGTGAGATCATGATTGGAGCCAAAGTCAGAGGTTTAACCGACTGAGCCACCTAGGTGCCCTTACTTTTTTCCTTTGTGAAGGAAAAATATTTTATTGAATCTAAATCTTTCTTTTGACCTCAAGAGAGATAAACACATTCAACTGTTTAATTTCACATTTATCCTGAATCTAGTGTGTTTAAAGTAGTCTTCTCTGTACATTGGAAATGTCAAAGTTAATAAGACATACACTTATCCCCTACCTGTTAGAGGATAGAGACAGGAACTGCCATGGGTAGCATGAAGGGCAGCCTGTGATCAGTGCTACAATAGACATATGGGGAAGAAATGAGTGCTGTGAGGTGTGCAGTTAGTCAAACGATATGTATTCAGCATTGGCCGAGCCAGAGTCTCTTTCAAGTAGTGAGAATACAGTGGCCAGCAAGACAGATACTTTTTTGCTCTTTTGGAGCATCTGGGGTACAGAGGGCATATGTATCTAAAAGGGGACTAATCTGGCTGGAGTCATGAGGGCAATAGTGTTACAAAGACCATGTTAGAATTTCTCAGGATTGGATGGTAGGATCTCAACATGTAGAAATATCAAGGGAAAAGGATTCTGGACGCAGAGAGCAGAAACTCTGAGAAGAGACTTTGAAGAGTGTATGTAGAAATGGAAAGTAAGTCCTAGACACTGGGTCCAAGACAGTGGAGCTTAGGATGAGTGTAGAAAGATCCACTAGAAACTGTTTCCATGTAGTGAAAGATTCCTGGGGAGCACATTTTACTTACTGTTTCATGAATCACAAAGTGACAAATATCTCTTAATGGTTGGAAGTATTTCCCATTACATTTTGTAAGGCAATTTTTTCCCCTTTTTGTTGTGCCTGGTCCTCAAAGGCTTGGAGACTTTTGACCAGGAGGATACTATGATCATATCTGAGACTGTAAAGAATAGTTGTGGCAATAGGGCTGTTTAAGAGATATCAGTAGTAGCCTGTTCTGCCCCCTTTCAACCTCCAATAGACAGGCCATGGTAGAGCTATCATTCACAGGCATTAAGCCATAGGTAATCAACCTAGTGGTATGCAAGAAAATATGAATGGGACCAATCAGAGTCTTGCTTTTGTGAACTTAATCTCTAAGATGGAAGTTTGCTAGTTAGCCGTGTAACTGATGGCAAAAGGTGTCCAAGAAGTTGAATCTGAACCACTAAAATTAAAAATTCTCTGTGAGCCTGCCCCACCCCCCAAAAAAGGGAGAAGCTGGTGATGAAGAAGCTAGAAAGCTAGAAGAAATTTGGATAGTGTTGGCAACTAGAGGGGAGCAGACACTCTGTGTGAAAAGATGCTGTCACACCAAGAGCAAGTCAGGTTCATGGTCATGAGAGTGAGAAGTGGTAGCTGGGAGACCCAGCAGGGCAGGGTGTCTGTGTCTCGGTCGCTCGTGGATACTGGGATGGAAGGGTAATGAAGAGGGAAAAGCTACTAGGAGTCTGAAATTTTACAACTGTGATTAGAAGGGTGGTGTTAGGTCTCAGGCATAAGGGAATTTTGTAGAAGCAGATGGTGCTGACTTCTGGTTTGGACATCTTGGGTGGAGGTACTTATGGAATATCTATCTGGAGAAATGCAGAGATGAATGACTTTGTGAATGTGTAACTTAGAAAAGAAATCAGGGGCACCTGGGGGGCTCAGTCGTTAAGCGTCTGACTTCGGCTCAGGTCATGATCTCATGGTTTGTGGGTTCGAGACCTGCGTCAGGCTCCATGCTGATGATTAGCTCAGAGCCTGGAGTCTCCTTCAGATTCTGTGTCTCCCTTTCTCTCTGACCCTCCCCTGCTCACACTTGTCTCTCTGTTTCTCAGAAATAAATAAAACATTAAAAAAAGAAAAGAAAAGAAATCGGTGAAGGTAAAGGCCAGCATTTCTGGTATTGCCTGTTATGTGATAGGCCCTGTGTTAACTGCTCCACATACTGATGTTCATGTACTTACCATCCTCTGGACAGGGCGTGCGATTTGCCTCTTTGTTCTCAAATCCATCCCCTGACCTTTTCTTGCTCTGTTCCACATTGAAGGAGACTGTTCTATGCAACAACACTTCCAAGACTTCTCAGAAAATGGCTTCTGGCCAGGTTTGGCCAATGAGAACAGGAGAAAGGTATTTCTCTCCTATCTGCTTTTAGTTGTGTCTCTGGTGTTAGTAGCTGCTCTGTCTCTTCTGTGATACCTTCTTCCACTGGGGAGGAAAAAAAACAAAAAAGGGAGGAAATCCCATATATATACTACATATGACTGTATTTGCATATAAATTTTTTAAAAATGTACCAAGTAGTGATTTTACCCTTTTTATTAAAAAAATACAACCTATTTAGGGCTGTTACAGAAACTTTGCAGTCTCCTTAGGGACCTAGTCATGTATCTTTCTGCTTGGTTATCTCTGGCACCTAGTTTCTACTGTCAGGATCTCTTTGGGATCCAAAATTGCAGTTGGAGCTTGGCCATCATATTTGTGTTCTAAGTAATAGGAATAAGGAAAGTGGAGAAGAATTATTCCTCGAATTCCTCAGCTTGGATCTCATTGGTGAGAACATAACCACATAGCCATATGAAGCTGAAAGGGAGGCTGAAAGTTGGTGTGGTAGCTTGCCATAATGTATTAGCTAAAATCAGGGCACCATTACCAAGACAGAGGGGAGAATGGACATTAGTACCTGAATGTCTCAACCTCAGCTCTGAGGTAAATATTATCTTCATTGGAAAGGTATATTACCTCTAGAGAGCTTCAGAAGGGCCCAAGTCATATGTTGTAGTGCTAGAATTTCACCCCACGCCTGTCTGACTCTAGCATTCCTGAGATTTTGCCTGTACTAAGGTTAGGGCTGGAGTGATCATGGGGCATCCACCACACAGAGCAGGTGGTTCAAGCATGAGTAACAGTGTGATTTCCCAAGAAGAACATAGAAATAAAAATAGCAGAAGAAGACAAGGGGATAAATAAAGAAACAAGGGGCTAGGGAAGGCCTGGAGTCAGAGGTGGAAGATGAATAGCCATTTGGGGAAAATAGGAATGAAGAGAGGGAAGGAAGCCAGGGAACTGGGGTGCAGAGCAGCCAAGGAAGGGGCAGACAGAGTCAGCAGTAACCTACCATGGAGTCATACTGGCCTTGGGGTCAGAGAGTTTGGGTCTGCATCTCAGCTCTGTCATTTTCTGATGACATGACCTTGGATAGTTCTTCCATGGCCTGAACTTGATTGCTCTCATTTCCTGGTACACAGAAACATGCTCAGGTCATTGCTGGAGAATGTCAGGCCAGTTGCTTTTTAAATATGGACACAATATCGGTGGGGGTATTGCATGACTTATCCACCAAAGTGAAAGCACTGCTTGCTAAATACCTGCTCTTTTAATAGCTTCCACTACATTGGATGTGGCCTAGGAATATGAGTTGTACTTTATGGAGCATGTCTTAATTCTGGATCACTATTTGTACCTTGTTTACAAAACAGGTGTGGAGTAGCCAAAGGCATGGAGAGGTCATGCCATTTCCTACTGTGATTTGCAGCTCTAATCCAGCAGAATGTGCCCTGGCCTAGAGTGGGTCCTTGAAACTGGATAAACAGCCATCCATCTCTCTCCCTGTTCTCCTCTCTTTTTGGACGCCTCTGCCACTGAACTGGACTTGCAGGTCCTTTCCTATATCTTGGAAGAAGGTGTTGTTATTGCATTGGCCCTCTCTGTGATATTGTGCAGTGCTCTGCACATTTATGGCTTGCATAAATATTGAATAATAATAAATAACTATAAGGGAGGAAGAATATTATAGGCTGGGGAGAGTGAAAGATGCTGAACTCATTATTGGAGGGCCAATCTCGGGCCTCTTGGCTATCTCCTTCAAAGAGATTTGTTTGCCAGCTGTGTTGAGAAATATACTTTCCATATGATGAGCCCAGAGAAGCAGCCAGTTTCCCTACAGAGCTGTTTCAGAGTGGCCCCAGGAGGGCCCGCAGAATCCTTAATGGTGTTTCAGAGAGGATAACCCCTTACGCCTCCTTGGCAACTGGGTTAGAGGAAAGCTCTGGGGAGAAAGGCTGTAGCAAGATGATGAAATTAGAGGAAGGGGATAGATTCTTTTTACTTTGTTTTATTTTTTGATTCCATGTGCAAACAGGGCAGCCTTCCAACCATTTTATAGATGCATCATCGGCTGAGAAAGTCACTTGCTTTTCACTTCACCATGATCTTGGCTTGAGGAGGGCATTTCTTGTTTAATACATAATCCAGGTTCAGTGTGTCAATCAGATGCTATCTCCTCCATCTTAAGAACTGGTTCTTCTGTTGGTGTTTACAGACCAGTTAAGAGAGACAACTGAATTTTTAAATTTAAGTGCGGTGAGATATTGAGTAAATATTTACAGAGCTGGGAGATTGGAGGAACTATAATAATAATAATAAAAAGCAATATGCAAACCAGTTCGATTCACATTTTTTATGGTTCTGACTGGCTGCAGCCAAGCCCAGTGAAAGAGGTGTTTAGTAAATAAAACTAATGCCTCCTTTATAGCATGATCAGTATCTGCATGTTGTACCAAAAATGTTTCCATCGTTTGTGAACAAATTGGTTTCATTCTCTCAGAATGTCTCATATGTCCCCTTTGGGATGGCAATGAGTTTCTTCCCAAATATGGAATAAATAAGAATGAGCATTTTCCTTGCCCATGCATCCCCTAGTCTTATTTCTCAACGCATCCTCATGATAGGTCCCCTCCTGTGGGTAAAACACAGTGGGGCTGTGGAGGAAGTGGGAAATGGACCAGACAAGTCAAAAACAGGAGATAAAGGTCGATGGAAAAGGGTGTTTTATGAACAGCAGCTCAGTGAGCATCTTCCTAGATATTAGGGCTCTGGAAGCCTCCATGTGGGTTTGGCTTAGTACCATCAGGGTACTAAGTGGGAGATTTTTTTTTTTCAGAGATCAAGAACTATTCGTGAACAAAAATTTGAGGATCAAATTTTGGGATTCCAGCTTTTTCCTAATGACAGCAAATGATCTAGTGTCAAAGTTTTTCTGACATTATCCACCAACTACCTCCTGTCCCACCAAAAGAAATTCTCTTACGCAGAGTCTTCTGGAGCCTGTTCTTTATCATGAAAGAGCCCTATTTAGAAGTAGATTAAGAAGATGTAGAAGGGCACCCTCTGTGACTATTTCATAGGAGAATGGGCCAAAGACACTGTGAACATTTCACTCAGAAGAGAAAACAATTATTCTTGGGTCTTAGTTACCTTTTTTTTTTTTTGAAGTTATCCTTCAAATTTTTGAAGGAATACTACATGGAAATTCATTGGTCTGGAAGGCCCTTCCTGACTTCCTTACTTTAAAATAGGCCTCCCCTGTATATATGCCCTTTGCTGATTTCCATAACACTTCTTACAACTTGTAATTATTTTGCTTACTCATTTATCTCCTTATTTTAGTCTGTCCCCTCACCCTGCTTCCCCAAAGGGGGCAAGGATCATATTTGTCTAATTCACCTTTGTCTGCTTTGTCCTAGGTGTAGTGCCAGGTTCAGGAGACCCAGTGTTCCTAAGCGAACAAACTGACCCCATTGTGAGCTGTTGGGTTGGCTATTCTTTACCCCTGGGTCTCTGGTTGCTCCTAATTCTACTCTTGTCCTTTCATTTAAAGTATAAATGCACATGGATCACTCGGGTGACCAGGTAAGAAAATCTCAGTGAGTTGGTGCGAATCTTCATTACAGAAATAAAGGGAACAAAACCCTTAGAAGTATATTCCTCATAGTTTTCCTTTTATAGCTATAATAGTGACAAACAGGACATAGAGTCTGTTATTTTCTTAATGGTTTTTCTGGGTCAAGTGTGGGGGGAATTGTGGGTTGTTTATGCCACTAGAGTTTCTTTTGCCTGTGGTATTTTTCAGGGCTTCATGGAGACTCCATTTTTTTTAGGCTTTCTAGAAGAGAGCCATGTTTTAATACTTTAGTGACATGATATCAATGGAGAATAAATTTCTCAAAAGACTTCAGTAAATCTTGCCTCAAGTATCATGATGGGGTTGAAAAAAAGAAGAAATATATAAACATGGAATGAACTTGCAGTGCCAGGTACTTAGCCTACCTTGACAATGGAGTGGAATTTATTGCACCTCCTTCCCCAAGGTACATTCAACCTCTTGGAATCTGTTCTAAAATCAGTGCACACCCTTCTGGCCTTCCTGTGACTTCCCAATATCTTTTCTCTTTCCTTCCATTCCTTTCCACCATTGATGAATTCTTTAATATGTGCTCTTCTCCAAAATAAGCATTAGTTGCCATTTCATATCTTGTATGTTTCATCTTGCTACTGAGGGTCTCTTTCTAGCCTCAAAATACCAGATCCCATAAGATCTTTGTCACTTTCACTGGATGTTTAGTAATTAAAAAACACTGAGGAAAAACTCATACTAAATTTTCCAGACCAAGAAAAAAGACGATCATTTCAAAATGGTGAGAAGTTCTTCCACTGATATCTTGGATCTCTGTTTTGTTGGTTACTGTTCTTTATCAATTATTTATAAAACTAGGATTTGCTGAGCACTAAGGTTCAGGGAAGTTTCCTCATTCAGCTCCTCAGAGTCTAATGCATCTGTGTTCCAGAACCTAAATTAAGTGTCTTACCACTTCAACCAAGGAAGGGAACAGACAGAGAAGAACGACACAATCTAATGAGTAATGTCAAGTAAAGTGAATTAATAGAGGAAAGATGTGCCAAAAAGACCTCAAAGCTTTGTTATTTGGCAATGTGATACTCCACATGCACTGACCATATTCTCTAGGTTGTATAAGCTACTGATGCCATGACACGTCCACATATAACCAGATCTCAATCTTACCTTGATGGTGATTTTTTTAAGTTTATTTATTTATTTTGAGAGAGAGAGAGGGAGAGGGAGGAAAGAAGAGAGAGAGAGAGAAAGATAGAGACAGAGACAGAGAGAGATGGCAGGGGAGGGGCAGAGACAGGGAGAGAGAATCTGACAATGCAGAGTTTGAAAGGGAGTTCAAATTCAGGAACCATGAGATCATGACCAAAGTCAGGCCAAGAGCTGAAACCAAGAGTCAGATGCTTAACCCACAGAGCCACTCCGGTGCCCTGATTGTGATTTTTGAATCACACAAGAAGAGGTTGGAGACATTGCTCTGTCACTACTCACTCTTATAAGTGCAAGGTTTTACCAATTAGCCTGGGTTGGGTTACAAATCTAGAACAATTTCAGCAGTTATATATTTAGATATGCCTCTTTATATTTTCTCCTGGGGACCTATTAGAGTTAGGTTTAAGATACTCAGTATTTGCTTTATGTGTTACCTCCCATTTTCATTTCTTTATCTTTGTGTGCTGTATCTCCTGCTTACTAATTACTTCTTTAATTATGTCTAGTCTGTTTATCACATCTACTGAGGTTTTAGAAAGATAAATGATAAGATTTCTCTTCATGAATTTGTTACCACATGCTTTGGTTTTATAATCTCTTCATTTTATGGATACACATCTCCTTTTGACGATTTCAGAAATCCATACTTAGAAGTCTTTTTACTTTTTTATTTTATTTTATTTTTTTGTTCATATAACAAAAGATTTAATCGTCGATTGATAAGGAGGTCAGCAGAGGGACAATATTTGTCTTTGGTTCCATATCTTCATTTAGAAGTCTTTTTAAATTGTTTCATAATTACTTTCTTGGCTGTCTGGTATTTTGTTTTGGTTATGGTTTGCTAACTATGTTGCCCAGTGCTAGAATTTTTTTGTGTACTTTATAAATTTTGTTTAAAAGTTACCTTAAGTGGTTGTTTTCTTTTGAATTATCCCTAATTCAAAGAAGGATAAGGTCTTCATGATGTCTCTGCTGGTGCTCAGTGACACACAGCTCAGAAGCAGAAGCAGGTCTGACTTATTAGACTGGAGTTCTTACCTTGCAGGAATATCACCTTTCCAGGTTCTTAGCCAAAGCAGGGCATTCCTGGTTCCTGGTTTTGAGAGTGTATCTTCTTCCTCCCTTCTCAATAGGCTGTAATCCCATGAAGGACCCCATCTGTACCTTATAGGGCAGGTGTCTGCCATGTTTGGGCATGTTTGATCTCTGTTCATAGACTGTTCTCATTTGTAGCTTTAGTTTATTGCCATGTCTAGTCTCATTAATTTGGAATTTTAGTCCCCTATTGTGATTTGTTGTTGCTGTTGTTATTGTTGGTGTGTGTGTGTGTGTGTGTGTGTGTGTGTGTGTGTGTGTGTGTGTGTGTGTGTGTGTGTACGTACATTTACAGTGAAGTAGTGGGTAAAAAGGGTCTCATTCAGTTTCATAGGTAATGATTTTTCCTCCATTTCCCATTTTTAGTCATTAAAAGTAATATGGTAATCATTTTCCTGAGTACTTGATGACAAATCTGAACCTCAATTTAAGGACAAGAGAAAAGATTTTGAGATCATATGACTTATTTACAGTTGGGTATTAAGTAGGTGTAAAAGTCAGGATTTTATAAGCACTAGGTCTTCTGGCTTCTTAGAATACTGAGTATGCTCACTAATAATCCCTCAAGTTTTATTATAAGTTTTCCTATTTTGGGTAACAAATACTCGAATGAGTCACTGCTGGATCCATTATATCTTGGACTGGATTCATTCTTTGTGAGACTGTGAGGATGCTTCCTATAATTCCTATTACATAATGATGACTATAACAGCAACATTGTGTTAAGTGAATGTGGCTAAATGGTGTATGACACAGTATATGTTGTTCTTCCCTTTTCTTTTGTCACTGGCCTGATCATGCTCCCTTGCTTGTTATGACAAATCATTACTAGTAGCAGGACTCCATTTAAAAACTTGAATTAGGTGAAAAGAAATTGATTCCATGCCATTTTAAGCTTTGCACAATATCTTCCTCCATCCAGTTCAGTGCCTTGAAATGACTGAGTCACATATGCAATACATATGAGGGAGAGGGAAGTCCACCTTGAGGGGAATCAGAGAGAAAGTGCACTGAATTGTGAAGTGTGAACTTTCTTGTTGGAATCACCAGGCTATTTTCCACCCCTTAGTATGGGAGGCCTTCTTTTCTTCCCTGAACACACACCTCTGAGCCTCAGGATTCAATTCACATCCCTCTATTTACAAGGTAGTCCCGGTAGTGTTATTTAAAACAAATGCTGGGGAGATGTGGAGCCCTTCCATCAGCAAAGGTCTCAATTCTGGAGCATAATCAGGCTCCTGTATGCCTGTTGTTTTCATCACAAACTGCTCACAGTCTCTGAACTTTATGCTCTAAGAACATAAGTAAGCTCTCTCCTAACTCTGTGTCTCTGCTCATAGCCCGTCCTAAGACTTGACTGCTGCCCTTCATGTCTCCAGAGCAGTCCGGCAGGTAGGAGTCTTCTCATCCTCCTGATGTGCCTGCACACAGAATTTTCTCTGTGAGGTTTCTTCTGATTCAACCAGGTAGTTGGAGACGCTCTGCCCTATGTACCTGCTACACACCTCTGCGGTAGCAACCGCCACTTCTAGAGTGTCTTTTCCTGTCTATCTGGGCATTCTGAAGGACTGTGTTGTTTCGTCTGTATTTCCCCAGGGCAAAAACACACATTAAAATTCTTGAATGATTGTGAAGCAGAGCATCTGGAGAAATAGTTGATGTGTTGTCATCAGAGCCAGAGGTTGACATTGGGACAGGAGTTGAATAGGGTACCCTTGGCTCAACCTTTACTTTTGTTCAGTCGCCCGAATCCCAGTACCTCTGATTTGGGGCGTACTTTGGATGGCACAGAGAACATGAGACAGAGGTGAAACTGGATTGTTGGTAAAATAGCAGCTGAAATTGGATTTGACTTCACTGAAATCTAATTTTCTGGAAAGAATAGCCAGTGTACCTCATTTGGTCACATAGCCTAAGTGAGGTCATACTTCTTAAATGCTTACCAGATAGTGAAACATTCAAGTTTGTTAACAGGCAACATCTAAAAATTAACAAAAGAGCTTTTTTTTTTTAAGTTCTTGGAACCTTTGGGATAAAAAGCCTTCTCCTCCAACTATTTCCAGCTCCCCTCCTCTCTTTCCCTGCCAGTGTTGACAGTTAACTTGGTTGGGTTACACTTAAAAACATTGTGACAGGTGTGTGCTGTTTAGTACGTGGGTTTCTACGGGTCTGTGTCTGAAGAGGATCATGGGTAACCAGACTCTGAATTTGGAAGTGGAATAGTGTGTCCCCAGATTCACCATTTAATGGTAATCCTCACAGGACGGGAGCCAGGGATGTGCTGTCCAGCTGCTCACTTGCATGGATGTCTCATAGCCTGGTCTGGAAAAGGACTCCACAAGCACAGATGTGTGGACAGCCTTCCTGTCAGTTTGGCACTGCAAGTGAGAGTTAAGGTAGCCCGATCTATGCCTCCCTCTGATGTTTGCTGTAGGAGACACAGGAATGTTGGCTTTTCCCCACAGTTGCGGATTTTTAGAGGAGCTCCCAGAATAGCTAATTTTATCTCCTTTTCTCTCACGTCATCATTTTGCTTTACCTATAATTGAGCTATGATATTTATCAAGGAATATTCTCAGTTTTAAAAAAACATGTTAAAATTATCTCTTTATGTTGTACATAATTTAAAAATGTGCTTCATACATTAAAACAGATAGGTTAAATCCTGAAGAGGTCCTAGAGATCACTAAGTTTTTCAGCTTCATCATACATAGGGGAGCAGGGCTAGAGGGATGGTGACTTCTCAAATATCATCTGATACAATGTCATTCTAAAAGTGGGGTGTGGACTCAGGTCTCCCTTCTCAGGCCCTGGGGCTCTTTATAGTGCACCAAGTAACTTGACATGTTTGTGGTCATGGGAAGTCTTAGATCATAGCCTCAG
Source organism: Proteles cristata cristata (assembly GCA_017311185.1). Classification (NCBI taxonomy): domain Eukaryota; kingdom Metazoa; phylum Chordata; class Mammalia; order Carnivora; family Hyaenidae; genus Proteles; species Proteles cristata. Next base: position 53,610 of record JAESUZ010003821.1, read on the forward strand.
TGAAACAGGGGCTCTTGATAAAAATATTCAGTTAAATTAGTTTGTCTACACCATAAACAAAGGAAAATTAATCTGAACCCAGCCTCTGACCATTCTAGAGTGGAACTTACTTTTAGCTTTTATGGCCTATCTTTGCAACAACAAATTTATCTGTAAAATAGCTAGGTAGTCTCAAGGAAAATATTACTAGTGAAAATAAATTTTTAAAATGTTTTTCTTCCACAAAAAGAATAAGGAAAATCAAAATGATGACTATAGCCCTGGGAATATCCCATGGAGGAATTTGGCTGGAATGGGATTTTTGTGGGTGTTAATTACACTGTCTTATTTTGTGACAGAGTTCTAAAAATGAAAAAAAGTCCTCAGTCTGAAACCTTTACACAGTATTTGTCAAATTCATCTCTTTTTTTAATTTAAAAAAGTCATTTCCTGCTGGATAGAAATCTCTAGATTTCAGAAAGCAGGTGTCACTAGGGTTAATTTTCTTTGTACTTTGCACAGGGCTACCCATGAGTGGTTCATTTAATATTTGGTGTTTCCAAATATTATCTATCTTTCTTTGTTTAATACTTTTATTTATTTTTGAGATAGCACTAGCTTGGAGGGGAAGAGAGAAGGGGAGGGGGACAGAGGATTGATGTGCTGACAGAGGTCTGTGCTGACAGCAGAGAGCAGGATACAGGGCTTAAACTCAAGAATTGTGAGATTGTGACCTGAGCCGGAGTTAGATGATGAATCAACTGCATCACCCTGGCGCCCCACCATTTTTCTTGAGTAAAGGGAGGAAGAGGGTGAAACTGGACTGGATAGGTCTTCAGCAGTTGGAATCTTTTGTTCAAATAGAATAAGGAAGATTTCCCCTCTGATACCCAACTGCAAGCAAATGCAAAATACTCTACAAATCAGAAAATTTGGGCCTTGACGGCTATATCTGAGACTGACATATATGCCAATCCCTTCAAAAGCTGTCACTCTGAAATTCTCTTTCAAAGTCAGGTGACTTGCTTTCTACTCAGCAGACAGGAACCTTAGGCACCAGGGTCATCCAGACCTCTCAGCAGAAAAGCTTACACTCTTTGTGATTCCACAACTCTTCTTCTCATCTTGTTGTAATTCTACATTGATCAGCTGGGACGTGGAAGCTGAAAGAACCTCAGGCCATGCCACAGTGCTGTATATCCTGAGAATTCTCTGGAGAAAATTCATATTCTTATTTATTTGCTACAGACACTGGCCAAGATAAAGTGATCCCAGAAACACATGGAATGCATTGACAAGTGTAGATTTGCTCTTAAATATCTGTGATTGTCTGTGCATCCAGGAACTGAGTCTATGGAACTTGTATTACTAGTGCTGAAATCAATCATAAAAAGAACATCTTTTTCTATTAAAATCAAAGATGCCTCTCATTGAACTCAGAGAAAATAATATTTATTATACAAGTAAATGCCACTTCCAAAGCCACAATTGATATCAAGTTCCTTCCCCACCCCCACGATCTTTCATAAAAAAATGGAGGGAATAAATTTCATAGGCACTGGGACTCTCCTTTTAAAGCAGGTATTTTAAAAAATTATTTTGGGGAACCTAAAACAGAAGAGGAGCCAACCTCTGATCACTCTGAATCTTGGTTGTCTCATCTGTAAAGAAGGACTAATAAAATTCTGTCACACTCTTTCTAAGCATCTACTGAGATACTGCATGGAGAGTGCCTGGCTCATAATGGGAAGTTAATCACTGCTTATTTCTGTCCTTAGTGACTTGGCTACTTGGCTGTTGCTTTTCTATGTCATGATGGGTGTGCACTGGAAGTGCTTTTAGGTTCAGCAGCTCTTGTTGGCTCGGTTGGAAGCACCAAGGGAATGACATTGGGCTGGGTCTAAGATCTGTCCCCACGAAGCTTGAGGAATCAGCATTCTTTGGGGCGCCTGGGTGGCTTAGTCGATTAAGCGTCCGACTTTCGCTTGGGTCATGATCTTGCGGTTTGTGGGTTCGAGCCCCGCGTCGGGCTCTGTGCTGACTGCCAGCTCAGAGCCTGGAGCCTGTTTCAGAGTCTGCACCTCCCTCTTTGTCTGACCCTCCCCTGCTCATGCTCTCTCTCTCTCTCTCTCTCCTAGAAATAAATAAAACATTAAAAAAAATTGCTGATTCCTCAAGCTTGTGAGCCTCTCAATGAAGCATCAAGTGAAGGGTGTTGTACCTGGTTCCAATGCCTACATCGACCACCACCAATGCAGTGGTTTCCAACACCTACCTGGTGTCGTGTCCTTCCCCATGTCCTATATTTTTTTCTTGTAATAGCTGGGGATAAACTCATTTTCGAGTCTATGGAAGATCAACAAACTGGTACTCTCTTAGCATTGGATGGAGATTAGGTTAGGTGTAGGATTCAGAGGAAGAGTCGACTTCAGAGAGGACATTAGCAACATCCCCGCAGAGCACGGAGATGATGTAACAATTCTGAGGCGCTGTGTCTGAGTGGGGACTCAACACCAGATGTATGCAGCTGTGCTAGGGAAGCTAGCCCTGCCAGGGCAAAAAAAGCCACACACACCGGTTGTTTTACTTCTGAATGAGTTGGGGGGAGAAATAAATCTCTCAGTAGAGAAAAATAAGATTGTTGATATTTGCTACTTATCGACTTATTCTTTCTTTTTCTTAAGGTCTAAATGGGGCCATTTGTCTTTAGCGTGCTTTTCCCGATTTTAAAAGTATGGAAACAGTTTTGCAAAAGATTTTTCAACTCAAGTGGCCATTTGAAACAGGCTCCATTTATTCAACAGTACATACTTTTTAAAAGACTATACTTGAGGGGCGCCTGGGTGGCTTAGTCGGTTAAGCGTCCGGCTTTCGCTTAGGTCATGATCTCACGGTTCGTGGGTTCGAGCCCCGCATCGGGCGCTGTGCTGACTGCCAGCTCAGAGCCTGGAGCCTGTTTCAGATTCTGTGACTCCCTCTCTCTCTGACCCTCCCCTGCTCACGCTGTCTCTCTCTCTCTCTCTCTCTCTCTCTCTCTCTCTCTCTCCTAGAAATAAATAAAAATATTTAAAAAAAATAAAAAAAAATAAAAGACTATACTTGAGAATTTCTTGATGCCATATCAGGAAAAGGAATGAGCTTGCGATTCTTTGCGTGGCAGTATTGCTTTTATAACCATACTTTTTTCCCTCGTGTGAAGAAAGTTCTTTTATTTAAACCACCCCCAACAAATACCGTCACTAATCATCATGTGTGTGGTGGGACAGACTTTTCTCTGGGGTCGTACATCCACTGAAAATTACCTGCTGTGACTTACTCCTTACTGTAGGTAACACCATGGTCTCTAAGAAAAGCGTTTAACATTTTGTCATGCGCTCTTAAGAAGTATTTATGCTTGTAGCACTGCTCTTAAGAAAACCAGATACTTTTGTAATCGAGTTATAAATTGAACACAATCGGCCAAAATTCAGATAGAAGAAAGACAAAGAACAGAAGCCTTGTTTTCAGTTTCCATCTGTCAAGTGCTGAGTTACCTGGAAAAATGGCTAGAGCTAAAATACTGCTTAATTTCAACTTCCTTAAAACTGAGTTTTCCCCTTGTGCCTGTACCTACATGGAATGGTGTTAAAATGCACAACAGATAAGACCATGTATAAATGTTTTCTAAAAGGTCTTAATTTTTATTTATTTATTTTTTTTTTAAATTTTTTTTTTAAATGCTTTATTTCTAGGAGAGAGAGAGAGACAGCGTGAGCAGGGGAGGGTCAGAGAGAGAGGGAGTCACAGACTGAAACAGGCTCCAGGCTCTGAGCTGGCAGTCAGCACAGAGCCCGACGTGGGGCTCGAACTCACGAACCGCGAGATCATGACCCAAGCGAAAGTCGGACGCTTAACCGACTAAGCCACCCAGGCGCCCCGAAAAGGTCTTAATTTTTATAATCGATTACACTGACAAGTCAAGTTGGAGACATACTAATGCATTAAGGAATACAAAAGAAAGATTAGACTAGTAGGGGATAAATGTAGCAGCAAAATCAGTTTCTGTCCTGCTCTAATTTGAGGGTCAAGACTGTAAAATGTACTTGTTTTTTTTTAATTTTTTAAGTTTTTATTTGTTTATTCTTGAGAGAGAGAGAGAGAGAGAGCGAGAGAGAGAGAGAGAGAGAGAGAGAGAGCAGAGGAAGAGGGCAGAGTGAGAGAGACAGAAAATCCCAAGCAGGCTCCTCACTGTCAATGCAGAGCCCGATGTGGGGCTCGAACTCATAAACTGTGATATCATGACCCGAGCCGAAACCAAGACTCAGATGCCTGACTGACTGAGCTTCCCAGGTGCCCCAAATCGTACTTGGTTTAAACCACGTGGGAAGAATACCTTTTCCATTGCAAACTGGCATTTCTTTTTCAGCAACGTAAATGCATTGTATGATCTCTAGGGGGGCCAAGTTCCTTCCCTGTGTAAATACCACACTTAGGCACCAACATCTCAGAGGTGGGGTGGTAAGGTCAGATAAAGAGCCCTGGCACTCTGTAGACGTCCTCTTCAGAGGCCCACGATTGAAAGACTCAGAAGCAAGATTGGCATTTCAGGTGTTTGCAGCAGTGAAGGACCACTGCCACCTGTGGACGGCACAGAGCATCAGCGTCAACATGCCTTGGGTCCAAGTGGAAAAGTACCAGTGATGAATTATTTGTGCAAGAATTTGGCCACTTGCTGCATCTGAAAATGTAAAATTTTTCCAACAGCGAGTGTTTTCATGGGTATACTTGTGGCCTGGGTTGAGGCTTTTTTCCACAAATCAGTAACTATCCCTCTGACCATACGAAGGATGCAATAATCATGTGTTAATATCAAGCACAGAATATGCATCACAAACTCAGAGGCCTGCAAGAGGCAGGTAGATGTATAGATGTAAACGGATGGAAGTGATAGGGACAGTGAATTGGAGATCACATGCCCCACCTGGAGGCATTCAGTTTTATTGAAAAACTTTTTAGGAAGAATGAACTCCATCAAGCAACCTACATTTGCCGCTCAATTTCATCCTGCAGCCATCTAGCCCTGGGAGTCAATGAATGGATGAGTAAGATCCTACGTGACATTTGGGTACCTGGGAACAAAAATCTAAGCATATTTCATTCGCTATAAAATAGTTAATGTAAGTGTATTTTATTTCGGGCATCAGTCCATACTGATAGACCAGTTGGGGAGATAGATGAAACAAATTATTACTCCAGTAGAACTACAGTTGTAATGAATGCAGTGAGTGAAAATCCTAGATGACTACACAAACATACACCTTGTTTCATAAAGGTTGCTTGCTTATAAGTCACATCACTGTTCTAAAATCTGCTAGGAAAGATAAAAGTCTGTTAATGAGATTATAGCCTTTTGCTGGAATGAAGGCCCTATGATTTCAATTCATTTTGCTTCACACTTACTGATAGAGCTCATTTTAGAATTATTTCAACTTGGTTTTTAAAAAATCATATATGACTCTTGGGACGCCGGGGTGGCTCAGTCTGTTAAGCGTCTGCCTTCAGCTCAGGTCATGATCTCACTATTTGTGAGTTCAAGTCCCACGTCGGGCTCTGCGATGACAGCTCAGAGCCTGGAGGCTGAGTCAGAATGTGTGTCTCCCTCTCTCTCTGCCCCTCCCTGCTCATGCTCTGTCTCTCTCAAAAATAAACATTAAAAATAGTTCATAATCATCTATGACTCTCATGCATACTTAAAAAGGAAAATATAAATTAAATAAGGTGTTCCTAAAAGTATTTCAAATTGAGAATTGGGCTCTTGGGATCACTTCCTGTCTGAACATCATCAACGTGCATATTTTCTATACAGTTATTCTCTGCCCATCAGGTGAGTTAGAGAATGGCATTTCTCAAAAGAGTACTGTGCTGTTGTCTGGAATTTTCTTCCCAGCAGCTGACCCGATTCTCAGTGTTTAGGGTGCTGATGCTTTCTTGATCTTACCAAGACATGTTAATAGAAGATGTTCAGACATCAAGTAAGACTTGTATTCTTTGCTCAGATGGTCCTTAAACAGTTTGTTGGAAAAGACAAGGGGCTTTGGTTGTGCATTCATGTGACCAGGGCGAACACCCACGTGCACACATGTGTCGGCATGAGAGCCACATCAGGATGCCTGTTGGAAGCTGACTAAGGAGGTTGGAAGGCCCCTCTGCTAGAAAGCCACATCTAATTTCAGAGATGTGGAAATATAAAAATAATTCAGAATCATTGAAATACAGTCCCCGGTGATTTTACCTAGTCTCTAGGGCCAGCACCATTTCTTTGGAGGAGGTGACAGTGACTCCTAGACCTGAAAACTACTGAGAAGTTATCCAGAAGGTGAGGTGGAAAATGTCTTCCTAGTAAAGGCAGTGCCAGATCATGGGGTAGACCAGGTGGGCAGCTCTTGAGGCCACCAAACTATAGGGAGGTTACAGCATTGCCAGCATCTACTCTCTAAGGTTTCCCTGTGGGCTTCTTACCTTCCTGAAGTTGAGAGGGTTGTCGCGTGCACGATAAAACCAAACCTTCACTGGTGTGTTTCTCTTGAGTGTCCTTAGGGTGCACTTACATAACTATAGCTGTATCTCAAACTGGTGGCAGCCATGATCATCTGAGTCCCAAAACCACAGCACGTGGGTGCAGAAAAAACTGACAGTTGTGATATAAATGTAAAATGCTTTTAAGTTACTGTCCCCACCCCCTAGGAAATTGTGTTGTTTCAGAATTGACGAAAGAAAGAGACCAAAAAAAAAAAAAAAACTCAGAAAACTAGAGAATAATGAAAATTATCCATTTTTCCCAAAAATATTGATTATGCTTCTCCTACACAAAGCAAAAGGCACATTAAACCCATTTGTGTGAATCGTTTTTATTACTAGAAAATTAGGTTCCCTCCATTCTCACCAGAACATATTGAACAAATATATTAAGGTTGTCCTTTTGAAGGTCCCCCACATGACAGCTATTGCAGGGAATGGATGTATTTTTAGCCGGTGCTGACCAACAAGGAGCTTGGCAAGTTCAGGGAACCCTGTGAGGGGCCGTGTAGCTGGGGCATCAGTTAGGATGAAGGGGAGGTGTGGGAGCCAGGCAGGAGGTTGGTCCAGAGTTGGGGAGTGTAAATTCTCTATTAAGGATTTCAGTCTTCATCCCAGGAGAATTCGGGAGTTGTTAAAGATTTTTAAGTTGTGAAATGACATGGTCATATTTGCATTTTGACTCTGGCTACTGTGAAGCAAATGGACAGTTGGGAGTGAGTGGCTTTTTCTCTGCGGAAGGTGGAGTTCTTCGTTCTAGCAGCAATCTAGATTTCAGACATCGGCCAACGTGCTTCCAGGCATTTCTTCAAAAGGAGTATGTGAATTATTATTCATCCTCTGCAACATCTGGGGATTTTACAGAGCTGAAATTAACAGCTAAACTACAGTAACAGTAACTGCTAAGCAGTATCTTAAATGGAATCCTCAGTGGTTTTATTTTTTTATTTTCTATTTTTGTTTTGGATAAGTGAATTAAATAATCAACGAATGAACAGAATCAGGATTTGGGACCCAAAGAGTTTTTCATGACATTTTCCTGCGACACAGGGTGAGGAGAGATTCCACTCACTAGACCGTGGGCTTACCCCTCTTGGCAGCACACAGTTCAGCTGTGTCTCAATTCATGAAAAAAAAAATGCAATGACACCGAGGCATTCAGTCATTAATGGCAGTTTTGGTTTTGTCGGTGGTACCTGCTTCCTCTTTTGGTGAATGATCAAATACATTTCCGGAATAGTCTTTGAGAGCTGATGGCAAGAGTGTTTTGGCTCCCCAGTCATTCCTTTTCAGTGCATTTGAGCTAGACACCTGCTCATTCTCTGTTTAGTTCACACAAAACTTTTTGGGGTAAGTACATGAACCAAATTCTATACCCTTTTCTTGATGATTCCAGTGAAACGAGAATAATTTCAATAATGATGATGAAAACCGATGCTAACACAGTCTGCTTACTATGAGCCAGCAACTCATTTCATCTTCATAACAGCCACCAGAGGAGGCACTATTAGGACTCTATTTTTATAGACTGGGAAACGAATGTACAGAGAGTTTAAGTAACTTGCCCAGGGATACACAGCCTTAGGGAGCGGGCAGAGCTACAACGTGGGCACAGGGAACCTAGCTTCAGAGTCTATGTGCTTAACCACTCTACCCGGCACCTCTTTAAAATTGACGCTTTTTGAATTTGACTTCAGCTCAAGTCATGATTCACGGTGTATGAGTTCGATTCCCAAATCTGGCTTGCTGCTGTCAGCATGGATGGGATCCTTCTTTGGATTTTCGCCCCCTGCTCTGTGCCCGTCTCCCACTTACCTCTCCCTCTCAAAAATAAATAAAACCTTTTTAAAAAGTTTTAAAATTAATGCTTTTTGAAAAGTTGGTTCACGATATACACATATATTTATACAAATAAAAAAAAAAACATTTTCATAAACCCCTTTAACCGCATCACTCCAATGTAAAACTAGGGGAAATTTTTGAAACTGAATCCCACTTCACGGCCCAAGATGAGTAAAGTTTAAAAGCAAGCAGATGTTTGCAAAGCATATAAAACTTAAAATTGCTCTGCACTCAATGCTATTTGGAACGCAGGCATTATTCTTTTCAAATATGATTTTATCTAAATGGTGTCCCTTAAAACTTCATTTTAACACCCAAATGATCCCCAGCTGTTGGGGTAGATTGGCCCCTGCTGAGTGTGTTTCCCAACACTTCCCATATTCCACCATAAATATTCATGATGTAGTACTCCTGCTACCCAAAGGGGGGCCAGGATTCATTTTTATGAACTCCTCTCAACTGGGATTAGCATCTTTCACCTATTACCCGACTCCTGAATTATGGTTTTGTTCTGCTGGGGTCTCCATTTTCCCTCTTTTTTACTGACACCTGAGAAGTCTGAAGAGAACGTCAAGTGTGAAAAAAACTTCTAATCCCAGGAAGTTGGCCCAGGGAGTATACAAAATCAATTTTTAAAACACAATATCTTATTCAAACTTTACACCCAGGCCAGTGTGAAACCGCTGTTTTCTTATGCTGCCAGGTTTCCTAGGCAACAGCCGGGCCCTTGGGAGAGGTTGGTGTGTGGAATTTGAGGGCCAGGGGTTGGGATGATGGAAGTTGCTAAGTGGAGGGGATGCTCTTGCCACAGATAACACATGCCTGGGCTACAAAAATGATGATTTTTTCCATATGATTTATGTTTGGCTGTGTTTAAATCCCAGAAAATACTAGGAATAAATCTGCCTTTTTGGAGATTGAGAGGCGGCAATCTTCCCACCTGTGCAGCTCTCTCTCTCTCTTTCATTTTTAGTGAGTTACTTAAATCAGATCTACCATTTTCATATGCCAGATTTATAACGTACCCTTATGTATCCAGAGATGCTCTTGACCGCATCCTGGCCAAAGTCAGGAAACTATGACAACTTGCCTGGTCATTGGGAAGAAGGCCTATCATTGGCTTTAGACTCAAGACTCGGTACTAACCAGTTAGATACACTTAGACACAATATTTAACTTCTTGAAATGTTTTTTTTTCCCTTCCATTTGTAAAATGGGGAAAATGTCACTCACAAAGACTTCTTGTGAAGCATAAATAAGGCATGTAGATTGAATACTCGTCACAGGCTTAAATGAGGAATGTTTGTTCACTCACTTCCTCCTCCATGTGATACTAGCCACTCAGGTGTCACAGGAAGAAATGAATAGCGTGAGGCTATTGGTGGCCCTGGGCACACTGGGGCGCAGTGACCACTTCCCATATTTCATGGTTTTGCCACCTCACACAGTGGCAAGGGGTCAGCATCTGAACATTTTAGAAACGCCATCCAATTCTATGAAGGTAGATTTCTGCCCTAATATGGAGGAAAGGCAGACAGAATTAATTGCACTGCCTGGGTTGATTACAGGAAAGAGTAGGCAGTACCATCACCTGTTTTTCTGTAAATGTAATTCTTTTCTCTCTGAAACCCATTGGACCAGTTACCACTGGCCACCCCTTTCAACCCTGCCAAGACTCTGCTGCACATGAGAAGATGCTGGAAGAACAATTATTCATCAACAGGGATGGATTATTGAGTTTCTGCAAATGGAACTCCTCAACAGACCCTTGCTAACCCCCTCACTGCTCGGGTTGGAAGAAGGGGCTAGAACAAGTCAATGATCCAAAAATCTGGAGGTAGTACTTTAGAGTCATTAAGGCATGAGATCTGCAATCAGACTTCTGGAGTGTGAATCCTATTTATGTTGTGACTAGTGCTGTGATGATGAACAAATCACTCACCCCTTCTCAGCCTGAGTTTCTCAGAACATAGTGTATGTTTTGTATATACAAAACCGACATTTTGTATGGTTGTGATGGGGATTAAGTGAGATGGCCCAGGTAAAACATTGGGCACACTAAATGCTGTGTTAGCACAATGTGCTCCATTTATATTAGTTTAAAAATTAGTTTTGAAAGAACTGCCTGAGAGCAAACATTAGGTCCCATCTCATAAACTTAAGCCTGGATACTTAAAATTGACCATGCTGGCAGGGCCTTGGGCAGAAATGCAACAAAGGTATTGAGTGTCCCTGAATATAGAGTATGTTTTTTAACAAAACTGAAGGCTACTTTATATTTCTGTTCCTATTTTAAGGGACAATACTTAGTGGGTTGCTCTGCACGGGGAAGTGAATAATGTGTGCATTTGGAAGGTACTGTGCTTCCCAAGGTGTGTGTATGGAAAGATCATTTTTTTGACATGAAATAGCATTTACTATATGCAGAGCCTGGTGTCACTTGTGATTCCATTTCTTAAATATAACTGTCACCCACCATGCAGAGATATCTGCTCTTTCACTCTCGGGTATCTTCAGGCTTGCCCTATCATTTTTAAGCTGTGCCTCAGTGTGCATTTGGAGCATTTCTTTAGCATTTTTTTTTTCTTTTTCACTTCTGGTTGCATCATGTGGGCCATCTTATGGTCTCCTTTCTCACTGAGGAATCCAGCTCAGTGGGGGTAGTGATGAATAATGCTCACTATTTAAATGCATTCCAGTACCTTACTACTGATGATAAGTTTGCATTAGTTAAAATTAATTTAACTGAGTAGTAAGGATAATAAAATTGTCCAGTAAATTAGATATAACATTGTAGTGCTTCTCACATGACAAACATGGCACAGTAGGGTCAGAGGCTGATAGAGGGAAACATTGTCCTCCTCCTCCTTCCCAGTACTCACTTTTATCTGTTTATCCCAGTACATACACATATGTAAGAGTATTATTATAGAAGGCACAAATGTGGGGTGACGAGCCTTAGGTCTAGTACTGTGTTACCCACTGGCCCCTTGGACTGAGGTTGAGGCCCTTTTGATAGACAATGAGGGATAGAAATACACTGCATTCATCGGAATCTCTGAATGCAGGTTGGGCTCTTTGGGCTTCAGGTCAGAAGGTGGAGCACAGCATGCAGAGAGAGGCCAGTCTCCATGACTCTACTCATAATCCATTACCGGCTGGTGGGGAATGGGCAGCTCATGACTACTTCAAGCCTCGTTGCTCAAGATAGCATCTGTCAATATAAAAGTGGGTGATTCCTTCAAGCAGCTTCACTTGACGTTGATAGGTTCTGTGAAATAGGAGAGGAAACTTTGGAGACCAATAATGATTGTAGCTGACAAAATGATTCACTTAAAATTTTTATTTAATGTTTATTCTATTTTTGAGAGCAGGAGAGAGACAGAACACAAGCTAGGGAGGGGCAGAGACAGATAGAAGGAGAGCCAGAATCCAAAGCAGGCTCCTGGCTCTGAGTTGTCAGCACAGAGTCCAACGTGGAGCTTGAACTCACAAATGATAAGATCATGACCTGAACTGAAGCCAGCTGCTTTACCAACTGAGCCAACCAGGTATCCCCAAAATGGGTCATTTTGAGGACTCTAGAAAATACTGGGAGGAAATTCAAGGATGTTTTTCAAGGAAGTTTTTATCTGAAAGATCTAACTGGTTGGAATAGATGCTGTTAAGATTACTGTATTTTGGTTTTGAAAATTCAGTATGATTTTAAATTTTAAAAGAAAATATATTTTGAGTTGGGGGATATATTGGTATAGCTGCTTTTGGGGGTCTTCTCTTACTCTTAAAAAGAAGAAGATCCTGGGGTATATGTGCAGAATTAGTAGCTCACAAGGAATTTCTTAACTGCATCATTTATAAGTAGTTATTACCACAAAGTAGTTGAAGCCAACATGCACAACTTTCTAGGTAATGTTATTTATGCATTTAATTTTTTTTTAATTTATTTTTAATTTAATTTCATGTATTTTATTTTATTTCAAATAATGGTGAATCTCAACAATGACAGTAAAAGTTGGTAAGTGATCTGAAATAATAACTGTTCCATGCTGAAATGTGTTGGCTGCTCAAATAGCTATCTGACTTAAAGAGCTTTCCTGATCTGGTTCTACTTCTTAAAATATACACTTGTTGTGAAGATAAAATGAGACACTGTATATAAGGTGTCTAGCATAGTAGATTCAGAATAATTGGTAAACCACTATCTCTTTGAGCTATAAAGTCTTTTACTTAATACCTCCATAAAGGCAGTATTTCAGCTGTGGACATTCTGTTTTTAATTTGGAGCCTTTTATACGATTTGGATAATAGTGTCTGGATATCAAGGAAACTATGAATACACAAGTTAGAAATGAACCATGTGAATTTGGCAGCTGTGTTTTGAAGTGCCCGTGTACCCTGAAACCCTTTTTCTAGAAACTGCTCCCACCCACAACTTGTCTCTCAGAAGCCCGGGAAGCCATGCTGTTTCATGACCCACTCCCTCAGTTACAGAAGATTGAATGAGAAATGGTCATGTGACCCAAATTGGCCCAATCATCCTGTTCCCGAAGGGTTTGAAATCAGGATAATGAGAAAAATTGTGTTTTAGCTTGGTTTTCCCCAAAACTCCAGGTAAGGATTTAAGTGCACAAGTTTATTTGAGAGGAGATCCCAGGAGACATCTGTGGGGAGTGGGAAGGGAATGGAAGGAAGGGAAATATGCCAACAAGACATAATTCATCAAATGAGTGACCACTTGGAAACTGTACTTTAATCCAGTTAAGGAATTTTGTGTGGAATGTGTGTCTGAGTTATCCCATCCTATGGGATGAGGGAGCTAAGATACTCATCCAGCAATTGGGTTTGCCTGGTTGAGGGGTGCTTCCAGGAGGTGCTAATTCACAAGCATTCCCTGTGTGCAGAGGAGACCCAAGCAGCCAGAGATGATTTTGGTATCAAGAGTTGCAGGTGTTGGCATTGAATTGGACTAGCATGAATAGAGTTCTTCAGGGCTAAGGGGATATGAAAAGGGCACTGGCAGATTCTGATTATGGAGTCATTTTGCTATCAGTACATGTGTCGTTTAAACAGAGGGGCTGAGAGCAAAGTTCTAGACCTTGTGTAAGCTGATGAGCAAGAAAGGTGTTCTGGGCACCTGGGTGGCTCAGCCAGCTATATGTCTGACTTCAGCTCATGTTATGATCTCATGGTTTGTGGGTTCGAGCCCTGTGTTAGGCTCTGTGCTGACAGCTCAGAGCCTGGAGTCTGCTTCAGATTCTGTCCCCCTGCCCCCCCCACCAGCCGCCATTCTCCTACTTGCTCTCTGTCTTGCTCTGTGTAAGTAAGTGTTAAAAATAAAAAAACAACAAAGAAGATATTCTTTAAACATGGAGTGGAGAATGTAGTAATAGGTACACAGAAACAAAGAAGAAAGGGCATGTGGTCCCTAAAATATAGTGAGAGTGAACTTGTATGTAACATTCCAGCTCACATAGGATTTGGCTGTGTTTAATTTTTCTCTTTCTAAATTATGTAAAAATAACTGGCCTGCAATCCCACTCCCTTTAATTTTGCTAGCCTGAGTAGCAACCATTTGTAAAATGTAGTAGATTGTGTCTTCCAGAAATGGCTCCAGCAGTGGTTCATTATTACCTGCTCTTTGTGAACGCTCCCATCAAAAGGCAAAGTTTCTTTTCCTTCCCCTTGACATTATTGTAGCATCATGGGTGAATAGAATGTGGTCAAAGGGATGCTGCATGACTTCTGGTATTAAGTCATACGAGGCGTTTCTTCCATCCTTCTCAGAGTGCTTCTCCTGGAAACCCAACCACCATGTTGTGAGGAAGCCCTGGTCATATGGGGAGGACTTTTGCAATGCTTCCAGCTGATGCTTCCAACTAAAGTCTTACCTGGCAGCCAGCATCAGCTTCCGGAAGTGTGAATGCCTGAGCCCGGAGATGATTCCAGTCCCCAGAGTTAGGTTGCCTATCTTGAAACTACATGGATCAGGGATTAGTCATCCTTACTAAGCTCCACCCAAACTGCAGATTTGAGGGCAACCTATATGTGTTACCTTTGTTTCAAGTCAGAAAGCTTTTGAGTAGTTTGCTACAAAGCCCTGGATAACTGGAACATAAGATAACCTTTATGTCTTTCTAATAATTCAGGGTAGTGTCGATGCATAGTTAGGCAGTCACCCATTTATTGACAATTACAACTGATTTTTCTACTCCCAGCCCATCAGCACTACTGGAGTCCTTCCTGAGGAATTTGAGTCTCACTGGTTGATGTCACCAAAGCCAGATGAGCAAACTCTTCCCCACAACACAGTATGTCCCATTAATTAATTACCACAATGCTCTGGATGCTGTAAGACTCAGGATGCCTTGGAGCTTTTTATTTTTTATTGTAACTGCAAGTCAGTATGCCTAGATGTTGTCCACACCTGTGGTTTTCCTGCACTGTCTCATCGAGTTTTGCCAAAGTTCTGGGATATGTTTGGTACCTATCACTTATAAAATGAGGAACTAGAGATTCAAGAAAGCTAAATGGCTTGCTCAGGATTATTCAGTGAATGTCCGAATTAGCACTTGAATGCAGTTCTGTGTGACCCCATAGCCTGCATTCTTTTCTCTCTGTTTACTGTCTCCTGGTCTTAGGGCGGGTCAAGGACCTGAGCTTCACAGTTTGTTTCTATCTCATTTTAGCCATGTTGTTACTATGCAGATTTTGTGAGCTGGCATGGTGACATACCCAACACTTGTACCACTGGTTTGTGCAAAATTACCTTCTGAGGTTAAAAAATTTTTTTCTAACGCCATCAGTTGGGGTGCTCTGCTTATATGTGGATGTATATGTGTGTGTGTGTGTGTGTGTGTATATATATACACACATATACATATAATTATGTATATATAATATATATTATATAAGTTAGTATAATGTATAATTATATATATAATATGTATTACATACAAAATTAAATAGTAACATTAAATTATATATATATATGTATATATATATAAAAGAAAGACTTTGAGGTGGAAATTACTAATTTATTTGTGCTACTCTACAAAAAACTAGACACTACTTAATGTCTTATAAAAATTCATGGCATTCTTCTAATCCATTCAAGAATTCCTGATTGATTGCTGGATTTTAAAATCTTTCTATTTGAGGGGCGCCTGGGTAGCTCAGCCGGTTAAGCATCTGACCTCGGCTCAGGTCATGATTTCACAGTTTGTGAGTTCAAGCCCAACATCGGGCTCTGTGCTGACAGTTCGGAGCCTGGAGCCTGCTTTGGATTCTGTGTCTTTCTCTCTCTCTGCCCCTTCCCTGCTCACCCTCTGTCTCTTTCTCTCAAAAATAAAATAAACATTAAAAAAATTAAGTGTTTTTATTTTGAAGTAATAATTAGATTTATAAAAGAGTTACAAAGGTACTACAAAGAGTTCTAATAGCCCTTTACTCATTTTCTTTTTAAATTGAGTAAAATTTCATGCATAAGATGCATGAATTTAAAATTGGTCCCGTGCCAGTCTCCAAACTGCACTACACTGCTTTCACCAATTTCCCACTAATATCCTTTTTTCCAGGATACCACATTGCATTTAGTCAGCATGGCTTCTTAGTCTTCTGCAACCTAGAACCATTTCTTAGTCTTCACTTGTCTTTCCTGACTTCGAGAGTTGGGAAGATCATTTGCCAGGTATTTTGTGAATGCCTTTCAGTGGAGTCTGTTTGTTGTTTCTTCACGATGAGACTGAGGTTATACGTTAAATGGTAGAAGAGCACAGAGGCAAATACCTTCCTGCTACCCTTCTCACTGCATTGTATTTAGGGTAATGATATCAACAAGACCTATCACTGAGCATGATGACCTTGATCACTTGATTGAGGGGCCACCTGCCACATTTCTTCAGCTGCAATCTTTCCCTTTCCATTCTCTGTTGTTAGAAGTGAGTCACCAAGTCTAGTCCCCGCTCAAGGAGGAAGGGATTATGTCTCATCTCCTAGAGGGAGGGGTATCACGGGTGGACTTTTTTACGCGGCAGAGGGAAAGCATGTTTGTACTCCTGTCATGATCCACAGGTCTAAGGGTGAACAGGTGACTGGTTAGTAGACCCTCCCGGGTACTCAGATCTTGAGCAGTACACATCTTTGATTCTTTCATTATAGGAAATACATCCCATAAAGAAATTCCTGCTTTTGTTTATTGAATTATTGAGATCCATTTTGTAAGCATTCCAACCATGCACTTTTCACACCCACAACAAAGGGCTCAGTTTTGTCTTTTAAATCCTGAAGTCTGTGATGTTTGATATAAAGCATATATATTACCTTTTTTGTTTTAAGTGTTTAGGATTTCTTTCCTCTGAAGGGAAGGAGATCAAATATTTTTTATTCTTTATTTTTTATTTTATTAAAACTTTTAAAATGTTTGTTTATTTATTTTTAAATGTTTACTTTTTTTGAGAGAGAGAGAAGGAGAGAGGTAGAAAAGGAGACACAGAATCCAAAGGAGGCTCCATGCTGTGAGCTTCAAGCACAGAACCTGACACGGGGCTTAAACCCATGAACTGTGAGATCATGACCTGAGCCAAAGTCAGATGCTTAATCAACTGAGCCATCCTGGTATCCCATGTCTTTTTTAATCTTTAAATTTTTCCTGACACTTGGAAAATAATAATATAAATCATAAAATTTATAATATATGAAATATGTATCATGTTGTAGTTAACATATTCATGTATTTCATATTTATATAATATATAAAATTTATGAACATAATTTTATAAAAAATATTATAATACTCCCCATTGATTAAATACCTCCATGTCTTGAACACAGTGGTTGATATCATACAGCCTTTATTTCAAATCCTTACAAAAACATCTATGAGGGAAGTAGTGTAATTCTCATTTTCTAATAAAAAGAAGCAGATGTTTAGAGCAAGAAATCATCTTCTCCAAGATGGCATGGAAAGTAGCTGGGATTTGAACTCAGGGATCTTTGATAGTTAACTGTGAACCTTGTAAATGTTTGTGGATTGGCTGATTAAAATTGGGTAGGCTGGGGGGAAAAAAAGTACTTGAAGATTGGACTAGAAATAAATATTTTTAAAGTCACACACAATTCAGATGATTGAAGAAGACAGGTGTTAGGCTGTGTTTGTGTGAAGCGGAGCTGCTGCTTGCAGTCAGATCGGAAGAATCGTCCTGACATTTAGGCTGATACAGGAAAAGAACAACTATATCCTGAAGCCTGTGAGGTGGAGTTCAGGCTTCAGCACCTTACTACAGTCACAGGGGGCTGTATTTTTTAATCTCATACCCTTTATGTACCCCATGTGAAGTGGGAACCCTGTCTCATGAAGAAACAAGAAATAAGGGAGAGGATTCTTAAAATATCCACAGATAGAATAGAAGGGGACAAACAAGTCAATATAGGATTAAAGCTCCCATACATCATGCACAGGGTGATGCTAGAGGTGAGGCATGAATTAAGCAGGTAAAAACGAGTGTGTGTGTGTGTGTGTGTGTGTGTGTGTGTGTGTGTGTGTGAGATGTAAGATGGGGAAAGGGACAGAGAGAGAAATACACAAATGTTTATCTCAGTTCACATACTGCCATAGTTTCCATCTTGCACCTTCCTATTGCATTTCTATATTTTCTAGAAATCAGCTTAATTTTTAAAAAATATTTTTTAACATTTATTAATATTTGAGAGATACAGAGAGACAGAGTGTGAGTGGGGGTGGGGCAGAGAGAGGGAGACACAGAATCAGAAGTAGGCTCCAGGCTCTGAGCTGTCAGCACAGAGCCTGAGGCGGGGCCTGAAATGATTAACTGTGACATCATGACCTGAGCCAAAGTTGGAAGCTTAACTGATTGAGCCACACAGGTGCCCCTGCTTAACTTTTTGTATTTTTTAAGTTTATGCATTTATTTTGAGAGAGACAGAGATAGCCCAGCTTGGGGAGAGGCAGAGAAGGAGGGAGACAGAATCCCAAGCAGGCTCCACACTGCCAGCACAGAGCCTGATGTGGGGCTCGAACCCAAAACCATGAGATCATCACCTAAGCCAAAACCACGGGTTGGATGCTTAACCTACCGAGCCCCCCAGATCCCCCAACAGCTTAACTTTTATTTTGTTCCCCTTCACTGCTGCACTATGGGATCCTCAATAATGTTTACCATTTGGATTTCCCCCCTCCCCAAGTCATGCCACAAGGCCTGCGGAGCTTGGTAGTGACCAGGCAGGGTCTCAGCATTGGCCCAGGGTATCATCCACAGTGTCCCTTTGGGTTGGGACATGTCTGCTACTTCTCTGTCCTGTGTGACACAAAGATACCATCAAAAGGTCAGTTCCTTTCAAGTCATAGGAGCAGTGCCTTCCAAAAATAAAGGCTGGAACCCTACCAATCTTGTTCTACAGAAGGGGGGGCTCACCTCTGGTGAAAATAGGTAGACAGTGATAGCTCAAGGCTTTGGGGCCTGGCCTGTCACCTGTTGCCGTCTGAAGGGGATAGAAATTCTGGTGAGTGAAAGCTGCAAGCCTAGCCCGATGCTTGTCCCATCAGGGAGACCTGAGGTTTCACTCAGAAACCGACTTGAGAATTCCTGAATCTTTTTCTTTCTTCCTCTTGGATACTTGGTTTAACATTTCAGCCTGTGTCTACTGAGAGACATCAAGATCTTCCTGCTGTCCCAGGCCATCCCGGTCTCGCCTGCAAGCCGCTCCCAGGCTTGCCAGAAGGAAGGCTGAATGCGACATGCCTGTTGACAGCCACCTTTCAGACAGGGCCGGCCCTCTTGGTTTCTGCCTGGCCACACAAACTCCCTTCCAGTCGGTCCGCTGAGCACAGGCCTTTTGGTTTGGCCATGGTGAGGCGTGCGTAACTGAGCCTAGAGCACAGACACACGAAAGTATGCACGTCCACTCCCTTCTAGACACCCAGCGCCTGCCCCCCTGCCTCCCTTCAGTGCCCGTCTTAATTCTGTAACTTCAGAGTGAAAGCAGAACATCTACTCAGTTTGCTTTGTCCCAGGAATCCCCAGTCAAGGATCCCTGTCTGTTCCGCCCCCCACCCCACTCCCCTTCTCCAATGTCAGCAGCACCAGTGTTTGCAATCGAAGCGTTGACTTGCCAGGCAAGCCAGTTCTCACTTCTACTCTGAGGCTGGTCTGCAAAGTTTAAGACATCAGGCTCCTCTCGGCAAGCCCGTGCCCTGTGGGTCGAAAGGGTACGTGGGGCTGGCCCCTGTTTCTCAGCTTGGAGTTCATTGATTTGATACAGCTTCTTTTGTTACTGCTGAAATGGGGGCGGGGAAGACTTGGAATAATAGAAGCATGAAATAAAATACATGTGTAAAATGTACTGGATAACTAGGAAGCCTGTAAGGGTGAGGTGCGCAGGGCCCAAAAAGCTCATTGTATAAAAACTGAGGTTTCTATGGTCTATACTATGGCTTATTTAGGGAAATCCTGACACTGGCACCTCAAGAAATTCACCGAGGATGGCCAGCTTATGGATTTCCAAATGAAAAGCCATGCGTGAGAAATTAATTTCCAGTTGTGCATGACCACTCTAGATTTCCTCCCATCCTGGATAATACTGCTACAGGCACAATTTTTATAGTGTAATGAATGTTTGATTTGTGTCACTCATGGTAGGCATCCTGTACTCTGTGGAGCATGGAGACAGACACTCATTCGGCATACGCAAATTCCCTCTTCACGGATTCTGTATTTATTTCAAATGAAGTCTGTGGAATTTGGAATATATCAAAGAACTTGACAATGTTCTATGGGCTTAACATATTATATGAAAAAACAGTCATTAACTAAAAATATCAGTGTAGCTGTTACTATTTTCTCTAAAGGTTATGAGAAAGTGAGATAGTGAAATACTTTCGTGCTTCATAAAAAGAGATGCTACATTCTCATTGTTGTAGTTCATGATTATCATTGTCATTATAAAGTAGTTATGACAGGGGCACCTGGGTGGCTCAGTTGGTTAAGCCTCTGACTCTTGGCTTTGGCTCAGGTCATGATCTCACAGTTTGTAAGATTGAGCCGCACGTTGGGTTCTGTGCTGACAGCTTGAAGCCTGCTTGGGTGTTTCTCTCTCCCTCTCCTTTCTCTGACCCTTTCCTGCTCATTCTCTCTCTGTTTTTCAAAATTAATACATAAAAACTTAAAGTATTGTGATGTATCTGAGCTCCATCAGAAATTGTTTAAAGAGACATAGACCACTTTCGTGACTTAATACAAGTCTCTTAACCCATCTTATCTGCTAGATGACTGTGTTGGTCTAGATAATTTTTGTTTCCATTTAAGTTGTGAAAATTATGCAGTCCTAAGTAGTAAAGACTTAATGAACACTAATCTGAAGCAAAATGTGTAAGGTAAATTATTTGAGCTACATTGGACCAGGGCATCCATGCAATTTTGAGTGGCAGGAGGGCAGACTGAAGACTTGGGCTGTGACAGGGAAGGGCCAAGGATCAGGCTTTTTTAGTCCTAGAAAAGCCAGCTGGAGAATGTTCACCAGTTTTAATTGCATTATATTTGGTAGTGTTAAGTGGCATTCTTAGCAGAGGAAAGGGGAACTGGAATTGCTTCAGCGTATGCTTGAGCAGAAAGTCAGGTGACAGGCCTTGCTCGAAGCTCACTTATCAGATGAATCATCTTGGCTACTGCCTCCTATTTCTGACTGACAGAAAAGGTGTATTCACTTATGTCTATGTCTATGTCTGGTCTTTTCCCACTGATCATTGACATCACAGTTATTTGAGATTCAAAATTGATTTCACTCTTTACTTGTTTATGAGGTGTTTTGATGTCCTTGGTTTCTTTTGTGCAATGTCTTCTACTTTTGTTTGTTTATTACTGTAAAAATCATGCGAGATTACAGGGGAGAGAAGAGCATTGTCAAGCTCTTCTAATGTTATACTCTCCTACAACTTTCATTTGTGCATAGGTTTCCATTCGTTGTCTCAATGAGCAATATGCCTTTACACTGTTAAAATTGTTCTGTCCGGTTATAAATCTACTTTGTCAGTGTCAGTGTCAGTAGTTTTTCACTTACTTGGATCTTCTTTAAGCTGAAGTGTTAGTACAGTTCTGTGTATGTGCCCTAAGTGAATAAATGCATGCAAACTCCCTTCAGAAGCTGGAAAGTCAGATAGGGAAGGAAGCACATATTACCTGATCTTCTTAGAAGAGGGAAAAAGGAGACTAACTTGTTGCATGTAGACACAAGAAGTTTCTTAGCTTTCTCTGCAGCCATCATCTTCCCTACACCTAAATTGGTAGTTTTGGCTTTCTTCCTTGATTAAATAGGTTATTTAATTAAATCTCTTTCACTTTGGGTCCTGTTCATTAAGCTGGCACCTATGTCTGTGTTTATGAAATGCATGGTCTCCTGTTTGGCTAATCGATTATTTGGTCAAATGCTGAGAATGACTGTATACTAATTGAGCTGCCTTGCCATGGTTGGGACTCAGTTTCCAAGATTCTGAGATGAATCACAGGCATTAGAGATGATCACAAACAGTCCCTCACCCCAAATACGATCCGCAATGCGAGCATTTACAACTGAGTCATTCACCCGCTTTCGGTCTTCGAGGGGTAGACCTATATGTTGGTTTCTTCTAGGAGCCTCATGACCTATATGTTGGTTTCTTCTAGGAGCACACACTCAAGTGCCTAGGGGAGTTGGACAGGTAAAGATGAATAAAGAAATAAAATCAAGTGCAGAAATAGATTCAAATTTTTTATTGTAACTGAAGTACAGCATAAGGATGTACCATAAATGTGCAAATATATAAAATATTTAAAATTCAAAATTGAAAAAATGGAAATTAAAAAATGGAAACAGTGATTCTTTTAACACAGTATTCTTTGTATGCATATTAAACCCATATGCCTTTTCTCATTTTTCTTGAAATGTGGCTTTTTCAATCTGTCTTTTATTTTCCTTCATTTGATATAGATGCAGGTTCAGAGAAATAATTCTCTCCTAGAAGGAAAAAAAAATGGGTGAGCATGATGCTAAGTGGCAACTTAGCAGTAAACCCCAGTGGCAGGAAGGCAATAGGCCTGTGGCGGAGTCTGTGGTGACCTGGAGAGCCCATGCTCCCTCCAGAGTGGGCAGCCACCACACAACTCCAGACAGTTGTTGACACTTGTTGACACGTAGGAATGTGGGCCCTGTGTTACCAATCTTTCACTTTCTCAAGAAAAGCTAGGAATCCGGATTTTTAATAAAATCCTCTAACTTTTAAATGTTTTCCATTTTAAAACACAGTTTGTGCCAAATAAAACACGTCTGGAGGGGGCTGAATGACATCTGTGAGCTGCCATTTTGCTTTCTCTGGCCTGTTTCAGGGATCAGCAAACTGTGGCCTGCAGGCCAAGTCCAGTCCACGGCCTGATTTTGTAAGTAAAGTTTTACTGAAACACAGCCGTACTTATTTGTTAGGTATTGTCTATGGCTGCTTTTATGCTACGGTGGCAGTGTTCAGTAGTTACAGTGGGGATTATAAGGCCTACAGAAACTAAAATGCATACTGTCTGTACCTTTACAGAAAAAGTATGTTGACCTCTAGTTTATTCTGATCTGGTAAAACTCTTCACTTTTAGAAAGCCCCTTCCTTATTTCAAATAAAAATCTACCTTTCTCTGACTTTCATTCCTGCTTTTGTGTCTGTTCCTGATTACCCTTGGGCATTTGTAGAAGATATTTGAATCCTCTGGGATTATTAGTCATAAGGCCATCCAGCAATGGGTTGACATCTTTTGTGTCCAAAAGCTTTCACCCAAATTAGATCTGACTTCTTGGATAAGGAGTGTATTTTGGAATAATCTAAGATATTACCTGTCTATTCAGAAAGTGGATGGAACTTGTTAGTAGATTACAGAACCATAAAAGGAGCTCCAGAAGTGCTTCATAGGAACCCTAGATGAGTTATCAGAGCCTGTGTGAATCTACCCTATTAGAGGTTGGCCGATGGCATGTCTCTATGTCCCTAAATTCTCTGTGGCTCTTAGGATGATGTTTAAACTTTGTTCCATGACAACAAGGTTCAGCATTATCCAAGGAGGTCTCCCCACTGCAACTCTTATTTCTTTCCCTCACACTCCTATTCCTTTGGTCACCTGGCTCCTCTTTGACTTGCTCCGACCCCTGAAGCTCTTTCCCATCTCAGCCTTTTAGCTCTTGTTATGTTTTCTTTCTGCCAGGCACACTTATCCCCACATCTTTACAAGGTGGTTCATTCTTACCTTTTAGATTTTAGTTGCATGTTAACCATTTAAAGACATCTTTCCTAGCTACCTTCTCTTAGATACCACTTCTACTTAGAAAGTACCTCATAGCACATGTTTCCAGTTACCAAATTCCTTGTACTTTCTGTAATCATTTTGTTACTAATCTGTATCCTTGTGGACTGCCAGTGTCCTTTCTTAGAATGTAAGTGTATTGAGACCAGGACCTTTCCAGTCTTGTTCATTGCTTTCTCCTAGCCCCTGGAAAAACGCACATGCTCAAAAGTACTTGAGGAATGAATGAATCACACACATCAGCAGTGGTTTAGTGGATAAAAGCATTATATAATTTACACTCCCTATTATTCTGTTTTAACAAATGAACTTGCAAAACCCATCGATAGCATCTTTAAAAATATATAACTTCTCACTAGGAGAACATGCTTTGAATTAAATTATTCCTGCATAGTAACAACTCAGTATCTGTGTATTTGGTGAGGGTATTTTTTAGTAGTTTTTGTTAGTGGAAACCAATAATCGTATACTAACATATTGATTGTTAACTGAATTAATAATGTATTGTTTGTACGATGCTTTTCCATACACAAAACCTGTATCCAAAAAGCTCCTGCTCTGCCATTCTCCCATGAGAGGAAGATCAGAAGGGACATTAGTGATTCTCCACTTTATTCTGCAGATGAAGAAATGAAAGCCCAAGGGATTTCTCAAGGTTAGGCAGCCAGTTAGTCGCAGAATCTGGAGGACAAAGGAAGGTGGTCCATTCTCAGCCTCTGCGCATTTAGCTGTGTTTCCCTTCTGTTGCTGATTGGCTTGCTGTATGGGTTCTAATGGCAGTGAGAACACCTTGTGTGTTAATACTATATGGGTCAACAGCAGAGCTGGGATTTGAAGCCAGACCCCTGACTCCAGAGTCTGTCCTTTTAAGAGCTGTGTTAAGTCACCTCCTTTCTGCCCTAAAGAAACATAAACTCAAGTAGCAGGCCTGTAAGGGGGGGTGGGGGTGGGGTGGGGTGGTGGTGAGCCAAAGCCCTAGAGAACTTGCCCCAGTAAGAAATTGAATTCTAAGTGCCAGGGGTCCTGTCTCCTCTCCCTCACTGCTGGGCTGGCCTGTGGAAAGGGAACTTGTGATACCTTCTCCCTTCTGGAGAAAGTGTTGCTTTGCTCCTTAGGCAACTTGCTAATTGGCTTGTTTCCATGGAGAAGGAGGGACGTGTTTGGCCACGGAAATGGTGAAAGCCTGTTATTTGGGCCATGCTAATCACGTGACCAGCTGTGTTGACCACAATACCTCGTTTGTTTGAAGCCCTACACCTCATTCACATTAATCAACTTATCTTTTGCTACAGTGTCTCCATGCCTTACCCACTTCATATCCTGGTGGTGGCTGGTGTTTTGGGGGAGGATTTAGGTATTTGGAAATGTTGCCAAATAGCTTTGTTTCTCATCAGTGCAAACCGTGGGCTGGTGAAGAAGTAGGGGTTAAATGCAGCGATGCTGAAGGCAGGGAGGCTACTTTGCAGGTCTGGGTGCTCACAGATGAGGGAAGGAGACAATGGGTCCCTGAAATAAGGCAGTTTTGTGGATACCACCAGGGAAGAGAATGCAGAGTAGATTTCATTTCTGGAAAACAAAAACAAAAACAAAAACAAAACAAACCTATTGAATCATACCATGTGCCTGGCCTTGCCTGTTTGGCTCTAAACAAAAGAGATCTCCTCATTGCTCTTGAAGAACTCACATGCCTGTGAATAAAGACAGGCTACAAACTAGTGAATAGATAAATAGGATGATTTCAGAGAGTGAGAAGTATTCTGAAGGAAAAACAAATTGACAGTGCACCTGGTGATGAATGGATAAGAGACGGTGGCCAGGGGGCCCTTCCTGAAGAGGGGACACATGAGTGATGAGAAGCCAGCCTTGTGAGGTGTGAGGGTCTCAGAAGAGTGTTCTTGCAGAGGGAGCTGTGCCATGACCTGATTCTCCCTTTTCCGCCCATTTCAGACACGTGGTCAATTTCCCAAATGACTCTTCCATCCTGGAGGGTGTGACTGCTCTTGTCTTTCCTGGTTTTCTGGATTCCACCAGTGAAGAAAGCTCTAGTGTTAGCAGATGTCAGTAAAGACTATCAGGTGCCTTATGGAAATGACAGCCCCTTTCTCCTGCTAATCTCTCAGTCCAACTAAAAAAAAAAAAATAGAAAAGAAATGAGGTTAGTTTGGCATGATATGTTTCTAGGAAGCCCACTACTTCCTTTGCTAAGATCTCAGAAGCCATCTGTTTAATAATCTGTTCTTAAATTTATGCAAGGGTTGATGTCATATGCCTCGGGATCACGTCTCTGAAATTCACCAGTCTCCCTCTTTTGAAAATCTGGACAACATTTGTAAATTTGCAGTCTCCTGGAACCATGCCTGCTTTCTGCAATTCCTCTAGGATTGTTGACACTGGTTCAGTGACCGCATCTGCATGTTCCTTTAATACCCTGGGATCTGATACGCAGCGCAGGAAACCTCAACCCATTCATCGTGGCCACTTCCTCTGTCTCTCCTCATCTAACTTTGGCAATGGCCATCTCCTTTTAATCTATTTGTTATATGTGGTTTTCTTATTAGGAAAGTAATACATGTTGTAGAAAGTTGTAGAATATATAAAAATGGGAAAAAGTCACTTATACCTAGTGACGATTACTTTTAACATCTTGGGATCTGTATTTTTAGCCTTCCCTCAACTGTGACCCCCATACATGTCTCTGGGCACACACTCTCACATATACATTAATGTACATACATGTGTAAACACATATGTGTGCATTTGTTTATATTGTAAACTTCGGGAAGGAATACAAAATCTGCTTTGTAATAGGATATTTTTTTCTTAAAACCTACATTCTCAGTATTACTCTTTTTGGTCTGAAAAGTACTTTATGATAGAAATGATGGAAGCGAAATAGGACTGAAGAGTTTCTTTTCTCTTGGACATAGAGCATTATCTCTCTTTTCCCAAATGGAAGTAATGTGCTAGGTCTGCGCTTTTTCACTTTCTGCACTGAACAGACTAAGGGTGGCCTCTTGCAGCAGTGGTACCTTTTCTGGAGATTCTGAATGGAAAAGGAAGAACACATTTTCCTGTCTTTCTTGGGATGTTCAGAATTCTTTGCAGCGGGACTATGTCTCTATCTTGCATTTGGTGTTATGTAACACGTTTGTCAGTACATTTGTTCAAGTAACTTTCTCTAGGTAGTTAGTATTATACCAGTTTAGCAGAGCCTACTTTCACAGGTCTCCTGGGAATATATGAGAGAAGAGACCAGCATTCCTTCCAAAAACTGATATTAATACTTGCAATTCATAGAAAATGGTATGTAATATACACATCCAACAAAGCATTGATGGCTTACAAGTCCTAGAGACTTGTGGTCAGCTTCAGTCTACAAAACTCATCAGCCCATATGCAACTCTGCTTCTGCTCCTGAGCTGATGGAGGGCATCACGGTCTGTGCCGGCTTTCAGGTTTAGCCTTCCAACTTCCAAGTCTTCTCACAAGCTCTGACCTCTGATCCCTCCCAGTTCAACCCTGCATGGATCCTCACTGAGCTCTGTGGTACATTACGGTCCTGAATACTGCTCTCTCAAAGTACACCCACACTTGGAAACAATAAGAGGAAACCCTCAATGCTTCATCTAAACTAAATTCCCTTTGGGGCACCTGGGTGGCTCGGCTGGTTGAGCATCCAGCATCAGCTCAGGTCATGATCTCACAGTTCGTGAGTTTGAGCCCCACTTTGGGCTGTCTGCTTTCAGTGCAGAGCCTGCTTCTGATCCTCTGTCTGTCTGTCTGTCTCTCTCTCTCTCTTTGCCCCTCCCCTGCTTTCTCTCAAACATAAATAAACACACAAAAATAAATTTTCTTTTTGATGAGAGTCCATGGGCTCCTGATTCTGTGCACCGCCTGCACTTTGAAGGACCCCTGTCAGTGTTAAGGAGCGGAGAACTTAATTTATTTTGCAGTAAAAGAACACTTGTGTCTCTGCATTTTCCTGGAGGATTACTTTAGGTCTTCTGAAAGGCTGCCTGGCTATAAACCTTTGTAGTATGTTCCGACATTGCCTCTCAGTTGAGTTGGTTATATATCCTTTTTTCCTGTTTTCATCAACACCATGTAGCAGTATGAGTTCATCAGCATGGTTCTTTTGTAGATCACGAGGAGATTGTAAGCCCCAGCAGAGCAAGGCTCATG
Source organism: Proteles cristata cristata (assembly GCA_017311185.1). Lineage (NCBI taxonomy): Eukaryota > Metazoa > Chordata > Mammalia > Carnivora > Hyaenidae > Proteles > Proteles cristata. The sequence continues at coordinate 81,494 of JAESUZ010003821.1, forward strand.
TGTGGCCCTTCATTCAGGCTGTAGTGGTTGTATTGTCAGGATCTGATATAATGCCCGACATAAAGTAGGTGTTCAGTAAATATTGTTTACTGATTTAATAAATATAACCTGATATATACAGCATGCCAGAAAGTGTTTTGACAGGCCTGGGATATCTCAGTAAGTGAAACAAACTCAATTTTTGCTTTATGGTGCTTACCTTTTCACTTCCACTGTCTCTGGAAGATAGACGATAAAAAGTTATTATAGTAGTAAAGTGAACTATATAGTATGTTAGAACATGGTAAGTAGTAATGAAAGATTAGAGCAAGGTAACTGGGTTGATTGTTCTGGGAGTTCCAGTTGCAAATAGGGTGGTCGTGGGAGGCCTCATTTGAGTGGGTGATATTTGAGCAAAGACTGGAAGGGACTAGAGGATTGGCCATTTGGTGTCTAAGGGCTGTCTGCAGGCAGAGAGCAGCTAGGGCAACATCCCTGGGGAGAGTGGGAGCTTGTTGGCAAATTCAAGGAATAGCAAAGCCAGTGGACATGCATAACTGAGAGATAAATTGGTAGTAAATGTAGTCATCATAGTAATGATTGAAGGGTGGAATTGTCATCAGCTGGGAGGGGAAGGAGTACATGTGGAGAAGGGTTGTGGAGGGTAGATCACAAATTCATCTGGGACATGTTAAGCTCCAGATGACTATTCTACATCCAAGTGGAGAGGCTGAGTGGACAGTTGGATGTATAAGTCTGTGGTTTAGTAGTTTTCAGTAGATGTATAATTTAAAGCCAAGGGACATGATTTCATATGACTTTGTATAGGGAAAGAATGGAGTGACCAACAAGGGGGTCCTGGTATACTCCAATGGTAGGAAATTTGCAAGAAGAGAAGAAACTAGCCAGAGAAACTGAGAAGGTGTGACCAGATTCCATAATTTTGTTCTGCTGTCATTGAGAATACTGTCCCCACTCACATGGTTGAAACTTGAACACAGGCACACCTTGGGTCCAGGTTATAGCACAGGGAGTGAAATTATGGATAAACACCTTCCCCATATTTTAATTAGATCTGGAAGTTGCAAAATCACCTGAACTCACCAGCCATTGGCAAAAACAGTCAGATAGTTTCATTGATCCCAGCAAAGGAAGCTCAGAAATCTAGCCTCTCCATGAACCCAACTTCTACTTTGTGGCTATGGGAGAAGTGAAGGCTAGGTTTTGGTAGATAGAGAGCCATCTGACTGCCTTCTTTGTGGAATCATAAACACTAACACTTAAAAATATTCTAGGAATTGTCTAGGGATCTATGGGTTTTATCTTACTCAATCCTTATAACAACCTTATAAATTAGGTACTACTTGACCCAGTTTCACAGATAGAAGATTAAGTGCTTGTCTTTGTTCTCACACCCAGTAAGTGTAGAGCTGGAGTTTGTCCCCAGGCAGTCTGCTTTCAAAGCTCTTGATCCTTTGACACTTTCTATGTGGCGTCCAGTGGTTTGAGACTGTCATGACAACAACAGAAAAAACAATTGCTTAATAATTTCCTGATGCTTTTTCAAATCTATTGTCTTACTTGAAATTCACAACCACAGCTACAGTTTTTTTCTTTTTTCTTTTTTATAAATGATGAAATGGATCAAGAGATGTTAAGCGATTGATTAAACTCCCATAAGTTTGTTACTAGTGATTGGGAACAGAACTCAGAACTCCAGATGTGCATTTTTATCTGCCTCCCTCCCCCCCCGTTAAACTATATTAACTCAATAAATAATTGCAAAATGTATAATGAAATAATAAAGTAGGATGAGCTGAGTTAGATTTTCTAATTGAGGAGATCGGGTGTTCAGCTTAATGAAATGGGATCATTCCAACTGAGTTTAGAATATTGTGGTCTTCAGTGGAAACTGGTTATAGAAATTGAGGTGGTGACTTCTATAGATCAACTCTTTGAGAATATGAGATAATATTCCACTTCTCAGATTATGATTTTTGTTATTTCCAAACAAAAATATATTGTATTCCATGATATGTCTTTATTGCAACTACATTTGAGTGATTCTTAATGCAGAGACAACAGTTATGGCCACTTGGGGGCTGAGTCATGAGAGAAAATTACTCCACGTTGTGGCACACGTCATCATTTATTCCCTCACTTGAGGTGACGAATCATAAACTGGATAGGAATGTAAAATTAAGGCAGAGTATATATATTAAAGTTAGGGCAGTGTGTAACCTCACACAACTCTTACATTTGGTGTCCAGAGAGACAAGAGAATGCAAACAATAATGCAGGTCCCACTATAATTGAACTTAATGGGTCCAACACATTGAGCATAACCAGTGACACATCACTAAAACAGTAAGCTACAAAATACTGAACATTCTTGCTCTTAGAGAAGCCCCAGTGCTTTGGACCGCTTTTGGGTCTCAACTTTTCTGAACATAGAGTATTGGGGCATAGTTGCCTAAGGATATTGGGAAATTCCTAGGATGACATTGCATGGCACTGCACAGTTATACACCTGTTAGAGGGCCCAAGAGGATGAACATGCTCTCGCCATAATTGGAGTCCCATGAAAGTAGAGGGATGTGATAAGCATTTCATGGACTGTTTACAATGGGACTTGGGGGTAGGGAAAAGAAGAAATCAAATTTCATGATGGTCCTCAAACTTCCAGAAAAATCCTATTAACATGTATGAAGAGCTTATTGAATGAATTAAAAAAATTATCCAAGCTTTTAGAGGCATTGTGAAGACCTATAGAACTTCCCTAAAGCTGTGGGTGATGGGGAGGAGGGATGCCTTCTGTCCCAGTACATCACCTGGAAACTCTCCTGGAGGGCTTGGGTGGAGAAAAAAATTAGCAAGTCTTCTTCTTGGTCTGAAATTAGCACCACTAAAGGAAACTATATACAGTGTCATTATTGAAGATGGTCTACACAAGGATCACCCAGCTCCTCCCATCCAGGCCTTTCAAAACAGAACAATACAACTTGGTAAATTCAGTAAGATAATGTGCAGTGCCATAGCACCTCAGTAGAGCCCAGAAAACAATATATGGGTTTTGTTCTTATCTCTGAATATATATTTGAAGGTTTGTTTAATGGGTTAAACTGGAGAGGTTTTTTTTTTTTTTTATGTTTTTTATTTATTTCTAGGAGAGAGAGAGACAGCGTGAACAGGGGAGGGTCAGAGAGACGGAGTCACAGACTGAAACAGGCTCCAGGCTCTGAGCTGGCAGTCAGCACAGAGCCCGACAGGGGGCTCGAACCCACGAACCGCGAGATCATGACCTATGCGAAAGTCGGACGCTCAACCGACTAAGCCACCCAGGCGCCCCAAAACTGGAGAGTTTTTTTTAAAACCATCTCATTGTGCCATTGGGTTGCTGCCATTTACTTTTTTTTTTTTTTTCAGACAGAACCCTCTTTTCATTAACAAGTATACCTGGGAAGCAAGGTTAGTTGGAGATATGGGAACAATGTGGGAACACTAGTTATTTAGGGATTCGTAAGCCTTTACAGCTTTTAACCCTCAGTTAGAGAGAAAACTGGCATAGTCTGGCAAAGGGTGTGAAGGAGATTCTGACTGCTTGAACAGTATCCAGTGACTCCTTGATGGTCCAGGGCTAATAGCTCTGGGCAAACTTCCACACCTCACCCAACAAAATGGCAGCTTTGCAAAAGACAGACCTATCCTCGATAAAAGGTGGTATAGAGACCACTCTTAGTCACTCTGGCTGTCTCTTGCAGGGTCTTATTCTCCCTCACTCCTTTAAACAGGTAACAAAAGTGTCTAAGCACATTGAGTACTTTTTCTGAGGGGGACTCTGATAAATCTAAATGTTTTTACCTAGGGCATTGTCTGCCTGGCAATAGTTGAGTGTTCCTTAAGCAACAAGGCAGTTTCCCTGTTGACTTGGTTCTTAAAAGAACTTTGTCTACAAATTCTCTTATATGTAATATTTAAAATTTTCAGTTTTCAGGTGCACTTTCTCATTTGACTCATATTCTCACATGTAGAGAGTGAGGCTCAGAGCTGGGACTCCCAAGTGGGTGGGAAGATGAAGAGGTGTGAGGCAGGAAGAAACTTGGTAGGAGGTCATCTGGCTCATCAGGCAAAATGCTTTATTTCATCTCCAAACATTGAAGAAATGTTCAAAGACCAGAGAAATGGACAAATGGGAGTTGAGGAAAATGTTGGATGTTGGAAGAAGAAAATAACTGATGAAGGCTAGAGTTTTTCAGGGTATTTTTCTTACCAGGACATGTGCTTGAGGGGCATGCCTCAGAGATGACCAAAGGAGCATACACTTTGTGTTTCCATCTTTGTGTGGGTACAAAGCATGGGAAAACACTGAAAGGAGGGCACAGGGACGTCCTTGAAAATTTTAGAAATGAAGACTGAGGACAGCTGTGATTACTAAGAACTAGTTGGAAAGACAAACCATCATAAAAAAGTGGTTAAGTGGATCCCTGGTCACACAAAGCCTCCTGGTCAGGAGTGAGAGGTCTTGGTTGCTAGCCTCAGTATGGTCACTCTGGCTCGGTGGGCAAGCTTGTTACTTTATTTATAGCCAGGATACAGTCCGTTGAAGCACAGGGCTCACTGCTTTGAGAGAAAGGAAGATGAAGTTTCCTGAATGCCCACCCTGGATGGCCTCTGCTGGAGGAATTGGCCATAGCATCCAAGGTTCTCAGGTCATTTCACTATGCATTATTTAAAAATACCTCATAGGTAATGTGGTGACCTCTCAGAGGGAAAGGACAGTGTTGAATTCTGAAATCCAAATAAATCACATTTGGATTTATAACACAGAGATATCGTGTTAGAATACTGTACACCTGGATTTTCTGATAGTCCTGGTTTCAAATCTCTGTCTTATGGTCTTTATTCAATGTCAAGTGTTCTAAAAATGCCATCGTGTGGTTGACAATCTTAAGTAATATTGATATAACACCCACCTACTATAAGTTGGTGTCTCTGAGCATAAAGGATTAGGCAGGCCTGGAGACACAGAATTACAAAAGAATCTAGTGGGTCCAAGATTGTGGGGTATGACTAGTCTCTGGGACAATGAAGGAGGGCAGTCTAATGCTAGCTGGAAGGTGGGATGTCTTTCTAGGGAAAGTAGCATCTCAGCAGAGTCCTTCAGGGCCAGTGAATGATGGCTAGGTGGAAGGAGATAAGATAGAGCCTTAATTAGAGCAGATGAAGTATGGGGAAAGTTTGAGGTCATAGATCAGAGTGTGCTTTCGGCCATCAAAGTTTTGTTTGATTTTACAGGAAAAAAATGCTTATATTTGGAAGGGGTTTGCAAAGATGGAAGTGGTGAAAAATAAATTTGGGCAGGCGGCCATGAAGGTAAGCATGTTTATGCTGATTAATGCTCAATTTCATGTTTTACCAAATCTTTTTGACTAACTGTGGAGAATGGATTAAGGGAACTCAGAGTTGAGGCCCAGATGCAACCAGGAGGCTGGTATAGGAGTACAGATGTTCTCAGGAAATGGGGCCTAGCCTAAAATTTCATGGTGGGAATGGAAAGAGAAGATACAAGAAAGCTCTACAGGACTTAGTGCTCTCTTTCTTGTTTCTTCCATGTTCTTTTGCTTTTCTTTCTCTCTCCCCTTCTGACTCATGCTGAGGTAAGGATCAAGGGAGAAGAGCAGGCTGGGGAGGGGAGGACATGAATTTAGTTTTGGGTATACTCAGTATGAGGAGCATCTGTGATAACCAGGTGGAGGTATCCCATCCATAGGGACGTGGGGCTCAGGAGAGAGTCAGCCTATATGATATATATTTATTTAGGGGTAGTTGGCCTTGAGGTAGTAGTTGGTATGGTGAGAGTGGATGTATGATCTTTTCAGGGAAAGATGGTGGAAGGAGAAGAGGGTAGAGCCAATGATAGACACCATGGGACCACCATAGTCAAGGATTAGCCGGATGTAAGGGATGATGTAGACAGGAAGGCCACAGAGACTCAGAAGGTCACTGATGGACCAAGAGGGGACAGGATTTCAAAAAGGAAAGTGCTTAGGAATGTCAAAGTGCTTCAAAGAGGTCAAGGATGAACAGATTGAAGTAGTAGCCTTTCAATTTATCACACAGAAGCTCCTAGGTGATCAAGTGCCAATTTCCCTCTTGAATCCAGAGTTAGTTTGAACCTGTGTCAAATGATGTGTGTCAGTTTTCTGCCACATAGGCTCACAGCACACACATTTTAGGCAGTTTATCTGTCCCTCCTACATGCCAGATGTATCCTTACCTCTGGTCTTTGCTGCTACTCACTTTCCTGCCCTGGATGTTCTTTCCCTCCTCTCTTTGATAATCTTACATGTGCCCCTTTCTCAAGGCTTGGCTCAACTCCTGTTTTGAAAGTCTTTCCTAATCACTCTGTGTTCTCTCCCTCCTCCTCCTCTGTCCACCCTCCCTACATGTACTGCCAACATATTTGTCTGTTTGCAGGTCTTTCTGTCCTCATTCCCTATCCATGGTCCCTGTAAGGCTATAATCTATTTGGGGACAAATTATCTTTGTTATAAATATTTCAAAACATCATGAAATCATGGAATTGTGCACATGAAATCAGCACTCATGAGCACTTCTTGAGAAGCATCTCCACAATGACATCTTGTCCAAAAGGAAGATGAACCAAAATAAAGACCTCAGGAACTAGAAAATAACTGATGAGTCTAAATATAAAATTAATACAAACTTATACAGGGAGTACAACTTAGTAACTTGACCAAATATAACTGGAAAACAGAGTGAAAAAGTTAAACTAACTTTAAAAGTTAAAGTATAGTAAGTGCTCTGTACAGAGCGAGGAGGGTTAAAGGAAACAGAAATGTGTCAATGGTGTTAGAGTGGGAGAGACAGTAGTTTCTAAATTATTTCTCTGAGGTTCAAAAAGAAATTATGAAAACTATTAAGAAGCACATTTTTAAGCAGACTTTAGCCTCAAAATTGGACCATATAGATGGCCACCTTTTTTAATGCTTTGAATACATAAAACATACATGATTATACATACATGATTAATGGTGATGGGAGAATTTTGTCTTCAGTTTGAATTGTGTCAGATAAATGTAGGTATTAGACGTTAAGATGGTGGGCCTTGCCTTGGGCAAAATGCACTTTTTTAAAGCAGGCTAAAGCCCACTGTGGGGGCTTGAACTCACAACCCTGAAATCAAGACCTGAGCAGAGATCAAGAGTCAGACACATAACCAACTGAGATACTCAGGTTTTCCAGACCACAATGCTTTCTATCTAGTTCCTTGGTGCTTACTAGCACTTAGGGTAGTTGAATAGGAAATTCAAAAGGAGTTGTTCTTAAGGCTTCCCTAATCCCTGGGAACATTAAGCTGATTCAATACAACCAAATTGGAAACTGATACATCAATTAATAACTTGCCTAAGTGAAACTGTTGAACTTTGTCAAATAGAGGAAGTCCCATAAGCTCAAACGAAAGTTTTACTCTTACTGAGGTTACAACTTTAGAGATAAATAGAAGGAAAGATAAGGCTGGGGAAAATAAGGTAACTTTTGGTAAAAAGACACCTTCCCAGGATGAGAGGCATGACAGACATTTATGTTCTTTTATAACTAGGATTCTCTACAGGATGTGGGATAATATACATTAGATTCCTTGTCCAGTTCCTTAACCACTTTTCCATCTACACATTCATGAGGTCCACTTGAACTTGATTGTGTCCTCATAATTCCAGGACCACTCCAACTTCCTGTGATTATCGGCCATTGAGTCCGAAAGGTATTGTTTTGTTTTTCTCCCACCGATGGCCTACATATGCTATTCACTCTTACACTGACATTTGAGCTTGCTCAATCAATCAAAGGTAGACTCTTTCCTGTAAGATAGTATTGTTGGGTGGTCAGTTGCCTCCACATTTCTATATAATGAAGATGAGAAATGATTCAACACATGTGGAAATACATGAAGAACATTAATGAGAAGATTTCTGGAATAAAAAGGGATGGTCTCTCTCTTTTTTTATTTTCTTTTAGGTCCATTGAAGGTGCCACTTAGAAGAACTTTATTAGTTACAGGGGTCATGCAATAAATTCATTTTTAAATAAACAGATGTAGTGCAACCCAGGCAGTAGCTACCATGCCCTTTGTAGATAAAGTTGATCTGTCCAGAAATTTGTTTTCAAATCCAATTTCAAGTTTTCAACATATTTCAAATTTCAACTTCATATTTGATTCAACTGTTCATTCTCAGCTATTTCATATTTTAAATATTCCAACAACAAGAATGAATGATGCTACTAGATGCCTAGTGCTGTGTGCTGTAATAGGCTTCTAACAAAGCAATACTCAGTTGCCTGTAGTCAATAAGATATAATACATAAGAGTACTATTTTTTAAAGTTTGTTTATTTATTTTGAGAGAGACAGAGGCAGCTTAAGCAAGGAAGGGTCAGAGGGAGAGGGAGAGAATCCCAAGCAGTCTCTGCACTTATCTGTGCAGAGCCTGATGCGAGCCCTGAACTTATGAAATGGTGAGATCATGACCTGAGCCGAAACCAAGAGTCAGACACTTAACTGACTGAGCCACCCAGGCACCCCATAAGAGCACTACTCTTAAGGTTAGGAGTAGCAAGCATCTTTTGCGTATGTGAGAGATCAACACAAACTTTCTGAAAACTAAGACAGGTGTGAGAGATGCAGAATTCACAAGTACTTCCCGAGAATTTTCTTTAGAGCTATGTAGATTGTGTCTCCTGGTGAGTGAGCATATGCCATGAAGGGAGAAACACACTTAGTTTTCATGAAATAAACCCAGGGATTAAGTCATAGGATGAGAAAGTTGAACTTCCTTGAGAAAGAAAGAAGGGAAAGCAGTGACTCCATAAAAAGATGACACTGGCGAGCGCTACAGGATATTCCATCACATCCTCATGCAAGGGATTGGCCAACTTTGCCTGGGGGCAAGGAGTGATACCTTCTGAGTTAGCAAACACAGTTTGTTGGATGCAGTACATAGTTAAAATCTTCCATGAGTTATATCAGTTTTCCATTCTCAGTCTGTAGTGTTGCTGTGACAGTATTTTTCAGATGAAATTAACATGGAAATCAGTATACTCTGAATAAAACAGATTACCCTCCAGAAGGAGTGTGGGCCTCCTCCAAACAGTTGAAGATGTTAAGGAAAGGACTGACTTCTGCGGAAGAGGAAACTTGCCAGCAGACTGGCTTCAGACTTGAACAGCAGCAGCAAGTCTTCCTTGGGCCTTTAGCTGGCCAGCCTATCCTACAGATTCTGAGGACTTGCCTGTTCCTTGAAGTAAATCTCTCACTATATACACCTACACTTGCTATTGGTTCGGTTCCTCTTTTTCTAGAGACCCCTGATGACTCTAAGTTCTTACCAGGGTCCTTCTCAAAGGGAGAGCAGTATAAGTCCCCAACTTCAGAATGTACTCGGGATGGGTGACTTTGGTGGACTGGGCAAAAATTTGGAGGTTCTAATTGGCCTTTTGTATTTGAAGGCTATAATAGGAAGTGGCCTTAAGCCATGATGAGCCAAGTTAGGCAGAGACTGTTCATTGGTAGAGCTCCCAGCACAAGCTGATCTTATGTTCTAACACTAGCTTTTTCCCAGGAAGTAGCAAATGGATTTGGGGGCACATGGTGTGATGCCACCTGGATATACCATCTCCTACCCCTTATTGTTGCTATTACCTGTTTACTGCTGGGTCTTGCCACCCTACTTCCATCCGTAGTTCCTTGAAAGCTTTGGCTCCTAGCCCTACTTCTATCATCATTTTTCATGACTTCTGCATGTAGAACAGATGACCCATCTAACACTCTGGCCTCTCATTCCCTTCCTTCCTCATTTCCAACAACACATTATTTTCCACCATTCTGCAGCCAAGTTTCATCTGAGACCTTGTCATCACCAGTAACTGCTCCAACTCTAAAGTCTCAGCTTCAAAATCTTCTCACTCCATCTACTATTTCCTGTACTTCCAACTTATGTGTTCTAATATCTCTCTGCCACAGTTTTCTGACCAGGGCGACCCACAGATTTCTTTATCGACTGCTTTTTTTTTTTGAACCATCCATCAACGCCTTCCTGTTTTTTCTGACCCCCTCCTTGTTCAGCTTATCATCACATGACCTGTCTTTCTACTAGCCCCATTAGCAAATTCCTTCAGCTAGGTGGAGTCAAACTGCATGGACCTCATTGGCCACTTGAACCTGTGCATTCTTAAAGGACTAGGCCCTCAGTAGATTATTAGGAACAATGATGAGAGGTAGGCTCACTTAAAAATCTTAAAGGAATTGGAGACAGATTTGTCAGCAAGTAAAATAAAGTTCTTTCTTTTGAGTTTATCAGGTTTGGGGCTCCTTGTAGATAGCAAGGATTAACCTTGATGTTCTGAATCCACCAACTGAAGCAACTTCATGTAACTGCCAGTTCTAAAAATCTTTTACTTGATCTAAATTGCACAAAAGGAGATTTTCTTTCATAACACTTAGGCAGCTTTTGGTACTTGCTGGTTTCTTATGTCATATTGAATAAAAAGGGACCCATTGTCACAGATTTCCTACTTGCTGATGGTCTAGTTCCAAAATATTAATTTTGTCTTATTAATGCAAGGGGATTGGTGGTTTGAATAATCTTTAAATGATCTACTCATGTAGGCAAACTAGTATGCACATATGACTGTTAAACTTAATTAAAATGATATAAAATAGAAAATTTTTTCTCTGGCCATAGTTTCACATACTCAATAACCATATACAGCAAGCAGCTACCATATTGAAAAGTGCAGAAAATATTTCCATAATCACAAAAAGTCCTATTGGGTGGTCTTAGATCAGGGGTGGTAAACTGCAGCTCTGGACCAAATCTGGTGGATTTGAATGGTGGATTCAGAGATATTATAGCATTGGGAAATTGTAGCATCCCTAGTGACTTGGCTTGACTCACAACTTTTCCATTTCCATGCTGCTTGTTACCAGCAAGTCTTGTTTATTGGGAGAGTGGATGGTGAAGATGGTCACAACCAGCTTATTGGGTACAACTATAAAAATGTACATTACACTTGAGACTGCAGGAAAGAACATGGAGAAAAGAGTTTTCTCCTTTGCACACATAGCTCTTATAGAGGTCATTGTTGAATTCACAGGAAACTAAGCAGGGCAATAGAATCAATGTGAGAATCATGCTATATAACACCATTGGATTGCGTCTAATGAACTTAGAAGCTCCCAGCTCCATTGTGTAGGATTTATGATCATGAATATTTGACAAAGGGCTTAGCTGAATCCTCTGAAATTCTAGTATTTGGTTTCTGGGAAGAAAGCAAGCGGCCTGTATGCTTCTCAAATAATACCCATGGCTGATACAAAACTTCTGAGAAGGAGTTTGGATCTTTCCCCTTTCCATGTGACGACATTTAGTGTTTTATCATTAGCTGCACGTGTTTAAGTTTTTCATTTTATTTAGAGACCAAAATTCACTTAATCAAGGGACTGCCTTTTCTAACTAATGGCTGTAAAGGCCAGATACAGAACTGGTTGTGCCAAAATTCATGGATGTGAATGTTTCAACCTGAGCTCAAACCTCTTGGTGCCTGAGTCAATTTTTATTTGGCTGAGAATAATTTCCAGGTTTCAAAAAGGGAAAACAAAACAAACGTCCTTTGGAAGCATATTTTAACGTTTCTTGGATACCATATACCACTTAGGAAAAAAAAAATACCCTGATGTTTTAAGAGAAAGCCAATAAGAAACACATGGATTAAATTGCCTTCAGGGTTGGGGGGAATTATTTTAAAGAGTGAGAGGGGCTAGGACTGTAGAGGAACCTGATGATGTTTTCAAGAAAGACCCAAAAGTTTGGGAAAAATGAATAAATCTTTAATATACCCCTAAATAGTTGTCTTTTATTTAACCAAAATTAATCATCAGTGGTTTATCTCCTACTGCCTCTGCTTTATAGATGAGGAACTTGACACAATGTGTTCCCAAATCATGCCACAAGGAGATCAAGGGCTTATTCATGAGGTTGTGATGTCACTCACTCTTGCCCCAGAGTGTGGGAAGGAGAGGTTGGAGTAACAGTTTGTCAGTAAGTCTTAGACATAGTGATCTCACATCATGATGAACTCCAATCCTTTGGAAAACTACTGCACAGTGAAGGGCAAGAGAAACACACTGGTCTTCCATAAAACCAAAGTGTGGGGCTGCATACTAGCCAGGAATTTATAATGTACAGTAAAACCTTGGATTGTGAATTACTTGTTCTGTGAGTGTTCCGCAAGATGAGCAAACATTGCTAATAAATTTTAACTTGATAAACTAGCGATGTCTGCAACATGAGTTGTATGTGATGCTGAACATCACATGAATACAACTGAGCCAATGTTCTTCTCTCTCTCTCCCCTCTCCCCCTTTCTCTCTTTTTCTTTGTGAGTAATTGTCTCCCAGGCTCTGATGCTTGGTCTCAGGCCGCGGTGTTTGGCAGATTTTTCAGAACTTTGGAAGGTGCCCACAACTGTCACTAGTATATTTTTTTGTCACTTCAAAGCACCTATGGACAATCCTTTGCTTTTCCATACAAAAGTAAGCTTAGGAATGCTTTGCTTCATTCTAGGTCAAGCTGCCTGCAGATATAGATCCTTTCTTCTGCTGCCTTATTGCCAGTTACATTAAATACAGTCTATGACAAGAGCTTATTAATACTGTACTGTAGTCAACATCTGTATATGGCTGAGTGTATACAATGGCCCCCATGCAGACAAATATTCCATTGAGCCAATAGATAGCATTGATTCTGTTAGTAATAGTGAAAGTCATCCTACACAATAACCCTCCTCTCTTGTCTCCCTCACACCAGCCACGAAGATTTTCAAAGTTAAGTGCAGGTTAATTTGTTTATTTTTCTTCGTATTTTCTTTATTATTTTCTATTACAGTACAGTATTGTAATCATTTTTATATGAATATTTTGGGTTGTGGAACGAATCAGCTGAGCTTCCATGATTTCTTATGGGGAAATTTGCCTTGATATACAAGTTCTTTGGATTACAAGCATGTTTCCGAAACAAACTACTTTCACAAACCAAGGTTTTATTGTACTCTTTACAAGTCTATGTAGGAGCATTGCATTATAAACACACTCAATGTAGGCAAACTCAGCCATTAGTGCTGTTTAAAATTTAAAATAAAAAGAGGGAGGGTGACAGAGAAAAAGATAACAATAATTGCAGGTGATTCCAGTTACCATTCTACTCAGTGAGCATAAGATGGAAGACAAATCCCATGTAACTTTCTTAGAGCATCTTGCTGCACTCATTAAATATAAAAGATATGTGTTTATGTGTCAAATGACTCCTTAATGGAAGCAATTACTGTATCTACAACTCAACCAGGGAGCTGATGATTTCTTTTCCACAGATAGCTGGGAGGATTTTTTTGGAAAGTTGTACACTTGCTTGCAGTGTCAACCCTTTCTAAGAATTTTCCAAGAGATATTTTGATATGCAAATTATTTTCTCATGCCCGGACTTTAGGATTTAGCCATTGCATTAAATGGAATTCCACTTTTATCCACCTGCAGGAGCCTAGGAACTAAGGGAAGACAAAGAGTTTCAGAAAGGTAGGAAATTATATCCATGGCATAGTCCTGGCAATTAATTCTAGTGCTCAGTGGAAACATTAAAGACAAAAAGAAGGAAGAGCTGGCTTTAAAATAACCATGGCAAAAGACATGTTTGCAGAATCCTGGTTTTCTATACCTAGAGGGAAGACTAGGACATAGGAGACAGGATTGTAATTGCAGGAAGTAAGTGATGGGGAGAGGTTGGGAACATGGAGAAGGCTCAATACAGAGGAATCATGGTGTTGGATATGCATATGATTTTTAAGTGTTTTAGTTGTAGTCAGAGAAACCGGTGGTTACTGGTTCTCATGAGAAATTATAGACCCTGAATCTACTGAGGATCAGTTATGAAAATGACTGATGTTGCAAGAACATAGTATTTGGTGTAAGATAAAAATCATTATAAGCTTCGCTATTCCCACCTGCAAAATGACTGGAATAATAATGCTTAACCCATTGGATTGTTAAAAGGCTTCAATGAGATATGACAAAGTGGCCAACATAATGCTTGGAAAATGGCACATGGAAAAACCTGCTCTTTACTTGAGGGCATTTGGAAATTCTCTAAATGTAGATGTATCTGTCAGAACTTGTTATAAAACTCCATCTTCCTGCATTGAGAGAGTAAGGGCTGAAACTTGTGGTGATGTCTCTGAGGGTTAATGGCAGCAGGGGTTTGGGGGAGAGGGGATAATGGGTGATGGGCGTTGAGGAGGGCACTTGTTGGGATAAACACTGTATGTAAGTTATGAATCATGGAAATCTACTCCCAAAGCCAAAACTATACTGTATACATTGTGTGTTAGTTAACTTAACAACAAATTAAATATTTATATATATGGCTAGATGGAAGCATTTGGAGTCACATTGACTTTGACCTTGAATCACTTCCATGTCTCTAACTGCTTGATATCCCTGAGATAGCTCAGTCTGACTTTCAGAGTTCTTGGGAAGACTGAATGAGATGGTAAATACACTGAAAGAACTTAACACATAGTTTTCACTGAGAATCTTAGTTTCTTTCTCCTTCACTCTGTTTTTGTAGTATCTCACACAGCTTTCACAGAATTAAAAACAAAAGTGGAATTAATTTTGTTTAGAAGATAAAGTTCTGAATTTTTTAACTGCATAAAGACCTAAAATATTTCTAACTAGCAACTTTGGAAGACGGTTTTTGAGTTTATAGCAGGATCTAAGTATCTGGTAATGGGATTGCAAATATCCTCTTTGTATCTTGAGATTCGGTTTGTTTTACACACACACACACACACACACACACACACACACACACACACATTCTGGGACTCATGGATAAAGACAATTATTTTTGTTAGCTTTCTGGAGGTGAAATTTATCTGTAATAAACGTCATCAATTTAAAGTATGAATTCAGGGGCACTGAATTCAGCCACTGGGTGGCTCAGTCAGTTAAACATCCACCTCTTGATTTTGGCTCAGGTCATGATCTCACAGTTGTGTAAACAAGCCCTGTGTGGGGCTCTATGCTCAGTGTGGAGTTTGCTTGGGATTTTTCATTTTTCTCTGCCTCTCTTCTGCTCGTGTACACACTTTGTCCATTTCTCTCTCAAAATAAATAAAAGCCTGAAATTAATTTAAAAAATAAAGTATGGGGGCACCTGGGTCGTTCATTCGGTTAAGCCAACTTTGATCTCATGGTCTGTGAGTTTGAGCCCCGCGTGAGGCTCTGTGCTGACAGCTCAGAGGTTCGAGCCTGCGTCAGATGCTGTCTCCTTCCCTCTCTGCCCCTCCCCTGCTCACACTCTGTCTCTCTTTCTCTCTCTCAACACTAAATAAACAGTAAGAAATTAAAAAAATAATAAAGTATGAATTCATTGAGTTGTGACAAATGTGTAAAGTGTTATGTTGCCACCAGGGCTATGATGTTGCAGAATATTTCAGCATTCCCTGCTACCTCCTTTGCAGTCAGTGCCCTGCAAGTCCTCATCTCTGATAATTACTGTGTTTTTCCCCTTTCCTTTCACTATAGTTTTGTTCTTTCTAAAATTTTAAACTAATACTATCGTGTAGTAGGTAGTCTTTTGTGTCAAGATTTTTTTCAACTTAGCATTATGTTTTTGAGATTCATCCTTATTGTTGAAAGCATCATTAGTTTGTAGCTTTTTATTGATGATCAAATAGTCCCATTTTATGGATATACGCTTTGTTCATTCATAAGTTGATGGCTATTTGAGTTTATTCTAGTTTCTGGATACCAGAAATAAAACTGCTCTGCACATGCACACACACATCTTTGTGTATATGTTCAGTATATTTACATTTCTCTTAAGTAGATTCTAGATGTGGAGTTGCTAGGTCTTGTGCTATTTGTTTAAATTTATAAGAAACTGTCCAACTGCTTTCCAAACTACCTGTCTTGTTACTCATTCTCATCAACAATGTAGAATACTTCCAGTTGCCCTACCATATAGCATTTGATATTCTCAGTAATTTAAATTTTAGCCATATTGAATGAATGGGCATGGTACCTTATTGTGGTGTTATTTGCATTTTTCTAATGTTAGTGTTGGGTGTGTTCTCATATGCTTATTTGCCACTTGCAAATTAGACTGTAGAGTGTTCAAATCTATTTTCCAGTGTTTTATTGAATTGTTTTACTATTATTGAGTTGTAAGAGTTCTTTATAGATTCTGAATACAAGCACTTCTGTAAGTGTATTCATTTTGCAAACACCTCTCTATCTAATCTGCCATTTTCTTAATTGAAGAGTAAAGTTTTTAATTTTGATGAAGTATAATTCATTGACTTTTCTTGTACATTTCATGATTTTCATGTCCTATTTCAGAAATCTCTGCCCAAACCAAAGATTCCCAGTCTTTTTTTTTTTTCCTGCTTTCTTGTAGAAGTTTTAGGTTTTTAGCTCTTTTATGTAGGTATATGATCTATTCTGAGGTACTGTATGAGGTGAAGCTTAATTTATTTTAATATAGAGATACAGTCATTCCAGTGCAATTTGTTGAAAACAAAATCCTTTTCCAGTTGACTATTTTGGCACATTGCTAAATACTGATTGTTAACATATGTGTGGATTTATTTCTGGGCTTTCTGTTTCATTGATCTGTATGCATTATGCCAATACTAAGCTGTCTTACTTTAGCTTTAGAGTTAAGCATTGAAATTAGATAGCGTGAGTCTTTCAACTTTCTTCTTCATTCTAAAATTAGTTTGTCTTTTCTGGATCCCTTGGGTTTCTATATGAATTTTAGCATTAGCTTTCAAATTGTTACAAAAGCTAGTTGTGATTTTATTTGGGAATGCACTGAATCTATAGGTCAATTTGGAGAAAACAGATACCTTAAAAATAAAAAATCTAATAGTGAACATGATATCGCTCTACCTTTGTTTGTCTCCGCAATATTTTGCAATTTTCAGTGAGTATGGCTTCCACTCACTGAAATATGAATATATTTTATTAAATATATTCATTTTTATTTCATGTTTGATGCTAATATAAATGTTATTTTTAATTCAAATTGTGATTATTTGTGTCTAATACATAGAAATTTATTTTTAAATATTTATCTAGTATACTATCATCTTGCTAAACTCACTTTTATTTCTGGGATCCTTTTTGAAAATTCCTTAGGATTTTTTTCATAGATAGATGTGTCCTCTGTGAATGAAGATTTGAGTTCTTTCTTTCCAATATGTATGTATTTATGTATGTATGTATGTATGTATGTATGTATTCATTCATTCATTCATTCATTCATTCATTCATTCTTTATTGCTCTGGCCATGATTTACAGAGTAATGCTGAATGGAAATAACAAGAGCAGACATCCTTATTTTGTTCTTTATCTAAGAAGGAAAGCATTCAGTTTTTACCCATTAAGTATATTATTAACTGTAGGTTACTTTTGAATGTCCTTTATCAAATTGAGAAAGTTTCCCTTTGTTCCTATTTGCTGGAAAGTTTCTTTTAATTGTAAATGTTAAAGTTTTTCAAATCCAGTTTATGAATCACTTGGGCCATTTATATATATTTTCTTTTTATTACTCTTAATGTGGAGAATTATATTGATGGACTTCCAGATAGTAAACCTACTTTGAATTATTGGGATGTTCAGAAAGCCTTTTGCATATATATTCATGAGGGATACTATTCAGTTGTTTTCCTGTAATTTCTTTGGTTTTGGTGTCAATGCAGTGCTCATCTAATCAGTGAATTGGAAAGGGTTCCTTCTGTGATATTTACTAAAATAGTTTCAATGGGATTTGCATTATTATTTAAATGTTTCAAAGAATATGCCAGTGAAGCCATCACTGCTCAGTTTTCTTTTTGGCAAATCTAAAAAAGATGGATTCATTTTTAGTATTAGATACAGACATTTTAGGTTACTGACTTGTTTTGTGTTGTGCTTTGGTAGCTGGTCTCCTTAAAGGAATTTGTCAATTTCATCAAGGTGTTGACTTATTTTCAGACATTCTTCATAATACTCCCTAAATAACAGTTTAATGTATGTAGAATGTGTAGTATTGTCCTTTCACTTGTCTCTGATAATTGAAATTCCCATCTTCTATTTTTCATTATCAGCTTGCTAGAGGTTTATCTAATACAATGATCTTTAGAACCAACATTTTAATTCATTACTATCATCTATTTTATTTTGATTTCTGTTTAACTGATTTCTGCTCTGCTTTTTTTTTTTAATGTTTATTCATTTTTGAGAGAGAGACAGACAGACAGACTGAGTGACAGACAGACAGAGTATGAGTGGGGGAAGTGCAGAGACAGAGAGAGACACAGAAACCCAAGTAGAGTCCAGGCTCTGAGCTCTCAGCACAGAGCCATATGAGAAGCTTGAACCCACTAACCATAAGATCATGACCTGAGCCAAAGTTGGATGCTTAACTGACTGAGCCACCCAGGTGCCCCTCTGCTCTGCTTTTAAAAAATCTCCTTCTTCCTTCTTTACTTTGGGTTTAATTTGGTGTACTTTAACTATTACTGTACTACTTTTTATTTCTCTTTTTAACTCTGTTAGTTTTGCTTTATTTCAGTGTTCCTAAATTGGACACATAAATATTTATAATTGTTATATTCTCTTGATGTATCTACCCATTTATTACTATATAATGACCCTCTCTTCTCTTTTTAATCATTTTTAGTTTAAGGTCTATTTTGTCTGATGTAAGTATAGGTACCCTTGATTTTCTGGTTATCATTTGCTTGAAATGCTTTTTCCATCCCTTCGGTCTCTGTCTGTGTCTCTTGTAGGCTAAAGTGAGTATTTTATAGGCAAAATATTGTTGGAACTTTTAAATTTTAAATCAATACAATCATTCTGTGTCTTTACATTGGATAATTTGATCCATATATATTTAGAGTAATTATTGATGGGTAAGGACATTTTATTGCCAATTTCTAATGTGTATTATAATTGTTTTTGCAGATCCATTGTTCCTTGTTTCTTATCCTCCTGTCTTGTGTGTGTGTGTGTGTGTGTGTGTGTGTGTGTGTATGCGTGCGTGTGCGTGCATGCACTTTGCCGTCTTTCGATAGCAGTCTGTTTTGGTTTCTTTATCACATTCTTTTATGTAATTATTATGGGATTCTCTCTTGCAGCTTACATAAAATATCTTAAACTTGGGGCACCTGGGTGGCTCAGTCGGTTAAGCGTCCAACTTTGGCTCAGGTCATGATCTCACGGTTTGTGGGTTCGAGCCTCATGTGGGGCTCTGTGCTGACAGCTCAGAGCCTGGAGCCTGTTTCAGATTGTCTTGCCTCTCTCTGCCCCTCCCCCACTCAAGCTCTGTCTCTCAAAAATGAATAAACATTAAAACTTTTTAAAATATATCTTAAACTTGGGGCGCCTGGGTGGCTTAGTCGGTTAAGCGTCCGACTTTCGCTTAGGTCATGATCTCACAGTTCGTGGGTTCGAGCCCCGCGTCGGGCTCTGTGCTGACTGCCAGCTCAGAGCCTGGAGCCTGTTTCACAGTCTGTGTCTCCTTCTCTCTCTGACCCTCCCCTGTTCACGCTGTCTCTCTCTCTCTCTCTGCTAGAAATAAATAAAAATATTTATAAAAAATAAATAAATAAAATAAAATATATCTTAAACTTATAATACCCTATTTTATTTTTTATAATACCCTATTTAAAACTGATAATAACTTCACTAGAATCTGTAAACTTTATACTTTTACTTTCCTTCCTCCTCACATTTTAGTTTATTGTTTTCATAATTCACATATTTTTATATTGTGTGCCTAATAATAAGTTATTATAATTATGGTTATTTTTACTATGTTCATTTTTTAATCTTTTAAACTAGAGTTTTAAACTAGAGTTGTAACTGAATTATGCTATTATTCTATAGCAGAATCCAACTATAGCTGTATATTTACCATTATCAGTGAGATTTATTCTACCTTCTTTATGCTTTTAGAATGATAATTAGCATTGTATCACTTCCTCTCAAAGAACTCCCTTTAGTATTTATTGTAAGGCAGGGGTGGTGGTAATGAACTCCCTCATCTTTTATTTGTGGAAAGCCTTTATCCTTCCTCCATTTCTGACAGCTTTTCCAGGTCTAGGTTTCTTGGTTGATAGTTATTTTCTTTTCATATTTTGAATATGTCATTCCATTCTCTCCTGGGCTGAAAAATTTCTTTGGAGAAACCCACTTGTCTCATGGGTGTTACCTTACATGTGAACTGTCTTTTTTTCTCTTTCTGCTTTTTAAATTCTTTCTTTGTCTTTAATTTTTGGCAATTTAATGATAATGTATCTTGGTGTAGCCCTATTCAGATTCAACCTTTTGGCAATCCTTTGGGTCTCACAGATTTTGATGTTTATTTCTGTCCCCAGGTTTGGGAAGTTTTTACCCATTACTGTGTGAAATATCCTTTCTGTCCCTTTCTCTTCTACTGGAATTCCCGTAATGGAAATACTCTTTTATTTTGTCCCATAATTCACATAGGCCATCTTTACTCTTTTTCATTCTTTTTTTCTTTTGGTTCCTTTGGGTAATTTGCAATGTCCTATCCTCCAGGTCTCTGATTTTTTTTTTTTTCTGCATGGTTGAATCTACTTTTGTAAGTCTTTATTGATATCTTTAGTTCAGTTATTGTATTTTTAACTCAAGGATTTCTGTTTGTTTGTTTTTAATGATTGCTGTATTCTTGTCAAACTTTACATTTTGTTCATGCATTGTTTTCCTAATTTCATTTAGTTATCTGTGTTTTCTTGTGGTTCACTAAATGTTCTTAAGAGGATTATTATGAATTCTTTGTTTGACAATTCAGTGATATCCATTTCTTTAGCATCAATTATTGGAGATTTATTAGTTATCTAATTTGTTTTTATACCACTGATTGCTTACACTAGTGTATGTGCATTTGAGTAATCACACTCCTTCTTCAGATTTTACATATTTGGTGTGGCAGAGACTCTTCTTCACCATTCAACTCAGTCTGAATTTCTGGATGTGTCTCCTTGTACTGTCCTTGGGAAGGTGTGGCCTGCTATTAGGATTTTTTTGGGCAATGCAACCATTTGAGCTTTGAAGATGGGGATGGGGTGGGGGTGTGCCTCTGACTAAGAAAAGTTGGATAGAAATGCTATCTTAGTTTCCTGCCTAACTGAGGCTATAGATTCAGCTCTGCGATTACTAGTTGTTTTGTGAGGACAGTGAAGTCAGGAATGACTTATTTCACCATCTTTGTGATGATACTGTCTATCTAGTTTCTTAATGTGGAAGCATAAGTAATTGACTTGAGGTATTTATTCTTTTCTAATATAAGCATTTGATACTATAAAATTTCTTATAAATACTGCTTTATCTGCATTCCACAAGTTTTGATATGTGTGTGCACATTTTCATGGAGTTCAAATATTTTCTAATTCCCTTTTTATTTATTCATTGATCCATAGGTTTTGTAGAAATAAGTCACTTAATTTTCAAATACTTGAGGGTTTTCTATGCACATTTCTGTTATTGACATTTAAGTTAATTATGTTGTGATCAGACGGTATACTTTGTATTAGTGAGTACTTTTAAATTTGTTAATGCTTGTTTTGTGACTCAGACTTTGGTCTCTTGGGTTAAGTGTTTTGGGTGTACTTAAAAATGATATTTATTACATACAGTATTCAATAAATGTCAGGTTGATTGATGTTAAAGACTTCTATATCCATACCGATTTTTTTGTCTGCTTTTCTGTCAATTATTGAGTCAGAAGCATTGGTTTCTACAATTAGCAACTTTTGAATTTGTTTCTTTTTCTCTTTCACTTTTATAAGTTATTGGCTTACTGTATTTTAAAGTTGTGTTGTTAAGTACATTTGCTTTTACAATAAAGTGATATCTTTATTGCTATAAAATGTTCTTCTTTATTCCCTCCAAAATTCACTTTGTCTGATATTCATAGTTACTCCATCTTTCCTTTGATACGGTATAGTTTTTTCTATTACTTTACTTTCTAAATTTGTCTGTATTTATATTTTAAAATGTTTTAATGTAGATAGCATAATGTTCTTTCTTTTTTTATCAATCTGGAAATCTGTGCTTTTGGTTGAAATACTTAGAACACTTACACTTAATGTAATTATCAGTATGATTGTGTCTACATCTGCCATCTTGCCACATGTTTCCTAAATGTACCATCTGTTTTTTTTTTTTTTGTAGATTTTCTCTTTTTCTTCTGCATAAATTGAATTATTTTTGTAATTCTATTTCATTTCCTTTGTTGGTTTATTATATGTATGTTTCCATATTTTTTTCTTTAGTAGCTGCTCTGGTGTATTTAATATTCAAATCCTGCCTAACATATTACATCACTTTACATCAGGGTAATAACCATGCAAAAGTACACTTGTACTTAAATTCCTTTTGGAAATATTACAAATACTGTTTTTATCATCGATTGCAGAAATATATATACATATATATAATTATCTATATATATTATAAATCTCAGTATTGTTATTGTTGCTTTGAATAATCTTTGACTAATCATTTATCTTCTCAGGGAATTCAACTGAGAAAAATGTTTTTTATATTTATCTATATATTTACTATTTCCAGAACACTTCTTTCTTTTGCCTAGATTCACATTTCTATCTAGTATCATTTACTTATGCCTGAAGGACCTCCCTAACTATGTTTAATAGTGCTGGTCTTCTGGTGATGATTCATCTCAGCCTTTTTATGTCAGAAAATCTCTTTATTTTGTCTTAGATATTTGAAGCATTCTTTGCTGGGTATAGAATTATTGGTTGACAATTATTTTTAAAGATGTCCCTGTATTCTTTTCTTATTTTTATTGCTTCTAATGTGAAAACTTCTTCCAGTCTTATTCTTGTTTCTGTGGCTGCATTACAGATTTTCTTCTTATCATTTGTTTTCAAACATTTGGTTATGATAATGCCTTGTTAAGAATTTCTATTTGGGGTTTTTTGGCTCTTTTGGATCTGTGGGTTTATGGTTTTCTTTAAATGTGGAAAGTTTATGTAATTACTTATTTAAATATTTTTTTCTTCCCTAACATCCTTTAGCCTCTAATTAAACGTGTTAGAATGCGTGGTATTGTTCCACAGAGTTATTTATGTTCTGTTCAGTCTATTTAAGCTCTACATCATTGTGGATTGTTTCTATCACTGTGTCTTACCAAACTTTTCTTCTACATGTATAATCTAATGTTAATTATATTTTATTTTTTATTTATGTATCACTTCATTGTATATACTAGAATGTTTATATATAATGCATTTTTTATTTATGGAAATTTTGGGGGTCTTTCTTATATCTTACATTTCTCTATTTAATGCCTTGGTCTGCCAGCTCTATCATTGGTATTATTTCTGGGTGTATTTCTGTTGATTGTTTCTATCTTCTGATGTGAATCATATTTTTCTGCTTCTTTGCATACTTGGTAATTTTTGATTGGATGAAAAAATTCTGAATTCCATATGTTGGGTACTGTGTTTTGTGTGTGTGTGTTTTTTTTTTTTTTTTGTATTCTTTTAAATATTATTGGCATCTGTTTTGAAACCCAGTTATTTAGAATAAGTTTGATCCTCTTGAAACATACTTTTTCACTTTGTCAGGACAGGTCTAGAAGTGCCTTTTGTCCAAGATAGATCTGGCTCTACCACAAAAGAAATACCCTGCTGAGCAATACATCTGCATCCTTTATGTTAAAAAGTGTTTTCATTCAGGGTTGTAGATTTAGTTGTCTATGGGTCCCAGAGTATTTTGCTTCCTCTTTTCCAGTGGTACTTCTTTCCTGTTCTGGCAAAAATATAATATATATTTTTTCATATCCTAATCATAAACAGAAAACAGACAAACTTGGCAGCAATCTATGAAATAATTGGGTTGTGCGTTTAAAAGTGCTAAGGTCATGGAATACAGAGAAAAAAAACCTGAAAGACTTTTTCAGATGAAAAGAAAATAAACAGGACAACTAAATGTAGTAAATGAATAATTAGGTTTTGGGCTTAGGGAAAAATCTAAAGTATATTACTGGGACAATTTTAAAATTTGAATATGGTCTGTGGGTTAGATAATAGTAATATAACACTATTAAACTACACTGGTTTTGATCATTGTACTCTGGTTGAGTAAGTGAATGTTCTTGTTAAGAAATACATGCCAAAGTATTCAGGGTTATGAACATGATATACACAAGATTCTTTTAAATTGTTTAAGAATACACACAGGCACACATGCAGGCACATATACATAGAAGAAGCAAGCAGATGATAATGCAAATTGAAGAAAATGTGACTATTGTTAAATCTGGGAAAAGTGATACAAAAATTCTTTGTCTCTTCCTTATAGCTTTTTTGAAAATTTGAAATTGTATGAAAAAGAGTTACCAAAAGTAAATTGGCTCAAACACAGAGGATTGGATTTCTTTTTATTGCTAGGTATCCATTGCTTAACCTTCTGGGAGAGTCGATGGGCTCACCTTAAACATACACAAAGTGGAATGATTTATAATTTTCTCCTTATCACCCCCATGTTTTTGAATCAAATCTAGCAACAACCCAGCAGCTCTCTAATGCCAGAATCAATGTGATAGTAGCTTATCTTTTTCAGTCAAGGGGACGATTTGCTTTTGCCTCTGTGTCACACCCGGTTACCAGTGGCATGAAACTGACACCGAAAGAGAAGAGGGTATAAGAAATAGCGAGCCTTTCTTCCTGGAGTCATTCATCATAAGCTTTAGTAGCAAAATGTTCCCAAAGTCTTAGTGTAGCTTCATGAAACCAGAGCTGACTTCTTGCTAAATTCCAATATTAGTCACAGCTCTGTGGTCACGGTGCTTTTTTTGTTTTGTTTTTTGTTTGTTTAATAAAAAAAAAAAATTCTCATGATGGAAACATTATTTTGAGTGGAGACAGTAGAGCTTGGGGTCAGGGGAGAAGATGAGGGAAAGATTTTTTTTTTTTCGTCATCCCCCATTACAGGTGACCACAGAAGGCACCAGCAGAGAAAAAAAATCTCTCAGAAAGCAGTGGGAGTTGTCAAACTCGGTCAAGCGGGAACAATGTGGGCAGTGTTACAAGTGAATGAAAACTTTTCAGCGAGTATGTGTGTATGTGTGTGGTGAGGGCTCCATATGAAAGTTTAAACAACTTACCATGAGTTGCTCATAGCCTCTCTCACCTTGTTCTAGCCACAGATAGCCCCATGTACCTCCTTGTCTTTGCTTGTTAACAGAGAAAAATGCATCTGATCTCCATGTCTTGTCCAGATGATTAATGGGGACATGGCTGCAGAGAATAATGCTGCTTCCTTTCATGCATCCTTGGCATCAAGTAGCACCTGCTCAGTTACCAAGGAGTGTTATCTTACAATCAGTAGTTGAGGGTGGGGTGAACCAGAGCAAGTGTCCTAGACTAATGGCAGTGTTTGAACAAGGCAGGAAGCTGAGCTGCAAGAGGGACACTGGAGAGTCATACGTTTGGCATCTTTGATCAGTTTGAATATGGCTTGGGTGAGAATCACGGATTGTTAATACCTGCACATGGGTCCACGAAAATTGTCCTTCCTCACATATCAACTGTTTCCCTAGGAAAACACTGAACACTTTCAGATAAATTGATAGTGCAGTTATTCACGTGGCTTGTTCTAAATGAAATTACCCTCTCATGTTGTGCTCTTGTTGCTTTCATGGTCCTTTTGGGGATTCTTGTCTCACCCATTCTCTTCCCCTATAGTCAGTCTTGTTAGAAGCCATAGCCAGAGATTTAAGATTGAGGTATGAATGAGTGAAGATTTGAAGAGAAGTGGTCAGGCACTGACCTAGATGATTTTAAATGATTTAGATAGTCTCTTGTCAATCTATAAACCTTCTGTAAGTATTGTTACCCTTATTTTAGAAATGAGGAATCTGTGGTAAGTATCCAAAAGATAAGCAGTTTGCAGGTCATATATGGACGAAGTAGTACTTCTGCATGATTTCAGGAGTCACCCTTGGCACCAGATTGTAGAGATGCAAATTTCCCACCCTACCTCTATTCTTTACACAAAAATCTGTCCCTTCAATTCAATAAATATATCTTGAATACTCTATATGCTGGGCACTGGGCCAGATGTTGGGGTAATAGTGTTAATGAGACCGATATAGTTGCTGCTTTCACAAAACTCACAAGCTGGTGAAGTACATCAAAATAAACAACTGAACACATAAAAATATGATTACAGAGTTTGATAAATTTTATGAAAGGAAAAATGAATGGTGATATGGTAGAAAAAATACATGTATAAGAAGGTGATCTTTTTGCAATTTGGTTAGAGATAGACTCTGTGAGTTGATGACCCTGAGACCGGAGACCTTAAGGATAGGAAGTAGAAGGTTATAGGAAGAAGTGAGCTGTGACCATTCCAGGCCAAAGGGATAGTAAGGGCAAGTGTCCTGAAACAAGGAAGAGATAGTCTGTTCATGGAAATGAAATGAAATCAGTTGGATAAGTATAGAGAAAGGTGTGAGTTGGGATTGGAGAATAAGGCTGAGCAAGACCATGGAGGTCCTTACAGGACTTGATTGGACTCCAAGCACATGAGGAAGGAGGGAACAGTCATATCACCCAAATGCCAGGAGGTCCCAAGGTTCAGCTCTTTACTGCCAGTGAATCTTCAGTGTTGCTTTGAGTTGGCTATGACTTTTAGTTGCAGTGTCCCTTGCTGATTTTCAGGATAGATTACTGTTGGTTAAACAGAGGGAGCCTCATACCCTTGTTATTACTTCCCAGGCAGTATCTATCCCCAGTAATAATTGCATTCTCAGTGGTTTTTTTTTTTTTTTTGCAAGTTCTGATTTGGTTTCACTTCCCATAGAATCTGTAACACGGTGAGGATGAGGAGACAGAGGGCATTTCAGCAGGTTGCTGCCTCAAATTCCACCTTGCACTTTATGCTTCAACTAGCTTATTTAATTAATTAAAACAAAACAAAAAAAACCTTTGTCATTTGGACCATGCAGTCTCAGACCTCCGTGCATTTGACATATACAGTAAAACCTTGGATTGCAAGTTACTTGTTATGTGAGTGTTCTGCGAGACAAGCAAACATTTCTAATAAATTTTAATTTAATCAATGAGTGATTTCTTGCAAAATGAGTAGTGAAGCAGAATGTGACATGATCACAACTAAGTCAGTGATTCTTATCTCTCTCTCTCTCTCTCTCTCTCTCTCTCTCTCTCTCTCTCTCTTCCTTGCTGTGTAATTGTGGGTGATTGTCAATGCAGTGTCACATTTCCATGAAATCCTCAAAAGGAGGCAGAAACAAGTGTCATTGGCTAGGTTCCTGGTTAAAGTTGCACCAAAAGAAAAAGATTCCATTGAGCTAATTAGATAGCAGCGATTCTGTTACAATGTAATAGTGAAAGTCATCCTATACGACAGCCTTCTCCTCTCTTATCTCCCTCACACCAGCCATGAAGGTTTTCAAAGGGAAGTGCAAGTTAATTTGTTTATTTTTCTTTACATTTTGTATTTTCTTTATTATTTTGTATTATACTATGGAATTATAATCATTTTTATATGAATATTTTTGGGATGTAGAACAAATTATCTGAGTTTCCATTATTTCTTATGAGGAAATTTGCTTGGATATACAAGTGCTTTGGGTTACAAGCATGTTTCTAGAATGAATTATGCTCACAAACCAAGGTTTTGCTGTATTTGCATGCTCCTTTTTCTTCCTAGAATGCCATTTTTTATACTTTGCCTGTTTGCAATCTTTCAAACCTAAGTCTCCTACCAGCTTTATTGAAGGCCCACTTAATGTGAGAAAGAATTACTCTAGCTAATTCTGTTCTTTTAATGTACTTCTGTTACTTTCTTTACCCCATTTACATTATTTGGCCATATGGTTCCTGTCCTGTAAATAATGTCTGAGCTTACTGAGGCTATTGACCTTGACTCCTTCATCTTCATACCCCCAGTACTTAGCTTGATGACTAGCATGAAGGAGAGTTTGAATAGTTGCTAAATGGAATGAATGCCTGCTGGAAACTGATGCTCTGCCCCTAACTCAGAATTATAATGCATGATCTTAAGTAAGTCATTTACCTTCTCAGGGGCCTCAGTGAGTTGTATAATTTATAATACTTCATTTGAATGGGTTAGATTCTTAAGAATTATTGAGTACTTTGAGGACTGACTTTGTAGAGGCTCTGTCCTAGGTCCTTTACATGTATTCTCAGTTGAGACTATGTCAGTCTGATTACCTAACTCTAGATATCATTCTCATTTCACAGATAGTAAGTTGAGGTCCAGGAAAGGAAAGTGACTTGTGCAAAGTCACAAATGAGTAGAAATTAGAACCGATTTGAACTGAGTTTGTTGGACTCTAAGACCATAGGTTTCAAGTATTATGAATTGTTTTAACCTCTGGATTTGTAAATACATGTGAGGTGCTTCTCCACCCTTTTTGTCTCATGTAGGCTGGCTATGGTTAAGCCACTGTAGGTGGTGATTCATTACTTGTTTGTTTGCTTTTTGTTTGTTTGTTTTTGTATAAATCTTTAACAGGTTGTTGTAGAAATGAGCTTTGGGGGAATTCCGATGCCAGAATGATTTTATCTACTAAGAGAATCACAAAAGACTGGCAAGGCCTAGGGAAGGGAAGCTGGTTGGAATGGCCTCAGAGGATCCGGTGCTAGATGTGGGGGTAGTGACAGGAGGTTAGTTAGGATTGAAAAGTAAGAGTAGAAGGCATACAGCAAATGTAACCAGTTGTAAATCCCAAAACTTGGACACAAAGATAAATAAACACTGGAACATGATTATATTTAACTAGTGAAGATTTAACATCATGCCTCTGCAATTTAATCCTTGGGAACAAACAGAGTTCAAGTTACAGTTCTCACAGAAATGGCTGTGGCAGCCTGGGACACCAGACACCCATGTGGAAGGGAATCTATGACCAGGATATGACCAAGCCAGTCATTCCCTGGTCAGCATCATGGTAGATGGTCTCTCTTGGTGGGTTCTGCCAATCCCAGCCGTCTTTGGGTGGACACACATTTCCTGGAGCAGGAAGGAGAAGCACACTGTCACACAGGTGGCTTTTAGTGACACAGTGGTGGCATAAGTTTCTGTAGTTCATAGGCTGGGGATGGGGGCAGCTCAGCTGTGTAGGGTGGAGAGGTGGGTAAGGAATAACTGAAGACCCATGCATAAATGGATGTGGAAGGCTGCTGTGTCTTCTACCTCTTGGCTTAGTACAAAATGACCAGCACTGTCATGAAGGTCAGACACCAAACTAGTTAGAAGGGTTGGCCAAATCCTAGACATTCTCCTAGCCCACTCCCTCTCTTAATTGTCTGACCTACCGCAGGCGGCCAGAAGCTGGTAAAAGAGCTCTTCCTTATTTGATTCTTGAAGGTCTACTCCTGGCTCTGCTGATTGTCTTCAGAGTCAAAGATGGTCTATCACTCCCTGGTTTGCCAAACACTTTCATACGTACTTTTTCCTGGCAGTCCTGAGACATAAGCTCTTGGTACAATCCTCAGTTTTTACAGGCAAAAGCTGAAGCTCAGAGAAACTCAGTGATTTGTCTGAGATCACAGGCTAAAACCCATCTCTGTTAGGAAAGAATCCAAATCCTTAAACTCCAAATGTTTGACTTTCCTTTTCCTTTCCTTTTTTTAGTGACCAATGTTGACATTTAGAATCACTTCCCAAGCAAAGCCTATGTCATTTTCCTTTACAGAAAAAAATCCTGTTTGAAAACTGTTTTTAATAGAATTATTCACCATCTAATTAGTCAAGTAATATAAATATTTTTTAAATGTTTATTTTTGAGAGAAAGAGTGAGTGGAGGAGGGGTACTCCCTTTTTTTAAATTTCTCCAAAAAAGGACACTTTTATGAGGGTGACTGTAAAATTTATTGTTCAAATTGGAACATTTGAGATTAAATGATCAAAAATAATAAAAATTATAGTAATTTGAAATATTAGGGACCTCTGGGGTGGCTCTGTTGGTTAAGCATCTGACTTTGGCTCAGCTCATGATCTTATGGTTTGTGAGTTCTACCCCCGCATCAGGCTTTCTGCTATCGGCACAGAACCCACTTCAGATCCTCTGTCTCCTTCTCTCTTTGCCCCTCCTCCACTCACTCACTCTCTCAAAAATAAACATTTAAAAAATATTTATATTACTTGACTAATTAGATGGTGAATAATTCTATTAAAAACAGTTTTCAAACAGGATTTTTTCCTGAAAGTCAAAATAGCACATAACAGTTAATATAAACCTCAATTATAAAAAAAAAAAGTGTATCGATTTAGGACTACTACAAAGAACATATCAAAAATAACCACTCTTGGTGTCTTGTTTAATATACAAGATATGTTACTGATAACCAGTTTCATACTCAAAGATTCCTAATGCCATATCACTAATATTTCCCCTAAAATATATATCTTTGGGGTGCCTGGGTGGCCCAGTTTGCTAAGCATCAGACTCTTGATTTCAGCTCAAGTCATTATCTCAAGGTTCAGGGGATATTCTTTTCAATTAAAAAGATGGCCTATAGAATAAAGGCAATGAAAATACCAAATATTTCAAAATATTAACGATGCAAGGGTTCTTTGAAGTCTTTAAGCTATTTAAAAACAATCATATGCTCAGATTGAAATATATAAAGTAGGCTTGTATCATTAATATTTTGAAATATTTGATATTTTCATTGTCTCTATTCTGTAGGCCATATTTTTAATTGAAAAGAATATTATTTTTCTGCAAGAAAATGAAAAGTTTACTAAATATAAACATTCCCAGTTGTAATTTTTGTGTGCTAAAATGTACAAATATTTCAACCCAAACATTTTCACAGGCACTTTCTTTTTGCCTCTATTCTGTGCATCTTTATTTAATAAATACTTTTATTTCAAATATAACTGAGTAAATTGCCTGTATTTATGATTCTTCCAATTATTTTGCCAGAACTAAATGTTGAGAAATGTAGGCTTTCTCTGTTTCATTCTATTCTAACATAAGATATAAACTTACACAATTAAAATAGGAGCTCTATCAGAGGTTTGCCACAAGTCAACATATTCCAAAGTACATTACAAAATGTTAAAATTAAATCTTATGTAACAGTAGTATTCTCACTGTTTAATTTATTTAGCTTCTTCCTAGATTACACAGAGATAAATTTCAACTTTTCTCAGTTTGAAATGTTGTTGTCAGTAATTGCAGTTTAACAAAAGCAAAAATAAGGTTTTTGTTTATTTATTTATTTGTTTTTGGTGCTACATTCTTTCATTCTTTGAAGCTTTCCAGTTGATTTTGAACAAAATACAGGTAAATCACCAAAAAAAAGTGTAATATGATGGTAAGATATTTTGGTTGATTTACACACTAGCTTTCTCAAGTCTCAAACATTTCTAAAGTTTTTGTTCTTAAGAAAAGAAAAGAAGCTGAATAAGATAGGTTGGTATGAAAAAGTGGGCAGCAAAAAAGATATATGCCTCCGTGATATAAGACTTTTTATCCAATATGAACTTCATCTCAAAATTTTTGTTATTCACCCTAAGTGCACATAAGTAGAATATTTGTAAAATTTTTTTTAAATTTTTTTTAATGTTTTATTTATTTCTGAGAGAGAGAGAGAGAGAGAGAGACAGCATGAGCAGGGGAGGGTCAGAGAAAGAGGGAGATACAGAATCTGAAACAGGCTCCATGTTCTGAGCTGGCTGTCAGCACAGAGCCCGACATGGGGCTTGAACCCACGAACCGTGAGACCATGACCTGAGCCGAAGTCGGACGCTTAACCGACTGAGCCACCCAGGCGCCCCGAATATTTGTAAAATTTGACATTATAGCTTTTAAAAAAACTTTTTATTTTTAAAATAGCTATAAACTGGCAGGAAGTCACACAAATAGTATGTGTGTCCTTCATCCAACTTCCCCCTCAGCAACCTCTTGTACAGATGTAGTACAATTTTGAAGCCAGGAAGTTGATATTAATCCATTGTTATTAACTAGACTATAGACTATTAAGCTTTTCCTATTTAAATATTTTTCATTCATTTGTGTGTGTATAGGTGGTTCTATGCAGTTCTATCCCATGTGTGAATTCCTGTAACCACCAACACTCTCAAGGCACAGGACTCTTTCATCCCTATGAAGGAAAATCCTTGTTTTACCTCTTTATTATATCAGCCCCCTCCCCATCCCTATGTCCTTGCAAGCACTCATCTGCTACCGATCGCTAGAGTTTTGTCATTTTGTGAGTGTTATTCAATAGAATCTGACAGCGTACAACCTTTGGAGACTAGCTTTCTTTCACTGAACATTGTGTCCTTCAAGTTCATTTATCAGTACTTGAAACAAAAGCTTAAATCAGTCATATGCACCAGTAGTTGGTTCTTGGCATCAGTAGTTGATTCCTTTTTATTACTAAGCACTCTTGGATGGATGTACTACCAGAGTTTATTCTGACATTTGTTCATTAACTGCATTTGAGTTGCTCCCTGTATTCTGCTGTTATGACTAAAACTGCTAAGGAAATCTGTATACAGGATTTTATGCGGACTTAAGTTTTCATCTCTCTGCCAGAAATGCTCAAGAGTATGGTTACTGAGTCATCTGGTCAGTACATGTTTAGTTTTGTAAAAAATTACCGACCTCATTTTAAGAGTATCTATACCATTTTAGATTCCTGCCAGTAGTGTATGAGAGATTTCGCTTCTCTGCATCCTTACATTTGGTATTAGAATTACTTTTTCCAAAAAAATATTAACTGTTCTAATGGGTATATAATGGTATTTAGTTGTGTTTTTATTAGTATTTTCTTAATAGCTAATGATATTAAACATCTTTTCATATGAGTATTTGCCATCCATATCTCCTTTTGGGGAAAGTATCTGTTCATGTCTTTTGCTCATTTTTTAAAAATTGAATTGTCTTTTTATTGTTGAGTTTTGAGAGTCCTCTCTGTATTCTGGTTATGAGCCCTTCAGTATGTGATTTGAAAATATCTTCTAATTCTCTGTACCTTGCATTTTCATCCTCTTAACATAGTCTTTCAAAGCGCTATAGTTTATAGTGTTGATGAATTCCAATTTTAATTTTTTTCCTTGCATTATTTGTCATTTTGGTGTCATGTCTAATAACTCTTGACCGAATCCTAGGTCCTTGATGTTCTTCTGTGCATTCTAAAAGTTTTAGACTTCTACATGTTACTTGGAAGTGATTTTTGGATATAATGTGAAAATTTACTTTCCTTCCTTCCTTCCTTCTTTCTTTCCTTTCCTTTCTTTTTCCTTTCTTTCCTTTCTTCTTTCTTTCTTTCTTTCTTTCTTTCTTTCTTTCTTTCTTTCTTTCTTTCTTTCTTTCTTTCCTTCCTTCCTTCCTTCCTTCCTTCCTTCCTTCCTTCCTTCCTTCCTTCCTTTTCTCTCTCTCTCTCTCTCTCTCTCTTTCTTTCTTTCTTTCATCTATGGATGTTCAATTTTTCCAGCATCACTTGTTGAAAAGATTATTCTTATTCCATTGAATTACTTTTGCATCTTTATAAAAAAAAATCAATTGGATGTATTTGTGTTTGTCTGTTTCTGGATTCTCTATTGTCTTTCATTTATCTTTATGTCTGTTACTCTGCCGTTACCTTACTGTATTGATGACTATGGGTAGAAATTAAATTTTAACACCAAGTGGATTGATTTCTACCAATTTAAGCTTCTGTTTCACTTTTTCTTACCTATTATAACTCTTGCCATTCTATAGAAGTTTTAGAATGTTTGCTGTATATTCATACAAAGCATTTGTTAACTACATCTATTTATATGTAAATACTTGAGTTAAAATGCACATACCATACAATTAACCCTTCAAAGTGTATATAATTGAGTGGCTTTTAGTATATTCATAGAATTGTAGATCCATCACTAAAATTATAGAACATTTTTTTATTAATCCATTAAGAAACTGCTCCCATTAACCATCACTCCCCAAATTCTCCATCTATACCCCTAACCCTAGGCAACTAATGACCTGTCTATTGTTTCTGTAGATTTGCCTATTCTGGACATTTCATATAAATGGAAATAATATAGTATGTGGTCATTTGTGATTAGCTTTTTCATTTAGGATATGTTTTCAAGGTTCATATATGTTGTAATATGCATTGGTATTTATTTTTTTATTGCCTAATACTTGGTTGTGTGGATATATTACCTTTTTAATTATCTGGTTATCATTTGATGGGCATTTGAGTTATCTCCACTCAATTTTTGGCTATTATGAGTAATGCTGCTCTGAACATTCATGACAAGTTCTTGTGAGAACATGCATTTTTATTTCTCTTGGATATATACCTTGGAGTGGTATTATCCAATCAGTCACTCAGTGTTTAGCCATTTGAAGAACTACCAGACCATTTCCCACAGCAGATCCACCATTCTGCAGTCTTACCAGCAGTGTATGATAATTCCCTTTTCTCCACATCCTTGCTAACACTTTTTACTACGTTTCATTTTCATATAGCAATCTTACTTTGTTTGAAGCCATATTTCTTGTGTATTTACTTTTTTATTATTTTTTAGTGTTTATTTATTTTTGAAAGAGACAGAGCATGAATGGGGGAGAGACAGTAAGAAAGGGAGACATAGAATCCAAAGCAGTCTCCTGACTCAGAGTTGTCACCTCAGAGCCCAATGTGGGGCTTGAATTCACCCCATGAGATCATGACCTGAGCTGAGGTTGGATGCTTAACTGACTGAGCCACCCAGGCTCCCCTATCTTGTGGTTTTAATATGTATTTCCTTGGTGGTTTATCTATTTTTCTGGTGCTTACTGACCAATTTTGTATATTCTTTGGAAAAAAATGTCTATTTAGATACTTTGCCAATTTTAAAATTGGACTGTATGTCTTTTTATTACTGTTATAATATTTCTGTATATATTCTAGATGAAAGAACAAGATACATGGTTTGCAAAATTTTTCTCCCATTTTGTGTTGTCTTTTCACTTTCTTGATACTGTCCTTTGAGGCACAAAAGTTTTTATATTGACCAGTGTATCAAAATTTGGTTGTGTTGTTTCTATAACTCCTTGCCTGATAGTCCCGTAAAGGCACTCTCCTTTACCATTAGCCATTCAACTTTTTGTGCATTTAGAACCAATGTTTGCAGTCCTAAGAACTTAAGAGCAAAACACAAGGACACTATTGCTTTCTTTGTTCTGAAGTGTTACGCAGCCCTATTCGATTTTTTTACATTCATTCA
This sequence comes from Proteles cristata cristata, assembly GCA_017311185.1. NCBI lineage: Eukaryota > Metazoa > Chordata > Mammalia > Carnivora > Hyaenidae > Proteles > Proteles cristata. The sequence continues at coordinate 116,856 of JAESUZ010003821.1, forward strand.
TTCATTCATTCTTTCAGAAGGCTTGTGCATATGCATGATTAGGGGAGGGGCAGAAAGACAAGGAGAGAGAGGGAATCCTAAGCAGGCTCTGAGCTGTCAGCACAGAGCCTGATGGGGGGCTTGACCTCATGAACTGTGAGAGCATGACCTGAGCTAAAATCAAGAGTTGGATATTTAACTGACTGAGCCATCCAGCTGTCCCATCCCCCATCAGATTTTAAGCTGCACGCAGGCAAGGACTGTGTCTGTCTTATTCATACTTTCCTCAGCACCTTGCACAGTGCCTGGAATTATAGATTTCCAATACATAATTGTTGGATTATTAAATAGAAAACTTATGTCACTGCCCCTTCATTGGCAGGTACTTAGGAGAGCTGGGAACCAAATATTAGTAACATCTGAAACTGTTGAGATTTCCAACATTGTTTTCTTCTTTTCCTTTCTCGCTCCCCATCTCTTCTCTTCTTCCTTCTCTTCCTTCTCCTCCCTTTTTTGACTTCCACCTACTCTTAAGAAATCTTGAAAGACCTAAAAATGAATGAATTGAGGAACTATGTGAATTTTAAATGCCATCCATTCAGTTTCAGGAAAATACTGTCCTGTGGCCTTTGCAGTATTTTTCACCCACAATAAATTCCAACATATGGAAAAACTAGAATTAAAACAGGTAAACTTTACCTCTTAATTCCTAGATTGTTGCAGAGTTCTTCTTTTTAGTGAGCATGTGCGTGCTTGTGCATGTGTTGACGGGCATGTGGTGTGTCTATGCATTGCACATGTGAGTTGGTGGAAAGCTCAGTGAGGCTTGTGCCTGGAAGCCAGGCTGGTCATTTCTGCAGTCGGTTACCAAACACTGGTTTGTGGGCCCAGCACTAATAGAAATTACCTGGTGCCTTTGGAGATTTGGGGGCCCTATCTTACAACTCCAGAATCTAAAACTTCTTCAGTTTAGGAATTTGTACTAACTCTGGTAATTTTTGGGCTGGAAAGAAGACTTGGTTTTGTGTATTTATATTTTTGTCCAGGATGTAAACTAAGGAAAATCCACCCTGGGGCCCATATTGTGACAGGGAGAGGTCCTAAAAGTGAAGTAATTTTGCAAATGAAAGAATTGTTAGAAAGTACATTTGCCAGTGAAAGATGCCTACCAGTAAAGGACACAGAGGAACAAAGGAGAAATATTCAGAGGTGTAAGGCCATTTAACTAGGGGCAGATGGCCTTGCTTATCTAAATGACTGGCACCTGGGAGCACCACAGCCCGCCCCTCCACCCTCCCCCCCCACAGTACAACAATCTCATTAATATGGGTGACACATAGATGGTTAAAATCTGAGCAGTTAAAAAAATATATTCAGGTGCCTCTTTTAAAAAATAGGGTCATTAAAATGGAGTGATGAATTTATTAGCGTGAAAAGATGTCCACAACATACTAAGTGGGAAGGGCCTGCATAGATTCTGCAACTTTAAAGGGAAGAAGTCGTTGCTATGATACCCATGTTAGTTATTGTCCTTTCAGGGAGAGAAGGGGGCTTCGGAAGGCAGCAGGAGTGGTTTTCTGGGATGTTTGCAGTATTCCCTTCATTGAGCCCATTGGTGGGTACATCCATGTATGCTTTATGATAATCCATCAAGATGTACATCATCACTGTGTGCACTTTTCTGATTGTGTGTTATCTTTCTTAAAAAATAGTTGCTTTCAAAGCATTTCTATTAAAAAATGGCCATATTTTGAAGTTTTCATACAAACTGCCTAATGTTTTAGTTGTCTGGAATATTTATTTAGGATGAATACCTCAGCTTGGATTCTTATTTAATTCCTAGAATAGAAACTTTTAAATGTTTACTTTTGCTCCTGATTCACAGAATTTGATCTGATGTTAAACACTTGCTGTTAGGAACCTCTTGACGATAATTCGTTTGTTTAATGAAACATGCTGTACTAAAGTAGGATTCCTCACCTTAAAACCATTACATGAGTTTTGGTCTATTTTGTTTTTCATTAAAAATTATTTTCCCCACTGCATTATTTTATGTTTATTTTTAATTCTAAAAGCTGATATTTTGAAGGTCCACAGCACTGTGTGGTTTATAAGCAGATTTATCTGCACTGTTTGATTTGATTTGGTATTTAGAGTATTTCTCTAAGAGCATGGGTAGATCATCACTAATCTCTGTAAATCCAGGATTTATCTGTGAAGTGAGTGGAATTAACTTAGCTCTTATCACATAGATAGTGACTGTCAGAACTAGAAATCAAACCAAGATCTTGCGAATATTAAATATAATGCTCTATCCATTACATGAGTGTTTCTTTAAAAATATTAATTTGCCCTCCACTTATGAGACTCATGATTTTATTCTTTGGATTAGCAATCCTTGGTGGAATGAAAATTTCCCCAGGTCTGGACTAGAGGGCATAGTTGTCATTACTTAGTTCTATTTTGTAGAGAAATTAATAGTTGCTTAAATGAAAAAAATCTAAATTTTTCATTCAATTATAATATACATACGGATAAGTATCCATTGGCCTGTTGCTCAGTTGTTTTTCACAAGCTGATCACAATCTTGCAGCAACGAGCACCCAGAGCAAGAAACACAGTATTTATCAGCACCCTAGAAGTTTCCTTTATGTTCATTTCTAGTCAATATCTTTACCAACTACTATCATGACTTTTAGCACCATAGTTGAATTTTACCTGTTTTTATACTTTATACAAGTGGAACTATACAGGCTGCATTCTTTGGTGTCTAGGTTCTGTAGCTCAGTATTACATAAATGAGATTCTTCCTTGTTGCCATTTGTACTTGTTCAACGCTCATTCTCTTTTCTGTCTAGTATTCCCTTGTATGACTTTATCACAATTTGTCAATCACTTGTTGATGCACAACTGGTTAGTTTTTCATTTTGGAGTTTGTACCACTAGAATACTTTGATCATTCTAGTCCAAGTCTTCTGGTGAACAGGTGTACAACGTTCCTTTTGGGTGTATATCTAGAGCTAGGGGTGACTATTATAAATGTGTTCAGTCCTAGTTTATGAATGTCCTAGATTATGAATGTGTTCAGATGTAAAAGATTTGGTGAAGTTTCTTTCAGAATGGTTTGTACAGCCACATGCCTCTGTCATCCAGATTGGGAGAAGGAGGAAAGGATGAGAGTTGTTTGGGTTGAGACAGTTAAATTCTGTCATTGGAGACTTGAACCTAGACATTGTGGGAATTGCTAGTGGGTTGCAGGGATTCTAGAAGCAGACACAAAGAGACAGCTGACCAGGTTAATGACAGAATACCAGCTTCCAAAGCCAAGGTGCCAGGGCCACCCAGACTCCAGGACTTTTCTCCAAGTCCCTCTCCTGACAGCTACAGCAATGCTTCATCCCCCATCTTTGCATTCAGGAAGTCTGTATCTCCACAACAAAACCCAGCAGTTAAATTTATCAGGATACCGTGGATTTTTATGTTTTCAACTACTATATCCTCAGTGATAAAACAGTTAAAAACTACCTATTGGGTATTGGGCTTCCAGAAATTGACAACATATGGTCATACCTCACATTTGAGTACTGGGGAATTTTTAAAACAATTAGTTAACAGTAGTTTACTTTGATAAGTGCCATATAACTAAAGTAAGTATAGAGAACACTACAAACAAAGGAAGGGAGTGGTCAATTCTCTCAGGGGTGGGTTTCCTGAGAAGTTAATGATGCTTAAGGGTCAGGGTCCTGTTTACACGGAAGCCTTCCTAAGCTCTAGAGGGACCCTAGTCAAAATGTTTTTGTAAATTCTGCAAATGTGAGCTATTTTAACTGTAATTAGTGAATGTCTATTTTGTTTTCTTTTATTAAGGAATCTTCATAATTATTCATCCTCTGAGTTCTGGGTTCTTCATTACCTGAGTCTGCCCCTTTCTGGGGGAGTTTGGTAAAGACTTCAGAGAGGAGCAGACCTTGAAATGAGTCTGAAGCACAAAGAGGATTTTCTCAGGTGGACAAGGACATATGACTCAAGCCAGGCAGCAAGAACAGTGTGTGTCATGGCATAACTCTGAGAAACAAAAGTGCTTGTTTGAAAACAGAAAGTGGTTTCATGCTAGACCTGAGCAAGCAATGGCAGGTTGTGAGTAACACTGTAATTGATGAATGTGGAATCTGAAGAGGTAGGCAAGGGCCAGTTGTGGAGACCTACATGGACCATGATTAAGATCTTGTATTTATCATGTGGATGATGGGAGTTGGGGCAGAGAGATGGCATGGAGGGGTTCTAGAAGGCTTTTATAAATGGAGTCTCCCCCAAGGAAAACCACTGCTGGTGCTAGAAATGCTCACCAAGATCAGGAGTTTTGCAGAAGCTGTGTCTTTAACTTTGAGGAAGAGAAGACATGGCAAGAGAGAGAAGAAAGCAACTATCTATTTGGAGAGAAAGAATACAATAAGTGAGGATAAAACATGAGGGAATAGTGTTCAAACGCACAGTTGAAATCAGTGAAATTTCCAGGGTGTCAAAGAGGAACACTAGAATGGAGGTGGAGAATAAGGCGGCAAATATTTGTACCAGCTGCTGTGTGTCCCAAAGTGTGTCTCCAATGAGGAAAAGATAGGACACAGCACAGCAGAGACAGCAAGTAATTGGAATTTCCCCCAGCACCTTCCACACGTGCTTCTGCAAATGTATACACATTAAGTGCTGTTTAGAGTAGGTCAGGGCCATGAGGCCCAACATGGCAGGAAGGGGCTCTTTCCAAATGCCCACATCTTATGAGCTATGACTCCCCAGCCACTGATATCACACTCTTTCAAGAAGTGCAACATAACCCGTAGCCAGTCAGCTCTGGGATTTCAGACTTGGCCATGCACTCCCATGACCCAAGTGTCTTGGCGGCAGGTGCCCCATCACCCCTGCTCCATAATTCTTCTCTGGGCATGAAAAACTTTAAAATTGCATTTGGGGCTAAGACTTCAGCAGCAGTAAGTTAAATCCTGGAAATAAGCGTGCAATACTGTACGTGTATTTCCATAAAGCTGTTGTGTCAAACATACATCAGTTAAGTGGTTGCCCCCCATGTGGCCACTAGTGCATTTCACACGTCCAGAGGAGCCGCTGCTTCCTGTGTTGGTCAAACCCATGGTCCAGGTGGGTGAACAGACATGGAGCCATGACAGAGGCTCGTGACTTAAATCCCCCACATCAAGAAGAGTACTCACTCTCAGTGCGCTCTGGTCAGCATATGGAAGCACACATTCAACATACTGCTAGTGAAGCTCCTTCCAAATGGGTGACAGTCACTCTGTTTCCTGTATCTGATATCCTTTAACACCAGCAAGTCTGGGCAAAGGGAACCCAACAAGTAGGGGGGAATTAGGGAATTACTGTCTTTGCCTCCACCGCCACCTTTATAGTCTTACAACATCAACCTATGTATTTACTCCATGTATGTTAACAACAATAAAAGAGATTGAATCCAGAATAAGATGTGATTCAGCTCAAGTTTATATTGGCTTAGCAAATCAAACATTGCATGGGCTTCTTGTAAGGGTATTGTAAAGCCACTAATTAAACCTCAGGTATCCTGTTACACTTTTCAGGGCAGGCAGACCAGCTGACTGGCCTGTAAGCTGGAGAATGTAGACTAATTTTTTTCACCTATCTTGGATCTTTCAGTTCAGTGCCAGTAATGGCTTCCCAAGCCCATGTTCTGACAAGCTCCCCCTGGGATAAGAAAACCAGGGATGAAGCCAAGCTATTAAATATTATTAAGACTTTTATGCATTGTCACCCAAGGCGAAACTGGGAGGTAGGATCAGGGGAGAGTAGAGTGAAAGGGACATAAGTTAACATCTTATCACCCCAATTATTTAATAGATGAGGAAACTAAAGACTAGAGAAGTCAGGCAATGTGCCTAGAGTCACACAATTATTTAGTGAAAACCTCAACATTTCCCAAGATACCCCATTCCTTAATCCATCCACTGTTACACTACTTTGCAGGTGAACTTCATCCTTGAAATTTGTTGTCTTTAGTTTCATCACAGCCCTGCCATCCTCTTCAGAACTGTCCTTACTTCCTTCAGGTGCTAAGTGCTCCTACCTATTCTCTGTCCTCTGTCCTCTTAAAACCTACTTCTCAAGAAAGAAAGCTTGCTTTAGGAGTAGCTCAGTTCCTATCCTTCCTAGACATTTTTAAATGGAGAGGGTTTGAACAGGGTACTCATTGCAAAGCCTCGACATCACACTCTTGGAGAGTCACTTCCTAGACCTGTGTGTAAAACCAGCCACATCATGACACCATGCAGAACTTTACACCCACGAAGACAGAATATTTGTGCAGGCAGATTTTTTTTAATAGGAGGACAATATGGAACAAATGTATTTCTGGGAAACACTCTAAAACTCTGGAGCAAAAAGAATGCTCCTCTGTTCCAAAATGTTGCCATGTTACTCTGTAAGTGAATTCTGAGATCATCAGATTCTGAAAATTATGTACTCACAATCTTTCTTGGGATGCTTTTGTGTTGTAGACACCACATCACTAATTTAGAGGGAAAAAACAAGCAGCCACTCACACTTTATGGAGTATATTGTTGCTGAGCTAACCTTTGTTTTATTCCACAACTACTTAAGTATTGACCCTGAATTAGGGTTCATTACTAAATGGGAAACTTCAAATGCCAACTTGAATCAGTCAGAAGTGGGATCTCTGCTCAGGCACATGAAACCCTGGGTTCTGAGTATTGGCAGAAGCAATATGTACAAGTTACCAATTCTTGGGGACTGTGTATTCAGAGAGTTTTAAAGATACTGTCTGGGATTAGCTGTGTCTAAAATGTAGGGAAACCATAGACCTGGGTGAGATCATTTGGAAGAACATACATTTTATGATTTGAAGTAAATGTGAAGACTAGGGATCATGAAAGATATCTTTCCCAAAACTAGTTTTAGGAATGCTGAATTTATATAGGAATAAGTTAAGGACGTGTAACTTATAATTAGTCTATCATATTCCAACAAAGAGACTGAGAAGGCTTATGGAATGTTTTATTCTAAGAAAAGAGCAACTTTAGTGTTAAAAATAATAATGGTTAAAGTAGTAATTAATTTATTTTTATTTTTAATTAATTAAATTTTTTTTAGAGAGAGAGAGAGCATTAGCAGGGGAAGGGCAAAAAGAGAGGGAGAGAAAGAATCTTAAGCAGGCTCCACACCCAGCTGAAATCAAGAGTTGGATGCTCAACAGACTGAGCCACCCAGGAGCCCCAGTTGTTTCTATCTGATTGGAGCTGTGCCAGACTTCCATCCTGCCTCTATACCCTTGAATGGATTTTCTGATTTGCTTAACTATAGTCAGAATCAGATGGTAGGTAGCAGGAGGAACATAACTTAAGGAACAAAATAGTAGAGGAATAAGAGTAGAAATGGTGACTAGTGTTTTCTGAAAAGGAGCCTTTGTGGTTCAGAAAGATAATTCAAGGCTACTTCAAGTTCGGTGATCCTTCTATCAAACACCCTGCAACCAAAAGGCACAACCCTTCAGTCAAAATGTAAGGTGATGTCAGTCATGAGTATGTAGTCAGGCAAGTCCCCACGAGAAGAGACCAGATGCTCTGCACAATCAGAAATATTTGGGGTTAAATTATGCCCCTATATACATACCAATGAGTAAATGATTTTCCTAGAGCAAAAAAAAAAATCTGTAACATAACTCCTTGTCCCCAGATACTAACATTATGACAAGACTCTAAGGTATCAGTGCAATATACATAGCCAACAGCAATAATGAAAATTTTTTAAGTTTATTCATTTTGAGGGGGGAAGAGTATGAGTGAGCCTGGGGGAAGGGCAGAGAAAGAAAGAGACAGAGAGAGAATCCCAAGCAGGCCGTGCTCTGTCAGCACAGAGCCTGATATGGGACTCGAACTCACAAAGCATGAGATCATAACCTGAGCGGAAACTGTCGGATGCTTAATTGACTGAGCCACCCAGACACCCCACCAACACCAATTATTAGTGAATTTTACGTGCAACAAGACAAAATTCATTTTGCCTCTCTTAAGATACCCTTTTTCAACAGAACGTTCACTATTACTCACCACTTCCCTACCTTTTCCCCAATGTTAAATAGAGCTCAGTGTTGAGAACAAGGACCCTGAAACCAGAGCAGCATGAGTCCTGACTGCTCCACTTATTAACCAGGCAGCAGAGCTACTTGACCTCTTTGTTCCTTTGCCTACAAAAAAGGGAATTAGAACTAGTGCAGTAGGGCCCATCCTATTATCTTCTTAATTTCTGTCTTAGAGATGAAGAAACAGGTTAGGGTGGGTGGTTATGAGAATTGAGTTAATTCATGTAAGTAAGTCACTCCATACCTGGCATGGAGTAGGTGCTCAAAATGTTAGTTGTTGCTAAAACCATTGTCTTTTTCAAAACCTGAATTTCCCTTCCCATTTCTTTTGAGGTATTAGCTGAAAAGGGGGAACAGTAAAGGCAGAGGTTTGCTTTGTCACTTAGCAGATCTTGACCTTGGTTAAGTTAACTCCCACTGGTTGATTTGGTTTCTTTTTCCATCAGATGCATTCACTGACCTCAATATGTGTCACAATGTCCATGTTCAAGAAATGTCAGTTTTCCTCTTCCCTCCTGTTTGATGTGAAGGCCTCATAAGACAAAGAGACAATACATACAGACATTGGGAAGAAAGCCCTTTTTCCAAATTATATAAGAAAGAGTGGGTAATAGTGATGGATTTTATCTAAGGAAAAGTATTTGATGAAGATAAAAACCTAAAATTTCTACTTTGCCCCTGATAGCAAGAGAAAGATAGGGGAGGCGCTATGAGCAGTTAACTGAGGGTAACATAACCAGCCCTGGACTTTTTACATTTGAGGCCAGAATTTAAGTCTGCCACTGCTTGGTTGTCTTTGTAAAACATGGTAAGTTACCAGGAGGAAATGGGAATAAACAAGAGATCAGGGATACAGTCCCTTTTTGTAAAGAATAGATAGCCCATTTAGAAGTACTCAGTGCCACATAAACCCAACCAGATAAAGATACCTCTAGTGGCCAGGGGCGCTTGGGTGACTTAATCGGCTGAGCGTCCGACTTTCGCTTAGGTCATGATCTCACAGTTCGTGGGTTCGAGCCCCGCGTCAGGCTCTGTGCTGACTGCCAGCTCAGAGCCTGGAGCCTGTTTCAGTCTGTGACTCCCCCTCTCTCTCTGACCCTCTCCTGCTCATGCTGTCTCTCTCTCTCTCTCCTAGAAATAAAAAAAACATTAAAAAAAATTAAAAAAAAAAAGATACCTCTAGTGGCCAAGAGATCAGAGGAGAAAGGAGAGGGAGATATGACTTTGTAGAGAAGACCCATGAAGTCTCATGAGATCAAATGAGCCCCTATATTTGATCCAGGGTATAAAAAGTATAAAAAGTGCTATGACTTTTTAACTCCAGGGAAAGGAAGAGCAAAGACTTAATTAGAAGACGTATTATTTCCCATTGCAAACTATACTCAGACAGGTATTATATTTATTTATAGGTTAATGCAAATTGCATATGAAGCAAAGTACCATAACATTTCATAAAATTTAAATTGTATCATCAATAAAATGAATAACCACGAACATAAATAACCAAGCAATTCATGTGGTCTTTTTTGGAGGGTGACTCAAAATCCATGAACCTAATTCTTGGTAGAAAATGTTGCAATGGAGACAGACATGAGCAAGCTTCTGGGACATTGATAAAGGATCCCCAGGGCATAACTGGAGGCTGAAGATGTCTTCTTTAAGTTGAGAGCTTGCTCCTCTGAAATATCATTTTGAAGTGTCTGCACGGAGGGTACATCTATGATGAAATAATATAATTAGTAAATCTCAGGGGGACAGGGAGTTAATAATTTTGCTCCTAATTCTACGAGTTGTCTCTGGGTAAAGGTTTATTGTTTCTGATACTCACTTGGTTTGTTTTACTAAGCTGCATATCAAAAGTGCAGAAACCAAATCTTTCCTATATTCTATTCCCTTATTATGAAATGCATAGAACTGTACAGTACCCTCTGGGAACTTTATAAATGTTTATTGGAACCTGAGGGCATGAATTACGCATAAAGTATTCTGCTTATTTTGTAAGAAATTATTCTGATCTAGTAATAGCCCTTAACCCAAGGTGTAACTTTGCTTTGCTAGCATGGTGTGGACTACAGAAACTGGCAGCTGAGAGGATTATGTGTAAATGAGACCAAAGTAACATGTGGGATTGGTGGCCATCTGGTTCAAAGAAAAGGAGACCTGTTACTGGTCTGTGCAAAGTTGATTGCTTCCAGACCTTCTGTTCTTACCAAGCATATCCTAGCTATTGGAAGCCCACTGAAACTTCCACACAGCAAGCCTACACACAGCTGCATGGAGTCCCTGGAATAAACTTGACAGCTTTGGACCATTTAGCCAAAAGAGAGGTGTATTTAACCCAGTATCCCAAGTGTCCCATGGCCCATTTGCCATTGGTTTTTAAGAGTCAAGTTCTGTACTGGAATAATAGAGAAGTGCACCAGGGATTCTGCAGGAAAGGATTCATTCATCAAGGTCAGGCCAGGAGTAGGGGAAGGTAGAAAGGACGCTGCCAAAGCCATCTTTCTGACCTTCTTTCCAATAATCCTCTTGTTTTCCTCTTGCTCTGAGTCAGAAGTTCTAAACTATATTAGACTGAACACCTCCATTTTTTCCCCAAAATGGATATTTATAATATCCCATGTTGTATCCTGAAATGCAAGTGTGTTAAATAACCTGTCTGTACCTACACTGACAAAAGTCAATAGAATGCTTTAACTAAATGTGAAAAAAAAAGAAAAATAGAGGGGAAGTACTTAATAGTAAAACAGCATGTGTTTGAACATAGCCATCTTGATGCACAAATGAAGTATATATCACATTGTTACCTCTATAAATAATCAGCACCAAGCTACAAATGCAGACTGATACCAGTGCTAATTTTGGCTACTAGATTATCTTAAGTAGTATTGTTATTGGTGATGGAGTTTCTCTGAAATGGTGAGCACCTCTTGGTAAATACTCAACAATGTAAAGTGATTTTCCCTTGATTTACAAGGTAGTTGCATACCTAGAAAGTTCAGCATATGCTAGAGTCAAGCAAAAAATACATTTGTCTGTATTTAAAATGGAGTTAGGATCTAGGCTTGGCTAATTCTAAACACACGTTTCATCTATATGCATATCTGGCAAGACATGTAGAAGTTGTGAAAGATGTGAAAAAATTATTCACTGGGAGACACTGTTGTGTATAGCAGTTTGCATGTTCCGCCACATCCACGAATACCAGTAGTGGTCCCCATCCTCCAATCCCATGATCATAGTCACAAACAAAAACTCTCTCTCCAATTTCGCAAACAGCCCAGAATATAGTTGTGTTTGTCCAGCTGCTCAGAAAGCAAATGCCATGATGAGATTAGATATGGAAGAGACTTACTGTGAGGAAAAGTTTCGGGAGGGGTGGTCCGGAGAAGCTGGGAGTGCCGTCACACCCCCATCGCAGGTTTGAGCCCTATGGGGAGAGATTGCAGGAAGGAAAGAAAGAAGCCTTTAGACTGTAGTGCACTTCTGCAGAAGTTTTGGTAGGGTCAGCAAGGATCCAAAGTTTCCCCTCAGAGAAGTTTTACTTCTCCCAGGACTGGGCCTGACTTAGCGTCCTTGCTAGAATCCGTCATTATCTGGATGCCACCCATGGGAATCGTAGTCTTGGCACAAGCAAGAATGGATTGTAGGGCACAGACCTCCACCCCTCTGCACACCAAGAGGGAACTTGAGAGATCCATTTTCATCCAACCACATCAGCATTCCTCCTCTCTACTTACTTAACTTTACTTGTATTTTAGCTCAGATTCCCTCTCTTATCTAAAAATTTTCTCTGACACTTCTTCCACATGTTGGGATAAGTACTTTTGACCTATTCTGCTCATTGACAGTAAGTATAGATAGTTGATGCTTGGCATTCATAGGTTGAACATATAGTTTCCATCACTTGTGAGCAATTTGAGAGGCCCATGATGAATAATAGTTTGAATTTGGCTGAGATTTTGTTTTAAACTCGAAGAACTGTGAGGCTGGTTATGGAAGAGAGGCATGTAGCTAATAACAGAACCTAGTTGCTCAGTCATGACTGGTACCGTGTTCTTCTTTGCAAATACAGCAATTCTAGTACTTACTAAAACTTTCCTTTGAGGTTATTTTTTTTTCCATCCACTTTGGCGGACGCTGGTAATGGAATTGAGAAGCAGCTGAAGAGTTTATAAGGAAGTGATCATTCCTCCCCAGAAATAGGCTATGTTATATATAATTTTAGACCTATCTGGGGAAAATTTTTATGTCTGAAGGTGTCATTTAAATATTTTTGACCATATTTTATGAGGGAAATTATGTGGTATATGAATTTTGAGATGCAAAGATGTCGAAGGACATAATTCTTAGGAATAGCAAGAGCCTTTTATTCTGCCCAAGTAGTATTTCGTGCATCTTGTTTCAGTTCCCCAGGTGGATGTGACTTCCTGAAAATTAGAACTATCTTATTTGTCCATGGCTCCTAGCATTGATCCTTTACCAAGCATATATTGCTCATTAATATACAATTTTTCAAGAGCAAATAAAGCTGACACAATTCATGAGAAATAATTGGTTATACTGCCAAGTGAACTACAGCAGCTGGAGTGAATATTGGTTTCGGCTGCGAGGTTCAGCCCAAATGCCAAAATGGAAGTCATTCATTCCACCAAAAGTAGGTTAAAATCCATTGGTCATCACTATAGCATGAGCCATACTAGGAGGCAGCTGGTCGGAAAGCACTCAGAGAGAAAATGTTTTAAGCCATGTGACTGGGATGAGAAGCTGTATCCTAGAAAAAAACTTCATTGTCACAAGGTATTTAGTAGATAGCATTGGAGAACATGACTACCTTTAAGTAGCATAGATAGTACTTCCTATTTAAAGGGATCTGGAGTCTCTGAAAATGCACACTGGTAATCTGGTACCTTGGTTTGGGTAAGTGACAGTCATCCTACAGGATATCATGGAGTAGGGCAGCAAAAGGGGGACCCAAAAGAGGAGAAACAAAACCAGGATTCTGGAGAAATCCAGCAGGGTCATTAACTGAGCTTTACCTCTCACTGAGTTCGACTGGAGTCATGGGGATAAAGGACTGGAAATCTATAGTCATGTTGCATGTACACAGTCTAGGTATGGGGGGCGTACTTAGGTACCTCATTTTCATTTCATACAGAAATTTGAATAATTCTTGGGGTTTCCGCATGGCTCAATTGGTTGGGCATCTGACTTCAGCTCAAGTCATGAGCCCATGGTTCATGGGTTCTAGCCCTGGGTCGGGCTGTGTGCTGACAGCTCAGAGCCTAGAGTCTGCTTCAGATTCTGTGTGTATGTCTTTCTCTCTGCCCCTCCCCATATCATGCTCGCTCTCTCTCTCTCTCAAAAATAAACACTTAAAAATTATTAAAAAAAGAAAGTTGAATAATTCCTCAGTTAAAACATCCTTCCATGTATTGCCGTAGAAAAGGAACAGACCTCATACCCCTGGTCTGACTCTTGTACCCCAGATGCTGCTGCTCGGATTGGGCTAACCCCAGCAGGGCCTCTCCCTCTAGTGAATGCAGTTTCAGTAAAGTTCACTTCTGTCTCAGTAGACTGTTGGTAACACCAGTTTTAAAAGAAGCAGAAAAATCATATGTATTTTCCAAAAGGATTCAGTAGTAGGTCAGGCCTACGTGGCAAAGTGTTCACTAAACTGTCAATGTCACAACAGAAGGTGCTGAATCTGTCCAGTATACTATTTACTGTAGCATTTGATGGTTATAATAAAACAATAAGGAAGAGAAATAATTTATGCTTTGGGACGCCACTGTTCTAAAAGTTTCAGGCACTTTACATGTTAAGTAGTTTGTCTCCAGGGTCCTCATAAGCACAATTTTTGGCTGTGAGTTCTCAATTTTCAGTTAATATAATAAGGATATTGTCTCAAGGCCCAAAGTAGGAAAGCCAAACAGTGTTTTGAAATTTAAAATTGTAAGCCGCATAATCAGATTAACTTGAGAAAAAAAGCCATGTTATTACTGAGGAAATTACTGTCCTAAAAAATCTCTTTAGATGCTCTCAGTTCCATGATTTTATATATTGTTTCCATGGTGTTGGATAGTTATTATGGTTACAGCTTTATTCTTTTCCTTTGAGAAAAGAGATGTTAGAGTCCCACGTGGTTCTATATTTTTCTCTACCTTTGTTGTTGTAAATTGTGGCAAAAGCATTTTAAAGTCTGTGGTGGGCTAATACAAAACACTGTATTTTTAATAGACTTCATTGTTCAACAGATATTGTTGAACCATCTGGTCTCCCCACCCAAAGATGGGGGCAACCACAAATCTGAAAGAGTGTGCTCTTCTCAGCGTTTCTGAGAAGAGATCTTTGTTTAAAAACTATTAGAGGTCCTGCTTCTGGTTATTGCTGTTTGCATTTTGTCAGCTGTTTGCAGGGTCCCCTTCCTGTGACAAATGTGAATGTTGTCAGGGCAGGAGACATATCACTCCCCTCGTTAAACCCCGTACAGCACATGGCAGAGTGCCTGGCACAGTAAACCTGTGTTGAATTCAACTAACTAGGAGGGAGGTAAAAAGTCCTTGCCTTTTCAAAATAGCTACAGCTCTGGGGATAACTTCGATGTCTTTACGAAGTCTATCCAAGATGGGTGATATTTTAGAAACCTAAGGTTTCCTCTGGAATTTTAATAGAGAGCCACTGGCTGGTTTATCATTTTATTCATTTATTTGTTTTCTTTGGATCAGTGACTATATTATTTATTTACTTTTATTTTCTTTATTTTTACTTTAGTTGGTTACCATACAGTGAAGATATTTGCAAATGACATATTGGATAAAGGGTTAGTATCCAAAGTCTATCAAGAACTTATCAAACTCAACACCCAAACAACAAACTTCATTATTTTTCAAAAATTATTTACATAATTTTAAAAAATTTGAGTGTAGTTGACACACAAAGTTACACTAATTTCAGGTGTACAGCATGGGGATTCAACTTCTCTATTCCACAAGGGTGGCTACCATCTGTCACTCCACAGTGCTACCACAGTGTCATTGATTCTACTCCCTAAGCTATGCCTTTTACTCCTGTGACTTATTTATTCCTTTTCCATTATTTAAATTATTTATTTATTTATTTATTTAAATTTTAGATAGAGACAGAGTGGGCAAGCAGGGAAGAGGACAGAGGGAGAAGGAGAGAGAAAAAAAGAGAGAGATTCTTAAGCAGGCTCCATGGTCAGCGTGGAGATTGACAAAGGGCTCAATCTCATGACCCTGGGATCACTACCTGAGCTGAAATCAAGAGTTGGACGGTCAACTGACAGAGCAACCCAGGCACCCCATTCTTTTACATTTTTAACTAGAAGCCTGTATCTCCTACACTCTTCATTCTCTTTCCCTATCCCCCCACCCCCTCCCTTCTGACAATTATCACTTCTCTGTATTTACAGGTCTGATTCTGCTTTTTGCTTATTTGTTTATTATTTTAAGTTTTTAAATTTTATTTACTTGTTTATGTATTTATTTACTTGAGAGAGATAGAGTGTGAGTGGGGGAGGGACAGAGGGAGAGGGAGACAGAGAATTGGGAAGCAGGCTCTAGGCTCTAAGCTCTCAGCACAGAGCCCAGTGCCGAACTGGAACTCATGGACCATGAGATCGTGACCTGAACTGAAGTAGGATGCTTATTATTATGTTTAGATCCTACATATGAGTAAAATAATAGGGAATTTGTCTTTCACTGACTTATTTCATTTAGAATAATGCCCTAGAATCCATCCGTGTTATCATAAATGTCAATATCTCTTTTTTATGGCTGCACAATATTTCATTGTATGTATTTATCACATCTTTCTTCTCTGTTATAATTAAAACCAAAAATACCATATTATGGGGCGCCCGGGTGGCTTAGTCGGTTAAGCGTCCGACTTTCGCTCAGGTCATGATCTCGCGGTTCATGGGTTCGAGCCCGGCATCGGGCTCTGTGCTGACTGCCAGCTCAGAGCCTGGAGCCTGTTTCAGTCTGTGTCTCCCTCTCCCTCTGACCCTCCCCTGCTCACGCTGTCTCTCTCTCTCTCTCTTTCTCCTAGAAATAAATAAAACATTAAAAGAAAATACCATATTATCCAGTAATTCCACTACTGGATATCTACCCACAGAAAATGACAAGTATGAAATTATATATGTACTCCTATGTTTACTGCAGTGTTATTTACAACAGGCAAGATATGAAAGGAACCTAAGTGTTCATTTATAGACATATTTTATCACTTTATTTTTAAAAATGATTATTTATTTATTTTGAGAAAATCAGAGAGAGTGTGAGTAGAGGAAAGGCAGAGGGAGAGAAAAGAGAGAATCCTAAGCAGGCTCTGCACTGTCAGAGCAGAGCCTGACATGGGACTTGATCTCACAAACCATGAGACCATGACCTGATGAAATCATGAGTCAGATGCTTAATTGACTGAGCCACCTAGGTGCCTCAAATGGTTTAATCCCTTTAAAGCAGCCTTTTCATATACTGGATTTGGGGGGTGTTGTGTGAAATGTATGGATTTGGAAAGAGTAGGTAACTTACTACATTCTTATATTACAGGCAAGTAAAGTTGAGGCCATAGTTGTAGTTGGCTTGTAGCCTTGTAGCTGTAAATAGTAAACTTGGTATGGTAGAAAATGCCAGAACATTAGCATCTGTCAGAGATGGACACAAATTCTAGGACTTAGCTACAAGACTCTGAAAAACAAAGATATAATATATCAGTTAGGAACTTTGATGTTGTACTTGAGAGAACTTCAAGTCAAATTGGCTTAAATCGAAAGGAAATATACTACCTGAAATGTAAGTCCAAGGGTAGTTTAGAGACTCACATCATATACTCTGGTGCAGTTTCCCTGAGTCTCTATTCTGCATTCCTCCACATGATAGTTTCATCTTGAATTGGCTTTCCACATGATCGAAAAGGGCTACAGAAGCCCCAAGCCTGATAACACTACTAAGTCTAGTGGAAGAGTGGGAACTCCTCTTTCCCAGAAGTCTGGACATGGATTTCCTTGAGTCTCACAGCCTCTGACTGGAATACTTTCCCATCCTTAAACCATTGGCTGTCTTCAAAGGAGTTATGATGGCCTGAATTGTGCTCCTACCCCAGCTTGGTATTTTGACCTCCTAACCCCTGGTACCTTAAGAATGTGACTGTATTTGAAGATAGGGCTGCTAAAGAGATCAGTAAGGTAAAATGAGTCCAGGTAGGTGGAACCTACTATCTGACTGGTATTCTTATAAGAGGAGATTAGGGCAGTTGCATGGGTACACAGGAAAGACCATGTGAGAACACAACAAGAAGCCTTATTCGTAAGCCAAGGAGAGAGGCCTTAGAAGAAATTAAACGTGTTGACACCTTGATTCTGGAGTTTGAGCCTCCAGAACAGTGAGAAAAATGCATTTCTGTTATTTAAGCCACCCAGCCTGTGGCATTTTGTCACGGAAGCTCTAGGAAGCTAATATAAGGAGACAGGATATACTGGTATAAGCCAATAGAAATGGGATGTAGTCAATCTCTTTCAACTTTATGGTTGAAAATGAAGAAAGGGCCTTTTCCCAAAGGAGATTTCCATTTATGTCTCTAGGTAGAGGCAGAAAAACCTTGAGGAGTCAAATTCAGATGCCCCTTATAGATATTTACTAATATGTATGTTTAGAACAAGGCCTGACTTATGGTATAGTTGATAAACATGCACTGACCCGTTGTTCCCTTCTTGATTTCCCTTCTTTTGACACTAGTTCTGTTTTACCTCTATAATTTGACTGAATTGGTTTCACAAAAAGAGTAAAATTTTCCAATTTTTCTGTATAAGTTCCCTGACTTTCCTTCATTTCTCCATACTCTTGGCCCCTCAGAGAAGGAAATCTTAACATTTTTAGCAGGGCTTGCTTCACTTCCTCATGCAATGTTAGAAGTTTCTCGACAATGAAGATGGTATTTCTTAAGGAGGTAAATGAAATCTTTTATACAACAGGGATGGATTTTCACCCCATTGACATTCCACTGAACCCTAAAAGGATGACTTGTCAACTGGGGCAATAAATAAGAAGCGAGTGAGCTCTTTATTTTATTAGGAACCCAGGTAAACTGTGTGATTTTTCTGTAATTAAGTACCCATCTAAGGAGGAAAAATACTCATCTTTCATTAAATGAAGCAGTGAGGTTTGAAAATTAGGATTGGGTTCAGAATATTGAAGTCCCTGTTCTACTACTAAAACTAAGTGGTCTTGGTTGAAGTCTGCTTTATCCTTAGTTTCTTCACCTGCTACTCTGTGTTCTAGATGGTTTCTCTTTGTCTCTCTGATCTACTCTTTACTTTTTGGGCCCTGTGGTGCAGGCCTGCTTGTGTCGATTTTGAGCTTGTTGTTAGGCACAGCCAATGGGGAGCTTGGCAGGAGAGCAGAGGGAGCGAGGAGAGAAAAGTGAGTGTTCTGTTCCTGTTCATCCCCTTATCATCATTCTCAGATCACAGACCGTGTCAAGCAGCCCTTCCCACAGAACTTTCTCTGCTTCTGGATTCCTGGGGCCACTTCCTCTTCTCCTTCCTTCATGGCTGTAGGTGAGAGAACACCCCAGTATTCTTAGTCCTGGGGCACAGTACTAATTCTATACTAGGCTCATACACTTGCAAATCATTTGTTAATCCATCCTTAATTTTAATGTGTCATCCCTTTTCTGCAGGGACCCTGATATGGTGATTGACTATAATTTGCATAACATATCACAGTTTACAAAAGCTCTTCAACATAATCTCATTATCTCATGATGTTTTAGATTGAATATATGTAGTGATTAAGTAAATGGGCTCTCAAGTTCTAGAAATGTGAACTTGGGCAAGGTACATGACCCCTTTGTGCCTCAAGTTCCCTCATCTGTGTGGTGCAGGTGATGATATTAATATCAGTCCCACAATGTGTTGCTTTCCTTAGGTTAAAATGAGATATGTAATATATAGAGAGCACTCATCAAAATTCCTGGCTCATATTAAGTACTCAACAAATGTTAGCCATTGCAGGTACTATATTTGTTAATTCCTACTGCTTGTATGCTTTCACAGGTCATGTTCTGAATGGAAGCAGATGCTAAGGAGGAGTTTGAGGTGCAAGATGTTTATTAGAGATCAAGGCCTGTGGAAAGAATGGGGAGAAAAATAGGGCTAAACAGAGGAAGATTTTGACCTTCAAGATGGGCTGATAAAGTTTCAGACCATCCAGGGGCAAACTCTGGAGGAAAATTGCCCATCAGGTGCTCCACGTGGAGCCAAATATGGCCTGGCTTTTATAGCCCTGCCTCCCTTAGCCACAAGCAAGGGCATTACCACAGGTATTGCGGTGCAGCTGAAGCCAGTCCTGAAGGAGGTGACCCCTGGAAGCTGTCTGTACATGGTCCCCACAGACAGTCCATCCTTGCAGGGTAATCTGAGCTATGCCACTTTTGTGTCTACTATAGTGACATTTGGATCCACTTTTCTATATATGTTCAGTGAACAACTTCTCCAGGATCTCAGTGGGCCTCCCTCCCTGAGGGAAATTGGAAGAAGGGAGTTAATGAGATGAGCTGAAGTCCGTGCTTTTGCACTTGGCCTCAGAGCCACAGTTGGTGCTCCTTTGTCCCTTCCAGTATGTAGTACACGATGCCCTCACCTCACTTATCACCTTATAACAGGCCTTACCTGTTAATGTGATCCAGTCATCATGTACAAGGGGCCTAAGCCCCTGATTGCTATGCTCTTCATAGATTCAGGTTGGTGTACTTGCCTATTTACAGTCAAACTGGGCAAAGGAACACCAAATGGATTACCTAGGGTCCATGTATATCCCTTCCTGCTCCCATGTGTAACAGCTCTACCTTCTCTCCTGGTGGTTGGGGTAAATTCTCCTGCCAGGAGGCCAACTCTTCTTGCCTGCTAGCCCCTCGATGCAAGTCCAAAATGTCCAGGTGGCAGCTGTAACTGATAATTCAGTGGTACTCTCTCTGCCTCCTGGCAGTGAAAGCATATCCTATTTGTGAAGCAGAATCTCCAGCCAGGAAGAGTGCTAGTGGGATTTTAAGTAGAGTCCTCCAGTGGGTGATAGAGAATAATGGTAAGTGGGTCTTTACAGCATCCACCCCATGTGTTGTTCTCAGACACATGTCTTCCCATTGAAGACACTTTGATATGATTCACAGACTCTACCCTGGTGGATGACACCCCATCAGCACAGATTACTGTGGGCCAGCACTTCTCCTATGCCTTTAGCAGACCGTTACAGTGTCTATCGGGATTCTGGGTGCTGTGGTACATGATGAGATTAGTGGATCTCATGGACATGGGCTTACTCCTGTACTGTCTTTTCTGTCAAGTGAGTCCTCTATTCTTTTTTTTTTAAATAATTTTTCAATGCTTATTTATTTTTTAGACAGAGACAGAGACAGAGAGCGAGTAGGGGAGGGTCAGAGAGAGAGAAGGAGACACAGAATCTGAAGCAGGCTCCAGGCTCTGGACTGTCAGCACAGAGCCCTACATAGGGCTGGAACTCACAAACCATAAGATCATGACCTTAGCTGAAGTTGGATACTTAACCAACTGAGCCACTCAGGCACCCCATGGGCCCCCCTGTTCTGATGTGATATTTGTGAGATTCCATGGCAGTGGATCAAGCACTTTGTACTTCAATAGTGATGTTTGTATAGGCCTTATGGGCAGAAAATGTAAACACATACTTGAGGGGAAAAAGTGTCTATTCCAGTGACAAAGAACCACTGATCCTTTTAGGAATAAAAGGGTCAAATATATGCAATTGCGTATTCATCAACTGGTAGTTGAACTCCAAGAAGAATGGTGCCATACTGGATGCTCAGTGTTGGTTTCAGTTGCTGGCATATTAGATATTTCGTGAATAAGTGGGTGCATGATGTTGAGCCCAGACATAACCTCCATCTCTGCCATTTTGGCCCCTTAGTTCATGTTTCATTGTTCCAACATTCTGGTGGCCAATGACAGGGACTGGCTAATGTTAACTGGCCAAATAATTTTGTCTGATGGATGTTAATAAACACACAAAATAGTCTTCTCACTTTTCCCCTTCAGTTCTCTTCAGAACTCAAGCTCAGATGTTCATTATCTTTCTGTGGCGTATTCTTGTTGCTTAGCAAAAATCATCAGTATCATTTTTCTGATAGCTCCTATTTTCTTCATGTCTCAAAAAACCTAATACATCACCTGTGCCCACCTTCAATGCCTCCCTCCCACTGGTTCTTCATCCCAGTTTATCTCTAGTGGAAGATTTAACAAGAGGACTGAGAGCTTGTGTCAGGCGCTGGCCACTTTGGTTACCACTGGTGATAGTGTCCTCACTTGCTGGCTGAGATGTGCATGGTCCAGCTCTAAAATACCATCTTAGAATTGCTTCCTCAGGTTATTCCTGGTTACAGCTCTCACATGTGGGGTTGTTTGGAACCAGACCCTGATATGAGAGGGACATTCAATCATAAGATATTTATTACAGCTCAGTGCCTGTGACAGCAAAGGAGAGGGGAAACAGGATAGGGCAGAGAACAAATGAGTTGCACTGCAGGCTTGACAAAGCCTCAGTCACCCCATCAGGGAGTGAAAAGTACAGGTCACAGTGTGCAGGGAAGGATGTAACCTTAGGCAAGGTGGCTTTCTGCTCCTGAAGCAAAGCCTGCAAGAGCTGATAGCTGGAGGCTTTCTGCTTGTGGCAGCTAAGCAGCAAGTCCATCCTGATGGGGAGCGCTCGGCAGCACATCTCCATATCTGGCTCACACACTAATGTTTAGGAGCTGCCTTCGTGTGAAACAGTATCAGGCAGATCTCTGCAAGGCCACTTCCTCATGAGTAGAGTAATATCATCAGAGTGAGGCATCATAAAGTCCTCTTAAGATGGGTGAAATTGCCAACTTGAGACAGAAGAGTTTGGATGACCATTTCTCCCAAAGTGTGTTCCTGCATTGGTACCATGAGAAACTCTGAGAAAAAGTGTGCTGAAGTCAAATGGGCTTGGGAAGCACTACGTGCCACAACCCTCTTTCAGAGATCCCTAACAACAATGGCATATTTTAAGCATTTAGACCTTCTGCATTGAATACGCACATTTAATTTGTTTTTCTCAGTGTTTCCACAGTGTGTTTGATTATGGGAACTACTCCCACCTCTTTGGTGGTAACATCTGTCAACAACCTATAGAAACGAAATTTGTTGGAACTCACTTAGGACAGTGACGGGCCAGCGCACTCCCAGTGGTGGGCCGCAAGGAATCCAATTACCCCTGTGTTACAGTGGTGAGAACGAGTTTTATCCATCAAGCCTGACCCTGGAACTAGGGGGAAGGTCCCGAGAGGTGCAGAAAGTTTGAAACAGGAGAAAACGTGCTCATTGAGGAATTGGCACTGTTCCTGGAAGAGAAGAAATGATGTGCTCAGGTAGACAGTTCCCAAGCACAGGAGGGAGGGAGGTAAATGTCAGGAATCAGAGATTGTGGAGTAAAGAGTCCTGCTTTCAGTAAGTGGCTGCAGAGGCTCGAATCCATTCTGCAAAGAGCAGACGGGGCCTGCCCTGTGAGAGGCAGGTGGTAAGAGGGTTCCATGGTCACTGGTGGGACACATGGGCTGACTTCCAGGCCAAATGGATGGCTTGGCCTCTGGCTGTTCCAGCTGTTGCTTTTGGTCTTTCCATATAAACAGTGCTAATGTTAGTTTAGAGAAACATTTATATCAATAAGCACCATGAATGGAACATGTACTTGGAACCGTTTTCATATTACATCACTTTTGAAAATCATGGATGACACCTGTTTGCACAGTGCTTACTGATTAACCAACTTAGACACATCATGTATAGGGAATTAATTCGTGGACAAGGAACAACATAAGATTGTAATATCCTCTCTGCAAACATCTCCCTTTTCTACTCCTACAACTTGGGAGTTCATAAATACTACAGTTTATACACATCTCAGTATAGTAGATAAAAGCGTTTTTCAAAAGTAGCAGGGAAGAAAACAGAAGAGGAATATTTGGAGAGAATCAATAACAGTGCAAGGTCATAGGGAAACTCAAACTGGCAATGCAAAACACACTTTCTTTCAGTAGCAACACCCCCCACCTCTCCCCGACATTCACACATTTAACTGTACAGGGTTTTTAAAAAAGTGTATTTTGCATTATCTGAACAATAGATCCCAGTTTGGTTTTTTTATATCTCTGTAGTTGTGTTGACAAACAGTTGCTTTGTTCTTAGGAAGATGCATTCACATGATAACTCTCAATGTTGACCTGTGGAAAATCACATAAGGGTGACGCGCTGGAAAAGATGTATTGTATAAGTTCTGTTATTTCCTAGTTCCTGTTGCATCGATACAGGATCCTGTGACTGAGTTTGACAACTGAATATGCTCAGAACCATGTTTGCTGTTTCCAGAAAAAAATACATAGAAACCTCCCATGTAACCCTTCATTCTGTTTTCTGCTACTACTGGTGGAATGAATGTACCAGGATCATTCAGAAGATTATGAAAATGCCATCAACTGACGGAAATATGCCTGTTGCATTTTGCTTAAGAAACAACCTTACACTATGTGGACTCTTATGAAGTTGTCAGAGTTTGTTATAGCAACCAATGTTTCTTGTGTTAAATAACGAGCAAGAAGCAGCTTTGAGTCATTTGTCACTAAAAAGACAGTATCATAGCTAAGGGAGGGAGGAAGGGGACAAAAAACAAACAAAAATCATTAAAATTGTTTTCTTCTACTTCTTTAAATAAAATGGAAGGTCACATGAATAAAGCCATTATTCCCATATTCCTTTTCCTACTGTAACATCACATCAAGCCCCAATTTTTACAAATAAGGATACCCAGGCTTGGAGAGGGGCATTAATGTTCATTCTCATATTAGTGAATGATAGATCTGAGTCATGAACCAGGTCACCTGACCCTGAAGCCAGCACGCTTCTGTATATTGCAACACACCTGAATCCAGATAGATTTTATTGAAGGATACTGTGCATCCTCTCCTCCAGAATAGAAACTCAGAGAGACATCACTGGATATAGGTTTAGGTATAGGGTTCCATGTTATCACATATTTCACTGCTAATCCAATTTTGAAAGCCAATGGGCTTTCACTTCCATACTTGTAGGATTCTAAAGAAGGTGGCTCATAGCACACAGATGTTACTGAAGGAGGTAGCCTGGTGCAGCACCTGGGTTTTTGGGTTTTGTCCAGAGCGTTCCCAAGTTTGATAACTCCCACTTCATTTGATGGCCTTCTATTTTTGCTGTGATCTTTTGAAATGTCATTCTCTGCAGTGGCCTACATAGGAGAAAATCCTATTATGCAAAATACCTCCTCTCAAAATGATATCACCATGTTGTTTCGCCTTTCCTGACCTCTTGTATTCTGCCCCCAGCCTTCTGCAAACATAATTCAAAATGAATATTGCCTTTTTCATCAAGCCAGGAATTTGAGGCTCTCTTTGAAATCACCTAAGCATATTCTCTAGGCCACAGGTGAAGAATGGCAAAATGAGACCTGGACATGCCGAAATATTGGGTCTCTGATTGCTCCCCTGCTCCCACAAGCTGACATTTCCCAGCTACCCAAATTTCCAGACACCCAAACTCCTCCAGCCTCTTATTCTGCTTTCTTTCACCAGATTTCATCTTATCTTTTCAGGTATGAAACTGCCAAGAAACATTGGCTACTAGATGAATTTCAGTTTCTGGACCTACTTTATACTGAAGCCTAGGTCTGCCAGTCTGGTGTTTCTGACACTAAGGAGTTCTTTGATGAGGAATAAATAGCTCCATTGACATTTTGGTGGAAGGTTCCTAGTGTTAGGGCATCTGTATTGTGAAGTCGAACATCATGACCTCTTTAGGTCTGCTTTGCTGTTATCTGAATATCTTAGCTTGAATCTGGAGGCCTAGGAAAGGGCCTAGGAAATCTTCTTAGCACTTTAAGAACAAGGAATGGAATAAAACATTTAATGTGAGTGCTACCTCTGGTTGATGATAAGAGTTGTTTGTGGACCAACTGACTTATGGAGATTGTGAGTCATAGCTCAGCAGGAAGGAAGGACATGATGGATTTTAGGACATGATTGATTGAATATAGGGCTTATGTGCTATCTCTTAGCCACCCCAGACCTGTTATATTCTTCAGGGCACAGATAGGGAGATCAAGGCTCAGAAGAATATATACCAAGGAGGCAGATTTTGGTGCCAGATATAGCAAAGCCTGAATCCCTTATTTATCCTCTATTGGATAAGTTAGGTCTCTGAGTTTTATTTATTTTATTTTATTTTATTTTATTTTATTTTATTTTATTTAAGCATCCAACTTCGGCTCAGGTCATGATCTCATGGTCCGTGAGTTTGAGCCCCACGTCGGCCTCTGTGCTGACAGCTCAGAGGCTGGAGCCTGCTTCAAATTCTGTGTCTCTTTATTTGTACCTCCTCCACTTGTTCTCTCTCTCTCTCTCTCAAAAGTAAATATTAAAAATTAAAAAAAAAACCTACAATATGAAGTACAAACCCAAAGAAAAGCTGACACACAAGGGAATAAGATATTGCAAACAAGAACCAACAGATGAAAGACGTATGAGGACTGCAGATAATATAATAATCCGATACAGACTCACAAACGATGTTTACGATGTTTATGAAATAAAACCAAGCCTGAAATTTTGGTAAGAATTTTGACAAACTTAAAAAATATGAGTAACCAGCACTCACATAAAAAAACACTTTGTCAGCTCTGCACACGCCCTGTCGTGTTTCCTCGCAGCCACTGTCCCTACGGGAATAGTCACTCCTAATGGCGTAATTTAGTTTTACCCATTCTTGTACTTTCACAAGTGAATGCATTGAGTTTGAATACTTTCGTGTTTGCTTCTTTCATTCGGCATTATATACATTCATCCATATTTTTGGATGTGGTTGTAGATTGCTCGTTGCTGTATAGTGTTCTGTTGTGTGAATATGCCATTAAAAATCTATTCTCCATTGATGGTCATTAGTACTTGTCACGTTTTGACCATTCTGAATAGTGTAGAATGCTGTTCTTGGCAATGTGTACACAAGGAGGTGGATTTCTGGATGATCGGTTTGTCCCATGTCTACTTTTAGTAAGACAGTGCTAAACAGCTTCCCCACGTTCTGGTATCCATTTTCATCCCTTTAGCAGTGTCTGAGAGTTGCGTTTGTTCCACATTCTTTTTTTTTTTTTTATGTTTATTTATTTTGAGAGAGAGAGAGAGAGAGGCAGATAGAGAGGAAGAGAGAAAACTCCCAACAGGCTCTGCCCTGAAAGCATGGGGCTCCATTCCATGAACGTGAGATCATGACCTGAGCCTACATTAAGAGTCAGATGCTTAACCAACAGCCACCTAGATGCTCCTGTTCCACTTTGTTTTTCTTTTGTAATTATTATTGAAATGCAGTTGACATAACATGTTACACTAGTTGCAGGTGTATAACATGCCAATTTGACAATTCTATACATTTTGCAATGTTTACCAGTCTGTCACCATACAGTGTTATTACAATATTATAGACTGTATTTCCTATGCTGTACTTTTCATCTCTGTGACTTATTTATTTTATAACTAGAAGCTTGAACTTCTTAATCCCTTTCATCTGTTTTACCCATCCCTCCACCTTCTTCCTGTCTGGCAACCACCAGTTTATTTTCTGTATTTATGAGTCTGTTTCTGCTTTGTTTATTTGTGTATTTGGTTTTTGTTTTTGTTTTTTTAGATTCCACATGTAAGTGAAATCATAGGGCATTGACTTTCTCTGACTTACTTCACTTAGCATAATGCCCTCTAGGTCCATCCATGTTGTTACAAATGGCAAGATCTTATTCTCTTTTAAGGCTGAGTGGTATTCCATTCTCTCTCTCTCTCTCTCTCTCTCTCTCTCTCTCTATCACATTTTCTTTTTATTTTTAAGTTTATTTATTTATTTTGAGAGAGAGAGAGAGACAGTGAAGGAGGGGCAGAGAGAGAGAGAGAGTCCCAAGCAGGCTAGAGAGAATCCGAGGCTGGCTCTGCACTGTTAGTGTAGAGTCCGATGTGGGGCTCAAACTTTTGAATTGTGAGATCATAACCTGAGCTGAAACCAAGAATCAGATATTTAACCATCTGAGTCACCCAGGAAACCCTATACCACATTGTCTATATTCATTCATCTATTAATGGGTACTTGGGTTCCTTTCATATCTTGGTTATTGTAAATACTGTGGTAATAAACATAGGGGTATGGATATATTTTCAAATTAGTGGGGTTTTGGGGGTTGGGGGAAATAGTAATGGAATAACTGGATCATCTGTTAATTCTGTTTTTAATTTTTTTGAGGAACCTCCATACTGTTCTTGACAGTGGCTGTACCATACCAGTTTACATTCCCACCAACAGTGCACAAGGGTTCCTTTTTCTCCACATCCTCACCAACATTTGTTGTTTCTTATGTTTTTTATTTTAGCTGTTCTGACAGGTGTGAGGTAATATCTCGTTGTGATTTTGATTTGCATTTTCCTGATGATGAGTGATGTTGAGAATCTCTTAATGTCTATTTTGGCCATCTGTATGCCTTCTTTGGGAAAATGTCAGTTCATATCTTTTGCCCATTTTAAAATCAGGCTGTTTTTTTAGTTGTATCAATTCTTTATTTTAAATATTAACCCCTTTTTGGATGTATCATTTGCAAATATCTTCTCTCATTCAGTACATTATGTTTTTGTTTTGTTGATGGTTTCCTTTACCGTGAAAAGGCCTTTTATTTTAGTGTTGCCCCAGTAGTTTATTTTTGCTTTTGTTTCCCTTGCCTGAAGACATATTCAGAAAAATGTTGCTAAGCCTATGTACAGAAGATTACTGCTTATGCTTTCATTTGGGAGTTTTTATGATTTCAATTCCCACGTTTAGATCTCCAGTATAATTTGAGTTTATTTTTGTGTGTAGTGTAAGAAAGCGGTCCACTTTCATCCTTTTCCATGTAGCTGTACAGTTTTCCCAACACCACTTATTGAAGAGACCGTCTTTTCCTCAATGCATGTCCTTGCCTCCTTTGTTGAAGATTAATTGACCATGGAAACATGGCCTTATTTCGGGGGTCTCTGTCCTTTTTCACTGATCTGTGTGTCTCTTTTTGTGCCGATACCACACTGTTTTAATTACTGTAGCTTTGTAGTGTATCCTGAAAGCTGGGAGAATGATTCATCCAGCTTTGTTGTGAATTTCATTCTTTGGTCTTGCTGGCCAAAGAGAAGAGGTTTCTTCTCCTCCAGCTTGAATTTAACACATCTTGGAGAAGGCATCTGATAATTATGATTTGAATCATGTGCCTATCCTTGAATTATGCCTAAGACTGGCCCACAGAGTCATATCAGTGACTTTATGGTAGAGGCAGGGGAGAGAAAATTAGCCTGGATGCTGCAACTTCCAGCTCCTGCTAGAGCCAGTTGGTTTGAAGAAGCTTCATTAGGTAGAGGGGTAGAGATGGATGGTGCTATTCTGAACAAACAAAACAATAGATATCTACTTCAGTGAGGGCATCTAAACTCCATTTATGGGGGGAAAGACTGAAGATTCTATCCAGAGGGATGGAGTGTATTGTCATTGGTATGTGTGGATTATGATTGGTACTCTTGTAGCAGAGTCAAAGGAAAACAAAAAATTAGACCCCCTTAACAAAAAGACAAACAGAATCACAGGAGAAAGCAAAGGAAAGTGATATGACTGGAAGTTAGATTTATAATGACCATTGGCTCTTAAGAGAAGTTCCAAGGATTTTCTGACTGCTGTCCATATAATTATTGGGGTTAAATTTACGTAAAAATCACCATTATGAAGTGAACAATTCAGTGGAATTTAGTGCATTCAGTGTTGTGAAACCATTGTCTCTAATTTGAAAACATTTTTATCACTCTGAAATTAAACCCCACACTTATTCCCCATCCTACTTTCTCTCCAACCCCTGGCAACCACCAATCTGTGTTCTGTTTCTATGTGTTTAACTTTTTGGATCTTTAATATAAATGGACTCCTGCAAGATGTGACCTTTTTGTCTAACTTCTTTTACTTAGCATAATCTTTTCAAAGTTCATTCATGCTGTAGCATGTACTAGTACTTTATTCCTTTTTATGGCTAAATAATATTCCAATATATAGATTTTACCACATTTAAAATTTTTTTTTTAATTTTTTTTTAATGTTTTATTTATTTCTAGGAGAGAGAGAGAGAGACAGTGAGCAGGGGAGGGTCAGAGAGAGAGGGAGTCACAGACTGAAACAGGCTCCAGGCTCTGAGCTGGCAGTCAGCACAGAGCCCGACGCGGGGCTCGAACCCACGAACCGCGAGATCATGACCTAAGCGAAAGTCGGACGCTTAACCGACTAAGCCACCCAGGCGCCCCAACCACATTTAAAATTTTTTAATGTTTATTTTATTTTTGAGAGAGTGAAGGACAGAGTAAGAGCAGAGGAAGGGCAGAGAGAGAGGGAGACACTGAATCTGAAGCAGTCTCAGAGCCCGAAGCAGGGCTCGAACCCATGAATTGTGAGATCATGACCCAAGCTGAAGTTGGACGCTTAATTTACTGAGCCACCCAGGCATCCCAAATTTACCATGTTTTTAATTCATTCACCTGTTTTTGAACATTTTGGTTTTGACTATTAAGAATAGTGTTGCTATGATCCATTGTTTGAGCACCTGTTTTCAATTCCTTTGGGTATGTAGATAGGAGAAGAATTGCTGTGCCATAGGATAATTCTAAGTTTATGTTTTAGGGAATTTGATAAATTTATTTTCTGTAATGGCTGTAACATTTTATATTCCCACCAACAATGGAAAAAGTTTTCAATTTTGCTGTATCCTCACCCACACTTATTTTTCATTGTTTTTTCTTGATGCTAGCCATTCTAGTAGGTGTGAAGTGGCATTTCATTGTGATTTCGATATGCATTTCCCAAGTGACTTAAGTTTTTGAGCTTCTTTTCAAGTGCTTTTTAGCCATTCATATATCTTCTTTGAAGACATGTCTATTCAAATTGCCTGCCAAATTTTCACTTGTGTTGCCATTTTATTATTGAATTGTAAGTTATTTTTGTATTCTAGACACCGACCCTGTATCAGAAATATGATTTACAAATATATTCTACTATGTAGGTTTGTCTTTTCAGTTTGTCGATGATGTTTTTCATGTGTAAGTTTTCAGTTTTGATGAAGTCCACTTTGTCTATTTCTTTTGTTACGTGAATTTTTGCTGTCATATCTAAGAAGTCATTGTCAAATCCAGGATCATCAAGATTTAGCCTATGTTTTCTTCGAATTGTTTTATAGTTTTAGGTCTTATGTGTTAGATTAGTGATCCATTTCGAGTTATTTTTTATAGATGGTAGAGGTAGGGTTCCAATTTCATTCTTTTGTGTGGGTATCCAGGTGTCCCAGCAACATTTGTTGAATGAGTCTTTTTTTCCTCCATGATCCTGATGTGCTTCCTGAAAGTCAATTGGCCATTAATATATGAGTTTATCTCTGGACTCTCACTTCTACTTCAGATGTTCATATATTTTTGAAAAAGTACTTTGTACATACTAAAATTTCATCCCGTGTGTAACCATGATGATTCTCAACTTACCAGGCTGAAGCTTTTGGATACTTTTTCCAATCATTGTGTGAAAGCACTATGCATCAGCAATCAGTGAATATTTACTACGGAGAACCTTTCAGGGTTAGATGTAGCAACATTTAATTTACTGTCAGTATTACATTTCAAACAAAATTTAGGTACACATTTTCTGTGGAAGTCTACATGTGCCAAGTTTAAATTACTAGTTTTAGATTCCTTGGACAGTCAATTTCAACACAGATCACATTTTCTTACATTTCTTTTCTGCTAGCAACTTTCTTCCACATACCCTCCATGGCTTATCTTCTTTACTGCTTTTTCATGGGAATGAAATACTTGAAAAATTTTATTCTTCTTATCTTATCTTTAATGTGATCTCACATAAGCCCGCATGTTTCAGAAGGGTTTTAGGGGGGTTTGTATGGAAGGGAAGAAACTGTAGAATAGCTTTATGTGTAAGGCTTCCAAAAATGCACCTCCCCACTCCCCTCTCCCAAAATGGAAAGACAATCAAGCTGTGGTTAGAAAACTATTTAGACTTTTTCAGAATAGATTATATGCTTGATTAGGTTTGTGATTGAAGATGCCACTAGAGAACAAGGGCTCCATTTAGTATCAGGCGTGCATTGCTTTTGTTATGCTACATGGTAGATATTTATTGATGATAATAAGAGATTCTGCTTCCTGGATTTGCCATGAAAATCTTATTTTTCAAAAATGTAGTCTTTGGCATGACATCAAAGCACCAGCATTGTCCTTCAGTGGAGATACTTCTTGGGAGTTCCTTCTTACTTAGTTAAAATGGACCTGGTGTGAAAACACACTGCATTTATCTACATGACAACCACAATCCACTCTATTACTGAAAGAAGCAATCATGTTCCATTTTGAAAGGGCGCGGTGGTAGGAATGGAATCAAGTATCACTACCCCTAATTTGTATCTCTTGAATCCTTATGAAGGAAGGCAGGGACAGAAAAAACTTCCAAATATCTGAGATTGACATTGATGTTGATGCTAAGAAGACATTTATACCACCACTGAACAAAATACGAGCCTAAATATTAACTCACCTCTTTGATTTGTCTGCTGAGGTGAAGATGCTAGAAAGAACTAGGCAGGTCTGTGTAGATCTGCAGAAGCCATTGGAACAGGTCTCTCTTGCTAGCACAGCTTGGTTATGATGTTAGAAATTAAGCCGTTCATGTAAATGACACTAGTTCATGTAAATACCCATAGTTAGCACTGTAGGTATTACCACTTGCCCAAATACTATTCCTCTTGTATCAACAGGCCTATAGTTTAAGTTATTACAGATAATTTCTGCATGAGTGTGAATGAGCATTTGAATTTCAGAATTCTGACATTTTGATAACTGGTTCTGGTTTGGGGGACATTGAAGTTTGGGAGAGGCAGGGGCGCAATCCAGTGAGGCCTGGGCTGGGGAACACCTGCTCTTAAATTTTTCTCACCTTAACTGCATTGATGATTGACTTCCTCTTATTGCCAAAAAGCAGGATTCCATGTCAGTTCATCAACCACTGGGAAAATGTAGAGGAAAGAGCACTGAGCTTGGAATTGGAAGACCTCTCATTTACCAGCTGTGTGATTTCAGAGAAGTCATTTGATCCCTCCTAGCTTCTGTTTCCACAGCTGTAAAACATGGCTAATACTTCTCTCTTGTATTGATGTGAGGATTAAATGAGCCAACAGGTATAAAGCACTATATAAATGTATTTCTATTATTATCTGAAGTATTTAAAACAGCAGAGGTGAGGTGTAAGATCTTGCAATCCACTCATTAGCTCTGTCAGTGGAGAAAAGAAGGGATTAAATCTGGCAGGTACTAAGCTTCAAGTTTGATTTAAGTTCTTTCCTCACACTCCCCTATTTGCAAAGAGTTTTCTTCCATTGTTGAGAGTCACTGGAGCTTGGGCCAATTACTTGTGTTGACAAGTCATTAGAGAAAGTCATAAGCACCTGGTTCCATGTCTGGTTGGCCAATGGCAACTCCAGGGCCTACCCGGTTGTGTGCAGGATTGGGTAAGGAAACCCATCTTTCCTTACCCTGGACACTGACTTCCTGGTGGTGATAGAGTCCTGGACACCATTCATCCTGCTTTTATAGGGAAGAATGTTGAAACATTAGTGACCTGAGCTTCCAGATGTGTTTACTGTTTCTGTTACAGAGGTACAGTACTTCTTACATTGCATACTCACCCAGAGTCTGTGACCTTACTTACAATGGTCAGTTGGGATTTTCTTAATCTAAATATATATTCATAACTACCATCAATTTTTGTCCACTACAGAGTATAGAAAAATTTTGTAATATGCATATGTTTATCTTTTTATATTATGCAAAGAGGTCCATTTAAATTAAAATATTTTAATAACAGTACCGTATTTTTGAGCAATGAACTCATACTATAGAACTAAGTTGGAAGAAGCATTCACTGAAGACATAATATGTATTCCCAGACACACATATACATGTGTATACACATATACATATTTTCATGTATATATATGCACATGCCTGTACTTATACGTACACTGATGTATTTACCTAGTAGTATGCTAGTAACTGTTTAGTAACTGACTCTCCAAAAGAAAAGAAAAAAGGAAAAAGAAAACAAAAAGCCCTAATTTCTAGTGCTTGCCAGTTTCTATTGTGTCAGTGTTCCCATTGTAGCCAATTTCAAGCAACCACAGTGATATCACTGAATGTGGAGTTTCAAAGAATTATGAACATTCCACTCCTGTGAACCAGTAGGGGCTGGGATCAGCACACCACTGGGTGTTAGGTACATGAGATTATCTACTGGGTGGATGCATACAACATACATACAGAAACCTATACATCATACATACAGTGTGAGTTTGCTATTCCACATTATAGTCATGGTATTAATAACCACCCTCCTCTTACTAGGGAATCCTAGAGCTCTTTAGGTACAGTGCGAAAGAAATACGTTTGGCTTGTCCTGTCTGGAGTCTCTGCATTTTCATCCTCTTGTTTCTTCACTAATCATCCTAGCCTTAAAAAGTATCTTGTGTAGATCACTCATGGAAGAATTCATCTGGGCAAAGTAACATTATTGATTGCTCAAGAGAATTTCTAGTTTGTAGGTGACTCACCAGGAGCTATAGGGGAAACACCACTGCTAAGGGTAACATTCTGCAGCAAGAGCAAACAGGAAGGTATTAGTCATTAGAGAGCTCACATATGCACCTACCCACACCTCTACGTTGTTTTGGTGGAGCCTGTGCCTGTTCTCTGCGTTCACCTACAACTGGGAAGAGAGGCTGCCCTTGCATTTTGACTTAAAGTTGTTGGGGAGCTTTCTTCCTCTTTCCTCTCTTCAAAAGAATCAACCCACCAGCTTGGGAGTCTGGAATATTCTTCATTTTATATATACTTCTCTACTTTTAGAGACTATTTTGTTGTCATTCATAATGTTTTCCTTGTAAAGAGTTTAGCCTGCCAGGAAAGAGGGTCTACAGGATGAGACAAAGGAACACAGCAGTGAAAGGCAAAAGTTCCAAGATAGACTCACTTTCTGCACATTTTGACCTAAAATGACCTGCCAGGAGGGAACCTTATTTCCCACGTTTTCCTAGCCCTCTATAACTCACTTCCAGTCTCTACTTCAGTTGAAGCTAATTGTTAGACCCAGTTCTAAACTGGAATCCTTTTGAGGGCTTTAGTAACAAGTCACGATTAATTTATTAAATTCAGTATTGTACATGCCCTTGAAGAGCTCACAGTTTCTTTGGGGAGACATTAAGAAAGCAGAATCATTACTCTGCAGCTATGTATTTTGTCCTACTTGAGAGTTATTTCCTTGTTTTAAAATTTTTTTAATGTTTTTTTTATTGCTGAGAGAGAGAGACAGCATGAGCAGGGGAGGGTCAGAGAGCGGGTGAGACACAGAATCTGAAACAGGCTCCAGGCTCTGAGCTAGCTGTCAGCACAGAGTCCAATGCAGGGCTTGAACCCACGAACTGTGAGATCATGACCTGAGCCGAAGTTGGATCCTTAACCAACTAAGCCACCCAGGCACCCCTAGAGAGTAATTTTCAAATGGTTTAATGAAACCGAGAGAAAATATTACCCAGCAGTAGTTAGTAGATGCCTTCTAATTAGATGGACTTGGTTTCAAATACTGATTCTGATGTTAACTAGTGGTGAAATTTTGGGCAAGTTGCTTAACTTCTCTAATATAAACTTTTATAATAATGCCTTTTACATAAGTATTCACACTGGTGTAACTTCCATAAGGGCAGACACTTAACTTTGTTCATTGCTATATCCATACCAAGTAGGTGGACAATATGTATATATATTAAAAAAAAAAAAAAAAAAAAGGCCAGGCACAATGCTCTTGGGATTAGAGAACAATTTATAGAACTGCCATCTTGAATGTGACATAAAAGTTAGCAGGAGGAAGAGGCCAGCTGGCTTTCCAGGGAGAGGGAATAGCATGGCAGCCCTGAACAGTGTAACAGTTGAAGAAGTGAAATGCTAGACTGAGTAGGGGTACAGTGGCCAAACACTGACAACCACCCAATAATTCCACTGACAATCTGGCTCTTTCTGGGCCAACTCCTGGGTCCCCGTATTTGTTTTCTAATAATGATCATCCTCACTTACATAGTGCTTACCCCATACTAATAAACACATGACATACTAACTCATTTAGTACTTACAACACTCCTTTGAAGTACGTAATATTGCTCATTTTAAGATGAGGAGGGTAAGGCAAAGAGGGGTTAGTTAACAAGGTACACTGCTAGTAATAGAAGATTCAGGGTCCAAACCCAGATGTTTTGGGCCCAGAATCTTGCTCTAAATGCCTCTAAGTCATAACCAGAATTTGTGGTAAAAAAAAAATAGTGCTGTTCATCAAAATTTCCAGGCTTAAAAAGAAAGGGATGGTCACATAACTTACTTCAGGCAACATAATGTGGTCAGAAACAATGTCCTTTACTTTCATGTTTTTCAACCTGTCCCTGACCATGAAAAGGATAGTTTAGCTACACAATAGTGGAAACTCTGTCAGCCTAAACTGCTGTGTTTCTGCATGGAGAGTTGTTGCTTTAGATAGATAACTATGTCCACAAAAGTGTGTGAGAAGGAATTAAATGTTATTGTAATAGATGCTGGGATTGTTTGTTATTGCAACATAGCATAACCTCTCCTGACTGATACAGCTGTCTGTCCAGATCCTTATTCTCAGCATGTGGGTCCCATGTTTGACTTCCTAAGATAGCTCTTGCTTTCTAATCTTTCTCTCTGCTCATTCATTTGACCTCCCCTTGTTCCCTATTTTTGGTAACGTTTCTAATATTTCAATCTATTCCTAGTACCTGCTACACTTACTTGTGCTTGTCAGTAGCATTTCCCCAGGAGCTGAAGTTTGGACTCAGAGCTCCTATCTGCACATTGACCAATCACATATCTGTCTGGGTATATTGCCTAACATTATGCACCTGATGCTGTGATGTTTGCAGATAAAGCACTTTTTCTAATCTCTTTGTCCCCTAAAAACTATATTGTGGTGTGCCTCTGGATATTGTGACATTTACTTGGTAAGGCTCTTCTACTGGGCAAAATCATTATTTTTCAGCCAAACCTGTCCCTATCGGGTCAATGTTGGTGTCCAATTCTAGTTTTCCTTGAACCGTCTTTTATTTACATCCATGGATTTCTGATTATCTTCTCCGTTAAAGTCACTTTATGTGTGCAGAGATTGCCCATGCCAGCATCTTGGAAACTTCCGCAGTGTCTGTTGACCAGACTCCACTTTCAGTCTCGCACTTCAGCATTCCTCATTCCTTGTGTTGTTCCAGTGTTTCTTTTACTGTTTTGCTTCTACCAAAGATGACAAAATAAGTTAGAATGAATACTTAATACCTGAAACCCAGGCAAGAAGGAAAAAGAGAAAGTTTGTAGAAACAAGTGTAAAATCTTGCTTTAGTTACAAATAATTTTGGTAGGCAGAATACTAAGATGGGCTCCAAGATTCCTGTTCCTTGATGCACATGCACCCTGTATATAATCTGTTTTCCTTGGGTGTGAGCGGGGAATATGAATATGATGGGATATCACTATAATGAATTACCATACAGTTTAAAGCAAAGAGGATTTTGTAGATGTAACTGAAGGTTCCTCATCAACTGACTTCCAGTTAATCAGAAGGGAGGTTTTCATGCATGAGCCTGATACAATCAAGCAAGTCCTTAAAAGAGACAGGAACAGCACTGTCCTCCTACTGACTTAGAAGTAGCAAAAAGTCCTGTTATCAACTGTCTGTGGAGGGACCATGCACTGAGGAGGTGAGAATGATTTCCAGGTGACAGCCAGATAGAAATTGGGACTTCAGTCCTACAACCACAGGAAACTGAATTCTGCTAACAACTTGAATGAGCTTGGAAAGGGGCTCTCCGCTCCAAAGGGGATTGCAACCCTGGCCAATCTCTTTATTTCAGCTTTGCATGATCCTGAGGAGAGTACCCCTTGAGGCCATGCCTGGATTTCTGACCTACAGAAAAGAAACTATGAGACAGTGCATCTTTTTATAAGTCACTAAATGTGTGGTCATTTGTTATGCAACAAGAGAAAACTAATAGAATAATCAGTCACTCAAATGGCAACAGGAGACAACTAGTATAAATGTTAAAGAAAAATAAGTTATGGTAAATAAAATGTCATTATGAATGTCTTGAAGTTGCTAAAAAGGTAAAGAAAACAATAGTCCTTCTGGCATCCCTCCAAGAATAATTCATTATAAAGTTACAAACTTCTTTAAAATTTCAATTCTGGTATAATTAATGTAGAGTGTTACATTAGTTTTGGGTGTACAAAATAGTGTTTCAAGAGTTCTGTGCATTCCTCAGTGCTCATCATGATAAATGTGCTCTTTAATCCCCATCATTTATTTCATCTACCTCGCCTCTGGTAACTCAGTTCTCTATAATTAAGAGTCTGTTTTTTGGTTTGTTTATTTTTTTTCTTTGTTTCATTTCTGAAATTCCACATATGAGTTAAGCCATATGGTATTTGTTTTTCTCTGTGACTGACTTATTTCACTTAGCATTATATCCCCTAGATCCATCCATGTTGTTGCAAATAGCAAAATTTTATTCTTTTTTTGTGGCTATGTAGCATCCATTTATCTATGGATAGATATTTGGATTGCTTCCATAATTTGGCTGTTGTAGATAATGCTGCAGTACACATAGGGATGCATATATCTTTTTGAATTAGTACTTTCATATTCTTTGAGTAAACACCCAGTAGTGGAATTATTGGATGATATATTTCTGGTTTTAATTTTTTGAGGAACCTCCTGTTTTCTACCATGGCTGCTCCAGTTTGCATATCATCAAACACGTGTCGTGTTTTCTTTATATTGTCACCAATGCTTGTTTCTTGTGTTATTCATTTTAGTAATTATTCATTTTAGTCATTCTGATAGGTGTGATGTATAATGTTAACATACCTTTTTACTTTTTTAAATTGTTTTATTGTGTTATTTATTTTAGCCATTCTGACAAGTGTGATGTGTACTGTTAACATAACTTTTTATTTTTAAAAATTATCATGTTAATGTCACTAGCTTTATTAAGATACACATGACATCAACTGAACATGGGTAGAATATATGCACATATGCATGCATCTGTGAAATAATCATGACCATAAATATTGTAAACATATCTATGACCTTCAAAATTAAGTTTGACTCCTTTGTAATCTCTTTGTAATCTTGCTCTCCACAGCAAGAGACAGTGTGGCCAAATGGCAGCTGAAGTCATGAATACTTAAGTTACTTTCAGCTTTTTTATTTTCTCTTTACTCTGCACATGTTACAAACACACTCCTTTATAGATGGGCAGTCTCAGATCTGGTTCAGTGTGGACCTGTGGGGGAAATTGAAGGGTAACAGCAAAGGCCTGGGGAAAAAAAAAAGAGACCTTCATCCTCATGACCTAATTTTCAAATATAGGAATTGTTAATGTCACATTTATGAATTTTGGTGTCTTGATATGTCAGACAATAACACATCTTATAATGCATTAATCAGGCAAGTAAGATGATCCTCTTACCTTTCTCAAAGTCCAGAGATTAATCCATCCATGCTTCTTACCTCTCAGCATTCATGCATGTCCATTAGCTTCTCTTTCTTTCTCCTCTGGGTTATTTTTGGATCTACCCACCACTTAGAAAATTAATACTGGAAAAGGACAGCAGTGACCTCTGTATTTTCTTAGGCTTCTGTCATATCATTCACTCGGGAAATAATTATTTTCAGAACTAGCTGAACATGTTTTACTTCAGGAGTACAACACAAACCTAAAATAATTTTTTTTCAGTGAAGTACATAAAACAGGCATTATCACCTTCAGCTTTTTAGAGTTCCTGGAAATCAATTTCACAATCCTTCACAGCACTTCACTTATATTCCCTCTTCTGATCCTTTAGTACTCCTGTGAAGCAGAAGGCCGAATCGTTTTATTCCCACTTGAAGACCAAGGAAAACTGAAGGTCGGATGGGTTAACTGATTTGCCAGCACCAGCTCAGTGCTTGTGCTCAGATTAACATGCAGATCTTCTAGATCTTTCTCTCACTCGGGATTGTTTGTGCTCATTTCTTAATAGGCATAATTTTGATAAACTGTACCAAATAACGGATAAGATGTGACATGTATTTTATTACGTTGCCCTACCTTCTGAATGAAGGAATTCCTTAGAAATCATTTCTCCATCTCAGACACATCAAACTAGTGTAGGTGCCTAAAAGTAAGATTTTTGCTAAGACTATTCAAGAAAGACAGTCAAGAAATAGTTAAGGGCCAAAATCAAATACCCTGACTTTAGTTCCCTCTTGTGTAGGAAAATACAAAAGCATTGCAGTTGTGCAAGTTCCTGCAGGCAAAGTGAAGGATGGAAAAAGTCCTCCCCATCTGTGTTTATTATGACAAATACTGTTTAATCTTACACCTTAAATTCCAATTGCCAGATTTTTTTTTTTTTGTTAAAAAATAATGACAACGTAAAAATAGGAGGCAAGGCCCTCTTAGAGCCCTCATTGTAGAATAATTCTGAACAAATCTCTGCTGTGGGTTCCACCTGTCAGCTCCTAAGTGATGGAGAATGGCTCTGTAATTTCCATGTGAATAGGGAAAACCATTTCCCAGATTCACTCTTCAGAGTAACACAAATGAAACTGTTAAAAGATTCACCAGCAGGGAAGAAAAAAAGAAAAATAACGAAGCAAAAGGCAAACAGAAATATTTGTTTTCTCGCTCAGGCAGGGCCAAGTGTGGAAAAATAAAGTATTTTTAAGACCAGGACAGAAAAATCGACTGCACTGAATTGGGTGGCATGGCTCTCAGGCAGCCTTACTGATGTTTGAAGCTCTCAAGGGCTCTGTGTGCGTCTTTGCTTAGTAGGGGAATTTTGACTGGTGGAAAGTGCTGCCAGTGAAAGAACTACACATCAGAGGCACACAGGCAAGGCAGAAGCTGAAGTCTGAGCTGTCATCAGCCTCCCAGGCTAATATTAGGCCAGATGTGTATCTGCCTTGGAACCTTAAAAGGATGACGTAGCTTGGTTTGCATAACTTGTGATTTTAGTCTTATTAGCTTCTAGAGCTGCTCTTTCTTCTTCCGACCTCCTTTCTTCCCTCCAGCCTCCACACATTTCCACCTTCAGTTTCCCCAGTTCACCCCTTATCCTGTGTCCTTTACTTCTCGTCCACTAACCACTTTCAGGAGCCAGGTAGCTGCAGAAAACAGGGAACCACCGAGAAATGTCTCCTCCCTCTTTCTTGACGATGCTTCTGCTGAACAGTGACCATCACAGCCCCTTTCTCAGTGAGCTCTCTCACTGGGCTCCTCCTCTCCACTCCTGGGGGCATACCATCTGTACCATTCTTCTTGCTGCTCGGAACTTTCTAGCAAGTCTTTATTACCTACAAGAAAAAAGCCAGAATCCTACTCTGGCCTTCATGTAGGTTGAGGGAGACCATCCACTGTGGGCCAGGAGGATCCCTGAACATCTTGAGTGAGTATGTCAACTGCAAGGCCTAACCATTCTTTGCCCCTGAGCCGCTCCTGTAGGTAGTC
Organism: Proteles cristata cristata; assembly: GCA_017311185.1. NCBI lineage: Eukaryota > Metazoa > Chordata > Mammalia > Carnivora > Hyaenidae > Proteles > Proteles cristata. The sequence goes on from JAESUZ010003821.1 coordinate 157,767, forward strand.
ACATGGGCCGCTGTATCCTCCCTGCCCTGAGATGTCTTGCTCCCTGGGGGAATGGGACTTCTTGCTTACTACTGGCTACGAAATGTGCAGAGCCTTGAGCTGTGGGTGCCCACGTGGTACCATAACCCGCTACGTGCGTAGATGTCATGTATGTCCACTGCGTCACCATTTTGGGACAGGGGGACCTTGGGTCAGGGGAACCAGCACAGCCATGCAGAGGCTACTGCTCTCTGCTGTGCGATGAGTAATGAATTGTCTTACTTGGATCCATCAGACCTTGTCTGCTTTTGGCAACTGTGGAGTTTTGGTAAACCAACAGTGCTTGTTTGCCTAATCTGTAGGGATGGGCATTCTTCCCTGCCAAGGTGTTTTCATGCTCTTCGATTCCTTTTAGTGCTGAATGTGCATTTGTTTGACGAATCAATTAATAAATGAATCATTAGGACTGGCCAAGTCAATCTGGGTGCTTTTTACTCAGAGACTCAGTATATATACATTTCTGCTCATGCTGTTTCCTTTACTTGAAGTTCCCTTTCCTTGAATTGCACCTGATCCAAATCCTTCCCTTCCATGAAGAGCCCTTGCTAATGCTACCTCATTCAAGCCTGATAGAATTATCCCCTTCTTCCTCTGACCTTTCACAGAACATTGTATGTACATCTAACAGGAGACAGTTACTTTAAGCATAGTATTATATTTAGGTATATTTAATTTTCTCCCCAAACAATAGGCATTTGTTGAAGATTTAAAGTATGCCAGGAACTGAGCACTATGCAAGAAATACTGGAAACGCAAAGATGAACAGATATGGTCCCTGTCTGCGTCAGCTCTCAGTCAGTAACAAGACAGTCCTTCATAGAGGGATGAGATCTATCCCTGGTAAGACTAAAATGCTGTAGGAGAATAACAGGGGCTGCAGTTATTTCTCCCTGGATGGAAACTCTGGGGTAGCTTTAGAAAGGAGGCACATTTTTCTCCTGATTGTCACTTATGCCCACTATGTCCATGGCACAGGGCCTATCTGCTTTACTAGCTTGTAAAAATAAGTCTCTGTTGTAGCATCTTTGAATCCCTCCCAATGAGCTAAAACATCCATTTATTTAGTTAATTTAGTTAAACAGTTATTTACTTAATACTAAGTTTATTTGGCATACTTACGGAGTACTAATTAATACAAGGCAATTAGCTAGGGACCAGGGAAGATGTACCTTTCCTATAAAGGTCCCACTGCTTTAGGGAAATGTAACCTCGTAGCAACTGCTGTGGGTAGGGCTCTTTCCAGATGATCCGGGGTCCTACTGTGCTGTGTACCATTTTTATTTCAGATGTTCCAGTGCAAATAATAAATGCTTCATCATTCTATGTTAATATCATATTTCACTGTGATTATACTCTTTTGAACATAGTTTTTGGATAAGATGTACTTTTTATCCTTAGATGCCAATACAAATGGCATCCCTTCTCAAAGTCTTCGCTGACCTTTACGTTAAGGCAGAATGACTTCACTGCTTCCTCTTCTCCCCTCCCAGTAGGATCTATTTGTCTATTGTAGGTTTATATTTTTTTAATGTCTTGATTTCCTCTTTAACAATGAGTCCTTGAACACAGTGTTTTTATCAGGGTTGTTTATTTTACTAGGACCTACAGAGTTGTTGATTCTTAGAAGCTACCAAATAAAAATGTAATGAATTATTTTAAAACCTCTACTTCTTAACTAATATTTCTGAGATCTGATTAAGCAATTGTAGTCAAACACACTCTAGACGTGTTTTTTTAATCCTATTATGACAAATCAAGAACTTGTGTTTGGATTGAATGCATAAGGAACTCTTACAAGTCAAGAATAAGCAGAAGGAAATTCTAATAAAAATAGGCAAAGATGGGGCACCTGGGTGACTCATTGGGTTAAGTGTCCAACTCTTGATTTTCATTCAGGTCATGATGCCAGGGTCATGGGATCAAGCACTGCCTGGGGCTCTATGCTGCTGAGCATGAAGCCTGCTTAAGATTCTCCCTCCCACCCCCTCTCAGAACCTTTCTTCCACTCATGCTCTCTCTCTCTCTCACACACACACAATTAAATAAAGCTTTTAAAAATAGGCAAAGATGAAAACAGACACTTCACAAAAGAAGTTTTATAAATGGCTATTAAGTCATGAAAAGATGGTCAATTTGGCTAGTCATCAGGGAAATACAAATAAAAACCATGAGGAAACACCATTTCATACCCTTCAGAATGGCGAACGTGAAAAAGACTAACAATACCCAGTGTTGGTGAGAATGTAGATCAACTGGAACTGTCAGAATATTGTTGATGGGCATGTAAAATGATACAGCTGCTTTCAAAACCAGTTTGGCTCTTTTCTTCTAAAGCTCTCGTACAACTATGCTATAACACAGCAGTTCCACCCTTTGGTATTTACCCAAGAGAAATGAAACCCTTTGTCACCACAAAGATCTGGACATGAAAGTTCACAGTAAGTTTAAACTGGAAACAATCCAAGTGTCTATCAGAAAGCGATGGAATAAACAAAATGGTGTGCATCATATAATAGAATTCTTTTCAACATTTAAAAAGAATGGACTCTAGATACATAAAACAACATGGAGGAATTTCAAGATTATTTTGCTTAATGAAAGAAGTCAGACTAAAAATAGAACACATGTATAATTCCACTTATATAAAATCCTAGAAAGTATAAACTTATCTGTAGTGACAGAGTGTTCCTGGGGGGACAGAGGTAGGGATGGACTGAAAAAGTACACAAGGAAACTTTTGGGAGTGATGGATAATTTTGGTATCTTGATTACGGTGATGGTTTCATGGGTGTATACATATGTAAAACCAATCAAAGAGTATGTTTTAAATATCTGCACTTTATTATATGCAACTTGTATTAATAAATTATACATCAAGAAAGCAGTAAAAGTATGAATTTGAAAAACATCTGTCACTGTTTTTCAAACAGACTGTGTTAGAGATGAAGTTAAGTGTCAAGATGAGATCACTTGATCTTAGCCAAAAGGCTGAGAAGTGATATGTCAAAATGAGATCAGAGAAGCACCCTTAAAACTGCCCCTGATGGTTGTCCCTCCCTTTTTCTACCCTTCACAAGATGGAAGGGAACACCCACTTCCCAAAATTGCACTGAACTCCCTGAAATTGACATCATGGCACTATTAGACTAATTGATGAAACACAGAAGATGACTTAGGGGACTTTTATTTTCAGTACGGATGTTAGGTTGGAACAAAGCCCATCTGAGAAATCTCAATGGCATGTTTTCCACTGGATTGAATTCCCTAACAGTGCTGGTGTTAGCTGATGAGACAGGTGCTAGTAATGGCACCCTTTCCAGCTAGCAGCGTAACACCAGGCTTTTACTAGTAGCATTACACCAGGCTTTTACCTTTTACATATAGGAATAATGTTTGGGTTATGTAAGAGCAAGGAGTGATACAGTGGAATTCTGTCCTTTCGAAGCTATGGTCCCTTCGGAAAACATTCTCTCTCTCTCTCTCTCTCTCTCTCTCTCTCTCTCTCTCTCACACACACACACACACACACACACATACACACACACACACAGAGAGAGAGACACACACACACAAACCAAGAAAGACTTGGAGTTTAAATTATGCATAAGAATCAAGAAAAGATTCACACACATAATAGAGAATGGTCTTCTGCCTTTATGGGTGGGTTGGACAAAAGCTTCAGAGGTCAGAATTTGGGAATGCTTATACATTAAAAAAATTAATACAAAAATACAGCTATCGAGGCACTTGCTGGCTCAGTCAGTAGATCATGCAACTCTTGATCTTTGGGTTGTGAGTTCGAGCCCCACATTGGGCATAGAGCTTATATAAAATAATTTTTTAAAAAATGTATAGCTGTGATTATGGCTATAGATACCCTCAGTTCTTCTCCTCTGAGGCTGTCCACAACATGCAATTCACACTCTATAGTGAAGAAATATCTGGGTTAAACATATTTTTTAAACATATTTTTAAAAGAAGGAAGAAAATTATAAAAGGTAGGATAAGAGTATTTTAAACAAATGGTGTTTTTACTTTAAGAAAATAAAACATTGGCTTACAAATAACTTGTTCTGGGAGTGTTTGCAAGATGAGAAAGCATTTCTAATAAAATTTAACTTAATAAACAAGTGATGTCATAGGGCGCCAGAGTGGCTCAGTTGGTTAAGCGTCCGCTTTGGCTCAAGTCATGATCTCAGAGTTTGTGAGTTTGACCTTCATGTCAGGCTCTGAGCCTAGAGCCTGCTTTGGATTCTGCCTCTCTCTCTCTCTCTCTGCCCCTGCCCTACTCATGCTCTATCTCTCTCAAAAATAAATAAACATCAAAAAATAAATAAAACCCCAAATGAGTGATGACTTGCAGTATGCGTAGTATATGACACCAAATGTCACATGATCATAACTGAGCAAACGGTTCTTGAAATCCAAGTTGATATATGAGTGCTTTGGATTACAAGCATATTTCTGGAGCAAATTATGCTCGCAAACCAAGGTTTTACTGCAAATGACTTTAAGAGTATGTGTGTGAAACAGAGAGAGACAGACACACAGATCGAGATAGAGATTATTAGAGGGCTAGGGAGAGACTGAACTAGTGAGCTCAAGTGTTTAGCCACCTTTCATGAGAATTTGGAACAATTGCTACTGCTTTTCCTCCATCTTTATGTATATTCTTCTCTTACTTAGAATTTCTCTTAAATTTGCCATCACAGTGGTCCTGGGCGACACAAACAGCCATGAGCTAAGTAGAAAGGCAAGTTGCCTACCCACTGAGTCCTGATACATGTGCAGAACTCTTGGTCTCAGCTTGCAGCTGGAGCTCTGACAATGCTTTCAGTCATCAGGAAGGGTGTCAACAATAAAAGAATTCTAAAAGCCTTGCCATACCATCCAAATTCCTTAAGTGCTGCAAGAAGCAAAATTCTGACAAGAATAATTGTTTTGTTTTGTTTTACTTTAATCAATCTGGAAATGTAAGACTTCATTGAATCTGTGAAAAGTAATAAAAAGGAAAAAGAAATCTTTGTACTTTTCATCTGTTTGGAGAATGCTCATGGCTGCTCAGATAAGATTTGTTCCAACGTTGTGTGTGTGTGTGTGTGTGTGTGTGTGTGTGTGTGTGTGTGTGATATCTTTATCAGTTTATCTCTTGATAGACCCTGGGGTTGTTTCTGCATCTTGGGTATTTGTAAATAATGTTGCAATGAAGAGAGAGGTACATGTATCTTTTCAAATCAGTGGGTTTCTTTCCCTTTGGAATTACTGCATCATCTGGTATTTCTATTTTTGATTTTTTGGGGAACCTCCATACTTGTTTCCACAGTGGCTGCACCAGCTTGCATTCTTATCAACAGTGCACTAGAGGGGCGCCTAGGTGGCTTAGTCTGTTAAGCGTCCGACTATCGCTTAGGTCATGATCTCACGGTTCGTGGGTTCGAGCCCTGCGTCGGGCTCTGTGCTGACTGCCAGCTCAGAGCCTGGAGCCTGTTTCAGTCTGTGACTCTCTCTCTCTCTGACCCTCCCCTGCTCACACTGTCTCTCCCTCTCTCTCCTAGAAATAAATAAAAATATTTAAAAAAAAAAAACAAAAACAGTGTACTAGAGTACCTTTGTTTCCAAGTCCTCACCAACACCTGTTGTTTCTTGTGTTGTTGAGTTTAGCCATTCTGACAGGTGTGAGGTAGTATCTCCTTATAGTTTTGATTTACATTTCCCTGATAATTAGTGATGTTGAGCATCTTTTCACGAATCTGTTGACCATCTGTAGGTCTTCTTTGGAAGAGGCATATTCAGCTGATTTTTAAATCAGCTTATTTGTTTTTGTGGTAGTGAGTTGTATAAGTTGAACAGACAAAGAAAAAGAGACAAACAGAAAAGCACGTTCTTAAGTACAGAGAACAAAGTGGTGCTTGCCAGAGAGGAGGTGGGTGGGGGTATGGGTGAAATAGATAAAGAGGATTAAGAGACTTACTATGTTGAGTACTGAGTAATGTATAGAATTTTTGAATAATTATTTGTACACCTGAAACTAATATAACACTATAAATTATATTTAAATAAAAAAATTGTTCCAACTTAAAGATTGGTTAAGCTAGTGGGAATAGGGGTAGGAGCCCTTGGCCACAGAGGAAGGAGGTACATTTCATAAAATGCCTTGTGTCTTGGTGCCCCTAAATGGTTCTGGATAACAGGGTACTTCCATTCTGGCGACAAAATAAGTAAGTGCTTTTAGAGAGAGCTAATGAAATTTGTGTTCTTAGGAAAGGATAAAAATGTACAAGACTATATTTCCCTTTTTGGGATTTTTTTCTTCTTCCAGGATCAGTTTTCACATGCACTCATTTCTCTTTGTGTTTGTTGTTCTTGTTGTTTTCATCTCTCCAAGTTTATTTTTTCCTCTCAAAGCTCTGAAGTTAGACCATTGGGTTCAAGTTGCAGATTTACCAGTTACTACATGCATGAGCTTGGGCAGCTTACTTAACCTCTCTGAGTCTAAGTTGCCTCATCTATCAAATGAAGAAAAGGAATAGTAATCAGTACAAAGGAATTCTGAGATAACTTTTTGAGATAGGCCATAAGCATAGATTTAACAGAGTAAGTACCTGGGACATTGGAGGTGCTCCATAAATATCAGCTTTTTGTGATTATTGTTTCCCAGCTCCGATGCCTGCCTCTTCCTCTGCTTCCTACACTAGATGGGTATCCTGAGAGTATTATTCAGCAGCCCATGGCTTGGTTAAGCAAGGATTTGGATAAGGCTGGGTCAAAATAATTTGGGGGAGTCTGTTTACTCAAGTGCAAATCTTCAGCTTAGCACTCTGTTAGACCAAACATTTCTGGATCGTCTATTCTTCCAAGTCCTTGCTACTGCCCAGGACTGGGGAGAAATGGGGAGAGAGAGCAGGAAGACAAGGAAGAGAAAGAAGAGGAAGACAAGGCAAGTTTGTACTCATTTTTGTGCCAGCACTAAATGAGAGCATGCTAAAATTAGTAATTAAAACAAGAAGCCAAAGTCTCTGTAAACTACATTGTTCTTACAAGCAATATAGTAGGGAAACTGCAAAGCTAAGTTAGCAAATCTAAGCTTAAGGGGAAAATAAAAGAGGTAGGAAATTATACCACAGCATCAGTAGTGGTTGTCTTTGGGTAAAGACATGGTGGATGCTATTTTATCATTATTTTTAATATGTTTTGTACTTGCCCAATTTTTCATTTCTATATCTCTGTATAGATGTTGTATTTACGTATATACATATGTATATATTACCCTCTCTGTGTATTATATCTATATATCTGTTTATGTCTACATAATGGTACTTTAAGCTACATCTCTTAGAATCTAACAGTTTGAGAGTCTTCCTATTCAAAAGAACTGGAATGTATAATTTTTCACAACACTTTGACTTTTTTTCTCATGCTTTATCTAAGAGCCACATGCCATTTCTCTTTTGAGAAAATAAAAATGAATGCTTAGCGGTTCCAAAATCCTGGTGTCAGAGGAGCAGACTAGTAAGAAACCTCCACTATAGAATAACATGAAAATTTGCTGAACACTTTGAGCCCTTCCATGTAATTTATCTCATTTGATCCTTAGAATAACCCTCTGAGGAAGGCAGTGGAACAAGATAATTTATGATACCCATTTCACCAGGTGGGTTTACTGATACGTTCACTCAATTCCTCATTCACCCAACCAATATGTGTCAAGTCCTACTATGTGCTAGGATTTTTGGCCAGCATAAAAAGTTATAATGAGATCAACAGGACAAACCTCTAGTTGCAGGAAACAAATAATAAGCCAGTAAATAAATATACAGGATGATTTGAGATACTGGCAAAAATAAACAAGGCTTTAAAACAGAATTGCTAGAGAAGACTTTTGTGAGGAAAAGACGTTTGTGCTGAGACCCATAGTATACAAAGGAGCCAGGCTGTGTGTCGAGTTAGAGAAATATTTGAGAAGAGAGGACAGTAAGTATGAAGTCCCCGAGGCTGGAAGGAGCTGGAGATGTTTTTTGTGGAGCACAACAGATGCTGCCATGGCTTGAGAAAGGTGAGGCAGGAGAAAGGGGGAGGAAAAGGATGAATGTTCTCTCTTCTAGGTTTCTAAATGAGTATCTACGTCCTCAGCACTTCCTTGTCTACAGAGATCTTGTAAAAGCTTCTGGAAAAATAAGACTTTCTTGGTGTTTTAGGAAAGCTCAAACTTATGATAAGGCTGATGGATAAAGGAGAGGGGAAAACATCTGTCCTTGGTTGATAGATGGATGGTTGGATGGATGGATGGATGGATGGATGGATGGATGGATGGATCGGTAGGTAGATAGGTAGGTAGGTAGGTAGATAGAGTTCTTAGAGACTGAGGAGTAGACAAAGGTTAGTAATTCTGAGGCTGGGGGGAAACTTGTTTCTTGAGTGTGCCTTAGCGAGATGGCATAACCTTCACTGGAAATAATTGTGAACTATGGAGGCCAAATGCAGGTCGTAGGGAAGTAACTTCCTCAAAGGTTCTGAGTCATGGCATGGAGAATTCACATGGATCACTAGACCTGAAGGGATTACTGGAGATAATCCTCGGAGATAATAGATACTCAGTTTCTAGTATGGCCATGCCTGGGTGGCTCAGTTGGTTAAGTGTCTGACTTTGGCTCAGGTCATGATCTCACAGTTCATGAGTTTGAGTCCCGCATTGGGTTCTGTGCTAAGCCTGGAGCCTGCTTTGGATTCTGTGTCCCCTCTTTCTCTCTGCCCCTCCCCTGCTCTCACTCTCTCTCCCTCAAAAATAAATAAACATTTAAAAAAATTTCTACTATGAATCAGTGACCATAGGGGCTGCTGAATAATTTGGTACTATGAATCATCCCAGGGGCTTGGCCCAGGCCCTGTAGGTTGCGTAGGGGCAGGTGGGAAATAAAAACTAAAACTGAATGTGGCGGGACTGAGAATGGGGGCAAAAAATAAGTCATTTGCTAGTTACTTCCTCTTTATGTGTCCCACGTGTACATCTGCTCTGCTGTTGCCTTCCCTGACGGGAAGCCAACTGCTCTGGTGTCTATTACCCACTTTCTCTTCTCCTCTGACTTCGCCTCGGATTCAGCCATCGGGAGACCAGTGGCAGATTTATGAAGATGGGAGGAGTCGAGTTCAAATACTTGTTGTCTTAGCCCTCTTGCCATGGGCCACTGTGCTGGCAATGGCCGTGTCCCTGAGTCTACAACTCCTGTTTATCAACTCTTCTCTTAGGGCTCCAGTTGTGTCACTGACCTGGTGAAATTTTTTTGGCCCTGACCATTGGGGCTTAGGAGAAGTCACAGGCTTTGTGCTGTTGTTAAACCCTGCATTGCTTTCCATTGTTCAGTTCCTCAACCCTGCACACGCTCTCAAAGTAGTCCTTTCATGAAAGCCCTTTTAGATGACTCTCTTACCGTCGGCCACCTAGTTCTTCCTGGGACACAGATGGGCTCCAAGTGGATCCTAAGGAAAACAAGTGATACTCCTTGCAAACTCTTTAGTGCTCTAAGATTCATGCCTTCTCACTCATTCTGGGAGTTATTCTTCCTCATTTTATAGATGGAGAAAGGTCTAGTAAGTTAGTGATACAGCAGCTAGTAGGTGGCAGAGCTTTGTAATTCTGACTCCACGGCTGGTGCTCTTTTTCATATACCAAACATGTGAGAGATTGAAGCATAAATCTCCTCATCCTTCTATAGATAGAAGGTACTAGCCAATCAGCAAGATACCTTCTACTTTATCATTCCAAGACCCCTGGCTTCTCCAAGATCCCTTCTAGTTCTCCATCCTAAGATGATAGGCCCTCAAGTTCTTCAAACCTGAAAACAGAAGTGGAGTTTGGCTTCTGAAGAAAAGACATATTCGTACCCACAGGAAGTGCTTCTATCCATCATTGCCTTCCATATCCTGCAATGTCAGATAGGTCCCTGGTTTTCAACAGGGTGGACATTTGATGTCTGTTGCCACCAAGTCTCATGATCACTAGCAGGAAAAATGGACTCCAGTCCTATGGACTAAGTTCGCTGTAGCTGAACCAGTTAAATTTCCTTTTATGATACCCCTCAGTTAAGCATCACAGAGAGGCCTGCTATTTCCTACACTAGAAGACCTATTAAAGAAAAGGCATATGAAAAGAGAAGCATTTTTATTTTTATTTTTCCTTGGAGATAAAATAGTCCCAGCAATCAACCTGAATACCCAGTGGTCTCAAAGTTATGTGGAAACTGTTTTTAAAGGGGAAGTAACTGGGTTCTGTATTTTGTCTGGAAACATTATTACCCATTTAATCTCTCCTGCATTATACATGACACTGTCATTCATGTTTTTGAAGGCCATGCCCTCTGCATGCATTTAGGTTGGTGGAAGTTGGTCTAAACCAACCCCAAAGAGAAAATACTTTCTCCATTCGCAAATGATCATTGTGGTGAGAATTACTATCTTCTCCCCCTGCTATTCTTGGTGCATGTGTGCAAAAGACCAGTACTAACTTTTATTTTCACTTTAAGTTTTATTCAAATGTAACATACAGGCAAGGAAAGTAAACAATGCTAAACGTACAGCCCACATTTCACAGTGTGAGCACATCCATTTAAGCACTACCTTAAGATGTAGAACATTATCTGTACCCAAGGGCCCCTTTTGTAACCACTCCTAGTCATTAAATCCTTCCCCAAAGGCAACCACTCTCCTGGTGTTTATCACTATTGATAGATTTTGCCTGGTTTTGGACATTATACAAACATAGTCTTATAGTATGAGTTTTGTGTCTGGTTTATTTTCCTCAGTATTATATCTATGAGTTTTGTCCATGTTTTTTAAGAGTAGCAAATTCATTCCAATTTCTGTAGAGTATCCCATTACATGATTTTATCAAAATGTGTCCATTTTACTGGTGATGAGCATTTGGGTTGTTTCTGTCTTTTTGCTATTGTAAAAATAGTGCAGTGAAGATTGTGACAAGCTTTTGTGCACCTGCATATGTATTTCTATGAGTATCAACCCAGGAATGGAATGGTTGGCTCACTTGGTATACATATGTTCATATTTAGTAGATATTGCTGATTTTTCAAAGAATTTCTTCAAACCCCCTTGAATAGTGTGTGAGAGAGTTTCTCACCATTTTTGTCAAGACTTGGATTTGTTAGTCTTTTAATTTCAACCTTTCACATTTGTATTTAAGTTGTATTTTTCTGATGACTGAGAAGTTCAGTACCTTTCCTGTGTTTATGAGCTATTGGGGTATTCTCTTCAGTGAAAAGCCTATTCGGTTCAATACTTCTCTCTCTCTCTCTTACTATTATGTACATTTTTTATTCACTTGTAAAAATCTAATTTTCTACAGATTTTTATCTAAATTATCTAAATTTTTACAAAATTTAATCTAAATGAGTGTTTTATTAGTTACAGATATAGTCAACATCTCCCTGAAATAGGGGCTTGCCTTTTCATTATCTGAATGATGCATTTTATTAATACTTTCCATTCTTTTAATGACCTCTTCTTCTTTATAAATTTTCATCCTTTTAGACTTTAATGGTACTTTTCTTTTTGTGCACATATCAGAGAGAATGTACCTAACTTTATTTGTAAACTGCTTCCCTCCCAAAATAAGCAAAATTACAAAATTCATTCCAGGATAGATCTAGGGACAAGGTCATGGTCAGGACTTAAAAAGATCCTGCAATAGTGCCAACACCAGCCATTAAATGAACACAGAATCCTGTTTTGACACTTTTGGGGAAATAATACAGGCCAGACAGTATTTCCATGATATTAAAATACTTATACTAATTTTGTTTAGATGTTGTAGTTGATTTTTTTTAAGTAGAGTGTCTGTCTTCAGAAATACATACTAAAATATTTATTATATGATATCGGGAATGTGTTTCAAAATAATCAAGAGCACAACAGTATTGGGCACAGTTGATAATTGTTGAAGTTGGCAAAATGGGTGAAGGGGAGTGGCAGGTACAGGCTTAGAGTTAAGGAATGAATAAGTCAGGGGATGAAAGGTACAGCACGGGGAATATAGTCAGTGGTACTGTAGTAGCATTGTGGGGTGAGAAATGGCAGCTACACTTGTGTTGAGACAGCATAACGTAGAGAGTTGTGAATCCCTGTGCTACACACCAGGAAGTAATGTAACATCTATACTCAGAGTTTTTTAGATATAAATATATTAAAAAGTTGTTGAAGTTGATGATGGGCACAGGAGTGTTTTTTATACTTTTCTTAATGAAAAGTCTAAAAGGAAAAGAGGAAAAGAATGGGAAGGTATTGAATGTAGACAATTCTTTCAAAGAGTTTTGCCATAAAGTTAAGGGAAATATAAGGTACCACCTGAATCAAGGAGGAGGTTTGGGTTTGTTTGTCTTCTCTATGTTTTCTCCCATGTTAAAGTCTGTCTGTAAGGTATTTGGGAGTAATCCAGTAGAGAGGGAAACTTGGATATGGTAGAGAGAGAAAACATAATTGTGTGATAGCTATTTGATAGCAGAAGGAAGAAGAATATTCCAAGAGGAGAAATAGCATGGGCAAAGATTTTCAGACAGCAGTGAGTTTGAAATGTCCCAATAGCAGTCAGAAGACCAGAGGGCCCAGAGGGCCCAGAGGGCCCAGAGGGAAATGGACGAGAGGAATTTTGGCAGCAGGGCCCAATCCTGTAGGGCTCAATAGGCCTTTGTAAGAAGTTAGGGTTTTATTATTCTGGTACTTAGGAGTCATTGGAGGATTTTAAATAGGGGATAGATATAAATGAAGTTAAGCTTGAAAATCTGACATTCTCTATGGAGACAGACTTGTGTGTGTGCAAGTGACTGAGCTGTGAGGCACGGGGTCAGTGTGGAGGCAGAAAGAGTGGTTTGGAGACCTTTTCAGCATTTCAGATGATAGATAGTTGTGGCTTAGACTGAGATTGTGGAAGAGAAGTATTATGGGTTAAACTGTGTCCCCTCAAAACAGATATGTTGAGGTCCTAACACATAGAATGTAGCTTTGTTTGGAACTGAGGTCATTGCAGATATGATGAGTGAAGAGAAGATTGTACTAGAGGAGTATGGGCCTATAATTCAGTAGGACTGGTGTCCTTATAATAAGACAGTCACCTGAAGACAGAAAGGCACAGGGAGAAAGCGACGTAGAGGTGGAAGATTGGAGCAATGCATCTGCAAGCCAACAAACATTAGTGATTGAAGGCAGCCTACCAGAAGGTAGAAGGTGACAGAGAAGGATTCCTCTGCAGGTTTCAGAGGGAGCATGGCCTTGATGACACCTTTATTTTGGACTTAAAACTTCATGAACTGCAAGACCATACATATTTGTTGTTTTTAAGGCATCTGGTATATGTTGGTTTGTTCACAGTAGCCTTAGAAACTAATGAAGGTGGCAAAAACTGGCAATACATTTTGAAGAAAAATATATAAGTAACTTATTAATGGCTATCATTAATAATGTAGTTTATTGAGTGTTTTAATGGTTAATTTTATTACTATTTATTAATAAATTACTATTAATGTTTATTACTGTTTATTTATTAATTAAAATATACTATTACAAGTATTTATTAATGTACTTGTTGAGAAAATTATCAACATTTATTGAAAATCATGGAAAAGTAACTGAAAAATTATTACTATATGAGAACACTCTATATCATAAAGATGTCAGTCATTCCCAAATTTAATCTGTATGTTTCAATCTGTATAGTTCTGAAATAAATCATAATCGAATTTATCCTGCTTAACAAAATTGTCCTAGAGTTTCTATGAAAAAATAGAGTTCCAAGAAAGTAATCATGGCAACTTCAATGAGAAAGAACAAAAGTTGGATATGCTCACATAATAGCAAATATCAAGAGCATTTATAAAGTCATTATAATTAGGCTGATTGGCATTGAGATAGTGTCAGAAGCGGTAGTCAAATGAACAGTTAATGAGCCAAGAAACAAACCCATATAAATATGAAAAGTTTCTATGTTATAATAAAACACCAAGTAGTTCTACTAATCAGTAAGAGAATGATTATCCAATAGATGATGCTAGGAAAATAAGAAAAATATTGTTATGTGTGATTCTTTCCTAACACCATAACAACAACAACAAAATCCTATGAGTAAAAATACAGCATCATAACATTTAAGAAAAATTGCAGAAAAATATCTTTGTTGCTTGGTTGCAGAGAAAGACAATCCACCTTTAAAATATTCCAAATTTTCCATGTTACTAATAGGGTTCCATAAATCAGTAAGAAAATAGAAACCAAATAGCACATTTAAAGTATATTTACTATACTAGTAATTAGGAAAATTCAAAATGTAATATCAAGATATCATTTTACCCAATTAAAAATACTTAAATATACCAAATGTTGGTTGAAAAACAGGCAGGAATTCTAATACACACCAGCAGATGTGTGTTTGGGGTGAAAATTGGCATGAGCGCTGGTGAAGATGAATTGGTAATATATAGCAAAATTAAAAATATGCACTCACTAGTGACCCAGAGGTCCTCCAGATTGGTATACTCTCTACAGTAACCTTTTCACACATGTGCAAGAAGTTATATATTTAAATGTTCATTATTTGAGATAGCAAACAAGGAATGAACCTAAATGCACACCAGTAGAAGACTGGATATAATGGGGTTCAGATGAACAATATTCTACAACAATTTGTAAGAACATGAATTAATTTTTGTACCTCAACAATGAGCTCAACTAATTGTATTGAATAAAAAGTTTTTAGAATATGAGCCAGGGAATATGAAATCACTTATATGAAATTTAAAAGCACAGTGAGCATAGATTTTGATCCATAGCAACAAGATGGAAGGGCACTATAGCAATGTGTACCAACTTTAACATGTTTTAACTTGTGAATTCTTTAAGAGCCAACAGTTCTTTTTTTTTTTTTTTTTTTTAAGCTTATTTCATTTTAGAGAGAGAGGGAAAGAGAGTAACCCAAGCAGGCTCTGTATTGTCAGTTCTGAGCCTGACACAGGGCTTGAACTCACAAATCATGAAATCATGGCCTGAGCTGAGATCAAGAGTCAGATACTTAAATGACTCAAATGAGCCACCCAAACACTCTGAGGTATCAATTCTACCTTTAGGAATACATTCTTAGAAAATAAGTGGGCAGGTAGGCAAAGATGTGCAGATGGTGTGATGTACAAGTTGATACTCCTCACATGTATGAGGTGATATTCCTCAAATTATATTTTTATTATAGTAAATATTAGAAACAATATAAACGTCTCCCAATAGGTGATTGATTAATTAATTTATGATATATTTGCCTAATGAAAAACTGGTCTGTCATTTAAAATCCAGATCTGTTTTACTGTCATGAAAGTGTATTTGTGACATATTGTAAAATGAGAGTAAAATGATCACAGGAAAATATTTAAATGTATGATTCATTTTTTTTTAAATGTACATATTGGAATTATGTGCATAAAAGCCTGGCTTTATTTTAAAGTATACAATGAAATCGTGAATAAGGTGGTTTATTTATAACTTTATTTAGTCTTAACATCTTTTCTAATAAGTATACATAATAGTTATAAAAATTAAAGATATTTTCACTTGAAAATAAAAAGACAGTAAGAACTGAAGACAATATTATTTGAAGCCCAAATATAAGAATTTGAGAAGTTTCTGAAGACAATGAAGTGATATCATTTTTTCCTAGGCAGTATATTATCACTTACTGACTTTATTTACAACTTTCTCCAGGGAATAGGGAAAGATCTAAAGAATGAACATCTCAAATTGGAGGTCAGTGCATACAACTGAGCAGAGTAGAACATGGCTTCCCAACAAGGCAATATTGCCCCCAGTGAGGCAAAAATTAATTCTTAGGCAAGTGAACAAGAAGACCATAACAGTGGTCTCAAGCTCAGCCCTGTCCAACAAGATGCTATTCCTTGGGGTTTCATTTCTCTCATTGGAGAAATATTAAATAGAACTTACATAAAAGTTATTTTGATTAATTAATGGCATAGAATTATTTACAGTAACAAAATCTAAATTCATTTTTTTCCTCCCTAGGGGGTGATAATGATAGAGACTGGAAATACCAGAACAGATGAACTATTTGAGAAGTCATGCTTAATCCCCTCCAAGGTGGGGGACAATAAAGGATTTAGGGCCAGTTTACCTCTCTAAAGAGCAATTCTACTTTTTTATTTCAGTTGTGCTGTATATAAAAAACACCAGATTTTTGGGATTACGGTATTATTTGGAGACACTGATCCTAGTCACTATTATGGATTAAATTCAGTCCACTTCGTGTCTACAGACACATAATAAAATTGAAGGAAAGTTATCAGGACCTATGCTTGCCCCACCGGATGACCTCTCCCAGCCCTTCTCACTTTTATCTGAGTTTTCCCCACACTGCTATTCTCAAATCCTCACCATCAGTATGACTTTGTACCCCTCTGTCCTCTCACCAACCACCTCCACCCCGATTTTACTTTCTACACACAAATACACACACCCACTCGAACACAAAGAGGGAAAGAGAATGGAGGTTGAAAATAACAGCGATGACAGGGCTACTTTGTAAATGGGCTCAGGAAAAGATGTACTGTACATGCCAAGGGATTTCACTGAGCTCTTGATGGATAGGAGGGACAATGGAGGGAGGGGCTTGTGAAGGATTTAGGAGGGGCCAGGATTAAGGGAGCATATGAGAATGTCGTCACTAAGCCGGTTTGAGGTGAAAGAAACATGTGGAGCACTTCACTGAGACGTTAACTAATAATGCTTCTGCACAGGTGCAGCTGAATGAAGCCAACACCTTTTACCAGATCCCCTTCATGTTGTCTGGGATGTCTGTAGATAAACAAACAGGGGTGGTGCAGACCCGGAGGCCGGACGGGGGAGGGAAACCATTTGTACATTCCTTGCTCTCTAGGCTTAGAGATGTAGCTTGACTCCATGCCCAGAATTTACCCACCTGTTCGGGGCCACCCTGTTGGCCATAGATGTTCCCAGAAAGGCCCTGGGGTCTAGGCTTTAAATCTTCCTGTCACTTCCTTCTGCTCCCTTTGCTGGACAGTAGACTGCTCTGTAATCCTTAGGGTCATAATCCAGTTAAAAATATGGTGCTGAGAAGAACTCATTCTGCTCCTGATATTATTTCTTTCAAGGGTAACTCAACTAATATAAAATTACATAGCGGGTGGGGGTGTGTGTGAGAGAAAACATTTGTTATGTGCCTGGTACTTCTATGTGCATTACTGCTGAAATTACCAAAGCCACCATGTAAAATAAGTTGTATTATTATTATTGTGGCTTTACGGGTGAGAAAGCTAAGTAGCAAAGAGATTAAGAGAGTGTCTAGCTTAGGGTTCCATTGATAATTGCCAGAACAAGATTGGGTATGGAATAGTCTGTACAGAATTCGAGAACCTTATTTCTACCCCTCATGGTTTTATAAACTGAGTTTCCAGTTATGTCAGTTAGTTACACCTAGGATTTTTGTTTTGATGAAATAGAGAGCTAAGTAAAATAGAAAACATCAGAGTATGCTGTACGAGATAAGGGTATTTCGTCATGAAACTTTAATGTGTGTGTCCTGTGAATACATGAAAACGTATTTCTTTGTGAGAACCATGGACAAAGGAGTTCAGAAGTTACCACACTAGACCCTGCTGGATCCCACCTACCTTTTTATCATCCTGCTCCCAAATGGAAGTCACAGGTCTTCTAAATTGGGCCATAAAAATAAGCATGGTCTTTTCTACTTACTTGAACTGTATCAAGACAGATGAAGGGGAACTAAAAAATCAAAGCAAGTGAAATATACATTGTAAGATAAAAGAGATTTGTGGCTTCCTTTTTGATTTTTTTCCCCCTGGAATTTGTGTGAAGTTGAGGGCCTGTTAGTTTTCTGTTATTTTCACCACTATTAATGATGCATAGAGCAAGGGAAGAGAGTAAGCAGAGGGTAGTGAAGAACTCAGAAAATGCTATTGGGGATATTGCCCATTTGCAGGCTGCATGCAATTGTAGTTTTTGAAAATTATTTTTGAAGAAGGAACTGTATTGTGCCATCAGGAAGATGTATAGAGAAGAAATATGGATAAAGAAAAAGTATAGTACAACTCGTACAAAAGATAGTTCAAGGACCTTGTTCTCATCACTTATGGCCAAGTTCCCTGACTATCTTTGCTTATACAGCAGACCACTGGGCATTTAGAATATGCATATTCCTGGGAAATCAAGTCAACTGGGCAATGATCTCTCTTAAAAATAGTAACTTTGTTCACTCACACACCAGATGTGCATTGGACATCACTGCTTTGTACTGTTAAGAGTTACACAGCTCTTCCCTTCTTCATTTGGGTAGGAAATATTGAACATTTACTCTCCTATGCAAGGCTCAGTGCTGGAAGTTGTGAATTTATCAGATAGAGACTTCAAAGAAAAAAGGTGGAAGAGGACTCAATTAATCTAGTGCACATAAAGGAAGATGATTAAGTACTAGACAAGAGAGGTTTTTTTAATGTTTTATTTTTATTTTTGAGAGAGAGATAGAGACAGCATGAGCAGGGGAGGGTCAGAGAAAGAGAGAGAGACATAGAATTAGAAGCAGGCTCCAGGCTCTGAGCTGTCAGCACAGAGCCCTACGCGGGGCTAGAACCCACAAACCATGAGATCATGACCTGAACCGAAGTCAGACGCTCAACCAACTGAGCCACCCAGGCGCCCCAGCTTTTGTTTTTCTTTTTCTTTTTTTTTAATCTCCTCAGTGAAATGCCACATGAGTAGATCAACCCTAGGAAACTAATAATTGTCAGTGGTTATTTTTTTTTAAACATTTTTTAAAAAATTATTTATTTCTAGGAGAGAGAGAGAGACAGAGAGCATGAGCAGTGGAGGGTCAGAGAGATAGGGAGACACAGAATCTGAAATAGGCTCCAGGCTCTGAGCTGGCAGTCAGCACAGAGCCCGACGCGGGGCTCGAACCCACGAACCACGAGATCATGACCTAAACGAAAGTCGGACGCCTAACCGACTAAGCCACCCAGGCGCCCCCCCCTTTTTTTTCTTTTTTTTTAACATTTATTCATTTTTGAGAGAGAGGGTGCAAGTGGGAGAAGGGCAGAGAGAGAAATACAGATCCCGAAGCAGGCTCCAGGTTCTAAGCTGTCAGCACAGAGCCTGACATGGGGTTGAACCCACCAGTGGTGAGATCATGACCTGAGTGGAAATTGGACGAGTTACTGACTGAGCCACCCAGGTGCCCTGCCAATGATGTTTTTAACTTGTCTAAAATTTTGAACAATTTTAGAATTAATAAAAAGTTGCAAAATAGTAGAAAGAGTTCCCATAAACATTTCCACCAGCATCCTCTAATAGGAACACATTATATAATATTTGTCACAACTAAGAAATTAACATTGGTATTAGCTGTTAACTAAATTATATACTTCTTATAGGTGTCATCAGTTTTTCTGTTATTGCTTGTGTTCTGTCCTAGGATCCCATCCAAGATACTGTCATTCCTTCAGGATGTGCTTAATTTTGATATTGTTCCTGAAAATTATGATTGTTTTTCCAAGTCCTACTATTTTGTAGTGGGCAGAAGGAATAATATCACAGGTTCCAAAATAGCTAGGCTCTTTTGCTGGGACGTAGCAGTCTTATTCAAAATGGACTCTTCTGTCATTGTGCCAGTCAGCTGAAGCTCATTTTGAACCTGGATCATATAAAACCAGGAACACTTCACTTTTCACCTTCAGCTTGGTCTCGAGAAGTGTGTTTAGACTTGTTTGCAATTATTTATTAGAGAATTACTAAAATTATGTATCCGTATAGTTGAAATGGGCCCCACAGCTAATCTAGTTCAACCATCTCATGTACAGCTGTAGGAACTGAGGCCTAAAGAAATTTAAGTGGCTTACCCAGGGTCACTTGGTGAGTCAGTGGCCAATTTGGAATTCACTTTTGGCCTTTTTGTTCCTTTAGGAGAGGTACACAAATCACTCCTCACATCCTATGAAAAAATGAAATGCAATTCTTTTGGGAGAAAAGAAAGGATGAGCAAGAGTTTGGGAGAAAGTTAGGACACTAAGATACCTCTTTCCTGTCTCTCCCAAAACTTCTACTATTTTTACCATATGTGCCCTCCATTGTGAAGAAAGCTTTGCCGTCTCTACATGTGTGGCCTTTGGAGAATACTTACTCTCTTGGGTGGGTAATTACCTGTTCTCAACTTTCTACCACAGCATTTCAAAGGAGTTGGACTTCTCAAGTCTGGAATTCCTCAACAGCTACTTCATCTCTCACTTACTTTGGGGGTTGGTTGAGTTCTCCTTCCTTCTTTTCTATGCTCTTTCTTTCTTCTCAGATTTGCTTTTACCTGTGTTGAGTTTTAGTTAATATTTTCTTATATTACTAAGAAAACTCAGCTGTGGCCAGGTACTCTGGAAGGAATGTCTGTGGAAATCATAAAATGCTTCCTTTTAATCCACTATGATTAATTTTTCCATAGGAATTTTGAGTCTGTTAGGCTTGTTTTTATAGCAGTTACTGAAAAAGGATATCTGTCAGGCATACCATATACTTATTGTAGATGCCGTTGTTATCGAATTGAAGTCAACATATCACTTTTCAGTTTTAAAATGGTAGGTATCAAATGAATAACCAGAAACAAAACTTGTCAGTTGTGTCTGGAAAGCCATTGTTCAACATACACTAAATAAAACAAAGTGCTTCACTTCCAAAGAGATGGGTGCTCAGTTTTTTAAAACCCATCATCTAGACTTACCTCACACAGAAACAAACAGGGCAGTTCCTTCTTGTAGTATATATAGCTTTTTCGGAAACAATGGCTTGACGACAAGCTAGAAATTTAAAGAGCTATAATTCATTTTGGAGGGGACAGTTCAGTTACGTTTAGATGTTTAGGTGGAAAGAACATTTACTTTTGAGTTGGAAAGAGCTGGATTTAAGTATAGGTTCTTCTTTATAAAAAATAAAATTAAAAAAAATAAAATGGGAAGAAAAGTATAGGCTCTTCGACTTATTATCTATATGGCCTGGGGAAAATTTTTTATTCCTTTGGGAGATTCACTTCCTTCATCTGCAAACACTTCTCATGATCCAAAGTAAAATTTAATGCTGAAAATACTGAATTTTTGCCTTCTTAGCGTTTTGCCACAGACCATAAGGTACAATGCTTTTAAAACTATGTCTCCTCAAGTTTTCAAATGGATAAAAGTCCTATATTGCATATTGAATTCTAGATACAACTCAAGACTCTCCTAAGTCTAGTTAATTCTTCCATGTCATGTATATCCAACAATGTTTTGGAAATTCAGAGGTCCTGAGCTACAGTATTTGCTTCTTGTGTTTTGTTTTCTCCTACAGCATGTATTATTGTACCCCCTACCTGGTGAGGGATTCATGGGACTAAGAAATAAACTGAACTTAATTGGTTTTATCATGGCTAATGGGAACTCTCAGTGAGGAACTCTTTTATGGCATACAGATGATGGGATTAATTATTTGTGTTAGACAGCATAATAGCACCCCAAAAATGGCCATATCATACTTCTCAGACTCTGTATCTGTGGTAGCTTAAATGGCAAAAGGGATTTTTCAAATATGATCTAAGTTGTATTATCTTGAATTATCTGAGTGGGTCCAGTCTAATCACATGACTCCATGTGGGACTTCTAACCTACAAACTGTGGTACTTAAAGCCACAAAGTGTGTGGTCATTGGTATAGCAGCAATAGAAAATAATACCCTATTTCCTTAGGAAGCTCTTACTTCTTTTTTTTTTTTAATGTTTTATTTATTTTCAGGAGACAGAGAGAGACAGCGTGAGCAGGGGAGGGTCAGAGAGAGAGGGAGTCACAGACTGAAACAGGCTCCAGGCTCTGAGCTGGCAGTCAGCACAGAGCCCGACGCGGGGCTCGAACCCACGAACCGCGAGATCATGACCCAAGCGAAAGTCGGACGCTTAACCGACTAAGCTACCCAGGCGCCCCAGGAAGCTCTTACTTCTAAGGAAAGGAGAAAGGAAATAGATGGAAGGAGATACAAGGTACCAGAAATTCTCATGACTATATTTTTTCTTTTAGTTCTTGGAAATTCAGCAAGGAGTTCAGTGTCCTAAAATGAGAAGAAGGATGGAACAGAGATCTGCCACCCACAGAACCCATCAGGAGGTCAGTTTCCTAGTTATGAAGCCAAACTAATGGTAAAACATAATCCTATATGGGATGAACCCCCACTTCGATATGACCCTTAGAGACTGAATGCCCTCGTTGAGCTGAGACCTATGGGGAGGAATAGGACAGGCAGTTTGTCTCAGATCTGGTTCCATAATTGTTAGCTCTCTGAATTTGGAAAATCCCCGAAGGTCTCTAAGCGTCAGTGTCCTCACCTGTTAAATTACAATTGTAAATGTACTTTACTAGTGCAGGTTACTATGAAACTACTGCATCCCAATTCTTAGCACCATTCTGTACACACAGTAAACATTAAAGAACCACTAGCCATTTTTAGTTATTTTTCTTTTTGGAAAATAATCGAGATTCCTGAACTTCAGCACATTAAAACAAGGTGGCCACATCAGATTAATTTATTTGATCAAAAGATTTCCTTGTATATTAGGTACTGTATCAAGCACTGAAGATAAGGGAATGAATAAAGCAAGCATAGTTCTGCCCTCCCTGAGCATATAGGCTCCCAAACAAGAGTAATTAAAAAACAAAAACCAACAAAAAATGGTGAGTTTATTTAATGTTTTTGGTCAGTAGTAAGGTAACTGAGTGATGACATAAACTGATTTAATATAAGTGCATGTAATCTGTATCATAAATAGTAAGCTTTCTAATATGTAAAAATACATATTTATTGAGGATTCCTATTATAATATTAAGAAAGTGACAACCAAATATCATTGAATAATGTCAGAAAAACAACAGGGAAATTACAATATTAGTGGCTTCACTGGGGAGCTGCTCTGTTTTTTCACTGCTGTTTCTGTGGGCCCAAGTTCATAATTAGAAATAAGTTACTGTCAAAATCTCAACAGTTGTTAAAGATAAATTAGACAAAATAATAAAAATCATTTTGAATTACTTAAATGGAGAAAAAGGTGACTTAAACTTTCCCAGATAGTATACAGACAGTTTCCCATTTTTTAGTTCCTCGGTAGAAAGAAGATAGGATTTTCAGGATCAAACAGAAGAGACTCAGGAAGCAAAAAATTTTATGTCTACATTATATAGGTGCCAGTACCAGCCCATGGAAGGGAAAGGAACAGGATGAGGTTTTTTTGGAAGGCAGTGAGTTGCCATGCAAGTGGACTTATTGCTACCATTGTGTAGATAAAGCCTTGAGCAGTCATAGCAAATCTCGTTTTTATATATACTTCTCTGCCTATCAAATGAGTATAACATGGTATCTCATTGTGGCCTTCATTTTCATTTTTCTGAATTGCTAATGAGGTTGCATATATTTTTATGAGTTCAATTGCACTTTGAGTTTCCTATTCTCTGAAATGCCACTTCATGTCTTTAACCCATTTTTCTTTTGGATTGTTTGATTCTTTTTGATTGGTAAGGATACCCATCTTAACAATACTGTTGAAATAATAGTATTTGTTTTACTTTTCCAAAGAATCAATTCTTTGTCCCATTGGTTTTCTCAATTTTTTTGTTATTAATTTTATTGGTTTCTGCTCTTTTGCCATTTTTTTCCTTTTGCTTGTTTTGGATTTATTTTGGCCTCTCTCTCTCTCTTTCTCTCTTTAGGGTCTTGAGATGAAAGCTTAGATTATTGATCTGAGATTTTTATTTTTATTTAATATATATGTTTAGTGTGATAAATTTCTCTCTCAGCAGTGCTTTAGCTGAACCCACCAAATTTTGATATGCTGTATTTTTATCTTCACTCAGTTCAATGAATTTTATAAAAACTTCCCTTGTGATTTCTTCTGTGACTCATGGATTATTTGGAATTGTATGGTTTAGTTACTGAATGTTTGGGTATTTTTCTTATCTCTACTATTAATTTCAACTACATTTTATTGCAGTCAGATCACATGTTTTGTGTGATATCAATTCTTTAAAATTTGTTGAGGTTGTGTTGATAAGGTCTATCTTGATATGTGTTCTGTGGACATTTGGAAAGGTATATTCTGTTTTTATTATATGGAGTGTTCTTTAAATGTCAGTTAGATCCTTTGGGTTGATGGTGATGTTTAGTTCTACATCCTTATTGATTTTCTGTTTAGTTCAGTCGAGTTTTGAAAGGGGTTTTGACACCTCTAATAGTAATAATGAATTTCTCTATTTTTTCTTTAAATTCTGTCAGTTTTTGCTTCACATATTTTTCAGCAATGTTGTTTGCTCACACACATTTAGAATTGTTATGCATTCTTAGTAGAGTAACTCTTTGAGCTTTATATAATTTCCTTCTCCGTCTCTGGTAATTTGCCTTGCTTGATATCAATATAATTATTCTTGCTTTCCTTTGATATTTTTTCTGTGCTTTTAATGTCAACCTAAATTGCCTCAGCCTAAATGATAAGACACTTAAGAGCTACCAACACTAAGATGTTGAAAATTTTAGAATTATCTGATAAAGTCTCTAAAGCAGCCATGATAAAAATGTTTCAATGAGAAATTAGAAACAAACTTGAAAGAAATATTTAAAAAGATAGAAAGTAGCAAAAAAAAATCAGAGATTGTAAGGAGAAACAAATGGAAGTTTTAGAACTAAAACTTATATTAACAAATAAAAATCTCAGTGGATAAGTTCAGTAGCACACTGGAAGGGATAGAGGAATCAGTAAATGAACTGGGAGGTAAGACAATAGAAATTAGTATGAAAAACAGAGAAAATAAGTTGAAAAAAAAGAGAACAGAACTTTCTGAATTTGTGAAATAGTAAAATATCTTGGATTCATGTTACCAGTCCTGGATAGAGAAAATAAAGGTGATAAGGCTGAAAAATGTTTAAGTAAATAATAGCTTAATAGCTGAACATTTTACACACTTGGCAAGAGATATACACCTACAGATTCATGAATTGAGCCTCTAACAGAATCCTAAGAAATCATGCCAGGAAGCATTATAATTAGACTTCTGAAATCTAAAGATAGAAAAAAATTTTTTTAAGCAGCCAGAGGAAAACAACATTTTATCTCGAAGAATAAACCAATACAGGGGCGCCTGGGTGGCTTAGTCGGTTAAGCGTCCGACTTTCGCTTAGGTCATGATCTCGCGGTTCGTGGGTTAGAGCCCCGCGTCGGTCTCTGTGCTGACTGCCAGCTCAGAGCCTGGAGCCTGTTTCAGAGTCTGTGACTCCGTCTCTCTCTGACCCTCCCCTGCTCATGCTGTCTTTCTCTCACTCTCTCTCCTAGAAATAAAAAATAAATAAATAAATAAAAACATTAAAAAAAAAAAAAAGAATAAACCAATACAACAATGGATTTCTCAGACGACACCTTGGATGCCAGAAGGAAATGGCACATTTTTGATTTGATCAAAGAAAAGTAATGTTAACTTAGATTCCTGTACCAGTGAAAGTCCATTGGAAGTTGGGAGGAAACTGAGACATTCTTTTTTTTTTTTTTTTTTACAAATAGTTTATTGTCAAATTAGTTTCCACATAACACCCAGTGCTCATCCCCACAAGTGCCCTCCTCCATGCCCACCCCTCCTCCCCCCCACATCCACCAGTCCTCAGTTTTTGTCAGCATTCAAGAGTCTCTCATGGATTGCCTCTCCCCCTTTCCCCCACCATTTCTGCCCTTCTTCTCCCCCTTAGTCCTCTGTTAAGCTCCTCCTAATCCTCCTATACGTGCACACATATGATATTTGTCCTTCTCTGCCTGACTTATTTCGCTCAGCATAACACCCTCAAGGTCCATCCATGTTGCTACACATGGCCAGATTTCATTGTTTCTCATTGCCATGTAGTATTCCATGGTATAGATAAACCACATCTTCTTGATCCATTCATCTGTTGATGGACACTTAGGCTCTTTCCAGGTTTTAGCTATTCTTAAATGAAGGAAAAGAGAGATAATTTGTTCTCTGCAGACCTATCTTTTTAAAAAATGGCTAAAGGAAGAGGCTAAGGCTTGGTTAAAAACATTTAAAGACAGAATGAATGTAGTAGTCACTTTCACCTGTGGCAAGGAATAACAATTGCAGTAAATAACAGACTAACCAAACATCTTGGAAAGAAAGACTGAGGAATAAGATGCTGTGGGTAATAAAGGCTTTATAAAGCTCTCAAAGATTCCTAGGAACCTAGAAGGCCACACATATGCTTGAATCTGGGTGCATATTCAGAGAAGACTTGAGAAGGGTCTAAGTTCTTAACTCTGGCTGAACTTCAGGCTCTGTGCAAGCAGGATCTCAAGGTTAAAGCATAGTTGTAAATGACTTGTCTGAGTGGTGATGGCATGTCCCAACACACATTCACAGCCCATCTCCAAAGACTGGGTGGTGTGTATGTGTGCAGGCATTTGTATGTTCATACATTTGAAGAAACTTCTGCATCATCAGCTGACCACAAAGCTCATGGAACAGAGGCTTCAGAACAACTTATGACAAGGAATACAAACTTTACAAAATTAGTTTTTAAAAACTCATTAAGGTAACAATACTTACAATAATAATAAACCTAGGGACAGAGGAGCGTCTGCTTTCTAGAGTTTCCATGGTATAATACTCAAATTTTCCTGCTTTCATTCAAATACTACAAGGAATACAGGCAAAGAAATAATATAGTCCGTAATCATGATAATTAAGAATATATATATCACAAGGGTGCCTGGGTGGTTCAGTCAGTTAAGCCTCAACTTTGGCTTAGGTCATGATCTAGCAGTTCATGGTTCAAGCCCTGAGACAGGCTCTGTGCTGACAGCTCAGAGCCTAGAGCCTGCTTTGGATTCTGTGTCTCCCTCTTTCTCTGCCCCTCCCCCAATTTGTTCTCTGTCTCCCCCTTTCAATAATAAATAAACATTTAAAAATTTGTTTACAAAATCACAGAGGAAGCCCAAATATTTGACTTACTAGATAATGACTTTAAATGGACTTTTTAAAATATGCTTTAAGGATGTAGGTTAGCTACCTAGAATTTAAATAAAGACTTGGAGGAAAAAAAATATTCTTAAAGGAAACCATGAGAACTATGTCTCACAAAATAAAGACTATCAATAAAAAGTAGGTGTGATGAAACAACAAAGAGAATTCTGGAATTGAAAAGTGTATTGAAAAGTTGAAATAAAAATTTCACAGATAAAAAATTCAACAGATTGTGTAGGCAGAAGAAAAAATCAATGAACTTCAAGATGAGACCATCAAAATTAGCCAGTCTGAAAGCAGAAAGAAAAAGAATGAAATGAAAATGAACAGAGTTTGAGAGACCTGTGGGATATTACCAGTATTCTAACTCTACATAATAAAATTCCTCAAAGAAGAAGTGAGAGAGAAAAGGGCAAAACATATATTAGAAAAATAATGTCTGAAGACCATCAAAATTTGGTGAAACATAAATCTGTACATTCAGTAAGCTCAGTAAATTCCAGGCAGACTAATGCAAAGAAATCTATAGCAAACCACATCATAACCAAACTGTCAAAATCCAGAGTCAAAAAGAAAATCTTAAAAGACATCAAGAGATAAGTGATTCTTGTACATGGGATTTGCAGTAAGGTTAACATCTGATTTCTTATCAGAAACCTTGTAGGACAGTGAGTAGGGGAGTATTGAAAATGTTGAAAGAAAATCACTATCAAAATATAATTCTTTTTCTGGCAGAAAATGTAATTAAAAATACACTAAAGAAGGGAGAAAAATTAAACATTCCCAGATAAGCAGATATTCAGAGTTTATGACCAGAAGACTAGTAGACTTGTCCTATAAGAAATGCTAAAGACAGTCTTTCAGGCTGATATAAAATGACACTTTTCACTAACTCAGATGCAAATGAAGAAATAACATTGGTGAAATAAGTACATGGGTAGATATAAAAGTCAATATTAATGAATTTTTTGTTTGTAACTCCTCTTTGACAAATCTTTAGAGAAGACCAAAATTACCATAATAAAGAATGAAATAGAGAGATTATTATCCACCTTTCATAAATAAAAAGTATTGTAAGAAAATATTACTAATCATATGCCAACAAATTAGATAATCTACACATACACATTATCAAAACTAACTCAAGATGAAACAAAACATTTGAGTGGACATTTAATGAGTGAAAAGATTGAATCACTGATAAAAACAAGACAAAAAAACTTCCCAGAAAGATCAGCCTAGTTTCAATTGGCTCCACTGGTGAATTTGACCAAATATTTTAAGACAATTAACATCTATCTTCCCAACACTCTTTCAAAATGAAAGAAGGGGGAACACTTACTAACGTGTTCTGTGATGTGGATGTTACTCTGATACCAAAGCCAGAAAAAGATATCACAGGAAAAGAAACTACAGACTAGTATCCATAATGAACACAGATGCAAAAATTCTCGTTAGGGTGATAGCAAATGGAATCCAGTAACCTTTTTAAAAGATTATATACACCTTGACCAAATAGAATTTATCCTAAAAATTCAAGGATGATTTAGCTTATGAAGATCTATCAGTATTATACGTCATTTTAATAGAATTTTTAAAAACCCACATAATCATCTCAGTTGATGCAGAAAAAGTGTTTGGCAAAATCCAATACCCTTTCATGATACAAACACTGCACAGACAAGGAAAAGAAAGGAACTTCCTCACTCTGATAGAGTGCATGTATATAAAAATAGCTACAATCATATTAATGGTAAAAGACTGAAAGCTTTCTTCCTAATATCATGAACAAGATATGGATACCCACTCTCACCACCTCTGTTAAGCATTATAGTGTGAGGTCTCACCAGGATAGTTAGGCAAGGAAAATAAATAAAAGGCACTCTGACTGGAAAGGAAGTAAAATTATCTCTAATCACAGATGGCATGATTTAAATATCAAAACTCCTAAAGAATTCAGAAAATATTATGAGATAGTAAACAAGTTTGGCAAAGCTGCAGCATACAAGATGAATACACAAAATCATTTTTATTTCTATACACTAACAATAAACAACCCAAAATGAAATTAAGAAAGGAATTCTACCTCTAATATCATCGAAAAGAATAAAATACTTAGGAATAAATTTAACCAGGGAGGTACAAGACTTGTACACTAAAAACTACAGAAGAAATTAATGAAGGCCTAAATGAATGGAGAAACATTTGTGTTATGGATTTGATTAATACTATTAATTATTGCTTAATATTGTTTAATATTGATTTTAATATTGTCAAGATGGCTGTACTTCCCAAAGCAATAAATAAAGTCTAATCCCTATAAACACTGAACAACTGTTTTTGAAGAAAAAGGAAAAATCTAATTCTAAAAGTCAAATGGAATTACGGGCAGACCAAACAGTCAAAACAGTGTAGAAAAAAAGATGCAGTGGCAGATTCTCACTTCTTGATTTAGAAACTTACTCTAAAGCTGCTGTAAGCAAAATAGTGTGGTCCTGGCAGGAAAATAGATTTTTAGATCAATGGAATGGAATTAAGGGTCCAAAAGTAAACCAATCCATCTGTAATAAATTGATTTTCAACATGGGTGCCAAGCCCATGTAATGAGAAAGAAAAATGGTGGTGGGACAGATGGGTAACCACATACAAAAGAATAAAATGAAGGTCATAAACAAAATCAACTCAAAATGGATTAAAGAATCTAAATGTAAGAGCTAAAAATATAAAACTCTTAGAAGGAAATACAGGGGTAAATCTTCATGAAGTTGGATTAGGCATTCTTAAAGATGACACCAAAAGCAGAAGCAACCAAACAAAAAGTAGATAAATTGGACTTCATCAAAATTAAAAACTTCTGTGTGTGAAATAGCATTCTCAAAAAAGTAAAAATATTCCCGACAGAATGGGAGAAGGTAGTCACAAGTCGTTTATCTGATAAGGATCTAGGATCCAGAATATATAAAGAACTCTTAAAACTCACTAACAGACAAATAGAATGCAATTTAAAAACAGGCAAAGGATTTGTATAGACTTTTTTTCCAAAGAAGAAATGCAAATGCAATAAGCACATGCAGAGATGCTCAATATTATTGGCTATCAGGTGAATGCAAATCAATACCTCTATGTGATACACTTCAGACTCACTGGGATCGCAATAATAAAAATGGTAAATATGAACAAGCATCGGGGAAGGATGTAGACAAGTCGAATCCTCATACGTTGCTGTTGAGAATGTAAAATGTAGGCACTGTGACAAACAATTTTGCAGTTCCTCAAAAATTTAAACATATGATTCCTGGCTGTTGCCAGGAAATATGTAGGGGTGAAGAGAGGGGGTGATTGCTTAATGGGTAGGAGTATCTTTTTGGGGGTGATGAAAATTGTTTTGGAGTTAAATTTCTGGTGATGGTGATGGTTGCATAACTATCACTGTAAATGAGCTAAAAGTCACTGCATGGGGTACCTGAGTGGCTCAGTCAGTTAATCATCTGACTCTTATTTTGGCTCAGGTCACAATCTCATGGTTCGTGAGTTCTAGCCCTGCATTGGGCTCTGTGGTGATGGTGTGGAGCCTGCTTGAGATTCTCTCTCTCTCTCTCTCTCTCTCTCTCTCTCTCTCTCAAAATAAATAAATAAACAAAAAAATTTAAAAAGTCTCTGCATGTACACTTCAAAATGGTTACACAGGTGAATTTTGCATTATGTGAATTTTACACCCGTTTCAGGAGAACAACATGCAGGGAAATTTTGTGGGCTCAGCCTCGAGCAAATACAGTGTCGATTCATACTCCATTAACTAGCGCACAGTCACATGGCCACATCTCACTACAGTGTAAACTGAGATATATGGTCTAGCCATGTCCCCCACAAAAAGAGAAAATAGACATTGCTGCGAAGCCAGTGTTCTTCACTACAGGAGTAAAATTTTGGGGGATGGACTCATGAATTTACTAAAGTTCCCCAGTGATTCTTATGCCTACTCGTATTTGATCAACACTGTTTTAGACCTAGGACCTAGAATTTAGGACCTATAGTGCTGTCTCTGCCATTCTGCTTGCAGGTTTTCTTTACTGGGTGGGAAAAATAAGGCATAGAAAGCATTCAGAAATCTAAAAGGAATTTAGAAGAATAGGTCTGACTCTCCTTGAAATATCAGAGGCCACAAATTTGAGCATTCTGAATGTCTACTCCAAACAAAATGTAAAATGAAAAAGTCAACCATTTCTCAATGATTCCCAAAAAGGCATCAGAAAAGGAATTATTGTTGTAACAGTGAAGGATTCATTCCAAAGCAGACAGTTGTACTTTAAATCCATATTTTTTCTTCTAATGATAATGAATGTTTTAATATAAAAACAATTTCATTTTTAATCGGTGATATTTTGGATTATAAGCATAACCGAACAGAAATGAAAGATATTTTTTTTCTCCATGTGCTATATGCATAGCCAGGGTCTGCTTACTAAAATATAAACAAAAAGTCATAAACCAGTCAGCACTCCATGTCTAGTATTTCCTTAGTGCAAAGAGCTAAATAGAAATAAACTATTCTAATAACTTTTTTTTAACTTACTTACTTACCTATTTATTTACTTAATGTAATTTATTGTCAAGTTGGCTAACATGCAGTGTATACAGTGTGCTCTTGGCCTTGTGGGTACATTCCATGATTGATCGCTTACATGCAACACTCAGTGCTCATCCCAACAAGTGCCCTCCTCAATGTCCATCACCCATCTTCCCCTCTCCCCTGAACCTCAATCAACTTAGTTTGTTCTCTGTATTTAAGAGTCTCTTATAGTTTAAATGATAGATGATATCAGTACAGTCGTATTACTAAAGCAGAAATCTAATCAGGTAACTTGTCAGTTCACAACAGCAAAAGTAACAGTAACAAAAATAAAACCACAAAAATATTCTCGTAGGCATCCAGATGGCTAAAAATAAATGTATGTTACACATGAAGAGGGTGTGAATTGAACTTCCTGAGGGAACAAGACTCAAGTTAGGATGAAATCTAAGCAGAAAAGGTTTAATTGAAATCTACTCATAGCTAACATCATGGTTGATGGCGAAAGATTAAATGCTTTCTTCCTAAAATTAGCCATTAAACAAAGATGTCCATCCTTTCTGCTTCTATTCAACATCTGCTTCTATTGGAGGTTTTGGCTGGGAGTCAGTCAAGAAAAGAAAAGAAGTGGGTCTTGGGGGACTCAGTCAGCTTAGTGTCCAAGTCTTGACTTCATCTCTGGTCATAATCTCATGGTTTGTAAGATTGAGTCCTGCTTCAGGCTCTGTGCTGAGAGTGTGGGTGCTGCTTTGGGTTCTCTCTCTCAAAGTAAACATTAAAAAAAAAAAAAAAAAGGCTTCATGTTGAAAAAAAGAAGTAAAACTGTCCCTATTTGCAGGTGACATAATTTGTATACAGCTATTTCTAAGAACTCTCCTCAAAACTGTTAGAACAAATGAATTTATCACAGTTGCAGGACATAAGATCAATCTACAAAAACGATTTGTACTTCTCTACATTAGCAACGAACAATCTGAAAGTGAGATTGTGGAAACATTTCCATTTACAGTATCAAAAAAAGGAATGAATTTAACAAAAGGAGTGAGACTTGTAGATTTGTATACTGTATACCATAAGATTTCACTGAAAGAAATCAATGAAGATATTAATAAATGGAAAGACATTTCATATTTATGTATCAGAAGACTTAATATTGTTAAGATGGAAATACTCCTCAAATTGATCAACAGACTCAGTGCAATTCCCATCAAAACCCCAGCTAGTTTCTTTTTTGTAGAAATTAACAAGCTAATCTAAAAATCATATGGAAACTCAAAGAGCCAAGGATACACAAAAGGATCTTTAAAAAGAAGAACAAAAGGGGCGCCTGGGTGGCTTAGTTGGTTAAGCATCCGAACTTTCGCTCGGGTCATGATCTCACGGTTCGTGGGTTTGAGCCCCGCGTCGGGCTCTGTGCTGACTGCCCGCTCAGAGCCTGGAGCCTGTTTCAGTCTGTGACTCCCTCTCTCTCTGACCCTCCCCTGCTCACGCTGTCTCTTTCTCTCTCTCCTAGAAATAAAAAAAAAAAAAAAAAAAAGAAGAACAAAGTTATGAGCTACC
Organism: Proteles cristata cristata; assembly: GCA_017311185.1. Taxonomy (NCBI): domain Eukaryota; kingdom Metazoa; phylum Chordata; class Mammalia; order Carnivora; family Hyaenidae; genus Proteles; species Proteles cristata. The sequence continues at coordinate 191,016 of JAESUZ010003821.1, forward strand.
CTTGACAGATTGAAAACTTAACCACACAGCTGCAATATTCAAGACGTTGTGGTACTGACATAAAGACAGATCATTGAAATAGAACTAAGAGCCCTCACATTTATAGTCAATTGAGTTTTGGTAACAGTGTCAAGATAATTGAGAGAAAGAAAAGCCTTCAACCAATGGTGCTGATGTAAAAAGATAACCACATGCAAAAGACTGAATTTCAGCTTCTTCCTAACATGTTACTTATGTAAAAATTAACTCAAAGTAACTCATCTACCTAATATAAGGGCTAAACCTGTAAAACTTCAGGAAGAAAATTTAGAAGTATATCTTTCTGAACTTGGATTAGGCAGTGGATTCTTAGGTGTGACACCAAAAGACAAGAACAAAAGAAAAGATAAATATACTGAACTTGATCACATTAAAAACTTATTGTACTGCAAGTAGTATATCAATATATCTATATATCTATATCAATATATCTATAGTGAATAGATAATGTATTGTTTAGGAGCATATTATTGCAAATCATGTATGTAATTAGACCTTGTATTCAGAATATATAAAGTATTCTTAAAACTTAATAAAGACAAATAATTCAATTTTTTAAATGTCAGAGGATTTGAATAGATATTATTTCACCAAGGGATATATGCAAATATCCAATAAACATATAGAAAGATCTTCAGTCCCATTAGCAATTATGGCAATTTAGATGAAGACCACAATTAGATGCCACTTTACATATACTAGGATGAAGGTGTAATGACGATAATCAAATGGCTTTAATAAAAAAGACAAATAATGCAAAGTATTGATGAAGATGTAGAAATTTTGAATCCTCATACACTGTTGGTGGGAATGTAAGAATGTTACAGCTAATTGGAAAGCAGTTTGGCAATGCCTAAAATCATTACACATAGAGTTACCATATGACCTATAATTTCACTTTTAGGTATCTCTCCAAGGGAAATGAAAGAATATGTTTGAAAAAATGAAGACTGACATGTATAGCAGTATTTTTCATAATGCCCAAATGAAATGTGGTATTCAGCCTTAGAATGAAGCACTTATTCACACTACAGCATGGATAAACCTTGAAAATACTATGTTAAGTGTAAAAAGCCACTTACAACAGAACACATATTCTGTGATTCCATTTATATGAAATGTACCTAACAGGAAAATTTGTAGAGACAGAAATTAGATTAGTGGTTGCTCACAGCTGAGGGGAAGCATCTGTTGATGGATACAGTGTTTCTTTTGGGGATTGTGAAAGTATTCTAAATTTATACTCTGTATTTATAAAGGTTATACAATTCTGTGAGTATACTAAAAAACATTACATTGCACATATCATATGAGAAAATGTTATGATGTGTCAGTTATATCTCAAAGATGTTTAATATATATTATATATAATTTATATATAAATACAAGTAAATTATATGTACAAATTTATATATAAATGTATATATGGTATATATTTGAAAACTTACTACATAGCTGTAATCAAGACAATGTGGTACTGATGTAAGGAGAGACAGATGAATGGAATAGGATTGAGAGTCAAGAAATAAAAGCTTTACATTTAGGATTATTTATTCAAATATAATCATCATACATTGTTATATTAGTTTCAGGTGTACAATATAATGATTCAACAATTCTATGCATTCCTCACTGCTCATCACAATTAAGTGTATTCTTAATCCCTTTCACCTATTTAACCCCCCCACCCCATCTGATAACCATCAGTTTGTTCTCTATAGTTAAGCATATGTTTTTTGGTTTGTCCTTTTCGTTTGATCTGTTTTGTCCATTTGGCGCGTGCGTGCGCGCGCGCACACACACACACACACACACACATACACTAGTTCTTCATCTGTTCACTGTAGATGGACACTTGGGTTCCTTCTGTGTCTTGGATATTGTAAATAATTAATGCTGCAATAAAAATAGGGGTGCATATATCTTTTTGAAGTAATGTTTTTGTTTTCTTTCGGTAAATATCTAATAGATGAATTATTGGATCATATGGTTATTCTATGTTTAAGTTTTTAAGAAACCTTCATACTGTTTTCAACAGTGGCTGTACCAGCTTGCATTCCCACCAACAGTGCCCAAGGGTTCCTTTTTTCTTTCTTTCTTTTTTTCTTTTAAATGTTTTTATTTATTTCTAGGAGAGAGAGAGACAGCGCGAGCAGGGGAGGGTCAGAGAGAGAGGGAGACACAGAATCCGAAACAGGCTCCAGGCTCTGAGCTGGCAGTCAGCACAGAGCCCGACGCAAAACGAACACGAACCCATGACCCCGAAAGTCAGACTTACGACAGCCACCCATGTGCCCCAAGGGTTCCTTTTTTTCTTCACATCCTCACCAACACTTGGTGTGTGTGTGTGTGTGTGTGTGTAGCCATTCTGACAGGTGTGAGATGGTGTCTCACTGTGGTTTTGATTTGCATTTCCCTGATGGTGAGTGATGTTAGGCATCTTTTCATGTGTCTCTTGGACATCTGTATGGCTTTGGAAATATGCATATTTGAGTCTTTTGTCTGTTTTTTAATCAGATATTTGTTTTTTGATTTTGAGTTGTCTAAGTTCTTTATATACTTTTGATATGAAGTCCTTATCAGATAGATTATTTGCACATTGGTGAGGTGTCTTTGTTTCGTTAATGGTTTCCTTCATTGTGCGGAAGATTTTTGTTTTGAAATAGTCCCAATAGTTTAATTTTGCTTTTATTTCTGTTGCTTCCAAAGAAAAATGTTTCTATGGTTGATGTCAAAGGAATTGCTGCCTATATTTTCTTCTAAGAATTTTATGGTTTCAGGTCTCTCATTTAGGTCTTTAATCTATTTTCAGTTTAATTTTGTGTATGGTGTAAGCAAATAGTCCAGTTTCATTCTTTTGTATGAAGCTGTCCAGTTTTCCCAACAGCATTTGTTGAAGAGACTGTCTTTTCCCCTTCATATATTATTAACTCCTTTGTGGTAGATTAACTGACCATATAATTGTGGGTGTATCTGGACTTTCTATTCTATTCTGTTGATCAGTGTGTCTGTTTTTGTGCCAGTACCATACTGTTTTGATTACTGAAGCTTTGTAGTATATCTTGAGACCTGGGATTGTGATACCTCCAGCTCTGTTCTTCTTTTCCAAGATTACTTTGGCTATTCAGAGTCTGTTGTGATTTCATATAAATTGTAGGATTGTTTTTCTCTAGTTTTGTTAACGATGTTGTTGGTATTTTGATAAAGATTTCATTACCTCTGTAGATTGCTTTGGATAGTATAGATATTTTAACAGTATTTGTTCCCCCACTGTGATGAGTTGAGTTTTGATAACAGTGTCAAAAGAATTAAATGGGAGAAAGAAAAATCTTTCCAATAAATAGTGCTGCAACGACAGGATAGCCACGTACATAAATCCCAGAATTTTATACATGTGATGTGTATATAACATCTAATATTATTTATATAACACATATACTATAATATTTATGTTCATTTCTCCCCAAAGGGATTTCTTTTTCCTTAAATGGCAGAACACGGAATGGGTAATGTGATATTACTGAAATGTTGGATTTTTCTCCATTTACATTGTGCTTTTCTTTCATGAGGAAGCCTAGGAAAATCTTAACATAAGAGAGAAGAGCTGGGTCAAATAGAAACCTAATAGGTCTGGTGTGTCCCTGCCCTGCGTTTGCCATATTTGGAGCCATGAGCCCACACAGCAAGGCGCTTCTGCTTGTTTTAACCCCTCTCGTCCGTGAGCATTTTTAATGGGCTGGGATAAACACTGTGCTGAGTGCTGATACATGCTGGTCACCTGGTGTGGAGGTGGGAAGAGTTACCCGATCACTCATGACACATCAGGTAACTTCCTTCCGGTCACACGTATCTAATAGGGATGCACACACAGAGCCTTGAAGCCACCGAACAGAGTTGGACAGCCTCTGGAGGAACTGATTTTCAGGCTGTGTCTTGAGGAGGAACTGAGGACTGTGTTTGAGTTAGGCCCTTAGGAGTCTTTAGCTGTTTGCCTGGGAGGGCTTCCTATAAGGCTCTTGTCTCTGTTGTCTCTTCCTCTTGGCAATCCTCTGCATAGCTTTTGGAGAGTAACAGTACTCCCTTGATTTACAAGTACCCCTGGATCCTTATTGACTTCACATGTGTATCAGTCTGCCCAGGAGGTTGTAACAAAATACTGTAGAGTTCATGGCTTCAAAATCAGAAGTTAATTTCTTATATTTCTGGAGGACTGAAGTCTGAGATCAAGGTGCCAGTAAAGTTGGTTTCTGAGGAGAGCTATCTTCCTGGCTGGTAGACAGCCACTTTCTCGCTGCGTGCTCACGGGGACGTTCCTCACGGTGTATGCGCACAGTAGAGAGTTCAAACTCGCTGGTGTCTCTTTCTGTAAAGACAGATGAGGGTCCCACCCTCATGACCTCGTTTCACTTTATTTCCCTACTTAGAGGTCCCATCTCCAAAAACCTCCATCCTGTGGCTTGGGGTTTTCAAGTATGGACTTGGTGAGCAGGATACAAGTATTCAGTCCATGCCAGCGTGCATGCTGCAAGCTAGCAGGCCAGAATCTGCTCAGCCTCCCACCATACCTTCTCATTCATGTTTAATTCCAGGAACACCAGTCGCGCTGTGGTTTTCCAAGGGGCCCCAGTAGTTAGGGCCTCTGGGCCTTTGCATATGGTCTTCCTGTTCTTTGAAAGGTATTTGCCCTTTCTTCCCTCCCTTCTCCACTTGGTAAACTGTTCACGCTTCAGGGAAATATTTTTTTCTTAAATAGTTTATTGTCAGGTTGGTTTCCATATAACACCCAGTGCTCATCCCAACAAGTGCCCTCCTCCATGCCCATCACCTCCCTTCCCCTCTCCCCCATCCGCATCAGCCCTCAGTTTGTTCTCAGCATTCAAGAGTCTCTCATGGTTTGTCTCCCTCCCTCTCCCCAACTATTTTTCCCCTTCTTCTCCAGCATTGTCCTCTGTTAACTTCCTCCTAATCCACCTATATGTGCAAACATAGGTATTTGTCCTTCTCTGCCTGACTTATTTCACTCAGCATAACACCCTCAAGGTCCATCCATGTTGCTACACATGGCCAGATGTCATTCTCTCTCATTGCCATATAGTATTCCACGGTATAGATAAACCACATCTTCTTGATCCATTCTTCTGTTGATGGACACTTAGGCTCTTTCCAGGTTTTAGCTATTGTGGAGAGTGCTGCTATGAACATTGGGGTACATGTGCTCCTATGCATCAGCATTTCTGTATCCCTTGGGTAAATTCCTAGCAGTGCTACTGCTGGGTCATAGGGGAGATATCTTATATCACTTCCTGTATAATCTTCCCTGACTTCCCTTCAGGGTCCAGAAGACACTTTTGTACTTACTAGCTAAACATGCAGGCAAGTAACTTATTCTGTATGAACCTGCTTCCCCTCTGTAAAATGGGAATAAAACTGGGTTGTGGTGAGGATGAAGCAGGTTAAATCACACGGAGTACCTAGAGCCCAGCGGTGCCTGCTATTAATAACCAGTATTACCCTTTGCCGTATCTTGCACACAACAGTGGGCTGCTCGGCACAGGACTTGCCTTACTGATCTTTGTGTCCCTAGGCCTTAGCACCCAGCTGTGCACTCAGTAAACACTGATTGACCCATCAACCTGAAAGCTTCCTTCTGGGTCATCCTGTACCTGTCACTTCACAGGTGACTTCACTGAGGCCCAGACGGAAGAATCTTGTCCAAGGACCAGCAGCTAACTGAGGCTGGGGTCAGGCCTCTGAGACCAGAAGAAACCTTCTCTTCCCTTTCTCATGCCGCCTGATGTGCTCACAAATTCAGAGACTCATTTTTTCTTCCCAGGAACAGTTCTGTGGGCTTATTGCAGTGATTAAGCGGCAGTAGGAAAGATTTGTATTTTCTCTGGGCTAATATGTGTGATGTTAAACTCTGCCCAGGGCAGGGTTTCTATAAGGCAGCTGCAGCAACAGTGGGGGCTGCATGGAACCACCCAGAAGCCCCTGCCAGGCACCTAATCTCCCCCCAGACCACCTCCCCTCCGCGGTCCCATAAATCGCTGCAGAGGGTATGCCAGACTGGACTGATGTGTGGAGTTTTGTGCCCCTGACAGTCATTCAGCTGAGTTATTGCCAATAGTACGTGAACATATGCATTTCACACATATGTGCTGAGACCTTTGGAATTTGTCCAAACCCATCAGAATCTGAGACTGAGGCAAAGTTCGTGACCCAAAGATAAGAATCCGGAGAGCTTCTGGAATACTTAATGCCCTTGACATTTTAATCGCTCCTATTTTTTTTTTAAACAAGGGGTTTTTTGTTGTTTTGTTGTTTAATATTGAATGGACACTTCTGACAGGCTGAATGAAAGGAGGCTCCTGTAGTACAAAGATCCCTAATTTGTTCATGAAGCCTCTCAGATCGTAGCTCCCACTCTTTGACGAACTGACTGTGTGGCCTCAGGCAAGTAGCTTAACCTTTCTGCTCACCTGTCTTCTAATCTGTGTAATAGAAAGGCACGGTTTGTAAGATGGCTTTGGTGTTAACAATTTAGCTGCCTCAGTACACCTCATTGTGTGTTTAAACAAAGGCCTCAGCAAGTGTGTGCCCAGCCTTCGTGATACTCACGGAGTCCTGTGGCTGGTCTTTGTGGCTTATCTTTGCTTGATGTTGGGGGGTAAGGCGAGAAATACAAGATTGCATTTGGTCCATAACAGATTTCATGACATGAAAGAAGGGAACATTGAGATTTAAGCCTTAATTCTGCCCATAACATTTTATGTGGCTGTGACTTAGCTACACAGCAAACATGTAATGTTCTTAGCACCATGAATTACATTTATTAAGCTTAAGTGTAAATTTAATATATATGCTGCACTTCACACAGTGTCTGGCATATAATAGGTTCTAATAAATGCTCACTGCTCATCTCTGTCCTCTTGCTATTTTTGCTCCTCAGCGGAGATTGGAGGTGGGGCTGGTGGTAGTTTCCCCATCTACACTGTACTTCTGGTGCATTGATCATGTGCTCCCTTGTGACCCAACCGTTGGGTACTGTCCCTTGCTTGCAGATAGCTGACCCAAAACCAGACCTCAGACAGCTTCCGTGGCAGTCCTGTGTTTTGTCATCAAGGGGCGTCCACCTCTGATATTATTTAGTGATAATTTCAAGTCGGACCCTGTAAACAGGCAAACAGGATGGATAGTGTTTTAGGGATTACCTAGAAATGCCAGGTCCATTCAGAGCTTTTAATTCCCACATGGTGGGCACAGGGGAGAAGGTGGCAGTTTGTACATGTTTCTGTGGGACCTCTTCACTGCAGCACATTTTAGGGATTTAAATGAGAATTGGGTCTTCCGTCCTTTCTCCTTCTGCTTCCTCATTTTTGGTTAGAGATCTCCATCCTGACCAAAAAGCACTGCTGCTTGGGCCTCTGTTTTCAAGAAGCTTCTCGAGGCAGTTTCCAGTGCTGCTTCGCCTCAGTGGCAAGGTCCTGCAGTCTACCAATGACACAGGATTACTTCCTGTGCTGCCTGGGGACACTGTGTTCAGTAACGGTTCTCAGCACTGAGGTGCTTTGACCATCATCTTGCATTTATTCTTATTTATTTATTTTTTATTTATTTCTAGGAGAGAGAAAGAGAGAGACAGCGTGAGCAGGGGGGAGGGTCAGAGAGAGAGGGAGTCACAGACTCTGAAACAGGCTCCAGGCTCTGAGCTGGCAGTCAGCACAGAGCCCGACGCGGGGCTCGAACCCACGAACCGCGAGATCATGACCTAAGCGAAAGTCGGACGCTTAACCGACTAAGCCACCCAGGCGCCCTCATCATCTTGCATTGAAATAATCTAGTCTCATTCACAGAATCAGAGACCTGGGGAGGAGAGAGAGATAGAAGAGACCTTCTGTCCTCATATTCATGCAGACACTTCTCTAGCAGGAGATAATTTATCCCACAAATTATTCATTCTCCTGGTAAATTTGAAGGGCTGAGTAACTCACTGACAGACTCCACACCTGGCGCTTTTATTTTGCCTCTCACACAATGTCCTGCCTCAGCACACGGTTGCCGCTTTTTGACCTAAAAGTTATTTTATCCTTGGTTGTTATAAGCTTTCCAGCCAATTTCCCAAGGAAATATTTAATTGAGAGAAGGATAATATAAAATAGATTGCTGTTTCCTATCCTGAAGGCAGCTGGGAAATGTACATCGCTTGCCAAAATGTTTTCTAGGAGAAACATTTAAACTGAAATTTAAAATGAATGTGAAAATTACGGTCTCTTTTTCCTCTTCCCCCACCTCTTTGTTCCTACAAATTTCTGGGAAGGAAGAAGATTTTATAATATGCTAAATGTATTTGTTTCTGTCTTTAGTCATATCCTGACATAAATAACATAGTGCTACAATCTCTCAGAAAGCCAGTTATTGGTGTATTTTTATTTATGGCTAGAGAGGTTTTACATTTTTGTAGAATTATTTAAAATACCCTGTTATTTGTGCTTATTAAACGCTGTGCAGAAAAGAGAAAATTCATGTATTCACACGTGATTCATTTGATGATGTCAAAGCCCTTAGTGAGTCTACCCTATAGAAACCCAGTTTTCTCTGTTGATGAAAAAAGATCTGCTTTCTCTTTGCAGGATAGAGTCTGAGGCCAGAAAAGTGGCATGTGAAAGCCAGTCCTGCCCAGTGCACCTCTCCGTAAACACTGTGGCTTGGCAGCTGAGGAACTCTGCCAAACTCCAGGGAGAAATTGATCAATACATATCAAATCTTTTAAAGTTATTTTCGTTGACACACACACACACACACACACACACACACACACACACACACACACACACACACACATGAGTCTTAGATTTTCCCAGAGGTATATCCTATGACACAGATTTGGGACGACTATTTTATTTAGTTGCTGAGCCCAAGAAGCACTAGTAGGAAGTACTACAGATATGTGTTAATAAGTTGAGTCGTGTGGGGGCAGCTAGAGCTCAATATTCCCAGGATAGGAGTCACATAGAGTGGTTCAGGTTGTGCCACTGAAGGAGAGAAGCCAGACTGGTTATCCACCTGCTCCTCTCTGCCACTGGTCGGGTCCCTCCTTCAGAGGAGCACTAAACCCCAGCACTTCAGACTGCCCGGCGTCTGCATGTTCTCTCCAGCAGGATTGCAGGTGTTCACATAAGATGCCACTCCTGTGTCTTGGAATGGTGAGTGCCAAATGGCCAGTTCTAGGACGCTGAGAATGCCTGTCACATAGGCTTTCTAGCACTTTGGGAAAAGGAAGACAAGATGGGAATGAGAAGCAGCAGTGACCTGTGACATCCGATAAATCCTCAAGATGGACCAGACTCCTCCCTCTGCTTTTTAAAAAATGTTTATTTATTTTGAAAGAGAGGGAGAGAGAGCAAGCAAGCATGAGTGGAGGAGGGGCAGAGAAAGAGGGGACCCAATCCCGAGCAGGCTCTGCTCTGTCAGCGCAGAACCCGACACAGGGCTCAAACCCATGAATCATGAGATCAGGACCTGAGCTGAAATCAAGAACTGGATGCTTAACTCACTGAACCACCCAGGCACCTTTCTTCTCCCCTTTTAATTTCAGTTGCACAATCATTTGTACAGGAATGCTGTAGGAATATAAAAACCACTTTTAAATGCAGCTGAAGTGAGAGAAGCATCTTCCTTTGTGGGTATCCACGAGCTTGAGCTGTCCCATTTCCTCTTACTACTTCATGGCTAGCGCTAGGCCCTGCTCGTCCATCACAGGTGCTCGGACATTCCTCTCATTTCTCTTTGCTTAACTACTTTCTAACTTCAAAAGCCTTCGAAGCCTCCCTTTGTCTGCCAGAATTTTATAGAATTCAGTCTAGCTCATAATTTCATGAGTTAGGCTGCTTTGACTCCAAAAAGTGACTTGCTCCAGCCAGTGTGGGTGGGCAGTGGTCTTATATCTTGTCCAGCCCTCTGTCTACTGCAGCCTGGCACTTCTGCTTCTTATTTGTGTCATTGTAGCAACGGTTCTGCCTTCTAAATCTTAATATTAAGTCCCATCGGTCATGCTCATCTGGTCCTAAGCTTTCCCTTCTGCCTTGACTCTAAGGGTGACTTGCATCTAGTTCATCCCCACTTCTTGTGATCCCTCTGCCACTTTTGGGGGTTTGAGGGGGCAGTTTTTGGCCACTTTTACCACCTCCATCTTCAACATGGACTCACATGCAGATTTTAACTTAAATTTACAGGCTATGTCCAGCACTTGTGAAAAGATCTGCTTCCTCACATAGTAAGAAATGAAGCAGAGTCTTTCCTTCTAAGGGAAATAGTGCTTTTTCTTATTTTTGCCTCTTCTGTTAGACTGGACAAAGGTAGTATAAAATTCTGCTGTATATCTCTGAATTCCCTATTGATTTAAAACTTAAATCCCATGTGCTCGCTTCGGCAGCACGTATACTAAAACTTAAATCCTAAGAATTTTTCCCCACTATTAGTGAATACTTTATAGTCAGCCTTCAATCTTTAGCACAAAGAGTGAGAAGTAAGAGGTTGCAGCCTCAAATCTGTAATTGATGACCTTTTCCCAACCCCTTGGCTGTTTGGCTGATAGCTGAATCATTGCTACCATAAGCAAGCAAGCAAATAAAACACAAGACAGTTTATTTCTTTTGGGGGCGAGATTGTCTTTTCTGTTGTCATAGGCATCCTAGGTGGAGGCTCAATGTTTTCCCTGCCAGAGATAACACTTCTATTTATATTGAATGAGAGAGAAAAGAGAGTTGTAAAGAGTCAGGTTGACTGAGATGCGCTTGTAGGTTCTCAGCTCTTCTTGAAAGGCCACAAACCATGTGGTCTTCTAATTCCAGGACCAATTAGTCAGGTAAACTTGGACAAAGGCATTGTTTGTTTCACCAACTGCAAAAGGAACTGATACTGCCCTACTTACCTGAAAAGGGTTTCGAAAGACCAAATAATATAATATAGGGGAAAGTGCTATTTTATAATCACAAAGAGTAATTTATTGATATGGATTCTTAAGAAGAGGGGGATAGGTTTTAAGAGCATTGTTTATTTCCAGCATAGCAGTACTTGTTCATAGGTTCTTCCTGAGTCCTGCAAAGGTGTAGAATTCTAATTTTCCTGTTAGGTATGGAAGATCTGATTCTTTTAAGCTACTAACTATAATTATCAACCTCTTGTTCTCAGCCAAAATTAACAGAATGTCAGGAACTGGCTTTGACAGGAATGAGATATGGACTTTGTTCCTCAGTAGCCAGATGGTTAAGATTAGTTTATAGTTGTTAAACCCACCATGGTCCTGAACATCTCCTGAATCAGGAAATGCCCTTTTTTCTGCTGGAGACCCACTCCAGCCAGTCCAAGGGTCCCTGAAGGATGGACAGTATTGGCGAGAGAAAGTGAGAGAGCCCCAAGATTTTTTCTGATCACCAGGCAGGCATCTCTGCACTGTCGGTTCTGGTGTCTTTATTTAAAGGTCCAAAGATAACAGGCATCAGAAAAAGGAACTTTTACAATGGAAAAGTCTTTGTGATAAGATGCTTTGAAAATTGTACACTAACAGGTTTCTAGGAAGTATTCTTGCAGAATTAACCCCAATCGTAGTGAGGTTGAGTAAATCTTACAATTAAGGAGATTAACAGGATATTCTTAGTGAAAAACAGGATAACATACATATTTGTTCTAAGTTAATAACACTAAGATTAGGACATAGATTACATATATAGATAGGCTGGGAGTCATTCTATCTGGTTCACAAGAGGAGGAATGTTTTTGAGCTGGTTAATAAGTTGTTTGTGGAAACTTTTTTGACTTGATGCTGAATGTGTAAACACCATGGAGGCCCTAAATGTGTTAGCTTTTGTTTTTGGGTTATGTTTTAGCTACTCTTATCTATCCTCGTCCCAGCCACCAGTATAAGGGAGGGTGTTTGTGGAAAGTAGGTCTTAGGGAAGGGACTGTCATATATCGCCAGTTAGAAAAGGTATAAGTATTAACTTAAGTTCTGCCCTTATCTGTTCCTAAACTCTAAATAAGGCTCTTTGTCTCAGGGCCAGGCTCAGGTGTAACTCTTGTGTTCTTAACCCCCTTTATTATCTAAGTCTTGGATCTACAAGGACCATAGGAAGAGCCTTTTGACAGTCATCCACAGTGCTTTCATCTAAAATCTCTTTTGAAGAGGCAGGAATATGCTTTTCCTTACGAGGTATCTGTGTGGGGAATATCGGTCTGATCTGGAATACTGTGAGGCCTGGTCAATACCCACAGGCTCATTTCCAACATGAGCCAGTAGTAGCAGAAGGAGATGCCAGTTTTCGTTTCTCATGGCAGGAGCTGTGCAAACACTGCCATTTCCTCGCTGTGACTGTCATCCGGCGAGGTTGGTGTGGCTCCCAGCATTTTCCCATTGCAAGATGTATTTTGTCCGATGGCGATGCCACAGTTGCCCCAACCATTGTCCTAAGAGTAAGGTGCTTAATTGGCCCTTAGGAAAATGGAGTTTGCATTTTGTGAACTTGGACAGCATTACAAGAACTCAATTCTCAGACCCATACTCCAGCATAATTTTTCATTTGTCATACTTAAGTCCACTTTACTTCACTCAAACAGTATGCATTAACTGCATTAAGTGCCTCCCATGAACCTTATATATTTTAGGATGTGGAGAGACTAGGATGGGCTCCTGTGGATGTGTTCCTGACAAACAGTACTTCTTGCTTGCTGGCTTGGGACACAGGCTAAATTTGGGAACATGAACAACCCTCAATCAGCTTATCCAGTTACTCGATTTACTTTCTGCCCCTGGGTAATTGTTTCTTTTGTTCCTTGGTGAGCCCCAGAAAGGTAGCATGACCTTCCTCTGATGTAGAGGCACTATCCCCAGCACTAGAAAGGGTTTCTTCATCTTTATCCTGCTTGGACTCCTTTGACAACCCAATGAAACCAAAAAACACTTATCAGAAATAATGTCTTTTTTTCTATTCATAGGATAAAATACACTAGAAATAAACTTTTATTTCAGAAGTCTTTAGATGAAGAACACTTATAGGTGAAGAATCCCTTTTGATATAGAAAAGTGGGACAATAACAATAAAGAGATTCACATTATTTATATTAAGCTTTATAGTGATTTTCTTTGGAAGCATTTAACAGAGTTTCATTAGGAGTATTCAAACTAGAATAGTATCTTCTCAGTATAGATGCAAAAATGTACCCAGTCCAAAGGCCACCACATTTGAGAGTCTTAGCCCCCCTTTGTGATGCCCTGTCCAATGGAATGGACCAAGGCCATGCTGAATCTTGAATATCTGGCCCTGAGTAGGGTCCCGGGGGCTAAGGTAGTTGTCAAAGCAAGGAATGAGAAATGCCAGAGATTGCATTTAAGACTGGGTAAAAACCAGAAAGGCTGGGAGGGATCAGATCAGAGTGGAAAAGTCAAGTCTAAGAAGTGGAGTGTTGATCTAGAGTAAGGATGGATTATACAAAATGCAGTAGAATCCAAAGTCGTATTAAGGGTTAATTTCTAATTCTGCTGGCTGTATCATGGTATTATGGCTCATAGTTATAAAGTATCTAGATCAATTACATCTTCTTAGGTAATAGCTACAATATTTGATATTACAGTACAGAAAAGAGGTGTTTTATGTTTTTATATATTAATAAAAATTTACATTTTTTGCAAACAAGCCCTAGTCATGAAAAACCAACCCTAGAAATGTTCTGTAATTTTAGGTGGTCTTTTAGGATAGTGTATTTGTTGTAGTTTCTTTCTGATGACTTGAAAAAGACTTCTTTGAGGCAGCGGATAGATCCTCCTCCCCCACACTGCTTGAGTAGCACTAATCCAGTGCTCTGACCACCAAACTTCCTTCATTCTCTACTCTCTCCTGACCAACAGAGCCACCTAGCGGTCATTGTAGAAAACTTTCCAATCTAGAGTTTCTTTTCCATAGTGCTTCCCAAACTATAACCTGCAGAATCTCCAATCCAGAGTTTCTTTACCATTGTGCTTCTCAAACTGTAACACACAGGATCTCCTGGAGGGTTTGATCAAAGATTGCTGTGCTCTGTTCCCAGAGTTCCTGATTCAGTAGGTCTAGGGTTGAGCCCGCTCATTTTTTTTTTTTTTAATCAAGACCCGCACTTTGAGAACCACTGCTTTACCATTATGTTCTATCTTTTAAGGAGGCTTTGCACAGGCTCTGCCCTATGCTTTTCAACTATTTCACTGACCGTGGATCAGTTAACACTTCAGGTCAGCTGCTTTTTCATATGAAAACACATTTTCTTATGTAAGTGCCTTTTTGTGACATTACATCCACCTTTCACCCAAGATACCTTAGTAAAAATACTTTCCTGCCTTTCTTTTCCTCTCATTTCCCCTCCTTTGGTGGTAATTAAGATTTAAAAAAGGAAAAAGAGAAGCCCCACATAGTCTGCTAAGCATGGCTAGTTAACACATTTGATTAGGTAAATAACACCACAGATTTTGAAATGTACTAATTGCCATTATATACAGAAGCCTTAGAAAGTGTCCAATTATTTTTATCTACAGTAAAGTTTCACTGGCTCCCACATCTTCCTCTAATGAAAAAATTGTGCTTTCATAAAAAAAATAATATTCAAGGTCGAAAAAGTTCTTTTAGGTGTTTGGTATTGTTGACTATATTTTGTTTAAGACATAGAATAGTATAAATACTATCAGTTAAGGAGTTTTTGAAGAACCATAAGCATAATTGCTAATCTTATTTCTCTGTAAAATGGTTCTAGCTTCCAGAGAAATCAACTTATAAATGAACCTTTGGAAACTGCCTATTTATAAGTTTAGGGTCAACAGTGTTCATACAAGACTTTGACATTTCAGTTTCATGTACCTATAGAAATCACAGAGAACTCTCTTTGTAATAAAAAAAAAAATACAGGTGTCAGAGAGACATCTGTTTGGAGCTTAAGACTTTTAATCAAAACCAAATGGATTGTGACTCTGAATCACACCAAAAACTTCAGAGTTGTCACTGTAGTATTTTTAAAGACCCTTACATTTTTATTTTACTTTTGGAGCATTTTGAAAAGAAAACCAAACAAACAGCTATTCCTCCATCTTTTCAGAAAACAAAACAAAAATACATCCACAAGACATTGATGCATGTGCAGTTGCCTTAGAGGCAGCATGGCAATCCATCAGTCATTTCCCTAGCCCTGGTGTCTCCCAGACAGAAAATGAGAAGCTTGCGTGTCACCTTCCCTGAGAGCTCTAGGTGGAGATGAAAGATGCATGGTGGACGCCTGACCCCACCTTTGTCAGTGTCTGCACAGCCACTGGGACTTCATGTGCCAACTGAAAAAATACCAGGGACAAACTTGTAAACAGAGGCTTTCTTTGAAGTTAGGCAGACAAGTGGATTCAACACAGTTGCATGTGTAAGTAAAATTGGGCATGCTTTTTTCCTAGAAACAGACAGGACTTTTGACACAGCAGAGCCACAAGTAAGCTCATTTATTTAGTAGGACCTTTGTGACCAGCCGTCTTAGATCTCTGGACCTCAGGAAAATAAGGAAAACCATGTGGCAAACTGAAACATCAGGGTTCCCTGTGTCTGTTTCCAGGTTTCTTCTTGAGGAACGATGGAGTCATGCATCTGCTCTGCATTCTTCCGAGATCCAGCTTCTACAGCCCAAGGCATGATAAGGTATTGGTTTATGGAAAATAAGTACTCAAGCAAGTAAAGGTATTGCAGACACCCTTTATCCCAAAGACACAAGACTTTGTAGGGAAACATGGGACTCAGTACTCTATTACCTTCAAAATATTTCCCATCTGGTTTAAAGTAAAGAACTCTAAAGAAGTTGGTTTGTTTGGCTCTGAGAGAGAAACTCTTTGGATTTAAGACTTTGTGACTGACTGAGACTGAAGAATTTCGACTGGGCTGCCCCAAATAGTTCTGGGCAGAGTGTTCTCTCCATAGGCTATTGTAAGGTAATTCAGCTCTTGTCTCCTATGGGGCCCACTGCACTGAGCCCCTCAGGGGATGAGGACCATATTGTATTCACTACAATTCAAATTGAAATTACCCTGCATTATGCTTACTTGAAATTCAAAGCCAAACTCCTCAGTGACAAAAACTGCATTCTCTTATCAGAAAAATTCTTTTATAATCTATTGGACTCATTACACTCATGTACTTAATTCCTATCTATATCCAGTTTGAATTGTCTTCAGCTCAGGAGTTTATGATAATCATGCAGTCCAAAATGACCTCCAAAATCCTGGAGAAACATGGGGATCGGAGAAGCATGGCAAACTCTCTTGTCAAGAGTAAGGGATTCTCCAGCTTGAGTCCCTTTTTGCCTTCTCCTTTCTTTGCTTTCAAGGCAGGATTTCTACCATCTCTTGGCATTTTTGATCACTGAGCTCTTCCTTTGCCAGCCAGCTCCAACATTCTTCATTGATGAGGAGCCAGAGAGCCCAGGCAGAATATCAGTGCATCTCTCTGTCCAGCAGGCAGCACATCTGTATTTATCATGGTAGGAATAATATCAGCATATGCAAAAAACAGCTGCTGCCTTAGGGTCTCCAGCACCCAAGAACAAAAATAAGTCCAACCAACCTAATATATTTTCCACTGTGTGTCCCACAAGTTTGAAAAGAGCTCCTTAAATTGTTTTTGTTTAAGCATTTTTATGGCCCCAGGGGGAAAAATATCTATCAAATTTAGTAAATGCATTTTACGTTGTGGCACTTTGAGATCCAACCATATCATCTGTAATGAAAACAGAGAACCTTTAAAATAACTCTAAAAAAAAAAACAACCTCTCTCCCAGAGACATGGCCTGAACCAATGCCAAAGATTTCAAGCTAGTGAACCAGCAAAGAAGTCAGATAAATCAGAATGAGTGTAACAGATCTGATCTATTTCAGCTCAGATTAACCTCTTTACTATGTCTTCAATGGCCAAAAATCCTGGGTTGCAAGAATAAAAGTGTTTAATAGAGCAGAACTTGGGGGAAAAAAATAAAAAGAGAAATTGCATAAAGAAAATTGAGATGTGTGACCATGGCTATACATGACCCGACTACGGTAAGAGTCAAGAGCAGACGAGGGAAGGATTCTGTAACGTGCCAATCTGAAAGGCAGATTTATTTCACTTGTATATAATAATTCCAGATCCTGGTGACAATTTACATTATTTGGCAACAGCTGCTTATAGGTCCGGTAACAATAGCATTGAATAACCTCATAATGAACAAATGCGGATTTCACATTGGTGTTAATTGCATTTCATGCTCTTCGAAAACCCCAAGCAGGCTGTGTGAAAAATTCAGAACCAGGTTCTGCTTTTCTGATTATTTTTATCCTGAGGTGAAAGCCCTTTCCAAATCTTAAGAAGGAAGGTGCAGGGTGGGACAATGATCCTGAGTCATGGACCAACTGTGTCTTTCTGGGCCAAGATCTGTGGATATTTTCTAAGAATGGAGGACACCCATTCAAGTTTGCAAAAGGTGTGTAGAGGAACACATTCCTGGGGTCTGACCAGAACTGGGACAGATTTTATAGCATCTGGGGGTTCCTTCCCCTTTGTCAGTCACCATGTTGGGTTTAGTCCTGCAATTTAAGTATCACAGTGAATAGAAGAATCCAGAGCTGAATCCATGCATGTAGTCTTTGAGTAAGAGTCTAACTTGCATTTCTCATGCTTTCCCTTACCCATTTTAATTAGATACAATTGACATGTAAAATTGTTTAAGATATGCAACATAATGATTTGACAAATGTATATATTGTGAAATGATTACCACAATAACTTAACATCCATCACCTTACATAGTTTTTTCTTGTGATGAGAACATTTTAATTCTCACACTGGTTTTTTTTTTGGAAGTTTATTTATTTATTTTGAAAGATAGAGTGCAGGTAGGGAAGGGGCCAGGAGGGGAGGGAGAGAGAGAATCCCAAGCAGGCTCTGCACCACCAGGGTAGAGCCTGATGCAGTGCTCAAACCCACAAACCTTGAAATCATGAGGGAGCCTGGGTGGCTCAGTCATTTGGGAGTCTCAGGTCATGATCTCACTCACAGGTTTGAGCCCTGCATTGGGCTCTGTGCTGACAGCTCAGAGCTTGTTTCTTGCTTCAGGTTCTGTGTCTCCCTCTCTCTCTGCCCCACCCCTACTCACGCTCTGTCTCTCTTTCAAAAATAAACGTTTAAAAAAAATCATGACTTGAGCCAAAGTTGAACACTTAACCAACTGAGCCACCCAGGTGCCCTTAATTCTCATACTTTTAAAGTGGATATAAACTTTACTAGGACTTTGCCACAATGTAGGTGCTGATTGAACAGGTCTGGGGTGGAGCTCAAGATTCTTCATTTCAAAGGAGCATCCAGGTGATACCAGATGCCACAGCTCCCTGGACCATACTCCCAGCTAGGTTTCAAATGTCAGGCACTTCAACAGTTTTGGGACTATACAGCTCTGAACTGTACTGAAATTTGAACTCTGAGACAAGAAGTGAGTTACATCACATGGCACCCGGTGATGCTTGGAAAGGCATCCTTTCCAAGGCAAGTTGGTCTAGTTTCTGACTCCTTTCCCTCATAATTTACTATGATTTCTCCATAAACCTTGTTGGGCTGCAGCCACAAACATTGTTCTCATTTTTACTGTAGACATTTTCACATTTACCCAAGGGTACCCTGGAGAGAGCTATGACAAATCTTTGGATATGTGTTAAAGTCTGTGACCCTTTCTCGGCTCTGATATTCAAAAATGTTACTTAGAGACAGGAAAAATATAAATTTCGAGCACCAGCTTTCTTTCCCACTTGAAGACCCTATTATCATTTAAATATTTATTAAGACAAGAAGTATATAGCACCAGGCTAAGAACTATAATCTTTCTTTACAGTGTGAGACTTAGCGTAGACTATCCTCACTTTACACAACTATTCACATTCTGTGATTAAAATCTGGGAGCTCTACATGAATCGTGCTAAATGAGTACATAATATTAATACACGTGTTTACTAGTTTTATGACTATATGAATTTTTATTATGGAAGATATGTTATCAGAAAATGCTCCAATAATGAACTCTTAAGGTATTTTGCCTAAAACTGTACATACTATACTGTATTAAGGTGCCTGTAGTACATAAGGTTCATGTAAATTCATGTCTTAATAGGTCACCAATGGGTTTGATGATAGCTGGAGTCATGGGATGGAAGAAAGTAATTCAGTGGAATCTTGGGGAAATATCTCTTTCAGTGTAAAAGTCCCTCCTCTAGACCAGCTGAGATGTCCCTTCTTTAATAAAGTTCCTATCCTCTACGCAAAACACTAAGTAAGATTATTAAAGTTGAAAAGGATTTTAGACTCCTCTAATGTAAGTAGGGTGACCCTAGGATTTATCTTCCAAACTGGGACATTTTTGAAAGTTAAATGGGGCAGAACTAATATAATTATACTGAATTATATTAGTATATAATTATATGTATGCTGATATATATAAATATAATATATATTATACTAATATAATTATACTAATTATACTGAAACAACAGAGGTAAACCAGAAGTGTCCTGAGAAAATCAGAATGTGTGCACACCCTAAATATAATCCCACCTTCTAATGAGGAGAAAAATCCACTCAACCACATCCCAAACCATTGGCCATCTGACCTCGTTTCTGGAATTCCTCCAAGAAAAGGGTATTTATTCCTACATAGTGGAGCTTATTTCAATGTTGGATTGGTTTAGTTATTAAAATGTCCTGTATGGGGTGCCTGGGAGGCTCAGTCGGTTGAGCATTCAACTCTTCTTTTTGGCTCAGGTCACAAACCGCAAGGTCATGACCTGAGCTGAAATCAGATGCTTAACCAACTGAGCCACCCCGGCACCCAACACCATATTTTCTAGCATGGATGAAGTTACCTGGCAAGTTTTAAATTCTTCATTGAGAGAATTAGTGGAAGTCTTGGTTCTTGTGTTTGCAGTATAAGGGACATAGATTGTGTGACCTTCAAGGTCCCTTCCAGTTCCAGAAACCTGTTAGTTTCATGGGTGCAGCAATAAGAAGACTCCTACAGCAGGAGCCTGGGTCCCCACCTGTATCCAGGCCATACTATCAATTAGCTTTCGTGACTGAGGAAAGTCCTTCCTGTCCCTGAGGATTTCCATGCTATAAAATTGGGAGCCATGCCTTGAATTTTATAAGGTCATCTTCTTTCTTTCCTTGAGTGTGCCCTATGTTATTTGTAAGGGGACCGGCTTCCTTTATTTTTCTTGCTGTACTTTCTTCCATGTTGTCCAGTGACTATGTCTAGACTAGGGAGCTGGCTTTCACTGAGGTCCAATGTGACCAGTAGCCAAGCCCATGGCCCAGGGAAGCTGGGGAACAAGAGCAACTGGTCTTATAGAAGGTCAAAATCAACTGCTATGTCTGTGCAGCAATCTTAGTAGTAAACATCAAGTGTGTCAGAACTACACAGTGAAGCTTAGCATTTCACTGCACTGTTCACATCTTAAGCCCTGAAAAAATAATTGCCAGGTTCTCAGAATTAACTCATAACTTCCTTTTTCCAGTATGCCACAGAGCATCGCAATTAGTATTTTAAGTTGTGAAATGTTTTAAACATACTGTATAGAGAGCAATATTCAACTTACTGATACCAATGAACCTATCCCACTAATTTAATGGATATCAACATATATCTATGTATTTGCTTCATATCTTATTTAAAAATTAATATTACAAATATAATTAAAGTCTAGCTCTCTCCCCCCAACTCCCATTCCCCCCCACCCAGGAGTAAACACTGCCCTGAAGTTGGTATATATCCTTTCAGTAAGTTTTTTTTTTAATTCTACAACATGTGCATTTTTTCTTTAAAAAATACATATGTAATGATTGTGTGCCTTAAAATTGTACATAAGTGGTATTTTTCTATAGGAATCTAACGTTGCTTTTTCACCTGATACTATTTTTGTTGTTTGTTCATGTTGCTACTTGTAAGTCTAATTCATTCAGCCTCACTTCATTATAGCATTACACTGGATGAATGAACATCTTTTATTTATTTAATCCTCTATTGAGAGATATTTTTATAAAGATATTCTGGGAAGGAGAATCCAGGGTTGACTTAAGGGCCCTTCTTCTGGTTTCCATTATTTCCTAAGGCTGGCCCTTCTATAGCATCTGTCATAGTGTGTTTTCATCATTGATTATCTTTCTTTATAACTACACTAAAAAGACTTGAGAGTAGATACAGTTCAATCCATTCATGTAGTCATTCATTCAGCAAGCATTTGAAATTACCAATTATATTCCAGGAAGTTTGCTCTATATATTTTGAAAGTCAAAGACGGAATAGTTCCAAAACAGAGATTTAGCCTAGAGTAGACATTGTGAACCGGACTGGAGATTTATGGGCTAGGTTCATCACAGAGTTGAGGTTTATATTGTTTTGTTTATAATTAAGCCAACTGAACTGCGTGGCTCAGTTGATCATCTGACTCTTGGTTTCAGCTCAGGTCATGATCTCTCAGTTGGTAGGTTTGAGTCCTGCATCTGGCTCTGTGCTTTTGGGATTCTCTCTCAAACTCACTCTCTCTCTCTCTCTCTCTGCCCCTTCACTGCTCATTCTCTCTCTCTGTCTCTTTCTTTCTGAAAATAAATAAATAAACATTAAAAAAATAAAAATTGAGAGACTACATACAAATCCAAGGTTCTAGCCAGAACCTTCTGTGCTTCCCTGGAACACAGCCTGTACTCTTCCTTGTTGATAACTGTCTGGGGCTGGGTGCTGGCTGTGCCTGTTAGATGAGCCATGCTTTCTCTACTTGGTGGCTTCTCTCATTAATAGTATGTCTTTGCTCCTTATAGATCTTTAAGTTTGTCATGCTTTCCACAGAGGAATATGGAGGAGCCAGGGCTCACACCATATCTGTAGGTATGATGAGATCATATCTGACTGAGACTATGTACAGGGACAGAGCAGAGGGTGAAGAGGTAGTACTATCTAAGCAGTAGTGTAGTGTTGATGAGGACTCATGATCTTTATTTACCACTCTCCCATGGGGCTGTGTTCCTGTCACTTTCTCCCTGTACTTCACTCAGTTTTAGCTTTATAAAAGGATTTGATCCATTTTTTATGGTAGTGATGTAATAATATTTTCCTCAAATTACCTTCCACAACATTAATAATATCCATTTTCCTTTTTTTTTTTTTTTTTACTTTGCACTTTTCCTGATAGGTCTTTGCTCCTCCTTCTTTTATTTGTAAATTTTTAGCATCATTTCACTATATATGGTTCTCATATGTGATACATTTTTGGTTTGGGACCGTTATCTTTTGATAAAGAAAGACAGCCACTTTACATTTATTATTCTTGTGTTTTAATAAAGTAATTTAAGCAAATGTTTAACTTACGTTTTAGACCTTCTTTTACATCTTCTGATTTTGATGCTCTCATTTTTTTGTGTGTAAGTTTTTGTTGGTTTGTTTTGTTGATTATGTTTTGTCATGTGGTTTAATATGTGCAGTGGTGATCAAGATACAGAATATTCTGATTCTCAGCATATCAGAGATTGGTTTTACATTTATAAGGTACATAATTAAATGTGCATTTCTTCATCACAGACAAGACAAGATAGTATTTCATCTGTCCCTGCCCAAGGGGCAAGTTAGCATGTCATCATGGCCCAGCCCTTCCTGCCCCTCAACTCTCTCTCACCGTCATAAGTGGACAGACACCTTTTAATAATTGTGTCATTATCATGTCTGTTATGTAATGTACTATATAGAGCTATGTTAATACGTGACTAGTTTTCCTTCAAAGGGAAAGAAAGGCTTGTTGTTGTTGTGTTTGACTGATTTTCCTGAACACTCCAAATCCTTTCAGGACAATCACCCCTTTCCCTTTTTCCCCATGAGTGTGTGAGCAGGGGAATGAATGAGAAGAGGGGAAACATGCATAGCAAGGAAGAAGGATGTTCATAGGCAATGCTTATGTGGGTGCCTAGTTTTCTGGTGTCTATACCCATGGTGACCCAGTGTCAAGTCCCCTAGGGACCTGGGGTTGGAGTGATGTGCTGCTTAATAACTAACCTTCATGTTGTTTTATAGAGAATAATAGAAGAAGGAACTACTAAGCATGAATGCCAAATGAAGAGGGTGTGAGAAAATCCAAGATAACAGTTTTAAGGTTTCAAGACTCAGTCGTTTACAAATTTGCTTACCTGTCGATTTTAGGAGTGCTGATTGCCTAGGCGTGCTTCCCGTTTGATGACTTACAGGAGACGAGATGGCTGGGGGCTGAAGCTCTTTTGCCAGGTTTTCAGATTTAGATGTGCCACATTATCTGCCTGAGCCTTTGATTCCTGTCTGTCCGTTAAAGGGAATAATAGTACTCTCTTCATGGCGTTAAGCGAGTTAGCAGCTGTAAAGCACTGTGGCTGTGCCTAGTAGCTCTTAAGTCATCAGTTAAAATATATTCCTTAGAGATTTTTAGGTCTGCTGCCTAAGAAATTCCCAAGTTTATCAAATTAGCAACTTCCAAATTTGTTTCATACAGGGAATCACAGGTCTGTAGCAAAATGTGTGGACCACTGGTCCACACAGTCACTGAGACAGGACTCTGACACCTGGACTTCTTTCTAAGTATATGAACCAAGGTGTTCAACAGTTGCACACTCAGCCCTTCTCTAATTTGCTGACTCAGAAATTCTCAGATCTGCTGCGTTTGTCACCCCGTCTCCCTGACTTGTGGTGACCTCTTATGCAATGTGTAGTTTGTTGTTTATCTCTCTCTTCCACTCACAGACTCGTTTGATGGTGTTTCCCTTTCCTTCACCCTCATGCTCTCCCTCATATTGACCTGTGTGTCACTGCTGAGCATTGCCTTTGCATCCATGGGTCACCATTTATCCAGGTCTCCTCTGGAGCTCATTATTTATCAGTGTCCCCTCTGCTAGGTCTCATCAAGGTTCATTCTGAACTTTCCTAACCATTCTTTCTAGATAATTCTGCTTATCCCCATGGCTTCAGTGACCACCTATGTTGACTCCCGGTTCTGTGTCTCAAGCCAAGGTCTCAGTCCTGTTCCAGTTATTTACTGAACATCTCAGTAAACCCTCATCCTCATCATGTCTCAAAGTGACGATCTGTCTGTCCCCCTCTGTCCTCAGCCTCGTATTATTCTATGTTGTCTGTCTCCAGGAATGGACCATGCTTTATCCGGGACACTTGTCAGAAGCCTTAAAGGTCAGAGATCACTTGCCCCACCTCCTTTCAAGGGCACAGAACTGTTGAAGTGCTAGTTGCAGTCGCACCAAGTCCATCACACTCTCTTTGCCCCCACCACTAATGATTGCCTCTGGCCCTTCCCATATGTGTCCAGATTGATGCCAGAGCCCTTTTGTTTTCTGGTTCACTTCCTTCTGTTATGTGTTCTCCACATTTTCAATAATTGTTTGAAAATGTAATGTTTCTCCTATGACTTCCCCTATCTTTGAAATCCTATAATGTTTACTCATAAACTTTAGGGTAAACCCTAAATCCTAACTATGGCAAACAAAGCTCTTTATCACTTTGCCACTGCATCCCTCTCCTGTCTCACCACTCACCACCCTCTGATGACCTCATGCAGTTCAACTTGCATCTAAGTATATGTACTCCTTTACTTATCCTTGCTGCGTTCCCTTCAAACATGTTCTTCTCTTTGTCTAGAACACCTTTCCCTCCCTTTATCATCAAATCTCTTTATCATCTGTAATTTCCTCTTATTCTTTAAGACCAAGTTCAACTCTCACCTCTTCCACTAGTATCCCCATGAACCTCTGTGTCCTTAGTCAAAATTTAGTTCTGAGTAAGGGGCTGGGACTGAAGTGACTTTGTGACTTAGAGGCTCAAACTGTCAAAAGCTACTTCCATTCCTCTTTCTCTACCACAGAGCCTTAGAGGCCACATGTTACAAATGGCATTGCTGTAAGAAATCTCTTCTTTCTCAGTCACAGTCCTGCAGAAAACAGGTGGTATCTTTGTGAAGGAATCTGTAAATAATTTTATAAAAGAAAGAATAATTTAGAAAGGTGTCGAAAGTGTTAAGGGACACAACAAGGGGTATTGAGGTACCTGAGCACTAGCAACAGGGCATAGTTGAAAATGGTGTTCCTGGATCTGAGTTGAAAGCTACAGCTAAGGAAGATGGTCCCTAACAGAAGCTATAGTTATAGGAAGATACGGTGACTAGCATAATTGCAACAGATCTGGCAGGGGTATGAGTTATAAATACTCCAATCTCTCTTATCCTTCCCTGGGATCTGCAGCTGGTTCTTCCACATTGGCCACACTTGATGTAAGCCCAGGTATAGTGGAGCTCAAATGTTGGAGCCTCTAGAGGTTAGCCTCTCAATGGATATAGGGAAAATCATTTGGGGGATAGAATGAAGAATAGGCAGGTTGTACCCCGAAATCTGTATCTGATACTCAGACTTGGTGAAGGTTGTAAAGGTTTCTCTACCATGTGGGTTTCTAGTGAATATTAGGAGGTGAGATTAAGACCTAGTCTGTTTTCAACATGATACTCTACATAGAAAACCCAACGACTCCACCAAAAGCCTACTAGAGCTGATCCATGAATTCAGCAAAGTTGCAGGATACAAAATCAATGTACAGAAATCAGTTGCATTTTTATACACCAACAATGAAGCAGCAGAAAGGGAAATCAAGAAACTGATCCTATTCACAATTGCACAAAAGACCATAAAATACCTAGGAATAAACCTAACCAAAGACATAAGAGATCTGTATGATGAAAACTATAGAAAACTTATGAAGGAAATTGAAGAAGACACAAAGAAATGGAAAAACATTCCATGCTCATGGATCGGAAGAATAAATACTGTTAAAATGTCATTACTACCCAAAGCAATCTATACATTCAATGCAATCCCAATCAAAATTGCACCAGCATATTTCTCAAAACTAGAACAAACTATCCTAAAATTTGTATGGAACCACAAAATACCCCGAATAGCCAAAGTAATATTGAGGAAGAGAACCAAAATGGGAGGCATCACCATCCCAGACTTTAGCCTCTACTACAAAGCTGTCATCATCAAGACAGTATGGTATTGGGACAAACACAGACACATAGAGCAATGGAATAGAATACAGAACTCATACTTGGACCCAAAAGTGAACAGCCAACTAATCTTTGACAAAGCAGGAAAGAGAATCCAATGGAAAAAAGCCTCTTTAACAGATAGTGCTGGGAGAACTGGACAGCAACATGCAGAAGAATGAAACTAGATCATTTTCTCACACCATACACAAAAATAAACTCAAAATGGATAAAAGACCTGAATGTGAGACAGGAAGCTATCAAAGCCCTAGAGGAGAAAGCAGGAAACAATCTTCTTGACCTCCACCACAGCAACTTCTTACTTGACACATCCCCAAAGGCAAGAGAATCAAGAGCAAAAATGAACTTTTGGGACCTCATCAAGATTAAAATCTTCTGCACTGCAAAGGAAACAATCCATAAAACTCATAGACAACTGAAGGAATGGGAAAAGATAGTTGCAAATAACATATCAGATAAGGGACTAATATCCAAAATCTATAAGGAACTCACCAAACTCCACACCCAAAAAATAAACAATCCAGTGAAGAAATGGGAAGAAGACATGAACAGACACTTCTCCAAAGAGGACATCCAGATGGCCAACCGACACACGAAACGACGCTCATAATCCCTCCTCATCAGGTAAATACAAATCAAAACCACACTGAGATACCACCTCACTCCAGTCAAAGTGACTAAAATGAGCAAATCAGAGGACTCAAGATGCTGGTGAGGATGTGGAGAAATGGGCACCCTCCTACACTGTTGGTGAGAATGTAAACTTGTGCAGTCCCTCTGGAAAACAGTGCAGAGATTCCTCACAAAATTAATGATAGAACTCCCCTATGACCCAGCAATAGTACTGCTGGAAATTTACCCAAGGGATACAAGAGTGCTGATGCATAGGGGCACATGTACCCCAGTGTTCATAGCAGCACTCTCAACAATAGCCAAAACATGGAAAGAGCCTAAGTGTCCATCAACGGACGAATGGATCAAGAAGATGTGGTTTATCTATACAATGGAATACTATATGGCAATGAGAGAGAATGACATCTGGCCATGTGTAACAACATGGATGGAACTTGAGGGTGTTATGCTGAGCAAAATAAGTCAGGCAGAGAAGGACAGATACCATACATTTGCACATACAGGAGGATTAGGAGGAACTTAACAAAGGACCATGGGGGAGAAGAAAGTAAAAAATAGTGGGGGAGAGGGAGGGAGGCAAAGCATGAGAGATTCTTGAATGCTGAGAACAAACTGAGGGCTGATACGGGTGGAGGAGAGGGGAAGGGGATGATGGGCTTGGAGGAGTACACTTGTTGGGATGAGCACTGGGTGTTATATGGAAACCAACTTGACAATAAATTATTTTAAAAAAATAAATAAAATATATAAGTGTAAAAAAATACTTAGTCTGTTTTAGCAGTAGCTTCTAAACCATCCTTCTAGCCCTAGTTAATAAATCTTATTCTCCAAGATATCTTCCCTGAACCCTCAAGTTGGAATAAATGCCCTTCTCTGTGTTCACTTAGCTTCCAATTTCTACCTCTTTTCCGACACTTACCAAAATATGATGAAATTCTATCTCTTTATGTGTCCTTCTCCCTCACTAGACTCTAAGCTCCGTAGGAACTGCATCCTATGCATCTTTGAACCATTAGCTCCTGGCATGTATCTAGAATCTAGGATCCCTCATTTTGACTGATAGATTTTTGCACAGAAACACACATTTTACACGAAGCTCTAAGTCCTCAAATTGCAAACTGTCTCTTGTATTGCACCAAGAGTGCATGTGACACACCGATCACTAACAAACTGGTTCATAGCATGTGATATAAAATTGATTCAGTAGATGGAGTAGAATTCCTGGTCCATTGAGGAAACAAGTAGAACTATCCAGTCCCTTTATGTGTTATATTAACAAGACATCTCACCCAGAACATTGAAGAGCAGCAGTGTGGGACAGGCATAGTGTCTGCCATATGGGTGCTTATCGCCTGTGACCAAACTTTCTGATACAGATAGGTACACTAAGGCTAATGACAGAACTTGACACTTATTTCAGCTTTGCTTAGTTGCACCGTGTCTTTCTATTTGAAAACGATATGTATAATGGAAAGCCCATGGGCATTAGGGTTAGATTAATTTGAGACAAAATTATAGGATACCACTTTCTGCATTTGGACTAGTTTCTTCATTGTTCTGAGCCTCAATTTCCTTATCTGTAATACCTGCAAAAGGGGTTGTGTGGAGCTTAAAATTAGAAACTTTTATAAAGGTTAAGGTTCATTGGTTCCTTTTGCTTTACATTAATGGCACCATGCTCAGGGACTGGAGATAGTGATGAGACTATTCCATCCTACACACTCTGCAGAAGTTTAGCTGTAGAGTTGCCAGTGTAGGTAGGTGTGGATGGATATCAAAGGGAAAGACAGGCTTTTAGATAGGATTAATACAAACAAATACCTGAATTGCTTAAACTACAGTAACTGGATCAGGTCTAAATATGCTCTGTGTTCACCTGTAAACACAAGCTGAGTTTTTGAATCAGGTATAGTGACAGGTAGGAGCTCCTGTGTTCTTACTCAAACCTCCTTTGCTCTTTATTTCATTATAGCCTGTCAGTGACCTTCTTGAGGCTGCCCAAGACTCATTTTCCACCCCTTCTCCTCCTATAGAACCCAATACTCACCACATCCAAATAACACACAGTAAACAAAGCTGATGTGGAAGGGAAGTATAAAATCTTCCAAATAAAATGAGGAATGTGAAACCACTCTGTCTCCATTTTCTGCTGTCAATTTTTGCTGAGTGTCGGAACACAGTCCCATAGTAGACAATGCCATCTTGTGGTTCTTGTGAAAATCATTCGTTGGAAAAGCCAAGGTCATTGTTTATTTTCCTCCACTAGTGTTCTTTCCTGTCATATTTTTACGGATGAAATCATCATCCCCTAAGATTTCACATAACAAAA
Source organism: Proteles cristata cristata (assembly GCA_017311185.1). Classification (NCBI taxonomy): domain Eukaryota; kingdom Metazoa; phylum Chordata; class Mammalia; order Carnivora; family Hyaenidae; genus Proteles; species Proteles cristata. The sequence continues at coordinate 220,157 of JAESUZ010003821.1, forward strand.
AAAGAAGCCAGATTATTGATAAAGCAGCAGGTCATTCTACTATGGAAAAATCCTGCTACGTGTCTATAAAGAATTTTAATACAGTTATGCATTTGACAGAAAGATAAAGACAGGCTGGCTCGTGGTTTGTTTTCCTTGGGAAGCAGTCATGCATTACTTTTAAAATAATGTAGCCTGGAATACTGATTCCCATGCCATACCGTCATCCTGTGTGTCAGCACTTTGAATAGTGAATCCTGTGCAGAAAGGTCTTATCCACACTTGTCCAAAAATGTTTCCTCTGGGTTATAGTCTGCACATAAAGGTTTCAGCAGCAGAAGCTTTTTGGGAGACTTTTTGGCATTATGTGAGTGTTGTGGGTTTAGCTATATTTCCTTGGAATATAAAAATTGGAGGTTTTCATTCGTTACTTTTGACACATCAGGGAAATCAAACCAAAACTCATTTTGGATCCTGAAGTGATTAATCCATAGGGGTCTCAAAGTTGAAATAATCTCATGATGCACTGGAATAGTTGCGACAGCAATATTTTGTCTCTCTTCCATTCGGAAGTGACCAGAAACAGCATTTTAAAAAAATCTTTCATGAACACACTGAGTACTTTTATGTATAATAAACATACTAATTAATATTTATTACATTGTTTGTAACTCAGTTCTAATGGAATGTACTTAAACATTGTGGTTTTAAATTATTTTTTTTAATTTTTTATTTATTTCTAGGAGAGAGAGAGACAGTGTGAACAGGGGAGGGTCAGAGAGAGAGGGAGACACAGACTCTGATATAGGCTCCAGGTTCTGAGCTGGCAGTCAGCACAGAGCCCGACGCGGGGCTCGAACCCATGAACCGTGAGATTATGACCTAAGCAAAAGTCGGACGGTTAACCAACTAAGCCACCTATGCGCCCCTGTGGTTTTAAATTATTAATATTTAAAATTTTATTTGTCATATACTTTATTCAAATACTTTGATAACATCTATGGGAATAAACCATCTGTGTTTTGGAAGACAATTTGGCCTTCCAAGACTTCAAATATATCTCATAACATATATTCATTCAGTAAATATATATTCTTTGAGGACTTACTAGGTCCAGACACTCTGAAGTGTTAGGGCCCAGAATGGAAAAGATATGTTTCCACTCTCAAGTAATTTATAGTGTAATCAGAGGAAGGACAAATAAATAAGCAATTACAAATTCATGCAATTAGCTCTATAATGGGAGTTTTAGGGGTTTTATAGGCAAATATTGGAGCAATACAGCAATCCAATATTAAGAATAAATAGGCTTCTAGACAGAAGTGACAAAATAAAAGATGAGAAAAAATTTAGGTGAAATAGGTGTGAATTAGTATTTCACCCAGACAGAAAAGTATGTGCTTTTCTAAAGACTTGGACCAGTTGGGCCAACACTTAAAGTAACCATTGCAAGCTGCTTTAATAACCTCAATAGCATTCCTACTGGTTTCTCTTTATTAATTTTTCTACTTTCATACCCATCCTAGACACAGCAGCCTGTAAACCCTTTAGAAAATTTAAACTAAAACACAACTCATAAAGCTATACAAAGAGATATACTCAAAAATACTATTAAAAACTAAGTTAAAATTCTAAAAATTGTTCATGTTATTCCACAGGAAGACAAGAAAATAGAAACACAGGAATTAGAAACAGAGTAAACAAACAAAACTTTAAAAAATGTAAAAAATTTTAGACTTAAGCTCTAACATATGATTAATTGCCTTAAATGTAAATGGTCTATATATATTAATTAAAAGGCAGCGATTGGCAAAGTAGATGAACTCTTAATAGATTTAACACCAAAAATAAGATGTGAAATGAATGAATACAATGTGAATGTGAAAAAAATTAATAAATTTGAACTTAAAAACACCAAAAATAAGGTGTGAAATAAATGAATACAATGTGAATGTGAAAAAAATTAATAAATTTGAACTTAACAAAATTGAAATCTTTTGTTCTATCAACACCCCAAATAAAGAGGTTAAAAGACAAAGTACCAAGTGAGAGAAAATATTTACAAAGTATATATCTGACAAAGATTTTGCATGTAGGATATTTAAAGAACCCTTCAAAACTCAACAGTTAAAAAAATTCCCAAACAATCCAATTAGAAAAAAAGCAAAATATATGAACAAATATTTCATTGAAGAGGGTATATGGATGGTTAATAAACATGTTAAAACACATTCAGCATCATTAGCTGTTAGCAGAGTGCAAAGTAAAACCACAATGAGATATCACCACAACCTGCAAAAATAACTAAATTAAAAAAATAGTGACAACACCAAATTCCTGAAGAAGCTGGATTATTCATAAATTTCTGGTAGGAATGTAAAATGGTATAGCCATTTTACCAAAGATTTTGTTAGTTTCTTTTAAATCTAAAAATGCATTACTGTGATCTTGGCAGTTTCATTTATCCCAGAAAAATGAACACTAAGATTCACACAAATATTTGCGTTGTGAGTATCTATAGCAGCTTTGTTTGTAATAGTTAAAGACTAGAAGCAACCCAGATGCTCTTCAATGAGTAAATGGTTCAACAAAGTGTGATACATCCAAGCTATGTAATACTACTCAGCAGTAAAAAGAATGAATTAGTGAACCAAAAACATTTGAATGAATATATAGAGAATTATACTGACTGAAACTAGCCAATCCTCAAAGGTTATATGCTTTAGGATTTCATTTATAAAGCATTATTTAAATTGCAAAATTATAGAATTAGAGAACAGATTATTGATTGACATGGGAGAAGAACAGGGAAGAGGACAAGAGGGAGGAGGTGTTTGTGATTGTAAAAAGGCAAGTACAAAGGACCCTATGGTGATTGAATTGTCCTGAATCTTGACAGTGTTGGTCATACACAAACCTTTATATCCAATGAAATTTCATAGAACTTAAACCACAAGCCAAGGGAAAATATTTTCAAAAGACTGTTTTCTAAAATATATAAAAAATATTTGAAACTCAACAATAGCATTTTAAAACAAACAAAAATAGACCTGTATCTATTAAAGAAATTGAATCAATAATCAACCTTCCAAAACAGAAAGCACCAGGCCTAGATAGGTGCATTGGTGAATTTTACATTGGTAAATTCAAATGTTTAAGGAAGAAATTATACCAATTCACTACAACCTCTTTCAAAGAATAGAAGCAGAAGGAAAAATTCCTAGCTTATTCTTTGACACCAGCATTACTGTAATTTCAAAACTAGACAAAGAAATTATCTATCTCTCATAAACATATAGATACAAGAATTGCAAATTGAACCCAACAGTGTATAAAAAGAATTATGCACAGAACACAGATGGGATTTGTTTCAGATATGCAAGGCTGATTCAACATTTGAAAATCACTTAATGTGATCTATCACATTAACAGGCTAAAAAAAAAATTGCTATCAGAAGAATCCTATCAGAAGTTCAAGAAAAAGCATTTGACAAATCCAACACTCATTCATGATAAAAACTCTCAGTAAACAAGGAATAGAGAATGTCTCAACTTAATAAAGGGTAACTACAAAACTTCTACAGCCAGCATCATACTTTTAATGGTGAGAAACTAGAACCACTAAAATCATTTGGAATACAAAGATATCCCTTTTTACCACTCCTTTTCAACATCATACTGGAAATCATTGCTAATATACTACAACAAGAAAAAGAAATAAGAGGTATACAGATTGAGAATGTAGAAATAACACTGCTTTTGTTCACAGATGACAAAATTGTGTAGAAAATATGAAATAACTGACAAAAAACCTGGATATAATAAATGTTGTAAGGTATAAGATTAATATACAAATGGCAATTGCTTTCTTATATACTACCAATGAGTAAATGGAATTTGAAATTAAAAACACAGTACTATTTATGTTAGTGACCAAAAAAATGAAATACTTAGGTGTAACTCTAATTAAAGATGTATAGGTTCTGTATGAGGAATACTACAAAACCCTGATGAAAGAAATCAAAGACAAACAATAAATGGAGAGATAGCTTATATTCATGCATAGGAAGACTAAATACTACCAGAATGTCACTTCTTTTCAACTTGATCTATAGATTACATGCAATCTCAATCAAAATTTCAGCAAGTTATTTTGTGGATATTAATGAACTGATTTCAAAGTCTTTATGGGGGGTGCCTGGGTGGCTCAGTCGGTTTGGCGACCGACTTTCGCTGGGGTCATGATCTCATAGTTAGTGGGTTTGGGCCCCGCATTGGGCTCTGTGCTGACAGCTGGCTCAGAACCTGGAGCCTTTGGGTTCTGTGTCTCCCTCTCTCTGACCTTCCCCTGCTCATGTTGTGCCTCTCTCTCTCTCTCAGAATTAAATAAAAACATTTTAAAAAATAAAGTCTATATGGAGAGACAGAATAGCCAACACAGTATTGAAGAACAAATTTGTAGGACTGACCCTGCCCAACTTCATAACTAATTATGAAGCTCTAGTAATCAAGACAGTGCGGTACTGATGAAGGAACAGACAAAAAATCAGTGGAATAAAATAAAGCCCAGAAACAGATCGACATAAATATAGTGAACTAATCTTTAACAAAGGAATAAAGACAATACAGTAAAGGTATTTATTTCAAGAAATCGTGCTGGAACAAGTGGACATCTGCATGTAAAAAATAATGATTCTATACACAGACCTTATACCCTTCATGAAATTAAGCTTCACATGGATCACACACCTAAATTAAAAATGCAAAACCATAAAACTCCTGAAAGATAATATTGGAGAAAATAACCTTTGCTATGGTGATGACTTTTTGAGAACACAAGCCACAAATTGGGAGATGGTCTGAACACCTTAACAAACATTTCAGCTAAGAAGATACACAGATATCAGATAAGCACATGAAAAGGGTCTTCACATCCTATGTCATTAGGGAAATGCAAATTAAAACAAAGAGATACTACTAAACACCTATTAATATGGTTGAGTTTCAGAACACTGACAACACCAAATGCTTGCATGGATATGGAGAAACAAGAACTCTTCTCTCATTGCTGGTGGTTGAATATAGCCACTTTGGATGGCAGTCTGGCAGTTTTCTACAAAACTAACTTTTATGATCCACATTCCTTGACATTTACACAAAGGAGTTGAAAAGTGTGTCCACACAAAAACTTGCCCTCAGATTTTTATGGAAGACTTATTCACTTTTATCCACTTTATTCATTTGCCAAAACCTGGAAACAACCAAGATGTCTTTCAGTAGGTAGATGAATAAATAAACTTTTACACAGAGTCAATGGAATATTACTCAGCACTGAAAAAGAAATGAGTTATCAAGCCATGAAAAGACATAGATGAAACTTAAATGCATGTTATTAGTGAAAGAAGCCCATATGAAAAGTGTATTTGCTGTATGATTTCAACTATATGACATTCTGGGAAAGCAAAAAGAAGACACTAAAAGGATCAGAGGTTGCTAGGGGTTGGAAAAGGAAAGGGATGATAAGCAGAGCATGGAGAATGTTCAAGTCAGTAAAACTACTCTGTATGGTACCATAATGGTGGAAATGCATCATTATACACTTGTCAAGACACATACAATATAAAACCAAGAAGAATGGACCTTAATGTTAACTATGGACTTTATGATGTGTCAGTATAGATTCATGGATCATAACAAATATGCTACCCTTGTGCATGAAGTTCATGGTGGAAGAGGTGTGAGCATGTTTGTCAGGGGACGTATGGAAACATTCTGTAGATTCCATTCTGTTTTTTTTTTTTCCAGGTTCCCTGAAACTAATCTAAAAAATAAAGTCTGTTAAAAATGTCATATAACTAAATACACACACAACTACTGAATCTGGAGATGGGCCTTTGTGAGGTAATTAGATCCTGGGGATGGAGACCTTATGGGAAGAGACATACATCCATTCTCTCTACCCCATGAGGACATGACCAAGGAGTTCCTCACCAGGAACCAAATCAGCCAGAACTCAATTCCCAGACTACTCGGCCTGCAAAACTGCAAGAAATAAATTTATGGTTTGTAAGCCACCCAGTCCATGGTATCATTTTATAACAGCCTGAGCTGACTGCGTAGAGAATGGAAAAAAACACTCCTAGACCAGCCAGTGGCATGTCCACAGCATTGCATATCACAAGAGTGTGCAGTTTAAGAGGTAAGGGTAGGAAACACCTTCCTGGCTCTTTGAACTTCACTTTTTTTTTTAATGTTTTATTTATTTCTAGGAGAAAGGGGGACAGCGTGAACAGGGGAGGGTCAGAGAGAGAGGGAGTGACAGACTCCGAAACAGGCTCCAGGCTTCAAGCCGGCAGTCAGCACAGAGCCCGACGCGGGGCTCGAACCCACGAACCACGAGATCATGACCCAAGTGAAAGTTGAACGCTTAACCGACTAAGCCACCCAGGCGCCCCTAAACTTCGCTTTTGAAAAATTTTTACATGATGGAGTCAAGCCAAAGTGCTGCTGTGGGGAGTAGACACATTTTTTCCTGAAGTTGGGCATTTTCTCTTTCTTTTACATTTCACCATGCTTTCATATCCCAGGCACCATATCTGGTGAAGAAGGAGCTATCAGCCTAACAGCAGGCAAATAATACATGTAACAATGAGCTAGAAGAAAACATCCTACCACCCTATGCCAAAATTACATGCTTTGTAATTCTTCTTGACCTTGGATAATTCACTGATTTCCCTCTCAGACCCAGAGCCTGAGTCTCAGTCAGGAACCTGTAGTTAATTACTTTTCAGTCTCACCTCTACACAAGTTCCCCAAAAAAACTGGGGAACTGGCATTGGTTCCCACCAAGCAAAATGTTTCCTTCTTAAAAACTATTAGTTCTCAGTGAAATTGCAGTTTATTTTAAGAAAAGTTTTTAATGTTTTATTTATTTCTGAGAGAAAGAAAGAGACAGCGTGAGCAGGGGAGGATCAGAGAGAGAGGGAGACACAGAATCTGAAGCAGGCTCCAGGCTCTGAGCCGTCAGCACAGAGCCCAATGTGGGGCTTGAACCCACGAACCGCGAGATCATAACCTGAGCTGAAGTTGGAGGCTTAACCGACTGAGCCACCCAGGCGCCCCTGAAATTGCAGTTTAAACTGCTTCATTGTTAAGGTCTTAAGCTATAGTTCTTCCTTCTGTTGAATTCTCCCTTATTTAAATGGCTATCTTCCTAGAGATATTCTTGCTTTTTTTTTTTTTTAATTCATTCATTTAGCAATATATTTAATGAACACCTACTAGGAATTAGGTACTGAGCTGGGCACTAGGGTATGGTAGGAAACAAAGGAGACAAACGTCTGTGCAGAAGTAGATGTGTAAGGGGGGAGAAGGCAAGTAAAGTTAGAGAAAGCTTTTAATTATGATTAGCATAAATGAGGTAATAAATGTAATGTGAAGAGAGTACCCATGTAGTCATTTTACATAGAATGATCAGGGCCACACTCTGAAATAGTGACATGTGAATTGATGGGCCTAAGGCAACTATACAGGTGACTTGAAGAAGGGCCCAAGGCAGAAAGTGTAATGTCTCAGAAGGGGAAGCAGCCTGACCTATCTAAGGAATATAAAGGAAGCCAGCATGGGGGAAGCCTACTGAAGGGAAGAGAGAGAGAGAGAGACAGACAGACAGACAGACACAAGGAGAGAGAGAAAGGCTCACAGGGGCCAGATCTTACAAAACCATGTTAAAATATAGAAAGGAAATCTGTTTTTATTCTAAGGAAGATGGAAGTTACGTGCTTTTAAGTGAGGTGGAGACTTGGTCTAGTTTACATTTTTAATTAAATTTTTGTATTTTGAGATAATCATCAATTCACAGGCACTTGTAAAAAATAAAACAGATCCCATGTGCCCTTTACCCAGTTCCACCCAATGGTAGCGTCTTGCAAAATTGCAGTGCAATATCACCACTGGGTTACTGACAGTGATGCAACCCCTGCCAATCTTATTCCAATCTCTCAGTACCATCAAGCTGGGGATTAGGGGTTCAACATATGAATTTGGGGGGGACACAAACATTCAGTCCGTAGTACCTGCCTTGCCTTTTCTGACCCCAGGTAAGTTGACCAAAGTGTAATTCTTCAATCCCTTGCTCTCAGCTAAGTTCTGGAGTCTAAGAAACAGACAAACATGAAACTTTTGTTAGGAATCTTAAATTTTCCCAGCAATAGGACTATTGACCTTCACAAAGCCCAGGGTTCAGGCAGCGTTCTCTACCAAGTACGTACCAAGGTACGTTCTCTACCAGGTACGTGTCCAGCCCCACTCCACCTCCCAAGGAACAGGGACGTTCCCTGAACATAGAAAGGAGTATAATTTTGTTTTGAGTTGAGGTAACAAGCTTACAAGAATATGTGCATGTATTTCAACAGTGCTTCTCGGGGTAAATCCTACGGCATCCCTAAAAGAATTCTTAGCCACTTTGAGCAAGTGATTTTCCTGCTCTATTCTTTGAGGGAAGACTGTCACTGTCTCTCGTATTATACTTATTAAATAAATGACTTCACCATTCTGTGAGGTGGGTAGAAATGAGACTAGAGAACCTGTAATTTCTGAACTGGCTATTAACTTATGGTACAAGACGCTGGGTAAAGGGTTCGAGGAAAATTTAGTGTGGTTGTTCTCCTTCAAACTGTTTGCCCTGACCCTCTCTCTTGTAACTCTTATGACTGGTTTTGATTTTCTGGGGGTCACCAATTTCTCCTTGATTTTTCTTTTATCAGAATTTGGCTTTGTTTCCTATGATTTTATCATATTTTAATCCACTTTCTTTTCTCTGTATATGTTTTTAAAGGAGCGGAACATTTGTAAATAAAGGTTTTTATCTTCTCCAAAGCCAAAAAAAAAAAAAAAAAGAAAAGAAAGAAAAGAGTGGGGATGTGCCTTGACAAGCCAACTGGTTGTTTCTATTAAATCATAAATAAGTCTGTTGATTTGTATGTATCACCTTCTTTGGCCATTAACGTTGTCCTGAGGACTGTTTTTTTACAATTCACCCCTCCACACCTTCACACAGATACACACACACACACAGAACTTCACATGAAATACACACCTACTCCAGCTGATTTCCATTCGCAAGCACTTACTTGGACAAGTATTGTTCACACTTATTCACATCCAGTGCTCATAGAAGTCACTGTCTTCCTGTGCAACAGTGTCATAATGGTGGAAGCCCCTTCCCCCCAAAAACAAACAAACAAAAACACAACCCAGTCCTGAATCTTGAAGCAGTACCCTATCTAACATCTTAAGTAAAGTCTTGGGAAAGAAAATACTTTTCTTTCAACAGTTTGGTATTCGCAGAACCTGCCTAGTCCTGGAGAAGAAGTGTGGTAAAAAGTAGTATACCACTGAACTTGACAAGGCCTGACTTATAAGACTGAGTTCACTAGATTCTTCTGCAATAAAGAATAGTGGGATAAATGAACAGAGGTCATCAAACTCTGGCCTTGTCATCTGTTTTCATGCTGTATTCATTTTTATTCTTCAGGCTTCAACTCAGTAGCCACCTCTGTAAGCAATCTTCCTCTGTCATTGCTAGTCCACATAGAAATGTAGCAGTCTTCCTAAGTCCTGGCAGTGAAGTACAGCAATACTATATATATATATAATATTTTTATGTTTTATTTATTTCTGAGAAAGAGAAACAGCATGAATAGGAGAGGATCGGAGAGAGAGGGAGATACAGAATCTGAAACAGGCTCTAGGCTCTGAGCTGGCAGTCAGCACAGAGCCCGACACGGGACTCAAACCCACGAACTGTGAGATCATGACGTGAGCTGAAGTAGGATGTTTAACTGACCAAGCCACTCAGGTGCCCCCAGCAATAATATATTATACAGGTGTGCTATCTAGACTTCTTTAATGATGCCTTATCTTCCCATTTTACAGTTTGCTGTCATGGAGGACTCATGAAAATTTTTAAAATTTCAAAAATATATACTTAATATATATGGCTGCCCATTAAGATCAGCTGTGGGACCTTTTCAAAAATGCCACTACCTAGACCCTGTCTCCAGGGATTGGAACTTATTTCGTTGAGGGTGAAGCACAGAGGTACAGAGGTTATTTTTAGAAGTCCCAAGGTGCTTCCTATCTGCAGCAAGGGTTAAAACCACATGGTTAGTGCATGTTTGAAAGCGTGTTTTGCTACCTATGAATTGTTTTCTCATATTTTGAAAAAACACAGCTAGGAATTAGTACTTCCTTGGAATGTTATCACATCTTCCCCATTTTGAACCCTCATCACTGTAGGCAACTACTTAACCCCTCTGAGACTTAGATATCTCTTTTGTAAAATGAGGGATTTTGTACGTATCAACACCTGGGTTTGTTGTAAAAGATAAATAAGGGAATGTATGAAAAGTACTCGGTCTAGGGCTTGGAATCTATGAGTTGAGGAAGCTTTAGCCATGGTATGCACCACCTAGCACAGTAAGTATCTGCCTCATGGTAGACCCTAAATAATTGCTCATCCTTTCCTCTCTTTCTCTTCTGTCAGTTGCTGTATTCTTCCCTCATCCTGATGCTTAGAATCCAGGCCTTTAGTATGTAGTAAGAAAACCCCTCTAAAGAAAAGGTCTAAGTCCTATTTATTTATTTATTTATTTATTTATTTATTTATTTAAATTTATTGTCAAGTTGGCTAACGCACACTGTCTACAGGGAGCTCTTGGTTTTGAGGTTAGATTCCTGTGACTTATGGCTTACATATAACACCCAGTGCTCATCCTAACAGGTTCCCTTCTCAATGCGGGTCACCCATTTTCCCTTCTCCCCCACCCCCACCAGTCCACCCTCCGTTTGTTCTCTTTTGAATCCTGTCCTTTATTGAATTATGTTGTGCTTACTTGTGTGAGAAGGAGTATAATTAGAGATATTGTTAAGAAATTACTCCACTTCTAACTTTTGAAGAGAAACACTGAGGGGGCAGAACCTGTTAACACTGGGGTTTAAGCAGTGGGCAATGTTAGGCACCTCAGAGGAGTCTAAAACTTTCTAAACTTTCTATAGGACCTTGTTATTCTAAGTGTGCTCCTTAGATTGGAAGCACCAATGTCTTCTGGGAGCTTGATAAGAAAATTCCTCTGGGCGCCTGTTTGGCTCAGGTCATGATCTTACGTGTTCATGGGTTCCAGCCCCGCGCCTGGGGCTCTGTGCTGACAGCCAGCTGAGAGCCTGGACCCTGTTTCAGATTCTGTGTCTCCCTCTCTGACCCTCTCCTGCTCACTCTCTCTCTCTCTCTCTCTCTCTGTCTCTCTCTCTCTGTCTCTCTCTGTCTCTCTCTCTCAGAAATTAAACAAACAAAAAAACATTAAAAAAAAAAGAAAATGCCCCATAATTTCGTGCCCCATCCCAGACTTACCAAATCAGAATCTGCATTTTAACAAAACACCCAGGTGATTCATGTGCACATTCAAGTGTGAGAAGTACTCTTGTAGGATGATGAAAAGATGGCTAACAGTTGAAAGTACCCATGAAGCTGGATTACAGAGGTTTCCCTATCATCTTGTCTCCTCTGCTCTTGCCGCCCTTTACCCAATCTGAAAACTCAGTTACTAAGACCACATTGTAGAATGGTGGGCCCAACTCTGAGTCCAAAGCAGCTCTAAATCCATGCCATGTGTCCAGTCCTCTTACTGGGTACATGCAGAAACCCTTGTTATATATGCGAGCTGTGCCGTGAATTCTATCACGTTTTGCCCATCCCCATCCCCAGATTTCCAGATCTGATTCTGATCTCCTTGCCTTCTGATTCTGCCTCGGCTCCTTTAAGAATTTATGTACTTCCCTCCAGGATCTGAACAAATGATGATGCTCTTTTATTTCTAACCCTTAGCTTTCCCTCTCTGTCTTTCCTCATATTTTCTTCTTGTTTTCACTCTGGCTCCCAGAGCTCACCCAGAGGTCGAGGGCTTCTGAAACTGTACTAGCCACTATGAAAAGAAATCAGACCAAGGAGGCAGATTCCAGTGAATCTCTTGAGGGCTGCTGGACCCTTTCAGGAGCTCTGTGACCTTCATTCTGCCTCGTCAGTGGTGCGTGGTTCTCTAGAGCAACTTTCCTTGATGAGATGTGGTGTGGAAGAAGGAGGCTGTAAAACAGAGCACACCTAGCTTGGTCAGCGCCACTCTCCACTCTTGAAACCCCCATTTTGGAATGGCCTACAAGTTCTGGCCTAACTACATTTTCATTCTCGATGAAGTAGGTTACCTGAACGATACTCCCTGCTTTGCAAACCACAATTATGTTGGAAATAAAACTCAGTAAAGGCTGCACCTGACATGTAAATCGATAGGTCATTCACCCAGCAGTAGCAAAAGGAACGTACCAAGCTGCCCTCACTAGTTTTGCTACAGATAGGATATTTTGGTTTATTTTAGTGCATATTGTTTGGCATTTTAAATTATATATATTTTTTTATCCCAGTCATTTCTGAAGCAAAACTGACTTCCCTAGTAATTAAATTTTCCCCACAATGGCAGTTTCACTGCTTGTTTTCATTTTACTCCAAGACGCCTGTGGGTCGTTACGCCGGTGTCAGTTCTCACCCACCCACATCCCTTCAAGGCAGCCGGAGAAAGGTGTCAGCATTTCCAAGGTGGGCCCAGATAATGTGCAGTTCCTACAATTTCACATTTGGAGGCATGCATCATATTATTTATGCATATATAGGCTGGCTCAGTACATCTTTGGGATTCCTGTTAGAGGCTACTAAATTTGGGAACTCTAAATGCAAAGATATAACCTTGAATTGGCTAGGTTCTATTAATATATAATCTTATGTTGAACTTACGTATACTATTATTAATATTCTTTTGGGTTTTAAGTTGTATTTTATCTCCCACAAAGTCCATTTCAGAAGAAATTTGGCTGGAACAAATAATAGTCTCTGAGACAGGCAAAAGATGTCTTTGACCCCTGTACATTTAGACGTTCATGGGATGCACTGGATTGACTTGACCTATTCTGTTTTACGAACAAACTACTCCTATCCGATTCACTCCTCCCTGCCCCGTGCTATCACTCACATATCGTCCATTGGACAGATCCTTCATCTAGCCACTAATGCGGTGTTTTTGACATTGCCAGTTTAAATCCTTTCGTAAGTCATGAAAACAATTTAGGGAGCTTTACACAGTATTTTTAAAAAATTAAATAGATCAGAGTGACTCACAGGCAGAAAGGATACTGTTTTGTGAAATTTCTACTTCACTGCTGTATATGTATGTATAATTACATGGCAATGTAGGTTATATTGTTTTTGGGGGAGTGTAGCAAAAGAAAAGAGTTTGAAAGGCACAAATGGAACTGATACTGGTTCCTTCCTAAAATGATTCCATGCTCTGGAGATTGATGGAGGATGCTTGTCTTTTAAGAAGGTGGAGTCTGTAGGTTGCTAGGCAGCCACTGGCCATCTTCAGGCTGCCCATGTACAGCACACCGTCACCCTGACACACATGAATGTGATGCCTCCATGAATTATCTTCCCTCTGCCTCGGAGCCTCCTTCTACTCTCCATCATGTAGGCGGTGAAGAAACTTCGTCCTTTCCTTGACTTCCAGCCACTGGGATAGGTGGGAAAATGTGAAGTGTAGTAAAAAAGAATCTTAAGAGAAAAATTATCATGAAAACAAATATTTAAAGTTGTCAGAGAACTGCTGCAGAAAGCCTTCAAGTCCAGGTAGTATTACAATAGGGAGCTTTCAGGACTTTAAATAATAAATATTTCTCTCTATATAAACTATTCCTGTATTATCATAGAGGAAAAGAGAAAAGTTTACAATTGACTTTACAATGTGAGCATATCCTGGCCAAAAACTGACAACAAAAACCCCCAATATGCAAATGCTATCTATTACTATAAGCCTAAAATTCCAAAATTAAATGTTAGGAAATAGAATCTCTTTTTATTTTTTTAAATGTTTTTATTTCTGAGAGAGAGAGAGAGAGAGAGAGGGAGGGAACGAGCGAGCACGTGAGCAGAGGAGGGTCAGAGAGAGAGGGAGATACAGAATCTGAAACAGGCTCCAGGCTCTGAGCTGTCAGCACAGAGGCCCACACAGGGCTCAAACCCAGAACCATGAGATCATGACCTGAGCCGAAGTCGGACGCTTAACCTACTGAGCCACGCAGGTAACCCTGTCTGTTTATTAAAAGAATAGATACATGTCAATGTGATGCCTTAATTAGAGAATATAAACATGATTCATATAAATCTGTTAATATAATCTATCATGTTAATAAGGTAAAGGAGGAAAATATATGATCATCTAGGTAGATGTAGAAAAGTATTTTTATAAAAGTCAGCATTTATTCTTAATTACAAAGCAACACCAATTATGACACTGATGCTTCAGAGAATTCCAATACTACATACATAAAATTACACATCTGAAACAATAGCAAGTACATTACATAATGACACAGAAAACTCAGAAAAATACCAAGAATAGATACTATGACTTCTTTTATTTAGCAATGCACTTTATAGTTCTCTGTAGATGTACATATATCTAAATAAAATAGTGCTGCATTTTCCTCTTTTAACATTATATAAATAGCATTATACTGTATGTACTCTTCTGTGATTTACTCTTCGCACTCAACATTATACTTTTGAGACTCTACTATATTGATAGTGTTATGTAACACATTCATCGGAACATTTTTAGTATCCCACTATATGAATATACTCTAATTTTTTTAATCTTCTGTATATAGGCATATAGTTTGTTTCTAATTGTTTTGCAATTACCTGTAATGCTGCTGTGAATATTTATGTGCATATATCTTGGTCTCACTGTGCAAGAATTGTTCTAGGGCATATAAATCTAGGAATGGAATTCTTGAGTCATTTGGCAAACATACATTCAACTTTATAAAATAGTGCTGCGTTGTCTTCCAGTGTACTTGTACCAGTGTGTAATTATACCCCAAGAGTGAATGAAAGTTGTCGCTCTAGTCCTCATCACATTTGTTATTCTAAAGATAAAAATATTTGTTAATCTATTGAGTAGAAATACCAGTGTATTATGGTTTTGTTTTGTGTTTTCCTTATATTGATGGAGTTGAGCATCTTTTCATATGTCTTGTTCTCTGAAACATCTCTCTCTCTCTCTCATATCACTTGCCAGTTTTCACTAGGGTCATTTTTTAAAATTGATTTGTAGAAGTTCTTTATATATTTTGGCACAGATTCTTTGTCAGGTAATGTGTTGCCAATATCTTCCACCAATCTGTGGCTGGTCTTTTCACTCTGATGGTGTCACTGGATGTCTCATTAGCTTTCTAAACTCTCTTGTTAATTTTAACAATTAATAAGATACTTTTGTGTTTCTATCTAAACAACTATAATAGCTATGAATAATAAAAGTTGTCTTTATTTTTGAATCTTAAAACCTCTATGTCTTAATCTGGCTAGGATGTTCAATCTAATTTTGAATAGAAGTTATGATGGTGAAAATTCTCATCTTGTTCCTGGTTTTACATAAAACATTTATTAAATCACCATTGGATACGATGTCTACTTAGGTTTTATATATCTTGCTTTACATTATGGAAATTATTTTCTTTTCCTGATTGTGAAAATTTATCAATGTTCTTACATCTTTTGAGATAATCATGTGATTTCTCCCATTCAATCTGTTAACTTGGCAGATTGCCCTATTAGATTTTTCTAATTTGACACCAGACTTGCTTTTGTGGAAAAATCTAAATAAGTAATATTTGGGGATGCAGTTTGCTAATATTTATTAGGATATTTTCCTATATGTTCATGAGCGAAGTTAGCTATCCTTATCTTTTTTAGTCTTCTCAGATGTTAGCATTTTTATTAGCTGCCCTAAATTAGTTGGAAAGTATTTCCTATTTTCTGAAAGAGTTTGTATAAGATTTTAACTATCTTTTTTTGAATGCAGGTGGAATTTGCTTATAAAACCATCTTAGTCTATTTTCTTTGTGGGAGGATTTTTCACTGTTGAGTCAGTTTCCTTAATGTTTATGGAACTATTTGGGTCTCCTTGTTCTGATGAATCTTGGTAATTTATATTTTTCTAGGAATCTGTGCATTTCATCTAACTTTTCTAATTTATTGGCATAAATGACTCATAAAGATTATTTTAAATATCTGTTACATTTGCATTTATAAGACTTTATTCTTAATCTTGTTTATTTTTACTTTTTCTTTATTTGTATTGATCAATCTTGCCAAAGAGCTTTCTCATACTGATCTTTTTGAAAATTCAACTCTTGGCTTTGTTGATTTCTCTAGATTCCATTGTATTTTTTATTTTCTATTTTGTTATTTTTTCTCTTATATTTGTTTTTTCTTCTATCTATACTTTGGTTTGTGGCAGGTCCTCCCCCCCCCGCCCGCCTAACTTTTAATGTTAATTAATAAACCTTGCTCATTATATTTTTAAACTGTCTTCTTTTCAGTTTAAGCAATTAAAGCTGTCAGATTTCCTCTAAATGACATTTAGCAGTGGCCCATAAATTTTGATACATTATAATTTCAGTTGTAAGGGTTTTCCCCCTCATTTTGTTCTCTTTTTTAAACCATAGATTCTTTAGTGTGGTTTTACATTTCCAAATGTGTGTTTTTCTTTGCTATTTTTGTTAATTTATATCAAAAATTCTGTTGGCAGTGTTATTAGATACATACAAATTTTATGTTTTAACTTCCTGGGATGTTGAAAAATTACTGAAAATTAATTCTATCAGCATGCAGTGACCTACAACTCTGATAACACTATCTTCCTTGAAGACTATTATATATTATTAAAATAACTAACCCTTTTCATTGGAACTGATCCAGTATATCATCTCCTGTTTTTCTGTAGTCAGCCTTACTGAGTATTCCTGTTTTAGTTATATCTCTTTTAAAGAGCTTTTAACTTGATTGCATTGAGCTTTAACTGGATTCCAATTTTTGCTATCTAAAAATCTGTTTTTGAACTGACAAGGTAATTACATTTATACTGATTGTGATTAATTAAACATATACATTTATTTTAATATTTAAATTTTTACTTAGGGTAAAATATGCAAAAAATAAATTCACATTCTTAACTGATTTTTAAAGTGTACATTTCAGCAGTATTAAGTTATATTCACAATGCTGTGCAGCTAATCTTCGGAACTCTTTTCATCTTGAAACTAAAAGTCTATACTCATTAAACAACAACTCCCCATTCCTTACTTCCTTTATCCCTGGCAACTACCACTCTACTTTCTATCTTCATAATTTTGACTACTCTAGGTACCTCATTTAATTGGAATCATAGTTTTTTTTTTCTTTATTACTTAATTATTTGACTTAACAGTAGCATCCTTAAAGTTCTTCCATGGTGTAAGTCAGAATCTTCTCTTTAAGACTTAAATATTCTCTTGTATGTACATAGCACACTGTTTATCCATCTGTCATTGGACAATTTGAGTTGCTTCTACCTTTGGCTATTAGTATAAACATGGGTGTAAAGATATGTCTTAGAGAACCTCATTTCAGTTTTTTTTTTAATATGCCTAGAAGTGGGATTCCTGGAACATGTGGTAATTCTGTCTTTAACTTTTTGAGAAACCATACAGTTTTCCTAAGTGGCTGCACCATTTTACATTCCCACCAACACTGCACAAGAAGGGTTCCAAATGTCTTTTTTTCTTTAATTTTTTAAAATTTCCTTTCCTTTCCTTTTTTTTAGAGAGAGAGAAAGAAAGAGAGACAGAGCCCAAGTAGGGAAGAGACAGAGAAAGAGAGAATCACAGTATCTGAGGCAGGTTCCAGGCTCTGAGCTGTCAGCACAGAGCCTGATGCAGGGCTTGAACTCACAAGCCATGAGATCATGACGTGAGCTGAAGTTGGATACTTAACCACTGAGTCACTTAGGTGCTCCTCTTCATATTCTTGCAAACACTTTTTTATTTTCTGTTGTGTTGTTGTTTGATAGTAGCCATCTTAATAGAAGTGAAGTAGTATCTCATTGTGGTGCTGATTTGCATTTCTCTAGTAATTATTAATGTTGAACATTTTTTCATGTGCTTACTTGGCATTTGCATATATTCTTTGCAGAAAATGTCTTTTGATATCTGTTTATTTTTATTGGGGTTTTATTGTTATTGTTGAGTTCTTTGTATATTCTGGATATTAACTTTTTATTAGAAATATGACTTGTAAATATTCTCTGACATTTCATAGATTGCCTTTTCACTCTAAGGCACCAAAGTTTTTAATTTTGATGTAGCCCAACATGTTTTGTTACTGTTGTTTGTGCTTTTAAGATTATATATAAGAAATAATTGCTAAGTTCAATGTCATAAAGCTTTTCTCTTATGTTTGATTCTAAGAGGTTTATAGAGTTAGCTCTTATTACAGATATTTGAATTACTTTGAGTTAATTATTACATATGGTGTTAAGATGAGGAACTACCTGCATTCTTTTCCATATGGATATCCAGTTTGAAGAGACTATCATTTTGCCATTGAATGCTCTTAGCACCCTTGTTGAAAAACATTTGATCATATATCTATAAGAGTTTATTTCTTGGCTTGCTATTCTATCGTATTGATCTTTATTTCTCTTTATGCAAGTATCACAGTGTTTTGATTATTGTATATTTGTAATATGTTGTAAAATCAAGAGATGTGAAACCTCCAGTTTGTTCTTTTTCAAAGTGTTTTGGTTGTGTGGGGTCCTTTGAGATACTATATGAATTTTAAGATGTATTTTACTATCTCTGCAAAAATATCATTAGAATTTTGGTAGGGATTGCATTGAATTTTAGAATGCTTTGGATGATATTGGTATCTTAATGCTTAGTTGTCTAGTCCATATACACAAGATGTGTTTCCATTTATCCGTATCTTCTTTAATTTCTCTCAGCAGTACTCTGTAGTTTTCATTGTAGTTTTTACCTCCATGGTTAAGTTTTTTCCTAAGTATTTTATATTTTTATGTTGTTATAAATAGAATTGTTTTTAAGTTTATTTTTTAAGAATTTTCCAATACTAGTATAGAGATGCACCTGATTTTTATGTGTTGGTTTTGTTGGTTTAAACTGTTAATGAAATTTTCATATTACACACACACACACACACACACACACACACACACACACACACACGATGGAATATCTCACATCTTTTTTATATCTCACATCTTCTTTATCCGTTCATCAGTTGCTGGACATTTGAGCTTTTTTCATAATTTGGCTATTGTTGATAGCACTGCTGTAAACATTGGGGTGGATGTACCCTTTGAATCAGCATTTTTGTATCCTATGGATAAATTCCTAGTAGTGCAATTGCTGGATCTTAGGGTTGTTCTATTTTTAATTTTTTGAAGAACCTCCATACTGTTTTCCAGAGTGGCTGTACCAGTTTGCATTCCCACCAACAGTGGGAAAGGGTTTCCCTTTCTCCACATCCTTGCCAAGATCTGGTGTTTCTTAAGTTGTTAATTTTAGCCATTCTGACAGGTTTGAGGTGGTATCTCAATGTGGTTTGATTTGTATTTCTGATGATGAGTGATGTTGAGCGTATTTTCATGTGTCTGTTTGCAATCTGGATGTCTTTGGAAAAATGTCTATTCAGGTCTTCTCATTTCTTTACTAGATTACTTGTTTTATGGGTGTTTAGTTTGGTAAGTTCTTTATAGATTTTGGATAATAACCCTTTATGCAGTATATCATTTGCAAATATCTACTCCCATTCCATCAGTTGCCTTTTAGTTTTGTTCTAGCACTATGTTAAAAAGAAGGGGTAAAAATAGGCATTCTTGTCTCATTCCAGATCTTAGAGGGAAAGATCTTTCAGGTTGACATCACTGAGTATGTTAACTGTTAGTTTTTCCTATATGACCTTTATTATATTGAGATTGTTGTCTTCTCTTTTTAGTTTAAGTGTTTTTACCATGAGATGGTGTAGAATTTTGTGAAATATTTTTTCTGTATCAGTTGACATGATATCGTCTTTCCCCCAATATTCTATTAGTGGGGTATATTATGTCAACTCATTTTCATATACTGAAGAATCTTTTCATTCCAGGAATAAATCCTACTTGTTCGTGGTATATAATCCTTTCAATGTGCAATTATAAATTCTAATTGGTAGTATTTTGTTGAGGATATTTGCATCACTATTCATCAGGGAATATTGACCTGTAGTTTTCTTTTCTTATAGTTTTTTCATCTTGCTCTGGTGTCGGTGTAATATTGGCCTCATAGTATGAATTTGGAAGAGGTGCCTCCTTGTCAGTTTTTTTTGGAAGAGTTCGAGGGAGATTGTTAATTCTTTAAAGGTTTGGTATGATTAACCAGTGAAGTCATGTTTCTGATTCAGTCTCCTTACTACTTATAGATCTGTCAGATTTTTTATTTCTTCATGATTCAATATTGATCTGTTGTGTGTTTCTAGGAATTTATCCATTTCATCTAGGTTATTCTTGGCATACAGTTTTTCATAGTATTCTTTCATAATCCTTTTTAACTCTGTAAAATTAGTAGAATGTGTCCCCTTTTATTTATTTATTTTTTAATTTTAGTGATTGGATCTTCTCTCTCTTATTTTTTTTTCTTTTAGTCCAGCTAAGGGTTGTCAATTTTGTTGATTTTTTTTGAATAACAACTCTTGGTTTTGTTGATTTCTGCTGTTGTTTTTCTATTCTATATTTTGTTTACCTCAGCTCCAGTCTTTATTGTTTACTTCCTCCCTCTAGCTTTGGATTTAGTGGGTTTTTTCTTCAAATTCCTTAAGATGGAAGTTAAGTAGTTGATTTGAGATCTTTCTTTTCTTTACATTTTATATTTAAAGAAGCATTGCAGTTAAAACTATTCCTCCTGGCTTAGCTTTCACTGAATTCTACAGATTTTCAGTGTTTGTTTTCATTTTTCTTTGTCTGAACATATTTTCTAATTTCCCTTGTGATTTGTAACTGTGCCATTCAGCCAGTCTGTGTTTAAATTCTCCCATGTATTTACTAACTTCTTTCCTCATCATTCTTCAGGATTTCAGATCTTTCTTCTGAAATTATTTTCTTTGTCCTCAAGTTCATCCTTTAGAAATCCCTTTAGTGAATTAAAGGACAAACCCTCTCTATTTCGTTGCTCTGAAAATATCTTTATTTCATCTTATCTCCCAACTAATGATTTCACCAGATGTAGAAGTCCAGGTTCAGCATTTCAAAGATACTATACCAGTGCCTTTCTCCACCACTGTTGCTGTGGTAGCCTGGATAATGGTGCCTCAAAGATGTCCATACCCAAATCCCCAGAACCTGTGAATATGGTACCTTTCATTGTAAAAATCATTTAAAGATGTGATTAAATTAAGAGTCTTGCGATAGGGAGATTATCCTAGATTATTCAGATGCACCCAATGTAATCACAAGGTTCATGTAAGAGATGGGCAGGTGGGTCAAAGTCAGTAGTAGGATGTGTGGTAACAGAAGCAGAGATTGGACTGATGCAGCCACAGGCTGGCAGTTCTAGAAGCCTGAAAGGGCAAGATCTTCTGGAATCTCTAGAGGGAACTTGCCCTGCTGACTTCTTTAGTCCCCTAGAACTCATTTTGAAGTTTGAACTTCCAAACTGTAAGAAAGTTAATGTGTGGGGATTTTAGACCCTACATGTGTGGCGATTTGTTATAGAAATAGTAGGAAACTAAAGCAGTTGTTTTTAAGGAATCTGCTGTCAGTCTAATTATAGTTCTGCCATTGATCATTTGTTTTTGTCTTCTCTGGCTGCACAACTTTTAAAGTTTTCAACTTGTCTTTGCTATTCTGCAAGTTCATTTTGATGTCTAAATGTTGATACTTTTTTTTTTACCCTGTTTGAATTTTCTAACTGGTGTCTCCGATCATTACTGGAAAATTCTCATTTATTGCTTCTTTTATTGTCTCTTTTCCATCCTCTCTGTTTTCTCTTCCTAGAATTCCATTTCCATTTGCAAATCCTTTTCACTCTGTCCTTTGTCTTTTAACCTCTCTTATATTTCACAGCCCTGATTACATGGACCGTATCCTCTCTTTCTCACATGTATTTTCCATATTCCCTCTTTACTGTATCCAGTCTTCTGCTTATTCCTCCCATTGACTTTTTAATGGAAATGGCTATATTTACATTTCTAAAAGTTCTGTTTTTTTTCTGTTTTTAATCTGTTTTTTTTTTCATCCTACATTCAACATGCTCATTTATTTCCGTAAACATTTAAAACATCCTGGTTTTATATTCTAGTTTCAATCATTCTGTGATCTACAGATTTTATAGACCAAATAATGTGCTTTGATGTTTCTCCTGACTCTTGCTCATGGTTTTCATTCCTTCCTATATTTAGTAAGTTTGTGAACTCCTCTGTCTTGGATCTTTTATCTACAAAAATTCTTTTAGATATATGTATGCTGTGTTCCTCCAAAGGGAATTTGCATTTGCTTCTATTAGGCACCTTGGAGAATTATCAACCAGGAAAGACTTTAAACTAAATTTTAGCTTAGAATTTTGTGTTACATAGTACAAATTCATGTCCCAAACCTCTGTGTTTTGTGGATTTCTGTTAAGGGATTTTAATGGTAGACTATTTTTTTCTTTTTTACTCTTCTCTCTGCTCTGTCCAAGGTCAAGCCAGGGACATATCACTGCTGTCTCCTTCTGCATGGTAGACTTTTTTCTAGGTCACCTACTGATTAAGTCACACTTTTGATGACATATGTGTGAGGGGATTCCAATCAGACTGCCTACACTGCTGGAGCCCAGGGCTTCGCTGCAGTCCTATCAGTGCATTAAAACCCAGGACCTAAGTCACCAGGGACTGGCAGATATCTTGAGGGCAAAACAGACTCTAGTACTTGCTTATTAGTTTCTGAGTTTTCACTTCTTGTCATTTTGAGCCTCTCAGATTCTTTTATTTTCCTGGCAGCTCATGTATACATTAAGAAATATGTCATCAATATTTTATGCAGTACCTTTCGGTGTGAGGTCTCTAAAAATCGAGTATGACATATTTTTATAAAGTTCCTCAGATTTGTTAGTTACTTCTGCGTGACAAATTATCCTAGTACTTAATGTCTTCAAGCAACAGCTCTTCTCTCCCAGGTACAATGGGTTAGGAATCTATTTGCAGCTTTTTTGTTACAAGGCTGCAATAAAGGTGTTGGCCAGAGCTTTAGTCATTTCGCGGCTCCACCAGGGAAGGATCTGCTGCTAAGCTCACTCATGTGCTTGTCGGCAGGTCATGGGATATTTATGTCCTGGCTCACTCACATAGCAGTTGGTGAGGCTCAGGCCCTTGCTGGCTGTTACTTATAGACATTATTTCTTTGCTGGTTGGGTCTTTCCACAGGGCCATTAGCAACATAGGAACTTGCTTCTTCTAGAATGAAGGCTCTGAGAGAGAGACAGAGAAAGTAAAGACACTGAGAGAAGGTGAGCAACATGAAGGTTACATCTGTTTGGAACCTACTCTCGGAAGCAACATCCCATGACTTTTGCCCTCTTCTCTTCCTTAGAGGAAATTGATAATTTCCAGCATGTTCTCAAGGGAAGGTGATTATACAAGTGTGTGAATATCAAGGCACGGGTTATTTGGAGCCATTTTAAAGGCTGCCTACTTCACTTTTATAATTTTATTTTTGAAAAATGAGCATCAAAGTAGAAAAAAATGTTTAAGAACATATGTATGGGCATTATTCTCAAAGAAGAAATTTAAGTGTCTGATAAATATACTAAAATTGTATGCTCCCTCTAGTAATAAAAGAAATACTGTTTAAAACAACAATTAGGTAACAGTTTATACCTATCAGATTAACAAAGTTATTTTTAATATTATTGAGTATAGACAAGAAAATACAGAAATGAGCAACTCTTTGCAATGCTAGTGACTGTAAATTAGTATTTGCTTTGTAGTTTAATTTGGGAGTGTGTCAATATCCTTAAAAATCTAGATATCCTTAAAAGTCTGTACATAAAATCTATATTAAAATTTATTTTCTAAGAATTTAATTAGAGACCCCTCCTAGGAAGAATTACAAAAGCTTGAAAATATTTATGTAAAATGTACTCACCTGTAAGGTAATCCCATTGAAAATAAATATCTAAAAGAAGTCATTGGTAAATAAATTACCCCATATTTTCATAAGAGAAAGCTATGCCTCTATTAAAAATAATATTACAAAGCTGCATATGTTAACATGGAAAGATGTTCCCAACATAGTGCTAGTAAGTGAAATAATGTATATTGTGTAATCTACTTTTATTACATATAATGTTCAGTGTATGTATTGTTCTTATGTATGTGTAGAAGAAATTAGCAAGTTATAGCTAATACTATTAATGTGGTCATCTCTAGGTAATGAAATTACAATTGACTCATTATTTTCTTGCTTATCTGTGTTGTCTAAGTTCTTAGTAAACAATACAGGAAACCTCTATTATTATAACTAAACAAAAAAGAATGTTTTTATTAAATAAAAAATAACATGTGTATTCCAAGCAGCCTCCTGTAAGACATAACTTTTTAACTATTTAGTAATTTTTTCTTAACATTTTTGTTAAAAGTTCAGAGATACACATTTGTCAGTGGATTGAAGGTCAATGTGTAATGCAGATATTTATTTGGAATGCAAGAGTCTCACCATTAAGAAATTCCCACTCTTGACCCACAGATAATTATGGAGTTAATCAAATTTCCATATTGGAGCCTCATTACCAACTAATAATGAAAATAAATTTAAATTAAAATAAAACTTCTTATAATTCAATGTGCCAAGCAATTTCTACATCACCAGTTTGCTTAAACCATTACAATCCTTCTGTGAGATGGGAATCCCAATTATGATCCATTTTTAAAATGAGGAAACTGAGACTCACTGAGACCAGATATCACTAAGGACATGATTATTAGCCAATGAAAGAACTGAGTTTGAAGACTCTGCACCATTGGCCTTGGGCCGCTGATGCCCTTTTAGCCTCCAGCGCTTGTCTGTGCCTCGTCCATCCTGCTGCACTCTGCTTCATGCAGGGGGCAGAGAGATAAGCAGAACATTGTTCTGTCCTGGAGCAGGTTAAGTCCTGCAGCTGCCCTTGACTCCTACCAGTTGATTTTACAAAAAGATACCTGGCACAGACCATTCTTCATACTCCAAGTTACTCCTATGGCTCCTTCATTGGCCAAACTGCATGCTATTCACATAGTGATTTCCTTAGCTGCAAATGACTTGCTGGAGCCTTGTGTGGCAGGCTTCACTAAGTACAAGAACTTCCTTTGGTTCTCAACAGTGCAGAAAGTTAAAACATCTTCCTTTGCATTAGCAATGGTGGTGGAGTAATTGTGGTGTCCAACTGGTCACGGAGCATCACAGGCAGAAATATGAAATAGTCCTCATAGGAAAATGTAAAATGTGCCCTCACGGCACTATTCCCTGACTGCAATAAGGAATGGGGAAATGGTAGTTAGAACCCTCCATGGGGTACTCTGAGAAGTTTGAATTAGAAGCATCGAATTTAGTTATTGCTTTAATTTCTATTTGATTTCCACTTTTAATATCTATGCCTTTTTATGGGTCTTTGGATGAAGTTCTATTATCATAGTTGTGTTGGGCCACATTTGTTGTCTACTTGTATTTTCAAAATACCCTTACTCTGCTTTAAGAAAGAAAGTGCTGTGTGTCATTAAAAAAGCAAACTGCTAAAAGAAAAAGAAAAACTCTGGAGTCAGAACTGGAATCAGGCAGTCCATTTTAAGAGTCTGATCTGAAATGTGATCTTATTAGATGATTTACTTAATACATTTAGCTAATGCATTAATTGTCCTCAATACATTCTATTTATGCTCTGAATCTCCTTTTGAGATAATATATTTATTAATAATGTAATTATTATTATTTAAAAATGTACTCCTGGCTCTGTGTTTATATTAACTGCTACTTAAGGGGAGAAGCCAGTCAGTTATTAGGGTTGCTGTGACCTAAAGGAAGAGGAAGAGGAATATGATACAGGTGGCTTAGTGGGAAAAATAGGGGTCCCTGTACTCTGACTACTAATTGTGTGGTTTGGGACAAGTCACTCAGGCTCCCCGGAAAATATGGTTAATGATGGTTATAGAGTTTAGGATCAAACAGGGTAATTCATATAATGATACCAGCTCATATTTATTAAAAATTTACTAGTTCTGGAACTGTTCTAAGTCCTTGAGGTGAATTATTTTATTTGCTACAACACTGTCTTTTAGTAAGTACTATTATTATCATCATCATAATCCCCAATTTACAGCTGAGAAGACCAGGCCACAGAATTGATTGAATAATTAGCTCAGAGTTGCACAGCTAATAACAAAGGCAAGATTCAGGCATTTGGTCCTAATGGTCACACCCTCAGCCATTGGGCCCCTGGAAAGTGTTGCCTTTAAAGAAAAATCTCTGAGTCTTAGGCAGTAGTGATGCACTGTAAAGTTTTGTTCCTATTATAGTCAGGGTCTCTAAAACGTGGGCATTAAAAACCACTTTGAAAAGCTATAATAAAGGTAAACAAGAATTACATATGAAATTACAGGGCATAGCCCAGTTTCTTGATATATGCAAATCATCTTTTGGATTCATTTCTTCATAGGACAAAGTAAGAGATAGCTAGATGAAAAAAGATACCAAGGGGTTCATCATGGAGTGGCAGTGAGGGACTTGGGGCCACTGTGGATTTCAGAGGAGGAGACATGAAGAATTCTGTCAGGTGCCTCTTGCTACTCTGTACTGGGGCTTCAGCAACTAGAAGCCCAGATTCTAGCCATTCAACAAAAGTATCTCTTCTGGCATGAAATTGCCACTGTAGGCAATTCTTTTTTCTGTAGGAAAAAATTTTGCACTAGCAGTTGGGGCAAATAAAAATGCTTAGATGTGTTTCATTGCTGAGAGAAAAGAACCCATGAAGAGAAGGTTGTTGAAGAAGGGAGTAGTTGAGTATCATTATTAAAACAAAGAGATTGAAACTGGCCTCGATTCTCTCTCCAGTTCTGCCACTCACAGGGTGCCATCACCTTTACACTAAGCTGTTATTCATTTATTTGTGAATGGGTGCAATAATTGTTGCTACCTCATAGAACAGTTGAGAAGATGAAAGAGAATATTGCCTGTAAAGCACTTAGTACTGTGGCTAAGTGGAACTCAAACATTAGCTTGTACTGTGATCATTATTATGGTTGATGGACTAAATACTCTATATTAACACAGTACATTGTCTGTGTGTAATGGACACACATCGGGTGTCTATTACCTGGTGTTGTTATTAGAAAAATCATGATTAGAAAAGTAGTGATTGCCATTAATTTTTTTGTGATATTTGGGTTCTCTTCCTTGTTCAGCTCTGTGACCTGAGAAAAGTCACTTTCATATGTTGAGTTGTGTTTCTTCTATCTGTGAGATGGAAGAGTGGGACCAAATTAGTAGCTCCTGAACATGGACAGGCAGATCTGTGCTAATGCATACCCGTATTTTCCTGGGCCATGTTGGAACTGTCTCCATAAAAGTGATGATTATCCCTTAGTCTGAAATGAAGTCCTTCCCACATTTTTACTGTTACGAATTTATTTCATGAACCGGTGATGATAGCAGCCTTTGAAAAATTGGGTTTTGGCAAAATACAGTGTTGGCAAACCCTATAAACGTCCATACTCCTTCTGTTTTAAAATATATTTTAAGGGATGCCTGGCTGGCTCAGTCAGTAGAGCAAGTGACTCCTGATCTCGGAACCATGAGTTTGAGCTCCACATTGGGTGTGGAGTTTGCTTTTAAAAAATTAAAATATATTTTAAGTATACTGCTCTGTGACATATAGAATTTTGAGAACTATCACAGCCATGATGATCTCTAAAAACACTTCCCAACACTCTTATCTTGGAGCAGAAAACATGGAGCATCTTTGCTGATGGAGAAATAGATGGTGGAGAAGAGATTTAGCCTGTGGTGTCAGGCCAGTGGTGAGACCCTCAAATGGGAGCAAAAAAGAAAGAAAATTCTAAAAAGAAGGACAGAAGCATTTGTTTTTCCTTTCAATAAATGTTTCCTAACTGTAGCCCAGACATCATTCTGGGCACCAAACATGAAATGGTCAGTGTGGTGGGTTGAATGGTGGCTTACCTGCAAAACCTTGTTCATGTTCTAATCCCTGGGGCTAAGAAAATTAGTAGCAGGAGAAGGGCGGTGCTATAACAAATGCCTGAAAATGTGGAAGTGGCTTTGGAGCCTGGTAATGGGAAGAGACTGGGAGAGTTTGGAGATGCTTGCAGAAAAGGCCCACCTTAGCCTGACTGCATTGTTAAGGGAGATTCTCCTGAGAGCTTAAGAAAAGAGGAGAGCTATAGAGAAAATCTCAGTCTTTGCAGGGGATACCAAAGTAATCCTGCACAGAATGTGGGTAGAAATACGGATAGTCAAGGTCATTGTGATGAGGGCACAGATGGAAATGAGGAACATGTTATTGGAAATTGGAGGAAAAGTGCTCCTTGTTATAAAGTGGCTGAGACCTTGGCTGAATTGTGTTCATGTCCTAGTGTTCTGTGGAAGGTAGATTTTGTGAGCAATGGAATTGGGGTATTTGGCTAAAGAAAGGTCTAAGCACAGTGTTGAGGGAGCAGCCTGGCTTTTCTTAAATGCTTATAAGAAAATGCAAGAAGAGAGAAATGACTTAAAGGTGGAATTGTTAATCACAAGAGAAAAAGGAGTTGAAATTTTGGAAAATTCTCAGCTTATCCGTATTGAAAGAAATAAGAAAGTGTGTTTGGGAGAAGATAAAGGTGTGGCCAAATGACTTTTTGAGATGAGTCAGTCATCTAAACAGAAGCCAGATAAGGCAGAAGAATGGCCCCAGAAAGCGTTTGAGTGATCCTAGGGCTCCCCTTCTCACCAGAGGCTCGAAGTGCAAGGGCCTGCTGGGCAGAATGAATTCAAAGCTGCCTCACATTACTAGCTCAGCTACTCACATTCCAGTACTATAGTCAGCAGCTGCTCCATATTCTCTTCGGGGGTTGAGAGGACAGGCTGTGTACCAGGCTGGCCCAGTGGCTGGCCTTCTGGAGGACACAGGTGGTAACCCTTGGCAGAATCAGTATGGTGCCTTCTCTGCAGGTACACAGACTTGCAACAACTGTGGATGAGAGGCACCTGCTGAGAGTCTTTGGTAGGGCAATGCCTAGGATTCCAGCTCTAAAAGTCCTCCAGTCTGTGAGAGGTGCAGAATGATGTGTGCCCAACATTGCCATGGGGGTGGGCCACACAAAGCTATAAAAGGGGACCCTTTCCCCTACAGTAGGTCTTAAGGTTTTGGACTTGCTAGACACCCCTTTTTTTCCCCTATGTATCCCTTTTGGAGTGGGTATAGTTACCCTGCACTTGACGCACCCTTGTATTTTGGAAGCGCATCACTTGTTTGACTTCACAGATTCACAGCTAGAGAGCCAGTTTGCCTCAGAATGAACCTACCTCCAATCTCAGCCGTATCTGGTTTAGATGATATTCAGATGACACTTTGCGCTGAGACTTTTGAGTTGATGCTAGAACACACTGAAGACTTTGGGGTTTATTGGAATGGAATGAATGTACTCTGCATGTGAAAAGAATGTGACTATTAGGGGACCGGGAATGGAATGCTATGGTCTGAATATGCCCTTCTACAAATTTTTATGTTGCAATTCTAACCCCCAAAGGTGATGGTAATAGAAGGTGGAGCCGCTGGATGGTGCTTAGGTGTCCTTAGCATTGGAATTAGGTGTCCTTGGAATTGCAATAGTGTCCTTATAAAAGACACCCCAAGGAGCTCCCTGACCCTTTGTATCATGTGAAGACACAGCAAGAAGGCTGGTTACGAGAGCTCTGGAAACTTAAACAGTCAGTAAGTTGGACATAGTACCTTGCCTGCAAGGAGCTGAGTGAGAGAGAAAGAGAGAGAGAATACAAGAATTGCAATCAAGAGGGACAACAGTGATGTGTAGTAGGGTAGGAGAAGAACCCGGATGCCTGAGGGACTCCTAACAGGCCACAGACAACCTACGTAGATGAAGACTCAGGGATGCTTTTCCTCCGCAGGTTGAGCAGGAACAGAGGCCGCCCCCTATCTTTGTGCTCTTGCCTCTGTATTCACAGCCCATCAGGCACCCACTGTATATTCCTGAATCTCTGCTCCTCTACCTGGAAGGTATACAGATCGCCTAGCCTCTTGGCCTCTGAATCTGCCGGTCAGACGGATGAGGCAGAGCCCTGCAAGTGATTCCAAGCACTGGAAATACTGCCAAATGCGTGCAGGAGAGCTCGGCAGGTCCCAGCAACCAGGACTGCCTAGCACAGGGCAAGACGGCCTCCTAACAGTGCTCCTAACGCTGATTTTGCAGCACATTGTTCATTAGGACATCCTTTGGCATTTATGAGGCAGAGATAGAAATCAACAGGCCAAGAATCCCAGTTTAAATTTCAGGGAGTTCACCATGAAAAAGACACTGGCATAAAGATAAATTCCATTAACTTTGACAGTGTGCATATGTATGGGTGAAATAGGGGCTTCATCTTTTGATTTTTGCATTTTCTGGCACCACAATTTTTCTCCTTTTAAAGCATTATTCTTAAGGACATATGTGAGCATTGACAAACTAGACAGGAAGCTCGGGGAATATGAATACGTGTAAATACCAAGTCAGACATTTTTTAAGGATGTCATTTATTCTAAAGTGTGTAAGAATTACTTTAAAGCCATTAGTGTCTGGAATTCTCTAAAGATAGAGACACGCTTTAAAAACACACTTTTCCTATCAGACTTTAATAATGCTAGAGGCAGATCCTTTTTTCAGCAGAAATGAAACAAAAAATATTGCTTTTGACCTGACAAGCCATAACATCTGCCTATAAAGCTTTTCATCAGGATCTCAAGCACATCTTGAGGGGTTCAGCCATAAAGCATTATTCTGATTAGAAATTTCAAGAAAAAAATCTGTGATGTTGACTTGAGTACTATGGGTTCTGTATTTGGGGGTAAGTCAAACAGAACAGAATTTACTGTTTGACTTTAGATTATTGCAGATTTTGACATGTTCCCTTTGGCATCCTTGGAATCGGAGGCAAAGAGTGATTCTTTCTTCTTTCTTACTTCTACCCATCCTCAAATTATGTATCAAACATCTTTGTAAGCATCTTCTTTACACTTTGTAAAGTTCTGTAGATGACATAACACAAGGATAAAATATTAAATTAAGTAACCAGTCAAAGTTTTTAAACAAATCACAAAAATCTGTCAGCCTTTAAGAGTAAACTTCTCTTTATAAAAAGAATAACTTGAAATAATGAAGCCAATCATGGGTGACTCCATTTGCATTTTATTTCCAGCAGTTTCCATGGTCCCCCTTCATCTATTGGTCTTTCACTTCCCACATATTTTCAGAGCAAGTCTGTAGCAGTTCTGGACTAACGCTATGAAGACAACGTAAACTATTTTTACCAGCTTCACCAGTTTTCCATGCTCTCGGAGAAGTTCCAGTTTGATGACAATTGATTCTAATTGTAGACAGGAAAATGGGTTTGGAAGGAAGCAAACCCTTTCTGGAATGATACTCTTGCCAGTTTTGGGAACTGGTCTGGCAGGAAGTCACAGACATTTGCCTGAAATGATGTGGCCTTTCTCTCTTTCTCTCTCCCTCCTCCCTTCCTTATTAGAAGATTGTACAGAGCTTTCTCAGAAAACTCTCCCCATCAGTTGTATAGTTGAAATATAGGAGTGATTTTGATTCTTGGTACCAAGAATGGGGAAGGGAGAAAGCCAGGAGGAGTGGAGGAAACAAACAAGAGAGAAGAGGAGAGAAAGAACAACATTGCGCAGACACTATGTTCTCAGCCTCTGTCCCAATGACATATTTGCTCATCCATTTGAACATGTACCTGGAATTAATATTAGTCCCCGAAGACAAAGAAATGATCCCTGGAAGGGTTTAGGCATTTATTTCACCTTCCCATAGTTTGACTTGTAGAATAAATAGAAAATAACTTTCAGACCAAGCAATGTGTCAGAGGTGGCAATTTTGTGATGTCTGTAAATCTGAACTTTCTCCTAAGCACTCTGTGAGAAACACCACTCCTGTCAGCACATAACCTTGAGATGATAATTAAAGGACACTTCCAATGCTCTGTTGGTATGTTGAAGCATTTGAAAATAAGTGACACACAATTTGATCATGAAAATAAAGACAAATCATAATTACTTTGATACAAATTTGCCATATCTAAAAGAATACCTGGAAGATTTAAATGATTAATCCATGGAAAGCTCTTAGAACAGCCAGGCACCTAGCTGATGCTCCATAACATCAGCTATCATTATTATTACCTAGGCTTTCCTCTTCCTGGCAGAAACATTATTTTGCTTTAGAAACCGCATATTTATAGGTATTAGAAGAAGCTGGAAAGACAAGTTGAAATTAAAAGAAATATAAGGGGTGCGTGGGTGGCTTGGTCGGTTAAGCGTGCAACTCTTGACTTCAGCTCTGGTCATGATCTCACGTTTTGTGAGGTTGAGCCCTTCATTGGGCTCTGGGCTGATAGTGCTGAGCCTACTTGGGATTCAATCTCCCTCTCTCTCTGCCCCTCCCCTGTTCATGTGTGTATGCTTGTGCTCCCCAGCCCCTCAAAATAAAGATATAAACATTTAAATAGAGTAAAATGAACCTGGGGCACCTGGGTGGCTCACTTGGTTAAGCATCCAGCTTTTGGTTTCAGCTCAGGTCATGATCTCATGGTTCATGCATCTGAGCCCCACACAGGGCTCTACAGTGACCCTGCAGAGCCTGCTTGAGATTCTCTCTCTCTCTCTCTCTCTCTCTCTCTCTCTCTCTCTCTCCCTCTCTCTCTCTCTCCCTCTCCCTCTCCCTCTCCCTCTCTCTCTCCATCTTCCCCACTCATGCTGTGTCTCTCTCAAGATAAATAAATAAAAACAATAAAAATTTAAAAAATAAAAAGAATCTGAATGATCCCTTAGCCCCAGGGTACAAAAATGTTTGTCTTGCCCACACTGGATGTTGAAGTTTGCATGTGCTCTGATCTCGCTTCTAATTTGTATTCAGAGAAATGAATATTAATTGAGGAGTATTGGTGGAAAGGATTTAGGATCTGTAGTCAGACCCATGCTAAAACTGTGTCATACACTTTGTGATTGGAGTTGTTACTCTCTGTGCCATCCACAGTAGCATCATCTGTGAAATGGGAATAATTGCCCTTGCAGTTGGAGGTAAGATGCCATGTAAGCAAATGTGAAGACTCAGTCTGGTTATAAAATATTTACTGTAATATGTTGTAACATAAACACATTGTATTCTGAAGCGTAAGAACAAAATGACTGAATCATCTAGGAAAGTAGCTCTGAGAACCTTGACTTATGTTCCTGGCTCTAGAATCTAAATGTTCAGAAACTTCACTTTCAATATTAATAATAATACTCATTGCTTACTATCTACCAGAACCTGTCCTACATACTTTCTGTTTTAACTCACTTAAACCTCATATGATCCTGAGGGTGCTACTATTATTATACCCATTTGATAGATGAGAAAGCTGAAACACAGAGATGTTGAGAGACTTGCCAAAGATTATACATCTAGGAAGTAGAAAAACAGGGAATTGGTCTAAGACTGTCTGGCCTCAGATTCTAGGCTGGTATTCGCTACATGCTACTGCCTCTACAGCAACAGTCTGCAAGTTGAAATATCAAGACGTTATTTCCAACGCTTTAAAATATTATTTACACTACAAAGTAGTCTAGGTGATTTTCTAAAAACAGGCTTTTGCAGTTTTGCAGTCTTTGCCAAAAGCATGTAAAATCTAAGTTTGGGAGATTTACTAAGAATTCAAACATCACTTTCAGATTCCTTTATGGTCCACGGGAATAGAAGTGACTTCATTTTCATATCATAAGCATTTGGCATTTCACCCATCTGTAATCACAAAGACACTGAACTAAGTCTTTGATCCTGACCTCAGTCAGCCATTTACTCCATCAGTCAGTGCACGCCACAAAAGCAAGTCACTTGGATGGATGTGAAAAACTGACATTCATGAAAATGAGAGGGAAGGTGGATCCAAATGTTGTCCTGCATTCCCAGTGACCCATCATTGTCATGGGTGCTTTCTTTCAAGGCCTCTCCTCCATACATTTATAGCCAAAGAATCCGGTTTGGCCACTGGGAAGTTCAATGGCCACATTAAAAATACTGTTGTAAGTCAAAGATGTGGTTCACCTATACAATGGAATACTACATGGCAATGAGAAGGAATGAAATCTGGCCATCTGTAGCAACAATGCTGGAATTTGAGGGTGTTATGCTGAGCAGAATAAGTCAAGCAGAGAAGGACAGATACCATATGTTTGAACGTATAGGAGGATTGGGAGGAACTGAACGGGGGACCATGGGGGAGAAGAATGGAGAAAATAGTTGGGGAGAGGGAGGGAGGCAAACCATGAGAAACTCTTGGATGCCGAGAACAAACTGAGGGCTGATGGGGGTGGGGGAGAGGGGAAGGGAAATGATGGGCATAGAGGAGGGCACTTGTCGGGATGAGCACTGGGTGTTATATGGAAACCATCTTGAAAATAAACTAAGAAGAAAAATTTTAAAAAATACTGTTGTAAGTGTTATTGTCACGATTGTTATGATGGCTTCCTGGCCCTCGTGTTGTGCTTTGCTCTGACCCACTGAGGAGCCCACAGCTCTGAGCCGTCTTCTTCGGGACAGCTGCCAGCCCTCTGCAGGTGCCTGTGGACTCTCCCAGGAGCCGCTTCTCTTCCCTTCTCTTCCCTGTCACACATCCCGCCTCAAACACTGTGCTCTGACTTGGGATTGAAGGATGGTCTTGATTACAAATGCCTGCTCAGACAAGCCCAGCCTCTCAAAAAGAAAGCCCGCTGTGGCCTTGGCAGCATCTGAGGTGGCACTCTGTGCTGAGCCAGGGACGCTCAGAATCTGCTGCAGTTCCTGCGTCTTGATTAGGCCCTGGAGCCGAGGCCTCCGGGAGGAGACACACTTGTCAGCTGTCAGTCAGGAGGCAGCATGTCCCTCCTAGGCACTGCCCCTACTACAGGGGGGTGACCAGACTGTAAAAATGAAATAGACTTCAGTGGGATGCCAGAAATTCATTTTCTCCCTCAGATGCTTTCATCTCACTCATTTCACTGTGTTTACAGGCCCACGGGTTTCCTGAGGGCAGCCATGATTTAGATTTACAGTTCCCCAGGCAGTCTGATTCTGAGGAAAAGTTATAACACCTGTAATGTATTACTGTCTCCTAGAGGAGCAAAGAATGTCAGGGGCTGGGGAGGTTGGCTACCCCAATAACTGCAGGCCCTCTCTGCATTGCAGCACTGAAGAATGCAGGCTGGGCTGGACGAGCCATGGCCTCCTCATTATCTGTATGCACATAAGCACACAACACAGACACGTTCTTGGAGATCTGGTGTGCTGATGGTGGGGAGAGTGGTGGTGACTTCACTGTGTCTGCATAGCTGCAGTCTAGGCAGCCGCTTTCCAGATTGTGGATAGGACAGAGAGAGGTCAGACAGAAGGCTCAGAGATTAGGCTGATTTGCGGGGATGACAGGGAATGTAAGACAATCTGTCTGGAATGGCGAGAGGGCTTGCCTTTAGCACAGAGATTTCCTACAAAGGCTTATGTCTCTTGTTGATTCCTTTCACTTAAAATACGGTGCAACTTTGCTAAGAGAAATAGAATCCACATTTTGATGAGTCTCGAAGGGTGTTGTCCGATGGACACATGCTAGGTGAGGGCAAGGCAGCTAAGCCCTGCCCAGCAAGACGCCAACTCTGCGCTCATTCTCGGGTAGCAATTCAGCTCTTTTTAGGGCCTGGATGCTGCTACTTAGCTCAGTGCCCACTTAGGGAGCAAAACCACAGCAAAGTCACTTTCTGAAAAGGAAAGAGGAGATGTGCACTTGAAATGTTAAGCCAGGTTTAATCTCCAGCTTGCCTCTAGCACAGGCTCTGAAGCATGGAGATCCAAAGACTCCATTGTCCTTCCTCATGGTGCCCTGTCCTTGTTTTTGGAATTGCTGTCTAAATTCAGTTCACTACTTCTCACATGTCTGCCTTGCTCTGGCTTGCCTCAAGGTAGGAAGTATACTGAGACACTCATTCACTTCTGTACCTCCCCCTCCTCCTTCTTCTCTGCTGTCTTGTGTGCGAGAGGGGCCTCTGGCTCTTGAGAGCCAGCAGGTCAGTGTGTATGAAGACTGCATCAGTGAAGATGTGCTTAAATCACCAAGCAGAAATACATACGTGAAGCTTATAGTTAGATGTGGATTATTAATTTAAAAAACATGTGTGCCCTTAGGAGCCTGTGTCCTCTAGAATCCAGCAGTAATCTCAACACCTAAAAGAACATGGTGAGCAATAATGTCAATGTTCATCTTGCCCCCTCCTCTGATGCCAATGGTTATGAGGGTGACTGCAACCTTAACTTTTGTACATGATTTTTTAAATTGGTACTAGACTCCCTGTTAGACATGTTTTGGAACACTAAAAAAAAAATCAAGTTTTAAGTTTTGACAGTTTAGTCAAGGTTATTAATTTTTAAGATGCGGAGCCATTTGGAAGGACTGGCTAAAAGCTTGCAGATCTCAAAGGGAAATTTTATCTTAAAGAGAGGCCAAACACTAAATATCTGGGGAAGCAGTAAAGAGGATCAAGCACCCTAGCAGAAACTCTGTTTCCTTTGCCATCTAGAAACACATTTCTCAGCTTCCCTTGCAGTAAAGTAGAACGCTGTGATGGTCTTCTGACCAACTTTCAGGTCTCTTGCGTATAGTCTCTTTCCCCGTCAGTGGCAGAGGAAATGAGGCCCTAAAGCATGTAGTCACATAACTAAGGAGCCTGGTCCCTGAATGACAGCATAGAACAGAGGCCTCACTGTGCCCTTATTCTGTCTACCCCTCCCTGCCCCCATCACATACTCATATTCTGTGCCATGTTGGACTCTCACATGGATAAAGAAAAAAAAAACCCTCTTATTTTGTCAAACCACTGAGATGTTGGGACTCATTTGTTTTATATGATAAAATCAGTGATTCTTTTGTTAGGTTAAAAACAGTACAGGAACTTCATCTTTTGATAAACGTTAACATACTTTGCCCATCCTTTATTACTAATGGGCTTTTTCTTTCTCCATCGCTGGTGCTTTATTTTTGTTGAGTAAGCTCACCTCACCAAAGAAGACAGGAAAGATCACCAGCCTGGATAAATACTCCCAGAAGTACATGACATTTTGCAAATAGTTATACAAAGAAGTGTTCAGAAGAAGTAAGATTGTATTAAACAGGTTCTTGATTCCATTCAGTCCAGTTGAGAACCTTAATAATCTTAAGGAGAGCATCTCCTCTTTCCTTATGTACTATAAACAACTGAAAAAAAATGATTTTAAAGATACTACAGCATTCTTAATATAAAATCATAGATAAGAGTAATAATAGCTTACATTTATAGTAGGCTTAATATGGGCCAATCATTGTGCTAAGCACTTTATATGAATTATTCCTTTAAAAGATAAATTGATGCCTAGGAGGTCATGTAATTTGCTTAGGTTTACATAGCTAGGAAGCAGCAGATCCAGGAATCCAATAATCCAAGACAGCCTGGCTCCAAAGTCCATGCTCTTAAATACCATACTTCCCCTAATGAAAGATCAAGAAATGTCAAGTTATCCTTAAGATGAATGGTGCATTCTGACCATCTCTAATGAAAAAACAGATCCATATTTCCAGACCAAAAAAAAAAAAAATCCACTTTAATTTGCTTTACATAACAAAGGCTTTGAAGTAGCAAGAACATGATGACCAGTCCCAGGAATTCTGACAAGCAGGCCCTTTTCTCGGTTCAGAATCCGCACTGTTGATTTTCATGCCCCATGGATGTGTTGCTTGGGTTTTATGTGATTTTTCTGCACTGTGTTTGACAGTGGCCAGATCCCACCTTATCCCACTCTGTATTCCAAGTAGTACTCAGGCCTGCCATCCTGTGACAGAGCAAACTCAAGGTGAAAGAGACATTCAGAGAATGACGCTTGCCAACTTCCCCCAAGATACAGCTTTGATTTTTATTCTTCCACAAGATGTCACTGCCATGGTAGCACTCTAGCATGGCTTGGGACAGCTACAGCAGAATTTCTTGCTGTTCCTATATTAAGAATGTGTTCTCAGAAACAGCTGGTGTGTTACAAATGCAACCGAGTGCCTTAAGAAGTGGGATGATTGGAATCCCACTCCTAAGCACACAGGCTGTCGATATTTGAGAGTTGGTAAATGACATGGCAGGAAGGGGTGTGATGGGGATCAGAGGGAGGTGAGCATGAAAGAGCCAAGCTCCATGCATCTCGTGGCACTGTGAACCTGTCTTCCACCCAACTGTGACCATAGAGGACTGTTGCGTGAAGTAGTTCATTTGTATTTGTAAATCAATTCTCAGATCCTTGCAGTAATATGTTGGCTGAGAAGAATGCTTTGTGACAGTCTTCATGGACAAACAAAGGTGGCATATGGATAGCTGCGAGCAGTTGCTCTTCATCTCTTTTGAGGCAAAACGGTCAAATTTGTGTGGGAGGAATTTTGTTCAGTTATATCTAATATAAAGGGGCATATTAGCAGTAGAGGCTTCACAATTTCTTGTAAAAAATAATCACAACTGACATTAATTGAATGATTTATAGTTTGCCATTCAGTTTTACCTGCATTGTCACAATTGATCTATAAGAAACGCTAAGAGGGAGGAACGAATGTTAATGTTACCAGCCCACTTCACAGATGAAGAAACTGAGATGCAAGAGGTTAAGTGACTTGACCAGCCTATTACCTAAGAAGTGATGCTGTGTCCATTAGCTCTCTGATTTCCCTCCTTCTTTAATCTCACGCTACATCCACTACCTCTGTCACCTCCCTCCTCTTAATTCTTATATTTG
Organism: Proteles cristata cristata; assembly: GCA_017311185.1. Lineage (NCBI taxonomy): Eukaryota > Metazoa > Chordata > Mammalia > Carnivora > Hyaenidae > Proteles > Proteles cristata. The sequence goes on from JAESUZ010003821.1 coordinate 259,146, forward strand.
GCTTCTACAACAGTGTATTTCTGCTTCCTAATTGACCATATTAATCATTCTTGTCAGTTTCATTTCTTGGATATTTCTACATTTCTTCTTTGAAGTACTGACACTCTAAATAGTCATTTTCCCTTTCTCTTCTCTCCCTTTTTCTGGTAAACTTTCATTAGGAAAACTTATCCACCCCCCATTGGATGGAAACCAGAGGTTAGTGTGCTCAGCATTTACTTCAACCTCTATTTTATCTTCCCATACAGTAAAAGCTGGAAAGCTAAAAATCACCAACTCCCTTGCAGCTAGGTTTCAAGGTACAGAATAAGTTTCACCAATGAGAAAATATGCAAGGTGTTTCAATGTCTTTATTGACGTATAATTCAATTCAATACAGTGTACCCATTTAAAAGTTTATAATTCAGTGACTTTTAGTACATTTACAGAATGTGCAATCACCAGCACAATCAAGAAAAGATGTACTTTTTGAAAGGCAAAAGTGAGTCCAGAGTCATCTGTTTACTGCTTTTGATCGTTATTGTTGGCAGGCACAATCATGGAAGCATTGGGTTTGTAGTATTTAGTCACTGACTTCCTCTATGTCAAGAGGCAGTTATGTCAGTGGCTGTAGTGGTTTCCTGATTACTTGATTGAGCTTTCTAATTATGACAGTGATTGTAGTTTTCCTTGTACATTATTTCTGCAGCCATTTTCTGGGCATTATTCCTAGAAATTCAATTTAGAGCCAATTCCTCCAGCTTCTCCAATGATTTCATGAACACTTAATTCCCTGTATTAATTTCTTGCTGAAAAACGTAGTGAGGATTATTTGTTTGTTACAGATGGACTAATTTGAGCTTGATGTTTATATCTTTAACCTCCAACTTCTTAGGAATCTTCTCTACTGGAGAGATACCCCAGAGTCAATATGTACCAAACTGAATTGATTTAACCTCATTTAAGACTTATCCTGTTACCCCAATGCAGTTATTCTACGTAACAGCTCAGTGACTAGGCCACTAACCTTGGGGTTACCCTTAAGTATTTTTCCTTCCAAATTTCTTCCCCTATAATCAGTTAATCAGCCACCAAATCCTACAAATCCTATATTCTGTCATCTCAGTGTAGACCTTTCTCTGTTTGTCAGGTTGTTACAGTCTTCATTCCTACTGGACCCCCTCCTACTCTTACATAAGCCCCCATGGAGGCCAGAGTGATCTATCTAAGACACCATTCTCATAAAGCCATCTTCTTTCTTTAAGATTATTCAGGAGCTCCCCTTGCTTAAAGAGTAAAATGTAAAATTCACATTCCCTACCATGGTTTTCAAGGCCCTTCATGACGTCATGATGTCTAGAGTCTAGCTCTCTAGACTCATTTTCCACCTTTTTCTTTTCTCACATATTTTAGTCATATTAAAGTGTACATCATGGCTCTTCCCACTCTTATTTTTGTGTATGCAGTTTCTCAACCTTAATGTTACTGTGGAATTTTTATTTATCCTTCAGGAACCCTACTCCCATGTCATGTCTTTGACTGTAAAGACTGCACTGACCAGCTTTCCTAAATTCCCCCACTGTAACTCAGTATGATTAGTTGCCCCTTCCTCTCCTCCACCTGGTGCTTCCTTTTACTGCCCCTATCTCGTGTGTTGTGGTCATCACACTAGCTTCCTATTATGCTTCGCACCTATGCATCCCTAGCACCTAGAAAAGAGCCTGATACAAAAGGCTCAGAACAGATATTCAGACTACTTTTGAAGAACTTATATTAACTGGACCCCATTCCAGATCAGGTCATCTTTCTATTAAATGTTTAAGAAAAAAAGTAGCTACATCGCAATATGGGCTCCAACCTGCCTATGATTTGAGACATTGTGATTTAATCAATGAAGCAGTCTCCAGAAATTTTATTTCTAGATATATACCTGAGAGATTGAAATCAAGAATTCAAACATATTTTACATCAGTGTTCATAGCAGTATTATCCACAGCAGCCAAAAAGTAGAAACAACTCAAATGTCCATTAGCAGATGAACAGATACACAAAAATGCAATATTTACATATAATGGAATATTATTCAGCCTTAAAAAAGGAAGGAGATTCTGACATGTGCTCCAACATGGATGAACCTTGAAAACATGTTAAGTAAAATAAGCCAGACACAAGAGGATAGATATTATATAATTACATTTATGTAAGGTAACTAAAGTAGTCAAATTTGTAGTGGTTACCAGGAGCTGGGGGGAAAGAGAATGGAAAGTTATGTTTAATGGATATAAATCTTACTTTGGAATGATAAAAATATCCTGGTGATGAAGAGTAAGGATGGTTGCACAATAGTGTTAATATCCTGATGGCATTGATAATGACACTTAAAATTGGTAAAATGGTAAATTTTATGTTAGGTATATTTTACTCAATAAAAAGAAACTACTATTCAGAATACATGAGTTCCTTTCTCAGATCTTCCATCACATAGCTATTTTACAAAATTGAACTTGATATTCTACTTTCCTAGAGCTCACTTTTCTTATCGTTATAATGAAACATCCAAAGTAAAGGCTTGACAGTTCCTTCTAGCTGTAGCATAATTTTGCCATCTACTGGAAGATGCAGTTCTATTTGGGTGAAGGTCCATGTCAGTTACCAGTGCACAGAAGATTCACCACATCACAGTCCTGGAGAGCCTTCACACTTTTTCTTCTGCAGGTTCATGGCGGACAGCTAAGCTACAGCAGAACGGTGCGAGTGTCAGTTGACTGGAATGTGGTGCTTCCTATGTGTGCATGACATATCGCATGTGGAGCTAACTATCTATCCAGGATTCAGTTAACCATTTTTTCATCCATTAACTCATTCGGCATTCATTAAGTGGTTGCCATGTGTCAGGAACTACTAAGTGCCAGGGATATAGATATCAATTAGACATCTGTGATCAGAGCGTTCACAGTATAGTGGGAGACACTGCATGTTAACAAGTATTAAAATAAAAGAATTTTCATTAAAATAATTATTAAAAAATAAAAACAAAGATATGTACAAAGAACTATGGAATATTTAAAGAATCACTTATTGCCTGTGGGAAGTAAAATATCACAGAAAAGTTCAGTTTTGAGCTAGTCTTAAATGAGAAGGAGTTCATGAATTGGGAGCTAAATAAGAGAATTTCTGATTTCTCCTTTCTTTCTTGATCTACCACCTGTGTTCATTTTGCCCCAGAATGGCAGCTGAGTATGAGAAGAATTGAGGAAAGTGCCATTACATCCATTACAGAATGGCTTCTCTAAGTGGCATTTCCCCCCCTCAAATCTGGTATTTTCTGATACATTCTCAGAGATATTCCCTATCCTAATATTCCGTAAAGACCCCCTTAGGCAAAGAGAAGATATTACCCACAATCTGCTCTTCTCTTAATAGCTCTGCCAATGTTTGCTGTTCCAATGTCAACAGTCATTATATAGCTTGGCTTTCGATATGGGATTAAACCTCTTTTATTCTTGAGGTAATCAGAAAAGCAATTGGATAGTTAGTAGGCTCTTTGAAATCCCATTGTAAAAGAATGAGGTTCTGCCAGATCCTGTCACGGAAGAAGACAGACACAAAAGATGAAAAGAAGGCTCCTGAAATAGAAGTGCTGACAGGTTACACCAGTCACAAAACAGACATGCAGCACCCAAGGGTCACCGACTTGAAGATGTGCCAGAGTTGGCCAGCAGGTCCCAGCGTGCAGGGACTGGAAGGGAACTAATTAATTAAAGAGTGTCAAACATGTTGTCAGCATTCAGCCAGCAGAAAAGAAAATGGACTTCACGTGGTTTAACCAGTAGGGGAAGAGTAAGATCCTACTGAACTTATATTTTTAAAAAATTACTTCAGAAAAAGAGAAGTTCTAATGAATTAGATTCTATCATGGTTAGAAGATCAAAAGCTATTTCAGATTCTGGCTAACGTCTCCCTAAAAAGAAAAAAAAATAACATTTATTGAGCACCTACTATATGCCAAGCTCTGAGAAATGCCTTCTGAGAAAATATATTGACACTTCATTTATGTTGTATTCTATGTGGAGTTGTGTAGTGTTTGAGCCCAGGTGCCATTTTGTATATGTTACCTCAGTTAATTATTGTTATATCTCACTGAGGGGGGTATGTGTATATATATATTTTTTTCCAGATGAGAAATCAGGTAAGAGACCTATATCTTAACTTTGATTTCCAACATACTAGCTACATTATCTTTGTAAATTACTTAATCATACTGGTCCTGGAAGTTCTCTCTCTTACTTTCCATTCTTCCATGCATATGAGGCGATAGCCATTGCAGTATAAATGGCTTCCATGGGAATAACTAAGGGAGTAATCCACATGCCTTGCTGGCCTAAGGAGAATGCCAACATGGTCACAGTTTGTTTCAAATCTTATTTTCCCCCTTAGATTGTTTTCTTTTCAAGGCATGAGCCTTCTCAAGCTCTCTTCTCCCTCCTTTCCAAAACCTACTTTCAAATCCTGCCTTCACCTCAGGGCAGAAGATTGCTAAGAACCTTTCTTGGTGTCAAGCTTTTCAAGAACATCTGTATTTTCAGCATCCCTTCTTAACAAAGACCCTCGAGAAAGTCGGGATAGAAGGAACTTACTTAAACATCATAAAACCCATTTATGGTTTTAACACTGTTAAAACCACTGTTGTTTAACATAGTGCTGGAATTCCTAGCATCAGTAATCAGACAACAAAAGGAAATAGAAGGCATCAGAATTGGCAAAGAAGAAGTCAAACTTTCACTTTCCGCAGACAATATAATACTCTACATAGAAAACCCAACAGACTCCATCAGAAGCCTACTAGAACTCATCCATGAATTCAGTAAAGTTGCAGGGCACAAAATCAACATACAGAAATTGGTTGCATTTTTATACACCAATAATGAAGCAACAGAAAGAGAAATCAAGAAACTGATCCCATTCACAATTGCACAAAAATCCATAAAATACCTAGGAATAAACCTAACCAAATATATAAGAAATCTGTATGATGAAAACTATAGAAAACTTATGAAGGAAATTGAAGAAGACACAAATAAATGGAAAAACATTCCATGCTCATGGATAGGAAGAATAAATATTGTTAAAATGTCATTACTACCCAAAGCAATCTACACCTTCAGTGCAATCCCAATCAAAATTGCTCCAGCATTCTTCTCAAAACTAGAACAAACTATCCTCAAATTTGTATGGAACCACAAAAGACCCCGAATAGCCAAAGTAACACTGAAGAAGAAAACCAAAATGGGAGGCATCACCATCCCAGACTTTAGCCTCTACTACAAAGCTGTCATCATCAAGACAGTAAGGTATTGGCACACAAACATAAACATAGTCCAATGGAATAGAATAGAGAACTCAGTATTCAACCCAACTAATGTATGACCAATGTATGTATGCCCAAATAGTCTTTGACAAAGCGAGAAAGAGTATTCAGTGGAAAAAAGACAGCCTCTTTAACAGATGGTGCAGGACAGCAACATGCAGGAGAATGAAACTAGATCAATTTCTCATACCATACACAAAAATAAACTCAAAATGGATGAAGGACCTGAAAGTGAGACAGGAAACCATCAAAACCCTAGAGGAGAAAGCAGGAAACAACATCCTTGACCTCAACTGCAGCAATTTCTTACTTGACACATCCCCAAAAGCAAGGGAATCAAGAGGAAAAATGAATTATTGGGACCTCATCAAGATGAAAAGTTTGTACATGGCTAAGGAAACAATCAATAATAGTAGTAGGCAACTGACAGAATGGGAAAAGATAGTTGCAAATGACGTATCAGATAAAGGGCTAGTATCCAAATTCTATAAGGAACTCACCAAACTCCACACCCGAAAAACAAATGATCCAGTGAAGAAATGGGAAGAAGACATGAACAGACACTTCTCCAAAGAGGACATCCAGATGGCCAACCGACACATGAAACGACGCTCAGCGTCCCTCCTCATCAGGGAAATACAAATCAAAACCACACTGAGATACTACCTCATGCCAGCCAGAGTGGCTAAAATTAACAAATTAGGAGACTCTAGATGCTGGTGAGGATATAGAGAAACGGGCACCCTCCTTCCTGTTGGTGGGAATATAAACTGGGGCAGCCCCCTGGGAAACAGTGTGGAGGTTCCTCAGGAAACTAACGCTAGAACTCCCCTATGACCCAGCAGTAGCACTGCTAGGAATTTACCCAAGGGATCCAGGAGTGCTGATGCATAGGGGCACATGGACCCCAATGTTCATAGCAGCACTCTCCACAATAGCCAAAACATGGAAAGAGCCTAAGTGTCCATCAACAGATGAATGGATCAAGAAGATGTGGTTTATCTATACCATGGAATACTACATGGCAATGAGAAACAATGAAATCTGGCCATGTGTAGCAACATGGATGGACCTTGAGGGTGTTATGCTGAGCGAAATAAGTCAGGCAGAGAAGGACAGATACCACATGTTTGCACACAGAGGAGGATTAGGAGGAACTTAACGGAGGACCATGGGGGAGAAGAAGGGGAAAAATAGTGGGGAAGAGGGAGGGAGGCAAACCATGAGAAACTCTGGAATGCTGAGAACAAAATGGGGACTGATGGGCATGGGGAGAGGGGAAGGGGGGATGGGCATGGAGGAGGGCACTTGTGGGGATGAGCACTGGGTGTTATATGGAAACGAACTTGACAATAAACTATTTAAGAAAAAAAAAAGAACATCTGTATTTTAACAGGTAACTAAGCATTGAACTAGGATACCTGAGCAGTGATCGGCATCTATCTGGAAACCTTAGAATCTTATGTGGGAGAGTTCTCCTGCCAGGCTTCTGTAAGGGCCCGCTATTGGCATAGTGTTTCCATTGCTGCTGCTGGAATACAGGCTCGTAGATTCATATTCTCACCAGGAAGAGTGGTGTAGTCTGTTATGTCCCCAGGCAGTCTTCTGGCTCTGGCGGCAGATTTTCCCCTTCCTGTCCTTAACATGCAGACACTCTCTCTGGGCCTGAACATTGGATTAAAACCATTGCTTGTTATGGAAGAAAGATGGAAAGAGGACAAGGAGGTGCTTCTGTGTGCACCCAAGTGAGACCAATGTCTTGGTCCATTGTCACACTTTGTGTCTGTGGTTTGTGGAGATTCCCAGCCAAAAGGAAAGAAACCAGTATAAGGCTGGGATCCCTTTCTTAATCAAGTCATACTCAGTTACTTCTAATCCAAGGTACTGCTGACAGATCTTACAATTGCAGAGATGATAATAATAATAATAATAATAATAATAATAATAATAATAATAAACTAGTCCCTTACAAGAATGTTGGACATCTCTACTTTTAGCAAAAATAAGAAAAAAATAGAAGACAGATATTAGGCTTCAGGATACTGTTAAAGTGGGGATGAAAGTTGGTAGCCCTTGGTTTTTCCTCATGCCCTAAAATCACACTAGGAAGCAGTCACCAAGTCCCTTTGCCTGGAGGCTACTCTTACTTAGACTTAACAAATTCTCTCTTGACCCGGGGTACTATTGCCACTTACTTAAATTATCCTTACAGGGGTGTTACATGCCTGAATTCGGGTTCCTATTTGTTTTATTCTCCTTGGGGAGCTTGGACATAGAGGTTTTCATTTTGTTTCAGACCACGCTCTTGAAGGTTTTGACCAAACTGGAAAAATAGAGGGACAGAGGTAATGGCCATTGAGTAATATAATAAATACATAATATAAATAATTATATGTTTGACCCTTTATATAAATGACTTTACTGAATCCCTCATAAGAGTACTCTGGTGTTGATCTCTCTCTCTTTTTTTAAAAGTGTTTTGTTTATTTTCTAAGAGAGACAGTATAAGTGGAGGGGGTAGAGGCAGAGAGAGAGGGTAGGACGGGAGATCTGAAGTGGGCTCTGTACTGACAGGCTGATAGCGAGGAGCCCAATGTGGGGCTCGAACTTGCAAACTATGAAATCATGACCTAAGCTGAAGTTGGATCCCCAGGTGCCCCTGATGTTTATCTTATTATTGTCATTATACAGTTAGGTATACTAAGTCCCTTACATTGTACTGAACTTTACCAAAGTCCCAGGTCACCTCCCTCTACCATTGCCTCTGACACAATCCCAATCTTAGACCCTCTTTTTTATGTATATAGCATGAAGAAACCAGAAGGCTCTTAAGTTGTATCAAAGTCACCTTGTGTAACAGATTTATTGCTTCATACTCTGTAAATCATTGCTGTTTCTATCCCCAAGCTGCAGTTCAGCTGAGTCCAGAAGGAAACACTGGAGAAGCTGTGAATCTGAGCATAAAATCACAGTACAGTGTTGGCCTTGATAATTATCTTGGTGTTTTCCCACTTTGGGACAGGGAGGGTCCCAGAGAGACACTTTGATGTGTAGAGAATCATATAAGGTATTAAGCTCAGCTTAGGCTCAAAACCTTCCAAGCCTAGGCTTCAGAGGATATGCCTAAGACCACCACACCACAGTGTTTCTTCACTTGTATAACTTCATAGTTTCCTCCCTCTGAGCCACACAGGGAAGTCTGAATGTTGCCCCTAGGAGGTATCCTGAGAAAGAACCATCCCACACACTGCACTATTTCAAGAAGTCAAGTCATTCATTTAAGGATTCTAGATATTCATAGGCCAGTCATCCCCAGTGACAAGATATATCCAGTGCTGAGATCAGAGTCAATAGTGCAATTCCTAGCACACAGCACCTTGCTTCTTTTGATTTATTCATTGTCTAAAAGATGATCCAGAAGTTGGGCGCTACTTCTAAATCACCAGGTTTTTCATTGTAAGTGACAACCTTTGCATTTTATTAGCATAGTCTACTTTTTAATAAGCCTTTACAGGGCCAATATATCATAACAACATCATTAAAACATTCCCCTCTACTGGTTATAAATTGCCTTGATGGTGCTGTGACTACATCTCCCAGAGCATCTTTGACAAAGTCTTAAGATCCAGGCATGTCATTGTCACAGCAGAAGGATGACATTACAGCTCAGCTTGGCTCCCCTCCTCGGGGAAAAGGCATATGGTTGTATGAGAAAAGAGACAGGCAACTGTCCAGGGTGCCATTGGTGGTTCTGTCACTGATGAGCTAACTGTTAGACTTTGGAAAACCACTTAACCTCTTTGGGCCCCTTCTTTATCCATAAAATAAAGATTTCCTTGTCTACCTCATAGCGTTCCTGGGAAGAGCAAATAAGATAATGTTTATAGAAACATTTTGAAGACCAGGTGCGATTCTCCAGAAATCAGACTCAGACATATTTTAGCATAAAGGATGTTTATTGGAGCGTATTAGACTATGCTAAAAAAAAAAAATGCACTGTCCCCTCTGTGTTAAAAAAAAAAATCCTCTGATGATGGCCTGCCAAGATGGCATCTCTTCTCCCTCCCTCTCCCTCCCTCCCTCCCTTCCTTCCTTCCTTATTCTTAGATGCAAGAACCAAAGAATTAGCAGATAGCAGCTATAACTTTCAAATCCAATGTATTCTGGTCTGAAATGTTCTTCCTTGGATGTCCAAGACTGCCTAACCTCCAGAGCCCAATGTCAAAGTATGGAGTGCATAAATTTCCTAAGTATGTCATTGGGAGTGATGGTGACTGGAGCCCGCCTACTTCTACCCCTTTATTCACAGCTTTATGTGTTCTCACTCTTGGAGACAGGACCCCTTGCACACATCTTAGATTCAAGGATTCTACTATGTCCTAGAAGTTGATACGCCATCCTTGTAATAAAATGTTGCTTCTCAGACAGGAGTTTAGTCACACTTTGTGCAGGCCATTCCAACACACTATCAGAACAGCATTATGTGGATGGTGAGATATGTTGTGTGACCAGTGGATCCCTTGGTTTACATTCTTTAACTCTGTTTGCTTTTATAGGGCCATCTGGTCTGATTGCAGGATGTGTAGGGCTCTGTGGTGGTGGATCAAACACTCAGTAGGCTCTTGACTGTTACTTCTTCCCAGGTGCCTGTGGGCAAGAAAGACACACTCATATCTGAGAAATGTGTCTATTTTGTCAGAATGAATATCTGCTATTTTCTAGGTTGAAAGGGTTCACCCAGGTGTCCATTTGGTTTCCTCAGGGAGTGATACCATATCAGGGACTTAGCATTGGTTTCTGTTTCTGGTAGTTTGGACATTCAGTGGCATTAGTTCCTCAGTCAACTTTAGTAAGTGGGAGTCCATGTTTTTTCCAAGTCCATGACCAACCGTGTTTGTTATTCACAACTGTCTGTGATTCTGTATATATTCAGATCTCAGGCCCTTTATCGCTCCACTTTCTTCCTTTCCTTTCTCCACTATTTTCTTTTACCGCAGGAGCTCCTCTGCTGGTCTTGGTTTCTTACCTAGAATGGTAATCCAGACACTTAGGCGTGTATGTGTGTGTGTGTGTGTGTGTGTGTATGTGTGTGTATCATTTCCCTCTTATAGTGTATTGTTGCTAGATTTGCCTGACTTTATGACTTGGTGAATCTAACAGAATCTGGTTCATGATAGCTCATTCTGGATGCACGGTCATTTGATATCCCATGGTCAAATGTTCTGTATCTATTAGAGATCAATAGCATGACAAACATAGTTATTCAAGAAGTATGATTCTCCGATGAAGTGCCGTGGACTTGCCCCAGGATCTCAGGCATCTATGTTGTTATTCTCCCTTTGGTTCTTGCCATAAACTCCATAAGATAGTTTTGCCCACAGCTGGCACCTCTAACATCATAACCTTTTCAGGATATTTACACTACACTCTTAACCTACTATGCAGGGGTCTTTCCTACTTTGGACTGTCTAAAAACTGGCAGCCTTCTTTCTATGGGCTGAAGCAGCATTTCCAGGTATGTAATATGCCACCTTCAAACATGAAGAGGTACTAACAGGTACTGTGCTTCAGTCTTTGTAAGAGAAACATGATGAAATAGTTTGACTTTTACTTTGGATGAAATATTTCAGCATGCCCTTAACCACTAGACCTCTCAAAATTTTACTAATGTGGCAGGCCTCTTGATCTTTCTAAGGGGCACATAAATGCTGAAGTACATGCATCTTACCAAGACCTCCTCTATGCTAACCACTTCTTTCGTCTAGACAAATAAAGATGGTGTTATCCAAGTAGTGGATTAATGCAACATTCTGCAGGCTATCCATATGGCCAAGATCTTTCAAACAGTATTATGACAGAGGACAGGAAAAGTTAACATAGCCCCAAGACAAAACTATAAATATATATTGGTGCTCATTCTGTATGAATTCAAACTGTTAGTGGTCCTTTATTTAATAGGTAAAGAAAATAATGCATTTGTGAGATCAGTAGCTGCATACCATATACCTGGGGACATATAAATCTGCCCTAGCAAAGATATCACATCTGGCTCAGCAGCTGCAATTGGAGATATTATTATGTTGTGTTTGCAGAAGTCTCCTGTCATCTTTCAGGGTGCTTCTGGTTTCTTTAGAGACCAGGCTATTGTAGTAAATGAGGACTTTTTGGGTACCAGCATTCTTGCATCCTTTGGATCTCATGGATAGTGCTAACTTCTCTCATCCTGAGTATACAGTTTGTAAAAAATGTATTATTTTTTTCTGAGAGAAAGGAAAGGGGAACATTTTTGCAGATTGTTGTTTGGCCTTTGCACTAACACTATCCTTGACCCACAAGCCAAGGGATCCACTGTGGGAGGCACACTGACCATACGCTATGTGTATATTATTTATATTATTTATTTTTTATTTATATTATATTATTATACCTGGAAAGTGGTGACAAGATAAAACTGGTGGGCCTGAGGACCCGCTGTGAGCTGAACCTGAGCCAGGATTTAATTTATAAACTGGCCCTTCTAACAGAAAGACCTTGTTGGTAATTGTGGTCTCTAACCTCTCCAACCATTTATTAAGAAATTCTAAAAATGTTTGAATAGGAGACTCCAGATTAAGATGGCATCAAAGGATGCTCCTGAATTCTCTTCCTCCCAAAGACACACTGAATGTTCATTTACACAGAGGGTGGTTCCTTCTGAAGGAAATTTAGAAAATAGCTGAGTGATTTCTACACATCAGGCAACCGAGAAAACACCCACATTGAAACAGAAAAGACTGAGACACGCTTTCACCACCCATAAACCCCACCCCCTGACACAGAAGCATACAGTCAGGAGGGAACCCCATCTTTTTCACGAGAGGTAGTGAGAAGTGTGGACTACACATATAAGGCTCCAAATTTGAAGGCTCCCGTCCAGAGGAAGGGCTCCCAAAACACCTAGCTCTGAAAGACAAAGGGGCTTGCATTCACAGGTTTCACTGGAATATAGGAGACAAAGAAGTTCTTAATGGGCACAGGCACTTGCCACAACTATCCTCCTAGGGCTTATGCAGAAGGAGGAGGCAAAAACCACCTTCTCCCCATCTTTCCCTGAAAGTGATTTGTCTGCTTATCTTACAAACTGGTGCTTGAGGGTGCAGCTTCTAATTCGCACACATCTGGATGCTAGCTATAATCCTCCCTAGAGCCCCAAGAGCAGGTGGGCACTTTCCCTGCCTTCTCCCTTTGTCTGACTCCAACAATAAATCCAAGTCACCAGTATCTACCAGGAAGGAGCTTGTCCACACATCTAGCACCCCAACTTGCATGGCTGCCATCCAAGGAACAGGTCCCCAAATCACCTAGCTCTGATACCATTGGGTTGTGCATCCATGAGACCCATAGGACTATCACATACATAAAAGCAGTTTTTAAATGGGCACAGGAGCACTCCTATAACTGTTTATCCAGACTCAGTGCAGAGGGAATAGGCAAAAATGCTCATCTGTAGTTTCTTTCCAGAAGGGGCTTAACTACGTATTTTGCCAGCTGCTACCTGAGGATCTGTCTACTAATCATCTTGCGTCTGAGTGATGATTGCAATCTTCCTTTTTGGAACACTGATGGATCTTGGCATACCCTCAACTCCTGAAAGCCACTAGAATAGAGATGCAGCTTAGATAATCACAAAGTTTGGAGAGGCTGACTGATGAGATCCATCTCTTACACGAGACCAGTCTGTTAAGATTGGAAGAGGTGGCTATTTTATCTGATGTGCAAGAATCAACGTAACAACCTAAGGAAAATTAAGAAACAGGAGAATATGTTCCAGACAAAAGAAGAAGATAAGTCTCTAGAAATTGATCTTAATGAAAGTAAGTGGTTTATCTGATAGTTCAAAATATCAGTCGTGAAGAAGTCCACTGAGGTCAGGAGTGCAGTGCATGAAGAAAGTGAGAGTTTCAGGGTGCCTGGGTGGCTCAGTCGGTTAAGTGTCCGACTTTTGCTTAGGTCATGATCTCGCGGTTTGTGGGTTTGAGCCCCGCGTCGGGCTCTGTGCTGACAGCTCAGAGCCTGGAGCCTGCTTCAGATTCTGTGTCTCCCTCTCTCTGACCCTCCCCTGCTCATGCTGTCTCTATCTCTCTCTCAAAAATAAAGTATTAAAAAAAAAAAGTGAGAGTTTCAACAGAGATAGAAAATATTTAAAAGTAAGAAACAAGTCATAGAGTGGAAGAATACAGCTAAACTGAAAAACTCACTGGAGAGATTCAGCAGAAGACTAGGCCAAGTGAAATAAGGAATCAGAGAACTCGAAGATAGGGCAGTAGAGTTCATTCAATCAGAAAAGCAAAAAAGAAAAAAGGATGGAAGAATACCATTTTCAGTATATACTCAAAGAAATTGAAATTACTACCTTGAAGATACAATATAGGCAGGCAGACAGATAGATAGATAGATAGATAGATAGATAGCAAGCCAGGCAATAAGGGGTATATATATATATATATATATATATATATATATATATATATATATATATATATATATATATATATAATTATAATTATATATATATATTATTTTCAGTGAAAAAGGAAATCTTTCATTTGTAAAACCATGGATGAACCTAAGTGAAGTAAGCAAGACAAGCTAAAGACCAAAATTTTATGATTTTACCTATAAGTAGACTCTAAAAACAAACAAAACAAAGTTGAACTAATAGAAGCAGAGAGTGGTTATCTGGGATTCGGAGGTGGGGGAAGTAATAGGAAAAGGCTAGTAAAAAGGCACAAAGCTTCAGCTGTGAGATGAATAAAATATGAGGACTTAATGTATAACATGGTGACTGAAGTTGAAAAAACTGTATTGCATACTTGAAGGTTACTTAAGGTAGTAGAACTTAGGTGTTCTCTCACACTCAAAAATATGCATATCCACATATATATATGAGGTGATGGATATATTAATTCAATGATGAGAATTCTTTCACACTGTGTGTGTGTGGATCTCAAATCATTATGTACATTTATTTATTTATTTATTTACAGTTTCTACCAAGAAATGTTTTTGATTCATGTATAATTAATGTAGTTTCAGTTGTACAATATGAGTCAACAGTTATGAACATTTTTCACTATTAATAAAAATAAGTGTATTCTTAATTTCCTGTATCTATTTCACCCATCTCCCTTCCATCTCCCTTCTGGCAACTACCATTTTGTTCTCCATATTTAATTTTTTTAACATTTATTTATTTTTGAGAGACAGAGAGACAGAGCATGAACAGGGGTAGGGCACAGAGAGAGAGACAGAGAGAGAGAGAGAGAGGAAGAGGGAGACACAGAATCGGAAGCAGGCTCCAAGCTCTGAGCTGTCAGCACAGAGCCTGATGCGGGACTCGAACTCACAAGCTGTGAGATCATGACCTGAGCTGAAGTCAGATGCTTAACCAACTGAGCCACCCGGGTGTCTCTCTCCATATTTAAAAGTCTGGGGTTTTATTGTTTGTTTGCCTCTTATTTTCTTTGTTTACTTGTTCTGTTAAATTCCACATATGGGTAAAATCATATGGTATTTGCCTTTCTCTGACTGTTTCACTTAGCATTATACCTCCTAGGTCCATCCATGTCATTACAAATGGCAAGATTCCATTATTTTTTATGGCTGAGTAATATTCCATTCTGTGTATATGTATATGTATATGTATATGTATGTATATATATGTGTATGTGTATAACATCTTCTCCATCCTTTCATTTATCAGTAGACACTTGGGTTGCTTCCAAAGTTTGGCTATTGTAAATAATGCAATAAAAATAGGGGCACATATATCTTTTTGAATTAGTGTTTTCATTTTCTTTAGTTAAATACCCAGTAGTGGCATTATTGGATCATATGGTATACCCATTTTTAAGTTTTTGAGGAACCTCCATATTGTTTTCCAAAGTGGCACCACCATTTCCATTCCTACCAACAATACACGAGGCTTTCTTTTTCTCTACATCATCAACACTTGTTATTTTTGAGGTTTTTTATTTTAGCCATTCTGACAGGTGTAAGTGGTATCTCATTGTTGCTTTAATTTGCATTAACTGATGATTAGGGATATTGAACATCTTTTCATGAGGCTGTTGGTCATCTCTATGTCTAATTTGGGAAAATGTTAAGGTCTTCTGTGAAGGCCTTAATCAGATTATTTTGTTGGTTTTGAGTTGTATCAATTCTTTTTTTTTTTAACTTTATTTTTTTCCATTTTTTTTCTTTAATGTTTTTTTTATTTCTGAGAGAGAGAGAGATAGACAGCGTGAGAAGGGGAGGGTCAGAGAGAGAAGGAGATACAGAATCTGAAACAGGCTCCAGGCTCTGAGCTGGCAGTCAGCACAGAGCCCAATACGGGGCTTGAACCCACAGACTATGAGATCATGACCTGAGCTGGTCAGAGTCTTAACCGACTGAGCCACCCAGGTGCCCCAAGTTGTAGCAATTCTTTACATATTTTGAATATTAACCCCTCATTGGATATATCAGTTGCAAATTCTTCTCTCATTCAGCAGATTGAAATTTTGTTTTGCTGATGGTTTCCTTTTTTGTGTAGAAGACTCTGTTTTGGTGTAGTCCTGATAATTTAAATTTCCTTTTTGTTTCCTTTGCCTCAGGAGACATATCAAGAAAAATTAATCTACAGCTGATTTCAAAGAAATTACTAAGAGTAATCTTCTAAGAGTTTTTTGGTGTTAGTTCTCACATTTAGGTCTGTAATTTATTTTGAGTAATTTTTGTTATGTGATGTAAGAAAGTGGCCCAAATTCATTATTTTGTCTGTAACTGTCTTGCTTCCTCTCTACCATTTATTCAAGACACTATCTTTTTCCCATTGTATATCTTGCCTAATTCATCATAGATTCATGTCCCATAAGTGTGTGAGTTTACTTTTGGGCTCTCTGTTCTGTTGATCTTTGTGTCTATTTTTGTGTCATTATCCTACTGTTTTGATCACTACAGCTTTATAGCATATCTTGAGGTCTGGAATTGTGATACCTCCAGATTTGTCCCTCTTTGCAAGATTCTTTTGGCTCTATTCATGGTCTTTTGTGATTCCATACAAATTTTAAATTTGTTGCAGTTCTGTGAGAAATATTGTTGGTATTTTGATAGGATTGAATTTAATCTGTAGATCGCTTTGGGTAGTATTAACGTTTTAACAGTATTGATTCTTCAAATCCATGAACATGGAATATCCTTCCATTTGTTTGTGTCGTCTTTTATTTCTTTCATCAGTGTTGCATATTTGAGAGTACAGGTATTTTACCTCTTTGGTTAAGTTTATTCCTATGTATTTTATTCTTTCGGTACAATTATAAATAGAATTGTTTTCTCAATTTTTCTTTCTACTGCTTCATTATTAGAATTTAGAAATGCAACAGGTTACTGTGCATTAATTTTGTACTCTGTGACTTTACTAAATTCACGTATCAGTTCTAGTAGCTTTTTGGCGGAATCTTTAAGGTTTTCTATATATATCTGTATATGTCATCTACAAATAGTGATGATTTTACTTGTTTCTTACCAGTAGGATGCCTTTTATTTGTTTTTTATTGTCTGACTGTTGTGGCTAGGACTTCTAGTACTATATTGATTAAAAGTGGAGAGAGTAGACATCTCTATCTTGCTCTGATTTTAGAGGAAAAGCCCTCAGTTTTTCACCATTGGATATAATGTTAACTGGGGATTTTTCTTCCACGGCCTTTATTATGTTGAGGTATGTTCACTCTAACCCCACTTTGTTGAGAGTTTTACGATGAACGGTTGCTGTAATTTGTCAAATCTTTTTCTGTATCCATTGAGATAATAATATGGTCTTTATCCTTTCTCTTGTTAATGTGATATGTCACATTGATTGGTTTGTGAATATTGAACCGCCTTTGCATCCCTGAAATATTTCCAACTTCATCATGATGAATGTTTTTTTCTTTTTAATGTATTGCTGAATTCAGTTTGCTGATATTTTGTTGAGGATTTTTGTATGTATGTTAATCAGAGATATTGGCATATGGTTTTCTTTTTTTGTGGTGCATTTATCTGGTTTTAGTATCAGAGTAATGATACCTCATAAAATGAATTTGGAAGATGTTTTTCCTTTTTTCTTCTTTGGAATAGTTTGAAAAGAATAGATATTAATTCTTCTCTAAATGTTCAGTAGAATTCACCTGGGAAGCCATCTGGTCCTGGACCTTTTGAGAGAAGAGTTTTTCTATTACTGATTTAATTTCTTTGCTGTTGATCAGTCTGTTCAAATATTTTATTTCTTACTGATACAGTTTTAGAAAGTTAAATGTTTCTAGGAATTTATCCATTTCTTCTAGTTTGTCCAATTTGTCAGTGTATGATTTTTTATAATATTCTCTTATAATCCTTTCTGTGGTGTCAGTTATATCTCTCCTTAATCTATGATTTTACTTATTATATCTTTTTTTCCCCATTGATGGGTCTGGCTAATGGCTTGTAAATTTTGTGTAATTTTTCAGAGAACCAGCTCCTGCTTTCATTGATATTTTGTATTATTTTTTCAGTCTCTAATTTACTTCTATGTAATTTTTATTGTTTCCTTCTTTCTACTGGGTTTGGGCTTTGTTCTTCTTTTTCTAACTTCTGTAGGTGTAAGGTTAGGTTGTCTGAAATTTTTTCTTGCTATTTGAAGTAGACCTGTATTACTATAATCTTCCCTCTTAGAACAGCTTTTGCTGCCTCCCAAAGATTTTGAACTATTGTCTTTTCATTGTCATTTATTTCCATGTAATTTTTTATTTCCTCTTTGGTTTTTTGGATGACCCATTCATTGTGGCATGTTGTTTATACTCCTTGTATTTGTGTTATTTTCAGATTTTTTTCATGTGGTTGATTTCCTGTTTTATGCCATTGTGGCAGGAAAAAATTCATGATATACTTTCATTCTTTTTAAATTTGTTGAAACTTGTTTTGTTGCCTAACATGTGATCTATTCTGGAGAGTGTTTCATGTGCACTTGAAATGAATGTGGATTCTTCTATTTTGGGATAGAATGTTCTGAATATATCTGTTAGGTCCATCTGGCCCAATGTTTTCAAAGTCCTTGCTTCCTTGTTAATTTTCTGTATGGATGATTTCTCCATTGATATAAGGAAGGTGTTTAAGTCCCCTACTATTATTTTTTCTCTTTTGTCTGTTAATAGTTGCTTTATATTTTCAGGTGATACCATGTTGGATGCATAAATATTTATAATTGTTAAATCCTCTTGTTGGATTGCTCCCTTTATCATTATGTAGTATCCCTCTTTGTCTCTTGTCACAGTGTGTTTTAAATTCTTTTTTATTCAATGTAAGTATTGCTATCCCATCTTTCTCTTCACTTTAGTTTGCATGATAAATCTTATTCTATCCCTTCACTTTCAAACTGCATGTGTCTTTAAGTCTGAAGTGAGTCTCCTATAGGCAGCATATGGCTGCATCTTGTTTCTGTTATTGTTGTTTGTTTTTATCCATTCTGTCACTCTATGTCTTTTGATTGGAACATTTATTCTACGTACAGTCAAGTAATTATTGATAGGTATATATTTATTACAATCATTTTACTTGTTTTCTAGTTGCTTTTGTAGTCCTTCTGAGGTCCTTTCATTTTCTCTTGCTCTTTTACTTTGTATTTTAATGTCTTTCTTTAGTGATATACTTGGATTCCTTTTCCTTTGTTTTTTGTGTTTCTATTACAGGTTTTTGATTGATGGTTATCAGTAATTCATATATAACACTGTATTCATGTAAAAGTCTACATTAAGTTGATGGTCTCTTAAGTTTGAGACCATTCTAAAAGCTGTAATATGTACCCCACCCACCAAAATTTTATGTATATGATACCATACTTAACATCTTTTTATTTTGTGAATCTCTTAACTGAATTTTAAAGTCATAAATATATATATATAATTGATTTTACTGCTTTTGTGCTTTAACCTTTGTACTGGTTTTACAGGTGATTAATCTACTTATACTATGTTTGCATTTACCTATGAAATTGTTTCCTTTGATAATTTTCTTACTCCTCATCATGGCCCTTTCTTTCTACTCAATTACTTTTAACATTTCTTGTGAGGCTGGTTTAGTGGTGGTAAATTCCTATAACTTTTGTTTATCTGGGAAACTCTTTATCTCTCCTTCTATTCTGAATAATAGCCTTGATGAATAGAGTATTCTTGGTTTCCTGTTTTTTTTCCATTCAGTACTTTGAATATATCAATGTCACACCCTTCTAATTGCAAAGTTTCTGTTAAAAAATCAGCTGAAAGCCAGGGTGCCTGGGTGGCTCAGTTGGTTTAGTGTCCAACTTTGGCTCAGGTCATGATCTTACAGTTCATGAGTTTGAGCCCCATCTTGGGCTTGTTGCTGTCAGCACAAAACTCACTTTGGATTCTCTGCCCCCTCCCTTTTCCCCTCACTGACTTGTGCTCTTTCAAAAGTAAATAAGCATTTTTTTCAAAATCAGCTGATAGCCTTATGAGGTTTCCCTTGTCAACTATTTTCTGTTGCTGATTTAAAAATCCTTTATTGCTCTTTTTTGAATTTTAATTATTGCGTGTCTTGGTGTGGACCTCTGTGTGTTGATTTTGTTTAAGGCTCTCTGTGCCTCTGGAATCTGGATAGCTCTTACTTCCCTAGATTAGGGAAGTATCCAGCTACTCATTCTTCAAGTAAATTTTCTACCCCCTTTCTCTCTCTTCTTCCAGGACCCCTATCTGCAAATGTTATTATGTTTGATGATGTCACTGAGTTCCCTTAAACTATTCTTATTTTTCATTATTCTTTTTTTCTTTTTGATATTCAACTTATTTACTTTCTATTTTTCTGTCTTCCATGTTGCTGATTTGTTCTTCTACCACCTCTAATCTATTCTTCATTCTCTCTAATGTATGTTTAACTTCATATATTGATTCTTCTTCTATAAGTGGTTCCTACCTTAAAATTTTTTTTTGTATCTTTGTGGAATGTTTCACTGAGATCTTTCCTTCTTTTATTCAAGTCCAGTGAGTATGTTTATGCTTATCATTTTGAATTCTTTATTAAGCATATTTCTTGTCTTGGTTTCCTTTAGCTCTTTTGCTGTGGTTTTGTTCTGTTCTTTCATTTAGGACATACTCCTCTGTCTTATTTTGTCAAACTCTCTGCATCGTTAGTTTCTATGTATTAGGAAAGCAGCTATATCTTCTGCTCTTGAAAATAGTGGCATTATGAAGAAGATGTCCTGTGATGCCCTGTAGTGCAATGTCCCTTTTTCACCAGAACTAGCACTTCATGGGTATCTCCTGTGTGGGTTGTCTGTAGTCTACATGGGTAGGCTGACCCATGTTTGCATTTAGTTCAGTTGACTACAGTAGCCCACTTTGCCTATTATAGGCAGAGTTTGGTTGTGTTTTTGAGGGGCCAGTCTGGGAGTAGGTTTATAATTGGGCAGTGTCAATGGTATGGCCACATGCCTGCCCTTAGCTGATCTGCTGGGGCTGCATTTTTACTGAACTTCATGATGCTTTTCCTGTTATTCCCTTAGAGGCTTTTGTAGGTGAGCTGGGCATGGAGTCACACCAGATGGCTGCCCCTAGTCTGTCTGATGGGGCTGTAGTCATGCCACTTGTGTGTAGTCACATCTCACTCTCTCGAGGACATCAGCCTCTTTGCAGTGGTGCTGGTCCCTGCCAGGGATGCTTATAGGATGTGTCACTGTAAGAGCTGCCTTCGGAGAGATAGGTAGGCTGCAAGGGGAAGGGGGAATCTGTAGGAGAAGGAGATGTGGTGGGTACATGATGTTAGCCAGGTAGGTGGAGGGCATTTTCTCTGGCGCCCAAAAGTATCTGGTTATCTAGGCGGGGGGGGGGGGGGGAATGGTGCCCCCAGCTCTTTTGTTCTTAGAGAAGTCTCCTAAAGATCCCTGCCATTCCAAAGTACTTCCTGAGATTAAAAAATAAACATCCTTTCTCTATACCCCAGGCACTTTTCAAACTGCTTTTCTAGGTGGGGTTGTTTATGTTCTTTAAGGGTGGGGACTCCATTTCCTGTCAATCACCCTCTGGGTCTCCCAGAGCTAAGCCTGCTCGTTTTTAAAGTACCTGGAATTAAGCCCTGCTGATTATAACATCTTCAGGAAGTTAAGCCCCACTGTTTCTCAAAATCCCATGTTATGGGAACTTGTCCTTCCAGTGGAGGTCCCTCGTGCCTGGCGTACCTGGTATAGGGTTTGCTCCTCTCCCTTCTCCACGCTTGTGAGTCCTCATTGTGGTTAGTCTTGCCAAGTGTTTGGTTCCTGACTGTCTCTGCCCCTCCTACCCTTTTCAGTGTGACCTCCACTCTATGGTTAATTGCATAACATCTGTTCTGCCAGTTTTCAGGTCGTTTTCTGAATTAGTTGCACTGTCGTGACAATTATTTAGTTGTGTCTATGGGACAAGGTGAGCTTAAGATCTGCCTACTTTGCCATCTTCCTCTTCTCTCCCCTCATGTCCATTTGGGGTATACCTGCAACGTGGTCATTTGGGTCTCAGTAAAACTGAAACAAACTGAAATTAAATGAATTGAAATGTTTGGATATCTTCCTGCCCCCATGTTGAGTTTCCTGAGTAAATGGTTTGAGATTTCTTTGAGAAAAAATGACTGGTACAGTAATTACTGTATATCTTTGTCATCATGTTAATAGAGTCCTCCTTTCTCTTGACTTAGTCATCTATTCAGGCAGTGGCTTCTAGACCGAAAAACTAGATCAGGTCCAGAAACTGGACAAAGAATTATGATATTTCATTGAGAAACTGCTTTAAGACTTCGCATCTTTCATCCTTGATTTCCTCTGATGATACAAACTGGGTAGTGTCCCTGTTGGGCTCCCCAGATATTTTGACCTTATAGATGCTGCATTCTTTAACTCTCTCAATAACTTTTGGGACCCCTGGCTAGCTCATTTGGAAGAGTATACAACGCTTGATCTCAAGGTTGTGAGTTCAAGCCCCACAATGGGTGTAGGGATTGCTAAAAATAAATAAGTAGTTTAAAAAAAAAATAACTCTCTGCAACTCAGGCCTCCTGGTTACCATTCCTACATCGCTGCTTATACAGTAATCACATCCATTTGTCTTCCAACTACAGGTACTGCCCTCTGGCTTCCATTATTTTGAAGCCCTATCGTATTCATTGCTCACTGTGAGCGTAGTTCTGTAATGACTGCACCTACAAACAGCTGTGGTCTATAGACAGGAGCAGCCCTGAACATATTAGTGCTGCTGTGCCCTCTTACAAGATCATTGCTTATGGCCTTGGCAAATGTTGTGTCCTCTGGCTTTCCCTTGCAGCATCATCACATGGTGGATTTTCTGGCCATATGTTGTGTATCCGCTCAAGCACACCCACTTCTGGAATCCTTTTATTTTCTTCTTTCATTCGTGCCATGAGAATTCTGACATTGAACCTCGCTCAGTGTGGGTCATCACCATTTTCAGGTTTCTAGGAGCCATCCTTGCAGCAAGTTCACCTCACCTCCTGGTGTCTTTGTTGGGGTGTTAAGTCCACTTCCTGGAAGAGTACTCTCCCGTTGTTAAACTCTCTTTCAGCCATTTTGATGTTTGTGCCCTCTTGATCAAATACCCTAACTAGTGCCACATTTGTAGCCCCTGCCATGTGTAGTGGCTAACTCTCACAGCTTCTTTGAGGTGTAGATAATCCTTATATCCCTTATCAGGCTCAGAACATCCCAACTAGGTTTTGCTGTGACTTAAGTCGAGTCCAGAAGAGGAGCCAGAGGCAGATCCTGGGCAGGGACGTATTGTCTTGCAGGACAGAGGCCTCTTCATGGTCTTCAAGCCAAGAAGTAATATTAGTTGTTACTGGTGAGTGTTAAGCCACTAGGGAGTATTCAGAACATGGAAAAAAGCCTGAAGATTCAAGATTTTCAGGGACTCCGCCCCAGATGTTTTCATCCCATGTGCCTGGGTCCCAGATATTCTCAGCTCCCTGAGCCTGAAATAACAGACTTCAGTTGTATCAGAATTTCATCTTCTTTGGAAGTTGGTGGTATACATTGACTGAGTATGTCCTCCCAAAATTCATGTATTGATACTTAATCCCCATTGTGGTGCTACTTGAAGGTGGAGACTTTGAGAGGAGAGTAAAAGGATAAAGCCTTCATAAAGGCAATTAGTGCCCTTCTAAGAGAGGCACCAAAGAGCCCCCTTCTGCCATGTGAGGCCATGAGGTAAAATATGGCTGTCTGTGAATCAGGAGGTGAACCTCACTGGACACAAAATCTGTTTATGCCTTGATCTTGCACTTTCCAGCCTCCAGAATGTGAAAAATAAATATTTGTTGTTTATAAGTCTCACAGTTTATGGTATTTTTGTTGAAGCAGCCCAAATGACTAAGACATTTGGCTATTTTATGACGAAGTTGTGTTCCTGGCCATATGCTTTCTCTGCCCATCAGTGCAGGAAATGAGAGGATCTTCATACATTACCAAGATAGCCCTCTTATATTCATATTTGGCTTTCCGTTCCCTATTGTTTCTTCTCAGACTTCTACCTTTTCTAGAATGTCATTCAAGCTAAGAATTAACCTCTGGAATTTGCTGTCTTTATAATTACTCTACTCCCGTAGTTTTCACAGGCCTGGTATATTACAGCAGTTTGTGCACTCTGTTCTACCTATATACCATCCCAGTCCATGTCCAGGTGTCCATTTGAATGACTGGACAATCATCTTGTGCTAGAGACACAGTTCTTCACCAACAGTGACCGGATCTTCACTGACAGCCAGGAAATGAGTGTGTGATTCATCTGCAAAACCCTATCTTGCCAGCTTCTTTTTACAATCATTCTCTCTCATGTGATGGACTCCAAGATGGGTTTCCAAGACAAAGTTTAATGTACAAGATATTATTAGAGGTGCCCTTGGAATAACACCTCTAGAGGAGAGGGAAAGGGAACACAATTAGGTAGAGGAGTCAAGTTGCAATGTTGCCTAACTCACAGGACACTTTGTAGTTAAAATGACACATTAGAACTATACAGAGTTCAGTTACAAAGGCCAGGCTCTTATAGCCACAGCAGTCAGTTATTGGATGTGTTTGCCTCTCCAACAATAGCCATGATTTGGGGCAAGAAAGCTTGCCAACTGAAGCAATCCCTGAAGTGGCTATTGGCTGGAGGCTTTCTGCTGATACCACTCTATGTAGCTAGGGCAACAAACCCTCCAGGGAGGGGATATATGAGCAGCACACCCCAGATTTCCCTACAGAAAATATTGTTGCCCTTATTTCCCCCACCATCCCTCATATCACCTCCCATGTTCATGGCCAGCTCATTCTCCCTTGCTGCACTATGTCTTTGACATCTTGGCTTCTCACCTATTAAATGGGGGTGACAATCCATCCCTTGCCTCTTTCCCAAAATTATTACAGGGTTCAAAAGGGATAACATATAAAAAGGCTTTGTAAGATTCTTTACAAATGCTCTAGAAGTCTTATCATTACAAACTTTCAAGATTATTATACATCAAAAAAATGGGTAAAAACAAACAAACAAAAGCATGGTCTCTGTTTCTCCATTATTCTTCTATTTTAAAAAATCCTACCTAATTTCTTTGGTTAACACTTTATGTTTTTAACCCCTAGGGATTATCTTCCCTAAAATCATGTTGATCAAAGCTATTTTGATCATAAGAAAACCATCTTTATAATTTACCTGGGACACCAAACACTCTATAACTGATGGATGGTGATGAAGATGAGAGAGCAAATGTGAAATGAAAGAAGAGACTGCTACTACTGAGTTACTTCGATTTGCCCAATACTATGTAAAGTGCTTCACACGTTTTCTTTTCCACATCAACCTCATGAATTTTGGAAGTGGGGTCTTCTAAACTTTTGGTCAAACAGCAGGCTGTGTATTTTCACTTTTGAAATCTCTGCTGCCTCCTTTAAGAGACAGGAGGACCCACAAATCCTGTCATGCCATTCCTGACATACACACTTTGAAGTCAGTTCTCGCTTCATTTCTTGGAAAAATGTCGTTACGTCTGCAGAGCATAAATCTGTAAAAACACAAAATTAATACATCATATCCATCTTCAAAGTATCCACATTTGGGAATTGGGAAACTACAGCAAGTATTTTTCCTGCCACAAATCAGAGACTAAGCCAGACACTGAAGCCCCAGAATGCACCTGTGTTCGGCAGCTCTATCTGGGGAGTAACCGGCATGATCTACTGCACTGGCTCTTTCAAAGAGAAGCCTCAGAAGGGAGGAGAAGAATGTCTGAGGGTCTGTCTGGGGGAAAATAAAAGAAATAATTGTTCTAAAAAAAGGAGAAATTGGTATTTCACTGGCAGCCCAACTTGCACGGGAACACTTGAAACTTCTGTGGCTGGTATCCTTCATCTGAAAATCACCAACTTGTTTAAAAATTCCTCATCTGGGGATTCGGCTGCCTGCTATCACACAACCTGAAACCGAGTGTGTCTAGATACCCATATGTCCTCGGCGGGAGGCCCTGGGGTCCTCGGGTGTGCTGTGTCCTGAATTCCTCTTGCCAACATATGTATAGGAAGCAGCTGAACAAGAAACCCATTTTCCACACAAGTTATCAGTGATTAAGAAAAGGGAGCCACATGGAAGTGAGGTTCTGTCACTGTGATTTCATTGAGCCCCAGGGTGTATGGTAAAAGGGAGGTTTGTGCCCCAGACAAAGCACTGTGCCATCCTGTACATGATCCCTAATCCTGGCACTCTTAACATAGAGGTAAAATGATCTTGTCTGAAAACAATGTAAGTGACATGGAGCACAGAGCTTTGGTGTGTGTGTGTGTGTGTGTGTGTGTGTGTGTGTGTGTGTGTGTGTGTGTGTGTTGGTGGGTAATGTGTCTAAAGCTTTCCTTCCAAATCAAGTTTGGTTTAATGTCTTTGTGTCTGCACCTACAGTATTTAATTTATCTCTCCTGTTATTTAACTGAAACTACTCTTTCTCTGGTAAAGCATTTTAGCATGGTGCGGGGATGAGTAGCATTGTGGAAAATAAAGCTGAGTTATCTGTAGTAATAATAATAAAACAGCTCAGAGAGAGGCTTAGCAGCACCTGGTATGGTGGGGGGCAGCATGGACTGGAAGTCAGCGACCTGAGGACCATACCTCACCACCATACCAATGTGTGGGCGTTAGCCAAGTCATTTGTCCCCTATTTCTTCATTGGCAAGATAAACGGATCGCAGGTGGTCCGTGAGATGGCTTTCTGCCTCAGCAAATCCTGATCAGCATCTCTTTGCAGAAATCGTTGATTCACCTGCAAACCTTTGCCTAAATAATGATGGTTCCCAGTTTCTAGCCTGGTGACCAGACAAATGTTGGCAACACTTTTAGCTGTGTGTGACAGAAACCTAGCAGTGATTTAAGCCATGATGACATATTGGAATGAATCTTGGAGTGAGGTGGTTTGGGAAGGTAAGGTTTGTTTTTTACACTAGCGTTACCTTTGGCATTCAAAGCACTTTCTTCATGTTTGAAGCTATATGTTAGGTGGTGTCTGTCTTGTGGATTGATTCCTGTATTATTATTATTATCTTGTTTATTGTTTTATATCTGTATCTAATTTTATATCTACTCTTGCCTTAGAGAAGAGTTGCCCTGATATGAGTTTAGTTACACTGGCTTTTTTTTCCTCTTGTGCCAGAGTTTGCATGGAATATCTTATTATTATGAATCTTTCTGTATATTTCTGTTTAAGGCATACAGCTGGGTTTTATGACACATAACTAGGTTTTGCTATTTGATTCACCTGGCAGCATTAATCTTTTACATGTAGTATACAGTGAATTTAAAAGTAAGTACTGATATACTTAAGATTTTAGCTACCATCTTACTATTATTTTGTCTTTCTGACCCGTATGTTTTATGTTTCTGTTCCTCTCTTTTCTTGGTTCCTCTTAGAATGATCAAATATTTTTAATATTTCATTTTCCTTCTTTTAACTAGTTAGTTATATAGTCTTTTGGGGATTGCATTTGTCATTGACCAGTTATCATCTAAAACAAGTTATTACCCCTGCTGGTTATTAGGGTAAACACTACGATTTACCCCTTTGCCTTTTCTGTTATGTTTATGTTTTTGAATTCCTTTGAATTCTGTTATTACCCTTTCTGTTGCTTTTTGTCCCTTCCTACATTCCTGTTGACTTGTGGCTTCATCTTCCTTCTCCCTATATAACTCGCTTTGCTGTTTCTTTTTAGAGCAGATTTACTGGTGGCAAATTATCTTAGTTTATGTTTGTCTTAAAGTGTCCTTGTTTCACTTTTAGTTTTGAAGGATAGAATTCTAGATTGTCAGTTCCTTCTTTGAGCATTTTAAAGATGTCATTCTCTTGCTTTCTGGATTTCGTTGTTTTAGTCGAGATGTAATCTTTAAGTTTTATTGTTTGTTTATTGAAGGTAATGTATCTTGTTTCCTGACTGCTTTTATGATCTTTCTCTTTATTTTTTTTTCTCTCTGTCCTGTATCTAGGTGTGGTTTAGGTTTATATTTATGTTGTCCTGTCTTTCAGGGCACTCATCCTGTCTTTGCCTTTATCTTGCTATGTATGCCTCGTCTGGTATTAAACCCATATAATGATTCTTAACTTCAGATTTTGTATATTTAAGTTTTATAATTTGCATTTGTTTCTTTCTTTAATAGACTCTCTTCTCCGGTGAACTTGCCAGACTTTTATCTGTCTTCTGCATCTTTTCACCTTCTATATTGACTAAATTAACTGTAATTCTGTTCAAGTTCTTTTCAGCTAACCACAGTGTCCAAACTAGGCATGGCTCTGTTTTCCGTGGGTGTGCACACCTCCTGGTGTTCAGGCATGTGGTTCTATCTTTCCTCAGGCCAGGTTGTATCAGATTGAGTGCCAAACACCGTGTATCAGAATATGCCTAAGTCCCAGATTATTTTGTTTTCCTGTAGAAGAGATTGACTCTTCCCACTACTGGGCAGAGAGAGTAGTAACTGGTCTCCTGCCTTAATCTAATTATGACTGAATCAAGGCTGGTATCCCTAGTAAGGCCCAATCCCTTTCTAGCTCACCCTGCTCCCTCAAGGTTTTCAACCAAGCTCCTGCTGTTTTACTCAAGACTTTTCTTTTTGGTAGGCACCAAATTATTCCAGTATTTGTCTCATTAAACTCTTGACTGCTCTATTCTACTCTCCAGGCTGTGTCTGCTTAGTCTCCTCTCTGCCTCTCCATGAGCCCTAGAATTCAGCACATGTCCTTAAGGGAAAACTGGCTGCATGCTGAAGTCCCTCCTCCAGTCTCAGCCCAGACCTCTGCAAGTTTCTCTGTTTGCCACCAGTGGTTGGTACAAATCCCAGAATTTAAGCCTCTTGCCCAAGTCCAGAATCACGAAATGCCCCCGGAGTACAAATGGCAGTAGAAATGAGCTGAGCTCTCTGAAGACTTCTCCTTTATGGAGTTTCAGCCCATACAGTTCTCACAGCCCCGGCTGCTATCCAGTGCCTTTAGCCAGACGACTGTCATATTTTCTCAGCAATTTTTAACTGTCACCAGTAGGATCATGGAATAACACAAGCTTTCTCGACTATTCAAAAGAGGAAGTCCTTCCAGACCCTTTACATACTTCTGTCAGGCTCACACTTCGGACTTTTCACCCTTGTGCTTTCTCTCCTGATTGCAAGCTGACATGTTACTTCTGCTTCTCTCCTAGCACTCAAGGATGAGATGGTTAGAAAAGAATCCCTCCCTTTTCAGTAAGAAAAATCATACTCAGAAGCCTTTGAGCATGCTTTTCTTTATACCTCAAATATAGTAATAGGTCACATGTTCACTTCCGGTTTTTTTAGTTTATTTATTTATTTTGAGAGAGAGAGGGAGGGGGAGAGGGAGAAGCAGAGAGAGCGGGAGAGGGAGAGGGAGAGAGAGAGAGAGAGAGAGAGAGAGAGAGTTGTTTGGTACAGGCAGAGAGAGAGAGGCAGAGAGAACCCAAAGCAGGCTCTACACTGTCAGCAGAGAACCTGATGTGGGTCTCTAACTCATGAAGTGTGAGATCATGACCTGAACCAACCAGGTGCCCCTCAGTTCTGGTTTTGAGGGCACCTAGAAAAGTGAGTATTCTCCAAAGGGAAGTGAAATTGCCATTGTTGATTTGTACCAGATATGGTTTGTTTTCTGGGACTGACCACTCTCCCAACCCATTGCAAATCAGTTTTCTATTATGAGGGAAGAAGGGTGGTATGGAATGGCTATTGGGTAAAAAGTCATATGCCATTTCACTGTGGCTAAAAGAGATGGTATAGAAAAAGGAATATAATAGGTAGTCAGTGTCCTTCTTCTTGAATTAATAAGTAATGAATCAGTGACAATATATTCAGTTTGGATTGTGTGAGTGGAGAGCTGAAGGTAAGCGTGTGAGGCTGATTCTTACATTTTCCTTATGGAGTTACATTGTTGTCATGTGTGCTCTACCAGATATAGTAAGGGTGGAGATGGTGTCTCATCATCTTTGTGGTTAATATATTGTCATACAAAACGAATTCAGCTGCCATTTGTTGATTTGAAGAAAACCTGAAAGATTGGAAAGGATTTGCATTGTTCTAGAGGAGAATGCAACAGTTTAAGTAATAGCATGAAGGTGTGTGTGTGTATGCACGCATGTGTACTAGGAGTGAGCTGTTCTGAGTGTGGAGTGTGTAGGAGTTGGACAGTGTGCAACAACATAGCTCTGACAGAAAGTCCATGTTGGCATAAAAGGAAGAACTACCTGCCAGGACTGAGCTTTTAAGAGCTTTTATACAAATAGGGTATGGAATGTTAGGTATTTCACTGGGCAGAAAAGGAAACCAAGGAATAAGGAAGGAGCCAGCCCAAGGTCATAGTATCTAAAGATAGAATCTGTTACGTGGTCCAGACAGCAACGCCAGCTCTCTAACCCACCATTAAAATAAAATCCCTCCCAATGAATTTTCCCGAGTTTTGAAAGACATTCTTTGACCTAGACGCCAGATAAGTTATACACAGCTGAGCTCCACTTAATTGCATAATGAATGAATCAACTACTTTAAATCACTTTACAAAATCCCATCCACTATCACATTTCCTTCCTTGTTACCAATACCTGTTAAATGCAGTCCTCATAGAGAAATAATTCACTTCATTGTATTAAAAAAAAAATGCCCAATTGGAATCTTTAAGTGTTGCAGTTCTCAATTATCTCAACCCAAATCCACTGTGAAGTGATAATTAGGGGCTAAAAGCTAAACCGATTACTGCAGAATTTTCTCCTGACAGCCATTTAATAGCTAATCAGGTGTTAAATCCCCAAATTATGCATTTCTCAGCAGCACACAGATCACAATAAATTTTAAAAGTTTGAAGTTACCTACTTGTCTTTCACAACTTTGCCCCAACACACCACAAGTAAAGAAATCACCAATTTAGAGGATTAAAATTCACTGACGTGTCTTCTGCTTCTCTATATAGAATGTTTGTTTTGATAAATGATGACTCTTAAATCCAAATTCTGGCCACAGAACATATCATAATACCCGCTTTTGCCCAGGGAAAGATACAATAGTGTATTGGTATCAAAATATTAGGGCTGTCTGATTTATAACCTACAACCAGATGGGTGGAGGTCACGTACCTAGCACGTGTGCTAATGATCTATAGGATCAACATATCTATATCTATAGTTTTTCTAGCTTTAGACACCCCGAATTTTTACAGCTGTATGACATGATCAGAGGCAAAAGCTGTCCTAACTTGGCAACGTTAAGTCTCTAGCCAGAGATTCTGGACTTCACTCTGGGAGGACCATGTAAGCCACATCCAATCCACAGTGATCACCTATGTAACTACTAGAGAAAGAGAACATCGATACCCACATGGTATTTCAATGAACGTCACAGATACTTTTGCAAATGCTAAGGTACTGTGGCCTTATATCCCTATCCTAATAAAACAGGGTGGAGATGAATTAATAAGAAGGTATTTTTATTTATATCTATGAGATGACTTATTTATAAAGTAGTTTTTTTAATAGTTTATTGTCAAGTGGGTTTCCATATGACACCCAGTGCTCATCCCCACAAGTGCCCTCCTCCATGCCCATCACCCCCCTTCCCCTCCCCCCCACCCCCATCAGCCCTCAGTTTGTTCTCAGCATTCAAGAGTCTATCATGGTTTTTCATTGTGTTAACCAATTCTAAAAGATTATAAGTAATCTACAAAGTCTACCTATGATCATTTTCCATGTTATACATTAAAACCAGTGAAGTGAATGTAATGCATGTTACCCTGGGTCTGTGGTTTTCAACCAAGGGAGATTTTGCTCTCCAGAGGACATTTGACAATATTTGAACACATTTTGTTAGCAAATCTGGAGGGAGGATGCTACTGGCATCCAGTGAGTAGAGACCAGGGACTCTGCTACACATCCTGCCATGCGCAAGACCGCCCCCAATCACATAGAAATATCTGGCTGGTCCTGCCAATAATGCCAATAATGAGAAACTGTTCTCAGACTTATACCCCCGTAACTCTGATGGGTTTACTATATGTGTTTTCTTCAGGGCTGTGTGGACACGTATGGGGGATAAGAGGGCACAGGAACAGTGAGCTGTAGATCTTCTTTTGAGTCTCCATTCTCTTCCCTATCTTTTAAAATAATGTATAATTCTGTCTGTCTCCATCATGTTCTCCCATTTTTTCTGGGCTTTTTTAAGTCTTAATGATATACCAAAATGCTTCTGCACTGCCTAGGAACATTTTTAGTTTAGTTACACATTTACATATCCATTTAACAAATAATTATTAAAGGATTTTTTTGTTCTATGTATCATTCCTGACTTTATGGACCTGAATTCGATGTTAGTAGTCAATACCAAGAAAGATATGATAAAGGTACAAGATTAAAAAAAAAAGATGTATATACCAGATCACATGCATTTGAGAGTTTTGGTGAGAATTATCTTATTTGAACTGAGACTATTGTGGGGGAATAAACAAGGAGAATCATGTTGAAGATTACAAATTAAACAATGACTAGTTAAAAGGAATAGTTTTAGAACCAGGACTGTATACTCTATAGAGCGCAAGGTCAAAGTGTGATGTCACAAGGCCATAATTCCCAATAATTCAGTAATTCCTCTTCTGATCCAAACATTACATGCTCTCAGTTTTAAAGTCAAATAGTAATTACAAATCGACAGTAATTTCCTGACCATCCTCCCCATATTTTGACCCTTGATCACCAATAAGCAAGCATTTTTGTTTTTTGGTTTTTTTTTTAAACCTGTTTCTTTTGATATTTGTCATGATATTTCTAAATAACATGTTTTTACTACTATTTCTTGTTTTTGTTTTGTTTTTCCCTTTAAACTATAGCAGAATAAGCCTCATACTTTAGAAGGCTCGATATGTCACAAAGACTCAAAAACAACCTATTTTAACACAATAGACTCCACTATCACTGAGGATCTGATACTCAGAAATGACACAGCATAAACTATTATTCTAATCATTGGCAGTCATGTCCTGTGCTACTCATGCACTAGGGAAGCCCTTCTCCACAATTCTTTCTCTGTGCCCCCAAATCAAAAAGCCTCACGTTCAGTGGGTTGTGACACCACCGACGAAGACATCACTTCATAGTGTGGCAGTGATTTCAGTGGCAAAAGCTTTTAGTGAAGAGAAAGGACAAATTCATGAACTTGCCAAGTCCTTCCTCTGAGGTTCTTAAAGAAGGTTGATTTTTCAGGAATTTTTTAAAAATGTTTATTTATTTTTGAGAAACTGAGAGAGACAGAGCATGAGCAGGAGAGAGGCAGAGAGGGAAGAAGAGACAGAATCCGAAGGAGGCTTCAGGCTCCGAGCTGTCAGCCCAAAGCCTGATGAGGGACTCAAACTCACGGACCATGAGATCATGACCTGAGCCAAAGTCCGATTCTTAACCAACTGAGCCACTCAGGGACCCCTAATTTTTCAGAAATTTTTAATGTTCATTTTTATACTTTCCAGTTCATAGTTTCACAAGTAATCAGAAATTCACACATTAGTCCAACAATTGTACTTGACAACTAAGGAACATTTTGCATTAATAAGTGATTTATCTTACTCTTCATCAAATTTGGGAGGCTTTTTGGAAAGAAATAGACTTTTTTTTTTTTAGAACAGTTGTAAACTTGCAGAAAAATTGAACAGATAATACAGAGAATTCCATATAACCCACTCTTCCTCATACAACTTCTTTTAACTAGCATCTTGCACTCATGTGGCCCATTTGTTATACTTAGTAAATCACTATTGATTTGTTATTAACTAAGTCCATAATTTGCATTAAGTTTCATTCTTTGTGTTGTAAAGTGCTGTGTTTTGAAATATGTAATGTGTCATATATCCACCATTACAGTAGCAAGCAAAATCATTTTACTACCCTAAATATCTTTTGTGCTTCATAGTCATCTCTCTACCTGCCCCCCAGTCCCTGGCAACCATGGACCTTGTTTTTATCCCTACAGTTTGCCTTTTGCAGAATGTAATACAGTGACAATCATACAATATGTAGCTTTCCCAGACTGGCTTCTTTGCTTAGAAATGTGCATTGAGACTATTTCATCTCTTTTCACAGATTGAGAGCTCATTTTTTTAAATTGTCAAATACAGTTCCATTGTATAGTACAGTAGATTGTTTATTCATTTCCTTATTTTTTTTTTACAAATAGTTTATTGTCAAATTAGTTTCCACATAACACTCAGTGCTCATCCCCACAAGTGTCCTCCTCCATGCCCATCCACCCTCCCCCCCACATCCATCAGTCCTCAGTTTTTGTCAGCATTCAAGAGTCTCATGGTTTGCCTCTCTCCCTTTCCCCCACCATTTCCCCCTTCTTCTCCCCCTTGTTCCTCTGGTTTGCCTCTCTCCCTTTCCCCCACCATTTCCCCCTTCTTCTCCCCCTTGTTCCTCCGTCAAGTTCCTCCTAATCCTCCTATACATGCAGTCATATGGTATTTGTCTTTCTCTGCCTGACTTATTTCGCTCAGCATAACACCCTCAAGGTCCATCCATGTTGCTACACAGGCCAGATTTCATTGTTTCTCATTGCCATGGAGTATTCCATGGTATAGATAAACCACATCTTCTTGATCCATTCGTCCGTTGATGGACACTTAGGCTCTTTCCATGTTTTAGCTATTGTGGAGAGCGCTGCTATGAACATTGGGGTACCTGTGCTCCTATGCATCAGCATTTCTGTATCCCTTGGGTAAATTCCTAGCAGTGCTATTGCTGGGTCCTAGGGGAGTTCTAGTGTTAGTTTCCTGAGGAACCTCCACACTGTTTTCCAGAGGGGCTGCACCAGTTTACTTTCCCACCAACAGTGTAGGAGGGTGCCCGTTTCTCCACATCCTCGCCAGCATCTCGAGTTCTCTGTTTTGCTCATTTTAGCCACTCTGACTGGCGTGAGGTGGTATCTCAGTGTGGTTTTGATTTGTACTTCCCTGATGAGGAGGGATGCTGAACATCGTTTCATGTGTCTGTTGGCTATCTGGATGTCCTCTTTGGAGAAGTGTCTGTTCATATCTTCTGCCCATTTCTTCACTGTGAGAGGGGAAAAGGAGAGAGTCTGAAACAGAAAAACCTCCGCACGGGGGAGAAAAACCTCTATTCATTTCCTTATTGAAGGGTATCTTGGTTGCTTCCAGCTTTTGGCAATTGTAAGTAAAACTTCTACAAATGTTGTATTGATGTTTTGTATTTTCATGCATTATTTTCTTCAAATATTTTTCTGCCCCTTTCTTGAAATACTTATTTCCACTGAGGGTGCTAATTACATGCATGCTAGATAGCTTTATAGTTCCCCACAGGCCTCTGAAGCTTTTTCCATTTTTCCTCAAATATTTAATTTTCTTTGCTCTTCAGATTAGATAAGTTTTTTGCTCTGTCTTCAAGCTTACTGATACTTTCTTTTTAAATCACAAATCAGCTGTTAAGATAATTTCATTCAGGGACATCTGGGTGGCTCAATCAGTTAAGTTCCAACTTTGGCTCAGGTCATGTTCTCATGGTTTGTGAGTTCAAGCCTCACTTTGGGTGAGCATGAGCCTCACCTCAGGTGAGCTCAGCTTCTCTCTCACTCCCTCCCTCTCTCTCTACCCTTCATTCACTTGCACCCTCTCTCTCTCAAACAAAGATAATTTCATGCACTATAGTGACATTTTTTATTATTTTAGTTTTACTTTTCAACTCTAGAATTTGTACTTAGTTCTTTTGCATAGTTTCCATTGCTCTCTTGAGATTTCCTATTTTTTCCCCACACTAATGCCATATTTTCTTTGAATCCTTTGAACATATATCCTTTTCATTCTTTGACATATTTATAATAGCTACTTACTCTGTCCATGATTTAGCAGTCTTTTCTGCTAAATACAGTGCCTGGGTCTACTTGTTTATTAATATCTCTTACTTTTTCCCTTTGATATAGATCACCTTTTCCTGTTTCTTTGCATTCCGAGTGATTTTTGGTTGAAAAGTGAACATTATGCTCTAGTGTCTCTGTATTCTGTATTGTTCTTCTGAAAATTAATGGGGGTTTTCATTGTTGTTATAACACTGAGTTATCTTATCTGAACTCAAACTGCAAAATCTGACTTCTCAGGTTGTATAACTCCTTTTTTTTTTTTTTTTTCCATCTTCCGGCTTCTGCTTTTTAAACTTGCTTTTAGAATATCTCCTTTGTGCCTTTTGACAGTCAAGAATTTGAGTAAAGTTAAACTAAGATTTGGGCTCATCTTCTCTGTGGTTCTCATGCTCTGTGGTTCCCCATAAATTTCCACTTGCTTCTTCAGCCTCAAGTTGTTTCCTTTAACATCTCAAGCCAGTAAGGCTTTGAGTTTTTATCATTGAATTGCATTTAGTTGGGAATGCACTTAGTCCATGACAGGAAATTTGAGAATCTAATCAGGAGCAGTAGTATTTTTTAAGTTTAGGCCATCCTCCAATTTCTGCCTCCTTCTTTGCTGAGCCCTCTGGGATCTTCTACATAAATGTGTAGTTTAACAGTCAGCCAGAAATTTAGCAGTTTATTTCAGATTTTGGATATCAGCCTTTCTAGTTCTCTCTCACTTTCAAAAATTGCTCTCTTAAATTTCCAGCTGTTCTGATGATTTGAATTCTCTTGTCTGCCCCCCTGAGCTGACAAAGCTGCAATTTTATGTCACCAGACTGGGATGGGAGTTTGGGGATATCTTTGGGCAACAAAGCTACATAATCACAGTTCTTACCCAGAACATTGGCAATCTGTCAAGACCTTACTCCTTTCTAGTTTCTGTTTGCCATTGTTCATTTTCCAGTGACTTTAAATAAAAGCTTTATTTATAATTCTCTCCAGTTTGAAAAATTGTCTGCTGAAGGTCAACCTCATGGCAGTATCATGGGATCTCATTCCCATGTTACATCATAAAAAATAATGATCTATGTCAATAGGCACATTTTACATATAAATCTGTAATAAATATAAAGATATATTTTGTTACAAAAAAGAAACCATAAAGGGGTAGGGAGCAGAGAAATAAATGAATAAAATTTTGGTATGTGATTGATAATAAGTTATCAGTTTAAAATAAATTATTGTAAGTTTAAGGTGTTACAAATAATTCCATGGTAATAATAGAGAAAACACCACATATACAGAATATATACAAAATGAGAAGAGAATCAAAGCAAGTTGCTGCAAAAATTAAGCTAAATAAGAAGGATGATAGTAAGGAAGGAAATGAAGAACAAAAAAGGTAAAAGACATGGAAAAAATAATGATAGTAGTAGTGATAGTAAATCCTTCTCTGTCAGTAATTGCTTTAAATGTAAATGGATTAAACTTCCCAATCAAAAGACATAGATTGGTTAAATGAATTAAAAAAAAAAAAATCCAGTGATATGTTGTCTACAGTACAAGAGACTCACTTTATCTAAGGACACACATAGGTTGAAAGTGAAAGTAGTGCACCTGTGTGGCTCAGTCAGTTAAGTGTCCAACTTTGGCTCGGGTCATTATCTCACGATTTGTGGGTTCGAGCTCCACATCAGGCTCTGTGCTGACAGCTAGCTCAGAACCTGGAGCCTACCTTCTGATTCTGTGTCTCTCTCTCTCTCTCTGACCCTGTCCTGCTCACACCATCTCTCTCTCTCTCAAAAATAAATTTTAAAAAACATTTAAAGAAAAGAAAGTGAAAGGATAAAAACAGTCTATGTAAATAGCAACCAAAAGAGAGCAGAAGTGGTTATACCAATACCAGACAAAATAGACATTTAAGTCAAAACTGTTACAGGATATGAAAAAGGACATTATATAATGATATAAAGATAAACTCACCAAGAATATTTTATAATTATAAATACATAGCATGAAGCTTCAGAGCTCCTAAATATATGAAGCAAATATTGATAAAACTGAAGGGAGAAATAGTTCTACAATAGTAGTAAGAGACTGCAGTTCTCTAATTTCAATAAAGTATAGAACAGCTATATAGAATATCAATAAGAAAATGGAGGCCATCAGCAACACTGCAGACCAATTGGACCTAGCAGATATATACAGAGGAATCTACCTGATGACACCAAAATACATGTTTTTCTTAAGTACACATGTAATATTTCCTTTTTTTTAAAATTATTTATTTCTCTCTTTATTTAAAGACTAAGCAAGCAGGGGAGATGCTGGAAGGAGAGAGAGAATCTCAAGTAGGCTCCACACCACCAGCATACAACCCAACATGAGCCTTGAACCATGAGCTGTGAGATCATGACCTGAGCCAAAATCAAGAATTAGAAACTAAACTGACTGAGCCACCTAGTAACCCCTAACATTTTCTAGTATAGGCCATATATTAGGTTACTAAATGTCTTAATAAAATTAAAAAATACAGAAATCATAAAAAATTTTTTCTGATCAGAGTAGAATGAAACTAGAAATTAATAGCAGAAGGAAAAGTAGAGATTCATAAATATGTGGCAATTAGACAACATATCCTCAACCATTGGATCAAAGGAAAAGTACCAAAGGAAATTATAAAATACTAAGACAAATGAAAATGAAAACACAAAATACCATAACTTGTGAGATGCTGAGTATACAGTACCAAGAGGGAAACTTATACTTGTCAATATTTACATTAAAAAAAAGAAGAGAAACTAATTTGACAATAAACTATTTGTAAAAAAAAAAAAAAGAAAGAAAGAAAAAGGTTTTAAATCAACTAGCTTTATATCTTAAAGAACTAGAGAAAGAACAAATAAATACAAAACTAGCAGATGAAGGAAATACTAATGATGAGGGCAGAAATAAAGAAAATAGATAATAGAAAAGCAGTAGAGTAAATAAAACCAACAATTGTTTCTTCAAAAAGATCAACAAAATGGAAGTATCTTTAGCTTGATTGACAAGGAGAAAAAGAAGACTCCGGTAACTAAAATTGGAAATGAAACATGCAACGTTACAACTAATACCACGAAAGTAAGAGGGCTTATAAGGGAATATTATGGATAATTATACACTAACAAATTAGACAACCTAGATGATGTAGATACAATGGATAAAATCGTAGTAACATACAATCTATCAAGATGGAATCATGAAGAAACAAGCATCTTAACAGATATATAACAAGTAAGCAGACTGAATTATTAATCACAACATCTCAACAAAGAAAAGTCTATAACCAGATGGCTTTATTGAGTAATTTTACCAAACTGGTGAATTAATGCCAGTGCTTATCAAACTCTTCCCAAGTATTGAAGAGGAGTGAATGCCTCCAAAATTATTTTATGAGGTCAACATTACCCTGATAACAAAGTCAGACAAAGACACTGCAAAAAACGAAAAACTAAAAACCAATATTCCTGATGAGTATTAGTGGAAAAAAATCCTCAACAAAATATGAATAAAATGAATTCAGCACATTAAAAGGATTATAAACCATTAGCAAGTGGGATCTATTCCTTGAACACAAGGATGATTTAACATATGAAAATCAATCATTGTAACATTAATAAAATGATCAATGTACAAAAAAAAAAAACTTTTCACAAAATTCAGCACCCTTTCATATTGAGAACATTCAACAAGCTAGGGATAGAAGGAAAATACCTCACCATAATAAAGGCCATATATGAAAAACGCACAACTAACACTGTACTCAATGGAAGACTGAAGCTTTTTCTCTACGTAATATATACTTGTCCTAGCCAGAGCAGTTAGTCAAGAAAAATCTTCCAAATTGGAAAGGAAGAAGTAAAATGATCTCTGTTCACATATAACGTGAGCTTCTAAGTACAAAACCCTGATGATTTCACATACACACACACACACAAAGTTAAACCAAATAATTCAGTGAAGTTGTAGGATACAAAATCACACAAAAATCAACTTCATTTCTATACACCAATAATAAAAAATCTGAAAAAGGAAATAATACAATTTCTTTCACAGTAGCCTCAGAAAGAATGAAATACATCTGAATAAACTTAACCATGGTGATGAAAGACTTGTACACTGAAAACTAGAAGATACTGCTGAGAAAAATTAAAAGAAGGTAGACGTAAGTGGAAAGCCATCTCATATTTATAGACTGGAAGACTTAGTATTCTTATGGTGTCAATACTGCCCAAAGTGATCTACAGATCTAATGCAATCTCTATCAAAACCCTAATGGTAATTTTTGTAGAAATAAAAAAAAATCTATCTTACTATTGATGTGGAACCTTAAGGGACTTTAAAGAGCCAGAACTATATTCAAAACTAAGAGAAAAATTGGAGGTCTCACATTTTCAGATTTTAAAACTTACTACAAAGTCACAGTAATCAAAGCAGTGTTATACTGCACAAAGACAGCTGTATAGACTAGTGAAATAACATGAGGAGCCCAGGGTACGGGGGACCTTGCATATATGGACTAATAATTTTGACAGGGGTGCCAAGACAACTTGATAGGGAAAGGACAGTCTTTTCAACAAATGATTCTGGGAAAACTGGGTATCCACATGCAAAAGATTAGAATTTGCTCCTTACCATATATCACATGAAAAATTAACTCAAAATGAATCAAAGACCTAAACATGAGAGCTAAAAATATAAAACTCTTAGAGTAAAACATAGGATAAAAGCTTCATGAAATTAGAGTTGGTAATGATTTCTTGGATATGGTACCAAAAGTATAGGTAGCAAAAGAAAAAAAATAGA
This sequence comes from Proteles cristata cristata, assembly GCA_017311185.1. Lineage (NCBI taxonomy): Eukaryota > Metazoa > Chordata > Mammalia > Carnivora > Hyaenidae > Proteles > Proteles cristata. The sequence goes on from JAESUZ010003821.1 coordinate 299,745, forward strand.
TGAATTGGACTATATTAAAGTAGAAAACTCTCTACATCACAGGACACAGTCGGCAGAGTGATAAGGCAACCTATGGAATGGGAGAAAATATTTGCAAATCCTATATTTAATTAATATGCAAAATAAATGCAGAAGTTTACAACTCAGCAACTCCATGACAACAACCTCCCCCCCATAAGCTAATTAAAACCGGACAAAGGACTTGAATACACATTTTTCCCAAAAAAGATACACAAATGGCTATAAGCATATGAAAAGGTACTCAATATCGCTGACGATTAGAGTAATGCAAATCCAAATCACAATGAGATAGCATCCCACACTTATTTGAATGATGCCTGTCAAACCCAGAGGATAGGAATGTTGGTGAGGATGTAGAGAAATTGGAATTTCAATGCACTCTTAACAGGAATGTAGCGTGGTGTGGTGACTATTGAAAACTGTATGGTGGTTCCTCAAAAAATTAAAAATAGAACTACTGGATGATCCATCAATTATACTTCAAATACATATACTAGGATATTGAAAACAGTCTTGAAAAGATATTTGTACACCCATGTTCATAGCAGCATTTTTTAAAATAGAAGAAACTGGAAGAAATCAAATGTCCATCAACTAATGAATGGGTAAACAAATGTTCTATATATGTACAATGGAATATTTTTCAGTCTTAAACAGGAAGAAATTCTATCAGTATTCACATACTATCAGTGAATGAACTCTGAGGACATTATGCTAATTAAAATAGGCCAGTCACAAAAGATAAATACTATATTGTTTCATTTACATGTAATATCTAGAGTAGTCAAATTCATAAAAACAGAAAGTAGAATGGTAGTTTCCAGAGGCTAGGGCGAGGGGCAAATGGGGAATTGTTTAATGGGTATAGAGTTTCAGGTTTGCAAGATGAAGACTTTCTGGAGATTTGTTGCATAACTAAGGATATACCTAATGCTACTGAACTGTAACCCTTAAAGAAGTTATAGTGGTAAATTTTATATTGTGTATATTTTACAACAGTCTTTAAATGTTTGTTTATTATTTATTTTGAGAATGAGAGAGTGCAGGAAGGGCAGAGAGAGAGAGAGAGAGAGAGAGAGAATCCTAAGCAGGCTCTATGCTCAGTATGAAGCTGGATCTCCTAAACCATGAGATCATTACCTGAGCCAAAATCAAGAGTTGGATGCTGAACCAACTGAGTCACCCAGACACCCCATTACCGCAATTTTTAAAAAGATACTTTTTCTTAATATATTCAAACACATTTTTTGTTTGTTTGCTTCTGAGATATCCCTTTTGAAATCAACCATTCTCCTGCTCCAGCATAGACTGGCCTCTCTTTAGGCCTAATCTACATTGACTGTCAAGATATCCTTTTACCATTATTCTTATGATTTCTCTGTCTTGAGTCTTTATTAGATCCTCTGGTTTCTGGGCCCTGTGCTTTTTATTTCAATGTACTGTTGGTAGAACAACCTCTTTAGCAGTTTCCTGAGAAAGGGGTACATGAAATCTTATTTTTGAGACCTGTCATACCTGAGTATGTCTTTTTTCAATTCTCATATTTGATCAGTCATTTGTTTCATTATGAAAGTTTTTATTATAATCAAGAATCTTGGAAACATTATTTTTTTTCTTTCTTCAGTGGGGTGGTTGAAAAGTCCACTCCCATTCTGATTGTTCCTATTTCTTTTGACATTAAAAAAATACATTTCTGAAGGCATTAAAGATTCTTTCTTTGTTCTTAGTTACGCTTGCCCCACATGTTGAAATTCAGCCACCTATCTTGTCATATGTCCATTGTGCTGCTCCTTCCTTGGAACCTTTGATTATGCAATTTCATATGCAATTCTAGGAAAATTTCTTGAATTGTTTCTAAAGTAAATTTCATAATTTCCTATGTTTTACCTCCTTGGAAATCCTCTCATCCATGTTACACTAATTCTCAGGTTTATTTGTACTTTCTCTTCTATTTGCCATCTCTTTGACTTGTCCCTTCTAATTTCTGAGAGATTTCCTCAAGTTTATATTCTAAACATTCTATTGGATTTCTTTCATTTCTGTTGTCATATTTTAATCCAAATTTCCAAAGCGTATTTATATTTAGAAATATGTTGTTGTGTTGCTATTTTTGTTTCTTCATTGTTCTATCCTTTGGCAAAAATCTGAGAGTACTAATTATATCTTTGGACTTTTCTTCTCCTCATAGTGTCTGTTTCCTTCAATTTCCTCCTGTTAAGTTTGTCTGTTTTATTTCTTGTCTTGTGTATCACATGCCTTTTCTAATGCATAGTGATCCTTGATTGGCCCTTCATACTGAAGAGTAAGGTACTAGATACTTGATTGGAAGCTGTGTATCCATAAATGGGCAGATGGATTGGTGGATTAACTTTAGGGTTATCATGCAGGATCCTAACTGTTTTTCCTGAGTGATTACTGAATTAGGAATCTCTTGCTCTATTCCATTACTTTCAAAAAGTATCCTCTATTCTCATGTTGGTCTGCCAGTGCTTTGTGGAGCCGAGTTATGCAGGCAAGAGGGCTAATGGTGTCAAGCTTCACTCAATACTCCTTTTTTTAACTTCTGGCCTTTATTTTGCTCTGCCAGTTGTGAACAGGGTAAGAATCCCTTTGGTTCCAGCCCCTCCAAAGTGTTAACCTGGAGTCCATGGTTAGGGAAAGGGAGTTCGCTAGCCTTGTGAGTCGGAGAGATCTTACATTGGAACTGCTTCTTACATAAACTTTAAATTAAGCCTTCTATTTTCTTTTAAAAATTTTTGTTTAGTGTTTATTTATTTTTGAGACAGAGAGAGACAGAGCATGAGCTGGGGAGAGGCAGAGAGAAAGGGAGACACAGAATCTGAAGCAGGCTCCAGGCTCTGAGCTGTCAGCACAGAGCCTGATGTGGGGCTCGAACTCAAGAACGTGAAATCATGACCTGAGTGAAGTTGGACACTTAACTGACTGAGCCACCCAGGTGCTCCGAAACCTCCTATTTTCAAACCCATCTGTACTCCTTAGCTCTTAACTTGTTAGTGTTTCCAGTCCCTGAGTATTTCTGGATTTTGCAGTGCAGTTCCTGACTTCGGGTATCCATTACTATAGGCATAGTCTTCATTAATCTTTGGTCTTCTAAGTCAGCCGCTCAAAACGATCTGCTTTTTTGCTTGTACAAATTGTATGCTGATGTCTCTTAACCAGTTCTCCTTGATATTTTCAAATGTCATTTTAGTGTGACTTGAGGTTCATTTCAGAAATAGTAGAAGTAAAGGCATGTGTTCATCTGTCATAGTTTCACTAATATCTTTCATAAATCACCTTATCTTGATCTGTCCTCAAGGATAGAATTTTCTATGCTGAATAATGTTTATTGTTTTCTCTTTATAATTGTTCATTCATGTTTTGAGCATTTACTACATAACAGACGTTTTTACCAGGCTGAAGGAGACATTAAGGTACATTGTAAGAAATAGTCTATTCTTGAGAAACCTATTTCTTCCATTTGCTGTGAGAAGGTTGTTAAGGAAAATACTCAGCACATAAGCCTCTACGTAAGTTATTTTCCCTTCATATGCTAAGGAAACCTTTGCTTCTCTTAAAGAACAATGGTTTCTTCATTATGGCAACACAAACAACTTACTATGCCTCACTTTGCACCTAGGCTTTCAGGAAGCTCACAATTAACTATGAACTTTTAATGACATATTTGTAAGTGGTAGGCTTTTCATTTTACCTCCTATTCTTGAATTTCTGTTATACCTGCATTTTTCCTGATTTTCAGGTCAAAAAGTTTACAAAAATCTTTTTGAGGATGATTCATATCCTTTATTCAAAGATACAGTATATGCATTCATACCTGCATACATGAAAAAAGTCCCAGAGTTAATAATGATTAATTTGGGGCACCTGGGTGCCTTAGTCCGTTGAATGTCCAACTCTTGATTTTGGCTCAGGTCATGATCCCAGAGTCGTGGAATCATGCCCTGCATCGGGCTCCATGTTGATTGGGGAACCCGCTTATGATTCACTTTCTCCCTCTTCTCTTCTTCCCCACTTGCATACACTTTCTGTAAAATAATAGTAATAATAATAATAATAATAACAACATGTATTTCTTGGTAAAGCACTTAAATAGAGTAGACTTTAATTGAGAAACTCAATTTCAAAGAAAATGACAAGATTTTCTTCTCTTAAAGGTGCCTTTTATCATTGCCAGGCAGAGAGTGGTCCTTTAAACTATTCCCCAAATGAATGGGTGAATTAAAGAATTGCTTAGAGATTGACGATTATTGGAATGCTTTGTTACTGAAAAATAAAAGGATCCCTTTCATTGGCGTAAACCAACTAACATTTATTGAGTGCCCTTTTAGTTTAATGCCATCTTAAATTTAAAAGACTTATTTCTACTGTCTGAAAAAAAATAAACCTGATAATCTCTAAATGACCCTGCCAGCTATAAGATTTGATAATTTCCGTGATTTTATAGTGCTACTATTTGTTTCATATGTTAGAACAAGTCCCTAAGCACATAACAAGTCAGTAAAATCATTTAGACCTTCACCCAGATCAATGCTGTTAGCCTCTGTGGATTGGGCTTTTGTTGTCCTCCTATGTTTCAGAATCATATAGAACAAAAACAGAATTATTCTTGATTGAATAATGTGTGTTCTTAAAAGGGCTGGCTGTGTTTCTGAGTATTAGAATATATAGCCATTCTCTGAGAATCCTACTCTTCACTCTTCAGCTCTTACCAAGTTCTCTAGTCTGGATACCTCACTCTCCCTAAAAATGCAATAAAAAAAAAGAAAAAAAGAAAAAAAGAAAAATTTTGATGGATAGAGTGGTGTGAGATCAAGAGTTTTCCAATTTACTAAAATCTATAAAAGCTTTGATCTTGAAGGATATTTTAAACAGGTCTCTGATGGATTCTGTTGTTTGGTTATTGTTGTTGTAAAACTTACTTGGCCTTCTGTTAGGCCCAGTCAGTATTCGTTGGTTCATGGCACCTCCAATGTATTTACACCATGTGATGATTTATAGCTGAGTTGGGTGGCTTACTTTTTCTCCAAGAGGTAAAGGTGGCTGAAACAAGTTTGACCAAGTAAATGTTAATATTCAGAAAGTGATTTAGGGTGCGGGGCTCAGATTGGTTTTCCCGTTACACTGAAGGATTACAGAGATGTGCAGAAACACCATTGGTTCATTATTAGTAATGCACATGTGCCAGGACATAAGGCGGATGGAAGGGTTGAAAAGCTCTGGATTCCAGAGAGTTTATAGGCTTAAATCACAGAGACTTGACATCAGGCAAATGGAGTTTCTCAGGCTGAACAATAATTTGGAACCAAAGGTATTTGAGAATGCCATTTATTAAGATAAATTCTTGTCTTAAGATTGCCATGGCAAAGCAACTCCTACAAATGTAGTTACCCAGTGCTTGCCTTCCATATTTTGAGCTGTCTGTTCCTTTTCTATTTGAAAGAAGCATTTTGACCAACATAGTTTTAAGTCTTACCTAGCCCTGTGAGGATGGGGGAAATTTGTGGCAGAGATTCTTGGAGAAAAAGAATATCTCAAGTCTATTAAAAGATAGGTAAGATTCAGCTTTGAACAGGATTATATCATGTTTATTCAAGGATTGGGGCAATTTACACCTCTCTTCTTGTCGAGAAAAGGCAACTTGACCCTATTTCCACTTTCTTCATTCTTAGATGAGGAAAGAGGAGGTTTTGATTGATCATGTAATAAATTTGGGGAAGCAGCCAATGAAGGGAAGACCTCTTCTTGATAGTGAGGTGACAGAAGTATCACAGGACACGCCCACATCCAATGCTTAGATCTCATTGGTCAAGTACAAGATTGTGAGACTGGAGAAGATGGCAGCTGTACTTCTTGTTTGGTATTTGTACTGTCTAATGTTCTCATGTCCTATCACTCCAGTTAAATTGCAGGCCCTCTAAAATCAGTTACCAGGTATTTACTTCTTTGTTTCCCCCAGTGAAAATAACACATAGCCGCAAACTGTAATATGAAATATCCCGATGCAGGAAGAAAATATTTGGCTTAAAGGAAAGGGTGTCTGGAATGAACTATTTCATTATTTGTAAAACCATATGGTTACACTAATAAAAATGTTTAAGTGGGAGAAATAAGCAGGTTACATAGCAAAGAAATTCATAGCTTCCTATTATATCATGTTTAAGTCTAGATTAAGAACTGGTTTGGATTATCTAGTTTTTTATTTACAAAACTTGTTTTATCAGCAAGATCACAAGCTTTCCTCCATAGTTCCATCAGTCTTTTTCCTCTCATCTTTTTATTGGGTTTTGTTACTTCTCTTCATTATTAACCAAAATATCTCTTCAATACCTACAAGCATTGTTAGAGTCCATAAATACATATTCATTTAACACATGATGTTCAGGTGCCTGCTTTGTGCTATGTATAGTCCCTGAATTTATGTGTCTAAGTTGGACATTAGTGGTAAATGCCAAGCAAAATGTGATAAAAAAAAATCTTTTTAAGTAAAGGAAACAAATGCATATAGCAAATTATATATGTTTGGGAGTCTTGGTGGGAAGTGTGTTAGCTGGACTGAGACTTTCTTGGGTAATACAGAAAGAATCAAATCAAAGAACAAAATTCGACTGATTAAAAAGGAATGATTTTGGAGCGCCTGGGTGGCTCAGTCAGTTAAGTGTCCGACTTCAGCTCAGTCATGATCTCACAGTTCATGGGTTCGAGCCCCTTATCAGGCTCTGTGCTGACAGCCAGCTCAGAGCCTGGAGCCTGTTTCAGATTCTGTATCACCCTCTCTCTCTGACCCTCTCCTGCTCACACTGTCTCTCTCTCTCTCTCTCTCAGAAATAAATAAAACATAAAAAAAATTAAAAAATTAAAAAATAAAAAGGAATGATTTTAGAACTGTAATTATTTTATTTGCAGAAGAGAATACTAACAAATAATGTCATAAAGGCCTCTGACGATTTTTTTCTTTCATGTAATGTCTCTCTTAATCAAAGTAACATATGTGCCATTTTTAAAATTTATTTATTTTTTATTTTCTATTTTTTTAGAGAGAAAACACAAATGGGAGAGGGGGACAGAGGAAGAGAGAAAGAAAAATCTTAAGCAGACTCCATGCTGATCATGGATCCTAACACAGGGCTTGATCCCATAATCCTGGGATCTTGACCTGAGCAGAAATCAAGAGTTGGATGCTCAATTGACTGAGCCACCCCAGCACCTGTGCACTCAGTGTTAAAAGGCAAATGATCCTGACAAATAGCAGTTTCCTGCCTAATAGGCCCATACTTTGACTCCCTGGCCATCCAAAGAATCCACTTTTACTTCCCTCATTTCTTTGACTTTCAACAGTATACTCTTTTCAAGTCAGTATTAAAACCTGACTTGGTTTCTCAGTTACTCAGAAAGTTAAACCAGTTTGCATTATGTATTTCTTTATTCACAAAATCTGTGCTCTCAACCATATTGTAGGCCTCTGGGGTGCAAGGGTCTGAGGTAGTGACTTCTTTTCTGTCTTGCCTTTACTACTATGACATGCACAAAAAGATCATTATTGTTTGTGGCTTGGTCAAATTTGGCAACCTTTCCTAGGATTTCTCAGAATCCATATATGTCAGTGACCTCTGAAGGTACCTGGGGATATTAAGTTTTAGAAAGCAGAATGATGGAGAGGAAAATACAGGGAAGATTTGGAATTAAAAGAATACCTTGGTTTACATGCAATGTGATCTGGAGAAGTCACTCTTGCCCCCTGGGCTTCAGTTCCCATCCTCTGCTTTTCTTCATAGAGCTATGGAAAAGGAAATCAATTGAGACTTACATAGGCAGCTGTAAAACGCTCCATAAACTAAGCATTTGTCATTCCTATACTGTCCAATAATATGCCCTATGATGATGGAAATGTATAATTGTGCTATATAATATGGTAGCCACTACCTGTTCATGGATATTGGACCCATGAAGTGTAGCTGGGGTGACAAAGTAGCTAAAGCTGTAATTGTATATAAGTGTAATTAATTTCAGTTTCAATAAGTGATTTGGAGGAAGAAAACCTAATCCTAAATTGCAGATTTTACAGATTAGGTAATTGAGGTCTAGAGAGATTATATATAGATTATCAAGGTCACATGACTGGTTTAGGGAAGAAGCAGAAACAAAACTCATATAAGTGACTTTTTTAATGTAATAATGTAATAAGCTTCTAACTGTTGAAGGATCTTCATCACCTCTCCCTTCATATTATGTTTCATTATAATCAAGGGAGTGTCATCTGTGACAATTAGAGTGGAGAAATCAAGGTGATAGCAAGTTCCTTTGTACTGAGATTAAATGTTTGCATTTAGCTTAACTGGGGTTTAGTGACTGGATATAGTATAAATGTAGGACAGCTAAAAATTTAAGGACACATGCATTGAATTACAATTCAGATGGGAACTTTTGTGTCTTTTTTCTTTTACTTAGTTTCAAAATGAAAAGGGCTCTTAGATTCAATTTTCTTTACTTGTAAATTTGCTTTGAACCTGAGGAGCATTAAGACTAGTTAACCTCTGCATTTGTGCCATTGAACTCCTAGTTCAATGCCACTTACACAGGTCTTATTTTCATTTCAGAATAACATATATAACATATGTTGGCCTGTCATTTTATTATAAAAGCAAAATTTCCATTGTAGAAAATTTGAAAAGTATTTTTTGGATAAGAGAAAGATAAAAATCACTTGTACTCCCTCTACCTCCAGATGAGCATGAGGTAGATCTTGTTTCCTATTCTGTTACATTTAAGATAGTTCATTTACATACAATTGAGATTATTTTGTTTGATAACATTTTTTTTTTTCACTTACCAGGAATGCATAAACATTTTCTCAGGGTCAGATCAGACCCAGTTTTACATTTTAGTTCCGATTGACTGAGCTTTGGTACATTGAATAGGTCACTCTACTTCTCTGTGCCTTACTGCTCACAGCTTCCCAGTACTGGTAACACCTACTTCACAGCATTATTGTAAGGATTAAGTGAAAATTCATAAGTAAAGTTTCTGGAACTATTAGTTTTCTTTTCTATCTAATGTTTATATTTTAGACAAAATGAGTTCTTTTCCCTGAGCAGGATTTTTCAATTACTCAGAAAGTTAAACCAAGAGTCACATCACTGGAGAGCTTCACTTGATGAAGACCAAAATGTGAACCCAGACGGGGATCTTTGAGAGACGTATATTACCTACAGGTAGAGGAAGAGTAGAGCAGGATGAGGCAAGCAGACCAGCCCTAAAAATGGCATAGAGATCAGCATATTTCGTCCTTTTCTCTCGTCCCATCTCTACTACACCTTTATGCAACTCTGAATCTTCAATTTTTGAAACAAACTAGACATTCCAACTCCGTCACTTATTATATCAGGAATCATGTACGAGTCTTATCCTCCCCAGTTATGTTTTATCATCTCAAAAGGGAGGATTTTATGTCAGAGGATCTTGTGGGATATTTGATAGTAACACGTGTGTTGTGATTCCAGTTGCCTTGATGTTCCTTCCTAGTACTTCTTGCTGCTATCCTGGGTCCCCTCTCTCCATATCCAACTCAAGATGTTTTCTGTAGGGACACCTGGGTGGCTCAGTTAGTTCATCTTGGCTCAGGTCATGATCCCAGAGTCATGGAATCAAGCCCTGTGTTGGGCTCTGTGCTGAGCATGGAGCCTGCTCGAGATTCTCTCTTTCTCTTCCCTTCACCTCTTCCCCTACTTCCTATGCCATTCTCCCCTTCTCCTGCTTGTGCCCTTGCTTTCTGCCTCTCTAAAATAAAAGAAAGAGACAGAGAGATGTTTCCTGGAATGTGTCTAAAGGCACCCAAAATGAGGTGCGTGATGGTAAGAAGGATGGATAAACTGCCTCATTCTGAAATCTCTAAGGAATACATAAAATGTGTCAAATATACAAAAATACTGTGTTAGCTCTTCAAGGAAGAAATAAAAATTCAACTCATCTTTGGTGCTTGCTTACTATCTGCCAAGCATGGTGTTCCCCAAAATCCTTTGAGGTGGGTATGATTATTATTATACCCATTTTACAGATTAGAAAACTTAGCTACTTTACCAATGTGGCACAAGTAATAATTGACATTATATCCACTTTGAATATAGACATTTTACTCCAGAATATACATTCTTAATGACAAGGATACAATAACTTCTCTATAAATGTTCACTATAATGGATCTGATGGTTGGTAGTTTGGGAAGATATAAACTCTTCCACTAACATATGTATTTGCCTCCCACTGCATGATTACTCATCTACGTAAAACCAGTGTCTACCTACAGGGTCTCATACAGCAAAATATCCAATATATGATGGGTGGATGAATGATTAACAGAATGAATAAATGACAAAGAAGGTAAAGACAACTTGCCTGTCCTATATCAATCAGAAGTAGAAAATTTGAGATATTATTCTGCATGTTCAGCATGAGAATAGCACTTCCTTTCTATTGAGTCTGTATGGAAATGCAAACAGGTGTTAGAAAGCTAGTGTTACATTTCCACAAAATCCATTTAAATAAACATGTCCCAGCTTGCCATAGTTCACTGAACTTGGAATGTAACACAACAACAGTCAAAAGCATAGAGGGAATTTTACTGGGAGTTCAATGAGAAGTAGGTTGGATGGGAGATTTACACATCAGCAACTTTTCTTGCAAAGAGTTGCTTTGGTGATTATAAACCAGATTTTAAACCACACACTAAGCGAAGTATCATAGGGATTGGGAATCTACTGAATGTTCAAACTGATCTATCAAAAGAATCTCTCACAAATCTCTGCTTTATTCACATTTTCATCTCTAAGAAGGTACTTTTTAAGTAATGAAGGATATATGGCTCTTTGAAAAAAAATCTACTGGTGATGTGAGTCAGGTTACTGTAAAAATTATTCTTGTTATCTTTAAAGTCTATGACTATGAAAACAGAAGTCTAAGACATTGGAACATGTCTCCTGCCTTAATCAGGAAAAAAAAAAAATCTGAAAAATGAAAAAGAGGAACTTGAATCCAGAGGAGGGACTCTACCTTTAATTAACACGTGTTATCTACTTTGAATCAACTGTGTTTGCTGTATTTATGCGGCCCCCACTCACAGTGAGATATAGTGAGCTCCTAAGAGCAGACATTTCATCAGTCTGTCTTTTTCTGTCTCTCAGTGCCTAGCACAGGGTTTTTCCATAGCAAGAACTCCAAAAAGCTTGGATTTTTTTAAGTTAGCTGCAGAAGACTTAGCATATAAAATGTCAAGTTCTGTCAAGCTATTTATGAATGGTCCTCATGACTATGAAAAAGGAGAGGCTACAGCTTAAAGCCATGTGTCTACAGAGTGATACCTCTTGTTAGCTCAAAAGAATCAAGACTGAATATGGACAAAGAGGCAGAGAAAGAAGGACTAAAAAAATATTGAATGTGAGTGGCCTAATTCCAGTAATTTATTTTGCCATCTTGCTACTATGGAGGCCATTAGCTCTGACCACATTTGGTCTTAAAGAAATAGGTTGAAGCACTTAAGTTAGTTGGTACTGGGAAGTCGTATTATTTGGCAAGAATGATTGAACATCCATGACCACAGGTACATGATGGCAAAATGGGTAGTTTACTTAGTAGATACAGTTACACAAATAGTCTCCCAATACCTGCCAATACCTGTATAGGTAGCCTCTTGAAAACTAGGGGTGATGTAGAAAGGGCAAAGATTAATCCTACAAACTCTGAATAATTGCTTGACTTCAGTATGTGCTTGGCCACATTTTTGTGACTCGTAATCTTGAATCTCCCTGATGGCACCCATTAAACAAGATGGACCTCAAACTCCTCAGCACATGAGCAGGTCACCACAGGACTCAGTTCCTACTGTTGACTTTCTCTGGATCCTGTCTGCTTAGTAAACTTTCTTAGAGTCTAGTTCACTGTATCCCATAACTATGATAAAAAGAGGCATGGAAAGAAAGATACCACCATGAGAGAAGGTACATAAGGTTTGGAAGATGAGTCAGGAATGCTGAGAGAGACCTCCCAAGATATTTCCATGAACTGTCCTGATTCTTTTCCTAGAAACCACAGTGCTAGACCCACTTTTAGATACTGACATTGGGGATTCTCCAGCAATACTAGGTGAGAATTCTGTCTTGGCCGCATAACCCCCTCAATTGTTATAATCCAACTCTGGATTTAACCGTTACTTTGTCATCTGTCCTCAGCTACTTATCCCCAGATTTCAGAGGGTATATCTTTCCTCATTTCTAAAGCTAATCCCTTTACCTCAAGATACCCTCTTTTCCAGCCTCTTTAAGAACTTGTACCATCAATTATCTCTACTCGGAAGTCAGAGATCTCTCCTGTGCTACTGATTCTTTTCCCTAAGTAAGTAAAGTATTTAGGTCTGTCACATCTTTACAAACCAACAAGCTTCCTCAAACCTAAATACTTCTTTTTAACTGTTAACTATTACTTTTATTTATAAGGATACAGCGGTTTTGGTTCGCTGGTTCTATTTTTGTTCTTGCTCATCTTTCCTCAATCAATGACTCTAGGATATTTAGTTTTAAGATTAGGAGGTGCTCAATTCCTTTTATAAATTAAAATATTGAATATCATTCAAATCACAGTTTTTCTTTCCAGGCTAGGCATTTGGGAGGTCACAAGAAAGGGAAGTGGGATATGATCCTTCCTTCTTTATCTTCATACTTTTTGATTCTACTTCTTATCCCTCATCTAGTATCCTAGTTCTCAGAAGATTAAAGCCAGAGGAAGAGAAGGAAAGCAGTGAGGGCTGAATGTTCTTGCTTGATGGTTACTCAGGTAAGACAGCTTTACAGTCTCTCTTCGAACCAATGTTTAAAATTAATCCTTTCTCTTTGGGATATTTTTGAGACACTTCACAAGTCCTGCTGGAAACATTAGTTGCACTGTCCAGGTGATGTATCTTCCTTTCTTTGGTCTTTTACCCAATTATTTTAGCCATCTACTTCACAAAGTCCTCTCTTGGGGGGCCCATTGTTCCTTCAGATGACCCACTTGAGCAGGATTTCAGACAGCTCTAGGCCAGTTTTATTTCCCCCACGTGACCCCCATGTGTTCCATGGAAAATCCTCATGCATCCTGCCTACTAAGTCTCTGGAATGCAAGTCAAGCCTCAGGCAGCACCAACTCTCCACCGCATTGCCAAAGCAACTCTCCAGCCCCTCTTGCCCTCCAAATTACTCAAACTGATGTAAAACACAAGGCCAAATGTCAAGGAACACATATCAAGCTCTCTGAATGGTCCTATTAACTTAAAATGACAGAGGGAAAAGCATCTTCTCTTTTCCCTCCTATCATCATAAATTATCCCAAAGACCATTCTTTTATACCATCATTGTGTGGGAAGTGTAAAGCATATGCCTGACACTTTGAAATTTTTTTATGGTAGTCCAGAATCTATGACCTTAGGATATGTTTGAAAGTTCACTCTAGCATCCTGATAGCAACACAGTTCAGGGATGCAGGACTTGGAGACAGACCCATATGCCTTGATTCCTAGTGGGTTTGCTTGGAGAGATCACTGTCATGAAATTATCTTCACCAGAGGGAGTGAACCCTCCGAAACACGTATGTTGTCTCCTGTTTTTTTGTCACTCTCATGGGTCCACCTGTTTCAGCAATATCCTGATAACACGATCCTCACCCAACTGGGTCCCCTGTCTTATTTAAAATGATCCCACATGGAACATGTCCCCTATCAGAAAGCTCCACTTGACATGAACTTGAAGGATTTCAAGACTTAGGACCTACAGAGAATGGGATTAGAGAAGATACACAGAGGTGATTATCAGGACCAATAATCTAGCATTTCTTCAAGCTAAGGAGTTTTCATTCTGCTGTGTAGAAAACCTGGATTTATACTGCCCAGTGCTATATCCTTGAATATCAATGAATAATAATTCAGTTCTTTGGGGGACTATTGAGAATCCTGAAGAAAGAATGTTCCATAAATCTCCATGACAAATTATCATCACTAAAGTAAGATGGACCTGTCTTTCTTACATACAATCTGAAAAATTCTAATTATCAACTTAAGACTCACAGCTAGGTTAATAGGAAAACTTTACCACCTTCTGTATTGTTCCCACTGGTGTCTAGGAGCTTGGTCAACCAAAGAGCAGCTATCACTAGGTTCTAGAAAAAGATAGAAATTTCAGAGGTCGTTTTGGCTCAGGGCTGAGTTAAAGAGACAGAGGACTTAGAAGTTAAGAGAGGGATACAAGAGTTAACACACTGCATCGAGGGGAAGGGATGTGATCTCAAAATTTGTACTTAAAAAGTTTAAACTGGAATAAAGGTATACTGGGGTTCTATACAGAATGAAATGGATACAGGATTTGAGCTAGATGGAGACGGGACAAGGCTGTCTTGAAGAAGAGAGAAGGGTTTACTCACTTCTCTTGACCACAGCCTCCCAAAATATTCATAATTTGTCTGTATTCCTAGACCCTCTCTTGGGAGGGAAGCAGGAAGGTGACTATGCTGTTTTGTCTTTGTATAATGAGATTCATCAAACAAAGTCAGGATATCTCTGAAGTCAAGGCCAAGGCAAGTCATTCAAGCATGACTAGCCAAGGACAGAGTGCTGGGAGACAGGTATACCCAAGCACCCAGTTCCCTGTGGTCTCCACCTCCATGTATGAGTTACAGGTGGGAGGAGGTAGGGGGAGAATAATATAGAAGAGAAACATCAAATGTACCTTCTCCTTGTCTAAAGAGTGACTTTTAAAACCTGTATAGCTGAGTGCATAATATCGTTGCTTTAAAATGTCTCCAAATCTAAGGAAAGAATAAACTCCACAGTTGTGCAGACAAATGCCTTTCATGACAACATGGCATTGCCTTCTGGCCTCTGTAAACTCATTTTCCACACACACACACACACACACACACACACACACACACGCACATACATGTGTATACATACACAGACACACCATGCTCCAACCATAAGTACTTCCCAAATTAAGCCATGTTCATGTCTTAAGTCTTTGTTTGTGTGTACCTCCTGCCCTAATGTCCTTTCTTCATTTGGTTAATGCCTGTGCATTCTTCTAAGCTCCTCTCCCCTGATATCCCCAGAGTCCCCGGCTCTCATGCTTCAGTCTTACATGCTACACTGTAGAGTTTGTGGTACTGTAAAGTTTGGTGGTTACAGTGGAATCAGATAGACCTGGTTCTTATTCTGAATCTGCCACCTGCTAGTATGTGACCCGAAGCTATTTACATAACCTCCTGAAGCTTCCTTTCCTCATTTTATTATCTGGAAAAAAAGTGGGAATGATAATACTTACATATGTCATCAGGTTGTTATGGAGATTACATGAAATAATGCATGTAAAGCATTTAAAACAGCCCTGAAAACACTGAAGCTTTCATTGAATGTTACTTGATATGAATCGTAGCATTTATGGGGCCTTTTATGGTACCAAATTCAATAAAGAAGGGTGGAGGTGTACATTTTCCCCTCAAATTCTCAAAGCATTCACAACATGGAATGCCGTTCCAAAAAAATGAAACCTTTGTGGGGAAGGTTGGATATGCTCCTGAATCAAACAGGACACAGTCAATCCAGCACCTAGGGGCTGCTTCCTGGCAAATGTCCATGCCTTCCTTTTATTTCATGTAAAACCAGTCATTCTAGCTGTGAGCAGGTGAAGGGCAACCACGCCATGGGCAAGAGGCAACCCCCTCCCAGGCCTAGAACTTTCTCTTTTTAGAGTAGAAAATGGCAAATAAATAAATAAACTCTGTATAAATTTAAATAATTGGAAGGCAGCTTGACTGAAAAAGACACTTTTCTTTTTCACCACAAATGTCACCATCTGGACTTTTCCTTTTTTAATTTCTTTGGGACCTGACAAGTCACTGGGCTGATAGAATCACACCCAGTCAAAAATGACAGACACAGCTCGGCAAGTTAGCCTGGGCAGAGTTCCAGGGTGGCCAGCGAGGACCCAGAAGCCAGTGGGAGGGTGGTTTTAGCGCCCTCCTCCCCTTTTCTTGCCTTCCCCAGAACACAAGAGCTCCTGAGTGTGATCAGCTGAAACACATCACATACACGCACACACACATACACGCATGCACACACACTTTTATATGCGTGCGTGTTTTCCACATGGCATTCAATTAACTTGCTCGTTAACTCATTTTCCAGTGAAAACTAAAGGGCAGGAAAGGCCATCCAGCAGACTGTGCTGCTATTAATAAACTACATGTGGCCATCCTGTTTCTGTTCTTGTCTTCATTTCTCCTAAGCAGTCCTTCATTGAGCAAGGCAGGGAGAATCCAAGGAAACCAGCAAAGTGAATCCAATTTTCTGTATTGGTCAACAGAAAAGCTTTACTTGGCCATTGGTCCAGACACACTCCCATCTATCACAGATAAATATTCCTACCCAGAAAATCATCTTATGTAATATTTTATTTTTGCTATTTCTGTGTTAATGTGTTGATGATTATCTTGAAAAATGCCATGTCTCCCTGTAGATCTTGGGGACAGTATTTTTTAAAACAGAATAATTGACCATTTTGCAAACCGTCTCTTAAGGCAATTTACAAAGCTCCAGTCTTTAGGACTGTTTGCATGTCTCTCACTTTATTTGCATGAGACTTCATGTATGTGTCCACGCATACACATACACACACACACACACACACACACATGAATATATATATTCATTTGCCACACTTTTGCAGTATCCTGTGTACATGCACTATGCTAAGATAACAAGGGCAAAATCTACAAGGAGAGCACTTTTCCAACTTGAATGTTTCTGTGCATCTTCACCTTAGCAGGTTTCTTAAATGCAGATTCTCAGTCATTGTCTGCATTTCCATGTCTTCAGTCTACGGACCACACTGTGAGTAGCAAAGAGTCAAGGAATTAGACATAGGTGGTTTTTTAATTTTTTAATATTGAGTTGTTTTTGAAAGGGAGAGAGACAGCACACAGACAGGGGAGGGGCAGAGAGAGAGGGAGGCACAGAATCTGAAGCAGACTCCCAGCTCAGCGCTGTCAGCACAGAGCCCGAAGCAAGGCTTGAACCTTGAGACCATGACCTGAGCTGAAGTCAGATGCTTAAACGACTGAGCCTCCCCGGTGCCCCAAGACATTGTTTTTATATTAGCAATTTGTGAGTCCTTCCTGGGCATTTCCCTTGGCTTCGCACCCCACACCCAGTCATTAGCCAGAGTAATCACTTCCCAAATACGTACTAAACTCACCTTCCACTTCTATCCTCACTACTACCAGACTAGCTGATCTCTGTCATAGCCACTTGTCACACCATCTGTGGCCTGCGGCCTCCCTGTTCCCAGGACTGGCTTCCCCATATTCAGGTTTATCCCTCTTTAACTGCATTTAACAGTGCAGCCAGAGCGATCCATGTAACATGCAAATCAGGCCTTGGGCCTCTCTTGCTAAAACTCTTAGATGGTTTCCTGTTGTTCTTAGGATGGCATCCAAAATTCTCCATATGGCCTGTAAAGCCCAGGGTGACCCAGCTCTTTTCTGTTTTTATAGCATCATCTCCCACCAGGCTCCCCATCCGTCCCCATACTTCATCCACTGTGACCTTCTTTTGGCTCTGTGAGTCTGTAAAACATCTGCACTCAGGGACCTCAGACCTGACATCTATACACCCTGCCTGAAAATTTTTCCCACACTTCCCTCACTGTGCACAACTCCTTTTCTACCAGCTACCCCAACCCTCTGCCTCAGTCATCCTTCAGGCCTCAGTGAGGTTTGTGTTCCCTACTAGATGCTATCAGAGCACTCTGAAAAAAAAAAAAATTAAAAAAAAAAAAAAAAAAAGCACTCTGAATTGGGGGATGCCTGAATGGCTCTGTTGGTCAAGCATCCTACTCTTGATTTTGGCTAATGGTCATGAGATTGAACCCTGCTTCTGGCTCTGCGCTATACATGGAGTCTGCTTGGGATATTTTTCTCAACCTCTGTGCCTCCCTGCTACTCATGCTAGTGCACTTTCTCTCTTTCTCTCAAAATTAAAAGAACTTAAAAATACAAAGCACTCTGTATTCTGTTTCAAGGTATTTGCTAATGCATCATTCATATATGTATATATGAATACATACATATATATATTACTATTTATTTTTGAGAGAGAGAGAGAACACCAATCAGAGAGGGGCAGGGAGAGAAAGAGAGGGAGACACCGAATCCAAAGCAGGCTCCAGGCTCTGAGCTAGCTGTCAGCACAGAGCCCCACACAGGGCTTGCACCCTGGAACCATGAGATCATGACCTGAGCCGAAGTTGGACATTTAACCAACTGAGCCACCCAGGAGGCCCTCACATAGTTGTTTACTTGTAGTAAGTTCCATTAGGGCAATGGTCTAGACCATATCACCCAGCATTGAACCACCATTCCTGGCTCAGCCTGTCACACATAGGATGTTCTTGGTGAATGCTGCCTGTGAGTAAATGAGAAAAGAAGCAATTGGTGACAGTGGTTGTTCCAGTGGTTTATAAAATTCAGGGAAAGCCAGTAGTCATGGAGAGTTGCCGAGACTAGAAAGGATGGGAGCGGAAGTCAGACACTGTGAATCACAGTGCACAAGTGTTTGTGGGGAAAGCAGACTTGGGTGGTGCTGGAGAAAGAGCAGGTGCTCACTGGGCACACATGAGAGAGAGAGAGAGTATTGCACATACTGGAAGAGAAGTAGGCAGTGATCCAACACGGAGAGTCTTTCATGCCATAGCAAGTACTTCAGTCCTTGACCTATACGTGAGGAGGGGAGGGGGTACAGAGAGGTTTCAAATCTGGAGATGACATACTGGATTTTATCGTAAGTAAATTTGTGCTGTAGAGACACCTCAATGGAATCATTGTAAAGTAGGGATTAGGTAAAGATAGAATGGTCAAAAAATTGATATTAGTCCCATTAAGACATGAAGCAAGAACAAGTATCATTCCAGAAAACAGTATTTTTCCCAGCCATCCTTGTAGCTGGGGCCTAAGCACATGACCTATCACATCAACCTGTCAACTTCTCTCACCCCAAACTTTGAATTGAGAACGAGTGGCCCGAAGAAGGAGAGGTAGTTGAGAACCAGTGCATTCATTCATTCATACATACAACAAATATGTATTGAATGCTTACCCTATGCCAAGTACTTTTCTTTTTTTTTAATTTTTGTAATATTTGTTTATTTTTGAGAGAGAGACAGAGAGACAGAGTGTGACCAGAAGAGGGGCAGAGAGAGAGGGAGACATATAGTCCAGAGCAAGATCCAGGCTCTGACTGTCAGCCCAATGTGGGGCTCAAACCCACCAACCTTGAGATCATGATCTGAGCCAAAGTCAGACACTTAATCAGCTGAGTCATCCAGGTGTCCCCAGGCAGTTTTCAAGGTGCTGGACATACAACAGAAGATAAGGCAGGCAAAAATTGTTGCCCCGTAGAGCTTATATGCTATAGAGTGAAGAAAATAAACAAGTACATGAGTGAAACACGTGCTATGTCATATGCTTATAACTGATAAGGACAAAATAAAAGCAAGCGTAATGAATTAACAGTATTCTGGGGAAGGGGCACATGTGAAGGGTAAAATTTTTAAAAAAATTTTAACTTTTATTTATTTTTGAGAGACAAAGAGAGACAGACCACGAGCAGGGGAAGAGAGAGAGGGAGATACAGAATCTGAAGCAGGTTCCAGGCTCTGAGCTGTCAGCACAGAGTCCGACGCGGGGCTTGAACCCACAAATCATGAGATTGTGACCTGAGCCGAAGTCAGATGCCTAACTGACTGAGCCACCCAGGTGCCCCATGAAGGGTAGAATTTTAAATAGTATGATTTTTGAAGGACTCACTGAAAGGTGATAGATTTGAGCAAACACTTAAAGCAGACAGAGAATAAGCCACAGGGCTTTGTGGAGGAAAGATGTTTAAAGCAGAGAAAAATTAGGTGGTGGTTACAGCAGCAGTATTCAGGGACACCAACAGCTTTGGTGCCCAGTGGCCATCTCCTTGCCCAGCAGCAGCAAGCCACAGCTGTGATGTGGGTTGTCCATTGGCACCTTCAACAGTAGTGGTCTCACCGAATGGTTCTGTGACATGAGGTTGGCTGTGTGATTCTGGCTACCACCTGGCCTCCTTTTCCCCTTCCTGGGTTATGAACTTGGTTCTCCTGGCTTCCTAGCAATTCTCTTGAGCAACTAAAATCCTTTTACTAAATTCCTATTCTTACGTGAGGCATGAATGGCTAACCGAGGACCCTAACTGCCGTAGACATTGAGTTCCTGGTCGCCAGGATTCAGAGGTCTTTGAAATTAGCTTAGCCACCTTCCTTTAGCTCTTGTTCACGGCGGCACAAGGGGCATCTCACTTCTGTGCGTTGCCGCCAGCTGCCTTGCCCAGAAGAATGGAACTGCACATGCATTTCTAAGAACAAGTGGATAGAATCACAGTGTTGAGATAAAAATGGAAGAACAAAGGGCTTCTTTTGGAAAGGACTCTTTTGTATCAGAAAAAGGAAGGACAAAAGAGACCCAGTGAAGACACCTAGGTAAAGTGCCATGGCTCCTGAGTTGAGATAATGCAACAAGAATCAAAACGCTATGCATAAAGAAGGATGAAATGCCAGGAGTGCGGTATCTGTATCCCTTATTGAGGAATGCGTGTTTTCTCAGTTCTGAGTTACATTATTATTATTATTATTATTATTATTATTATTTTAAAATTTAATGACACTGAAATAGGCATGCATCTTACTTCCAGTTGTACATAAATGTAATGTTGCTTCCCCTGCCACACCACTTCTGGAAATATGTTATTATGGTACAGCCCCTAATCGATGGCATTAGAGAATCAACAAAATAGAACCAGATGGCATGTTAGAGCAGCGAGGCTGTCTGTGACTTACAGCCCTTTCCTGGTTTGCACATATACAGCTTAGCTCCAGAACATAGGATAATGGAAATACCAGGAAGGACTATGCAACAAGATGGTTTTTGAACATTTAGTCTCCTTGGTCACATGGGACCAACTGGTTTTGTTTCTGGAATTCACTGCTTTGGAAGGCCACTAACAGGACAGGGTAGGAGACCGTGTGGCAGAAACAAGTCACTTACTAAACAGTCACAGAGTAACATAAAAATCTCTTTCTCTGGACTGGAGGAAGGATCTAGTCCAAAGACATAAAAAGGAACTCACTGGAGAAGGAAACACATGACATAAGCTTTATGGGGAGCAAAACTGTCCCACTGTTGTGCTTTGGGTAACGTATAGAATCCAAAGCCTCCCTACCACAGTGGCTAACAAGGCCCCCAGGGGCACTGACCATATTGTAGGAAGCAAGACCTAGGCCTCACTCAGTCAGTACTTTAGCCTGAGCTAAAACGTCCCTTTATTCCTCTGATGTCTCTCATCATACATTCCCCGTTTCTGCCAGGCTTATTTGTTCTGTTTAGAAAGGTCACCCTCGGAAAATCCAGCAACTACAAATGGGAACAGCAAACCCGCCATCTTGGTGGCTTTGGACTGGCCATGATGCTTTCAATTTCTCATTTATAAAATTGTCACCACTCATTCTGCCAGACCTAAAGCATTAGGATTTTGACTGTAGTTATTGATGGGCTCTTATCTGAACTGGAAGGAGAAAAGAGAGGCTTCTTACTCAGGCTGAAGTGTGCTGGTGCCTTCTGTCTATTTTCTGTCTATTGTTTGCTTTTTCCAGTTCTCAGCCACCAGTAGGAAAGAGTGGGAGTACTGGCATGTCTTTACTGTCTGTATGTTTTTGCTGCAAAACAGGCAATCAGAACATCCTAGAGGCCCACAACACCCAGTATTTATTTGGCTTATGTCTGGGGTCAGTGAGCGTTGGCTGACTATGCTTGGGCCTGGCTGGGACAGCTCACATGAAGTCACTCTGTGTCACAACCTCTCATCCTCATTCCGGACCAGAAGGCTAACCTGGGCATGTTCTTCTTATACAGCCCCAGAGCACAAGCCCTGTTGTGGATGCAGTTTCCAAGCCTTCATTCACTCCCACCCTCCATCATTCATTTGGCCAAAGCAGACCACTTGGGCCACCCCAACGTCAAGGTGCAGAAAAGCCTACTCCAACCACAGAGGAGGGGATGAAGGAGGGAACCCACTGCCTCATTCCTAAGCTTGGACTGGCCCTGACAGGGGATCACTAGGGAGTTGCTTGTTTCTGACTCCACCTGGTTTTGACCTACTGGACTGCCCTGGCCCTGCTTTATGGCTCAATTCCAGTACCTAAAATGAATATTTATTGTGTCCATGAAAGGTAGAGAAGGTGAAACTCACCTTTTCTAAGCCCTCTGTATGCTTCAGCCTCTGTATTGTACCACAGGCTTGCTATTTCATTCAATCATCTACTACTACGGAGTAGTTATCCTCCGTTTTAGTGAAGAAGGTGATAAAGTGTGTTGATACCCTCCATGCACCCCTTTAGGTCTCTTAAGAGGATACAAATTGAATAAGAAGACTAGTCCATCACCCTCATGGACTTTACTGCTGTCTGGATAGCTGATTGTCCAGTTTTACATAAAGTCCCTAATTTCATATGTTCTTAACCATGCAAACCTTGGCTGTCAGAACACTCCCTAATTCATCATCCACCACAGTCCTGATACGATTCTTCAAAGGACTGAAGCACAGCTTTTATGTAGTAGCCTTCCCACCATACTAGCTTAGTTGTCATTTTTATTCCTTATCCAAACTGGAAAGATCTAAGAGACTTCGTACTGAGGATGAAGTGTGGTGATACCTTCTGTCTGTTTCCTAGCTATTGAGTGCTCCCCCCACCTCAGAAGCCTATATTAAGGAAGTGGGATTTTGCTTCCTATATTCATTAACTGAATAACAACCACAAAGTCTCAGAGGCTCACAGCAATCACCATTTAAGCTGATTTGTCTCGGGTAGACCCTGGTGCCAGACCCACCTAACTTTGAATCTTGGCTGGCCCCCAATTTTCTCATCAAGGAAGTGAAATGAACAATACCTCTTCTCAGCATTGGTATGAGGATTTGCTGGGTACACTACACAAGGCACCTAATACAGAGCCTGGCATACAGAATATCTATGGGTTACCCTGTCTATTTCCAAGGTATTTAATCATCAGCAGTTGCACCTTGCGCCACTCACAAATCCCCGCATCAGACTTTGCAGGAGAAAAGACATAATGCAACAACTTGACTCACAATGCTTTGTGGAGCCTTCATTTGAGAAAAAAAAATGCATGTGACACCCATATAATGAATGCTTGATTTGCCTGTGTGGGTTAGAAAGGTGGGAGCACATTGGGGGAAATGGAACAGAGCTAATAAGTTCCCGTCTGTGATTTGACCTGCTCTCTGCCTGACTAGCTGCATATTCATGTCAATTTTCTCCCAGTTACCTAGGGCAAGAAATGAAGAGGAAAGATCTTTAATCATTTTTTTATTCTAATTGAAACATTTTCCTTGCAAGTGGAGAGAGAACAGGTGCCTAACGAGCCCACATGATGATTCACAAGGTAGTAGATATCGCCACAGATATAATTAAACTGGAAGATCAATGAAAATTTCCTTTTTGGACTGCTGCCAGGTCTACACAGACTGGGATCCAGCTAGCTGTATTTATGCACAGTAATATCCAGAAGTGTGTACTCACACAGGTGTGCCCTGCAATATCGTATCATGATAAATTAAACAGCCACAGACTCACACATTGAGGATGACTTATTTAAAAAAAAAAAAAAAACACTGCTATTTCTGTGTACAGTTAATGATCCTGAACTGCAAACATCATCTGTCAGAAAGGCAGACAATTTCTGCATCCTATCTAGTCTCACTTTCCCTTTCCTTTATTATGTTTTTCATTTTGGGTTTATAAAAAACAACTGCATAAATATAAGCACTGGTCCAGAGGATCAAGACCTGAAAGAAAGGCAGGAAGGGAGAGAAATGGAGGCTGGGAGAAAGAGTCACCAGGGGTCTGAGCATTGCAAATACAAGACCTCTTCTTTGGAGCTCCTGAAAAATGCACTGCATTTATGCCAGCATGTCTGACCTCTCTGGCTCTCTGTTCCTCAGTCTCAGCCTATAGATAAAACCCAGGCCCATCTTGAGTCCAGGGTCTTCTGCTGAAGGGAGCAAGAGAAGAACTTAGGGGAGAAGGTTGGTATTTGAGGTTGGCATGGATGCAAATTGTGCAGACCAATAGAACATCTACAGCCTTGTAGTCTTTGAAAGATTCTTCCAGAAATGAGAAAATGAAACAATTCTATAATTCTCGTTGTTTTATGGAAAGATTACCATTGAAGAAGAACAAGTCCTTGAGTTAGATACTGTCTCAGTGAACTTGGGCTGCTGTAATGAAATGCCATGGGCAGGTGCTTTAAACAACAGATATTTATTTCTCATAATCTGGAGACTGGGAAGTCTGAGATCAAGGTGCTGGCAGATGTGTTTTCTCAGGAGATCCTTCTTTCAGGCTCGCATATGGCTATCTTTTTTGCTCTTTCTCCACATGACAGAGAAAGGCAGCTCTGGTATCTCTTCCTTTTCTTATTAAGGGCACTAATCCCATCATGGGAGGGGCCACCCTCATGACCCAGGAGTTCATCTAAACCTGATCATGTCCTCAAGGCTCCACCTCCAGATTCTGTCACATTGGAGGTTAGGGCTTCAGCATATGAATTTTGAGGGTGCAAAAATGCTCAGTCCACAACAGATACCGAACAGTTTTGTGACTGAGTTCCATGAAATAGAGGTGAGTCTGATGCCTACACCATAGGAGGGTCAGTGTTTTGCACATATGTCACTTAAGACAATGGACACCGTGGTCCAAATATTGTTCAGTCATATTTTGTAAAAGAACAGAAGGATGTAGCAATGTTACCCAAGTATATAAATTCTCGTGTAAGAAAGATCCTTGAATAGACCAACATATCCGTTCTCATAAAGATAGACTAATTGCTGTAACAAATTTTAAAATCTCAGTGGCTTAGCAGAAAAAGGATTTGTTCTCATTCATACAAAGTCTGATCTGGAGGTTTATAGTTGCCAGTCTCCTCCATGCAGTGAACTTAGGCATCCAGTCTTCCCCTAGTGTGAGGCTCCCCACCATTTCGGAGGTCTTAAGAGACCTTTGGAAAAGGGGGAAGATCCCATGTAGGAAGACTCCATTTTATGTCCAGCATTGGAAGTGGCTCACATTCCATTGGCCAGAACTCAGTCCCATGGTGTCATCTAGATGCAAGGGGGCTGGGGCTCTGGTGGCCCTACGTATATGCAGGAAGAACCCAGAGCATTATCTCTGCTACACCCTTCACTTTCCATAGGAGGAAAGCGAGGCTCTGAGCTCATCTGATTTGTTTGGAATGAATCAACAGCAGAGCAAAGACTGGAACTTATGTCTCATCACTCCATCTTCTTTCTTATATTTTCTCTTGTCTCCTGGGCTCTTCGGAGAAGCATAACAAGACTTAGGGTTTCTGAAGAACAATCCATAACCACAGGGAAGAACTTCCTTCTTAGATGCTATGTCAATCTTTAGGACACTTATCAGAGGATATATATGCCTAGAGAGAATTTAAAAATTGTTTGATTGAATCCTTAAGATATTTTTTTTCAAATGATTGCTTTGATGGTTTTTTGACTTCTGCAAAAAATTACACATTCATCAAGGATGGGAGCGTCATGATACTTCTCTTCAGACTTTCCTAATAACTCATAATATAAAGCGAGTGGTCATTGCCTAACATATTTTCGTTGCTGGGCATGGTAATACTGAATTTAAAAATTGTTTGATTGAATCCTTAAGATTTTTTTTTCAAATGATTGCTTTGATGCTTTTTTGACTTCTGCAAAAAATTACACATTCACCAAGGATGGGAACGTCATGATACTTCTCTTCAGTCCTTCCTAATAACTAATAATATAAAGTAACTGGTCATTGCCTAACATATTTTTGTTGCTGGGCATGGTAATACTGAGCTCAAAAAAGACACTTAGGTAAACATGGTAAGAGAAGGATCAATAACCTTCTGATAAAAGGGTGGGCAGTGATTCCATGGAGTTATCAAGTACTGGTGAGGACCTAGTACATGTCAAGCATAGTTCTGAGAGCTTGGATATGGTGGAGGAGAGGATAGTGATTGCTCAGCCCCAGCTGATACCTAAAATCTCATCTCACAGTTCCCTAACAGCTGATTCTGCATAACACAGAGGCATGTGGACTGGTCCTGTTTACTTCCTTTTCGTTATCTGTAAAAAATCGACAGCAGCAGTAATCTGATATCTCTCTAGGCTGTTAGGCAAATGATCATAGAGCAAATGGAATTTGAAAATGACAGGAAATAAAAGACTGATAAACTTTCAAGGGAGGCAGGCTAATGGGGCATATCTGCAGAGGGCAACTGACTGGCTTTGACTGGCCGTTCTTAGTCCTTTGTTCAGAAGGGCTTAACTTTGGGTTGCTAGTTCTGGAAATGAGGTGGCAGTGATGGAAAATGCAGGGCAGCACCAAAGAAAGGGTTGAAGGCGGCCGTATTCATATGAGATGAGTTCATCAAGATTTATGTCATTACAGTAAACCACTAACAGAATTTATGACAATGAGGTCATCCTGAAGGATTCCAAAAAATGCAGTAAACCAGCCACTGTGACCTCATCTTTCCCAGTCCCCTCAGCTCTCAACTCAAGACAAGTGTCTACACCTTCAGGCACAACTAACTTTTTTCTGTGTAAAGAAACATTTTTTTTTAAATGTCTCTCTTCAAAGCCTGAAGATTCTATAGCTTGTATTCTCAGACTGAAGAAGACTCACATGTCTACTTTGTGACTAAACAAGTCCCAGGCTACCCGGAAGGGATCATTCACTTGATTCCTTCCTTTTCTTCCTTTTGAGGAATTATGTCAAAAGTTTATCTCACTGAGACCCTTAACTAGTACCCATTATAAACACCAGTGTTCCCTGATACCTCCGATGGTCCAGGCCTCCGGCTTTTGTGTTTTTGGTATGTTTTATATCCTTCTTAGACAGAAGCTCCTTAAGGTTAGGGGCAATGTCCTACTGAGCTCTGCACTTCATATACCTTCCACAGAAACTGCCTCACAGTACGTGCTGAGTAAACATTTGCGAGCAAATGACTGTGGCTTTCCAGTTCAACAATGAGAGTATGCCCCGGCATATGTATGTTTTTGTGTCTGGCACCCTTTGAAGAAGTGAGGGTTATGCTCCTCATGGGGGACAGCAAACTTCATCTTTCAAGGACAAAGAGTGGTTTCCCTAGAGTTCATGGTCCCCACAGTCTCCATGGAGATGATCCTGGTAGCCCCAAAGCAGCCACAGACCATATGTAAATCAACGGGCATGGCTGTATTCTGAGAAAACTTTCTTTACAGACACCAAAGTGTCAGTTTCCTGTCATTTTCACCTATCAAACAATATTCTTCTTATGATTTTTTTGCAACCATTTAAACATCTAAATGCCATCCTTGGTTCACAGGACCTAGAAAATGAAGTAGCAGGGGCCACAGTTGACAGATTCCTGCACTATCTGGGGCTGCTGGTGCCCATTTTGGTGGTGGGATTTGCTAATGAGATGTAGCTGCTTTCTGGAACCTTCCATTCCATTTCCTTAGGCAAGCAGATGTGCTCTAGTTGGTGCAGTTCCG
This sequence comes from Proteles cristata cristata, assembly GCA_017311185.1. Lineage (NCBI taxonomy): Eukaryota > Metazoa > Chordata > Mammalia > Carnivora > Hyaenidae > Proteles > Proteles cristata. The sequence continues at coordinate 327,481 of JAESUZ010003821.1, forward strand.
AAGAGGGGAATTACTATTTTATCTGACTGCTGTCTTCAAGGACACTCTGTAATGAACCGAGGTTATGGAATTGTTGGGCAAGATACACCACCTTAAGGCTAGAGAGGCATGATTAAAATCTTAAAATAGAAGAGTAACATATAATTCATGATTTATGGCAAATCATCTTAGATACTTCTAGGAATCAATAACCCATATCATCATTCTCATTTATTCCTGTGACATTCATTCATTTCACAAAGCTAGAGTTCCTGATAATATGAAATATATGCCAGACCACATGTATGGGTCAAGCTGAATATGCACCCAAAACTCTGGTACTGTTGTGAGACATGCACAAAAATAAATATATCTTCTTGTAGCTTTTAAAAACTATATTTAGATTTTAATATATTGCTTATATTTACTGTAAAATACACCACTTTGATGATAATTTGCTATACAAAAACACACACACACAAATATAGTCAGTAGTTTGATGTGAGCAAATACAAGTAACAGTACTATTTTATTTTTTTGATGTTTATTTGAGATAGAGAGAGAGAGAATGTGTATGTTCATGTGGGGGTGGGGAGGGCAGAGAGAGAGGGAGAGACAGAGAATCCTAAGCAGGCTCCACACTGTCAGTGCAGAGCCTGATGCAGGGCTCAAACCCATGAACCATGAGATGATGACCTGAGCCAAAATCAAGAGTCACATGCTGAACCAACTGAGACACCAAGGTGCTCCAGTACTATTTTAAAAATCAGTTAGAATGTAGCAGCTTTACTTTAAGGAATTCGGTTCCTCCTTTTCCATATATCTGATTTTGGTTGAATAGAAGAGAAAACCAGAGTCTGTCTTTTAGATGCTGCTATTTCAGAGAGACTGATTCTGAATTGATTGATTGATTGACTGATTGACAAATAAAATCCATGCCAGTTCTCATACAAACTTACTCCCCATGCCCCCCAAATTCTAGCAGTTAAAACCTATACTCTGGACTCAGACAATACTGGGTGCAAATCATGACTATCACCTATTAACTGTGCAATCTCAAGACAGTTACTTAGCCTTTCTGAGCCTCAATTTCTTCACCTAAAACATAGAAACATTAATATGACAGTGGATACAAGTGAGATAATGCACATAAAGTACCTATTGTGGTTACTGCACATTGATAATAAACACTCATTAAATAGCAGCTATTATTGTTAATATATTTTGTCATTAGAAAAAATGAAGTCCTTTGTTCAGTGAGTCAGCAAACTTTGCAGAGGCATAAGGTAATTTCAAGGCGGTGCTGACATTCTGAGAGATGCTTTACCTTGCCCGGGTTCAGGAGATGGCAGTGATGTGCATGTCTCTGCATTGGGTCCTCTTAAACACCAGAGACATCGTGCTTTTTTTTTCTTGTTGGCTGCTTTCCCGTTGTACTGGGGGCTCTGGGAATGTTCCCTAGAATTTCCACTGCATTTGTGCAGCTTCCTTTACCTAGCATTTGGAATTCCATCTTAATTATCTTATTCTCATTTTTATTCCCCTCTAATTTCTCTCTGCTTATTTCACTGATTTGTTATAATTTTTCAGAATCTTACTTATTCAAAGCCTCTGATTTCAAATTTTTCTTAATCAAGAAGTTGCTCATCTACCAAACCTAAGTCAATGTGCTTTGTAAACCAGTGGATGGACAGTTTCAAATCCTTATCCCATAGACAGTGTTAAGATATGCAAACCCAGGATATCTAAAGGTTGTGTCAGGGAGAGGAGATAAAAATATTCATTTATAGCCTGGTGTGCACTCAGGGTCATGGAATGTGGTAAAAAAAAAAAAAAAAGAGAGAGAGAGAAAGAAAGAAAGAAAGAAAAGAAAAAAAATTCAGAGTGTCTGGATTTAGGGGTTTTCTCAGCTAGCACAGGCTATGGGCATCTCAGCAAGTCATTCAGTGTCTCTAATTTCAATGTATTGGTCAATAAAATGGGGATGATTAGGATACTTACCTCTTGTGGTTTAAAATAAATAACATAATGGATATAATAATCACTTTATAAACTGTAAATCACCATGCGTACTGCTACATGGTTATTATTGTGACTATAATTATTCACCCCATGCTTGCATGTGTCCAACAAGGATACTCTTTAGGCAACAAATCATTTGTGGTGTTAAGAGTTAAGTCCTACCATGGGGCGCCTGGGTGGCTTAGTTGGTTAAGCGTCCGACTTTCGCTTAGGTCATGATCTCACGGTTTGTGGGTTCGAGCCCCACGTCGGGCTCTGTGCTGACTGCCAGCTCAGAGCCTGGAGCCTGTTTCAGAGTCTGTGACTCCCTCTCTCTCTGACCCCCCCTACTCATGCTGTCTCTCTCCTAGAAATAAATAAAACATTAAAAAAAAAAAAAAGAGTTAAGTCCTACCTCTTATATTAACCGAGGTGTCTTACTTTGGGCAAATGATTTCTTTCAATATTAATTTCTGTGTTTGTAGAATGCATTAGATACTCATCAATATCTCTTCTGGAATAAAGGGTTGAGGTTTCATAAATATGAGGAGAAAGGCATGGATAGGGAGGCTGGCTAGAGTCCTACAAGGCAGGAGTAATAAATGTGCTGTCTGTAGTCAATGGGGCTGCTACAAATATAGAAGCCTAGAGATAGCATGGGGATAGAGGTTCCAAAGGAGATTGACTAGATAACAAGACACACAACTCAAGGGAATGTTGCCTCACACAGAGCCCACCTAGTTCCCAAACTGACAACACTTCAAACTACACCCAGAGCAACTGAAGGAAAGAGAAAGACTGTGTTCACTATCGCCATGTCCAAAGTGATGATGACAGGTTCAGGTGTCTTCTGCATAAATCATAATGGAGAAAAGCAGAGAAGTTCAGAAAGTATAGTTTCCTGAGTGAGCTTTGTGCTTCTGGTCTCTTTTCTTTCTAGTTCATCCCCCATACTACCACCAGAGGGACCCTAAACTCAAATATGGTCCTCCCCCGTCCAGATGAAAATCTCTGATTTCCTCCATGAAAAGATGCTCAATATCATTAATCATCAGGGAAATATAAATCAAAACCACAATGAGATACCACATCACATCTGTTAGGATGGCTATTATTCAGAAAAGCAAAGACAAGTGTTGGTAGGAATGTGGGAATGCAAAATGGTGCCTCCACCATGGAAAATGATATGGAGGTTACCATTTTCAAGAGTGAAATCTAAACTCCCTTGCTGATAGGATCCTTACTGTATGTAGGGTCTACTCTAACTCCTCAACCTCTTGCCCAACTTCTCTTCCCCAACACCAAGCCACTCTAAACTTTTTCTTTTTTTTATTTTTTGCCCAGTGCCTTTGCACATGCTGTTTCTGTCAGAAATAGCCGTATATAAATCTCTACTTAGAGAAATTTTTTTTTTCCTTTTGGATCCAGATCAAATATTTCCTTCTTTACCTTGTATTATGTTATCTACCATAAAGTTTTTTTGTTTTTGTTTTTTTAAGAAGGTGTTTGCATGTCTGCTTGTCTACTAGCAGAAGAACTTCTAGAAAGGAAGCTATGTTTTATTTTATTCTTCTAGTAGGTGCTTCATTGATTAGTATTTGATAGAGTTTACTAATGATTAAGTGGAATGATCCAAAGGACGGAGACATCTGAAGAGGACAAATAAGAGAACAGTGCTCTTTAAAATAGAAGTAGACAAAACTTAAGAAATGTAGATTCAGTAAAATCCTAAACAAAGTCAATTAAGATAGATAGAGACACTTTCCCCAATTAAATGATGGACTCAACAAATACTAAATTCTCTTATGCACTAGTGCTAAGGATACAAGAAAAAAATGAGGCTGACTTAGCATGTTTCATGAACTCAAATACCAGTATTCCTGGAATCTGGTGGTCAGGAGGAAAAATAGGATTTTAAGAGTGGAATATCAAGGGACAAATCACCCAAAGTCTTACAAGGTAGGATGAGAATCTCATTTAAAAATGTTTTATTTTTATTTTTGTGAGAGAGAGAGAGTGAGCAGGGAAGGAGCAGAGAGAGAAGGAGGCGCAGAATCTGAAGCAGGCTCCAGGCTCTGAGCTGTCAGCACAGAGACCAAAGTGGGGCTCAGATTCATGAACTATGAGATCATGACCTGAGCTGAAGTCAGGGGCTTAACTGACTGAACCATCCAGATGCTCCTCACTTTTATCTTGAGTCAGTGAGAAGCCTTTGCTTTAAAGGTTTTAAGCAGGGAAATGAAATAATCTGATGGGCATTTTGGGGAGATCATACTGGCTCTTCTATGGAGAATAAACAACGTTTCGTAGGGATACCAGTTATGAGACCAGTACATCAGACCAGATAAGGAATAACATTGGCCTAGTGACCACAATCACCTGTAGAGCAGTTAAAACAGATTTCTGAGCCTTACCCATAGAATTTCTGATTGTGTAGGCCTGGTGGTAATGGAGGTGGAGACTGAATGAAGAATTTGCTTTCCTAACAAGTTCCCAGTGGTGCCAATGCTGCTATTGGTAGACCACACTCTGAGAGCCCCTGAACTCTGCTGTGGTAATGACCTTGGAACACAGTGGACTGATTAGATATATAGTCTGGAGATAGGTTTAAAAAGACATGCTGATTTACCAATACTAGAAAAATTTAGAGCAAAGCATATCCCTATAAAACTTCAATGAGATAAAAAACTAGGAAATCCTAGGAAAAGATACTAATCACATGTAACTTGAATGAGGTTAAAAGAAAACAAGCAAACAAAAGAATGCCCTTCACATGGTAGGCAGTCCATGTATGGCTATAATTTATCCACCTCTTCACATGAACAAATTAAAGTAAATGGTTTTTGATGTGTTTGTGTATTATATGACCAAAACAGTTCCTAAAAGATTCATGTCTTGTAAATGGTTAAGATGAAATAAGAGAAGGGCACCTGGATGACTCAGTCACTTGAACATCTCACTCTTGATTTTGTCTCGGGTCATGGTCGTGAGATCATGGGTTCAGTTCATGGGTTCAAGCCGCACATGGAGCTCTGTGCTGACAGGGTAGGGCCTGCCTAAGATTCTCTCTCTCTCCCTCTCTGTCTGCTCCTCTCCCTCTCATGCTGTCTTTCTGTCTCTGTCTCTCTCTCCCTCCCTCTCTCTCAAAAATAAATAAATAAACACCTAAAAAATGAATAAGAGAAGGTAGCTGTATTTTTGTATTGTTGGACCGTTGGGGTAGCAGGTGTAAGAGGGGCACAGGGTGAACAGGCCTTGGGTGTGATCCCTTGCGGGATTCTCAGAACACCAGACAATTGCTCACCCACAGCACCTCTTCTGGTCTACTACCCAGGGATGTGTTTGTATCTCTTGTAGAATGGGCTCCTCACCTTAGAACTTCTCCCTTCACATATGAGCTTAAGGAGTCCAGTTAAAAACCAGAAACTCTGTGGGCACCTGGGTGGGTTAGTTGGTTAAGCATCTGACTTTGGCTCAGGTCATGACCTTGCTGTGCATGAAATCAAGCCCCGTGTTGGACTCTGTGCTCACAGCTCAGAGCCTGGAGCCTGCTTCAGATTCTGTGTCTTCCTCTCTCTCTGACCCTCCCCCAATCACATTTTGTTTCTCTCTGTCTCTAAAAATGAAAAAGTTATAAAAAAATATTTAAAAACCAAGAACTCTTCATGCCAGTGTTTCAAGGACTCTGCCCAGATCTCTGGTTCCTTCTTGGTATCTCCACGTTCTGCCCTATGATCTACTTTATCTGTGCCTCTTTGCCTAACTCTATTATGGGCTGGATTCTGTCCTTCAAACACTGATATAGTGAAGTTATAACCATGCGCCTCCCCACCCCCACCTCTGTAGTACCTCAGAGTGTGACCTTATTTGAAAATGAGGTCTCTGCAGATGTAATTAGTTAAATTAAGATGAGGTCATTAGGGTGGGTCCTAATCTAATACGATTGGAAAAGATTCTACCTCAAAGCTCTCAGAAGGAGCCAAGCCCTGCAAACATCTTGATTTCAGACTTCTGGCCTCCAGGATGGCAAGACAATAGATTTCTGTTGGGTAAGCCACTCAGTGTGGTACCTTGTTACACCAGCCTTAGCAAATTAATACAATCCCCTTGTGATTATGTCTTCAATGCTACTGTCCACTTAGCTCTTACCTCTGCCTTGTCTCTTAGACCTGCCTGTCTTGTAGCCAGTGAGTCAACACTGCCTCTATAGAGTAGAAACCAGGCCTCCTCTGACCTCAATCAGGGCACAATGTCCTGGATCCCCTCCTTTCTGGATATAGGATTCTGCCACTCTCCCACATTGGGCAACCGCCTCCTTAAAAATTTGTTCTATGTTTTATTGCGATCGCATTGCCTAAAACATAGCCAGTATGTTTGTTGAATGAATAACAAAATTTATGAGGGAGTCATTCTTTATTTTGTCCTCAGTAAATGGAAAAACTCAAGGGCTTTTGACCTTCATGTCAATGTCTTTTCATCAATACAATGAGTGGTTTATTTGGAAAGCATCTGTTTTTGGATCACATTACTCAGTAAAATGCGTATTCTTAATGAAAGTGATCAGTGCAGATCAAGCTGACATCAACACTAAGGATACAGAGGATTGCTTTGGTGTGCAAATGGAAATGGTTTGGTGCCGGGGGATAATGAATATATGAGAATTAGGACTGCGTTATTAAACTGAGGGATGAAACTTGTCATTAGTTCCCACTGCTTCTTGGAGTTATTGTTAATAGCTATTTGAGTGAGGAGATGGAAACATGTGGAGAAGAGGATGTGAAGAAACAAATGTGTAGATAACGTCTGCTCACTGAGATATGTGGTATTTGAAATTGATCATCCTGCAGTTTTCGCTGAGAGGCTAGTGATTTTGAACTGATCTGTTTTCCCGAACTCAATCAGAGGTACAGACAGCTGACAACGCTGCAGATTCCTCCTGGTCCCTGCACCAGGCTTAGGTTTCCAATGAGAAGTGAAGTTCGTGTGTCATGTTTGGGTGCCAGACGCTGAATAATGACGATCATATGGTTATCTAGGTAGGAGGTGTTCATGAAAGGGATGGTGGCAAAATTATTCAGATTAAAATATGTTTGAGAGACATCACTAATACGTAAGCAGGGACAACGGGCACGATTTGGGTTAATCCTGGGCAAATGAGAGAACACACTCATTCTGCTAATGTACCATCCAAAACCCTGTTAAAACTCAACTGAAGTCCACCCCGATTGCTTTCAGTGAGCATGAACTAAGTTCCCTTAATCAATGACCATTAGCTTCTGCCAGGGACTCACCTTTCTTTCTAGAACTTTATATACATTAAGAGTTTTTCTTTGAAAATCCATCATATTATTTTGGTCTATGTTGTTTTATGAAACGTCTCCAATATTTAAAATACTTTTAATTTCCTTTTAAAAAAAAAAAAAGAGGAGCTCCTGTATAGCTCAGTCTGTTGAGCTTCTGACTTGATTTTGACTCAGGTCATGATCTCAGGATCATGGAATTGAGCCCTGAGTTGGGCTCTGTACTGAGTGTGGCATCTGCCTAAGATTCTCTCCTCTCTCTTTCTCTCTCTCTCTCCTTCCTTCTGCCCCTCTTCCTCACTCATGCTCTCTTTCTCTGAAAAAAAAATCTTAAAAAAATTACAAAAAGAATTGTAAAGATTATGCCCCCCCCAGCTATGAATAGTTAGGAAAAAATAGGGAGAAGACACAGTTAGAAAAACTAAACTACTCATTAGTAAATATCTAAAATGCAATTCTATTTTGAGTTTATTTTTGTGTAGAGCGTGAGAAAGTGGTCCAGTTTCATTCTTCTGCATGTAAGTGTCCACTTCTCCTGAGAGCATTTATTGAAGAGACTTTTTCCCATTGCATATTCTTGCCTTCTTGGCTTTAGATCAATTGGCCATAAATGCATGGGTTTCATTTTGGACTCTATTCTGTTCCATTGATCTTTGTGTGTGTTTTTGTACCAGTACCAGACTATTCTGATTATGACAGTTTTGTAGTGTGTCTTGAAATCTAGAATTGTGATTCCTCCAGTTTTGTTCTTTTTCAAGATTATTTTGGCTATTCTAGGTGTTCTTTGGTTCCATACACATTTCAGGCTTATTTGTTCTAGTTCTATGAAAAATATTGTTGATATTTTGATAGGGATTACATAAACTATAGATTCTTTGGGATACTATAGACATTTTAACAATATTAGTTCTTGCAATCCAGGAGCATGGGATATGTTTCCATTTGATTGTATCATCTTTAGTTTTTTTTATCAATGTTTTATAGTTTTTAGAGTGCAGGTGTTTGACCTCCTTGCTTAGTTTGTTTCATTATTTTTATTGCAGTTATAAGTGGGATTGTTTTCTCAATTTTTTCTTTCTGCTACTTCATTATTAGCATATAGAAATGGAACAGACTGCTGACATTAATTTTGTATCTTGCATTAAATTCATATATCAGTTCTAATAGTTTTTGGTGGATTCTTTAGGGTTTTCTATGTATGGTATTATGTTTGCAAAGAGTGACAGTTTTACTACTTCCTTACTTTGAATGCCTTTTTTTTTTTTTTAATGTTTTATTTCTAGGAGAGAGAGAGAGAGAGAGCGTGAGCAGGGGAGGGTCAGAGAGAGAGGAGACACAGACTCTGAAATAGGCTCAGGCTCCGAGCTGGCAGTCAGCACAGAGCCCGACGCGGGGCTCGAACCCACGAACCGCGAGATCATGACCCAAGCGAAAGTCGGACGCTTAACCGACTAAGCCCCCCAGGCGCCCCACTTTGAATGCCTTTTATATCTTGTCTTACTGCTGTGGCAAGGACTCCCAGTACTATGTTGAATAAAAGCGGTGAGAGTAGACATCCTTGCCTTGTTCTTGATCTTAGAAGGAAAGCTCTGTTTTTAACCATTGAGGATGATGTTAGCTATGGGTTTCTCATATATGACCTTTATTATGGTGAGGTATATCCCTCTAAGCCTACTTTGTTGAGAGCTTTTATCACGAATGGATGTTATGCTTTGTCAAATGCTGCTTTCTTACATCATACACAAAAGTAAACCAAAAAAATGGATTAAAGACCTATATATGAAATCTGAAATCATAAAATTCCTGGAAGTAAACATAAGCAGTAATTTCTAGGACACACTGGACATAGGAACATTTTTTAGGTAAGTCCTTTCTGACAAGAGAAGCAAAACCAAAATTAAACTATTGAGACTACACCAACCTAAAACAAACTAACAAAAAACTTTTACACAGCAAAGGAAACCATCAATAAGACAAAAAGGCAACGTACTGAATGGGAGAAGATATTTGCAAATTATATATCCAATAAGGGGTTAATACCTAAAACATAAAAAGAATTGATGCAGTAGTGATGTGTAATGGCATAGTAACTAATTTTTTCATAGTTTATATGAATCCGTCCAAAGGGGATTCTTTATTACTGGAAATCTAATCAGAAAGAGACTTCCTACTACTAGAAGCAGGACGTGCATCATACTATAGCTCTATGTAAACAATAAATGGAAAAGCCAGTCAGCTGATTGTTCTTTTAAGAGTCACTGCAGCATCTGACAAAGGGGAATTTGCCTGATGATAGCACAGCTCTAAGAGGAGAGTAAAAGATCCGTGGTAGGTGAAGAGGATGAGCAGTAGGCATCTTCAGATGGGGGAGAGAGAACCTTGGTAGAATCAAAAAGGAGAGCAGTGAGGAAAGGGAAAAGGCCTTTCTGCAGGATATGAACACTGCTGTCATGGGGGATGGAAGGGGTGAATGGAGAGTACCTCCTAGAGTGCACAGACATTACCATGCTATTTTTGGAGAAAAACCATCATGTTCTTAGGGACAAAAAGGGAGCTGACTGAAACTTAGAAATTGGCCTTCGTTGCTTGATATTGCAACAATGGAATAAACTGTGGGTTATGTAAATGTAGCAGACATTACTCCATGAAAGTCAAAGTCAGTTCTCTTTTCTTTTCTTTTCTTTTCTTTTTTTTTTTTTAATGTTTTATTTATTTCTAGGAGAGAGAGAGACACAGCGTGAGCAGGGGAGGGTCAGAGAGAGAGGGAGTCACAGACTGAAACAGGCTCCAGGCTCTGAGCCGGCTGTCAGCACAGAGCCCGACGCGGGGCCCGAACCCACGAACCGCGAGATCATGACCTAAGCGAAAGTCGGACGCTTAACCGACTAAGCCACCCAGGCGCCCCTTCTTTGTTTTTCTAAATCAAACAAAATTGGGCTCTGAGCCTCATCCACAAGGTTAGCATAATGTCTAATATTAATCACTTTTCAGGAGTTCCTTTCAACTCGCTTGAGGTCGTACCGGAGGCCTGAGATGTACATTGCCCGTGTCATTAGGATAAGTTAGAGGTCTTCAGTCCTGTGGCAGCTGCTCCTCATGTTCCTTGTTCACTCTTGCACATTCCTTTTGGGGATGGTGGCTCTGCCTCTCCCTCAGTTCATGGGGGACAAATGCAAGATTACCACTGTCAACGAGGACTACATGCTTTGGACCTTTAGGTTAGAAGTGATAAATTTCCATTGTACTCAAGCCATCCTATATTCTTAAATTCGTTTCATTGACACTGTTAAACTAGTTCAGCCTGCCCTACCCCGACACTTTCTTACATTACTTCTTATGCTAGCCTGTGGCTCAAATTCTGTCCTCTAGGACACATGTTTCCAGGAAAAGAAGTGGGAACCTGGTAATTCATCTATATTCCATAAAGCTAATCCCTAGGAAAAAGTTACAAAATACAATTCCATGTATGTTGCCAGGGCCACAAAACCCAGATGGTGATTATAACAAAGAACATAGGTTCGGGATTAAGTGTTCAAAGCAGAGAAATAGTTTCAGAGGCCAGTAGATTTACAGAACTCTTTCCAGGATTAGCAAGTAGACTAGACAGCTAGCCCTTTGCAAATCCCTTAGAAATTCACAAATGAATATATAGTTACAGTGCATTTGGATATTTGAAGAAGCAAAGACGAAGAACCTTCTTTTTTTAAATTTTTTAAATTGTTTAAAATTTATTCATGAGAGAGAGACAGCATGAGTATGGGAGGGTCAGAGAGAGAGAAGAATTTTCTTAATAAAGGGAAACTGAAACGTGGGTCAGACCCCACTATACATTTAGGGTGATTATACAGATTGATACCCAAATTAATCATATGAAAACATGTATATAGTCCTCATTACCTAGTTTGGCACCAAACACTTGCAATGGATATTTTTGTCATTCCCATAAAGTTCCAACTTCATTAACTCATCCAGGTATTATTGTATATGGATTTCTGGACTGAAAGAATGCTACCTGACCATTTTAGTAAAGACCTTAGTCCCCCAAGAGGGCAAAACTAAGCATATTCTTATGATAAATATAATATTAACTAAATCTGTTTCTATCTGGGCATCCTGAACTTTACAGTGCTGTTTAATTATTCATTCAAATGTGAAATTTTAATACTTAAGAATTTGGACAAATAAGATTTAAAAATTACAGACTCCAGGTAAGCCACGCTGAGAATTTGGCCCCAAATATCCATTATTATTGATATTCAAGGTATACTTGAAATTCATCATCATTTCCCTGTAGCAGCAATCAAGTTATTTTTATTTGAAAAGAACTGTGAATGGTAGGACTGGGTACAAGGAGGAAATACTTTCGTTTCCATCATTATATTACTCACGATTGTATCACCGGGGCCTGATTTGTGGCAATGCACATGGTAAGAACACAGTGATTATTTATTGAGTCAGTCATGGGAAAGAAAGAATGAACAAAGCAAGAAAAGATTCAGACTGGAAAAGAGTGTGGGTCTTCATGGTAGCAACCGTATTGAATTCTACTGTACAGACAACAAAGCAAGGGAATGTCACAAGTCTTCAGGGGCTAAATTCTGAGCTGTAAGAACATGTCATTACACAGACCTACAACCACCGTCCAGCCTGAGCCTGCTTTGTGTGGCCGGAGCCCTCACTGAATTTTTTTATATTGTTGGTTTTTTTTAATTAGGCAGCTAGGTAGTGCCTGGGTTAATAATATTAATGACATTCTGAGTCTTCATTTTCTCCATTTTTAATCAGAAATGAAGACATGTCTTTTTAATAGTTGTAATGATTTCTAATTTTAGGAATGTTTATGAAATCAAATAGTCTGCATTTTAATGGAGAATTTTAACGGTATCAATATTGGGTGATATTTCTATTTTAGAAATACCCTAGTTTCTAGTAGCACACCACATGTTTGTAAGATTTACATACCCTTGTAAAATTTCCATTCATTTACCCTCACAAAAATGAGATAGGTTGGATGTCTTATTCTATTAACCTTTTTTTTAAGCAGACTCTGCATCTTAGCTCTTAGTGGAATTTAAAGTATTGTTAACTCACAAATCAACACTGTGATTATAAAGCTTCTTGAGGCCAATCACCAGAATGCATTAAGTAACTAGCAAGATTACATGGTGTTTCTAGCCTAATGTGGCACAATTCAGATAGCAATAATTAGTGCCCAGTGAAGAAAAGTATCTGTCAAATCAATAAACTTACTCTTGTACATTGATAACTGAGCCTGGCTGTTAAAAGTCATTGATTACCTTGAGAACAGCTATTAAAGGAAAGAGACCAGTAAGCTGACTGGGACGTTTTACTCTAATAAAAAGTAACTCTGCTAAAGTAAATAATTGTTGTTTCCAAGCAATAAGTCAGTGTCTGGGAGAGTGCATCAGTCATTTCCCAAAGCAAACCTCCTCAGTCATGTTGGCCTGATCAGCCTGTACATGTTTCCTTCCAGGTCCATTCTGCTGGCTTTGGCGGCAAAAGACAGAATGGGGGAGGGGATGTTTTTGACATCTCGTTGCAGTGTTGAGCTAGATTTGGCATATTGGCCCTCTTGGCATCAATATTCATCTGTTTCTGTTTCCTGTTCTTGTGGCGGTCTCTACTTGGCCTCCCCAGCCCCCATGAGAGCTCTTATTGCATGGCCCAAGGACTCAATGAGAAGGTGGTATAAACTACTGCTTCAGAGTTTTTAGGTTATATAAGCACAAACCAAAGAAATGACTACCGACTTGTTTTGTAGACTTACTAGACCTGCTGTGACCTAGAGCTTAACAAGCGCTGCATTTGTAACCTGGCTTTCATCTGCCTCCAGTGCACCAAGGGTGTCATGAGAATGTCTCGGATTTCTGGGTATCAATGCCAAGTTGGATTGTGTTCAACAGTTTTGGGGGTATTGATGTATTCCCTTTTCCCTAGTAAATGGTCTTTGGTCCCTTGGCAGAAAAACTTGGGGATTTGTTGCCATTCACATTTGCCTGTTCCTCAAAAAGTCCTCTTCTCATACCTATTGTTCAGGGTTAGGTTCTTCAAGAAAAAGATTCTAAAGTGCATTTGCATGTTTGTTTAGGAGTATAGTAGTCAACATCTGTGAAAAGGAGGGGGTCTGTGTGGGATGAGGGAGAAGACGAGGCGCAGTACTCACCCAGAACTCTAGAATGCTGAGCCAGAACTCCAGTGTCCTTTGGATGAACTAAGAGCCAGGTGTTTATAATCCCTGATATAGGCAACTTCTAGAAAGGATTGTGACTTTGAGTAAGGCAGGTCTCTGCAGCTAAGGCCATCCCTGAAGGGGCAGAAAGCCACAGGTCATTTGTTCACAACAAGCAGTAACAAGTCCTTCCTGAGAGGGATCTGGACAGCATATCCAGTGTTCACCATGGTAACCATGTAACTTATCACCTGAATTAGAACCCCGGTTGTGAATGAAAGGGTCACTACTAATTATGATGCAGTAACAACAGGTGTAGGCCAGGACTGTCTGTCCCAGTCATACTTGGATGTGTGGTCATGTTGCTATCACACTCTTTGATGACATCCCCAAACAGACATTTGACCAATCAGCACACAGTGATGTGCTTATGTGAAAGCATGTATCCCTCTGTTGCGCTTTGATCCTTTACTTTCCAGAAATAGGGAGGGATCAGTTCTTGGAAGGCTATTAACAAGGATATACTATGAAGCAACTCAACGAGCTTGCTGATTATAGGAAATATTTTAATAACAGTTTTCTCAAAGTGAAACCGTGTGCTTTTTCGTAAAGCCCTTAAAAGTAAGTAAGTGTCATTAAATTAAATATTCCTGGGCTTATTTCTCTGAATCCGGGCCTAACAGTGTAGAGGGTTTTTTTTTTTTTTAAGCTGAAAATAAATATTCTTTGCTTTATTATAGTTGCCCCTCAAAAAATGCAGGGGTAGGGGAGTCACCCCCCCACCCCAGTGTGGTTAAAAATCCACACATATCTTTTAATTTTTTTTTCAAGATTTCAGTTCCAGCATAATTACCATACAGCATTAAATTAGTTTCAAGTGTATACTGTAGTGATTCAACAATTGTATACATACTCAATTATTGTCAAGATGAATGTATGCTTAATCTCTTCTACCTATTATAGCCATCTCCCCACCTCCCTCCCCTCTGGTTACCTGTTGGTTCTCCTCATTTATGAGTCTGTTTGTTGCTTTGTCTCTAGTTTTTCATCGTTGATTGTTTTGTTGCTTAAGTTCCACATATGAGTGAAATTACACTGTGTTTCTTTCTCTGACTGACTTATCTCACTTAGCGTAATACTCTCTAGCTCCATCCAGGTTGTTGCAAATGGCAAGATTTCCTTCCTTCTTGTGGCTGAATAATATTCCATTGTGTGTATTTGTATCACCTCTTCTTTATCCATGTGTAACTTTTGACTCCCCCCATGCCTGACTACTAATAGCCTGCTATTGACCACAAGCCTTATCAAGAACATAAACAGTTGATTAATACATATTCTGATACGTTATGTGTATTATATGCTGTATTCTTACAATAAAGTAAGGTAGAGAAAAGAAAATGTTAAGAGAGTCATATGGAAGAGAAAATACATTTACTGTGCTATGCTGTATTTATCTAAAACAATCTACATATAAGCGGACCCGTGCAGTTCAAACCCATGTTGTTCAGGACTCAATCGAACCATCAATTATTAAGAGGTGTTGGTACATGAAGGCTTAAGGAATCTTTCTATCTCTTATCCTGATTGACTCTTTATAGAATATTTTTGCTGGTTTCTATTTATTTGAATCATAGCATAGTAAGGCTGAAAGATCTTTGAGCCCAGCTCCTCATTACTCTGGCAGTAAAGGGATAGATAAAGTGCAGTATATTCGTACACTGAAAAACTATATAGTACTTAAAATAAATGATATCCACATGTGTCACCATGGATATTTATAAAAACAAGTAGACTAGAAAAAATCAAGGGGCAAAGGATATGTAAAATATGGTATAATTTATGTTTCCTTTAAGCAACACCTTCTGTATCATTTTACGAATAGTATTTAATACTGATTTTATATACACCTATTGATTTTGTATATGTATTGGAAGGCTAGACCTCGGTTTCAGAATAGTGGAAACTTCCAGGGACAGGAGGAGGTGGAGACGGTAAGATATCAGTAGAATGTAGGTTTAACTATTGCATCAGTGGTCCAGTGTCATGCAAAAAACCACCTCAAAAAACAGCAACCACTTTTTATTGCTCACCATCATGTGGGTAACAATTTGAGCTGGAGCTGGAACCGGCTAGGCCCTTCTTCTGATCTTAGCTGGGCTCACTCATGCATTTGCCCATCAGCTAGCAGATGGGGAGGAGGGGGTGGCTGGCTGTCACTGTGTGACAGGAGGGACTGGGTCACATGTCTCTCATCACCCAGCAGGGCAGTCCAGTCCTGTTCACAGAGCGGCTGACAGGGTTTCTCTGAAGCTGAGGCTCAGAACTCGTGCACACTGACCACATCAAGTCAAAGAGTCACACTCTGTTGGCTAAATCAAGTCACTAGGCCAGCCCAGTTTCATGGAATAAGAAAAAGACTTTACTCTTGACAGGAGGAAAAACAAAGTCACATTGGAGGAGGCCGACAGGGAGAAGTGGAAAATTATATCCCTGTGTGTTTTGTAATTGACCACAGCCACATCTATAGCTTTACTTTTTTTTTAATCGGAAGACAAGAAAGTGTCAAAATTTTATAATTCTGAGAAGTAGACATATGGTACCTGTTATTTCTCTAGCTTCTTGCATATTTGAAATAGTTCACAACTGATCACCCTAATAACAGGTAACTCGTGATTGTATGCTCATCTTTCCATACCAGAAATATTGCCTGGAATCCCATCCCATTAGTGCAACAGCCCATAGTTACACACCTAAGATTCTCATCACCTGAGCCTTTCAGCGTTGCGTAGAGGAAATTTGCAGCATGTTGGGGGCCTGGCTGAATTTCCATTTAGATAGCAACATTTAGTCTTCTGATTTGCTCCTGTTCTAATTACTTACCTAAAGAAATTGTTTCCTCATTTTCTAACCTGTCCTGCCACAGGCCTCTGCTGTGCCTGGTTAGACCCCAGCTCCAGAAAACACCTGTAGACTGCATGATAATGATAGAAATGATTGCATGGCTCTCTGCGAAGGTGTGTGTGTGTGTGTGTGTGTGTGTGTGTCCATCCACAGACGTGCCTCTTGCCACAAAAGGAAGGAAACAAAAGTGTCATAGATAGGAAAGACATTGCTGTCACGTCTCTGTTATCTACGGAGGGGGTTATCTGCAACCAAATTTTGATCCTGGCAAGAACTCTGAAATGTATTCCCCAGCTTTCCTTTCCTGCTGTTAGGTTCTGTGTAAGGGGAACACCGCTTTACTACCACGGCAGCCTAAGCGAAACAGTGTTAAGGATGCAAACATGATGCTGGTCATACACTCCAAATGCCAACACGTGCTATGTTGTATAATCCGGCATTCTGGATTTTCCCTTTGTTTCTGTGGGTAATTGAGAGTTCTGTTTCTGCTACTAATCCTCCCATCTATGTATAGATGAGCCCTTTTAATTTTTTATTCAACGTAAAATGAAACCTGCTGTACCCAGAGAGTACCAAGAATTAGGCTTTTTCCTTGCCGCCCTTTCCAGACCTCCGGGTCTCCCCATTCAGCCACTTGTGACCATCTGTCCCAGAAAATTGGAAAACCGTTCACTTTAATTGGTTCTGAAATGGAGGATTCAGTGCCTGTGCTGAGTTTGAGGATGAAACTAACATTTTACAAAGCCCAGCCCAGCAGCACTTGCCCTTTGGGATTTCGGATGTAGAGTAACATTCATTCTGGAATTTAGAGCTTTATTACAAAGAGGTGCTAACTCTTCTGGTTCTGCTTATAAGTGGAATAAAGGGGGAATCTGGCTCACCCATGAGCGCTTTAACCTTGTGCATGCTCAATATCCTTATGAAATGCAATATCTTATGATCCTTTAAATAACAAATGACCTTATTCCCTTTTATGGGGTCATTAAGGCCTCTAACGGTCCAGGTATAAATCCCAGCTACTACTGCACATCTTAATTTACTATTCATATGCGAATCTCTCTTTGGTTTTCAATTACGATACAACAGCAACTGGCTCATCAAATTATCCCCATCGGAATGTGTCTGTTAAAGACATTGCAGTTTACATCTTAGGGCCCTAATTAAAGTCACAATACTTGATAAACCTTGAACAACTAGTAATTGGAATCTAGCAATTAGTACCAGCCACCTTAGTTGAGATCAGCTCTACTGCTGGCTACATGACTAAGCAAAAGGAAATTAGCATACCAGAAATGGCCCACATGCCAAATATGTGTTAACGTCCACTCCTGCATCTCAGCCAAAGTATTGCGAGGAACTGGGCATTAAAATATTGTTATCTAAAAGTCTTTATATAGATACCTGTGTCAAAGAATAAATCGGTATGATATCCCTGTGGCTTGTCAGCCTTTATCATGTTCATTACTGCTGTTCTCATCATCCTATCTCTGAGTATCTGTGGAGACGGTGCCTTAAAACCACCTCTTCAGGCCTTGCTTCTTCTCTAAAACATACAGCTTTCCTACTTTCAGAGCAAAGCACAGGTCACATGGTCCTACTGTATCCTGCATTCTCTCTCCCTCTTCATGCCCCTTACTGCTCAGAATATCTGAGTCTCAAGGCATGGCAGAAAGCAAACGGATTGATTTTGGGAACATACGAGGAGCTTGAAGGAGTACTGGCCCTGTGCCATGTGTCCCGATTAGCCTCTGTACTGTTCTGAGACCAAAGAGCAATGGAAAAGAATCAATTCCAGTTCCCTGTCCTGGAAACTTACTGATGAGCCTCTTCCAACTGGAAGTGTGTGAATAGTGGCCCTCGGTAATGGGCAGCAGGCTAGGAAATCTCCTTACAGTGACCTTCTGTTTTGTTGGTCAGCATTGCATCCCTGTTCTCTTATTCCCATTCCATTGAATAGCTAATGAAATAGGATATTGCTCGAGGGTACTTCAGCAGGCTTGATGAAGCATCCCAAATGCCTTCTGCCTAATCTGCTTACCTTGTGATTTTCCAGGAGTTCTTGGCAATGGGAGAAGAGGGATGCTTCAGCAGTCTTCCCTGAAATCATTGCTTCGGTTATTGCAGAAGACAACATTTGGGATGGTTTTGCATGTTTTATCATCCTCTTCTTCACCCTTTGCCAGAGAGCCCACATGGTTATTCCAAAGGTTGCCAAGAAATTGATCATGCAAACGATGAACTTGGCACTTGGCTAGCACTTTGTGTTCTTTTATAAAGTGGACAAGTATGTCTTGAGAAGTTTTGTAGTTTTATCACAAAATAAATATGTGTTCTAAACCCTTTCACTGCTCTACAAACCTGACCAAGTAAGTTTTTACAAGAGCAGTTGGGTCTAGATTAATTCCTTGGCAGGCTCTGAGATGTGCTTTAAGCTATCTTTATGTAGCATTTGGATCTGTACCAAATACATTTTCCACCCTAACCTACTATGGTGAACCAAACTTAGAAGAGAGTTGAGTCAAATATTCTTCATTGTCAAGTATAGAATTAGTCCTTATTCCTTGGACTATCCTCAGGGTTGAACAACTTCAAAAAGCGTGATCCGTGTATACTAACTGGAACACTACATAACTGGTTTTATACAGAGTTTGTTCATATTGTGATTCTAAACAGTGATCCTTTGAACTATTTAAAATTAGCTCCAAACCCCATATCAAACTTATTCTGTAATTTCCTGTCAAAAATTTGAAGCTATAAATAGATATAGACCAATGTATAATAGTTCAAGAAAGGCAGTGACTTTTCTGCGGACACTTTAATTGGCTAGAAATAGCTCTTATCAAAACCATCAAGTGGATGTGTAGAACCCCATCTCCTCTCTATATAAACAGCCCTTGGCTCTCACCCTAGACTCTCCCTTTTCTAGACCCCATCCAGTGATATTACTATAAAGGGAGGCCTCAGATGGTTGAAAACCAATTCACTTTAAGAAGATTCATGATAACTATAAAGGTTACTTGACACTCTATAGAGTATTCTTGAAGACCCAGAAGCCATCAAAATAGATAGGAATGAAACTCTGATTATACAGGTAGTGTAACAAGTGAAGAAGGACAGTGTACAGAGGTCTTACAAATAAAAGAAGCAACAAGCAGGGAAAGATACCACAGGAAACAGAAGGATAAATAGAAACACATCCTTGGTCGATAAAAAAAAGTTCTCTTTCATATCAAATATAGTTTGTAGAGGGATGTATGGCAGTCAGCTCAGAGAATCTTCAACTCTCGAATTCATAGAACTTAAATTTCGTTTAGTTCAAGAGTTTAGAAAACCTAACTCTTCTTGGATGGTCACCTAACCTCTGCTTGCATACCTATAGGGATGAGGAGCTCACTGCTTCAAGTTGTGGTGCATCTTGTTATTGAATAGCTCTGATTGCTTATGTTCAACCGATGTCTTCTCCTCGGCCTCCTTCTCTCATTGGTTCTGGGTATTTTCCATGGAGATATTCAGAAAATCTCTGTTTTTTTTTTTTTTTTTTTCTCACTTTGAGGGAGTTTACTCATCATTTCAGCCTGGTCCCTACCTCCAGTTACTCTCATTACAATTTTTGTTTCTCATTTTAGAAAACTAAGAGAAAATTACCATCAGTAAACTACAACCAGATATAGCCAGTGTGTTAACACTCTAATATGTATCTCCCAGTTTTTGTATGTACATACTCTTTATAGAAAAATTAGGATGATAGTGTACATATTATTTGACACTGGCTATTTTCAGATAGCAATTGATCAAAAACATATTTTTGTGTCATATAAGTTTTTTTGGGAGAGAGACAGAGAGCGAGTGAGCAAGCATGTGTGAACAGGGAAAAAGGGAGTAGGAGAGAGACTTAGAGAGAGAGAGAGAGATAGAGAGAAAATCTTAAGTAGGCACTCAGCATGGAGCCCAACGAGGGGTTCAATCCCACAACCCTGAGACCATGACTTGAACTGAAATCAAGAATTGGAAGCTCACCTGATTGAGCCACCCAAGTGTTATTTAATCTACAGCATTATTTTTAATGGCTGTATCATATCCTTTTGTATTGTTAGATCATATTTTATTCCTTCCATTCCTGTGATTAAGCAGTTGGGTATCTTTTGATATAAAAATACTGTAATTTGTATTTGTTACCATATATACACCTTTTGACTGCTCATTCTGTGTTAGCACTTGTTCTAGGTGCTGAGTAATAAGAGGATGAAACATTTTCAAAATAATTCCTGCTGTGTTGGAGGAGAGGGGGGTGGGGGGATGGGCTAAATAAGTGATGGACATTAAGGAGGGTGTTTTTTGGGATGAGCACTGGGTGTCATATGTAAGTGATGAATCACTGGGCTCTACTCCTGAAACCAGCACTGTGCTGTATGTTAACTAACTTGAATTTAAATAAATAAATCATCATCATCATCCCTGCTCTCAGTGAGCTTATATTCCTGTAGCTTAATATATAGTCATTTTATTGCCTTAGGTAGTAGATCTTTTACTTACCTAGAAGTAAGGAGCTGGGACAGGGGAAAAGCACAGGATATGTTGGATCATTCTTTGGCTCTGAAGTAGTCATCCAGAAATATTACCACCACCCCGTCCCCAAGTTTGAGCCTCTTTCCTCACACCCTCACCAGCATTTAATTCTTATCATTTTTTGAGTCCTCCAAATTTGATAGGTTCAGTACTAAACTGCATTGTTGTTTGAACTGAAATTTCTTTTTATTTCTAGTGATTTATTGTTAAACTACATTTAGCGTATTGAAATACTTATCATAAAATGCTTTTACTGGGATAAAAGAAAAAATAGTGTCCCCTTCATAAGCTAATAGAATTTAAATTAAAGATAGCAAATACCTGTGACCTCATTTTGTCTTTTCCTTGAACTAAGTCAAATTGTTTGCTTCCTTCTCCAAGCAACTGGTTTATTTTTTGGCAAGTGTTGCAAGGTGTTCAAAAAGTGAGTGCTTTCTTTTACACCTGATTTCTTCTACTGAAAAGCCTTTGACCCCATGAAAACAGGTTTTAATAGGGTTAATTTAGTTATTCAGCTTGTCACAGTGACTTAACTCCCAATTATCTTGTGGTTTTATGTATTTGTCTCAACCTACACATTATTTTAATGTAGCTATGTTTAATAGCATGTGGAAAGAGTAACTGTGTTTGGTTTTGTTTAATGGAGGAGCATACAATCTGTTGAACAGCCACCATCTTGAAAGAGAAAAGAGTGGGTTGTTCTTAGAGGATAAGAACAAGGAGGCCAAAATGGGGGTCCAGGCCTCCATTACACTGGCAGCTTCCTTCTGGGAGTCTTGCCAAGGGCTATGGCTGAGAGAGTCACAGGAAGGTAGTCAGACACTGCTTCACCCACTGCCCCATGGGTGTGTGACCATCCAACAAATCAGCAAAGGTTGGCTGGAAGCCTCAGACATAGTAGATGTCCCAAACTGTGAGTAGGACCCAGAGGAAAGAAGACCTAGGGGGGGCGCCTGGGTGGCTTAGTCGGTTAAGCGCCCGACTTTCGCTTAGGTCATGATCTCGCGGTTCGTGGGTTCAAGCCCCGCGTCGGGCTCTGTGCTGACTGCCAGTTCAGAGCCTGGAGCCTGTTTCAGTCTGTGACTCCCTCTCTCTCTGCCCCTCCCCTGCTCACGCTGTCTCTCTCTTTCTCCTAGAAATAAATAAAACATTTAAAAAAGAAGAAGAAGAAGAAGATCTAGAGAAACCTAGAACCTAGAACTGTGGCAGTTTCTGCTTAGTCTCTATAGAACTGAACAGACTCACCTGCTGTGGGTTTCCTCCTCTGTTCCCCCAGTCTACTTGCTCTTACCTTTCTTTTTTTTTTTTTTTTCTTTTTTTTTAATGTTTTCATTTATCTTTGAGAGACAGAGCACTAGTTGGAGAGGGGCAGAGAGAGGAGACACAGAATCTGAAGCAGGCTCCTGGGTCTGAGCTGTCAGCACAGAGCCCAACGCAGAGCTAGAACTCACAAACCATGGGATGATGACCTGAGCCAAAGTTTGACAGCTAACCGACTAAGCTATCCAGGTGTCCCTTGCCCTCAACTTTCTGCCACACTTCTCTCTCTTTCTCTGGCAAGGTTGTAAAGTTCCATGCAGGTAAACTGGTGACATATTTGGTCCATCTTGATGCCACTTTTCCTTGAAGCTTCTTTTCATCCTTTCAAATGACTGAAATAGACTCTTCTTCCGAAGACGTGAGATAAAAATAGCATGTCCATAGTGTTTATTATGCTAGGCACTTCCTCTAATCAACTCACTGAACCCTCACAAAAACTCAATGGGAACGCTCTTATTATCTCCATTTTGTGAATGAGGAAACTGAGCAGAGATGTTAAGTATCTTGTCTAAGAGTACACCGCTATACTAGGAAACTAGGAAAGCCAGAATTCCAGGGGCGCCTGGGTGGCTCAGTCAGATAAGCGTCGACTTCGGCTCAGGTCATGATCTCGCGGCTCATGGGTTCGAGCCCCGCATCAGGCTCTGTGCTGACAGCCAGCTCAGAGCTTGGAGCCCGTTTCAGATTCTGTGTCTCCCTCTCTCTCTGACCCTCCCCTGCTCACGCTGTCTCTCTCTCTCTCTCTCTCTCTCTCAGAAATAAATAAAACATTTTAAAAAAGAAGTGTTTTAAAAAAAAATTTTTAACAAGGAAAGCCAGAATTCCAGCCCAGGTAGTCCAGTCCTAGAATACACCTTGCTTTACATGTTGCCTGTCCTTCAACAGATTTACCCAAGTATTTACTCTGGGAAGGGTAATTTCTGTTCCTTCGTTTCATAAGGAAAGCACATCCAGAGTGATTTACCCAAAGTCGTATTTTCAGTGAGAGGCAAAAGTGTAATTAAAACCAGATTTCCTGGCTCCTTCTCTGGTATATTGCCTAAAGAGTTCATCAGGAGTCATAGTTGTGATATCTTAACTGGTGTCTGGTTTTATAGGTTTTTTTTTTTTAATTTTTATTTATTTCTGAGAGAGAGAGACAGCGTGAGCAGGGGAGGGTCAGAGAGAGAGGGAGTCACAGACTGAAACAGGCTCCAGGCTCTGAGCTGGCAGTCAGCACAGAGCCCGACGCGGGGCTCGAACCCACGAACCGCGAGATCATGACCTAAGCGAAAGTCGGACGCTTAACCGACTAAGCCACCCAGGCGCCCCTGGTTTTATAGGTATTATACTTACCCTCAACATTTTCTGGATTATAAACATCTACAACATGGTATAATGCATTGTTTACAAATGTTAATCTTTTATATATCACTTTCCCTATCTGTACTATTCTTACTTCAATATTTAATTCAGTTTGTACCTGCTTTGTTTTCCTCCTAATAGATAGTATCACTGAAACTATGTCTTTGCAGTGCTAATTTTATTGATCTTTCTAGGATGTGTTAACAAATGAGTGCTATTTTTCTAGGCTTGGTTGTATGCTTACTAAAATATGGGGCCCACTCTTAAAAGAAATAGCAGCACCATCAGAAAATCCTAGGTTAGTGGAAAAAAACAGAAGATACAGATTTAGACATGGGTTCAGTGCTGGCTCTGCCATTGCCTTTTGGGCTGATCACCAGAACTCTGTTCACTCTTTTGTAAAAAAGGTGAAAATGTCCTTGTCCTGCTTATCTTTTTGACTGGATGTGAAGATCAAATGAGAAGAGTTGGTTCTTTGTGAACTTAGAGCAGCATTGTCGCTGTCATCACTGTGATTGCTACCATGGTAACCACAGTTCTTGCCACAGATTGTCATCTCCATCACCACCATCACTGCCCCCATCATTACTGTCACCCACACCATGGTCACCACCATCGTTGTCCCCATTACCATCTTCATCCCAATAGTCACCATCATCATCACCATCGTCACCATTGTCATCATCATCACTGTCACCATCATTATTACCATGTCACCATCATTACCATCATCAGCATGTACTCTCGTATTCCCTGTAATAGATACTCAAGGAATACTTATTGAATGAATAGAAATGATTTCTCGTGGCTTCTGGGTTGCTCAGTTGGTTACGTGGCAGAATTGGGCTCAGGTCATGACCTTACAGTTCATGGGTTCGAGCCCCACATCAGCCTCTGTGCTGACAACTCAGAGCCTGGAGCCTGCTTCAGATTCTGTGTGTGTCTCTCTCTCTGCTCCTTCCCTACTTGTGCTCTTTTTCTCTCTCTGTCTCTCAAAAATAAATAAACATTAAAAGAGAAATGTTTTCTAAATCTGTATAAGTCCAAACACATACTGGAAATTCACAGAGGTCAAAAGAAGATTATATCTTGTCCCATTTGCTCTCTTGCATCTTCCCTTTAGAAGTTGTACCCTGATGTCCTGCATCACATCTTGATTCTGACTTTCATCAAAGCCCTTGCAACTTCACTGCTTCCCATAGGAAATCCAATCGCTCAGCATTTCTTTTTTTTTTTTTTTTAATATTTTTATTTTTTTTCTAGGAGAGAGAGAGACAGCGTGAACGGGGAGGGTCAGAGAGAGAGGGAGTCACAGACTGAAACAGGCTCCAGGCTCTGAGCTGGCAGTCAGCACAGAGCCCGACGCGGGGCTCGAACCCACGAACCGCGAGATCATGACCTAAGCGAAAGTCGGACGCTTAACCGACTAAGCCACCCAGGCGCCCCCAATCGCTCAGCATTTCTTGAGTTAGCACCTTTACTGAAGAATTGGGAGATTCATGGAATGCTATCAAATCCCAATCTAAACAGCTTCTTTGAATTCCCTGCTTTTCATTTTAATTTATAGTCTTTCCCTCTCTCCCTCCTTCCCTCCAGATAGATTAGATAGATAGATAGATAGATAGAGATTGAGATCAGATTTACTCAAGCAAGTTTGATTGCTAATGATATTAAATATAACTGAGGAGATGGAATATACAGAATTAAAGGTAAATTGAAGGCTTTTTAAATTCTTTTCAGTATCTTTTTACTAATCTCTTCCCTCTCTCTTTGTTTTCTATGTATGTCTTTCTGTCTTTATCTGTCTGTCTTTCTACCTATGTCACACATACACAGGCATACACCCCTCAGGTTAACAGTGCCGTAGAACTTACACTGTCTCCTTGAAAGCCTACCATGCAAGATTGCAATCCACAAAAGCCAACTTATTTCCCCTCAGTTGAAAATTTAATCTTTTTCTCTCACAATTTACCCCTTTGAATTATGTTTCTTTTCCTCAGAACATTTTTGCTCCCACAGATCACGAAGTCCTTCAGGCCAAAAATTTAGGCAAAAGTATGAGTGATACTTTCAGTTATGTCATTTCTCAAATGGTATAACATTTCTAGAGAGGTAAATGGAAACGGTAATCACCCTGTGGATTAGTTTTCTGTTGCATCTTATCAAAATATCACAAACTCAGAAACTTGAAACAATACCTGTTTTTTATCTCGGTTTCTATAAGTCAGTAATAGAGTGTGGCTCAGCTGGATTCTCTGCTCAGAGTGGCATAAGGCCAAAATCAAGGTGTTGGCCAGCTGGACTCTCATCTGAAGGCTCTAGGAAAGAATGTGCTCCCAACTCATTTAGGTGATTAGCAGAATATAGCTTTTTTCGTTGCAGAACTGGGTTCTCTATTTCCTTTCTGGCTGAAACCTAGAGGATGCTCTTGGCTTCTAGAGGCCATAAATATTCCTTTACACATGGCCCTTAATCCTCAAAGCTAGGGACAGAATATCAAATCTCTTCATGCCTTGAATCTCTGAATTCCTTTTCTGCTACCAGCCAGAGAAAATACTGCTTAGGTCAGACCCACCCACATAGCCTCCATCATATATTAAGGTTAACTGATTTAGAACCTTAATTCCATCCACAAAATCCCTTCTCAGCAGTATCTAGAATAGTATACTAGTATCTAGAATAGTGTTTGACCAGGGGACAGGAATCTTTAAGGCCTCTAGTATACCTTAAAGAATTTTCAAACCTCTCCTACCTATAGTCATCTGTAATGGACACTGCTCCATCTACACCTCTGCAGACTCCCAAGTTTTGTGCCATGTGACACTGGAGCCATTACATCACTACAGTTTATTGGAGTAAGGGTGGCCTCTGGCCCATCAAGTAGACTCAGCCCCTTATAACTTTTAGTCCCTGGTCCTCGTCCCTCAAGAAAGCTGTTTGTATTTCCTGGCCTTGAGTTCAATGAAATAAGTTAGTTTCTCTTTTGTTGAAGCCAGTTTGAAGAGATGCTTGCTACTGGAACCAAAAGAGATTTGATTCACAGACTTGGGCCCTTGGTAAGAACACCCTGCAGTCTTTTCCTTTAAGGACATTTAGCATCTTCTGTATCCAAGGCACCATCCTAAGCTAGCATCAGGTCAGAAGAAAAGGGAATCGTGTCTCTGTTTCTTGGGGGAGAGCTACTACCCTTAAATTTCAGGGAATCCATGTGCTTCTGAGAATGCAGAAGATTGATTGAAATGATAGCCCCCAAAATTCCTTCCTGTCCCCAAGCCCTTAGGCTCTGTTATTTCTATGGAGTCAGAGTCCCCACATTTGACTGACATTTGGTTCAACCATGTGACTTGCCTTGGCCAATAGGATGCTAGCCTACTGGACATAAGCAGAGGCTGGAAAAAGCAACAGCATATTTTTGCTTCCTCTCTGAAAATCCTACAACCACAGTGAGAATAACCCTGGGCAGCCTGCAGGATGAGAGACCATGTGGCTCAGAGCTGAGCCCACCCTGGACCCACCAACCCCCAGGTGACCCAAAACGTCAACCCAACAAGATGTGTGACAATCCCTACCCAGATCCACAGGGTCACCCAACCTGTCTGTAGATTTGTGATAAATAATAAATGATTGCTGTTTTCAGGGATTAAGCGCTAGGGGATTTTGTTATGTAGTAATAGATATATGGTAACTGAGAAAACCCACATGCACCTTCAGAACTGTGGGCCAGATATTTTCTAACCTATTAAAATTATTTGGAGAAAGGGGGAAATAAGTTGCCTAAGATTTATGGCTTCATTCATTTGAGAGACTTCAAGGGTAAGGAGGCCTTGACTGCTTCAAGTACAGCCCAGCTCTCCCTCTGTTCAGATTTTAACAGATCTGCCAGCTTTTCCTGGCATCAGAATCAGGTCTTTTAATTAAGTAATAGAAAGGTAATTAAGACAGAAACATGATTATATGGGTTATTCATATGCACCCATAGAGGAAGAAAAGCACGGAGTGCCAGCTGCAAACATCTGCAGTAAAAGAAGTCTTGGGACAAAAAAAAGCATTTTCTGCTCCTGCCTCCTCCCCCTCTTTCAGAAAACACTAGTCGTACAGGGCAGTAAATCAGTGGTGAGTTACTAGCAGCATAATATGTGCTGTCCATCTTGTGAGACTTTAAACTGAAGTCCCTTTTGCTCACATTCTGTGCCTGTCACCAAGTGTCCAATAAAAATCCCGTTCTCTGAGGGCATGTCAGAAAAGAGCAGGGCAGGGACTTCCCCAAGCCTCCCTCAGCAGACCAGGAGAGCCCCTCAGGCAAGGTTGTCCCTGTGGCCTGCCCCCAAGGCTGAGTCACCAGAGGCCCTCATCCCCAAATCCCACCCGACCTATGGCCACCGGCAATTGCACGGAGCTCAGAGAAATGAGTGTAAAAGTAAGGGAGTGTCTGTGATACACTCCAGTTTCTCCATCCCCCAGATGGTCTAGGACCTCACCTAGGCTGTGGCGGAGGATGGGCATGGGACCAGAGGTCAGGAGACCTGGATTAAAATATTCCTTTTATCATTTTCTCACTTTGTGTTCCTGAATAAAATTCCTCACTTCTCTGATAGATCTTTTGTATTGTCTTCCTTAAAATAGAGATAATGGTGGCTGTTTGCCAACCTCACAATTCCACTTGATTTTTCACATTGATAATGTATGGGAAGAGGGGCTGGAAATGGTATGAAATGCCCTCCAAGTAGACACTCATTCTTGGGTCATGTAATGTTAGAGTAAGGGCACTAGGATCAGACTTCTTGTAGTCAAATATCTGCCTCTTACTGACTCCTTGACCTTGAGGAGTTTACTTAACTTTCCTTGTCTGTAAATTGGGGTTCATAATAATATTTATGTCCTAAAGTTTGAGAATTAAATAGGTTGTATGTAAAGCCATCAGAAAAAAAAAAATACATGGAACATAACACACAGTAAATGTTCATGTATTATTATGGCTGTGCTGTTATTTTACGTATGATTAAACTCTACTCAGTGTCTGTGACATTTTTATCAATGCTTTGCTGAAGAGATTACTTAGAGGAAAATAGATAAATATTTGGATTCGTATTTCACATCCTCAGCTTCTGAATCCTAAAGCCTGGAAAACTATTTAACTTAATGTCTGTTTCTTTATCTGTCCAATGATGGAATAGAGGATTAGGTGACATAATCCATGTAAAGTGCCTGGAACACTGCACTTCTTCAATATTAGTTTTTTTAACTGTGGCAAAAACTATTTAACATAAAATTTACCATCTTAACCATTTTTAATTGTCCAGTTAGTAGTTTTAAATTTATTTTCATTGTGAAACAGATTTTCAAAACTTTTTTCTCTGGAATATCTGAAACTCTATACCTATTATTAAACAGCTCCCCCTTTCCCCTCCCCACAGCCTCTAGCAACCAACATTCTATCTTCTGTCTCTATTTTTTTAAATATTTGTTTATTTTGAGAGAAAGAGCAAGGACAGGGAAAGGAGCATGGAGAAAGGGGAGAAACATGGGGCTCAAACTCACAAACTTTGAGACATGACCTGAGCTAAAATCAAGAATCCAACACTTAACTGACTGAGACACCCAGGGGACCCAACTTTTTGTCTCTTTTAATTTGATTATTGTATATACCTCATATAAATGAAACCATAGAGTATTTGTGTTTTGTGACTGACCTATTTCACTCAGCATATTGTTCTCAAGGTTCATACATGTTGTAGCATGTGGCAGGATTCCTTGAATGATATTCTTTTGTGTGTGTGTGTGTGTGTACCACATTTTGTTTATCTAACCATTCATCAGTGGACATTTTGGTTGCTTTTACCTCTTGGCTATTATGAATAGGGCAGCTATGAATGTGGGTGTGAAGTTACCTTTCTTGTATCTCTTATGCTGAAGCAAATAATCAAGTGACAGGCATATAAACTTCCTTTTTATTTTTACCTTTTCATAGACAAGGTGAATTATAATTGAATAACAATAGCATTCTGGGTATTATTCCTTTTCTTAATTTTATTTCTCAGTATAAATTTCAAGGTGAAATTAACAAAGTCAAAAGATAGAAAGGAAAGGAGAAACACTCATTCTGCATGTATATATTTATTGACTCAGAATTATATTTAGTTCTTTCTGTGTGCTTGGTTGTGAGGGATGAAAAACAATCAAACTTTCTTTACACGAGATCTAATCTATGGTCCAGTCTACACAGTTACCAAAGATGAACAACTGTCAACACTATCCTGTTGGATTGACTGCAAATATAGTCCAGTCCCAACTTCTTGTTTATTATCTGGTTTTGCTTTCCCTAAATCTCCTGCCCCTTATTCAGTGTCTAGCACATAGTAGACACTTAGAAATACCAGTAATAAACCCAGTGAATGATATTTACATAAGGAAGCAAACGACTCCAACAGAGAACTGTTAAATCTCAGGGTAGAAAAGAGAAATGTTTTATATTGGAAAATTAAGAGAGGAAAGACATTTGTTTCAAGGAAAGATAGCAGTCTTGAAGGTCTAGTTCAGAGCAACGTTTTCCTATATCAAAATGATAAGATGTTAAAAAAAATTTTAAAAAAACCACTTCCTTGAGTTGAGCACCTTGCCATCAAAGAGCTAAATGTACATGAGGGATATTTTTTGAATTCATGTGACTTACACAGTCAATTTATAGTCTGTAAATTACCAAGCTTTATTAGTTAAAATAGAGAATTCTTCATTTTTCTATTAAGGATTCTTGTCTGAAAGATTTCACACCAATAATCAATTTAGCTCCATATTATTAATGCCTCTACCTGGTTCAGATTATAGACCAAAAACAAGAAGCTCTTGGGAAACTCAGTGCCACACATCCAACAACTCAATTAGTTGACATCCGTTTGGAAGCATATTGCATCATTAACGTGCCTTCAACATGTCAAAGGTAAAAGATAGAGAAGATCCACAAAAGCAACTTGCAGAAGGGAATCTCTATCATAATTTTTCCTGTGCCATCTTCTTTCTGGTTCTTGAACTCAAGGCTATGTCTATGGGAAATGGGCACAGAGTGGAGGCAACCTGCCCTGGGCATTGAGTCTCCCCTAAGATGGACATAAAAAATTATAACTGAACTGTAATTACATTACATTGTCCTAGGATAAATACAGACATAATATGGATCCATACCTCATCATAGATGTAGATGTTGTCCTGGATACTGTGCTAGATTATCCTAAAAGCCTTTCAGCTCACTGTAAGATAAATCTTCAACAAAAGAATGTCTTCAAGGTTACCAGAGCTGGTAAACGTCAGCAACACTCAAGTTCAAGTCTCCTGATGCCAAACCTAAGACTTTTAGATTTATAGTATGTTGATAGATGGATGGATGCTTGCATGCATCCATATGTACTACTGAGACTCTACGAGGAAGAAAAAAGAGCCAAATCACTGATCACATTTTGTCAGTCAAATGTACTATCCCAGTTTTAAAGAAGTTTGACTCCTCATCCCCAATTATTTTTTTAAATGAATGCCCAGTTGATTATCTAGTTGCTCAGTCTTATAAACTTAAACATTAAGTGCTCTCCCATCAGCCATCTGCAGGCTGCCTAGCTTGTAACTGATCCATCACACACTCTTGCCCATTTTGTGCCAAAGTCACCAACATGTGGTGTGCAATGAAGTGTCCAGCACCCAGCCTGACAACACCATCCTGTGCCCCCATGAGGGGGAGAAAGAAGCCAACCAACCCACCCCCTAGAAAGGCATTTGCTAACTGCCCACTAGCAATTGTTGAGTGATAACACATGCAGTTCTCCACATGTTTATGCAGAGTCTCAGATTTATCTGACAGTTTTACACCCTCAGGCATGATACACAGTAATTAAAATTAAAAATGTTTTGACAGCCCAAACAAATGGCTATATAAATTAGAAAGCTGTAAAAGCCACGGTAGCCAAAAATAAAGATATATAGATAAATCATAAAATTATAAACAAGGAGAATGTTTTAATACAGGCATGTTTATACCCAGACACTTAAAAATACAGGCTAACTTTTGCCTGAAGGAAGATGGTGGTAAAGAGGAATTGTGGAGACTAGCAAAATCATTCTTTCCTGCTTAGCAATTCTTTTCTGGACCCTTCTCTTTAACTAGAGAAAGGAAGAAATTTGTTGAGTTTTTCAATTTCCTCTAAATCTCTAATCAGCTATAGAATCACCAAATTTTAAAAAGCGCCTAAATCATTTGCCTAGAGTTTTTACTATTAACCTTCCCAAATATGTAAAATTATGTGGGCTATGTAAAACTTGGCTTAATTTCACATTTCTCGAATGCATGGCATAAAATGTGTGTTTGTGAAATGAGCCAAATATATGATCTGCATGTGAATATAATTCCTTTCAACTAGATGTACACAAATGTTAAAGTATCATCTTTCACTTAAATATATCAGGTTGATGTCAGAAGAAACCATCATATTACCTGGCCTCAGTATTTTTCCATTTCTCCCAAGTAAGCCAGCTCATCACTGCCCTATGCACCGAAGTACTAGGACATTTCAAAAGAGGGAACAAAATAATTGGAAGTAATCAATGGGATTTTCTCTACCTAGAAAGGCTGGATTGCCAGAAACCAGCCATGTCATGTGGATAGTCTTTATGATAAATTTTCAAAGGAGTCCTTTATTTGGCAGAACTCCCAAAGACCCATGGCTACATCATTATCATGTCTCATGCATCCATGGATTAAGAAAGAAGAACTGCGGAAACACCAAAGCTTTTTGTGGTAATCATCCTAGACCCCTCCAGTTTTGTCCTGACCTCTTGCTTTCAATCCTTTGTGCCCCGGCTCCATTTCTTATTCTTGATCCCACTGATGCCTGCCTTGACTTGGCATTGCTGTTTGCTCTTCCCGGCTTAATGCTTCATCCACCCTCCCCCCAATCCCAAACAAAGGAACTGGTTCAGATCCACTCTGCCCCATCATCCCACTGTGAGTCACCTAGTGGGGAAGTACACCCTGATCTGCCCTTGGAATAAACTCCTAGTCAGTCATGCTCCATCTCCAGAAAGGGAAGAGAAAATTTTGACCCCTCTTTTGAAATACAAACATACGGTCAGAAAATGCCCATGTTTGCAATAATCTATGATTGGAAATCTTTACATTTGAGAATCTTCCAGATATTTCTGATGAGCTGACAGATTCAGGAATCATGGGAGTTTTATTGTTTATTTTTATTTTAGCAGCAAAACTCATCCAATGAAACCTTTAAAAGACAACAACAACAACAAAAGGTATCTAATATATATATGTGTATATACACACACACACACATACACACACATATACGATATGTATGTATAGACAGTTGTTGCTAAAACAAGGGCACTATAAGATAAATGGAATCATTTCCTGACAGATTGGAGCCTGGGCCAAAAATAGCAAAGTCAAATGCCTACTGATATTTAAATGAATGGGAAATATCAAGTTGAAGGCAACAGAGCCATGAAGACAGGGCTGTATTACGAGATGGGTTTTTTTTTTTTTTTTTGGTCTTTGTTTTATTTTGAGAGACAGAGGCAGAGAGTGAGAGGGGGAGGGGAAGAGAGAGAGACACACACACAGAATTTGAAGCAGGCTTCAGGCTCTGAGCTGTCAGCACAGAGCCCGACGTGGGGCTTGAACCCACAAACTGTGAGATCATGACCTGAGCCGAAGACAGATGCTTAACCGACTGAGCCACCCACGTGCCCCAAGATCTTTTGTATTTTAAAGAAACTAACAAACTGAAGTTTTAAAAATTAATTGACAATTGAATTTTTAAGACCATTATCTGTCCCTTCTCCATGAAACAAAACTACGTCAGCAGTCCAGAAATGGTACTCGAACCCTCAATTTGCAACCTACAGTATAGGCTTTTGTATTAGTTTCCTTTTGTAGTAAAACAAATGATCCCCTGGTTTAGCAGCTCAAAACAATAAACATTTATCCCCCACAGTTTCTGAAGATCAGAAATTCAGAGGTAGCTTAGTGGATGGTTCTGAATCAGGGTCTCTCACAGGTTATAGTCAAGCAGTAGGTTGGTGCTGCAGTCACCTCAAGGCTTACTGATCTGAATGTTGGCTGTCTACCTATCGCTGCCACTGGACTAATGATGGCTTCTCTATCACTTTGAAATAATATGCAACTCTTTTTTTTTTTATTTAAAGTAGATTTTATTTTATTTTATTTTTCACTCACAGCTTTTTTTTTCTTAAATAGTTTATTGTCAAGTTGGTTTACATATAACACCTAGTGCTCATCCCAACAAGTGCCATATGCAACTGCTTCTGTCCCAGATAGCATCCCAGAACCATGTAATGAAAGGGAGTCTATGAAATGCAGATCAAGACTTCTACCCTGCAGTTCAAAACAAAATGTAGTAGGGTTTAAGGGTGATGCCTAGTTGACTGTGCAGATTTTGACACAATCTATCACTTTATCAAACTTAGCAATTATATACACCTCCCTACCCATATTTAAAACTTCATATAACAACATCATGCTTATAGTTAACATATACAGCTATACCTTATATAGCCAGACGTGCTTGCTTCATCCCCCAAAGCAGAAAACAAAAATTTCGTAAGTTACTCTATATTCTTCTAATTCTCATTCTTTTTCTCGATGATAAATCTTATATTTTATCTTATATTCTGTAACTGATAAATGAAGAAACTGTTGATCAATATGTTTAAAATATGTAGCAAAACTAGAAACAAAATCTGTATATTTGCTATAGTCCTTATTTCTAAAACTGGACATGATTGTTCTTTTTCCATGGCTTATTCTATATACCATTTACTTCAGCTAGGATTGCAGCTATTCTGACCCAAAACCTCATCTCTAGAGTCATCAGTGGTCCTTCTAGTATTGCATTGCCATAATTTCACAATAACCTTTACTCTGTACACATAAATTCTAACAACGTCACAAAAGAATATCCTACTTTCAGACAGAGTCCTCATATCCCACTGTATAACATTATGAAAATGCCTCCTCCCCCCATTTCTCCTTGATAATCATGCAAGATTAGTATCTCTATCTGGTACCATAATGCTTCTTTGCCTGAAGCATTAGACATTACAGTATTATGGCTAGTGGCAAAGGAAGCCCAAAGAATTCCAGGTGATAGCCTCAACTTCCAGATAATTGCAGTCATTATTGTGCCCCCAGAGGAAACACTCTTCCCTTGGAAATTAATATCTTTAAGCCAGAGACTTCAAAGTTGCAAAATCAGGAAACCAAAAATTTTAAAATTATTCAAGAATAATAGAGGAAGAAACCAATTTTACCCTTTCATCTCCCCATTGCATATTCTAGCTATAGAAAAACCAGCGCTATGACTGGTTTCTGGCTCAGAAAATACATGGAGCCAGACTGCTTTTTCCCAAATCCATAACTAGGTCTTCAGTGGGCTGCTGCACTATTCTATTAAACCAGTTATTTTAGGGTTATAAGATAGGTAAGGCTAGTGCATTTTGTGATTGGGCATCTCTTCTTTTGTTGAGTTTCTTTGTCACAAGCAGTGTTGAGTGTGATGCCTTAATGTGAGAAAGATACTCAGGAAATCCATAGATAATGCTATGAGTAGAATCATTGCAGATGGCAGGAGGGCAAACAGATAATATATAGAGTGTCAATCCTAGTGAGTAAAAATTCCATACTTCATGATGGAACGTTCCAGTGTGATTATTTTTTTTAATTTTTAATGTTTTATTTATTTTTGAGAGAGAGATGGAGACAGCATGAGCAGGGGAGGGTCAGAGAGAGAGGGAGACACAGAATCCAAAGACAGGCTCCAGGCTCTGAGCTAGCTTTCAGCACAGAGCCCAACGTGGGGCTCAAACCCACGAACTGTGAGATCATGACCTGAGCTGAAGTTGGATGCGTAACCGACTGAGCCACCCAGGCGCCCCTGTTCCAATGTGATTACTACCCCCAAGGAGTTGATCAGTCTTCACAAGGAATGATACCATACTGAGGACTCAGTGTGATCTCTACTGTTAGTGTGTTGGGTACTCAACAGTGACTGTTATCTGTGCTATTAAATCCATATATAATTTTAACTTACATCTTTCCTGTGAAAGCTACTACATTCTTAAACCCATGACTAGAGAAAGAGGCTGGCTGTGATTCACCAAACAGATCACCTTGTCTACCTATTTAATAAGAGACTTTATTACAGGAAAACCTTTGAACACTCACAGAGATACAAGTATTTTCATGCCCTGTGTTCTTTCTGAGATAGTTGGAGCCATGTACATCTTCCTTAGTCTTTGGTATCATTTGCTTCTCAAAGTTACTTCCTTTGATAATCTGGCCAAACCATTAGCTGTAGTCCATATATTAACATAAACTTTATCTCTGTATATGTATCTGTCCAGGTACAGGTAACAAATAAATGCATCATTGAAAGTTCTGCTGGGAGTATTCCCTTTGTAAATAAATGTATTTAGAGTCATTACAGAGTATCCTGATGAAGCTGCATTGGTCCAATTTGGAATTGTGACAGAATTCCATGTGGAATCACCATTAAAACAGGCCTAAAATTGGGGCACCTGGGTGGCTCAATCGGTTAAGCCTTCACCTCTTGATTTTGGCTTATGTCATGATCCCAAGGTCCTGAGATTGAGCCCTGTGTCAGACTCTACGCTAGGCATGGAACCTGCTTAAGATTCTCTCTCTCTCCCTCTCTCTCTCTCTCTCTCTCTCTCTCTCATCCCACCCCTGCTTGCATGCTCTTTAAAAAATACAAACAAAACAAAAACTTACAAAACAACGACAAAAAAAAAAAAAACCCAGGCCTACATTCATTCTTTCTTACAATTAGTGGCATAGCTTCTCCATGGAGTTGAGGGAGAAATGCCTGTGTATCAATAGCAGTTACCATTAGAGTCAACAACATATGAATTCAGCTGATCCTTTAAAACATGCTAAAGCCCAGTCTTACATATAACACTTCCATTTGATGATAAAGTGCTCTTGTACACACCAAAGTTATGTCTTGTTGGAGCACACAACACCTCCTTCGTGAGAAATGACTCAAGTGACATGGTCACTTGGTGTTCTGTGGCCAGTTATTCAGTCTCTAGTAGTGCCCCATCATAAGCCAAGCACTGTGTTTTCAAAATGAGACTACTTCTCTGAAAAACAGGGCAAGGATTTCTATCCAAATTCTAGAGTTACACTCTGTGAGTCTCTTTTTAGGATTGCCAAAGGAACTTTATCAAAACCATATGAATTAGAGATATTAGATTACAATATACCTGATGAGTCATATGACTAAAACAGGAAATCCGCTTGCACTGCAGCCTGTACCTGTTGTAAAATCTCTTCTTGCTCTGGGCTCCAGGTGTAGCCAGCACCACTGGTAACCTAGATAGATGCTCAGTAAATGAGGGAATAACACATTCATATGTTGCCTCTCTGGCTTCCAAAATGCAAACATCTTCACTAGTCCTAGTAGTAGAAGGTACAAGATACATCAACTTGTCTTTCACTTTAAACAGGGTGTCTAAATATTTACCAAATCACTGAATTTCAAGAAATCTCCCTGAGGTAGCAGGTTCCTGAGTCTCTGTAGGGCTAATTCCCATCCTCTTGCATGTGTATAGATGAACATGGCATACTTGCTACTTAAATGTCCAGCCAGCATTGTTGTCAACAGGGTGAACCAGTATGGTGCCCTATGTAATGACATGATCAAGGTCCCTTTTGACAAGATCTTTTCAAACTCTTAATATGCTCCAAGTCACCTGAGGATCTTGTTAAAATGCAGATTTTGATTTAGTAAATCTGAAGTGGGATCCTAGCTTCTTCATTTCTAACCGTCTCCCAGGCGATGGTAATCGTATCTTAAGTAGGAAGAGATCAATTTCTTTGGGAGAGCCAGAAAGTTGACATATGCCTGCAAAAAGTCCCTAGTGGTATAATGCTCTTTTTTCCCAAGTAAAAGCACACTTCTTCTGATTGGTCCTGTTGATTGGTATGGAGAAGAAAGAAGATGTCAAATTAATATCTGCATATCAGTTTGCAAGACTTAGGTTGCGTGTGGCCGCAACGAGGAGACCACATTTGGAACAGTAAATGCAATTCATTCACCACTTGATTAGATTTGTGGTAATACACTTTCATTCTGTATAAGTAATCTATATTCTGCACAAATTAAATAAGGTGATAAAATAGAATTAATAGAAATCAGCACCTGAATCCTTCATATTTTTGATGTGGATCTAATCCCTACACTTCCCCAATGAAAGCATTAATATTTTAAATTTACTGTTTTGATAGAAAATGTATTCCAGGTGGTTCCATTTGGCTCTTCCTATCATAATAGCCCTCACTGCATGGATAAAGTAACCAAAGTATTCAATATGTACATGTCTGCCCCTGCTATGCATCTAGGAACTGGAGAAATAACTACAGAGTAGAGTTGTACATCCAATGGTCTTATTATAAATGGACTCAAGCTTAAGTTCTTAAAAGAATTTAACTTAATTCTTACTCTGATATGTCAGGTGCATAAAGATTTGAGTTTGTATTATACTATAATCTCTGAAAAGTCTGGGGACACCTGGGTGGCTCAGTCGGTTAAGCCTCCAATTTCAGTCAGGTCATGATCTCATGGTTCCCAGGTTCAAGCCCTGGATTGGGCTCTGTGCTGATAGCTCACAGCCTGGAGCCTGCTTCTGTGTTACCCTCTCTTTCTGCCCCTCCCTCACTTGCACTCTGTCTCTATCTCTCCTCAAAATAAATCAACATTAAAAAAATTTTTTTTCAATCTCTGAAAAGTCTGGGTATTTCTGTTTGCCTAAGATATAGTCACTCTGATATAGCCATTTTGGGGAAATTCTTTAAGGAACATCTGTGAGTTATACTTGTGGCATACTTGTAGGGTCCATCTTCTAGTAACCCATGTTTACCCTTCATTTAAGGAATTCTGTTTGTATGCCTTGGGAGTTGAATCAAGAGTTGTAACTTTGTACTTTAGTATCTGAAGTTAGATCTCCATTCGCTAGGATGAAAAGGTGGTTCCCCTCCCTCACTTATATGGAATAAGTACATCCTCAGAAGTCTGTTCAGCTATTTCAGTCATAAGGACATCATGACCACTTCTGAATTTAGTTGCAGACCCGATACCTATTCCAATGATAACATTGATCTTATCATAGGCGTTTGGTCACCTCTCACTCCTGGATGTCATCATCATGCTCCAGTGAAAGCCAGGAATCTTCTTCAATGGCTGCATCTGTTACCATCATTCCTGCCTTGCAGGGGAAAACCACTACAAATACTTTCAGAGGTGCTGGTGCTATTCTTATCAAGTCATTTCTAAATACTTTAGGAAAAAATGTGCCCTTTTCGCCCTCCTGAGTGCATGGTGGAGGTGAGGCTGTATGCAGAAACTGATATGATAAATCAACTTTACCATTCTTATCTTTCTAAGTCTTTGAAATCCTTCCTCTACCAAGAAATTTCTAACAACTCAGTCATCACAGAAAGTAGGATAGTGTTGAGTCTTGTTGTCTTTTAAGTAAGTTACTAAATACTAGCTTTTTCAAATAACACACTGAAGTAAGTACACCCATACATTTTGCATTTATTCTCTTGTTTTATATTCTTAAAATCCACTTCCCTATACATTCTCTAGGTTCTGCCAATAGAAAGAGGCAAAAATCTTCTTTCATTGGACATGCTACTTCTTCCAGAGTTAGGCTTTATGGCCATCTTATGTAATCTCTAGGGACTTGTCTCAGACTATGAATCTGGAAGTAACACAAGGTGGTGGAGGTAGGTCTTAGGAAGAATTAACATCCCCTTGCAAGGCAACTGTTTCAGATGCGGTGACTTGAAGTCTTGAGACAAGAGAAGGCTAACATTTTTAGTGACAAATGGCCAGTAAAGCCAACAATCACAAGTGAATTTATGGAAAGAGAAGACGTCCATTCAGTTTTGGTTATCCTGTGGCTTCAGGCAGACACATCTTAGTTTTGTACAAAACCTAATAAAGTTTACTAGGGTTTAGCTCAAATTTATACACTTCAAAAAAGAATATTTAAATGTTATCTATCTATTTAGTACTAGGCATTGGTAAATTTTGTCAGTGTATTTTCTATTACCATTTTAATGATCTAATTATGTAAACTAAAGAGAAAATTGTGCTAATTGTTTAGCTAAATTTATTTTGCTTATATTTTCCTTCCATTTCTGCAATTTATATTTAAATTTTATGTTAAATTTTCCCAGAAATAACTTTAAAATTATATATTGATTTCTTTCTGTGCATTCAGATCTCTACTCTCTGCTGTCCAGACCCTGATTCAATAGACTTCATCTCAAAACTAGTTGAAAAATTTGGTTAGTTCTTAGATTTACATAGAGGACCTCAAATTTGATGTGCTTTTATGACTAGGGAAGAAATGCTTTATTTTATTTTAAAATATTCCAATAACATGTTTTAACTATGACATTAAGAAATATTAAATCATATCATCATATTGGACTATATATAGACACGTATGGTCATACTGTGGACCAGGATTCTTTCTGGGGAGATGCAAAGAATCATTATTTAAGATACCATTTAAATTATCTTAAGATTAACTTCCAAACAGAACAACATTAAAATGCATAATCTTCACCTGCATAATGTTGCTCTGGAAATCACTGTCTCCATTTCAGAACTGCTTCTATTTAGCAAAGATAAAAAATGTGCCAGTGTTTAATTCTCTAGACAGGCACCATCGAATGTATATGCATGTCCCAAATAAGGAGGCAACTTCACTGAAGCCATTTTTTCAGCTTGTATAAAGTTTATAATGGAATGCTAATCCTCTTGACATTAATGCATGTTTATTTATAAGCAACCAAAAATGATTGAAAATAAAAAGTGTCAAGTAATAAATTATGTGAAATAGACATATTGAAAAAGTGAAATGATATAAAACCACATACAAAAAATAATCACGGCTTTTTTTTTCTAAATGGATGCCTGATTGCTTTTATATTCCCCCTGAAGGTTTTCCGTCAGCCTCGAAGGATAAATTACACAAAAAGGACAAGTTTTCATTAATCTGCAGGCTGACATTTTTATAATAAAAAGAGAAAAATGTTTAAATAATACTACGGGTTGGTCAGAGTGGCAAAAACCAGGAGACTAGACAGGGAAGGTTGGTGTGCCATCCTTAATTTGTGTAGGCGGAGATCAACAAATTTAAAACGAAAAACTGTGTTTTGCTATTGACAGGTTGCCTATAAAAATAATCAGCCCTTTGGGATGAACTTAGTCTTTCTTAAAACCATATACATTGAGCCTTTGGGAGAGCCAGCGAGCGCGCGGGTGGGCGGGCGGCGCGCTGCGGGTGAGCGGGCGCGGC
The DNA here is from genome assembly GCA_017311185.1 of Proteles cristata cristata. Taxonomy (NCBI): domain Eukaryota; kingdom Metazoa; phylum Chordata; class Mammalia; order Carnivora; family Hyaenidae; genus Proteles; species Proteles cristata. The sequence goes on from JAESUZ010003821.1 coordinate 368,491, forward strand.
CTGCAGGGCCGAGTATGAAAGTTCATTTGCTCCATGCCCTCATCTGCACTTGGTTTCTTTGGTGAAGTGTCTGTTCAGATCTTTTGCGCATTTAAAAAATTTGGATTATTCTCGAGAGCGGCGGCGGCGCGCCTGCCGCCATTGTAGCTCCAGGGCGACTGGGACCCCCTGAAAGAGCCGCGCAGACACCAGGCGTCCGCGCTCCTGGCTGGCTGGAACTCGAGAGGGAAGGCAAAGAGCTAAAAACTGGGAAATTTGCCTGTGAGTTCGTGTTTCGGGTGACAAGCCATAGAGAGACCCGGTTTTCCTCACTCCAGCGGGCTCAGGCTACGCGGACCTGGCAGGCAAGCCCCCGCGCATGCGCACCAGCCAGACCCAGAGAAGGAAGCAGCGATCCTGACTCCGCCCCCAGAGCTCAGCAGGGAGCCTGGAATAGCCCGAGGGGGTTGTCTGGGAAGATGTGTCTAAGGCAACTTCAGCGGGGCGTGGGCTGGGATTTGGAGATTGGAACTGGCCTGGGTTGAAGAGTGCAACCAACTTCGGCTGCGTCCCCGGAACGGGGAGTTGACACGCCAAAAAAAAAAAGCGAGCTGCAGCGCGGGGTTCAGGAAGGGACTGGAGCACCGTCACTCTCCTCCCCACAACCGCCAAGGCAGAACCCCCGCCTGAGGCATCGGATCACGCCACGCCCATCCCTGCCTGAGAGGTGCCCTCCTCCCTTTTTTTTCTTTTCTTTTTTTTCTCTTTCTTTTTTCCTTTTTTTCCCTTTTTTTGTTTTTTCCTTTTTTTTCTTTCTTTTTTTTCCCTTTCTTTTCTCTTTCTTTTTTTCTTCCTCTTTCTCTTTTCTCGCTTTTTTCCCCAAAACACTGACCTGATTAACTCTGGTCGCCAGCTTGCTTAAACAATCACAACAAGTCCATTCTGTAAATGTAAATTCTACACCTACCGATCTTTTCAGCTATTTCTCTCAGGAGTAATTAGACTATATAGTTTCTCTGGATAATTCCAGCATCCTTCTCTCACCTATCCAACCACATTCTACCCTTTACCTCTTTGAAAAAAGCTTCTTATCCCTTCTGCCTGTTCATTCTATTTCCAAATCTGCCTCGTCTCACCCTGCCTTCTCTCTTTTTCTCTATGCTCTTCAACGAGCACTGCATACACACGGCTATTTAACTGTAGCTGGGAAATCCAGGTATATGCTTTAAACCGTTCTTTGTCCATCGGTTTTCTTCTTTTTTCCTTTTCTTTTCCCCTTTTTGACCCTTTTATGTATTTTATGCTCCCTATTATTCGCCCTCCCTCCTCCGTCTTTTCTATTAACTTTTTCGTTTTCCCTCTCACTTTACATGTTAGTTGAATCAGCCTGTGCGTTTGTGTGCTCCTGCTCCCTGTGTGTTTCTCTGTCTGTTTTCTTTTCCAGGGCTACCTCAAGAAACAAGCTAGAGTACACAAGGTGAAGAGTCCCAAAATCACTACAAATAGGAAAATAAAATAACTAAGGTCCCTACAAGAGTGACCGAGGGATACCATTCAAAAAACAATCTCTGAAAGGATAGGCCCTGGAAAGTCAAAGAGTCTTCTTGAATATAGCAGTGCTCATAGAAACAGAGAGCATAACAGGTCTTTAAAACCAACAAGAGCCGGAAAGCTAACTAAAATGATGAAACGAAAGAGCTCTCCTCCAAAGAAACTCCAAGAAGAAATGACAGCTAATGAACTGCTCAAAACAGATATCAGCAGCATAACTGAACAAGATTTGAGAATAATAATGGTAAAATTAATAGCAGGGCTTGAAAAAAACATAGGGGACATCAAAGAAACTATGGCTACAGACAGAATGGAAAATAAAAATAGGCATGAAGAATTAAAAAATGCGATAAATGAGATACATAATAAATTAGAGGCCTCCAATGCACGGATTGAAGAGGCAGAAAGGAGAATAAGTGATTTAGAAGACACCATTATAGAAAAACAAGAAGCTGACAAAAAAAGAGACAAACTGATCCAGGAACAGGAAAGAAGAATTCGAGAGCTCAGCGACACAGTCAAACACAACAATATCCGTATCATAGGAATCCCAGAAGAGGAAGAGAGAGGGAAAGGTGCTGAAGGAGTCCTGGAACAAATTATAGCAGAGAACTTCCCCGACCTGGGGAAGGAAGTCAATGTGGAAATACAAGAGGCTCAGAGGACTCCTCTCAGACGTAACTTGAATCGATCTTCTGCACGACATATCATCATAAAAATGGCAAAATACAAGGACAAAGAGAGAATTTTGAAAGCAGCTAGGGAGAAAAGGGCCCTCACATACAAAGGGAAACCCATCAGAGTGGTGACAGACCTATCTACTGAAACGTGGCAGGCCAGAAAGGAATAGCAAGAGATCTTCAATGTGATGAACAGTAAAAATATGCAGCCAAGAATCCTCTATCCAGCAAGCCTGTCATTCGAAATAGAAGGAGAGATAAAAACCTTTCCAAACAAACAGAAATTGAAAGAATTTGTCACCACGAAGCCAGCCCTACAAGAAATCCTGAGGGGGATGCTCTGAAGGAAAGGTTGCAAGGAACAAAGATTCTAGAGACACCACCACAAACATGAACCTTACAAAAGATACAAAGACTCTAAACCCACATATTTCAATAATAACACTGAATGTAAATGGGCTGAATGCTCCAATCAAAAGACATAGGGTAGCAGAATGGATTAAAAAACAAAATCCATCTATATGCTGTCTACAAGAAACTCATTTTAGATGGGAAGATACCTTCAGATTAAAAGTAAGGGGATGGAGAAATATATATCATGCTACAGGAAATCAAAAGAAAGCCGGAGTAGCGATACTTATATCAGACAAACTGGACTTTAAATTAAAGACAATCACAAGAGATGAAGAAGGGCACTACATAATAATTACAGGGTCCATCCAGCAGGAAGAACTAACAATCATAAATGTCTACACACCGAATATGGGAGCACCTAAATATCTAAAACAATTAATCACAAACAGAAACAGGCTCATAGATAAGAATGTGCTAATAGCAGGGGACTTTAATACTCCACTTACAGCAATGGATAGGTCAACCAGACAGAAAATCACTAAAGAAATAATGGACTTGAAAGATACATTGTACCAGATGGACCTGACGGATATATTTAGAACTTTACATCCTGAGGCCAGGGAATTTACTTTCTTCTCCAGTGCGCATGGCACATTCTCCAAGATAGATCACATCCTGGGACATAAAGCACCCCTCAATAAATATAAAAGAATAGAGATCATACCATGTACACTGTCAGATCACAATGCTTTGAAACTTGAAATCAATTACAGGAAGAAGTCTGGAAAATTTCCAAAAACATGGAGGTTAAAGAACACCCTTCTAAAGAATGAATGGGCCCATCAGGCAATTAGAGATGAAATTAAAAAATATATGGAAACAAATGAAAATGAAAACACAACAATTCAAAATCTATGGGATGCGGCAAAGGCAGTCCTAAGAGGAAACTACATTGCTCTCCAGGCCTATTTCAAGAGATTAGAAACAGCGCAAGTCCAAAATCTAACAGCTCACCTAAAGGAACTAGAGGCAGAGCAACAAGAATGCCCTAAACCCAGTAGAAGAAGAGAAATAGTAAAAATTAGAGCAGAAATAAACAACATAGAGACCAAGGAAACAAATGAACAGATCCATGAAACCAAGAGTTGGTTTTTTGAAAAAGTAAACAAAATTGACAAACCTCTAGCCAGACTTATCCAAAAGAAAAGAGAGAGCACCCAAATAGACAAAATTATGAATGAAAATGGACTTATTACAACCAACCCCTCAGAAATACAAGCAATTATCAGGGAATACTATGAAAAATTATATGCCAACAAATTGGACAACTTAGAAGAAATGGACAAATTCCTAAACACACACTCACTACCAAAATTCACATGGGAAGAAATAGAAAACCTGAACAGACCCATAACGAGTGAAGAAATTGAATCAGTGATCAAAAATCTCCCAACAAATAAGAGCCCTGGACCTGATGGCTTCCCTGGGGAATTCTACCAGACATTTAAAACAGAATTAATCCCAATTCTTCTCAAGCTATTCCAAAAAATAGAAAGCGAAGGAAAACTCCCGGACTCATTTTATGAAGCCAGCATCACTCTGATTCCCAAGCCAGACAGAGATCCAGCAAAAAAAGAGAACTACAGGCCAATATCCTTGATGAATACGGATGCAAAAATTCTCAACAAGATCCTTGCAAATCGAATCCAGCAGCATATAAAAAGAATCATCCACCAAGATCAAGTGGGATTCATTCCTGGGTTACAGGGCTGGTTCAATATTCGCAAATCAATCAATGTGATATATCAATACAAGAAAAGATTAAAACCATATGATCCTGTCAATAGATGCAGAAAAAGCATTTGACAAAATACAGCATCGCTTCTTAATAAAGACTCTCAAGAAAGTTGGGATAGAAGGAACCTACTTAAACATCATCAAAGCCATCTATGAGAAGCCTTCAACTAACATCATCCTCAACGGGGAAAAACTCAGAGCTTTCCCCCTGAGATCAGGAACACGACAGGGATGCCCACTCTCACCACTGCTGTTTAACATAGTGCTGGAAGTCCTAGCATCAGCCATCAGTCACCAAAAGGAAATCAAAGGCATCAGAATTGGCAAAGAGGAAGTCAAACTTTCATTCTTCGCAGATGACATGATACTCTACATCAAAAACCCAACAGACTCCACCAGAAGCCTACTAGAACTGATCCAAGAATTCAGCCAAGTTGCAGGGTACAAAATCAACGTACAGAAATCGGTTGCATTTTTATACACCAACAATGAAGCAACAGAAAGAGAAATCAAGAAACTGATCCCATTCACAATTGCACAAAAACCATAAAATACCTCGGAATAAACCTAACCAAGGATACAAGAGATCTGTATGATGAAAACTATAGAAAACTTATGAAGGAAATTGAAGAAGACACAAAGAAATGGAAAAACATTCCATGCTCATGGATAGGAAGAATAAATATAGTTAAGATGTCATTACTACCCAAAGCACTCTACACATTCAATGCAATTCCAATCAAAATTGCACCAGCATACTTCTCAAAACTAGAACAAACTATCCAAAAATTTGTATGGAACCACAAAAGACCCCGAATAGCCAAAGTAATCCTGAAAAATAAAACCAAAACGGGAGGGATCACCATCCCAGACTTTAGCCTCTACTACAAAGCTGTCATCATCAAGACAGTAAGGTATTGGCACAAAAAAGACACATAGACCAATGGAACAGAATTGAGAACTCAGAAGTGGACCCAAAAGTATACAGCCAACTATCTTTGACAAAGCAGGAAAGAATATCCGATGGAAAAAAGACAGCCTTTTTAACAGATGGTGTTGGGAGAACTGGACAGCAACATGCAGAAGAATGAAACTAGATCATTTTCTCACACCATGCACAAAAATAAACTCAAAATGGATAAAGGACCTGAACGTGAGACAGGAAACTATCAACACCCTAGAGGAGAAAGCAGGAAACAACCTCCTTGACCTCCACAGCAGCAACTTCTTACTTGACACATCCCCAAAAGCAAGGGAATCAAGAGCAAAAATAAACGATTGGGACCTCATCAAGATTAAAAGCTTCTGCACAGCAAAGGAAACAACCCAGAAAATTAATAGGCAACCAACGGAATGGGAAAAGATAGTTGCAAATGACATATCAGATAAAGGGTTGATATCCAGAATCTACAAGGAACTCACCAAACTACACGCCCGAAAAACAAACAACCCAGTGAAGAAATGGGCAGAAGATATGAACAGACACTTCTCCAAAGAGGACATCCAGATGGCCAACAGACACATGAAACGATGCTCAGCATCGCTCCTCATCAGGGAAATACAAATCAAAACCACACTGAGATACCACCTCACGCCAGTCAGAGTGGCTAAAATGAGCCAATCAGAGAACTCTAGATGCTGGCGAGGATGTGGAGAAACGGGCACCCTCCTACACTGTTGGTAGGAATGTAAACTGGTACAGCCCCTCTGGAAAACAGTGTGGAGGTTCCTAAGGAAACTAACAATAGAACTCCCCTATGACCCAGCAATAGCACTGCTAGGAATTTACCCAAGGGATACAGAAATGCTGAGGCATGGGAGCACATGTACCCCAATGTTCATAGCAGCACTATCCACAATAGCTAAAACCTGGAAAGAGCCTAAGTGTCCATCAACAGATGAATGGATCAAGAAGATGTGGTTTATCTATACCATGGAATACTACATGGCAATGAGAAACAATGAAATCTGGCCATGTGTAGCAACATGGATGGACCTTGAGGGTGTTATGCTGAGCGAAATAAGTCAGGCAGAGAAGGACAAATATCATATGTTTGCACGTATAGGAGGATTAGGAGGAACTTGACGGAGGACCAAGGGGGAGAAGAAGGGCGGAAATGGTGGGGGAAAGGGAGAGAGGCAAACCATGAGAGACTCTTGAATGCTGACAAAAACTGAGGACTGATGGATGTGGGGGGAGGGGGGATGGGCATGGAGGAGGACACTTGTGGGGATGAGCACTGGGTGTTATGTGGAAACTAATTTGACAATAAACTATTTGTAAAAAAAAAAAACCCATATACATTGATTTTATTAATTAACAGCTTGATTTATTAATAATCCCTGTAAGTAAACTTCAACCTGGGAATCCGAGATGTGAGGAAGGGCGTTAACCTGTATGCAGATCTACATCTTTGTAGATGTCAGTTATATTTTAATGGCTAGAGGAATCAACACCTAAATCATCATGAATGTGAAAATGGATATATAATACCTGATCAGGTATCTGGACTCAGCTTATGACCATGAGTCCTAGATATCTACAAAAAAAAAAAAATACAGATAATCAGAAAAGACCATTCATGTGAGCTAACCACCTCACCTGCTGCTTCCCTTTATCTGCACAGGAATCACCTGTCTCCTGTAAGGATTAACTATGCACATACCTCCCTGAGAGCCACCCCTTCGCTCATGGCTGGGTCCTATTTCTTCCCACCCACTCAAGGACATTGCTCTAACAGTTGCCCTTTTTCTCCTGCATTTTTATTTTATCTCTGTACAAGATCATGTGCATGACTAGAAAACATTTGGTAACATCTACATCTTTTCAAAACCCTCCCTTCTGCCCTCAAGCATCTCCCATATCTCTGCTCCACTTTAAAACACAACTTCTCAGAAAAGCTGATAGTACTTCCTGTCTGTACTTCCTGATGTCCCATTTTCTCTTGACCCTCACCCCCAAAACCAGGACTTGACCCTCACCCCCAAAACCAGGACAATTGCTGTCAAGACAGCCCAAGGCCTCTGCTGCCAAATCCACTGGAAAGTTCTGAGGTCTTATCCTACTCCACCCACTCAGCACTGTGACCTGATTCCTCCCTCTCCAAGCTGCCCTTTCTTTCATCACCCGCCAAGACACCATTCTCACTTGTTTCTGTCTCTCTCATCTGACTGGCCACTCTTCCCCAAACGTCTTTGCTTGTTCCTCCTTACATCCCCAACCTCCAGGGGTGAAACGCCCTAGGGCTCACTCCTGAGACCTCTTATGTATCTTGCTTCAGTCCTCTGGTGACAGCATTTTGTTGGCGTGTCTACTGAATCCTCCCAGCACTGTAGCCCAGAGCCCTCCTGTGAACTCCAGACTGGTATGTCCACTGCCTGGTTGACATCTACACTTGGGTATCCAGTGGATTCTCAAACTCCTCACATCAGAAACGAAATTCCTGATTTCTCCCTTGAAATGTGGACCTTCTTCTGCCTTCCCATTGCAGTCTGTGCAATTCCATCCTTTTAGTTTCTGAGGCCAAAGGTTTGGAATAATCTTTGATACCTTTCTTTTTCTCTTCTGAAACGTCATCAAGTCCTGTTCACTGGTCCCTGTCAACTGTCAGTGTATGTCAGAGTCCAATCAGTTCTCACCTACTCACTATTACTGCCCTGGTCCTAGTCACCACAATTTTCTGGAGTATTACAAAAACCTCCTATGGGGTTCTCTCTGGGTCCCACTGTGACTTCCTCACCTTGCTTCTCCACACAGCAGCCAATGTGATCCTTACAAACAGTGAGTCAGATCATAGCGCTCATGGGCACGGAACTCTTCAATGGCTGCTATTTTAGAAGCAGACCTTGAGATGAGGATTTACGGTCATGTAACTCGTTAAAGAAGTGTTCTGAGAGACCATCAAAGGAGGAGGGAGAGCAGGGCATGGAAGTGGAGGAAGCCAAGCAACATGTGATTTCAGGCCGTGTCCCAGCCTCAGCCTGATCCCTCAGGGGACATGTGGTGTCTAAGTCTTACCTGAGTGTGTCCCCTACAAAGCAAGGAAGCTGGACCTTCATACTCCCCCTCCAGTCAGTTATTTGCTTTAGGCCACTGTTCTTGATGTGCCTTCCCCATTTCCCTTTCCCTCTGCCTGAGATGTCTGTGCCCAGATCCTCTCCTTCCTCACTGCCCATTCATCTCTGCTCTCATGTTACCCTATCCCAGAGGCCTCTCGGGCTACCCTGTCCAAAATAACAACTGATGCTATCTTTCTCCCATCCTGGCTGTCTTCATGTACTTTAACTTGTTTTATCTTTTTCATAGCACTTAGTATCTTTTGATATAAATATAGATCACATTGGCCTCCCCCACTGAAGGCAGAGGCTATGTTTTATTCAGTATAACACCCTAGACGCTGGCACAGCACCTGGCACATAGCAAGCCTTCAATAAATATTTGTTGAATAAACGAGGAGAAAATGAAGACCTCGTACAGCATCACTGGGAAGATTAATCTTTACAACAAAGACCTTCTCTCTTAGGATAGGAAGGAGGATTTGACTGCTTTGTTTCTATCAAGTCCTCTGCCTAAACTACTAGAAAGCAGTTCTTTTCCACCTAAGTCATTACAAAGAAGCACACAGCACCGGTATCACTGTTAATTTCTAGCTCACTCTGCCAGTTGAACATTTCCCTTTGGCCCTTTGCAGTTAGGGGCGTGAGCCCCTTTCAGTGGTAGCCTACACACACAGTTCTTCTGGTGACTAGAGACTCTACACTTACAGGAAACTAAGAAGAGCAATCACACTTGTATGGACATGGTGTCCTTGATACCAAGAATGAGCTGCTTTAGGGTCTGACATTTATCCTAATATCTCTCCCAGACCTCCACGATTCTAAAACCAGTTATTAGAGACTGATGAGACCACAGAGGGAAGTTTTTTCTGCAGTAAACTACACATTCCTTTTCACTCCCACTAGCCAGGACTCTCCCCAGAATCTTTTCATTCAGACATTTCCAAAGGTGTAAGAGAAGCTAATAGGAGAGAGTACAGTTATTTCTTATGGATAAAGAAGAAAGTACAGTTTAGAGTTGGAGTAATGCCTAAGAAAAGTGTAACAAAACTTTTCTTCTGGATAATTAGCATTAATAACTTACTTTTGAAAGTCAAAGGGAGGACAGAGGGAGCACACAACCACAAACCAAAGATCTGTCTCCCACAGGGATTCAGAGACCTTAAGCGACATACACACCTGTTCACCCAAATCCAAAAAGAAGCAATACAAAGCCCATTCATGGAGGGCACCCCTACATAGGGGTTACTCCATTGTGCTTTCTTATTTTCCCACATTTAAATATTGAACGACTCTTCCTGCCCAAAGTGTGCTCTGTAAGTTAGCTCCTTTATCCCCAGCAATATTAGATTCCCTACAGTGGCATGCTTAAATAAAAGAATAGATGGCATCACAGAGTAAATGGGACTACCGCTTTCAGTACTGAAGCAAAAGTATAACGTTGTTGTTCTTCAGTTCTGTGGGTCCTATAATCGCAATACCAGTATTTCAGTGAGATGATGGCCATCTTTTGCGCTCCATGCACTTGGTGTACCTGTGGACAGAGGCCTTGGTACCATTCTGGTGGACCTCTTAGCTTTGGGTGTGAGTCTTTCTAGACAAGATATTTATGGAACAAGTCCTGTCTAAAGTAAACTGAAGGGATGTGAAGAAAATGGATCTGTGTTGTGAGAATAGAAGAAGGGGACTGAGGAACATGCCAAGTGCTGGGATAGAGTGTGTAGTAGTTTTCTGTAACATCATACCATGAATGTGTGGTTCAGACAACAGAGATTTATTGCCTCACACCTCTGGAGGCTAGGCAACCAAAATCAAGGAGCCAGTAGGGTTGATCCATCCTCAGAATGTGAGGGCAGACCCATTGCATGCTTCTCTCTTAGCTTCCAGTGTGTTTCTAGATATCTTTAGCATTCTTTGGTTTGTGGCAACAGAGCTCCAATCTTGAAATAGTGTTGTCACTGTGTCTCTGTCTCTATTTCCTTATTAAAAAAAAAAAAAAAAAAAAAAACAACCCATAGTGTTAAATTATTACTCAACCTAACGACTTCATCTGACCTGACCATATGCAAAGACCTTATTTCTAAATAAGATCACATTCATAGATACTGGAAGTTAGGACCTCCATGTCTTTTGGAGGGACATGATCCAATCTATAACAAAGGATAGCATCAAATTCCTTAAGAAAGAGTGAAAATTGGACTGGAGGGATGACCTTACCCTGCTACCTCTTCCCTAATCCCCTATGACACCCTAATCCAGGTATCTGTAAGATACGGGTGGGGGGGCCACAAGTGAGGGCTACACTCCATCAGGGGCTCCTTCAGGAGGCTCTGCAATTAGACTGAGGTCCTACCTGATTCTGAATAAAGTCCAAATAACTAATACAATATGTTAACCTCGCAGGAAACCAGGACATACAAATTGAAACAGTAAAAGACACTAAAAGGACTATAAATAGGGGAGTGACATGGTCAGACGGTTTTCTAAAGGAAAGGAGCCTTTTTGCCAAATCTTAATGTCATATATAGCTAATGAAAAGACACCAAGATTCATGTAGTTCAGATTTAAGTTCTTCATGATAGAAAAGAATTAATCACACCCACCACATTATCAGTGTGTGAAAATAACTTGGAATTCCTGGAGACTCCTGCAGTCCTGATCGGGACTAGTTGCTTGATTGGGAATAACCAAACAAAAACCCATCCCAGTGGTTTCCAGGGACACCCTATATAGAGCCAGAATGAGTGAATATTTAGAATGAAGCCCTCTGACAAAAGGTTAGGTATAGAAGTCAAAGTAGTTTAAGTACTTCCTGATGAAGGAATGATCTGACTCACCTCTCTTACACCCATGAGGAGATGATGTCTGTAAACACCCAACAGGTAAACCACCCTATCTGGCCAAGGAAGGTGTTTTGTTTGTTCGTTTGTTTGTTTGTTTGCTTTTGGACAAAATCTTGCCATGCAGGGTGGTTGCTTAGAGCCTATCCTGTGGAGATGAACTGAAACCACTTCTTATCAGGGTCCCCCTCTCCGCCAGCTCTGAGCCTTGGCCACCTCCCCTCCCCTCCCCAGCCTCAGTTTCCCCATCTCCACAGCAAACTGATAGACACACAGCGTCTTGAACACTGGTGAGGACAGAATGAGAAGATGGGTGTATGACTGGAAGGTGCCAGCACCTCGCCCAGCATATTGGGGGAGGGCTCGATAAACAGTGAGCATCCATATGCGGACCCTAAGAGAGTGGCTTGCTTCTTCTGCTTCTTCAAATCCATGTGAGAAAAACTGTGATGTATTAACTTCTAAATCGACACGTCCTTCTACACTGCCTTTTGTCCAGCTAATGAAAGGACCTATGCCTTTTTCCAAATGCCAGAAGTCCCACAAAGGAAGTAACTGAAAATCACATACTCACACCACCTCAGCACCACTCCCCCCACTAAAAGAGAACAGCTTTTCATTTATATCCACTGGACATCTTAATCTAAGAATCCTCATCATATTATAGACTGATGTCGTCTGAACAAAGACTATTGCAAATCAATACCGCAGTGCATCTTTCCTAGCTATCCCAAATTTCAAAGGGCTAGATTACCCTGCTGTGTATTTCTTTTTCCAGTTCAAAGCTTTCAAGAAGCTGACAAGAGAAACTGGCCCATATAGTTCAAGTGACTTCAGTGAGTAACAGCACGTTCACTGGGTAAATATAAAAATGAGACTCAGACCTCCCAAGGCCCAGGATTTCCATGCTAGTTGACCTGTCAGAAAATGTATACCAAAATAAATAAAGATTTTTTTTTAATGTACAATTCTTCACAATGACCATAGGGAATGGTGGTATCCAAAATTAAGGTGATTCAGAGGGCAAAAAGTTTTAAATAAATGTTGTGAAGCAGACATTAATGCTTTCTGTTATATGTATTTAAAACCAGTGTGCTGTTTCTCTTTTTATGTCTTGTGTCTGCTTTGATTCTTCAGTTTGGTTTCAAATATATAACTCTGTTCTGACTCTCCTGGCTCATTTATTTTTGACAGAAGGCTATCAGGAAGTCAAACCTCTTTATTGGGCTAATTTGGTTCACATTATAGGACAGAACATTCCTTCCCCTCCAAGACAACTTACTTTGTTGCCTCAGTATTAAGTATATATGCTTTTTGAGGTGGCATTGGATTGGGTGAATTACTGGAAGGGCTTGGTTTCCCAAAAGCTCATAAAATAGTCTCCTCTGCCCGAGCAATCAATCCATGCTAATATGTTCTGAGCCCTGTGGGAAGGGCAGAGACACCAGCCATTTAAATGGGATGAGATGTTCAGAGATCACAAAGACAAGAGGTGGTCTGTGGTACACATTGGACATGTGAGGCAGTCAACGCACATTCTTGTGTGTTCCCAGCAGAGGGAGGTGATGTACCTGAGGAGGAACAGAAGGAGGTTGGGAGTTCAGGGCTGAGGAAGAGTCTGGGCCCTGCACAGAGCTGTGGAGGTGGATGTGAACTAGACACAGATGGAAGGCAGAGGCATGTGACCCACTTTGGGTGACTTAGCAGAAGCCACTGATCTTCTGCTCTTGGCCACCCTGAGTTCAGCCACATTTGGGGAAGACCGCTTCTTACACACAGGCGGCTGCCTGCCTAAAGTTCTGTTCTCTGTTTCTCTGCCCAAAAGGAGAAGCGGCAAGCAGGTGGCAGGTTCAATCAGAACATGTAAAGTATGTATATGTGTGTGTGTAGGCTGAACACACCCAGAATAATGCTCAACCCCAAGGGCAAGGAATTGAGTAAGTGCCCAGGCTCTGCCCTGTAGTGTGTTGATTCTGAAGTATGGTCTTTTTTGCTTTCCCAGGAGACTCTGGGGGTGTCTGGCCCCAGATGCCCACAGAGGTAACCCCTTGGTTAACTCAGCCTTCACTGACTTTTTTCCTTCTCTCTGTTTTCTCCTCTGTGCTTCATAAACCACCTACACCCAGTACTTATCTCAGGGCCTGGTTTTGGGGACACTGAAACAAAGTTGAGCAGAGTGCAGAAAGGCACCCCATGATCTGGTCCCTGAAGATGCCTCTCCTGCTTCTCAGGAGCATCCACACTTCAGCCCGAGCCAGCCAGCTGCTCCTACAGCAGGCCCTCCGCTGTGCTCTGCACCCTGGGAGAATGGGCCTCGTGCTCACTCCACCTTCAGTCAGCCTGGTGTACTGTTTATCCCTCAAGATTCAGTCCCGGCATGGCCTCCTCTGTGAAAAGCCTTTTCCACCCCACTTTGCCATCCCTTGCAGAGCAGGGCATGCCTTTCTCTGCATACCCTGGCCCCTCTCACAGCATTTATCTTATGGTTTTGTCTGAAAACTGTCTGAAACAGTTTTGTCTGTCTGTGACTCCGCTGTGGTTTCCTTAAGGGCTGGCCAAGACCTCTTTCTTTTCACTGAATTCCTAGGACCCACCCTTCATCCTGGTAAATAAACACATGTTCTGTATGCTCAGTTGTTTCTGAGATAACAGTGTCCTAGGGATGGTATTTCCTGTGACTCCTGGTTTTATGGTTTCCTAGTGGGAATCTGTACAACTGGATTTTATTCTCTGAGGCTTCCATTTGCCCTTACTGTCAAGTTCAACTTCCTTAGAAGTGGGCAGTGCAGAATGCGGTTAACCTCTCCTTAAACGTGGGAGAAGTCTGCTACTCCACTTGAAGGTCTGGTTACTCCCTGTGTCCCCCCCATTCTGCTATGGCAGACATGTAGAAGCTTACTTGTGTATTTTCACCCTCATTGTGATAGTAGATCTTCTGAGAACTGTAGTTTCCTTTTTATAACATAGTCTGTCATGGTAGCCTCATTCTTGAATTTTCCAGCAGCTTCCATCTGTGTTTTCAGTTCTGTTCACTACTTTTTCTCATCTAATCCGTTTAATTCTTATAGATTTTTCCCCATCCTGCCTATCTGCAGAGCCAGACCTTTTGTCTGGTTCTAGTTCCTGAATTTATTTCCTACTAGCTGCCTAACTAAGTAAATTAAAAGCCTCACCAAAGGATGAGGCCTCAAATGATACAGTCCAAAATCCATCATAGAGCCTTTGACTGGCTTAGATTAGATCTGCTGCCTTGGTTTTGTTGGCCTGTCCTGCCTTCCCACCTTCATTCTGGAATGTTTCTTTGTTTTCTCTCTGCACCCTTGTATATGGGAGTCCCTGTGTACTATCCTCAGTCTCTGCTCCTCTCTTTTCTGGCTCCAGGACAGCTGTACCCATTCAGTGCTCTCATGGCCCATGCTCACCAGATGGCTTCCTTCTTTATCTCGGGCCCTAAGCTCTAGGACAAACTTTGAGTTCTGATATGCCAGTTTCCTGTTTAGTGTCTACACTGTCTTCTCTGGATGACTCCAATGCATGATAAGAATTAGACTCACTCTCTTTCCCCAGTTGCTACTTTCTCTAGGCTTCTTAATCGCAGCCATCTTCCTCACCCAGGTCTCCTTCCCTTCCACTTCCCCTCATAATCAACCAGATACAAAGTCATGAAGCATTTACCTCCAAGAGATCTCCTATGGCCGAGTACACTCCTCTATCCTTACTACTGCTGGCCTCTTTGAAGGCCTTCCTTGCCTTGATTTGTTTTCACTATAGTATTTTTCTAAGTAGTCTTTCCATTCAAATCTCTCCTTCTTCAATACATTCTGTTCATGCCTCTAGGGTAATTTATTAGTGCCAGCATTCAGCATTACAGATCAGAGAGAACCCTTAAATGGAGGCCTAAACACTTGAGCACTAACCAGCTGGGTAACTGTCATTTTTTCACCTCCCGAGACCTCACCTTACCATCTTAAAAAGGTGAAAATTTTTTTAAAAATCACCAAAAAATAAAAATAAGATAAAATGTGAAAAATAAACTAAGTGATTTCTTCATCTCTGGCTCTACAGTCATTTTTTAATACGTTTTTTGAGATATACATTATATCAGAAAGCCTACTTATTTCAGGTGTACAGTCCAATTTTTTTTTAGTATATTCACAGAATTGTGTAACCATTATCATCTAGTTTTGGAACACTTTGGTCACCTCTAAAAGGGATCCCTTAGCATCCACTCCCCATGTCTCCCAACCTCACCTTCTAGTCCCAGGCAACTAAACTGCTCATCTACTGTCTGTCCGTACCTATTTGCCTGTTTGGGACATTTCTTATAAATGAGATCAAACATCACGTGGCCTTTGTGTCTCTCTCTTTTTACTTAACCTAATGTTTTCAAGATTTAGCCACAGCGTAGCATGTATCAGTTATAAGTCTTTCATTAAAAACATATTTTAGGGGCACCTGGGTGGCTTAGTGGGTTAAGCATCCGACTTTCACTTAGGTCATGATCTCGCAGTTCGTGGGTTCGAGCCCCGCTTCGGGCTCTGTGCTGACCACCAGCTCAGAGCCTGGAGCCTGTTTCAGAGACTGTGACTCCCTCTCTCTCTGACCCTCCCCTGCTCACGCTGTCTCTCTCTCTCTCTCTCCTAGAAATAAATAAAACATTTAAAAAAAAATTTTAAAACATATTTTAATGTTTGTTTATTTTTGAGAGAGAGAGAGAAACAGAGCACAGGTGGAAAGGGGGCCGAGAAAAAGGGAGACACAGAATCTGAAGCAGGCTCCAGGCTCTGAGCTGTCAACACAGAGCCTGACAAGGGGCTCAAACTCATGAACCATGAGATCATGACCTGAGCTGAAGTTGGATGCTTAACCAACTGAGCCACCCAGGCGCACTGATCACTTCTTCATTTTTATGGCTAAATAATTCTCCCTTTATGGATATACTACATTTTGTTTATCTATTCATCTGTTGATAGACATTTGTATTTTCACTTTATGGCTATTGTGAAAATGCTGCTATGAAAGCTTAAAGTTTTAGATATTGTTCTTAGCATGATACCAAGAGACAGAGCAATATTGCATTTTTCATTATTTTTTAATGTTCTTACTTATTTTTGAGAGAGAGAGAGCATGAGCAGGGGAGGGGCAGAGAGAGAGGGAGACACAGAATCCGAAATAGGCTCCAGGCTCTGAGCTGTCAGCAGAGAACCCAATACAGGGCTCAAACTCGGGAACCATGAGATCATGACCTGAAGTCGGGTGCTTCATGGACTGAGTCACCCACGTGCCCCCATTTTTCATTGTTCCTTACCGATAACCTATAAAGCCATCTTCACATGGGGATGGGGCACTCTCAAAGGTGAAATATACTGACACAATCTAAGGAGGTTTCTCTTGCGAGCGCGTGCGCGCGCACGCGCGCGCACACACACACACACACACACCCTTGAAGTTTCTGTTACTGCTTTCAACTGTAGCCATGTCTATTAAAAGCCACTTGTAAATAGCTAACTTCAGCTCTGGCATGCCATAGATTAGGCATATTTGTTTTCCAGGGAAGATTATAAATAGAGGGGGGAGGGGGGGAGCGAAACAGAATGTATTTTGCAAATGAGCCCAGATGGAAAACTAACAGATGGCCATGCACTGTATTTTGTGTGTTCAGACCTACATTTAAATTAAAAATTTTCATAATTATGATTAACGTCTGTAGCAACACTAGTTTTCCTGTGGTGGCATCATATATCATGTATCGGAGGTATTGAATAGAACATTTTCATGAAAAGGTTTCAGACTTTATACAAATTTTGGTACTTGCCTACCCTACGCTTAAGAAGGAAACAAAACAAAACCTCACTCAGCAGTGATGGAGCGCGCTGAGAAAACTTCAGTACAAGTGGACTTTCTATAATAAGCCCGTCTGCCGCCATCTGGTTTTTCCTCCCATGTTAAAACTCCAAGCCAGCTATTCCGTGCAGAGGGGGGAAATAATGGGCCTTTATTTGCATGGCTATTTTTTCTAGATTCTGATATGAAGAGTTTTCTCTTGGATCATGCCTTTTTTTTAAATTTCCATCAGTACATGTGATATATTTATTTTCTAATGGTAGATGTCTTATCTTGCAAGCTGTCCAGCCCCCTTTGCTTTGCTCTGTTTCCCCTTTTCCTGGGTGATTCTATGTCTTGTTATTTTCCCAGTCTTAGTAGAGGTGAGCTGTGTTGAGGAGGGTCCATGGAGTGTGTCTCCAACTAAAATCATGAGTTTGGAGCCTGCACAGTGAGAATGTGAAGCCCGAATTACTCTTTGCAGGACCTTTGGTCAGTTGGGTGGACTTTGTGCAGTGCAATTGACTTCCTTACATCAACTCAGGTTCTGAATGAGTAAAATGGGGAGATCTCACTGCTCTCTAGAAGATGTCTTATATGTTCTATCTTTTTGCTATTCCATGGTGCTCTGCTCAGGGACACATCCAGACTGCCTTCCATTTTGATGATTCCTTATTCTTACCTCTTTCTCCGCTGACATACTCTTAATTTTGGGTTTTTACCTCAATCAATATATCAAAGTTGTGCGCACTTTTTACTTGCCATTCTGTCTCATGGTTGGCATTTTGCCTTGAGCAGGACTCTTCCTCCCTGACATTGTTTTTTTCCTGACATAAGAGATATCATACACTGTATGATACAGTGTATACAAATACATTGGTACTTGGCTTCAACACAACACATTCCTCAAGGTGATGCCTCCTCAGGCCTTTCATGGCTGAACTCCCCTGTAGTGGAAAGATGCTGGCGTGGAGCTCCAGCTGGACTAACCAACAAATGAATCATCCTCTGGTACCACTGACCATGATGGCTCTGCAGCTAGAGAGGGCAGCTTTTACTTTGCTGATATCCTAAAGCTGCTGCATTTCACTCAAGGCACCAAACAGTAATGACAGATATTTTGAGTTTACATGGTGGTAAGTCCCAAAGTTTACTGTTGGAACAGTATTATTATTCATATTAGCAACATCCACTGAGTGTAGAAAGTAGAGCTGAAGAGACTTTTTTCTAGGTCATTCTGACTTTTTAAGATGATGTGTTTGGTAGGGAGAGTGGCACTGGGTGGGGGACAAAGCCAAGCTCTGATGTTCTAGCCCTTAAACTTTTGCTTTCTTGCTTTCTATTAGAAATTTTACCTTCTTTTTTAAAACATTTATTTATTTTTGAAAGAGAGAGAGAGCATGCATATATGCAAGTGGGACAGAGGATCTGAAGCAAGCTCTGCCCAGATAGCAATGAACACAATGTGGGGCTCGAACTCACAAAGCATGAGATCATGACCTGATCCAACTTGAGCCAAGGTCAGATGCTCAACCAACTGAGCCATCCAGGTACCCCTCAAACTTTTACCTTCCAAATACATGAGAGAAGAAGATGCACGATGGAGATGAGAATGTGGACAAAATGAACAACTGCTTTAGGATATTTTACTTACAATTTAAGAAAGTTAAGTTAGACTTTTGACCAAAGAATTCATTCATCTCTTTTCAGGTTCTCAGATATGAGAGAGAAACTGAAAAGGATAAATGAAAGGGATGAGACATTAGCAGCCCATTTCATAAGTCAAGCCAGAAGCTATGTTCTATGAATACTTTAAAATATTATATATGCTCATATACTGAAGAATGAACATATTTGATGCCAAAAAGGAAGCCTTAGAAGAGCTGCTGAGCATTTAACACCACCACTAATTATTTGTGTAACGTTTGGCAAACAGTCAAATCCAGAAATTTTTTTCTGGTAAACATATTTTTACACATTTGTCCTCCATACAAAAATAACCCATCGAGATGCATATATTTTCACTTGCTCATGTTTGCATTGCTGAGGCATAACGCAGTCCTCCCTTAAAAGGTTCATTTCAAAGTTATTAGCTAATTCATAAGCCCAGCAAACCTGGGGGCCCACAAGCATATGCTTTGCCTTGAAACACCAGCTTGGTAATCAAATGAGGAACAATCGAATATGAGCTTTCAAGGCAGGTGAATTTGACTGTAAATCATGGTTCTGCACATAGGTTTGTATTTTCTATTCTTAATTACATCTGTGCAAATCTCCATTTGTTTATGGTTGCCTAATACATCGAGTGGGCTATTTGCATTCCCAGAGGCACCTTTCTATGGTGTGCCCTCCCCCAAGAAAAAAAAAAAACAAAAACCTGGTTCAGCCATTAATTTGAATATTAAGTGCAAAAAGAGATATAGAAGTGAATGCTCTTCAATTCAGCAAATACTTACTGAGACCCTTGCAAAGTGCTGATAGAGATACACAGGAAATTCAATTCACCTGAACTCATTAAAGCTCAATTTCCTCATCTATGAAATGGGAGTAATAGGAAAAAAAAAAAGGAGTGTTCACTTAAAATGCTATATGAGTTAGAAATAGTAGTGATAGTAAACTGCAATCCATTGCCTTTTTTCTTTTTTCTTTTTTTTCTGCCAGCACCACTTAATTATAGGTATTTTTCTACAAAAGACTTTGTGAATATGACAGGAAAAAAAACAGAAAGCAGTTGCTTTTACATCCAGGTTACCTATTTTTTTTTCACTTTTGTCAATCCCATTATCTAAGAAAGGATTTACAACAGCCAGTGGCCATCAGAAGTGTGTGATGTGCAGGCAGCATGAATGTGGGCCATTCCTTTTTTGGGGAGACACTTATATATGTTCTGTGATAACAGAAAGAAAACAAGGGACTGTCTACTTTAGGTTAAGTGTACCAAAATGAAAAAAGAGATCTTCAGATTGCTTCGAGACCTCAGTGGATTTCCTCAGATAGATAAGAAAGCAAGGGATAGGAAGAGATGATTCATCCTGTCTGACTGTAGTCTTCCCAGAACTGTGTCTGTGTAGAAAATGAAAATCTATACATCCTGCCTGCCACACAGTGTCCTTATGAAGATCCAAATCCACACAGTGTATGTGAAAACTCTTTATAAATACCAGACAACCAGGTCTTTATTATTTTCCTCCTAACCTGAGTTTAGGAAATGGGAAACAAGGTGTTGGAGACCCTCAGTAGATAGCTTTCCTCAGAGAAATTAGGAACGAATACCAGTAAAACTTTGGATTGTGAGTAACTTGTCTGTAAGTGTTCCACAAGATGAGCAAACATTTCTAAAAATTTTTAACTTGATAAACGAGCGATGTCTTGGAAAATGAGTGGTAGGTGATGCCAAATATCATGTGATCACAGCTGAGCCAAAGGTTCTTGAAATCTGCTTTGATATATGAGTGCTTTGGATTACAAGCATATTTCCGGAACGAATTATGCTTGCAAACCAAGGTTTTACTGTAAACCAAGAAGTACATTGGGCTCCACCTAACTTCAACATTTACTTCCTCATCTTCCACAGTTGTCTGAGCCACATCGCCGTGGCCAGCTGAGCACAGAATGTTATGTCTAGTGGTTAGATGGAAGCTCATCCAGCCTGTCAGTGACAAAGTGAGGAAGGAAAAGTCTTCTCAGTCACCTTAAAAAAAAATCACCATCTCTGTTCAGACCTTGAATTCTTAATCTGAAACACAAAAAGGCCAGGTCACATGCTCTGTGAGATTTCTGACTGATCTTCCCAAAGTCAGAGAAGAAATGAGCCCTCATACTTGTGCCTGGACATGAGTGATGATGTTGGTGATCTCATGGGGACATTCTCTCCAGCATCAGGAGGATTCAGCATCAAAGATTGTCCTACCCTCGAGCAATCGGGAGTTATGCTTAATGGCCTGCAGGTGACCATATCAGGTAGCCACTGTGGGCCAGAGAGGCTTGTTCTGAAAAGCTGGATCTTCTGTAGGCCCTGCTGATTGGCCAAGAACCTGCCATTCATTAGTTCCTTATCAGTCTCACTAGTTTCCTTCACATGCACTGCAGAGGTGTGATTTCCCCAGGCAGCCCCAGCCACTGCAGTGACAGAGAATCATATTTTCAATGGCATTTCAAGATTAGAAGAGACCACAATTTATGGCCTCAGAAGCGGCAGGAGGCTGACCTTCTACATTCAAAAATCTGGCTTGAAAAAAGCTACTAAATGCTTCTCTGCACTCTTTCATAAGCTTTCACTTATCTATCCATACTGCTCTCTTCTATGTATCCATTCAATAGCTTATAAAGTAATTGCTTTATTAATATGCTTTCTAAAGAGCTATTTGCTCTTTAGACAATGATTGTCCAGGAATTGCTGATTGGCTGGAGAGCTGTGTCATTTTTAAAAAATGTGCCTCCCATAGTGCCTTTCTCTGGCCAGGGTATAGTCATAGTTAGAAATAAAAGTGCTGAATCAAGCTGAAGAGGAAGATGTGGGTAAGAAAACTTAGTTATTTTTAAGAATCAAGAGGTTATGTAATTTACGGAAGGTCCCAAAAAGTGACAGGGTTGGAATTCAAACCCTCGCCTTCCTGACGCCAAAGTATATAGTTTCCCAGGGTCCCCCCACCATTGCCAGGGACAAAAATTATCCCAAAAAGCAACCATTCACTAAAAGCTTCCTTCCTGCCTTCAGGATTCCTGCAAGGCACCATATCCTCAGGCTTTTTATTTCTCATGATGCTCCCTGTGACTTAATCAGTGGAGCAGTAACTGAGGGTTAGGGCCTAAGCTGCTGGCCTCGGCATCTTTATGCGCCTGCATTCTATAGTCATTCCATTATGCAGCCCTGATTTAACACTTTACTACATTTTACACTGGGGATAAGTTGATTTCCTAGAAAATCACGACAAAGAGGCTTCATCACAGTATAGTGAGTTTGGTGCACTTGGTGCTTGGGGGTTGTGGCGTCCTATGTGCCTCTCCTAAGAGCTTTCCTACCTATGTCTAAAAGACTTTCTTCTTATTTGGTCTTGGCAACGGCAAGCAGAAGTCTCCACAGAACATTTCTGTGTTCTCCCTCCCCTAATGTCAAGCAGTAGACTTGCAGATGCTTGCAGTAGCCCTGTATATAACCAGAAATGTGGGTTGTGCAGGGAAACTTCTATTTCTTTCTTTTTTTAATGTTTGCTTGGGGGGAGGGGAATGAGTGGAGGAGGAACAGAGAGAGAGGGAGAGAGAGAATCCCAAGCATGCTCCATGCTTCAGCACAGAGCATGACCTGGGGCTCAGTCTCACGAACCATGAGATCATGAACTGAGCTGAAATCAAAAGTTGGACACTTAACTGACGGAGCCCCCCAGGCACCCCAGGAAAATTCTATTTCTTAAGAATTAAATAACCAGGTGTCCATTTCTAGTCAAACACTCACTGAAACAGGTTCTTTGCAGCAGGGCCTTCAATTGCTCTCAAGGGTTTTTTAGGGTGTCCTATGCCATTTTATTTTGCTAGGGGTTGCTTTATAGAGATATTATAAATTCCAGATAACTAGCACATGTGTGGGATCTCATCCTTTTATATTCTAGGAACTGGATGATCTATTTCAACTGGGCTTGTGAGAAATTTAACTTCATTTAGAACCAGGTCAAGTTTGAGAGATTCACGCATTTCCAAAGCTTTGCACCAAAAGGGTGGACTGTCCTTATTTATCATGTCCTTGGTTTGCTCTGGTTATGGCTCAACCACATAAATCAGATCCGTGCTGGCTCCTTCAGGGTGACAGCTTTGTGTGTCTTCCCGACCATGCACAGATCTGCTTCATCTGCCCCTGGGTTTTGCTCCCCAGGGACTTGCTGTCCCCATTCATGCCAGGAAGTAGGACGGTGATGCATACTTTTGGGGGGCAACTTGACCGGGCCATAGGGTGCCTAGACATTTGGTCAAATATGATTCTAGGTCTGTAAGTGAGGGTGTTTCTGGAGAGGTTAACATTGCCATTGGTAGGCTGAGTAGAGCAGAGTGTCCTCCCTAATATGGACAGGACACCCTATCCAACCAGTTGAAGTACTGACTAGAAGAAGCTGATCCTTCTTTGGGAGTAAGCTGAACTCCTCCTAACTGACTGCCTTCCGACTGAGACATCAGTTTTCTTCTTGCCCTTGTGCTTAAATTGAAACCCCGGCTCTTCTGGGTCTTACTCGGTCAGCATTTGAAATGGAACCCCACCAACAGTTCGCCCTGGGCCTCTGGCTTACCAGCTGCAGATCTTGAGAATTGTCAGCCTCCATAATTGTGTGAGGCAATTCCTTAGGCTAAATCAGTTTATGTCACCTGTCTATCCCTCCATCAAATTATGTCTGTTCCTGTTTATTTCTGGAAAGCCCTATTACAAGAACATAGCTCTTCTCTGTTTTTCTCTCCCCTGCTTTGCCCCCTGTCCTGCCCAGCCTTCTGTCTCTACCTCTGTCCAATGTCCAGCCAAGATAACTGAATATGTACAAGTAGCCCCTTGCATTGGTTTCTGAAGGTTGCTATAACAAAGTGCCACAAACTGGGTGTCTTCAAACAACAGAGAATATTCTTCCACAGGTGAAGAAGCTGGAGGTCTAAAATCGGACATCAGCGGTGCCATGTCCTCTGAAGCTTTAGGGGAGGATCCATCCTTGCCTCTTCCATGTTCATGTGGCTGTTGACAACCCTTGTTGCCTGGATTGCAGCTTCTTTGCTGCAATTTCTGCCTTTGTCTTCACGTAGCTGTCTTCCCTCTTCATGTGTCTAAATTTTGTCTCTAATTTCTCTCATTAGAAGGATGCTAGTCTTTGGATTAGGGCCCACACAAATCCAGTATGACCTCATCTTAAATTAACTAACCACATCTGCAAAGACTCTTCTAGGTTATTTCTATTTCCTGTGAGAATTATCTCTTATACATGTACACTCATACTCATACTTACACATGCACACATACACACATTTTTTTTGAGGTTATGTTCACAGAACCCTCAGCGATACATGCTTGAACATAGAAAAGGGGGAGGGTACATAAATAGAAATGATAAATGACCATGTCTTGAAATATTTTTCTGACTCATCTATACGAAGGTCTTACTATTAGAAAGTATCACACAGTAAAACATGTATTTTGACAGGCTCAGAAATGACTTCTAGACCCCCTGGGATAGAAAGGAGGTCTACAAGGCTCCCTTTGATAATCAAAGCTTAAGTCAAGGTTGCAGGGCAATGCAGGGATAGTATGGAAAACTGCCTCATCAGGTGCATGAACAAACAGCCTTTCCTTGGCCATACTTGCTTCTAACCCCTCCCTCAGCACACACACCCCCATTCAGTCTGCTGTTCTTTCTCTGTGTTGCAATATTCTCTAACTCTGAAGTTTTGAAAGAAAAGGAATTTTAAGTTTCCTTTTCATTTCAGAAGCTGTTTATTGCACATTAGTTTTGCTATTTTTAGAAAATGTTTAATTTTTTTTGAATGACACTGAGTAGGGGAGGGTTAGAGAGAGAGGGAGACACAGAACCAGAAGCAGGCCCAAGGCTCTGAGCTGTCAGCACAAAGCCAGATGCAGGCAGGGCTTGAACCCACAAACAGCAAGATCATGACCTGAGCAAAAGTCAGACTCTCAAGCGACTCTCCCTATCTTTTGCCATTTGCTTGCTGTCCACCTTTCATGTTAGAGGCTTTCCTCTGGATTTTTGTGATCTCTCATTGTCTCCTTGTATGTGAGTGGAAGACTAAAAACTCACTGGGATTACAGACACTTGCGTGGGGTTTATGGACTATGAGTTTCACCAAAGGTGACCAAGCCATCTTATTGAAGAACCCTTAATGTTACATCATCCTTTTAGATACTTTTTAGATCCTTTAGTATCCTACTTGGAGGGTAAAAGGCCCAGCACAAGAATCTTGGAATCCTTATAGAGGAAGATGCCTGGGGTTCTCAGCATCTCATATGTATATGTTCACTTAATTCTCTGTTTTCAGCATGGAACAAGTATTGTTGAGGGTTCATACATTGCTTATAGGAATGTGCTTGCCAAAAATGTGAAAGAGCCCAAGATATCCTTCTACTAGATGAGTGGATAAACAAATTGTTGTATATCTATCCAGTAGACTACTATTCAGCTATAAAATCAAATAAGCTATCAAGCCATGAAAAACAGCATGGTGATGAACCTAAAATGCATATTTCAATTGAGTAATCAGTCTGAGAAGGCTATGCATTTTTATGATTCCAATTATATGACATTGTAGAAGTGAAAAAAAAAAAACTCTAAAGACAGCAAAAAGATTGGTAGTTACCTGGAGTTCAGGGGAGATACGGGAAGATTGAGGAGGTGAAGTACAGGAGGCTTTCAGGGTGGTAAACCTGTTCTGCCTGAGACTATAATGGCAGATGCCTGACATTATGCTTTCATCAAGACCCACAGAGCTTAACATAGCATGAAGTAAACTTTAATCTGTGCAACTTTGACCAAATCATTGAGGAGGTCAGGGATCTCAAGAAGAATGTAGTCTGTGACATGAGAATCAAACTGGATTACAGATGTGTGAGACAACCTCACTGAAGGGGGTAGGGGAGGTTGCTGACCTAAGGGGCTGTGTACACACACACACACACACACACACACTGCACTCTAGTTAATAGATTTGTTTCCCAGGGGTTTATGGCTTAATAACTCTGATACTGCTATGCATTTATATTGGAAGTTAAAAATTAAGTAAATGTGTGACAGATGGCAGGGGCCAGGTTTGTCATTGTTAGAATGGGAATCCACAGTTAAGCAAGGGGAGGAGGCTAAAATGATCCATGTGACCTTTGATTAGAGTTGGAGACACTGGTATGCACTAATGTTTAACTTAATCTAGATACAGATGGTTACATATGAAAATATCTATAGATACGCATCTGTGAGGTAGCAGTCACATACATAATCCTTGCCCTGTCAGATGAGAGACCTACAGGCAAAGTCATAACAAGTACATGCAACGGCTGTATCTTGGTGTCTTATACCATTTTCCAGTAACAAGAAGCAGGCTCCATGGAGAAGTGGTTGATGCTGGGGCTAGAGTAGGCAATGTAACAGTGTGACTGGAATACCTTATAGTGACAGGAAGTAACGAGATTCCAAAAAAACAAAACAAAGCAAAAACCTACCTTGATGGGATCTTGCCAAAGGGACACAAGACAGTTCAGTCCAACTGAAAGAACATTTTTTAAAGTTTATTTACTTATTTTGAGAGAGAGAGAGAGAGAGAGAGAGAATAGGGAAGGAGAAGAGAGAGAGGGAGAGAAAGAATCTCAACGAGGCTCCACACCCAGTGCAGAGCCCGACTCGGGGCTCAAACTCAAGGACCATGAGATGATGACCTAAGCTGAAATCAAGAATCCAACACTTAAACGACCGAGCCACTCAGGCACTCCCCAACTGGAAGAACTCCTAATAGCCAAAGCTAGAACAATTGGAACAACAGGATAAAATACCTTGCACTAGAATTCAACATATAAAATAAATATCCTTTGATATTTTGATATAAATAAGTGATTGAATAAATAAAAGATATATCTGTCCAGAGGAACTTCAACGTAGCTTATGTAGATATTCCATCCTCAAAAAGGTGAAGCGTAACTCCACATTCCAAATGAGTGGGTGGCACATGGTGACTTCCCTCCATGGAGTACAGTATGGCAAACTGGGAGAAAGAGGAACTTTACAGAGGAGAAACCATTACACACCACCTCAGCCAGGTGATTAAGGTCGACACTAGCTGGGATAAATCATGCTGATAGTCCTTACCCTTGTTATTGTGCGATGAAAGTGTCACTTTGCGTCACTTTACCTCTGGCTGTCTTCTTCCCAGAAAACTGTCACTCCAGACTAGACATGAGACAAACATCAGACAAATTCAAGTAGAGGGGCATCCTACAAAATACGTGACCAGTATTCATCAAAACTGTCAAGTTCATCAAAAATAAGGAGTTTGAGAAACTGTCACAGCCAAAAGAAAAAAAAAAAAAAGAAAAGAAGAAAAAAGACTCCAAGACATAAGAAGTAAATGTGATGTGATAATCTGGGTGGGATCCTAAAATAGAGTAAGACGATAGGTTAAAAATAAGGAAATCTGAATAACTGTGGACTTTAGTTAACAATAGTGTTTTTGTGTTTGTTCATTAATCATACCTAATACGTTAATAATAGGAGAAACTACTTGAAGGACTGTGTGGAAACTCTCTGTTATAGCTTCTCAAACTTTTTGTAAATCTATAACTGTTCTAAAAAGCCTATTCTAACAAAATTTAACCAAGGAAAAAGTTATCTTCTTTCAATCACCCCCTGTAAATATTTCAGAAAGTGATTTGGGGTCTGCATCTCCAAAATAATTTGCTCATACACATGCATCTTCAAACACTTGACAATGTGGTCATCTCCTTTCTTACTCAAGTGCTGCATTGCTGTGATAGGCTTATATCATAGTTATAGATCACCTTAATTCCCTCTCAGAGCAAAACTCTTATAAAAAGTTATCTCAATAAATGAACCCTGGTGCATCGATACTTTTTCCTGTAAAAATACAAACTCTGGGGTTGCTTCTGTGGGTCAGTTGATTCAGTGTCCAGCTCTTGATTTCAGCTCAGATCATGATCCCAGGGTTGTGGGATCGAGCCCCATGTCGGGCTCCATACTGAGCATTGCAGCCTGCTTAAGACTCTCTCTCTCTCCTTCTGACCTTCTCCTCCACTCATGCTCGCACTCTCTCTTTTTCTCAAATAAAAAATAAAAATATAAATTTCATATTATAATGAGGGGAGAAGCTAAGTATTTTATGTAATATCAGCTCCATATCACAGCAATATAAGGATCTATACCTATTTGAACAATTCTTAAATATTAAAACAAAAAATGTTTTTAATCCATTAATTGGAAACATAGGACTATTTTTTCTTATTAAAGAACAGTTGACATACAGTGTTGTATTAGTTTCAGGTGTACAGTATAATGATTCACCAATTTGGTTTTTTTACATGTTTATTTATTTTGAGAGAGAGAATGTGGGCACGTGAGTGGGGGGAGTGCAGAGAGAAGGGGAGAGAGAGAATCCTAAGCAGGCTCCATGCTGTCAGTGCAGAGTCTTACGTGGGGCTCAATCCCATGAACCCTGAGATCATGACCTGAGTCAAAATCAAGAGTCTGATGCTCAAGCGACTGGGCCATGCAAGCGACCCTGATTCAGCAATTCTGTACATAGTGCTCATCAAGATAAGTGTGCTCTTAATCCCCTTTATCTCTTTCATCCATCCTCCTCTTTTTACTTTATATTACTTTATATGTATACAACATACAAGGTCCCATTTTATCTTGCTGAGGGCAAGTAATTATAAGTAACTTTCTCCCCAATTTAACTTATACCAGTAATACTTCCATTAACTAATCAAAATATTCACTGAAGTGACTTATGGGAAAAGTATATAAATTTCTGGTAGGCCACTAATTGATAGAATTTCCTTTTTTTTCTCTCTCTCTCTCTTCCTTCATGTATCGAGTAGGTACTTTGTAGACATCGTGTGAGAATCTGGAGCTCAAAAGAGAGGTCTTCTGTTAGAGGCAGATTTAGTGGCCTTTTCCATTAGATGTGACAACAATGGCAAGGAGAGTGAATGATTTCTTCTACTAAAAGTTCCTAGAAAAAAGGGAAGAAATGAAAAGGGAAAAGAAGTTGCCAACAACCATGCTGCATAACAAATTACCCCCAAATTCAGTGGCATACAGGATTTACTCCCACGCTCCTGGGTCTTCAGGTTGACTGGAGGTTGGCACATATAGGCTGTTCTGGGGCCTGGGGTGAAGGGACAGATGTTCCATAGGAGAAGCTCTGTATAAAAAGGCAGGCATGGGGTGCCTGGGTGGCTTGGTCGGTTAAGCGTCCGACTCTCGCTTACGTCATGATCTCGCGGTTCGTGGGTTCAAGCCCCACGTCAGGATCTGTGCTGACTGCCAGCTCAGAGCCTGGAGCCTGTTTCAGTCTGTGACTCCCTCTCTCTCTGACCCTCCCCTGCTCACGCTGTCTCTCTCTCTCTCTCTCTTCTAGAAATTAAAAAAAAAAAAGGTAGGCTTACAGAAGGCAAGCTTAACTCTGCAAACACCTCAAACTTCCATTTGAATTAAGTTCATTAAACATCATAATGACCAAATAATGGCTAAGTTCAAAACTAAGGCTATAGAAGTATATTCTACCTCTACTGGGAATGACTGCAAGCCACCATATACCAAATAGAGTTATGAGGACTGGTGAATTCCTGGGAGAGGAAAAGGAAGGTGAAGGACCATGAGCAGAACATTGAGAAATGTATGCATTTAAGGAGTGCGTAGACCAAAATAATGCAGTGAAGGAAACTAAAATCTTACTAGTGTAAGTCAGGGTGAAGTCACACCAAGAGCCCTCTTCTAAATTATTGCATCACAAAGTTTGGTCTACAAAGTGGTTTGTTAGGTTAAAAAAAATCAGGAAAACAATTTTATTACCTATTTTTCACAGACTTGAAACATAAGGTAAAGTATAATTTTTCCATAACATCCTATTGTGCTTTTAAATGTCATTGCTTTCTTAACAGGTGGTATTCATCTTGGCCAGAATAATTTTCTTTCCTATCAGTTTTTTTTCTTTTTTAATAAGCTTTGTCAAAATGTAATTTGCATAATATAAAATTCACTAATTTTAAATGCAAAGTTTGGTTAGTTTTGACAAATGTGTATGTACAGTCTTGTAACCACCAGCACTACTCTTAAGATACAGGACATTTTTATCACTCCGGATAGTGCCCTTTTACTAATTTGCAGTCAATTTATTCTCCAGTTTCCAGGCTTTGACAACTATTGATTGATTTTTTCTCTATCACTATGACTTTGCTTTTTCTAGATCATATAAATGAATCATATAGTCTTTTGGGCCTGACTTAATTAACTAATAGCATAATTAATTTGTGATCCATCCATAATCACCTAATAGTGACTGGCGATTGGTAATTAGTTCCATTTTATCACTGAGTATTATTTCATTGTATGGATGTGCCATAATATGGCTTATTCATTTACCAGTTTATAGATATTAAAATTTTTTTTATCATGAGGCCATTATTAGCTTTTATGTAACCTAGCTTTGAAGTGTATGCTCTTAACCACATGGTGATGCCACTTTGATAAGGTGTCTGTGAACATTTATGTACACATCTTCGTGTGGGAATATATTTTTATTTCTCTTTGGTAAACATCTGAGAATGTTATTTCTAGGCTATGTGGTGTATTGCTAATTTTGTAAAATAATTCCTGCCTATTTTCCAAAGTGACTCCATTTTTTTGCATTCACACCAGCAATGAGAAATCCAGTTGTGGGGCGCCTGGGTGGCTTAGTCAATTGAGCGTCCGACTTTCGCTTAGGTCATGATCTCGCGGTTGGTGGGTTCCAGCCCCGTGTCGGGCTCTGTGCTGACTGCCAGCTCAGAGCCTGGAGCCTGTTTCAGAGTCTGTATCTCCCTCTCTCTCTGATCCTCCCCTGCTCACGCTGTCTCTCTCTATCTCTTCTAGAAATAAATAAAAATTAAAAAATTAAAAAAAAAAAAGAAATCCAGTTGTTCCGTGCACTTAACAACATATGATATTGTCTGTAAATTTAATTTTAGCCATAAGTCAGGCAGAAAAGGACAAATATCATATGTTTGCACGTATAGGAGGATTAGGAGGGACTTGACGGAGGACCATGGGGAAGAAGAAGGGGGAAAATGGTGGGGGAAAGGGAGAGAGGCAAACCATGAGAGACTCTTGAATGCTGACAAAAACTGAGGACTGATGGATGTGGGGGGAGGGGGAGATGGGCATTGAGGAGGGCACTTGTGGGGATGAGCACTGAGTGTTATGTGGAAACTAATTTGACAATAAACTATTTGAAAAAAAAAATTTAATTTTAGCCATAATAGCAGGTGTGTTTTTCTGTTTTGTTAATGATTTTTCTGTGCATTTCCCTAATGACTAATTAAGTTCACCATTTTTTGTGTTTGTTTACCATTTGAATATCTTCTGTGGTGAAGTTTCTGTTTAAATATATTGCCCATTTTTAATTGATTTCTTGTTATTGAGTAATAAATGTTCTTTATATATTTAGATACAAGTTTTTGCCAGATATATATTTTGCGTATATTTTCTCCCAGTCTGTGGCTTGCTTTTTAATTTTCTTAACATAGCTTTCAAATAATGAGTTTTTGTTTTGTATGAAGTCCATTTTGTCTTTTTTTTTTTTTTTTTTTTTACTTTTTGTGAATTGTATGCTCCAGTTAAGAATTCTCTGTTCATCTCAGGGGCTCAAAGATTTTCTTAATGTTTTTATCTAGAAGTTTTCTAGTTTTTCTACATCTCTTACATGTAGGCTTATTATCTTTTACAAGTTAATGTTTGTATATGTTGTGAGGTGAAACTTGAGATCCATTGTTTTTGAATTATGGGCATCCAATTTTAGTGCCATATGTTGAAAATACTGTCCTTTTTCCTCAGTGTCTTTGTCAGAAGAGCAATTGACCTTTTATCAGTAAATCCATTTGTTGACTCTATTCTGTTACTTGTTCTATATGTCTGTCCCTACACCAATAACATCCTGCCCTGATTACTGAAGCTTTATACTAAGTCTTGGAATTAGGAAATGTTAAGTCTTCCAACTTGGTTCTTTTTCTAATGTGTCTTGTTTATTCTAGATCCTTTGCATTTGTATAAATTTTAGACATAGCTTGTCGATTACTCCACAAAAAATTCCTACTGAGATTTTGACAAGAATTGCATTGGATGTATAGATAAGTTTAAGGAGAATTAAAGTCTGATGAACATGGTATATCCCTCCATTTATTTAGGTCTCCTTTAAATTCTCTAA
Source organism: Proteles cristata cristata (assembly GCA_017311185.1). Classification (NCBI taxonomy): domain Eukaryota; kingdom Metazoa; phylum Chordata; class Mammalia; order Carnivora; family Hyaenidae; genus Proteles; species Proteles cristata. The sequence goes on from JAESUZ010003821.1 coordinate 400,517, forward strand.
GCAGTGGTTTATAGTTTTCATCATACAGGTCTTGTACGTACTTTGTTACGTTGATTCCTATTTCATCTTTTCATATTATTTAAAGGTATCTTATTAATTTCCATTTCCAGTTGTTTATTTTTAGTACATAGAAATACAACTGAATTTTCTGTACCAATCTTACATTCTACGTAAAATAGATCTGTTGCAAACTTTAACTATTAGTTCTAGTAGCTTTGAACTAGATTGTATATAGACTCCTTAAAGTGTTTTGGACAGACATGCATGTTGTCTTTGAAAGAATAGTTATGCTTCTTCTTGGGGCACTTGGGTGGCTCAGTCAGTTAAGCATCCGACTCTCTATTTCAGGTCAGGTCATAATCTCGTGATTCATGGATTCGAGCCCCATGTCAGGCTCCATGCTGTGAGTGCAGAGCCTGCTTGGGATTCTCTCCCCTGCTCTCTCTGTTCCTCCCTTGCTCATGAGTGTGCCCTCTGTCTCTCAAAATGAATAAATAAACTTTAAACAAACAAAGAAGAAAAAATCATTATGTTTCTTATTTTCCAAGTTGTATGACTTTTATTTCTTTTTCTTGCATTATTGAACTAGCTGGAACTTGAGTACAGTGCTTGAGTGGTGAGAGCTGATATCCTGCTTTGTTCCCATTTAAGGGACATGGCATTTTAGTCTTTGACAGTACTGTAATGTTAGCTATGTAGTTTCCTTTTATCAGTTGATAAAATGACCTTGCTTTCCTAGTTTTTTAAAATATAATTTGTTGTCAAATTGGCTTACATACAACACCCACTGTTCATCCTAACAAGGCATTCCTAGCTTTTATCACACTGGATGTTGAATTTTGGCAAATGCTTTTTCCTGAATTTATTAAGATATCATATGGTCCTTTTTTAGTGTATTAACGTGATGGATTACATTGATTGTCTTTTGACTGTTATATCAAAATTGAATTTCTGCGATTAAGCCCACTTGCTCATGTTGTATTTTCTTTTTAATATGTGGCTCAGTTTGACTTGTTAAAATTCTACTGAGGATTTGTTAAAGTTTTGTAAGGGTTTTACATCTATGTTTATGAAAAATACTGGTCTTTAGTTTTATTTTCTTATAATGTCTTTGTCTGATTTGGGTATCAAAATAATTATGTCATAAAATAAGTCAAGAAGTTAGAATATGTATTATTTCATTATCAAAATTTTGTGTGACAATTGATTACTAGAACATCTGCACCTACAATTTTTCTGAGATAGTTTTTATCTACAAATTTAATTTCTTTGGTAGACGTGGAGCTAATCAAGTTCCCTATGTCTTCTTAAGTATACTCTGGTAGTTTTAGTCTTTTGAAGAACTTTTTGATTTCATCTGTGTTGTTGAACTTATTGCCTAAAGTTGTCCATAATTTGCACTTTTCAGCCTTTTGGTATCAGTAGGTTTTGTAGTGATGTCTCCACTTTTATTTACAATGAGATTAATTTATATATTTTTTGATGAGTCTATTTTATAATTTATTGATATTTTCAACAGTGCTTGGCAGATAAGTATGTACTATTTCTCTTTTTGTTTATATATATCAAAATGCAAATTTAAGTTACCATTATGTTACATTACACACTATTTCACAAAATGACCCAGTGGCTTAACAAGTAGTACATGTACTCCGAGAAGTATTGCTACAAATTTTAATGTAAATTCTACTATTGAAGGAAAAATTCTAAGTTTAAGGAGTTAATAGTTCATGCAAATTTGGAGGGTGAATTTGTGCTACAATAAGTGAATCTGTAAGTATCATCATTCTCTAAAGTAGTTAAAATGAAATGTAAATAGTAAATAAAATGATTTTTTAATCTGAAAATTGGTTTTCAGTGGACTGAAGATCAATTTTCCCCTACACTTTAATTCATTATTATAAATTTTTTTTCCAACAGTAGCATGGAACTATCAGAATTTAAGCAGACTGCAGTGATCATGCTAATAAACTAATTGAGTTTTTCTAGTACAAGTGCAAATTTATACCTTTTCAATTAGAAATGATGAATTTTGCTACTAAAGAAAGAGATGAAGTAAAACATATTCAATATGCACCAAGTGAAAACACTATAATTCAAGTTACTGCAGAGAAAATATAAAAGAAGTCATAAAGTTAATGATGAACAGTATATACAGAAGAAGCAAAGCATATTAGTTATCTAATGCATTGTAATAAACTAATACAAAACCTGAAAGCTTAAAGCAAGTTATACTTATTATCTCTGAATTTCCATGGGTCAGGAACTTAGGAACAGCTTATCTGGGTGGTTAGGGCTTAGGGTCTCTAAAGAAATTGTGCTCAAGATATCAGCTAGGGCTTTAGTCATTGGAAGGCTTGATTGGGGCTGCAGAAGTTGGTTCCATGATGACTTTCATGACTGTTGGCAGGAAACCTCACTTCTTTTGTGGTTGTTGGAAGACCTCATTTATTTGACACATGAACTTGTCCATGAAGCTGTCTGAGTGTTCTCACAAAAGGTCAGCTAGGTTCCTCTAGAGCAAGTGATCCAAAGGAGAATCCATGATGCTTTCTACGGCCTAATCTCAGAAGTTCCACACTATTTCTGCCCTATTCTATTTGTTAGAAGTGAGCTCCTAAGTCCAGTGTATGCCCAAGGGGAGGAGAACTAACATTGACCTTTTGAAGAGAAGAGTGTCAAAAAATTTGCGGGCTTATTTTTAAACCAAAACACAAAGCAAGCTATTGGTAAAATTCACCTATAAGAGAATATTTTGGAATTTCAGTATCATACTGTATAAATGAGCAATTAATTTTGTGTGCCCTTTGCTGACATTTTGCTTTAAAGTTTAATCAAACCCCATTTGTCATAGAACCAATATGTATACAGTTGAGCCATGAGTGACACAGATTTGAACTGCACAGTTCCACTTATATGTGGATTTAAAAAAAAATACAGTACTAAAAGGCATTTTCTCTTCCTTATGTCTTCTTAATAGCATTTTCTTTTCTCACACTTACTTGATTATAAGAATATACTATATAATAGAGATAACATGCAAAATAGGTTTTAATCGGGGCGCCTCGGTGGCTTAGTTGGTTAAGCGTCCGACTTTCGCTTAGGTCATGATCTCGCGGTTCGTGGGTTCGAGCCCCGCGTCGGGCTCTGTGCTGACAGCTCAGGGCCTGGAGCCTGTTTCAGTCTGTGACTCCCTCTCTCTCTGACCCTCCCCTGCTCACGCTGTCTCTCTCTCTCTCTCTCTCTCCTAGAAATAAATAAAACATTAAAAAAAAAAAAGAAAGAAAGAAACAGTCTGGCACTTTAAACAAAAATAGGTTTTAATCAATAAGTAATTAATTTTGGGGGGATTCAAAATTTATACTCAGATTTTCAACTTTGCAGGGAAATCAGCATCCCTAATCCTCGCCAATTCCACTTTTGTTCAAGGATAAATTATATAAGAAATAACTGCTGGATAACTTCTCATTTGTTTACTAATGAAAATCTGTGCCATTGAAGAGTCTTGTTTTGTGAATGATTATTTTATATACTCTGGTGTAGGTTGTCTTAGAATAAATACTGAATGTTACGCCAGTTATATATGCAGAAGGGAAGGGCATCCTAGAGAAAAAAAAAAGTTTGCCCTTGATCACAGAGTTCTGTGTTCAAGAATAAAAATGATGGTCAGCCACATTACTGGTAACATTCTTTCAGTTTTGAGAGAAATAGTGGCTTTCTTAATATAACCAAATTGCAGCTGTTGATTTTAAGTATCTTCTTTTGGCAAAGAAAATGGCAGTCATGTCAAATGTTGTCTTTTCATACACAAGAGCACTTGCAGTCAGGGGAAGTGGTACTTGCATGAATTTTTACTGAATGATGAATGAGATTAAAACATTTTAATGAAGTTATTGTTTCTGGTTACAATTGTTTCTATAAGTGGCTTTCTTAAATGGGGTAATCCAAAATGAAAGTATAGTAGCTAAGACTTAGGGTTCTGGAGTCGGGTTTCTTGGGTTCAAGCCCCAGCTGGACCACTCAAAAACTACATGATTTTAGAAGTCATTTCAAACCTCTGTGACTCAATTTTATTACCAGCGAATAAAGTTTATAAAAGTACCTACCTCAAAGAATTGTCCTAAGGATCACATTGCATAATGCACATCAAATGCTTATGCTGCCTGGCATGTAGTCGTCATGCAATAAATATCAGATATTTTAACAAGTGTTATATCCTGAACATGTTATTTCAGAGCAAAACATCATGAACTTGAGTTATCCTATAAAAAAGTTCTTAGAAAGTTATACTTGTGATGAAAAGAGCTCAGTCACCATTTTGACCCTTTCTCAACTCATAATGCTTTATTTTAATTACCTATGAACAGAATCTATAACCTGTCATTACATATATTTTAAACCCATATTCACAAGCATCAGTAGAGTATAAAGAAATACTTGGCTTAGTCCAGTGCAACCAAACGGTGCATTAGGAATCCTTAATTCCTCTCTCCCAACATAAATCCCTCACCTCTCCAGATCTGTAGTAAATGTGCTTATCAGCTTAAAGAGGAGTTCTGTAACTAGTTTATAGAGAGAGATCTATCCCCAATTTCTGGTCTGTGTTCAAGTATAAGGTCCATAACTACCTACTAAAACCATAAACTGTGAACTAGAATTTTCAAGCTTAGCCGTATTAGAGAATAAGGGGGAAATGATTGGAAGAGGAAATTGACCTTTGGATTGAGCTATTTGTGTTTAGCTGGCTATAGATATTTTGATGAAATGTGTCAGCAATATTTTCTTTCCTTCAATTATGAAATAGCAATTTTTATTTTAAAATGTGCCTTTTAAGTTAAAAATTTTAAGTCTTTAAAAAAAAATTCTTCTCAGATTGATGTTTTTTTCATGAAATACCCTAATGGGCAAACACCCCCAACTCTCACAAAAGTTGAAAGTTTGAGTGATTTCGCTATAGTCAGAGACATGCTAGGGAGGCGGTATACACACAAGAGCCATAACACAAAGTAGACATTTCAAGTGGTGGAGGTTTGGAGCATCGAAAGAATATGCCAAGAAGATGAGGCCAGTCTAGAACAGATTTACAGAGCAGGTGGAATCTGAACATTGGAGGAGGTGTGGAACTTTTTGACATATATAGATGGGAGTAGAACTTTACAGGCAAGGAAAACAATGTATGCAGTAGCATCACAGTAGGAAGACTTTGGGCATGTTTAAGGGACAGCAGCTAGAATAGTCTGAGTAGAAAAAAAGGATGTGAGATTAAAGAGATCCTGACTAGACCCACACTATGAGGTCCATTGAACTTGGCACCAGTTCAATCCAACTCCCAAGATATCCTCTTATAAACTATATTTAGAAATAATATGAAAAGGTAAGAGAGTGGGAGAAAGTCATCCTAAAAAGCATTAAGAGGGGGCAGGCTTATTTCTTTGCTTTATTTCTGTATTTGAGTTTAATGTTCTGTATCACCAAGACACACATTTCTGCCCTTCTGAAAAAGAATCCATGAAGGATGTCTTTCTCTGTCAGAAAGAGAAACCTTTCTTTGTATAATAAAAGTGGTGTGAGGGAATCATTAGTTAAATTGTCATGGTGTTGTTTTTGCCATGAAATGGCAGATTTACTGGCCTTCACTCTTGGTATTTATGACTGTGATGGGGCAGACAACCAAAGTGGATATATATCTCCATGACTTTGAGTAAAATTCAAAAGTCATTTCAGCTGTTTGGGTTAGTGAATGGAATGCTATTCAAGAAATGTAAACAAAGGCTTTATTCAATCATCTCTGTTAAAAGTTTTATCGGTTACTTAATTTTGTGAATACAGAGAAACCTATTCCTATAAAAAAAAAAAAAACCGATTTCTCAAACATGTGCTCTCTTTTCTTCCTTTGTCTGTCATTGCCCAGCTACCTGGCTTTATTCTCTGTGAAGAAAAAGACTTGACCTTACCATTTTATTGCTCCAGGGAAATTCATTCTTCCATTTCTGTTGGGTTAACCACCATTAAAAGTTGTGATTTACAGCCTTCCCCACTCCCCAGCCCCCAGAATGTGGAAGTTGGACAATGCCAGGTAAATGCTTAAACTCTTTCTCTTTCACCTGTTTTCAGAAGAAGGAATATTCTTGGGGAAAATGTAGACTTGGGTGAAACATAAGACTACTACTCATTGGTGTGCCATTTTGAGTAGAGGGATGTGACATGCCTGAGGATGTACATGGTATACATATGGAGCAGTGTGGAAGAAAGAGAAACTGCATAGTTAAGAAACTAAGCCAGGGTAGCACGGATGAGAGGGTGACAGCTCTTTAAGATTAGATGCTTGAAGTAACCTTAAAAATATCAGGGTGCTGGACAATAAGAGAAGGCAGGGACTTTGTTAAGAGTTGCTGTGACCTCCATGTCATCCTGACGTCCTCTACTCCCTCATTTGCCTTTCCTCTCTCTCTGGGAACTCCCTAAATGCTAATGATGATTTCCTCAGAGTACACTGACTAAGGGATTGTTGACAGACCACATATTTCGACAAATTCCTCAGATATGAAAAGCAAATGGAAACATGACCATGAGTGAAAGAAGTAGAGAAAACCCCAACCTAAGAGTCTCATAAGGACACAGCTCAGGAGGACATTTTCCTTCTCAGGAGAATCTCCAGGACACTGTCAGCGTGACAGCAGATGGGGCAGAGCTGGAGAAGAAGCGAAAACAGTGGATCTTAATACAAAACCTTCTCTGTCTCTCCCTGGCAGAGCCAGTAGCCAATTAAGTGTTTGGCTCTAAACAGAACAACAACTAAACCCCAGGGCTCTCCTTTCTGAAGAAGTTCAACAGACTGTACACCATCGAGTGAAAAATTAGGAAAATTCGTATAGTTGCTGGTTTCCAAAGAAAGACTTCTTTTTGGCTTCTGGAAGGCTCCTCCAACACATACAAGCATGTGTGCACACACAACACGCACATACTCCCCACAAGACAAACACATACTGTAGCATACTATACGACTGATCATAAATACTGATCATACATACTGATCATACTATAGCAATGTTGTCCATCTACAAGCTGCACTCCTACAGCCATGGAGTTTGCTGGCAACATTCCTGCATTCATAACATACACCAACAACCAGGGGCTATCAGTTACTCCATAAAAACTTTCAGCGTGAATGAAAAGATCAAGCTAAACAAAAATAAAAACTGACTGGGAGGAAACAGATAATATAGGAAACAAAGAAGAACTTAAAAAAAAAAAACAACTTCTTTTCCTAAGAGAAATTTGAGAAAATATTACATCCATCAACCAAGAACAGAAGGCTATGAGAAAGGGACAATCAGAGAATAAGAAACAGCTCTCAGAAATTCAAAAAGTATTTGGGGCGCCTGGGTGGCTCAGTTGGTTAAGTATCTGACTTTGGCTCAGGTCATGATCTCATGGTTCATGAGTTTGAGCCCCATGTCAGGCTCTGTGCTGACAGCTCAGAGCCTGGAGCATGCTTTGGATTCTATGTCTCCCTCTCTCTCTCTGCCCCTCCTCTGCTCACACTCTGTGTCTCTCTCTCTCAAAACTAAACATTTTTAAAAAATTAAAAAAAAGAAATTCAAAAAGTATTTAATTACAAAAAAAACCCCACCAGATTCAAAGAAGAGAGTGAAAAATTAAAGGCAAGATACTCTCCCAGAACATACTATAAAGAGAGAAAGAGAAAAATTAAAGAAAAGAAACAAATGTGATGAGATTTTCCAAAATGAAGAGAACTAAGGAAATGAAGGTCAACATGTATACACAAAAATTGTAAGATACACATTTTCTGACCTAAATACAGATATTCTTCAGTTGGAAAAATTTCCAATTGAAATGGCTATCCTAGATGTATTTTCTCTCCCTCCCTCCCTCCATCTTCCTCCCTCTCTCTTCCTCTTCCTCTCCCTCTCCTTCTACCTCTCCCTCTCTCCCCCCCTCTCCTTCTCAATCCTTCTCCCTCCTTCTCTCCCCCCTCTCCTTTCCTCCCTTTCAATCCCCCTTTTTCTCTCACCACTCTTCCCCCCATCTCTTCTCCCAGCTCTCTCTTTCTCTTTCTGTCTCTCCCCACTAAATAAGTGAGGTAAGTTAAGCCCTAACTTCTCATAGGAAGAGGTTAATAAAATAAATAAAGTATGAAAATAGTAGAATTAAACCCAGTTAGATTTTCCTATTGGGAAAGGGATGTTCACTGGGTAGGGCAGGTTGGTAGACAAGTATTTTAGGTTATGGTTCGGTTTTGTTTTCTATGTTATTTCATTTTTTTTAAATTGGGTGTATGTTTACATTGATTTTTTTGTTAAGTTACACATATTTAGGGGCACCTTGGTGGCTCAGGTTGGTTAAGCATCTGACTTTGGCTCAGATCATGATTTTATAGTCCATGATTTTGAGCCCCACATTGGGCTTCTGTGTCTCTGTCTCTCTCTCTACCCCTCCCTAGCTCATGCTCTATCTCTTTCTCTCTCAAAAATAAATAAATATTTAAAAATAAAAATGTAATACATTTAAATATGAATTGTAGACTGTGCACCTCCTAGGACAAATACTTGATTAAAATTGTAAAGTGGATGAAGAAAATCCTAAGAATCACAGCCTCTCATTCTCCAACCCTTTCCCCAAACTGTTAGGGGTCAGTCACTTGCTTTCCTTCCTTCCATCTCCATTGAGGTCCCCAGGATCTCTCTGTCTACAATCTGATCTCAAGACAAGATTCAAAGTTTAATTCCCAAACATTAATCTTTGAACAGTGATCCAAGCCTTAAATTCAGAGTCTTAGGTATAGAAAGAACAAGCTGTGTTTGCTGGAGTCCTTAACGTCACATTGACCCAGTATGTTGAGGTCAGCCCTGACTAATGACTTAGTTCAGAACAGAGCAGCAACCAGGGAGATGACAATTAACATTATTAGTCACTTGTTTGGTGACAGAAGCTCTTATTCTGCTGATCCATTGGTATGTTCAGAAGGTCCATGAATTTCCCCAAATTGAGCCCTAATTCTTTATTTTTTCTATCTATATGGGTTCCTCCCTTCCCCAGGAGAAAGTCCATAGCCACATGAAAATCTCATAGGACTTCTCAACTTGAAAATGTACAAGCACTTTTGACATAAATGTCCCCATTAATCCTCTCCCCAAACTTTGAGGCAATGAAAGAAGAGAAATAACATTTATTGAGCATGTACAGCGCTTTTATATTTATTGCTTAAATTTTCTAAAACCCCCATGCAGTCCCTGTTGCTATTCCCATTAAACAAGGTCAAAATAGCAGGGATCAAGTTAGTATTCAAACTCATGTCTGTGTAGTTGGAAGACCTATGCTCTCTCTAATATACCGTGATGCCTCCTTGTCTATTCATTGAGTTATTAAATAGTTAAATGTTTTTCCACTGGAGGGAAACAGGGGGTTTCATGGAGAAGGCCTATGTCTTTGCTCTAATGATTTGCATAGCAAGAAAGATGACCCGTAGACTGTTCCCACTTCTCCATGGGATTAAAGTGCAGTGATGTGAGAATTCAGGAATCTCCTGCATGAACAAGCAGCTGAAAGGCCTGCAGACCAACAGTTCTTGAGCTACTGGCACCACTTGCTTTCCATGTATAATCACATAAATGTTCACACTCTATAAAACTACAGAAGGAAACAAGAACGGAAAAAGTGGTGACAAACTGAAGACACAGTCCGTTTATTAAACACACACAGACACACACACACACACAACTAAAAAAATCAAGACTCCAGACGTCTATGTTCATCATTAAACACAATTAAAATGGAGTTGCCAAAAACAAAAAATGAAGTTGCCAAATGGGCCTGAAATTTCAATGGTGCCCACTTAGCAAACACAGCATCAACTGCCCCAAATACATTGCTGGGCACCTGTTTTGTATTCGAGGTGGCTAGTCACTCATTTACACCATCTGAGCTAGTTTTTCTTACCACCTCTGTTCTTTAAGAAATACTGAAAGCAATTAGTTTGATGACCTGGAAAACCACTCTTAAAATCCCCACAACATTTGGTAAAAAGAGCACAAGAAAACCTCTCCAACTGATAAATACCTAATTTACAACTAGCAACCCCATGTGTTCCTCCTTCTCTTGGCAAAGTAAATGGATTTGTAGTCATAGAAGAACTCTTTTTTTTAAAAAAAAAAAAAAAAACAGTATCAGATTCTGAGAGTAGGTTTATTTTGTAGTTCTCAAGCTTTTAGACAATTTACATGACACTATGGAAATTCAACTTTCAGTTGGCTGGCAAATCAACATATTACCTGTAAATTTAGGATACTGATGAGTTTTAAAACTATCTTGTATATCCTATTATGTCAAGCAGCATGATATTTTTTTTTCTGCAATTTTATTATAGGTGGTTCTTCTTGCTCTTGGTATTACCTGGGATAGGAAGCTCATCTCCTTCTAATTATTTGTAAAAGAGATCTTTGTTGGAGAATGAGGGCTCTTTTTATACTGGGAATCAGGCATGGTCACCCATATCTTGCAGATATTGGTTAAGCAGCCCCACAGATGTCTATGCACAAAGGAAGGGTCTTGTGGGAAAAACTCATCTAAAGGAAAAAAGTAGAGGAATATAAATTTGGTCCAAGGTTAGTGACATAAATACCCCTTGTGATGCCTGCCCATCCCATGTCTCTAAGACAGTTTTCTTCATCTAAAACACTGCTCATGCTATTTCTTAGAAATTTTACTTCCATATCTGCTATTAAGGCAATGGACCATGTGATCTATAACTACCATTAATTGAACCAGGGCTGACCACCTGGCCCAAATTGACCCATTTGGTTGTCTCCCCCAGCAAACTAGGTGTCATTCAGAGACTGGCTAATCTTTGTTGAATACTTGGAAAATTAGTGTCAACTGGGGCAGACATTCTCTACCCTGTGCATAGAGAAACAATGAAAGCTGGCCTCAAAATGAATGAAGCAAATGACTAAAAGAAAGGTCTGTGGCTCCAGAGAGTTTCTGCCTTGACTCCTGACACTTTTGGATGTTCTCGTTGTAATTCCTTATAAAACTTGAATATATCCTCTTAAAATACCCCTGTGTCCATACAATAAGTTTTTCATTTTCTCCTTAAGCTCACTGGAGTTAGTTGTGGTACTTTCTGGTCATTTGTCTAATTCCTGGGGAGAGGGACAGCAGAGTAAATGGAAAGAAGAGAGGGAGGAAGAAGGGAGACAGGAAAGAAGGTTATCTAGAAAATATTGAGATCATAAGTCTGTATCACAGAGAGTGGCATAAAATGACCATGAGCCCTCCCTAATTGCTGTAATTGTTAAACCACATTTAGTCTCAAGGGGACCTAGCAGACTGAACCTAAGAGAAACCATAGTCATTGGAAACCTGGAAGTAGCTGAAGAAAACATCACAGCCTCTGTGATAGAGACCTCAGTGGGTCCTTTGAATAATGAGGCTACCGTGGTACCTTTGGTGACATCAGTAGTCAACCAGAGACAGAAAATTATAGATATGTTATGGATTCTTAGAAAAGAAGAGCTGGTTCTCAAAGACACATGTGATATTCCTTGGAGACTCCCAGAAACGCTTGGGGGAGAGAAGCTTGGAGTCTCCATCCATCAGGTTGGGATGTAGCCATGGAAACACTATTTTGTTACAGTTACTTGGACCCATTTTCAACCTTCAGACCAGAGTACCCTGGCATAACTTGGGGTGTATGTATATATATATATACATATATATATATATATATATATATAAATTCAATTACTGAAAAGTACCTGCTGGCCTCTAGCTTCTTATAACCCTATTATAATTATTGTTATTATTATTATTATTATTATGTATAACTCTAGAGGATAGTCATTTGATAGCCATTCAAATATGTAAGACAGTTATGGATTCTTCCCTGAATGTGAGATCCCACAATTGACACCCATGTTTTATCTTAGTGACTTCACCATTTGCTTCTGACCTGGAGTCCATATATCAGACATGTCCTACACATTAGAATCACCAAGGGCCTTGCTAAAAGCACAAAATACATGTTCTGGGTACCATCTTAAGATATTCTGATTTAGTAGTTCTAGGATAGGAGCCATGGTTCTCTATTTATAGACAGATGATTCTTATGTCACTGGTCAATCCTGGCATTAATATAGAAGGTTTTGTCTTATTTGATCTCTTGACTCTACAAATATACAATTTGTCAGTTATGTTATGTTCCAAAAGGAAAAGTGTATTCATCTGTTAGAGTCCAATAAAACTGTTTATCGTGTCTTTACCCACGTTCTATTAGTGCAGCCTTAGCATTGCATGGGATTTTTATCAGTCTCCGTTGATTTATCATGACTTTGCATTAAATTAAAATTCATCTGTTTTCACATGAATGACTTTTGGTCTATTCCTTCTGTACTTGTGCAGTTTATATTTTGAACCTAAAAGGAACAGTTTATATTTCCTTTTGATATTACATCTTAATTTGATTCACAAAGATCTTTCAGATTTATCAGGAGTTTAAGCAGTATATGTGCTATCCTTTCCAGGTCTGTATTACATTCAAATTATAGAGGTATACTTTCTATGGCTTCATATAAATTAATAGGAATTTTGTATAGGTTAGGATCAAGAGCACAAGATTCTGGAACTTTTTTAGAGAAAGGCTTGTACAAAACCATGGCATTAGTTTCATGTTGCTGCTTTAACAAATTGCCACAAGCTTAGTGGCTTAATACAAAACAAATTGATCATCTTCTAATTCTGGAGGTCAAAAGTGGGACTACATTCTTTGTGGAGGCTTGAGGAGAGAATCCATTTCCTAGATTTTTGCAGCTTTTGCAGGAGGCTGCCTACATTCTTTGGCCCTGTGGCTCCTACATTGTTTGACTTTTTGCTTCCAAGCCAGTAGTAGCCATCTCTATGCCATCTCTCTTGTTCTGATTCTTTAGCCTTCTTTCCCATTAAAGAAACTTTTGATTACTTTGGATCCTAGATAATCCAGGATAATCTCCTTTAAACTCAGATGTTTAGCAACTTTGATTCTATCTGCAACCTACATTGCCCCTTGCTGCATCACGTAACATATCCCCAAGTTCTGGGGGTTCGGGTGAGGGCTTTGGGATTCTGCCCATCACCAGCCTCTCTGGTAACATTTCTCTGAGGTCATTAAACCTTTCAAACTGCAGACCCTGTTCCCATGTAGTGACCCCTCATCCCATGTGCAACAAAAGGGAGCTGTTATTGAACGCCTTTTAGAGATAAAGAATCTGAAGCTCAGAGACTATGAAAGCCCCCTTCAGGTAAAAGTTACTAAGTGATGGGAGAGCCTGGGTGGCTCAGTCGGTTGGGCATCTGACTGCAGCTTAGCTCATGATCTCACAGCTCGTGAATTCGAGCCCCACATTGGGCTCTGTGCTGACAGCTTGGAGCCTAGAGCCTGCTTCTGATTCTGTGTCTTCCTCCCTCTCTGCCCCTCTCCCACTCATGCTCTGTCTCTTTCTCTCAAAAATAAATAAATGTTAAAAAAAATTTTTTAAGTTACTAAGTGATAGAATCAGACCAGATCCTGCATGTTGGATTGCTGGCCCAGGGATCTTTTTTTTTTTTTTTTTTTTTTTAATGTTTATTTCCAGGAGAGAGAGAGAGACAGCGTGAGCAGGGAGGGTCATAGAGAGAGGGAGTCAAAGACTGAAACAAGCTCCAGGCTCCAAGCTGGCTGTCAGCACAGAGCCCGACGCAGGGCTCGAACCCACAAACGCGAGATCATGACCTAAGCAAAAGTTGGATGCTTAACCGACTAAGCCACCCAGGCGCCCCTTGGCCCAGTGATCTTTACAATCATTTAAGCAGCTGTGAATCCACCTAATGTCCTATCATCTAAATTTAATTTTTCAACATTCTCTAGAGAGCCCATGTTACATCTTTGTGGCAGCTACTTTTATTTTCCTGTCATTTATTGATTTTTTTAAAGAATTTGAAGACAACTAGGGGCGCCTGAGTGGTTCAGTTGGTTGCGTCTGGCTTTGGCTCAGGTCATAATCTCATGGTTGGTGGGCTCAAGCCCCACATCGGGCTCTGTGCTGACAGCTCACAGCCTGGAGCCTGCTTCAGATTCTATGTCTCCCTCTCTCTCTGACCCTCCCCTGATCACACTGCCTCTCCCTCTAATTAATTAATTAATTAATTTTTAAAAAATAATTTGAAGACAACTAAATGGCCAGTCACAGTGGACCTTTCATGCAGTTGGATGGTATTGTCTACAGAATCCTTCCAACCCAATAGAAGCCGAATCTTCTTACCACTGAATGATGGAACTGAAACACACGTATTTCACATTTAAAAGCATCAAGGTTCCTGTCTATTGTCTCTCCCTAGAAATGCTGTCTTTCCCCTTGTTGTGTTTCTTCTCTGCATCACTGTTTTCTATTTGCCAACTTGTTGAGCAGTTTTAATTCCCTTCTGCCTCTTAAAAAACTTCCCTTTCTTGGCTTCCTTCCTGTATTATTCCTTCCAACCTATCCCAGAGACCTTCAGCCTATTTAATAAGCTCCTCCATGGAGGCACATACTTCAAGTGCTTTCCTTTTCTCATCTAGCAAAGAGACCAGATTGCATTCACAGCGAGAAATATTGTGCGCTCGAGAGCCCCAGATAGGAAGGCACAAACAGCTGCAGCAGCCACAGCAATGTTATTGTTCTTGCATATTGAGGGCATGGGGCTCGGTAGGTCATATCACCCCCATTTGGTAGCACTTTCCACCATTGGCCATCCCTTTCCACATTTCTTCATTTTGGAACCTGCATTTCGTTTCTCTTTTTTTGCTTTCCTTTTTCCTCTGCTGCCCCTCCATGTGACCATCTCTCAAGGTCCTACACCCGTCTTTCCTTTTTAGTCTGTCCATCTCTGAGATTTCATCTCTTCTCATGATGTCTCCTTCATTCTAGTCCTGGGTTAGAGACTCCCTGGAACATTCTGCTTTTGATGGAAACGTGACACACTGCAGCAGGAAAACTTGGCCAGGCCCATATGATTTGTTCTCCTGAATTCATTCTCCTATAATTTTGTCACAGTTACTCATGTAATGTCTTTGTTTCCCCCCTCCTCCCTACCTGTAATAATTTCTCCCCAAATATAGCTGTTACTTCCTCCCCTGCCTCCACAGTGTCTGCTGCATTTGGTCATTTCCTCTGCTATCATCCTAGCTCAAAAACTTATTATATGCTGCATGATTGCAATAATCTAACTCAGTGAGTCTCATCCCTGGTTGCACATTAGAATCACCTGGGGGAGCTTTTAAAAAAAAATCTTGTCTGGTCCCAGCCTTAGAGATTCTGATTAAATTGGGCTGGGGTGGGGCCCAGTATTGACATTTTTAAAAATAACTTCTCTCCCCACCCCCTGCCCAGGGGATTCTAATATGCAGCTAGGACTGACAACTACCCGCTAACCTTCAATTTCTCCCCATCTTCAATCCATTTTGCATGTGAGATAATGATTCTAAATGATTCTTTCTTCATATACACCCACTCAAAAGCTTTAATTCATTAGCACCTCTGAGATGATTTTCAAATTCATTCATTAGCTTAACTTCTGCCAACCCAAACTCTAGTCCCCGTCTACCGTATTAGCCTGATTCCATGATCCACTAAGGTTTCATCTCCTCAACCTGCCTTGCAATTTCTTGCCTTCATGCACTGTTGACACTCCTTCACTGTACCCATTCCTGACTTCTGAGAATATGCTCAACATTTCTATATTTCCAGCCCAAAGCTTTTCTCTATTTTGCCATGTGATCACATTTTCCCCTAAAATCCAAATCATTTTCAGTTAATGCTAGACCACAGGTACCTTTCACCAGAGCCTGGTTGAAAATTCAAACTTTTGCAATAGACAGACAGGTTGAACTTCTAGTTTCTCTGATTCTTCCCTTGTGACTTTGGGGTGTGATGAAATCTCCCTGAGTTTTGTTTCTACATATGTTAAATGAGGGTACCCATCTCTTCTACTTTGCTAAGAATTAAGTTAAGTGAAATTAATATGGAAAATGCCTTGCACATCAGAAGTGCAATATATATATATATAAATCTGATTGAAAACGTGTCTTTTTTATAGCATAGCTTTAGAAAGAGGTATAAAAACACCTTGAAGTATTTTTAAATGTTTACAATTCACTAGGTATCATTCTAATGTCATTCAGGGTCCCTAAATATCTTGAAATTTGGTCCATCCTCCAAAAAATGAATGTTCATATAATCCTTGCCAAAATAGACCAGTAACATGAGGTGGAATTAATTCTTTTCAGGCCACTTGCCTGATTTTTGTGTATTCCTTGTCCAGGATAGCACTGGCAACTGGTGCATTACTTATCTGAATACACCTATGATTAAACTCTGTGCAATCATATTTCCAATTGGATTACAGAAGGAATACTCAGGGTTTGACTTAGGTCACTTCAGAGATCGGCACATCTTATTTCGTGAGGTTTTTAGTCACAAAAGGTCTAGTTTAAGCTATTTCTCTTTTCTAATCTATTTCTACTAGGATTTTCTCTCCTTTTCTTCTGCCATTTTCTCCTAATCCCTATCAGAAGAGCTGATTCTGAAAGGCTAATCCAGAATCAGTTTGCCTTTTAGAAAAATAAACATTATAACAATAGACAGGAAAATTCCAGATGCCAGAAGCAACCAATCCTAAAATGATGCATACACTTTTATGGACTGAATTGTGTACCCTCTCCTCCTGCTCAAATTCCTACATTGAAGCACTGACCTCCACTGTAAGTACATTTGGAGATAAGTTCTTTAAGGAGTTGGATGAGGCTAACTGAGGTCATAAGGGTGAGGCCCTAATTCTGTAGGATTGTTATTCTTATAAGAAGAGAAAGAGACCCCAGAGATCTCTCCTGCTCACAGAGGAAAGGTCACAGGAGAACATAGTGAGTAGGCTACCACCTGGAAGACTGGAAGAGAGAACTCACCAGAAACCACCCATGACAGCACCTTAATGTTGGACTTTCCAGCCTGCAGAATTGTGAGAAAATCAGTTTCTGATGTTTGAGTCACTCAGTCTGTGTAATTTTATTGTCGTAGACTAATACACACATCTGTAGTCATGTTGATACACACACAACAAATGCACAAATTTCACAACCTTATTTTCTGGGAGGAAAACACTGAATTTCTTCTTTCCCCTTCACTGCCTATCAGCCACCGTTGTTGGTCCTGGCCTGGCTTCCTTGACTCCGTCACTGTGACCCTAACATTTTTAGCATTGACCACAGTAAACTTTAACAATCCCATATATAAAGTTTTCCTATTAAACCTAGAGTACAATGAGGACACAGCCATCCATAACCCTGTGGAAAGTTTTTCTCAACTGCTACGTTTTTCCAGGCAACTCACTGTTAACCCTGTAAGCACTGGCTCCTTATGATCCTTTGAGGAGTTTCTGAACTCCAGAATCTTTCCAAATATGCTACATGCTTCCATGTCATCTTCAGCATTAGATGAAACCTATTTCCATCTCGGTCACTTGACGTCATTACTGCAATGTGCCAATAATGGAACTATAGACATACAGAAGTAGATGTTGGATATTTGTTTTTTTGTTTCCAGTGTGATTAGGATACAGTGTTATGCTAATATCAGGTGTACAATATGGTTGATTCAACAATCCTGTACATGACTCAGTATTCATCATGACAAGTGCGTTCCTTAATCACCTTCACCTATTTTACCTTTTCCACCACCCACCTCTTCTCTGGTAACCACGAGTTTGTTATCTATAATTAACTGGGCTTGTTTGTTGGTCTCCCCTTTCCTTAATTGTTTTGTTTCTTAAATTCCACATATGAGTGAAATTATATGGTGTTTGTCTTTCTTTGACAGGCTTATTTCACTTAGCATTATAGCCTCCAGATCCACCTATATTGTTGCAGACAGCAAGATTTTATTCTTTTCTATGACTGATGATATGCCATTATATATATATGTGGGGGGTGTGTATACATACACATACATACATATATACATATACCACATCTTTTTTATCCATTCATCTATAGATGGACACTTGGACTCCTTGTAAACATAGGGCTACATATATCTTTTCAAATTACTGTTTTCATATTCTTTCCATAAATACTCAGTAGTGGAATTACTGGATCATACTGTGTTTCATTAATATGTTGAGGAACCTCTATACTATTTTCCACAGTGACTGCACCAATTTGCATTCCCATCAATGGTGCAAGACGATTCCTTTTTCACCACATACTCACCAACATTTTGTGTTTCTTGAGTTTTTTATTTTAGCCATTCTGACAGGTGTAAGGTACTTTTCTTTGGGGTTTTATTTGCATTTCCCTGATAATGAGTGATGTTGGCTATCTGCATGTCTTCTTTAAACATCTGTTCATGTCTTCTGCCCATTTCTTATTAGATTATTTATTTTTTGGTGTTGAGTTATATAAATTCTTTATGTGTTTTAGATACTAATCCCTCATCAGATATGTAATTTGAAAATATCTTCTCCCATTAATAGATAGCTTTTTTTTTTAGTGGTTTCCTTTGCTGTGCAGAACTTTTTAAATCATTTTTTAAAGTAGTCTCCATGCCCAGTGTGGAGGCCAATGCAAAGCTTGAACTCATGACCCCGAGACCAAGACCTGAGCTGAGATTAAGAGTTGGATCCCAACTGGGGCATCTGGGTGGCTCAGTCAGTTAAGCATCCAACTTTGGCTCAGGTCATGATCTCACGCTTCATGAGTCTGAGCCCCACATCGAGCTCTGCACTGACATCTAGAAGCCTGGAGCCTGCTTCAGAGTCTGTGTCTCCCTCTCTCTCTGACCCACCCCCAACCCGCTTGTGCTCGCTCTCTCTCTCATTCTCAAAAATAAATAAACGTTAAAATTTTTTTAAAAAGGAGTTCAATGCCTGACTGAGCCATGCAGGCACCCCCCCTTTTTTTTCAGAAGATTTTATTTTGATTTAATCTTAATAGTTTATTTTTGCTTTTGTTTCCCTTTTCTCAGGAGACATATCTAGAAAGAAGTTGCTATTACCGCTGATGACAGAGAAATTACTGCCTGTGCTCTCTTCTAAGACTTTTATGGTTTCAGTCTTACATACAGGTCTTTAATACATTTTGAGTTTATTTTTGTGTATAGTGTAAGAAAGCAGTTCAGTTTCATTCTTTCACATGTTAACTGTTCAGTTTTCCCAACATCGTTTGTTAAAGAGACACTCTTTCTCCCATTTCATATTCTTGCTTTATAATCTTTTGTTAAAGAGTAATTGCCCATGCAATTGTGGGCCTATTTCTGGACTCTCTATTCTGTTTCATTGATCTATGTGTCTGTTTCTGTGCCACTACCATGTTGTTTTGATTCCTGCAGGTTTGTAGTGTACCTCGAAATCTGGGATTGGGAAATCTCTAGATTTGTTCTTCTTTTTCAAAATTGCCTTGCCTATTCAGTTAGATGTTTGATTTTTAATTGCAAGTTCTTATGTAGCACTTATTATACATCAGTGACTGCTTTAATTCATTTGCACATATTAACCCATGCAATCATCAAAACTATAAGTTTAAAGTGCTATTATCTTCCTCATCATACAGACAAGGAGACTGAAGCACTAAAAGGTCCTTAAGGATAGTAAGGGCAGAAGCTCAGCTTTGAAATGAGGCTGAGCTAGCTCTAGAGTCCATGCACTCAATTTGTGATTACTTTCATTGCCTCTACTGAAGACTGGGTTGTGAATTCAACAGAGGACAAATACACCGTGACCCTAGAGTCTACTTTCTTGCAAAATACTTTGATGTCAGCTAATATTTAGATGGTTGACTATTTTCATAAATGTCATGCAAAGATAATACAGGTAAAGTGGCTTTGAGGAAGTTCATGGAAGTGGATTTCTACAAAACAGAAAAGTAATTCAGAAGCTGGAACAGCCCTCTGCCCAGTGGAGGTCATAGTCTGTAATATCATTGTCTTCTGAATTTTTATATGGATTCTTTGGCTTATCAGGGCAACTCAAATCTTATCTATAATTGCAGCATGCCTAATATGCTGGGTCACATTGATTGGTGTGCTGTGCAATGGGCAGCTCAGAACTTTTAAAATGCCGCATTGCCGTAGGGCCCCTGGGTGGCTCAGTCAGTTAAACATCCAACTTTGGCTCAGGTCATGATCTTGCAATTTGTGGATTCGATCCTTGCATTGGGCTCTGCATTGGCAGCTCAGAGCCTGGAGCCTGCTTCTGATTCTCTCTCTCTCTCTCTCTCTCTCTCTCTCTCTCTCTCTCTGCCCCCCACCTGCTCATGCTCTGCCTCTCTCTCACTCTACCTCTCAAAAATAAATAAACATTAAATTTTTTAAAAAATACCACAACTGCCTAGCACTCAGATCTTGGTTTCTGATACTGTTCTCCTGTAAGAGGAACCAGGGTTCTTTGGAAAAAAAGATTGAGTCTAGGACTGGGGCAGTAAATATATAGGATAAACCTGAAGCACCTTGTTGTGCTAGAAAGTAGAAAAATACTAAGAACAAAGCAAAACAACAAAAGCACCCCCCCACACACATACACACAGTAATTAGGAAATGTCAAAGAGATATAGGAACCAACTCAAAAAGCTCCCAATAGCCAAAGCTGATATATTTGTACAACAAAATAAATAAAGCAGTATTATATTTATAACCAAAAGTATAAAATAAATATGAATAACTCCATTGTGATGAAAATAAATGAGTGAGTAAATAAATAAGTGGTAAAAGAGAAAATTTTCCTATTTGGAAAAATTCCAAGTAAATTGTATGGATAGTTCACCCCACAGGAGATTGAGTATAACTCTACTCCTTAACTATGGATTGTGCACAGTGATTTCCTTCCAAAGAGTATGATATTGAAAGAATGACTTCACAGTGGAGAAACTGGACAAACATGAACTCATCCAGCTGATCAGGGTCGGCGTTTACAGTAATAAGTCATAGTGATAGCCCATACCATGGGTAAGTGTGATGAAGCTAACCTTTGTGATCTTCCCGCCAAAACACATTATCCCACTCCCTCATTCTAAGCATGTAAAAACATCAGACAAATCCCACTTGAGGGTGGGATTCTGCAAATTATCTAGCCAGTACTTCCCAAAACTGTGAAGGTCATTAAAAAGGAAAGTCTGACAAATGGTCACAACCAAGAGGAGCCTATTGTAGATAGCATTCTGAAATAGAAAGACGCCATTATATAAAAACTAAGAAAATCTGAACAAAGTATGAACTTGATGCAACAATAATGTATCCATATCGGTTCAGTGACAAATGTACTAATGTAAGAGGTTAAAAATAGAGGACGCTAGATGTGAGGTACATGGGTTTTCTCTGTGCTGTCTTCTTATTAGTTCTGTAAATCTAAACTATTCTAAAGTAGGTGCTTTTTTTTTTTAAGAAATCATTTTATAGGGCATCTACTGCTAGGGAAAGTTGCCTGACACGTAGTCACATGACCACCCATGCTTCAGCTCCTACAATTTAGATGTAACTAGCCTGTTTCTACTCTTCCCCTTTACTCTCCCCTCAGGATGCCATGACTTGAATGTAGCCAGCCTCAAAGTTCCTGGGACCCTTGGCTCACAGCCTGTGTTTATCTAGTTTTGATGTCTTCAAGATTAATGATGCAATTAGACACTTAAGTCAAATAAAGTTTGCATTTCTCATAGACTTCCCAACACATTTCTTTATTTCTGGCTCTAATATCACACCACCTTCATTTCCACTCAAGCAAGATGGAGCTCAAACTGTTGGCTACAATTTGATCTAGCTTTCTACTGCCCTGTTTCAGTTTGAAATGCCAGGACCAACCTTTGAAAACTCAGATAAGAGTACTTGGTCTTTTTGAAAAGCTTTGGGTCATGGAAAGGGGTATCCATATAACTCTTTTTCCCTCTTACATCCACTCATGTAATGGACAGTGTTCTAATTCAGCAGGTAGAGGTGTTGGCTGCCCCACGGTATTCCATGATTCAGAGTGCATACACACACACACACACACACACTGCCAAATGCAGGGCATTATCTTTTCTCAATTTTCTTGCCATTCAGGGAAAATTACTCTGCCTACCTCAGTAGCATGACACAACAGAAGGGTACCCATAAGTTGTGAGGAGGGTCACAGGTTACAAAAACAGATGCTTGCCGATTTACTTTTCAGATTGAAAGTGGTATAGATGTAAGATTATCCCTATGTGATCCAGCATTATGCACATCATAGTGGCAGGGGGAGGCCACATATAGTAGCAAACACCCTTACAATGAGCAAGTCAAGGACACTATGATAATTCAGAGGAATTTTATAAAAAATATTGCCTTCAGCTTTGATCCATAGCTTCTAATTTATGGAAATTCCACAATGCAATGGAGGTGGGGCCCCACCTATTCAACAAGCATAGCTCCTGCATTCTAGGTATTTGGGGCTTCTGCACACGACTGTTCCTCTCACTATAGAAAAAGCCCTCGCCATTAGCGATCTCTCTTCTTCTGGCCAAGCACCCACAAAGACGCTCAGACTGTTGCCTTCCTCCTCTCTTCCCTTCAGCCATGCTGGATCATCAATTATGTCCTTGTACTCACATTCATGGTGTGTGTGTGTGTGTGTGTGTGTGTGTGTGTGTGATGTAGAGGCTGGGTGGCTGACAGATTAGCTGTTTGTGTAGAGCAGGCACTTCACATGCCCACGCTGGGCCTCTGTAGGATGCTGAAAGAGTTGCCTGGAGTTGCACTACCAAATCCTGCCTGTTGTTAATTCTAGCTGTGGTAAGTGCTGTCCCCCAGGAGGAAGGGATCCTTCATGCCACATATAAGTGAACATGCTCTACCTTGCAATCAAACACACTTTTCAAAAAGACCAAAAGGAAGTGGCAGGGCCTCAGTAGTCTTGTTTCATCCCTGTCATTTTCACCAGAGGAGGCCCTTCCTGGGAACATCATCCATCATGTGTGTCACAGAGAAACGTTCAAGATTTGATGTTCTAGGTCCCCATATTAAGGTGTAATTGTTTTTCTTTCTACCTAGAATGGAACTGATCTATTATTGAAGGGCTCCACTATTGAGATGGAGATACCTCATTCTTCCCTCTGTGCCTCATCCTCTCTTCTTCACCAGCTTTTTCCTTCTCCACCCACAGAAAACCCATGCACTCTGCACTGTCCTTGCCACTGAATATAATTTCTGAGATGCATCTATCCTGACTCCAGCCATTAGAGTTGCTGTTGATCTCTTTTGTGGGAATTCTTCTTCTCTCAATTCCCCTTTGTAACATCACATTTCCTGCTTTTCTTGGACTTTGCATTCAGTGGTGCTTACCTTTGCATGGATAACCGGCCCAACACAGTGCAATTGGGTCTGTGTCTCCTGGATTTGTTTGTTCTCTGCGAGGTCTTGGAGGGTTGGTTTTATTTGCCACCCAAAACCCTTTCCTGCAAGTTGCTTCTATGGTTGAAACAATTCCAAAATCTGGAGGGTAACATTGTTATCTCCCTTTCCAGATCTGACTTTCTATCTAAAAATGTAAAAGTATTAACTTTTTTAGTTCTGGTACCTAAGAGAGGTCTTGTAATGCTACCTGAGATAAGAGCCATAAAGTTTTTGTTGGCTGATGGCATTATATCCTAGGTGAGCATATCCTATAGCCTAGAAGAATAGCAGGGCACAGAAGGAATAAGATACAAGACAGTTATGATTTTCAGAGGAAACAGGGTAGTTGTGGGCACTTAAAAAATATTAGTCAAATGAGAAAAATGGAGTTAGCAAATGCCTCAGAGTCCCATGAAATTGACCAGGAATTATACTGCCTGTAGTAGAATAGTCTCCAAGGTAGAAAGTAGTCATGAGTCTCCTTTCCTATACAAGGACAGCAAACTCCCAAGACTCAGAACTACAAGAACCCTTGGTCTAAGAACAAACCACATTTCAGTACAGTTGGCTAATGATCACATGCCTTGAAGGCCAACAAAATCATAAATGTAGGTGGACATGAGATTTTAGATTAATTGTGTATTTATTTAGCTATCTGTCTTTGCCAGCTTTCATTTTTCTTCCCCTTGTGGACTTGAGAAATGATCCCTGAGGTCCCTTCAGATTTTTGGATGTTGTGATGCTGAGACATGCTTTATCGGGGCTGCTCACAATTTGCGAAGATCTGTAGTTACTCCCCAACCAGGAGAATGACCTGATCTGAGTT
Organism: Proteles cristata cristata; assembly: GCA_017311185.1. Classification (NCBI taxonomy): domain Eukaryota; kingdom Metazoa; phylum Chordata; class Mammalia; order Carnivora; family Hyaenidae; genus Proteles; species Proteles cristata. The sequence continues at coordinate 424,745 of JAESUZ010003821.1, forward strand.
TATCCTCTACTCTCTGCCCTGCTCAGTCCTCAGTAGATGTACCAGAGGGTAGTGAATGGGCAAGAGAAAGCCATCAGAAGGAAGGAAGAAGAAACAATGCAGACATCCACAAAAAGCAAACTCAGGTCCTACTATAATATTTACAGGACCTGGGGAGAGAATAGAAATAAGCAACAGCCCAACCCCAGTTTTCTTCCCACTCCCTTCAATCCTGCTCTGCCCTGCACTGTTAACAGCCTTTTACAAGTATGTGTGGTCATCCTAACTTGCACTTTCTTCTTTTTTAAAAGCTTTTAAATTTATTTTTGAGAGAAAGAGCACAAGCAGGGGCGGAACAGAGAGAGAGGGAGAAAGAGAACCCCAAGCAGGCTCTGCACTATCAGCAGAGCCCAATGCAGGGCTCAAACTCACACACAGTGAAATCATGACCTGAGCTGAAATCAAGAGTCAGACACTTAGCCGACTGAGCCACCCAGGTGCCCCCCTAACTTGCACTTTCAAGCTCTGTCCACTGTCATTCCCACCCCTTTGTCACTTCTCAAGCCTCCATTTGTGCATGTCATTGGCATAGTCTACCCTAAAGAAGAGGGACCTGGTAGAGAAGACCTAGCAAGAGACCTTCATATGCTGGAACCATGTGGGCAGGGAACTCTAAGGTGCAGGTACTATGAATACATTCTAGAAGGAGAGGCTAGGGCTCTAGTAGCATTTCCTCTTAGTCCCTAGACTTCTTACCCCAAGGTGAACAATACAGCAAGGGGAGGGCTAGAGGAGAGGCCTCTAAAATATTGGGCCCAGGTCTTAGGTTGGGTCGGTATACCCCTACTTATAATGGAAAAGTAGTGATGTAGCTGTTCAGACATTATCCTGCTCTTGCCACGTATTAAGCCATATAATAAAGATGGCAACATATCAAATCTAAAAAAAAAAAAAAGTCATGGCAGATAATATAGAATTCTCTCACCCCAATGCTAAAGAGAGGTGGGATTGGTTAGCCAATGTGAATGATTATTACTAAGCCATTCTATATTTATATATGTTATATATTTTTTATATGTTATACATTTAGATGGCTATTTCTGTTAACCTCTGATTGTAGCTCTGGGCGTCAAATCGCCTTACTTGAAATGAAATCGCATAGCCAGACAATAAAAAATTTCACACTGGAACAACAGGGCAACAGGCCAAGCCTCCATATTGTGTCCCTCAGCTTAAATTTCTGGTGGCTTCCAGCTCTATTTCTGGGAAAGAACAGGCCAGATTATCTCTAAATTCCTTTCTCATGCTGGGATTCTCAAATTCAAATTCAGCTAACATTCGAGTAGCACTCGCTCTTTGTGCCTTCTTGCCAGGTCACTTCATGGCTCTTCCATCAGTTCAGCCTTTTCTGGGAAATACTGCTCATCCCTTAAAGGCGGGGAAGTGAGGACTCATAAGAGTAAAATGACTTGGCGTAGAGGTGCCTGGGGGGCTCAGTCGGTTGAGTGTCCGACGTTGGCTATCTCAAGGTGTTTGGGTTCGAGCCTCACATTGGACTCTGTGCCAACAGCTCAGAGCCAGGAGCCTGCTTCGGATTCTGTGTCTCCCTCTCTCTCTGCCCCTCTCCTATTCGCCTCTTTCTCTCTCGCTCTCAAAAGTAAATAAACATTAAAAAATTTAAAGGGCTTGGTGTAGACCTGAGAGCTGTGAACGCACAGAGGCCTTAGGCTCCACCATCACAGCACACTGGATACCTCAGCCTACCGCAGAGCAGGCACTCTGAGGAGGGTCTCGTCCGTGGCTGTGTGGCCAGTGCCGGGAGCAGGGCCCGGAATGTTGTCAGCCCTCAGACGACGCAGCCAATTGAACAAACCAACAGTAAGACCTGTTGGTACCTACCCACCTGCTGACGAGAGGGAAGTAGAAACATTTGACATAAACCATTGCTAAGTTTACCTCTCTTTTCTACAACATTCAGAGTCACAGTCAACACAAATCCTGGCTTTGTGGTATGAACTCCTCTCCTGCTTTGAGGATCGGCCTTTTCAGTAATGTTTTTTTTAAAGGACATTTTCTCTCAACCTTCTCCTGTCAATATCCATCTGATACTACTCTAGCCAATCATTTTTCTGACTTAACAGTATCAGGCCTTAATACACCTATCTGGTAGAGAAAACACCGTGAGCGTAAAAAAAAAAACTGATACCTTCTCTGCGATGTATAGATCCAAATTTTACCAAAATTGTCAGCTGCTCTTCTATTTGTTTTCATACCTACTTTAATTTCTTTCAGAAGCTCATAGCTTTAGAAGAATCCTTCAAGATAATCTAAGCCAACTTTTTTTCCAAACTAGTACATGTGATAATATGATATGGAACAGAACTTTCAGGTGGTATACAAGTAAAGACTCTTTTTTCCTAATAATTATATTGCATAATATTTATATTTGCTTTAAATATATTTTCTAGTAGTTAATATTTCTCTAATAATTATATTTTCCCTTAATGAGCAAACTATACACACACACATATACCTATATAACTACATATCTGTATCTGTGTATCTATATCTGTATCTGTATACCTATATCTGGTATCTGTTATCTAGTACACTAAACCTGAAACATTACAAATATTGTTGTTTAGGTCAAGACTTTAATAGGCAGTACTTATCTGAGTTTAAAAGATTAAGAGGGGCACCTGGCTAGATCAGTCAGTAGAGAATGTAATTCTTGATTCAGGGTTGTAATTTTGAGCTCTGTGTTGGGTGTGGAAATAACTTAAAAATAAAACCTTTGGAGTACCTGGATTGCTCAGTTGGTTAAGAGTCTGACCCTTAGTTTTGGCTCAGGCCATGATCTCACAGTTCGTGAGTTTGAGCCCTTTGGGATTCTCTGTCTCCCTTTCTCTCTGCCCCTCCCGTGTCTCTCTCTCTCTCTCTCAAAATAAATAAATAGCCTTAAAAAAATAAAACCTTTAATATATAAAAGTTTAATGGATTTAAAAAAGTAAAGACAAAATTAAAGAGATGTTAACAAGTTAATAATAATATACATGGTCCTCAGATATGGTGGAAGTCAAAAAAAGAGTGACTGAGTACAGAAAATACTTTGCTAATCCAGCTGCATCATTTTATAGCTAAGGCACAAGGAGGTGAAGTGACTTGCCCAAGGCCCCCCGGGTTAATTAGTGAAAAACGAAGACCAGACTCTAAGTCTCCAGGTTCCAAGTAATTTGTTCACGTCAGTAATGCCCCACTTTTTGACTCTGAGCATCATTAATGTGCTCTTATGTGATTCACATTATGAATAAATTTTTATCCACCACTGACAAATGCATAAGATTCTAACTTTCATAATTGAAGTTTCAAAGACAGAAAAGCCCTCTGGTTCCCTCTGAGGAAAAAGCACTCTCAGGTATAATTACAATTTGTGTTTATAATGCGCCTTTCATTAGGGAACCTGAGTGAACTCTAGAAAATTGATCTGATGACTGCTATTATCTTGTTTTGTACATTGGGAAACAATGACCCAGACAGGTTAAGTGAATTGTTCAGGGTTGGCCAGAATGTCAATCATTGAGAATGAGACAGAATTAAATCTCTAATCTCCCCCCACCTCTGTGGGCTTTGCCTTTCCCGTTCATCCCCTAGTCACTTTCCAGAATTTGAATTATAGGGAATTCCATTAAATGGGATTCTAGTCTAAGACTCTACTTTGTACCTTTGCATTGTACATGTGGTAGGTGTCCAATCTTAGGGCTTCCTATTTTAATATCTTTGCTTGTCTTTATTAATTGACCCTATAACTGGGCTTAAATCTGTCACTTATTATTCCCTTTGGTTGTTTAAAAATGATTTTTGTGCTACTTGAGTTGTTTGTCTTGCTCGTTTATACACAGGTGCAGAAAGAGCTACCACAACAAGTCAGATAGGACACACGCTGAGATATTTACACTCTACCTGTTCAGAATTCCTAACTCAACCACTTGACTAGCTACTGGCCAAAAGAAATCAATACATAAATTCTTTGCTTGAGTCATTTATTTCCTACTTTCGCACAGTGGGTCATACAGAATGTGTGGCCTTTGGTTGACCACAGGAGGTCGGTTCCTATTGATCTGATGTCCTTCAAATGCCCTCTAGTGGTTGAAGGCCCACATGGGCTGCTCTCCTTTCCCTCACATGAAACACCAAGGTCTCTGAATAAATAGAAGAGCTACCCTTTGAAAACTTCCATTTCAAGTATCTCATGTGCATATTGAGGAACTCAGACTTCTCCTTTGCTCTGTTGGCCAATTAAGCAATCTCCTCAATAGTAAATGGAGAGCATAGTATTCACTGCTCAGTAGCCTTCAGAATCACCACTTTTGAGCCGCTACCCTCTGCCACATGCTATTACGAGTCCACTGTGCACACAATCTCTGTATTACTTTCTTAGGGTTACATAACACAGTACCACAAACTGAATAACTTAAATCCAGCAGAAACTTATTCTGTTACAGTCATGGAGGCTCAAAGTCCAGAATCAAGGTGTTGGCAGCCCCAGGCTCTCTCTGAAGGCTGTAGTGGAGGATGATCCCTTGCCTTTTCCCGCTTTTCTTGGCCCCAGGCATTTCTTGACTTGTGGCAGCATGACACCAGTCTTTGCCTCTGTCTTCCCATAGTTACCTTCACATGGTGTTCTCTACTCTTTGTGTGTCAGTGTCCAAATGTCCTTCTTCTCATGAGGACACCAGGTGTATTAGATTAAGGGCCACTGTCATGACCTCCTCTTACCTGAGTACATCTTCCTAGACGCTCTTTCTAAATAAGTTCACCTTCACAGGTAGCGGGACTTAGGGCTTCCATATATCATTCTGGGGTATAGAATTCAACTTTTAACAGTCTTTTCAGATTGGCCCGGTTATCCTCATTCCAAATGGAGAAAGCAAAGTATGGAAAAATGGTAACACTGTAGCCCAAGGTAAAACGGCTGACCGGTGGTAGTGGCCCAGGTCTTCGTCAGTGCCCACTGCAGATAGGAAAATAACTATGCTAACAGGTCAACGGGTCTCTTGACCAGGGGTGCAGTTCTGACATCTGATGAGTAAACTGTAAAGAAACTTGCAAGGTCTAGAAAGAACATTTAGGTGATACAGGATATCAGGTGAAATGGTAAGTCCTAGCATTCTTTGAGCCCTTACCAAGCTCCCAGCGGTGTTCTCAACCCTTCACATGTATGAAGTCCTTTACCTTCCACAGTGACACTGATAGAGGTTCTATACCCATATTTCAAGGGAGGAAACTGAGGCAGAGTGGTTATTTAAACTGCCGAACATCATATTGCTGAATCGCAGGGCCAGAATTCACACCCACGAAGTCTGATACCTGAATCTGTTTATCATAACGCCTGGACTTGGAGTGTCCTGACATTCTCTTTTTGCAGCCCTCTGAAATAATTGTTTCATGTATACTGATTTTGTCTCCTGTTTTAAAATGTAAGCTGAAAATACAACCTTGTGGCAAGGAGAACTAACACCTGATACCACGTACCCTTCCCGACTTCGGGTGCTCTGCTGGTCCTAGGGTGGCTTCTGGAAGAAAATGAGCTCTGGGGCACAAATTGGTGCATCTCAGCCATGCTGGTAAAATTAATTAGGCCAAATGCTGAGGTCTCATTGAACATCCTGGCTGAAGGCCCCTTCCCACTTCCCAGCCCAGCAAAGAAACATTCTATGTGCCTTAGAAAAAAGCATAAACCCAAGAGTTGTGCAAAGTCAAAGAGCGGCGTCCTGTTAAGATTTGGTCAGACTTGACGTAACTGACCAAATCTGCTAGGAGGTAGTGCTTTCACCCCAGTGAAATCCTCTCAAGAAAGTCATAGCTCTTGTAGTTCCTCTCTAATGTGTGTGTCTTGAGTCAGGAATCAGCCCCCAGCTAATACCGTCCCTTGCACACAGCTAGGAATCCTAGATCTAGCATCACAACCAACTCTTACTAGGGACCCGAAACTCACTTGAAAAAGTGCCAAAAGAGGTGAGATGCTGCAGGTTTACCCCTTGCATTTCCCCTGGGAAAAAAAATTCTGGATAACCTACGAAGAAATTCTTCCAGTTCCATTTTGGAGGTCCTGGAAGCCACACTGTTCGAGTCTTCCACTGGGCCGCCTCGGGCCCGGGCAAACAGCCAGCTCGTCTCCAGGCTGGAGGGTGTACGCAAGTCCAACCCTGGGTGCTGTGGAGGAAGAGAATGCCCTGCTCGGTGCTATATGTGGATGTGTAAATTACAGCAGATGATGCACTTAGCAATTATGTTCTTTGCATACATAAGCAGGAACAACAGCTCCCAAACTGCCAATATCCTTCTCAATTCTCACACAATGACTGTGTGTCACACGGTCACGCAGCAGGGGGCCTGGAAATGAGATGAAGGAATGGCACAGTACGAAGTTTCAATTTTGGAGAAGTACCCCTCCTGCGGTCGCGAACAAGCAAACAAGAAAAGCCTCAGAAGGCGCGACAGCCCAACGGTGCGGCCCCAGCCCTCCTGAGTGTGGAGATGGGATGCAGGGGAGACTGGAGGAAGGGGATAGAGGGCCAGCGACTCGGTTTTTCCTGTGCCTGGGCGGCTGGGGAACTACGTGGAGGAAGTAGGGTTGCTAACTGGGTTGGGAACCAGGTTGGAGGCTTTCGTGAATAAACTGAAGCCACAGTGCAGATTTTCAGTGGCTGGATGGGCCAGGCAGGTAGCAGAGGGAAGGGAAACAAGTCTGAGAGGAACTCCCAGTAACTCCAGAGAGTGTGCGCCCCATCTAGGGGGTCGCTCTGCCCCCACCTTATGCAATGGCGGCCAAGCAGGGAGAGCTAACTCTTAATTCTTCAAGAAAAGCAGAGAATCCTTACATGGGGAGAGGTTGATGTGGGTGAGACCTGTCTCCATTTTGTAACTGTTGCCTATGTATTTAAATTCAGCAAATTCAACAAATTTAAAGAACATGATTTTCAACTTAAATTATCCTAAAACAGTATCAAGATTAGTATCAGTTATTTAGCCTACCAACCACAAAGAGCCTCAAAACTAGTGTCTTACAATAACCTTTTTATTGTGCTTGTGACTTACTTGAGGAGTTCGAGAAGGCTCCCTTGAATGGTTTACTTGTGACCCCTGTGGCGTCCGCTGAGGCAGCTGGGGCTGGTGGACCCACTTCCAAAATGGTGGATTCTTCTCCACATATCTTGCACCTCTGCCTCTGTGGTCCCTGGGTCTCTTGGGCTCTGTGTCTCTCTCTTTGACTGGTCTGTCATCCTGCAGGATCTCTTCATGTCCTGGCTTTCTTACAGCATGATGGTATCAAGAAGTTGTACATGTACATGGCAACCACTTCCAAGAGGCAGAAGACAGAAGCTTCCAGAACAATTAAGATCCACACTCAGAGCTTTGACAGCAGCATTTTCATCCTCTCCTGCTTCTCAAAGTAGTCACGATGCCTGCCTAATCTCATGGAGGCAGAGGCGGAGAAATGGATTCCATCTTTTGATGGAAGGCAGCAAGGTCACACCACACAAGAGCATGTGGGATAAGAGATGTGGTTTTGTGCCTCTTTGGAAAATACATTCTGCCTCAAGGTCAAACAAAACTCATGTGGACTGAATACCGTCTATAACAGCCCACCTGTTTGCAGTCTTTCAGAGAAGGAGTGCCCATTGAGGCAGAGTGAGATACCGCATGAGAACATGCATTCTGGAGCCAGACTGCCTGGGTTCACATCCTAGCCCTGTTACTATCTGAGGATCCCCAGGCAATTTACCTAACTTCTCTATTAGTTTTTTCTTCTGGGATAACAATAGTAGTGTGCTTATCTCATGAAGTTTTTGGTAGGCTGAAGGACTTAATACTTGTACAATGATGAAAGCAGAGCTTTACACAGAATACATGTTCAATAAGTAATAGTGTGTTTGCTAGGGCTTCTATAACAAAGTACCACAAACTAGGTGGCTCAAACAAGAGAAGTGTATTACCTCACATTTCTGGATGCCAGAAGTCTGAGATTAAGATGTCCATGGGGATGATTCCTTCTGAGGACCATGAGGGAAGGATCTGCTCCAGGCTTCTCCCCTTGGCTTTTAGATGCCTGCCTTTCCCCCTGTGACTTCACACTGTCTCCCCTCTGTGTGTGTCTGGGTCTGGGTCCAGATATCCCCTTTTCACAAAAGAACTTCAGTCATATTGGATTAGGGCTTACCCTATTTTATAATTTGGTTACCTTGTAAAGATTCTATCTCTAAGTAAGGTCATATTCTGAGGTTCCAGGGGTTAGGACTCTAATATATCTTTTTTAAGGGATGCAATTCAACCCATAACAGAATTCTGAGATTCATTCATGCAGTACATATTCCTGGCATGGATACTGGATATACAGAGAACAGTCCTATGCACTAAAGAGATGCTAAAATAGATATTTTATATATACATGATATGTATATTATATACATATATATGTATCTTTTGTTCTCACAAAGTTTGGAGGTACAGCAAACAGGAAACATGTAGTAGCATTGTGAGGGTCTAAATGATCACATACCATGTGATAACAGAGTAGGTATGCTGGTGATGTTTATAGGAGAGAGAGATCCTGTATCTCATGACCTACCTCTTGAGACCAGATGAGACCTATCTCATGGGCACAACTAGGTGTAAGCAGATTGCCACTGATGACTACTGCTCTTGACCACCCCTGGCTGTGTGGTCCTCCAGCTCCATCACAAGCATTGCCACATTTCCCCAGAACACACACTCGGCTCCAGCACAACCCCCAGAGCCATCTTACAAACTGCAGCTACTGGGCCCACGGCATGACCCAGATGCTGCCCCCTGGATCATAGATAAGCCTTTATGGCTAATCACACATCCCCAGATGTCAACCTTGACCCTGTTCTGCCAAACCCCAGACACCTTTGAACAGTATTAGAAGTGGGACTACTCAGGCAAGACTCTGCAGATGCAGTGGGATTCTGTGTGAGACCTAAAGACTATAGAATATTCCCTCAGAAATGGAGTTGAAAGAAGGGCCCCAGTTGTGGTAGGGGAGAGTGAGCGCTCTGAAGCAGAGCAGTACATATTCAGGGGATGTGGGAAAGTGTGTCTGGCTGACTTGCAGGAAGGCTGTGTCTGGGAACAGAGTATGGGTATGTTTTAGAAGGATCCACTTGGCTCCCGGAGAGCAAGATCTTATGTTACTCTTCTATGATATTTCTTACACTAATTTTCTCCCTCACTCTCCTCCCTTCTCCACCTGCTGCCCATATACACCCCAACAGTGGCTCGTATAGAGCCATACTTTGGTTTGATCTTCATAACAAAAACGATGTCCAAAGACAGAGCAGCACAAGCCAAGTGATGCCATTTGAGAATAGCTACTCTTGGCATGACTCTGGGAAGGACCTCCCAGAAACATAGGCAGAATGTCTGTGGTTCTTCTATTTAGATGTTGTGATGTCTGTATATCAGAATGCCAAGGTTAGACTCCCCTGCCTCAGCTGCAGTGGAGACACTAGTAAGATACAAAGCAGAACGGAAGTGAGCTGAACTCCCATATGCTACTTTTTTTCTAGTTGCGTCGCTTGTCATTCTTATGAGCACCTAGCGTCAGTCTCTAGGGGACATCTTGCCTCTTACTGTCACTGAACATGAAATGAGAACTTCATGGCAGAGTGGTTATGAGCTAGCACACCAAACCAGACTACCAGATTCCGGGTCTGCTTCTTACCAGTGGTGGAACCTTGAATAGTTCCTTAATCTTCCATGCCCGTTTCCACATCTGTTAAATGGAGATAATCATTATACGGACCTGGTGAATTAGCAGGTAGAAATCCATGGGGTGCCTGAGTGGCTCAGCTGGTTAAGCGTCTGACTTCAGCTCAGGTCATGATCTCACAGTTCGTGGGTTTGAGCTGGGCATCGGGCTCTTTGCTGACAGCTCAAGCCTGGAGCCTACTTCGGATTCTGTGTCTCCCTCTCTCTCTGTCCCTCCTCCACTCATGCTCTCTCTCTCTCTCTCCCTCTCTCTCTCTCTCTCTCTCCCTCTCTGTCTCTCTCTCTCTCAAAGATGAATAAACATTAAAAAATTGTTTTAAAGAAATCCTTAAGAAAAATATAGAAGCCTATATGAAGCACTATGTAAATATTAACTCTCATTAATACTGGGTGCAAGAATGTGTGAACTACATGCAACTTAGTGCAAGTCTCAAAATCCTAAGACTGAAAACTTTGTAGGGAGAGGAGCCTCTGACCATAAGAAATGAGCACTAAGAATACATGGTCATCTGCTTCTTATTTCATTTCTTCAAAGGAATCCACTTTGGAGTGCCACAAAGATGGAATAGTAACTTCCTTGATTTCTAAGAAAGAACAGAATCTAGCATTTTTTAGGGAGACAACCAACTAAGGGCTTCAGTATCAAGAACTTGAGATTCTGGGAGATAAATCAGTATTCGGTGATCTGTTCTAGTCATCAGTTTTCCTTTTATTTCTCTCTGCCTCTAAGCCCACCATAACTTCTTCCTACACCTGCCAAAAAGCACACTCATCAGGGTACATGGTAAATAAACTCAAGAATACAGCTGTGAAAACTTTTAGCACCTGACCATCACCTTATTAACACCGCTTCTCCATTCTGAGTTAGATATAGCATCTCTTTATAGACACAAAAATTTACATCTCTCTGCCTATACTCTACTTATATGTATAAACGTATATTGCGACACACATACACACATGTACTCTGTTGTAGATATTTCTTAACACCTCCATGATTTGTCCAGACTGCATCTCTTGCCTTCCCAAATGGTGTTTTCTTGTTTTTTTGTTTTTCAAAAAAAAACTATACTTCTGTAGAGAGCTTAACATAGTCTAGAATTATTGCTAACCTAGATCTTAAATCAAGCCCTAGAAAGATGTTGATATAATATATACCATGTTCAAAAGAAAACACACAAATAGAAACCCACCAGTAAAACTATTTTTCAAATCCTGAGAATGGGTGTTGGGGGATGTTGGAACTGTTACCTAGAGGGCAAAGGAAGTCAGGGCTAGCTGGGGCAGTGCAGTGGGCAGGTGCTACAAGCTTGGATGGAAAGAGTATAGTTTCAGTCTCCTATTCCATGTGTTTGGCCTTTAGCATCCTGTTCCTTTTCAGCATCATTGCAAACTTGAGAAAAAGATCTTGGCCTACACTGCATGTGAAAATGATTTTGTAGGTCTCAATCCGGCTTTTGTGGCTGCGTGTAGCCTTGCATAATTTGACACGATCTGGTCTGATTGACAGTGAGAAGCAGAATGCAGCATCTCACAGGTCAAGGCAGCAAAGGAGTTTGGCACAAGGACCCCGGAGCATGGTGGGTAGCAGCCTGCACTTGACTGAGCTCTCCCCACAGATGAGAGAGTCCAATGACTTTGAGATGCCTTAGGCTGTCCATAAAGAACCAAGGGAAAAGTACACTCCAGCAAATCAAAGTGAGGTCTTTCCACTTGACCAAACCAGAGAAATGGGAGAATCTCACAGGGAGGAAGGCCCACAAGGAAATGGACCTCCACCTGCTGTCTATTCACAGGCAGGAAACCATGAGCATCTCATAGCCAGCCCATCTTCATTCTGATGGGAGCCATCTGTGCAGCCCCATCCATACTTGCTCTAACTCCGCCGTTCACCTCCAAAAGCCTAATGATTTTTAGGGTAGATTGAATTTGTTGGCAGGCATCCTTGATCCTGAGTTTCCCAAAGTCATTATCATTTGACAGATACTGAATGCCCAATTAGCTGATGCTGTTGGGTACCTGTCCCCTGAATTTGGTCATGCATCACCTTTCTTCACTATGACCATGTGCTCTGGGAGGTGACTGTGTCTTTGGCTCATGAATAAACACTGACTCATCTGAGCCACTCTTGTTGTTACTCTTCTCTTGGCGAGCTATTTGTCTGTGGGAGGACCTGGGACTTAGTCCTGAGCAGTGGAATAACTGGAAGGGGTTCCCAGACACACAGGAGAAGCATCTCTCGTTCTTCCATCGGATGATATCATGTTTATGTAACTGGATATTAAGATACAACTATTCCTGCCACACTTGTGACTGAGACACTAGTAGGGTAAAAAGCACATGTGTATTGAAGGTGACCTGAAGACCCGTCATGAATCACTTCCAAAAGACCTTGTGAGAAACCAGCTCTACAGCCCTCGGGATAAGACTGTGAAGGAAAAGGAGTGTTTTGGAGACAGTATTTTCTGAGAGTTGTTACCACGCTGTGGTTTTCCCTGTAACCAGGGGATATAAGGTGGAATATCCACTGCTTCAGCTTATGCTAGGGAGGCTGGGCTACCTCCCCCATCCCATATTTGGAAGAAGCCATGAAGTCAGGTTTACCTCTTGCCTCTAGAGGGCACAAGAAGGGCTAACAGCTAGGGGAGAGCTAGCCTGCACTCACAGAGTTTGTCATAGTGAAAGGTCCATCACTGCCAAGTCCCAGCTGTGGGCCATGCAGAGGGGAGGCAATGATACATCATCACAGGGCTACCTTGATGGGTAGAGGGTCCCCAACAGCAACAACCTGAAGGTGAGCTTTAGACTCTTCGGGGCTGAGGAAGGGTTCGTGACTGACCATTCTTAAAAGAGATGTAGGCTCCCAAGACGACTATAGAATGACCCCACTGATGAGAATGTCCTATGTGCCCACAAAAGCTTTGTGAGGCAATCAGTTTTAGATAATAAAAAAAATAAATTAATTAAAGTAGTAGATATATAACCATGCAGATAAATAGAGGTAAGACCTTTCCTCTGTCCCTACCACTCCTCTGTTCCCTACTCCTCTAGTCAGATAGTAGGGAGGGTGGGAGGCACCCCCCCCTTTTCCAGCAGTGTACAAATAGAAGAGCAGTGGGAGCAGCCCACCAGAGGAACAGGCAAGTAGTGGGGCATTGTGTATGGAGGATTTTAGAACAATGATAACACTGGCGAAAAATCAGTCTTCTTTTATCACCATGCATTGACACTTCTCAACTATGCCAGTGGTAAAATGCCCTTTGCATGGGGCAGACCACTGCCACCACGTTACTCGCCCCCCACCCCACCCCCAGCCTTCCCAAGTACCCTACTACCCTTACCTACAGTGCTCTTGTTATGTGGGACAAATTTCCCTCATTGTTTAAGCCATTTAGAGTGGTTTTTTTCTTCTATTACTTGGAGTAAGAGATACTGAGCTAGACATAGGACAAAGTAAGTTGCTTACCACTAAGAAATTTAGAATTTAGTTAAGCCAGGTAAAGACAGAAGTGTTTTCTGGGGTATATGTCACCCTTAACTCAAGTACTGATGCCAGCCAACCATTTACTGTACAGACAGAAACACACTTGGAGTTTTTCACCCTATAAAATAGAAGCTTGTTGGAGAGGGGCAAGAAAGGTTGTTTTCCATTTATAAGCAACTTGTAGTTGTTCTACCTGGATGTTGTTAAAAAAAAAACAAATTTCTGTCTCTGTACAGAAGTGAGGCCACATTGAGTAAGTTAGCAAACAAGGCAAGTGTAGGGAATATCTTGTCTATTGCCACCCCACTGCATCCTGCTTTCTTCTTATTCCTCCCTCAGTGCTTCAGACCAGTCCCGGTTTCTGTCCAGTAAGTTGACCATCATTCAACATGCTCTTGTGGAGAATCTAGCAGACTCATGACCCTGTCCTAATCCCTGAGTCAGATCACTAGATAAAACATTTTCACAGATGTACCTACAGAGGAAGAAACTGAGCTTCAAATTGGCTAAGTGGGATTCAGAGCAAGTTCGGTCCAACTTGATCTTCATGATCTTTCCGCCTGGCTACTCAGCTTCTTAGAAGCATAGAAACAAAAGATTTGGTCTCTCCTTCAATGAGCTTACAGCCAAAAGCCTATACAATGTGGGGGGAAAACGGAGAAAGGAAAGAAATTTATAAGTGATGGGTATTGCTTAGACATGCCAAAAGATAGAGAAATTGGATGCCACATGGAGAATGTGAGCACAGATGATAACAGAGGAACTTACATTCTGTCCCTGGCTAGATGCTCTTGGATTTCAGCTCTTATGGCTTAATTCATTATTAGAGCTAATTTTAGTATAATAATAATATAGATATTATTGGTTCCTTTCTAAGGGGTCATTTACACTTAAACCCTGGGAATAGAGAGCTCTCCCTTGGGTTTTTTTTTTTTCTCCTTCCAGTGATATTTTCAATTTGTGGGGACAAATTCTCATGAAGGAATTGGTAGACAATGGGAAAGATGAGCTACTTTCAATCAGGAACTTCTTCTGGTGTCTCTCAATGTATTCCCAAGTGTAACCCTTTTTTTCCTAATGCATTATATCCTAAGAAAGCAGATATGCTAAAGAGTACAGAAAGCCAACAGGATATGTATCCAAAGGATACAAAAATACTAATTTGAGGGGATACTTGTACTCCTATGTTTATAGCAGCATTATCAACAATAGACAAATTATGGAAGCATCCCAAGTGTCCATTAAGAGATGAATGGATAAAGAAAATGTGATACACACACACATACACACACACTGGAATATTACTCAGCCATAAAAAGAATGAAATATTGGCATTTGCAATGGCATGGAAGGAGTTAGAGTATATAATGTTAAGCAAAATAAGTCAGTCAGAGGAAAGCAAATACCATATGATTTCACTCATATGTGGAATTTAAGAAACAAAACAAAGGAACGAAGGGAAAAAAAGAAACAAACCTAAAATTGGACTTTTTGTTGTAGAGAAGAAATAGAAGGTTACTGGAGGCGTGGGGGGGGGGGTGAAATAGGAGAAGGGGATTAAGAGTACACTTACCTTGGTAAGCACTGAGTAATACATAGAATTGTCAAATTGTATACCTGAAACTAACACTGTATGTTAACCCCACTAGAATTAAAATTTAAAAAAAGAAAAAAAGAATATAGTAAACCGTTTAGGTATTTTTCTGGAGGGAGTAGATGAGTGAAACAGGAATGGTGTCACTGTTTACATTTATTTTTTATTTTACACCTTTCTTAAGGCTAATTCTCGGAATGTGAAAAACCCAGGATTCTTAGCTGTCCATCTTTTCTTGCTGAGGGCATTTGTATCAAGAGAACAACATGGTGGGGCTTGATATTCTTATCCTTTCATTGGCCTTTGTCATATGTATATAAATAAAGATTTCATAGGAAGATAAAAGAGGCCATTTTCTATTACCTAAGCTATTCTTTTGCTATTCTTTTTCTGTGTTTCCATCATGTATATGTCCAAGATTTGTCTGTGCTTAGAACAGTCTTTACCCATTCTACACAAAAGACAGATTCATACTGACCTGCATCTTCCTTGACAGAATGAAAGAACCTCAGAGTTTAGAAGGATCATAGGAAATTTTCCCAGATTCCAAATAAATACCTAGTTATCATCTAGGGATACCCTAATATTTGCTTGAAAACTTTCAGTAACTAAGGTAGCCTTTTATTTTTTTGTGGGGGGAGGGGAAGGGCAGAACTACTCTAGTAGAGAAAGTCAGCAAAATGTTTCCTTTTTTGTTTGCTTTTGTACTTTATACTCTTTTTTTTTTAATGTTTTTATTTATTTCTAGGAGAGAGAGAGAGAGAGAGACCGCATGAGCAGGGGAGGGTCAGAGAGAGAGGGAGTCACAGACTGAAACAGGCTCCAGGCTCTGAGCCAGCAGTCAGCACAGAGCCCGACGCGGGGCTCGAACCCACGAACCGCGAGATCATGACCTAAGCGAAAGTCGGACGCTTAACCGACTAAGCCACCCAGGCGCCCCTGCTTTTGTACTTTAGACTGGACCCAGTCAGCCCTCTTTTCCATGACTGATCTTCAGATGCTTAGAGATAAAGATCATGTCTTTTTCTAACTCTTCTCTTCCCCAAGGTAAACATATCAATAGAAGTATTGAGAAAACCACTTTCTACATCAGGCCCTTATAATACTAATTTTTATCCTTCAGAACTATTAAGCAAGAGTGTTTCACTTGTTCCCTGTCTTCTTTATTTTCTTCCCCAAGAGCTGAGGAGAGCCATGTCTAACTGGGGACACTGATACAAGTCCATAAGATGTGAAGTCAAGCCCCTGACTGGCCATCTTTTTGGCAAAAACCTGCTAGGGATTTCACCCCTGCTCTTCTTTATGGTAAGAAAATCAAGCTCAAAGCCCAGTGCTGCCTTCTTGAGGCATGGCTACAGATCCTCTCCACCCTTGCTCTCTGTATTCCTTGGATATGAGACTATCCACAGAAGCTCCTGGACATGGGCTGGGTCAGTGTCTGTTCCATTAGCTCAATTCTTGCAAGCATAGCTCTGAAAAATCTAGATGGTGCACGCCTAAACCATATCCATGAATGTAGTTTCGTCAACAATATAGATGATAATCTGAGATCCTCAGTATTTCTCAACTGCTTCCAAATTTGAATGGAGAAAGGATGTGGTTATCACCCAAAGAGGAAAACCCCCCAACACATTACTTTATACCATATATACCACAGTTTCTGGCCTTTGGAGCATACTCTAGTTTGTCAAAGTCCTATCAATTGTGATTTCCAGAACTAAACAAAATAACCAAGTGTGGACTGACCACATAGAAAAATCCCTGTGTTTCAGGCAGTGAAACTTGGTAACTAAATACCTGAATCACAAAGCCTGAGTATTTTACACAAGCCTGAGTATTTTACACAAGCATTATATTTTACTGAAGTAGAGTCTCCCACAGAATACTGCTCCTCTGGAAACCCACTGTGTTACCACCAACTTACTCTCTGCCCTATCACTTTCATTAGTTTAGTTTAGTTTGTTTGTTTATAGAGCAATAGGGAGAGAGCATGAGTAGGAAAGAATGGCAGAGAAAGAGAGAGAGAGAGTCTTAATCTCCACTCAGTGCAGAGCCCAACACAGGGCTCCATCCCACGACCCTGGGATCATTACCTGATCCAAAATCTAGAGTCAGATACTCAACTGATTGAGCCACCCTGGAGCCCCTACCCTATAACTTATAAGTAGGCCCCCTTTCAATCATGAAAGCAAGGCATTAACTGGGCAGGCTAGAGACCTGTACCCAGGAGAGCCTCAGATAAGATCCCCTGTTAATGAATTCTACATGAAGGAAGGAGCAGACTGTGACATTCCATTACCTCCATTCTTAGGGGCTGGGCCTAGAGTTTTTCAGATTCCAGAAGGTTGGACAAAGGAGTTTCACTGAGTTTTCAAGCCATGGAAAACAAGAGCTTTGAGGATATTTTCCACCCTGTGGGTTATCAGTCTCATCATTCTGTTTTCTGGACTTACTGTACCAAGGGCAGTCATCTATATTCAGGAAGGATTCCCCCCCCCCCCCAGTTATCTACTTGATTAAAATACATTCTGTGGGATCCTTCAACCTTGGAATGGATTCCTTTAATAAGACCAAAATAAAATCTGTGAGGTCAAAAGTTAGGAATGGCTGCCTTCGATGAAGGAAAACACCTTGATTTCTAAAATTCCCAAGCTTTGGATGGAGAGCCCTCCAGTGCAGAGAGGATTCTCTGACTTTTCCTGCTTCTAGGCCTCCATGCTCTCACTGCAGTCAGCACCAGAGGTGCTAAAACAGTACAACTGTTTTCAAAGTTGTCTTTGTTTGGCTCCTCCCTAAAAGTGGAGCTTGGGGTAAGGACCTAGATGCAGTTAGTTCATTTGGGAGGTGATCCCAGAGAGCATGTGGGAAATGAGAGAGGAAAGTGAGAAAAGCCACCGAAGTGTATATTAATGAGTGAGCTACTGCTGAAGACGCCTTGGGCTCAGTCCCAGTAGACACCCTCTAGAAAACCAAACCATACCTCTGAGTTCACCCATCAGAATCCGATGAGTCTGGGGCATTCACCCACTGACTTCATTCCTCATTGCTTCGAGCTACCCTTGGAAAATTTAAATCTTTTGGTCATCCAGGTCATACCTAGTTGAGTAGAGCAAGCTCTCTCAATGTCAGAGAAAGGCCTCAGGGGATAGGAGGGGAGGAGCAGAAAGCTGTGACCGGAAGCTCTCTGTTGTAGTAGAGGGTGCATCCAGGTGGGTCTAGTAGGTATGGGATGGGGCATGCATGGTGGCTACTGTAAAACTCCAGGAGCCCAAGTGCCAAGGGAATAAAAACCCTTTTCTTGCTTTCCATGAGCACAAATGGGGGGGAAAAAGGCTGTTATTTTAAAACCTAATCCTTTGAAATACTAAGATGTAATTAGAAAGAAAGGATATAAAAACAGCTAAGATACAGAAACACACCAGGCCTGGTCTCAAAATACAGGTTGTTGATCCACAGGAATTGTACGCTGTCTTCAAGTGTGGCGCATTCTACAGAGCTTGGCCAAGCTGCCTCTTTTCCCCTGAGCACCAATGTCTGTCCCCATGGTCAAAATGTCCCACCTCCTACCACATAGGAATGGCCTACCAGCTTCTTGTTATCTTCATTATCAAGGTCAAAAGGACCATCACAGTCTCCTTCCTTGGCTGTTTTTCGTGTCTGAGAACAACTTGCACATATATTCCCCATAACAGTTTATAACAGGCTGTTCAGCAGCTCCTCCAGCGCTAGACGCCCCCCTCAGTGTGAATCCTGGCTCTGGGGATGTTGTACGACCTTGGAAAGTTGCTTAATTGCTTTGTGCCTCAGTTTCTTCATCTGTAAAGCAGAGATAACGAAAGAGTCCTATCTGTAGGATCGTGAGGTTAACGCAGAGACAATGACTGGCATCTAAAAACACCACATGAGTGTTTAGTGTTATTAGACTAGAGTTTACACACAGGTAATTATCTCTCCTTACAGCTTAGCATCATGAAGTGACTTTCCATTTCAGAGCCACTCAGTAATGCCACAGCTACTCAGTAGCTGCCATCTACAATCAGTAAGAATCAGTACATACACAGGAATAAGAAGACCTTTTTAATGGCGGGATCGTTCCTGACTCAAGTGAATTGCCAGGGTCCTATCTCCTTCTTTAATATATGTGAATTTGGTCAAGTCAAACAGAATCTTTTCTGGCCTTTTCTAATACCTTTAAATCAGAAGATAGATACTTGCCAACCCAGGTCTAGAGTAACCATCTAGAAATTTCCATCTTTGAACATAGCTGTTTCTTCCATGGCTCCAGGTGGCCCAAACCAGAGCCTTTCCTTGAAGCTTCTCAGAGTGCTATGAGACCTTGATTATACACTTCCTGATTAGACCATATCACATCTTCTTTGTTCATTCTGTCCATCCTATGGAAGTTTGTGAGCCTCTGCATTAGAAAAAGGATAAGTACAAACACCTTCATTATTCTGGCTACTTGCTGTAGCAAAAGTTTGAATGGAAAAGTCTCTGGATAGCTGAAGAGCTTCATTGATTCCTGTGTCCCTTATTAAACATAACTGAATACTACATTTAGCTACAGCCAAGAAGCTACCCCACCTCTTCCTTTCTCTCTGGACTTATATTTCTAGAAAATGACCAGCAACATAAGGTTGCAAAAAAGTTTTTTCGGGCTCCTAATGAGAACCCAAGCTTGGGTCATTCTATGTCAGACTAGGACACCTCACATTTCCACTGACCTAAGTCTGGCCCCTTCTGTCCTACCTCCTCTTAATTACAAAACACAAATCACTCTACCTCCTCTGGTATAGAACAACTCTACCTCTACCCTCCCCCCACCCTGCAGTGTATCATTAGAGTACGCTGGGGGAGTCACCTGCATTGCTGCATGCACCCTCAAGACTTAATAAATCAAGGATCCCCTCTTTAGAGACTTTGATGTTCTAATTCAATGTACTGATTATTTAGAGCTGAAAAATAATTTACTCCCACAGGGTACTGGTATTTTTTACCTATGTGTTCCAGGCCATTCCCCTACCATTCAAATGTGGTGTTCCTTATTATAATTGCCTGTCTCCCCAAATAGACTGTAAGCAGCAGACACCCAATAAAGCTAAATGGTTTTCTTGAGGCCACATAATCAGGAGAGAATCCCAATATAGAAAACAGGCTTCTCTGTTCATGGTCTGTTGTGCTGTTCATTAGCAGCAATGTTTGTGTTCTGAAAAGGCTCCTCTCAGAAGGAGCATCCAGATAGCAGCACACCAGAACTCAGGAGACAGACATTTCAGGTGCCTGGGTGGGTCAGTCCATTAAGCGTCCAACTCTTGATCTCTGCTCAGGTCATCATCTTGAGGTTTTGCAGACTTGAGCCCCACATGGGGCTCTGTGCTGACAGTGCAGAGCCTGCTTGGGGTTCTCTCTTCCCTTCCCTCTCTGCCCCTCCCCCTCTCAAAATAAATAAACATTAAAATTTTTTAAAATAAAAAGAAGAAGACAGGCATTCTGCCCTCAGTTCAGTGACTCACCTCGCCAAGCCCCTAGTGTTTCTCATCTGAACAGTGAAGTCCATTTCTTCAGAAGGTGGTGAAGGTCTCATTCCTCAATGTCTCAGATTCTCCTTGAAAGGAGAATGTATTAACAGTCCTGAGATAGAGACGGTGATTATCCATTCACCCAACAAATATGTACTCATTTAACAGACATTTAGTCAACATCTCCCATGTACCAGACTGGATGCCAGGCACACAGAAGAACAAAAAATACAAAGACCCTGCCCACTGGCCATTAGTCCTTTGATCCTAACGAGGCCACTGGCCAACATCTCTCACTGATGAACTTGGATAAACAGAGAGGTAGGCCTGTCATCAGCATGCCAGTTTCTGAAAAATTCTCTCATGGTTTTATGGGTGTGGATTTGGATCTGTCTGTGCACATGCATGTGTGTGTGTGTGTGTACCTGCCAGGTATAGGTGGGAGGAAGAATGGTGGTAAAATCACCACACTCAACATTGCCATGTCTCAAACGCCTGAAGCAAACAAAAGCGCTTCTACAACAACAAGACAGATTGGGTGTGTCCAGCACAGATGTCCCCTTCCCGTGAACGTGCAGTGTCCCGATCAGACCATTGTCGCTCCCTCCCGCCAAGATGCCAACAGGAGTGCCTAATTAGTGCCAATTTGTTTCTGGTAACACGGACACCTGTCACCAAAGAGCGTGACAAAAATAACCCAACTCAGTCATTGCACATCCAAACTGGACTCAAAACTAGTCACCTGGAGGTAAATAGGAAGCCTTCAAATCCCATTGCAAATCCTCCAAGGGACCCCATCCCTCTGCCCATGGACAAATTTAAGGTGTATTTCTGACTGATGGCAAGACACCAACTGGCAATTGATATTTTTTTTTCTTTAAATGCAAGTCATCAGCCTTTCCTTCCAGTCAGCTGCAGGCTCCCCCCTGGCAGCTCAAGACTCACAGTGATAATGGATTATCTTTTCTTTTAATAGCAAACCACCTTCCACTGAGATGGAATAAAAGTTGCAGGAGAATGAGAATGGATTGCACCAAGAAGTCCTTTAACGGTCTTCAGGAAACACCTCTAGTTCAAGCATTTACAAAAAAAAATAACCTTTAAAAACAAGCCAGGTTTCCATTGCGTGGTTGAGCCAGCCATGAGGGTTGTGCTGGTTACATCTGAATTAGCCCTGCTTGACAATCGCTTTCAAACTCTGTTCTACTTCACGCCAGCAATTCTTCTCCCTGGGTGTGCAACCGTATGGGGCCAATGCCTTCGAAGGAGCTCTCGGACCCAGATTGAGAATGCATATTATACAATAAGCAAATGAGTGGGCACGGCATTTTCCCAAAATCACCCAGGCTGGAAAATCAGCACGTCCTGCTCTTCAATAGAAGGCCCATCTAACTCACTGCTTTACGGTGAGCAGAAATGTCTGGAATCTAAATCGGCCACAGGAGGGGTTTCTTTGCCTTCTCTCGATGCTGTGAGCTGAATGGCAGATTTCATCACCTCCATTGTAAGGCACCTCTCATTATGAGAAACCAAACACAGATCCTGGCTCCTAACTGGAGTATTAATAATGAAAATGGATTATGTGCATCCTGTTTGCTAAGCAATTATCCCAAGGCAAGGATTGAGTCCAGATTTTTTGCCTCACTGCCTGAGTGGCAGAATGTGAATAGAGAAACAGGTATTTGCATGCAGTGTCTCTGACCTGGAGAAAATGTCAGGAGCTTGGGAGACTACAGGGAGAGCTATAGAGGCATATTCTTTTGAAACATGGCTGGGATTTTCGGTCTATTCTTGGAAAAGGCAGAGGAAAGGGGAACGACTTCAGATTTGCTGTCACTGTTTAAAGATATCCTCCTGAGTCAAGGTGAGACCATTTTTTACTCTGCCCACCAAAAGTTTTTCATTAACTGCAAGTGACTCTGGCTTCTACCTTCTCAAGGAGATGAAATGAGTTTTATATAGTTGATGGTGAGTGGTGCTTTCCCTGGATGTTTTATAAAGTCTAGATCTGATCTGCTTAACCTAGGCACTTTTTAATAAGAGTAGGCATTTCTCTGATGCCTTAGATCTAATTTTTTTTTTCCTCCTCTTTTCACTCGCTCTGCTTCTGCAAGGTGCCAATGGACTCCCTCTTTCTGATGCCCATGTGCTATTTTGGGGTTGGGCTAAAATGAATCTGCACTAAGTGTACACAGCACTCTGAGATCCTTCAAAGAAGCCACTGCGAACAGCTGCGTGGTGGGCCATCTCCCCCTGTCCACCCTCCTGCCCATTTCCGCTATACTTGCATGTCAAGATGGCAGATTGAGGGACGGCAGCAAAAGTTCCATTGGACAAGTCTCATTATTTCCACAGGAGCAGAGAGAGTCATCTTAGAAGACGGAGGAGAAGAACAGGGGTAGCACATCCCCGAGGTAGTTGTTCAACCCCTAAAAACGATTTCACAATAAATTAAAATTTTCTGGAGAATGAATAAGCATCTGTGATACATCCACATCAGGTGTTGGTGGAATGGTACTCAACAATCAAAAAGAGTACACATAACAACATGAGTGAATCTCTAATTCATTTTTCTTTTTCTTTTTTAAATTTTTTTACTGTTTTATTTTTGAGAGAGAGCAAGGGAGAGGCAGGGAGAGAATCTGAAGCAGGCTCTAGGCTCCGAGGTGTCAGCACAGAGCCCAATGCAGGACTCAAACTCACGAACTGTGAGATCATGACCTGATCCAAAGTCAGATGCTTAAGTGACTGAGGCACCCATATGTCCCTCTAATTCATTTTTCAAAGTCGGGAAAGTCAGACATAAAAGGCTGCATTTGATTCCATACTGGAAAAAAATGAAACTATAGGGATCAAAACCAGATCGCCAGGATCCAGGAGTTAGGGGCAGAGGGAGAGGTTGACTGAAAAGTTTGACCAACAGTCCCAGTTGATTTCCGACTGTCCCAGTTTTAGCCAAGAAAGTCTCCATCCCTGGAAATACCTCAGTCCCAGGCAAATTGGGACAGCTGATCTCCCTGAACATGGACAACGGGACACAAGGAAAATTTGGGGGGGAATGGAACTGTGATTTGCAAATATGCCAGAACTATACACTTAAAAGGTAAATTTTACTCTTTGTCAATTATACCTTAGAAAATACTGGAAGAATTGCCTAGTCTCTCATCTGTCCCTCCATTAGACTGTGCATTCCCCACATGCAGGGATTCTGTGTCTGTGCCCCTGACCCCTGCACCTGACATTGGGCCTGGAACAACATAATTTGCTAAAAGAATGCACCATGCTCTTTTTTCTCAGACGCTGTGTGTCATATCACCACCAAGAGATTGTTCAAACAATCCAGTAGCCTTTTGACATGGAATTTTCCCTACAGAACTATGAAAAATTAAGTTTTTCTCTCTTTCTCTCAGGTTGTGTGTTGACAGCCACAGTCTCGAGATGAGACAAATATAATTAATCAACACTTTCTAAATACCCTGAGAATAACAAATTTCTAGAGTGCTTCTTACAAAAAACAAAATACAAGTTCCTGAAACCCTATCCAGATCTACCAAATCTAAGGTTGCAGGGGAAGGGCCTGGGAATCTCTATATCTAACAGGTGTCACCATAGGTTCTTGAGCTCAAGCATAAAAAGCAGAAAGACAGAAAACCTCATTTCAGGAAACCTCAGCACCAGCCTTCAGGTGGGATCATGTCCTGATGGCCATGTTTCCAATGTGATGCTTCTACTAGAGTCTGTGTCATGGTGAATCCTTGGTTCATTAATCCCATCTGGGAAATATTTGTTGAGCATCTACTCTGCACTAGGGCTACGGCTACAAAAAGACCAACAAATAAACATAGAAGATAAGCTCAGTCCCTGTTGGGTGATATGAAGGAAGCTCAGTGGAACCATGCTTCCTTCATATCATAGTAGTGCCTGGACTGGGTACTACTTAAATAAACAGTCAGGAAGGATGTGGTCTTTATGGAATTCTGGTGCTGACCTCAAGCAGGTTTCTCATGGTGAGCGTAGTTGGAAAGTCACAAACACACATTCTAGCCCTAGCCTTGCCGTAAATAGCCGCCGCAAACTAGCCTTTGTGTCCTCATCTGTACAACACGGGGGAACATCTAGATGTTCCATCTCCATGGCCCCTTCTAGTCGTGATGTTCTGTGTTCCTGGAGTTTATTATTTTAATCAAATAAAACTAATCTGATACATATTTAATGATATACATAATTGTTATTGTGCTGCATGATAATTAGCTATCAATGGTAAGCACTTCACTAAATGACTGTAATTAGTATTTCTTATACACAGCCAACCCAAGGTTTTGCCTTTTCTCCCTTCTCACTTTGTTATTCTGTAATTAGCATCCGGGTTCTCTGTTCTTCTATACTGTGTACCCTTCTCTCTCACATACCCAAGTAGCAGTTGTGACACTTTAAAATATCAGGTCTATTATATTATCCCCTGAGATAATTTGGTGTTCCCTGCCACCACTGAGGGGCCTTTCAGATAATATGTGCTCTTGGCTCCTTCATCTAAATATCTTGAGTGCTAGAAGGACCAAAAGAATCCGCAAAAAGTTTAGGACATTCAAGTACACTCTCTCCTGTTGGTTTTCCAGAATATTCCAATTTTCAGACAGTACTTGAAGATAGACCCAATATGTTGGGCCTCAGAAAGGAAAGTATTATTTCTGTTGGGCTGTCACAAAAAAATACCACAGACTAGGCAACTTAAACAACAGAAATTTATTTTCTCACAATTCTAGAGGCTAGAAGTCCAAGATCAAGGTGTCAGCAAGTTTGGTTTCTTCAGAGGCCTCTCCGCTTGGCTTGTAGATGGCCGCCATCTTTCTGGATCCTCACATAGACTTTCCTCTGTGTGTTTATGTGTCTTGTATCCCTTTCTGTGCCCAAATTTCAGATTGATTTAGAGCTACTCTAGAAACTTCACTTTCACTTAAATCACCTCTTTAGAGACCTTATTACCAAACACAGATTCTGAGGTACTTTGGGTTAGGACATCAGCATATGAATTTTGAGGGGAATGTAGTTCAGTCATAACCGCATTTTTAGCACACTCTCCAAGTATGCAAAACCAGGACGGCAGTCTTCCCTCCAGGTCTGAAGTTCCCAGAACTTCTTTTCTGAGACTCCTCCACAGAGAAGTCCATGCCCCCAGCTAATGACCAGAGCCTAAGGTAAAATCCCCTTGAGCAAAATCTCCTTTTCCATAGCAAGAATGAAACTCTTAAAAGATGTGAACACCTGGGAAAGCAAGCCTTCCGGGTGAGGAAGACTTCCTGGCAGCTAATTAATGTCCATTCTTCTTTTGATAAGAAGAGGGCAAGAAGCTGAGGGTGAACCTGTCCAGCTCTGCTGCCCCAGCGGGTGCTCAATGCACCCTCGCTCGTGGCCAAGCAGATATGCTCACGGTCAGCTGAGTGAGCGACAGGCAGCAGGTCCCAGCAGGTACATGGACGCCTGTACTCTCTGCACGCACCAGTGCCCCCATGCCTCCTGAGAGGCAAACTAATTCTAATTGTGAGATTTGAAAACAGAAACAAATTGTGAGATTTGTGAGAGAAGCTTGCTTGCAAGCACTTATCATAACGCAGGAAGAAAACCCCCAAACCCCCTAGGACCATATTCAAAGAGCCTAGAGCAGCAACCTATACCCTTCACAGGCCACACGGATTTCCCTCATTCTGCCTCACCCTTTGCACAATGCAGTAGGCATGAGAGCACTTTGTCATGAATAAAAATAGAAATATAAGCAAAGAAAAGCATATCCAGGGACAGAATTGGAAAAAATAAGATATATAATGCTAGAAAAGGATTTTACTTTAATTTGGTCTTTTAATAGTATAGGCTTCTTTTTTTTTTCTTCTCTTCTTCTTCTTTTTTTTTTTTTTTTAATTCCTGATACAAAAACAGGAGACCTGGGTTTCCATCATCCTGCTATAGACTGTCAAAGAACTGGTCACGTAAACCTCTCAGGGCGTTGGTGTCTACATCCTTATCTTAAAATTATAGAAAATACTGTCTCTAAGATCCCACTCAGATATTTTCCTCTGCTAATGTTGATGAAGTAAGAACCAATTCAAATCATTAGCAGGGCAAAACTTAGTTACTGTTATACTTTTTTGGTTAGATGTTTCAGCTAACTTTTGTGTACCAAAGTCCCTGTTTCTAACGAAACCCATGATTGCTCATCTGTAAAATGGGGAGAATATCTGTCTCGCTGGGTTTTCTGATGATTCAATTAAATAAAGGGTGTAAATGAGACAATGGCTGCTGCCCAGCAGATGCTGAATAAGTGTAAGTTCTTTTCTTATTAACCCTGGTAACCCCCTTGCTGCCTGGCTAGGTTGCTGTGCTGTAAATATTTGACAGGCTGTGAAAGTGGTATGGAGGCACCACTCTGGAGAACCTAAAGCAAATAGAAACCAAAAGGACTAAGGGTACCAAACAAGGGGGCGATGGATTTGTCTCTTCATCCCTATAACACAGTGTCCAGTGACTGAGCACATTTCCTCAGATTTTCTATGAACTTAAATTTCCAGCTGTCATAGTTCAGGGCATTTTTGCCATGACCTGGTGAACTACAATGGGACAGGATGATTTGAGAAGGGCCAAGACCTAGAAGAGACACCCCAGGTGGTTATTAATAATACTGGGAGTCCAGCTGTGTCCAAAGGGCCAGACACACACATATGATCAGCAGCAGCATAATCGGTATTGTTTAATTACACATTAATATGTGTAATTATTTAATTATACATTATTTCATTTAATTGTCACAACTCTTCAGGGGTGGCACTGATATTCCCACTTTTCCGATATAAGGATTGTTGCTGTTCAAGGTCCAGAATCATGTCCAGGATTGGGGCACCTAGGTGGCTCAACTGGTTAAGCGTCTGACTTCGGCTCATGGTTTCTGAGTTCAAGCCCCACATCAGGCTCTGTGCTGACAGCTCAGAGCCTAGAGCCTGCTGCTGATTCTGTATCGCATTCTCTCTCTGCCCCTCCCCTGCTTGTACTCTGTCTCTCTCTGTCTCTCAAAAATAAATGTTTAAAAAATTGAAAGAATCATGTCCAGGGTCACATCTAGTGAATGGTAGATCCTGGATTTGAATGCAAGACTCCTCTTCTTCAAAACCCTTGTATGCTATACTTCAGTGATGGATAATCCAGGAACAGCCCTTTAGAACTAGACACGTGTGTTAGGGACACTGGTCAAGTGCCATCTTGATGATAAGGGCACTAGGCCAAGGTCAAGGCAAAACCCTCGAGTTGTATGAGGGCCAGGTAAAAACAAGGGGGGGGGGTCCCCTGACGGATTACTAAGATGGGATCTCAGTCTTAAGAGCAAGGCAGAGTTCCCGAGCTCAGAAGGGCATAGGACAAATCTCAGGACAAGCCAGAAACTTTATTGTAAGAATTAGAATAAAAGGTCTGGAGCATATAGGCAGCCAGAGTGACACCATGCTCTAACATATTGGGAAGAATCTCCTGATATTCTGACAGTGATATCTCCTTGAATGTAACATGGAACCAAATATAAAAAAGGATGGGAGAAGTAGGGGGGTGGTAAAGGGGTCTCTCCCGGGAAGAGAAAAATGTTCTGGAAGAATCTAGTTCTGGTTTACTGAAAGTTACGGTAATCAGACCAGACATATTTCCCAAAGGATTTGCGAGATGAGTTTTGGTATCCACTGTCATCACTTTTACCCATGAGACCCAGAAAGTTTGTGTATGTGGCAGATAAGCCCAAGAAATAAGGACAGGGTCTCATTCTTTGTATGAAAGAGGCCTTTCTAGGGAGATTCCCAGAACCCTCTGCTTCCTGGTACAACATATAACTTAAACCGAGCCTTCTCAATTCTCAGCATAGTATCCTACAAAAATAAAAATAAAAATGGACATTCAAGTAAGCACTGAAGAGTGATTTAAACATTTACTGAAATCTCTCAGAGGCACCAGAAGAGCATATTTGATTTTATGACACAGAAAGACCCTCATGATTCTCTTTACCTGCCTTTCTCCCCAAAGTCCCATTCATTGCTGTTGCTGCTTACCCCTCCTAAATATTTCTGCTCTCTTCCTCCCCAAAATCTAAAAAAAAAAAAAAAAGAAAAAGAAAAAGAAAAAAGTCCCCACCATAGCAGAAGGCAGAAGGAGGAAAGCTATAAATAATATGCACCATTTTCTATTTTGTCCCCATTACAGACTTTCTGGGTGAATTATGAACAGAGAGCAAACCGGCCCTGGGAACACCACCGGCTATTGTTTAGCACCTGGCTTTACTCCCCATACCATCTGCTTTCCAAGTGTGTCCCTGCCATTGCCACCAAATAGATACATTCATTCTATCAGCTGAGCACCTACTAAAGTGTTAACTCTGCACAGTGCATAGGGAAGTAAGAGACATATAAGGCAGAGGCCCTGCTCTCAAGGAGCCTAGAATTAAATAAAGATGATAGGACACACACCCAAATTACTATAGTAAAATGGATTAAGGGATTGGTCCATAAAGTGTGGACTAAGATCCAAGATACTCTGGAGAATCAACTAGAACCATTCCTACAGTCCATTCCTACAGTGTGCCCACTGCACGCTCTTTTCCCATCCGCATGATGCACCTGTAATCCTCTGTTTATTTTCATATCCTACAAATATATTTCCTTAAATGAAAATGAAATTAGATAAAAATGGATGCAAGTCCAGACATGAAGGAAAAGAATCCACTAAAAGTGAAAATAGAGTGTTTGCAAAAGAAACAATAATCAGACCATAGCCTTGTGAGAATCACCAGAAACCCTCCTCAAGAATTTTATGAGATCTGTAGATCTCACTGACCTAATAACCTCTAGAGTGATGATCACCAAGATAATTTCTAAAAAACAAAAACAAAAACAGAAAAACAGGCTGATATGTCTCACTGAAAATGTCTCATCACCTTTGTGATTCTTTCTTGTCCTCTATTTATGGCCAAATGCCTTAATACAATGTTCAGGTTCATCTGTGAGTAGACTCCCTCCTATCTCTCTAGTCACATATCACACTGCTCATCAATACCTGCATATTCTCTGCTTCAGCCCTACTAAATCATATGCAGGAATGGATAACCTCTGAGCCAACCCTATTGGTGTCCTTACAACTTTGCACTGTGATTGCCTCTTCCCAAGTGATTCACTTCCCAGACAGTAAGCCTTGTGCAAGCAAGGGATAGGTCTATCATATTCACCACTGTACCTCTCAAAGCCTATCTGATAAATATGTAAGGAACACTGTTTGAGTGAGTAATTAAAAACATAAGAGAATTACTGTCTAACTTCAGTTGGGCTTCCTGGGAACATACTCTGAGATGGAGGTTCTCAGGCAGGAGTTTTACTAGGTAGCAATTGAAATTGGACCATACAGAAGGGGACGTTCCACTGTGATGTGGTTCCCATAAGCTCTGAAGCTGGGAGAGCCTTCAGAATTGTCCCTTAAAGAGGCACACAGATCTTTGTAATCCGGGATCAACTAGGCAGCAAATGCTAACTGCCTCCAAGGAGGAGTTATCAACTTGGGTTGTTCATCTTCCTTTAGACAGAAGCTATTCTGGAAAAGAATTCAGCTGTGAGTCCTCAGCATCAAACTCACAGCAGCTGGAAGAATGATAGCCTTGGTCTTGAAAGAGAATTTGAACAATACAGTATGGTGTCGGCTACATTTCCCTTTGACCGAC
The DNA here is from genome assembly GCA_017311185.1 of Proteles cristata cristata. Lineage (NCBI taxonomy): Eukaryota > Metazoa > Chordata > Mammalia > Carnivora > Hyaenidae > Proteles > Proteles cristata. The sequence goes on from JAESUZ010003821.1 coordinate 454,843, forward strand.
AGCACAAGGCATGTGTGCCTCAATTCGCTAAACTCTGGAAGTGTCCCGCTGCCTTGAAATCCACCTAACAATTCCCACAGCTCACCTCCTGGTGGAATTGGCAGCAATACTACCACCCTCACATGCCCTTGTCCATCCAGTGAGTATTTGTAGAGCACCTACTATGTGCTGGGCATTATTCTAAGTATGGCAAATTCAGCAGTTCATAAAATAGACCAGTAGGTCCTATATTCTTCAAGTTTTCATTCCTGAAGAGAGCCAAACAATTAGAAAAATTAATAATGGAGTAGAGTGTGAAAACCCCTATAAAAAATAAAGCAGAGATGAAAAATAGGGGATACTAAGATAGGGGGTGCAGTTTGTGGTTATAATGGTAAATAAAGTAGTCAGGGCAGGCTTCACTAAGAAGATGATATTTGAGCAAAGCCGCTTAGATATTTGCAGGAGGACTTTCCAAGAAGAGAGAATAAAATGTGCAAAGGCCCTGGGGTAGGAGCAAACCACTTCTAGATGTTAGAAAATAACTAGGAAGCCAACATGCTTAGAAAGAAGTGAGAGAGGGAGAGTGTAGTAAGATATAAGGTGTGAGAGAAGCAGGAGGGAAGGGCAGATTATAGGGCATTATAGAGACCTTGTTCTACACTCTCGATGGTCTCTGAGGCCATGGAAAATTTGTGTAGAAGAGTAACAAGGTTGGACTCACTTTTTAAAGGATTTTCTGATTGCTGTTGGAGATGGGTATACGGGGGATAGGGCAGTTGCAGGAAGCCCAGCTAAGAGGCTATGAATATATTTCAGGCACCGAATGATAGGGACCTAGACCACAGCAGTGGCAATAGAAATGCTGAAAAGTGGTAGATTCTAGAGATATTTTTCAGGTAGAGCTAACAGGATATGCTGGTAGATGGGATATAGGTTATGAGAGGAAGAGAGGAAACAAGGAGTTCAGTCTAAGCAATGGAAAGGATAGGACTTCCATTTATGGAAATGAAGAAAAGAACCTCAGTGAGGGGACCAGCTCTGAAGGAAGATGAGCAGGAGTTCAGGTTTGGCCATGCTAAGCAGAAACACCTGTTGGACATCCAAGTGGAGATGGTGAATATATGTGACATTCAAAGGAGAAGTCCAGGCTTGTGATAACAATGATGACAGCCATCAGAACACAGATGTTATTTAAAGCCTTGACACTCGATGAGATCACCAAAAAAATGAGTGTGGAGAGGACAGCGCAGTTTCAAAGACAGCCCCAAAGTATTGCACACGTGCCCTTTCACTGCTGTCTACAGCCTCCTACTTCATCCCCATCCTGGACCACGAATACTTGGTTGGACAGAAATGCATCCCTCACCACAGCCAGCATGACCGAAAGAGCTTGGGCTTGAGAGTGAGATACACGATATTGGAATATGGTCTCTGCCATTCACTATGATGATTGAACTGTTAGTTCTAAGTCTTTACTTACCTGTCCTCATGACCCTGCAATGAGAGGCATGTACTTCTTCACTCCCTTGGGCTTGGCCACGTGACTCATCTTTTCCTATCAGTCTTCGTAGTTGTGATGTAAGCAGAGGCTTGAAATACACCTGTGAGACTGGGCTTACTCACTTACACTTCTGCCGTTGGTGTGAGAAGAAATGCCTTGGGTAGCAAGCAGCATCACCTTCACCCTGGGATTGACAATGAGATGCCTGGAACAAAACCACTCTAGCTCCCTCACAGACAAATAAGAGAGCCGCTTATTGTCGTATGCCACCATGGTTTAGTATGTGCTGGTTATGACGGATGCAATCTTGACCTATTAGCTGTGTAGCCTTGTATCTACCCAAGGAGGATTGCACATGCTCCCTCTCTCTGGGTTTTAATGAAGATTAGGTAAAATAACACATTCAGGATTCTTGGCAAAGTGCCTGTCACAATGTGGATGCACGTTAAAACTTAGTATCCTTGGATTTTTCCTCTTCAGAGTCAATGGTCAACAGTGACTTTCCACACTAACATAGCTTCCAAGAGTAGTAAGATTTTTGTCAAAAACGGGGTCACCCTTGCCAAAGAGAAAGGGCAGGTATCCAAGTTTATTTGGCAATTGGCTTCATCATTTAGAATTTTAACACATGCTACAGCAACGTAACATCTTACATTCACAGATAAACAACTAGAGCCAGAAAAGCCGGTAAATCTAGTCCCATTGTTTCTGCATGGGACTCACTATCTTTAGAAATAGAAGCCTATTTCAGCAGCGCACTTAGGATACCCTGCGTCCCTTGAGAAATAACTGGCTTTTGTTTATGATGAGCTAGAATGCATGCACACGTACACACGCTACACCGTACACACTACCCCTTCATCAGCCCAGGCTTTTGTTCATCACAATAATAGCAAGTGGTGGCATAAAGCCATTCTCGGAGAAATAATTCATTGCAAACAAAATCAACCAAATGCCAGTTCTTCTGCCCAGAATGACCTTCAATGGGATAGCCCCCGAAGACTCACCTGCAACAGTTAGTGGCGGTAACACAACATTAACTCCCGGAATGTTCATTGCCTCGCTGGGCTGTCACCAGCTTTGGCTAACCCTTTTTGTACCTTTACTTTCTGAAGCTGACCTTTAATCCTTGCAATCAGAATGCAAACAGTTCAGTAGGTTTTTTTGGTTGTTTTTTTTTTTTTTTTTCCGGAGGCTGTGATGATGAGCTGGGTGACACTTCCCCAAATCCCCACCTCCCCCCACCTGCCTTTTCAGATAAAGCTAGAAGGAAAGTCTGACCAAGAGGCCTTTGTGTAGATCTGGGGCAGCTAGTCCATGGAAAAATGAATCAGCTATGGAAAAGAAAGCTTATTGCAGGTATGAATTCCAATCCACAGAAACAAGATGTGTGATTGATGCCCATTTCTTTACTTTCTTAAATCTGCAGAGCGTGGCAAGAAATTTAGTGCAGTCGTTATCGGAATGAGCCCAAGGATTACCCTAAGGTATTAAGGTCTTATGTAAGGCCAAGATAGCAGCAAGATTCCTCCTGGTATGAGCTCATGCTAGGTCTCACCAGGATTCCTGTTTTCCCAGTTTGCATTCCCTTGAAGCTTTTGGTCTCAGCTGCCATTCATATATGAGGCATCAAAGTCATTGCCAATGGCTGACACCCTTCCAACACACGTCGTATGACTGTCCCTCCTCAGAGGCCTCGTAGCCTGCTCTGAGGTTGGCCACAAGGGGCATGAATCCTGGGTTCCTCTCAACCACTTCTACACTGATTCTGACTCAGTCTGACCTCTGACTTCTCTTTTTAGAACCTCAGCAAAATTTCCTCTCTCCTTCTAATTATCCTCTAAGAATGCCTCTCTCCTCCAACTTCCCTGAGAGCGCTTAGCGCCTCTCCAAAACGTTCTGACTTTTGAAAATAAAGGACAGAAAAGGAAAGTTCCTGCAAGTATCTTCCTCTCTTGGTAGGAAATCCTGTATGCAGGTTTGGATGGAGAACAGGGGGTGGGCGCTTGGGAAGAGGAACACAAATTAACATCTCAGAATACTGCCCTGCCACAGGTTATCTTATTATTTCTAGAACACATGATTCTTTTAAAGAAAGAATTGAGCGGCGCCTGGGTGGCTTAGTCGGTTGAGCGACCGACTTTCGCTTAGGTCATGATCTCGCGGTTCGTGGGTTGGAGCCCACGTCGGGCTCTGTGCTGACTGCCAGCTCAGAGCCTGGAGCCAGTTTCGGAGTCTGTGTCTCCCTCTCCCTCTGACCCTCCCCTGCTCACGCTGTCTCTGTCTCTCATAGAAATAAATAAAAATTTAAAAAAAAAAAAGGAAGAAAGAAAGAAGTGAGTTCTAGATGTATGGGAGTGGAAAGGAAAAACTAAATACAGAATCACTTCCCAAATCAAACCACAGTCATCACCTTAGGCTGGGTGTTCTGGAAAGCAGAGCCTGAGGCAAAGGCCTGTGCAGCTAACGTAGGAGGAAGGGTGATCCCAGGAAGCTAGAGTGAAGGGTGGAGTGGAGCAGAGAAGTGGGGGCGGGGGGGGGGCTGGCAATATGGGCCACTGCTGAGCCAGGCTCTAAGGGTGACCGATTGCCCACTCTCGGTGGACCATCTCCTCTGAGGCTGAATAAGCTCCATCTCGGCACCATCCCTCTTGTAGGCGAGAGCAGGATACATGTAGTCACCATGCACCAGCTCCCACTGATGGGCACTGGCTCTGTGGGGTGTAACTCCCTCTCCGTTCCAGCTGTGTATGCCTGGGCACAAGCACAGTACTGCAGAGGTCCACACCTGGACGTCGGCCAGGAATCCCTGGGGCTGGAGCCAAGAGGCTCTCGGGTAGCACCTGTGTGCAGCCAGTTGAAACCTACAGAACTGATCACCTCAGAGACCTCTGGAACCTGAAACAGATGAGGCCAAGAGAGAGCATCCAAAAGGGTACTGAACAGATGTGGCCGATGCTCATGTGTGAGGGAGTATAAGAGAGTTTTTAACAAACATACTAGGATCGCTTCCTTAACTATGTGCAAACATTTTCTACAAATTGCATATACAACACAATGATCTATAAATAATACATAACTAATTAACATATAAATATATAAAATACATGTAGGTAGAAATATATAATAAATATATAATATGTAATATGTAAACATATTAGTTATATATTTTACGTATATGTATTACACCCTAAAACCAGATGCGTATTATCTCCATCAAAGTCGCCATTCATTGGTCCATCCAGTCATTCACTCATAAGCCTGGGTTGGGCTCCCTGTTAGCAGGGAACAGAGCAGATGACTTCCCTGTTCATGGATGGTATCATTGGAAGAAATGTTTGTGAAACTTTTAAAAGTTGCCTTAAAGGTCAATATTGAATTCTTTTAATATCGAAACATCTCCAATCTTTCCTTGTACGGATCCATTTGACTTTTTGGAATTACCAGGAGCTGAAGCCATCAGATCGAGAGACGGTTGAGAATTCAGCTTGAGTAATAACGTTATCGGTCAAAACAGGGATGAATAGAAAAACATGAGGATTTGGGAATAGGGTCTTCTAGAAAATGCAGAAAACATTAAACAGAGTATGTGTGTTTCGAAAAGTAGAATTTACTTATATTTTCTGAGACTCACCTTCGTTTAATGTGAGAAGCATTACTTTGGAAGAGACTGTTAGATAAGTGCTAAGTAGCTTTCTTTATAATCTTCCCTTCTCTCTGACATGTCAGGAAGCTACGACAATCCTAAAAATGCTGACATTCTTTTCACTTAGGAATGAATATCGAAATAAAAGACATTTCTTCTTGCTCAGAAAGTATACAAGCAACTATATAGTCTTCTAAAATGGAGTATCCCTTGAATTGAAGACTCCAGATGACAGTATATTATCTTTGCAAAAAAAATGTTTTTTGAACACAAATATTCACTATGACCTCTCCCCCGGACACTTTAAAACTGTGAAATGGAATATAATACCAACTTTACCAAATTATATCCAGTGTATTTTATGCTCATCAATCATTCCCTTGGTCTTATCCACAAAAATTAATACATACTTCAAACAGTATCATTGAGGGGCGCCTAGGTGGCTTAGTCGGTTAAGCGTCCGACTTTCACTTAGGTCATGATCTCGCAGTCCGTGGGTTCGAGCCCCGCATCGGGCTCTGTGCTGACTGCCAGCTCAGAGCCTGGAGCCTGTTTCAGTCTGTGACTCCCTCTCTCTGACCCTCCCTGCTCACGCTGTCTCTCTCTCTCTCCTGGAAATAAATAAAACATTAAAAAAAAACAAAAAAAAAAACAGTATCATTGAGGATCATTAAAATTATGTCTCCCTGTTCTACAAATGAGCTAACTGAGGCCCCAGAGAGAAGATTATTCTTAGATAAAGCCACCTATTAATTAACAAGGGTGGATAGTCTCTAATGTAAGGGTTTAAATTCTGGCCCTGGGATTTTTCTTATATAAAATTCCTCACAGCAGGGGACATTAAAAATAACTTAAACATGGGGCACCTGGTGGCTCAGTCGGCTGAGCATCCAAGTTCAGCTTAGATCATGATCTTGCGGTTTGTGAGTTTGAGCTCCACATTGGGCTTGCTGCTGTCAACACAGCACCCACTTCAGACCCTCTGGTCCCCTCTCTCTCGCTCCCTCCCCAGCTGATGCTCTCTCAAAAATAAGTAAACATTAAAAAAATAATGACCTAAACATATATGACCTATTTCCTTCTTTGTCATATAAGGCCAGTTCTTTTCCGTAGAACAGTTCAGCTCTGCCTCAAAGCTTGCATCATATACCCACTATTTTATTGCTCAGCCAGACAAAAAAGCATCCAGTTAAACTGATCATAAGTGTTTAGTCTAGTCAGGCATAACATTCGGGGTGTCAGCATCTACCCTTATACTATCACCACTCCAACAGATTCCTGAAGCACAGTATTTGAGAAGTATCATCTCAAATATGGATTTTTCTATCTCATTCCAACTCGGGATATATTAATATTTTATTTTTTAAATAGAATATACTTTTCTGATTCTTCATCCATTTATTCAACAAATACTAAGAACCTACTTAATATGGTAGACTGTTCTAATCAAAACATCATCAAACATCTTTCCAAGTTACAAAATATACTTGTGCAGTATTGTTTCAAGTGGCTGCAAGATATTCTCTTATGTAATTTTACCAAAGTGTATTTAACAGCTTCCCTCCTCTTTAAGCATAGCAATCCTGATAGTCTACCTGATGATGGTGTCTCTGAGCATTCTTGTCTAACAGGTCAAAGTGCTCCAGCCCCTCTTGTCTTATATCCTCTAATTTAATTTGGCCAAATCTTGAAGAAGGATATGGAACAAGAGTGAGCCCTCATCTTTTTCTAAGTGAGGAAATAGAAGCTTTCATTATTTGTTCAGTCAGTCATTCAACCAGACTTTGTCACCTCCCTCTTTCAGGTCAAGTACTGTGATAGAGCTCAGAATGGAGAGATGACCAAGGCACAAATATTTCATGAGGGAATATCATTAGAGGACCCTGAGTAGCCCTCTAAGTAATGTAGCCCTGGGGAGGGAGATTGTCTCTTGTGGAGAAGCAGTGAGGGGGGCCAACCACATGGTGCCTGAGAATTATGGAGGAAAACATAATTCCAGACAACAAAACCAGAGACGGCAGGAAACTAACTCTTAACAGAGTTGAAGTTCTGGATCTAGTCATGGAGTGTGTTGTTAAGAATGTTTGAATTGGTTCTCTTTCTTGTTTTTTTCCTTTTAGAACTCAGTTCCACAGAGTTGAATTAACCATGATCCTTGGCTTATCATTTTGGCATCCGAATGTGGGGCTTCGAGCCTTTTCATCTGGACTCTGTGCTTCAGTGCAAATTTGGTGAGTACGCTTTCTTTTCCTCCTTTACTCTCATTTCAGGGGCTCTTTGAGAAGTCTGGTCTTATTGCAACACTTTCATGTGGATTGCTCAGGCTGAAATCCTCTAGCCTGTGGCTACTCTACAGGGAGGAGAAAGCCTGCCTTTTGGTTGGATGTTAGGACCTTGGCCAGAATGGTAATAAGACCCAGAAACCCGATACCCTGTCTTTACTCCTGTCCTTATATAAAGTTGTCTGCCTTGGGCAGGGGGCAATCACCAAAGAAACTATCATGACTGCCAATCTTAAGACTCCCATGTGTGAAGTTTCCTTCTCACTAGAGGGCAACCACTTCCTAAAGTTACCCAGTTATTCTCCCACTGAACCAGAGCAAAGACCAGGGTAACTTTAACAATTCCTGATCTAGAATGTAACTCAGGTTACAGTGTGTGTACCTTACTTCTGTACAGCTCTTTTGTTTGGTTTGAGGATTTGTATTAGTTATCCAGTGCTTCCTAACACATTATCCTAAAACATCAAACGTTTACTGTCTCGCAGTTTCTGTGGGTCGGATACATGGGAGCAGCTTATCTGATAGTTCAAGGCTCGGGGTGTCTGCACCTGCGGCTGTGTCATCTGAAGGATTGACCGGGACTAGAAAACTCACTTCCTGGGGCGCCTGGGTGGCTTAGTCGGTTAAGCATCCGACTTTCGCTTAGGTCATGATCTCGCGGATCGTGGGTTCGAGCCCCGCGTCGGGTTCTGTGCTGACTGCCAGCTCAGAGCCTGGAGCCTGTTTCAGTCTGTGACTCCCTCTCTCTCTCTGACCCTCCCCTGCTCAGGCTGTCTCTCTCTCTCTACTTGAAATAAATAAAACATTAAAAAAAAAAAAAAGAAAAGAAAGAAAACTCACTTCCTAGAGGGTCACTCACATGACCATTGGCAGAAGTCCCATTTCCTTTGTGGTGGTTGGTAGATGTCCCTTTCTTATCATGTGGATTCTCTACAGAGCTGCTTGAGTGTTCTCATGTCATGGCAGCTGGCTTCCCCCAGTGTGACAGATCCAAGAGAGAGCAAAGTGCACTTCACAAGGTCTTCCATGATCTAGCCTTGGAACTACCATCACTTCTGCTATAGGTTACTGGTCACACACACCAACCCTAATACAGTATAGGAAGGGACCGCACAAAGGCTGTGAATACTAGGAGGCAGAAATCACAGGGACCCATCAGTTGAGGCTTTAGCAATTTAAAAATCTCCTGTAGGCTAAAAACTCAGAAAAATGCTAAGCATATTTTTAAAAATTTTGATGGCAAATATGAAGGTTGCATAACAGGTACAAATTATCATGTGAGAAAATAGAATAATCTATTAAAGTAGAAACGTTTCTGAGTCTTCTAGTTTGACCTGTATTTCAGGGCACCTAATGAGGCAAACTTAAAAAAAGAAAAAAAAGAAATTGTACCAACCACTTATAGGACTGGAGAGACACTACCACTTTAAGAAAGATGTACTTGATTACAGAAACTGTTACTGAGAGGCTCACCTTGTTTCATAAATGTAAGACAGGTGGGTAACCACAACCCCAGAGGAAATGTACATTTTGTGTGCATGTCCTTAAGGATGTGTGTCCCAATATCTCTTGCTATATTGAGCTCAGGGAGCGTGCAGTATCCGTCTTGCCTAGAGATTCCAAAGGAAATCTGGGGAAAAGATATCAGAACCATAACCCTTGTCCCCAAAAGTGAAGGAAACCTGTCTAGGTAGATCAAGTGATTCTGCAAAGCCACAAAAGTGGGAAAGGTAATGATGCTGTGGAATTGCAGTGTTTCTGAGGGTGGGCATTGGGACAAGGTTGATGAGAAGCAGTGTAGGGACTGAGTGTGCCCGTGAGCTACAGTACTGCACATCACCTGTTCTCTGCCCTCCAGGGGATAAGCCCTCACCTTGGGAAAATGGGTGTGAATCAATCAGCAGGGTGTGGAGAACCCTGAGTAGTCCTCTAAGTGAATGTAACCCTGGGGAGGGAGATTGTTTCTTGTGGAAAAGCAATGATGGCGGCCAACCACATGGTGCCTGAGAATCGTGGTGGAAAACAGATCAGAGATGCAGGAGACTAACTCGTAACAGAGTTTAAAGCTTTGAATCCAGTCATGCCTGGTGCCCAGAGCATGTTGTTAAGAATGGCTATCTGGTCTGTTTGAGTTGGTTTTCTTTCTTGTTTTTTCCTTCTAGAACTCAGGTCCACAGAGTTGAATTAATCATGATCCTTGGTTCACAACAGCTGTGATTGCAAGCATGCTCTTTTAACTATTTTAAAAATATAATGAAAACTCATAATCATTCGCTTCAAACAGGAATTATAGCCTGATGTCAGTGTCACAGGCTGAATTGTGTTCTCCTATTTTCACTTGTTGAAGTCCTAACAAGCACTACCTCAGAATGTGACCTTATTTGGAAATAGGACTGTTCCAGACATAATTAGGAAGTGAAGATGAAGTCCTTAGAGTGGGCACTAATCCTGTATGACTGGTGTCCTAATATAAAGGGGAAGTCTAGGGGCACCTGGGTGGCTCAGTCAGCTCAGATCATGATCTCCTGGTTTGTGAGTTCAAGCCCCACATCGGGCTTTGTGCTGACAGCTCAGAACCTGGAGTCTGCTTCACATTCTGTGTCTCCCTCTCTCTCTGCTCCTCCCCTGCTCATACTCTGTCTCTCTGTCAAAAATAAATAAACACTTTTAAAAAATTTTAAAATGGGGTGGTGAAATCTAGGGGGCAGGTAGCTCAGTCAGTTGAGCATCCAACTCACCGTTGGACTCGGTGCTGGGTGTGGAGCCTGCTTGGGATTGTCTCTCTCCTTGTCTCTCTGCCCCTTCCCCGCTCATGCTCACTCACTCTCTCAAAATAAATAAATAATCTTTTTAAAAATGGGAGGGACGGGGCACCTGGGTGGCTTAGTCAGTTAAGCGTCTGACTTTCGCTTAGGTCACGATCTCGTGGTTCGTGGGTTTGAGCCCCGCATCGGGCTCTGTGCTGACTGCCAGCTCAGAGCCTGGAGCCTGTTTCAGAGTCTGTGTCTCCCTCTCTCTCTGACCCTCCCTTGCTCACGCTGTCTCTCTCTCTCTCTCTCTCTTTCCTAGAAATAAATAAAATGTTAAAAAAAAATGGGGGGGGGGGATCTGGACCCAGAGACAGACACATGTAGAGGGAGGAGAATGTGAAGGGACAGGGAGAAGATGGCCATCTACACGCCAGCGAGGGAGCCTCCCTCACAGCCCAGCAGGCATCATCCTGCATCTTGGATTCCCAGCCTCCAGATCTGTGTGACTTAATAAACTCTGTTGTCTAAGCCCCCTCTGTTGTCTACGGTAACCTCATCAAGCTCACACCATCAGTAACTGCTTTTTACCACCACACTGCTCCCCATTCCATCCCCTTGCCTTTGCTTTGAATTAACATGTGCTGAACTTTGCATTTATCACTACATACATTTGTCTTCCTTTAGTAGTGGCGGTGGTGGTGGTGGTGGTAGTGGTGATGGTGGTGGTGGTTAGTAGTAGTAGTAGTAGTAGTTTTCCTTTTTATTATTTCTTTATTATGTTTATTTTACATATAAACCATGTATGTACATATAGATACATACATACCTATATAAATACACACACACAGAGTTGCCGAAGTGGCTCATTCAGTTAAGTGTCCAACTTCAGCTCAGGTCATGATCTTGCAGTTCATGAGTTCAAGCCCCATGTTGGGCTCTGTGCTGACAACTCAGAGCCTGAAGCCTGCCTCAGATTCTGTCTTTCTGTTTCTCTCTCTCTGGTCCTCCCCCACTCATGCTCTTTTCTCTCTCCACCCCCTCTCAAAAATAAACATAAAAAAATTTAGAAATACTTCTCTTTAAAAAGAAAGAAAAATAAATACACACATATATAGAAACTTAATGGGACATTATGGCAGATACTGTGAACAATATAACCTTAGTTGTAATGTCTTAATAATCTGAATATCCCTTTCCTTCTCCATTAGCCTACCTCCACGGTAAAGCTAAACTCTATAGAGTAAGAGTCCTGCGGTACTAAGACACAGCCCACATTAACACATAAGCACACCTGGGAACGGGCCCCCAGTTCTGCCTGGCTTCCATCTCTGGATCAAAGTCCTTTTCTTCTTCAGGAGAAGGGATGTGGCTAGGAAGTGAGCGAGATGTTCTCAGGTCAGCAGATGGTCAGCCACATGCGATAACTGTTTCTCCGTTGTTGCATTACAGGACAGCTAGACTACACATTATTATTCTGTTAACATCAAAGCAATGCGGTGCTGCATTTTATGCAATTACGTTGTGGACCTCACTAATCACATTGTGGCTCAGTTCTACTTCACTCCCTTCCCTAGCATCTTTTAAGCCTGGGATCAGTATGTGACACAGTTCTGGCCAATCAGACCTAAGCGTGAATCTGCCGGGCAGGTTGAGAGAAAGCTTCTGTTCTTCTAAAAAAAGGACAGATGTGGCCGCTCCCACCTCCACACTCTCCCTCCCTCCCCCCATCCCCTGCTTTTATTGCGGCCTTGAAAGAGGATTTGCTGCCATAGCTGTGGTCACCACCAAAGGCAAAAAAGATAAGAAAACTGCCGAGACAGTAGTCCTGACCTAACTGAGCTGCTGAACAAAAGTCACCGGCTGCCTACCCCTAGGATCCAAACTGTGCAAGAAAATAAGCACTTATTTATTTAAGTCACTCTTAGAGTTTGTGTTACTTGTAGCCAAAATCATAACCGATGAATACAGAGGTGGTCTGGGTTCCCCACTGAAGTGGCTGGGCATAAAAGGGTCTGAGAATTACCTTTTGGAGCTGAATATTCAGATAGCTAAATATAAAGTCAGACATCTCAACTACTTGTAGGTGGGTAAACTGAGGCTCAAGGAAGGAAAGTGATTTGCTCATGTGTCCATATCTGGTGGGGACTAGCTTTGGATAAAGGACTCATCTGTGCCCATATTTTATTTATTTTTTAATTTGTTAATCTTTATTTTTGAGAGACAGAGAGGCAGAGAGAGTGTGTGAGCATAAGAGGAACAGAGAGAGAAAGAAACAGAAAATCTGAAACAGGCTCCAGGCTCTGTGCTGTCAGCACAGAGCCCAACATAGGCTCAAACTCACAAACTGCGAGTCCACGACCCACACCAAAGTCGGATGCTCAACCAGTTGAGCCACCCAGGCACCCCATGTGACCACATTTTAAAGATTGCAACCGACACTGGGAGTGATAAATGCAGACTTCTCCCAATTCCCAGCTCTATAACTTTGAGTGTCTTATTCCCAACTTACCTTTCCATTCACTAGACTTAGTTTTATCTCACTTTGGCTCCCACTTACCAAAAGCATCTCCCACAACCAAAGTTGTATATTACTTTCATTGCTCTCTCTGGTCATGAAGCAATACCAACATTCCAGGATGGGAACCCTGTGAAACAGCTGTTTCAATTAAGTGCTTCTCAGGTGTTTGGCGAAAATTCTAACTTTTGGTCATGGTTAGATGCTGTGTATGGGCTCTGACTCCCTGTTCTGTTCTTTCTCTTTTCTATTACAAATACCCTTCACCCCACAAGGAAACTCACACAGTTCTGGAGAGTGGATTCGTGGGAAATAATCTGCTGAGAAGGATTACCAAAAAATGGCACTTGGTAAAAAGAATGATCTAATCATCAAAGGGATGCATCTGGAGTGCTTGGCTTTGTTAATAGAAGGAGGAAAAAAGTATCCCTCTCTCTCAGTATAGACCATAGCTGTACATTTTTTTAATTAAGTTCCCATTGAGTGGCCTCAACAAAGCTGCATTCTGTTGTCTCGTAACTTGGTCCCAAAGTGCTGGAGAAAACTTTATGCTACTAAATTTCCTCGACAAAAGTGATGGAAATCATTAATAGCTCTGATAATGCAGACATTAAAGTTTGGATGACTGCTTTGGGATATTGTTTCTAATGAAACAATGGTTTGCTAAACTGCAACCATTCACCATATCACAAAGAACACATTTCTACATGTGGACACTGTTGCTGGTACTTGCATTGGGAGTAGAGTTGGCAGTGTTATACCATAAGAATTTAGAAGTAATGGCCTTGTATCAGAGATAGAGCCCAACATCTACACTATGGATTGGAGCCAGTATAGGCAAAGACATCTTGAAAGGGGGATGGGTCCAAGCCAATAAAAGGAAACCATTAGGAGAATAAAGATACTGACAAATCCTGAGAAATTATGTCAATCAAGAAGGGAGATGGGGGTGGCTGGGTGGCTCAGTCAGTTAAATGTCTGCCTTCAGCTCTAGCCATGATTTCACAGCTTGTGAAATTAAGCCCCACGTCGGGCTCTGTGCTGACAACTCAGAGCCCGGAGCCTGCTTCGGATTCTGTGTCTCCCTCTCTTTTCCCCCCTCCCCCATCATTCTATCTCTCTCTCTCTCTCTTGCTTGCTCAAAAATAAATTTTTAAAAAACATTTAGCATTTTTTAAAAAAATAAGAGAAGAAGGGAGATGGTCTGAAATAAAAGCATAGACCAAAAGAGTAACAGCCACAAGTGTTGAATTGCCTAACCAGATTTCACCGTGGAGGAAAACTCTAATCCAGTGACTTCAATATTAGGATTTCACTGGTATATTCCTATATAGAGATGAAGACATCAAGCTAATTTACTCTATGCCATTTATGTTAAAAAACACCTACTCTCCTTTTTCCTGATTCAATATGGCTGCCTGTGGATATCTTCAAACAGAGGGTAAATGTGCTAACATAAATATTATAGCATACAACAGAGAAAATTTTCCAAATATCAGTTAACAAATAAAGATTGTAATTTCCTGATTGTAAATATCAATATCTGCTGCCTTGGTTAAGGTGAGTCCCCCCCTGAAAAATGGACCTACTTTCAGCTTTGTACACTTACCAGACTCAAGATGGTGAAACACTCAACATGGTGATGTCTCCATGTAAGACGTCCTCATGTGGCCACGGCCAACCCGTGCCAGATGTCATCAGTCTATTTTCAATTGATGGGGACTAGGGGGAACCAAGTTCATGAAGCTGAATCCTGGAGCTCTTATATTTGCTGCTCAGATCTTACCCGATGCTCATATCCCTGTCTTCACTAAAGGTCTCCCCTCGTGTCAGAATGGCACATTGGCAAAAACTGATGAGGCTAGAGCTTAAGTGAACATCTACTTCCTCTTGCTGCCTTCAGTTAAACCATCAACCTATTTTTGTCAAATACCCACCAAGAAGAAAGATCTCTGTCAAGAACCCCCTGGAGGCAGATGCCATTTTTACATTTCAATTGGAAGTGGCCACATGAGAAGCTCTCTATGCAAGTACCCAAAAAATTAGCTAATTTTTAAAAGAGATTCTTTTACCAAAGCCACCATTCCACCGTTAATTGTGAAAAATGGAGAAGGACTTGTGAGCATTTGAAAATGGATCATTTATTGGGATGGAAAAGAATAAGGAAAGAGGCAAGGTGGTGTAGAGACAGAAATGTGGCATAGAGGTCATGATGCTTGAGTCCGAGTTTTGGCTCAGTGGCTCCAGAAGGGCGTGACTTTGGCCCCCTCTCTTCGCCTTCCTCCCTTCTGTCAAAACACAGCACTGACCTATCTGAGATCTAAAGTCCCTTCTAGGGCTAACATCCTGGGAGGCCAGGAGGAAAGGGAGGGAATATCACATAGAAAGAGCATGTGGCTTCAGCCTTTCCCTGCTATGTAATTCCTCAAAGCCCCCAGAAACTGTGCATGAGTCCTCTGGGGGCTGAGCCTCTGCTTAGGCCAGGCGTCCCTAATTCATACCCCAGCCATCCCTCTATGCCAAAGTTGGGTTTGCATTCACACTGCAAAATCAGTAGGCAAGGGAAGTGATGACTAATTTGTATTATTTGGGAACTGCACATCATGTCACCTTGATACTAGCCTTAAGCTAAAGGAGTCTCACCTCTAGCTGAAGATGTCTGCAGGCTTGTCACTCTCAGATGCTGCTATTTATGCTGGTCACCCACCGAAGCTGCAGAGACTTCAGGTGACTGCAAGATCACTAAACAGCGCAGACTTGCTGATGCTGACGGCAGCTGGGGAAGGACCCAAAGCAGTAGCAGAGATGCTGTGGAAGGGAAAGAAGATTGTGACAAGCGTTGAATGTGGGAGGTCAGGATGGTCCACGCAGCCTCCGCAGGGATCTTGAGCAGAGATGCCTCGCTGACAGAACCTATGGAGTTAAGTACCTATTCCCTAAGCTGCCCCTGCAGAGTCCACTTGCAAAGTTAATAACGACATTTTCTGTAGCAATCTTGTTGTAAGAAACACACCAACCCCAAACAGCAGATGTGACATCTAAGAAGCTTTGTCAACAAAGAAATACCAACCATCTACTAACTTATCTTGCTCTGCCTGGACAAATGATAATTAAGCCAAGTCCAGGGATCAGGTCATCTTTCACCAGAGCCATACATTAAAAATTTGTTTTTTCAGGGGCGCGTGGGTGGCTTAGTCGGTTAAGCGTCTGACTTTCGCTTAGGTCATGATCTCGCGGTTCGTGGGTTCGAGCCCCGCGTCGGGCTCTGTGCTGACTGCCAGCTCAGAGCCTGGAGCCAGTTCCGGAGTCTGTGTCTCCCTCTCACTCTGACCCTCCCCTGCTCACGCTGTCTCTCTCTCTCTCTCCTAGAAATAAATAAAAAAAAGAAAAGAAAAGAAAAGAAATTTGTTTTTTCAGGCACCTGGGTGGCTCAGTCCGTTAAGCGTCCAACTTCGGCTAGGTCCTTGGGTTCGAGTCCTGCATTGGGCTCTGTGCTGAAAGCCAGCTCAGAGCCTGGAGCCTGTTTCAGATTCTGTGTCTCCCTCTCTCTCTGACCCTCCCCTGCTCACACTGTCTCTCTATCTCAGAAATAAATAAGAAACATTAGGAAAAAAAAGAAAGAAAGAAAAGAAATTTGTTTTTTCAGGAGCTCCTGGACAGCTCAGTCAGTTAAATGTCTGACTCTTAGTTTCATCTCAGGTCATAATCTCACAGTTTGTGGATCAGAGTCCTATACTGGGCTCTGGTGCTGACAGAGTAGAGACTGCCTGGGATTCTCTCTGTCCCTCCCCCATTTGCATGCATATATACATACACACACACACACGTACATATACATATACACACACATATATACACACATACACACACACACACACACACGTATGGAGGATAGCACATGCTTAAAGAAAAGGCAATTGTCGCAGCATGGAAAGAAAGAATTTCTCAGCATGGAAAGTAAACACCACTATGGTGAGAGTCCCTTGCAGAAACACAGATTCTTGTAAGGATCAGATTCAGTGCAACCACCTATCATATTTTAAGCTAAAACTGATTAAGATGATCGGAGTTTGGAGTTTTCTGGGGTAATGCAAGCAAGCATTCAGTGGGCCATCTGGTCAGCAGACGCCTTCTGGCCCAAGATGACTGCACCTAAGTTGATAGGAAATCCTTTTATAGATGTTACTGCTGTTCCCTGTTGTATCAGTTAAGCACCCGTGATGGCAAGAGCATAATATTATGAAATAGGACATGGTGACGACCCACAGATTGAAGGGGGGTGGCTTTCATTTTGGAAGGGATGGTTACTACCCACCAGATTCAAAGCGAATGTGGCAGATGGAAGAAACGAGAATAGGTTCTTGGCCCGCAGGGTTCAATGAATGGACAAAGCTGCCGTTTTGCCAATAAGCCGAATGGCTCCAGATAACTTGGCAGGCCTCTACCAGAATAATCTCTAAGAGGGCATGGAAAAAATAATAGAGTGCAGCTTTTAATTTGGGGGGAACTTTATGTCTAATGAACTTTAAAAAAAAGCAATTGGATTGTGGACATCAGCCCTTTTGAGTATTTTATATATGCATCATTTTCTAACAAAATATATAATTAAACCTTATCAGTCCTACCTACAAAGGCATATGAGGGGGGAAAATGCTTCCTTATGTCGCTTTAAACTTCAGGAAGCCAAACTCTATTCGAGATACTGTGTTTTAATATGGCTATATCAGTATATAGACTTGCTCTTTTTAAAGTGCATAGTTGGGCTTTGCCTATCTCTTACTATAAGGTATGAATCATTATGCTTATTTGGATTTTTTTCTAATCTAGCAAATGACAGTTCTGGAGCCTGGTACTCTCTGAGGCCTATCGTAAATATCTGTTGCATTAACTACATTCTTCTTGCCCACCCATGATTAAAACTCAGTATTCTGAATGGCTATCTCTAAGTGTGGTCCTCATATAGAAAAAAAAAAAAAAAGATGTAGGAAGGGAGAGGCATTTTCCAATCTCATTCCTGGAGGAGAGGTCCATTCCATTCTTCAAAGGTACTCAGTATTTTACAGCTGGAGTCACTACAAATGATCTAATCTAACTCCTACATTCATAGATGAAGACAAGCTCACTTATAATATATATAAATGGAAATATCATCATCAGGCTATCCTACTTCCTTAATGCAGTGTTCTTCAAAAAAAAAAAAAAGACTTTTGGGGCGCCTGGGTGGCTTAGTTGGTTAAGCGTCTGACTTTCGCTTAGGTCATGATCTCACGGTTCGTGGGTTCGAGCCCCGCATCGGGCTCTGTGCTGACTGCCAGCTCAGAGCCTGGAGCCTCTTTCAGTCTGTGACTCCCTCTCTCTCTGACCCTCCCCTGCTCACGCTGTCTCTCTCTCTCTAGAAATTTAAAAAAAAAAAAAAAGGCTTTTTTTCATACTAATACTTGGACATTAAAATAGTATCAAAGGGTTATAAATAAAAGACAGTAGAGGGGCACCTGGGTGGCTCAGTCGGCTAAGCATCCAACTTCAGCTCAGTCATTATCTCACGGTCTGTGAGTCTGAGCCCCACGTCAGGCTCTGTGCTGACAGCTCAGAGCCTGGAGCCTGCTTCGGATTCTGTGTCTCCCTCTCTGCCCCTCCCCTGCTTGTGCTCTGCCTTCATTGCTCTCAAAAATAAATAAAACATTAAAAATAGATAATAGAATACCCATTCTACCCTTGCTGAGCCCCAGTTCTGTTATTGAGACAATAATTTGTCTAAATGCCTAACTCTAAATACTAGACGTATAACTGGATTCCTTTATCCCTTGATTTTAGAAATTATTCATTGGCTTCTCTTTAAGAAAGATACAGATTGAGCTCACGTCAACTGCCTGTTGCACATGGAGGTTTTATAGCTTTGTTCCTATTCCTACTATTACTTCTAGTAGTCACTTGTAGCATTACATGATGGACTAGGAAACCTTATATCCTATTCCATCAGTGTTGTGCAGTTTTTCTTGATTCTCTGTGCCTAAGATAAGGACGTCCTTCCAAACCCCAATTCATGTCCTCAGATCCTTACATTTGCATTTTGGCTCTTAACCATAATTATATGCAGACCTTTCTTTCATTGATGTCTTACTTTTTGAGCTGAAATGAGCAAACTGTGCTGTTTATCACTTGCCCACATAAAGCCAAGTATGTTGTAGAATTACATTGCCTTTCTGAGTTTAAGGAGGTGACCACTGCACCACACAAAGAAGGATAATCCTAGAATCCAGGTCAAATGGGATCTCTTCTACTTCATCAGAGTCTCAAAGTCATGTACCACTTTCTTTTGCTTCCTATTTAGGACCATGACTTGCCCATTAGGATTTTATTTCTCTGGGACTTAGTTATCATGCTTTCTCTTCAGAGAAGAAGTGCATGGCTTCTTTATCATGTTCCTCAGACTTTCCTTTCTAATGCTTAGAAACCATTCCAAGATATTCTTAGAGTTTGTTGACTTCCTATAGAAAATAGATCAGTTGCTTTCAAAGCCTTTTGAAATGTCTCAGACTGTGAGTTCATTTCATTGGACTCCATATCATTCAGTGCCCAGGCAAGAAACCATAAACCACTCTAATTAATTAACATTGGGAAAGATGGGTTAGACCTTGAGGTAATTCATTTCTAAAGTGTTGGAAAGACTGGAGAAGCGAAAGAAAGAAGACGGTACTACACAGGGACAGAGGCTCCCGTAATCCTCCACGGCCTTTGCAGAAACTCCTGAAACCACACTCTTTTCTGCCAAGGAGTGGCTCCTTGGTGCTCCAGGAGTGGCTCCTTGGTGCTCCAGGAGTGCATACTCCATGGATGCTGTTGGACATCTTACCAAGAACACTGGTGCCATTGTGTTTTAGGTACTGAAGCCACTTCTTCCGTCAAACCTTCTACCTCTCCCCTACCTTCCAACTTCATTCAAAACTTTACTATTGGACCAAAAAAAAAAAAAGTATAAAGTAAAACAGAACCCAGCTTCTAATGGAGTCTCAAAAGGTAGTTTTCAGACTCTCAGAATTAGAAGTAGAGAGGACAGTACAGAAGACCAGTGTGGACCTGAGTGGCAACAGACAATATCTGGAACAGACTTTTGGATTAATGCTACCATTTTTATGGCTTACATTTCCCACTTCTTTGTTTGTTTAAAAAAATTGTTCCTAGACTAATTCTTCAAAAGATTAGTCTAGGATGGATGGTAAGGATTAGTCTACCAAGGATGGTAAACATGGTCTTTGCATGTTGGAAATGTCTGGATTCCATTCTCACATTGATAGTTTGGTTAAGTACAGAATTCTTGGCTTGAAATCATTTTCACATAAAATGGGAAGGCTTGCTCTATTGTCTTCTAGAATCCTCTATACATCTTGAGAAGTCCACTGTAAGTTTGGTTTCTATTTCAGAGTTTTAACTGCTTTTCTCTATGGAACAAAAAAATCACTATTCCTCAAATCAGTTCTTCTTCAAACTATATCCTAAGCTTCTTCACTTCGCTCACCCTAGAGAGATCTGCCATCACCCTGGGACACATGCGCTAAGTCCCTTAACTGGGCTATTCCAAAGCCTGCCCAACTACTCTGTTTCCCCTCTCAGCTCCACCTCCCCAGACTGCATTACCCACAGAACAGCCAGAGCTATCTTTGAAAAATGTAAGTCAGTTAATGTCATCCTGCTAATTAGAGCAATTCAATGGTTTCATTTATCTTCCTGTTAACTTGTTCTGCATAACAAGTCACCCCAAAACTCAGTGGCCACAATCAACAAACACCCGAGTTTCTCTTGCACTTTCATAGGTCATTGGGAAATACCTCTGGCCCGGCTGAGTCTGTGTGAAACTGGGTGTTCGAAGATGGTCTCCCTCAGATGTCTGGCACTTGGTAGACGAATCTGTCCAGATGTTGCAGGGATGGGACCTAAGATGAAGCAGCTTATTGTTGTTCTACATGGCATCACATCATCTAGTAGGCTAGTTTCCCTCCTTCACATGGCAATCCCAGGACTCCCTAGGCATCTAGAGAGAGCATGATCCAATGTGCAAGGGCTCTTCCAGTCTCTACTGGCATCATATTACCATTATAATGACTCATCACCTAAAGCAGACTGCCTGGCCAAAGTCTCATTAGTTGAAGAAAAACCCAGGAATTGTGGTCCAAGTAGATCTAAGAAATCATGTGGAAGTCCAAGTCATAAAGCATCATTCTACCTACAGATGGATATGTTCTTTTTTACTAGACATTTTTTCAGAAAACTTTAATCTTCATCACCGTAATAATCTATCACTGTAATAATCTACCAAGGACTGAAGATGCAAACATCTCTAAGACATAGTCTCTCTTTTAAAGAAGTCACTGGCATGAGGGAGCCACACACAATTAATCTGTGAGTAAGATATTTGAAGGAAACTACCTGAAGTGAAAGACAATTGTGTGAGCTGAATGAGCCCACCCTGTCACATTTTTGGAGGACAAATCTACACTTCCATGAACTTTGCCAAAATACCTGAATTTGAAAAAAAAAACTTCCTTAAGTATAAGGAAAATAAAATACTGGGATCACCAAAGGAGAAAGGTATCAGATTGACCTCAAATTTTTCTGAAACATATGCAGGAATTCATGGGACCCTGAAAAGTTTGTGACCTATGATTTTTTCCCCAAATGATCTGTCTTTATTTTTTTTAAACATTTATTTATTTTTGAGAGAGAGAGAGAGACAGAGTACAAGCTGGAGAGGGGCAGAGAGAGGGAGACACAGAATCTGAAGCAGGCTCCAGGCTCTGAGCTGTCAGCACAGAGCCCGACGCGGGGCTCGAACTCATAGACTGGGAGACCACAACCTGAGCCAAAGTCAGACACTTAACCAAGTGAGCCACCCAGGTGCCCCTGATCTCTGTCTTTAAAGAAGAAAAGCCTTCAGATTTACAAAGACTTTCCTTAAAAAAAACAAAACAAAACAAAGAAACTACTTGAGTGTACACTTTTCTTAATGGAGAAACGAAGTCATATAAGGAACCTTAAAATGGAGAATTCAGATTATAAAAAGACTTGCAGATTATTCCTTCCTGTAGCCTATAAACCCAAGAATCCATTTGGAAGATACTCATGTGTTGTCAGGTAGATACTGCAGCCTGGAGCAAGGGTGTGGCCTTGTACTCTGCTGTTCTTTATTTCCCTTTCTGCTCTTTTCCCGGGAAAATGGAATATTTTTATTAGCTATATTCATCTCGCAGGGCCCAGACCCTCTTTAATTTGTGACTCTGCCATTTTCAACAGGTGACCCCCAAGTTCTTCCAGAGAGTTGTGCCCATTCCTGGATTCCAGAAAGAGAAAAGATGTCCCCCAGAGATGATTGTATGGGCGGTGCCTGGAAGTTCCCTGGAGCCACTTTTCCCCCATACCCCTGTTGGCCCAGTCTCAGTCACTTCACCACACTTGGTGGCAAGGAAGCTGAGACACATAGTCTAGTTCTGCTCCCAGTGTGAAGAAAAGTGTGTGCTTGTGAGCACATCCAAGTCTTGGCCACAGTCTGCTCTTCTAGTTACTAAATAGCTATTTACTCTGATTCTCACACACAGAACACATCTGCCCTTCCCCAGAGACAACATGGAGACATAGTTCAGAAGTCCCAGCTCGCCCCAGCGCCCATCTCAAAGCCCTGCGTTTCTAGAATGTGCACAGTCCATACCATCTGTTCACGTGTTGCTCCTGTGGTCCAGCCGGCTTTGAATTAAAAAGCAAATCATCTTCCCATGCATCTCATCCCAACACATGCATCCACTCGATGCTGGGACAGGCAGAGGATAAAAGCAATAAATATCCCCGAAAAGACAGTGGAGGGCTAGGGACACACACCGCAAACTCTGGTGTCCGGCGAGAAGGTGATCCTGCCAGACTGGTGTTCTGAGGTTGTCTGCCGGAGCGAGAGGGCTGATTTTGTTGAAACCCAGCTTCTGTTCTCTGCAAGCAACTCTCTCACCCACCATTCCCGGCTCCTGGTTCTGCCTCTCAAGAAACTCCTTACTGTCCATTTTCAAAGTTACCAGAGAGGAAAAAAACCCTCCCTGGGGCCTCTCCGGCTTTCACAGTACACTTCAAGCTGGTACACATTTGGGGTCCGAAAGTCATTTTAAGCCTCAAATACCGTAGTTAGAAAGATTTTCACTCCAGGCTTGTGGTGTGGTGAGCAGTGACCATGCTCTAACAGACAGTCCCTTCTGGTGTATCAGTCACCATACCCAGTTCTTCCCTCAATATTACGGTCACACTGAATTTATGGCTTTGCCTTGTTTCCCTCACTCCCTCCTTGTGCCTCCCTCACCTCAGTGCAGACTTTCCTGAAGCCACCTCCATTCTGATGTGGGGGGCAAGGCCATGCCCTGTGCCACAGGACACAGTTTGATGGGGCCTTTGTTACACAAACCCTGTCCCATGCTGATCTCTTACTGATGGGGGCCTAGATGCAAACAGCTTTTCCAATTTTTGGTGCTCCAGATTTCTGGACTCTCAAATCAACTTTATCTTCCTTGCAAACTGGTCAGTTCCATCCTGAGGTTATCTCCTTTTTTGTTGTTATAGCAAAATATTCATAACATAAAATTCATTGCCTTATTTTTAAATGTGTCATTCTGTGGTGTTAAGTACTTTTATGTTATTAGGCAGCTGTCACCACCACAATCCACATAATCCTGTTCATCTTCCCCAACTGAAATTCTGTCCCCATTCAACACTGACTCCTCACTCTCCCCCTCCCAGCCATTAGCAACAACCATTTACCTCATTTATGCGGAATCATACGGTATTTGTCCTTTGGCATTTGGCTTATTTCATGTAGCATGATGTCTTCGAGGTTCATATAATAGCAGGTGTCAGAATTTCCTTCCTTTTTAAGGATAAATAATATTGCATTGTGTGTGTAGACCATCTTTGGCATATCCATTCATCCATGATTTTCTTTTTTTGCAATAATTTGCTAAATGTAGAACATAAAAGCCAACATATTCCATTTCTCTGATTTCTGGTAACCACTTCCCCTCAAGCTACAGTCTCAGTGACATAGTCTGTCTTCCAGGCCACCATGGAAAACAGCTTTACCAAGTGTTTTGTCACTTCCAATATCAGTTTCCTCACCACACCTCCCTGACCTCTACATCAGTGTCCCATGTTTTAATGGTATTCATAACTCAGCACCCCCTTAATGGTATTACTTACTTTATTTAAGTAACTCTGGTGGTTGTAATAGATAAATCCTGAAATATCAGTGGCTATCTAAGCTTGCATTTCCCCAAAAGCAGAAGCCATCAAGAACCTGCATGCTGGGAGCTCATGTGCAATGTGATCCTAGGAGGCAACAACGGAGGAGTAAGCTGAGTGAGGCAGGGAGGAAGGAGGGCACCATATAAAATGTGTTACCAACGCCTCCGCTGTGGGCTGAGTTCTGGAATGAAGCAGAAGGATAGTAGGTGAAGGGGGCTATTTTAGATGGGGATATTCAGAGAAGGTGCCTCTATGGAGTAACATTTGGACAGAGACCTGAGCAGGCCACGAAACAGAGAGCATGTGACAGTGGGGTGAGAGTGTGTAGTACATGTTATCACAAATGGCAGCATCTCTTCTTTGTTTAAGGCTGAATAATGTTCTACTATATATATATGAATATACACACACACATATATTCATTCCTCTGTTGATAGTTTTCCATGTCTTGGCTACTGGGATAATGCTGCAGCCAACTTGAAAGTACAAGTATGTCTTCAAGAGAGTGATTTTTATCCCTTGGGTAAATACCCAAAAGTCAGATTGCTGGATCATATGGGGTTCCTAGTTTCCATTTTTTGAGGAGCCTCCATACTGTTTTCTATGGTGGCTGTGCCAGTCTACATCCCCACCAGTAGCACACAAAGGTTCTCTTTTTTCCCCATCCTTGCCAACACTTATTTATCTCTTGGTATTTAAAAAACTATTTTTGAGGTTTATTTATTTATTTTGAGAGGGCGAGAAAGGCAGAGAGGTGGAGAGAGAGAGAGAGAGGGAGAGAGAGAGGATCCCAAGCAGGCTCCACACTGTCAGCACAGAGCACCACACAGGGCTTGACCTCAGGAACTGTGAGATCATGACCTGAGCTGAAATCAAGAGCTGGACGCTCGGGGCGCCTGGGTGGCTTAGTCGGTTAAGCGTCCGACTTTCACTTAGGTCATGATGTCGTGGTTCGTGGGTTCGAGCCCCGCATCGGGCTCTGTGCTGACTGCCAGCTCAGAGCCTGGAGCCTGTTTCAGTCTGCGACTCCCTCTCTCTCTGACCCTCCCCTGCTCACGCTCTCTCTCTCTCTCTCTCTCTCTCTCTCTCTTTCCCCCTAGAAATAAATAAAAAATATTAAAAAAAAAAAAAGTGCTGGACGCTCAACCAACTGAGCCACCCAGATGCCCCTATCTCTTGGCTTTTTAATAATATTGATCCTAAAAGGTATGATGTGATTTTGATTTGCATTTCCCTGAAGATGAGTGATGTTGAACACTTATTCATATACCTGTTGGTCACTTAGAGATCTTCTTTGGGAAAAATGTCTGTTCAAGACATTTGCCCATTTTTTAATCTGGTTATTTGTGTTTTTCTAGTGAGCTGTGCAAATTCCTTATGTACCTGGGATTATCAACCCCTTCTCAGATATCTGTGACCACCTGAATGAACATGAAGGACACTGTGCTAACTGAAATGAGCCAGACACAGAAAGACAAATATCTCATGATCTCACTGATGTATAGAATCAAAAAAAAAAAAAAAAAAATCAAACTCTTGGTAACAGAGTGCAGAATGGTAGTTACTAGAGTTGGGGAGTAAGGAGAAAGGGGAGATACTAATCAAAGGGTAGAAACTTTCTTTGTAAGATAAATAAGTTTGGAGACCTAGCATACAGCGTCATGACTGTAGTTAATAATACCGTCACACATGACAGTACATCTCACGCTTCTCACCACCCCCAAGCAAGAAGCTGGTAACAATGGGAGCTCATAGGTATGTTGATTGTGCATACATATGTCAAAATATTATGTGGTACATCTTAGATGTATACAATTTCTATTTTTAAAAAAGAAAGAAAGCATATGGGATAGAGTTAACAGCCAACAAGAGGCTATGTTTGCTGGAGCTCAGGGAGGGAAGGAGGACAGCAGGGAATCACATCAGAATTGGAGGTCCCAGTAGGAACTTCGGATTATATTCCAAACATAAGGGGATGCCACGGAGTGGTTTTGAAGAGGGGATCATTTGATGACTTACATTTTATTTTTTATTTACATTTTTTTAACATTTATTCAGTTTTGAGAGACAGAGAGAGACAAAGCATGAGTGAGGAAGGGGCATAGAGAGAGGGAGACACAGAATCTGAAGCAGGCTCCAGGGTCTAAGCTGTCAGCACAGGGCTCGACACGGGGCTTGAACCCACAAACTGTGTGATAATGACCTGAGCCGAAGTCAGATGCTTAACCAACTGAGCCACCCAGGTGCCCCATGATATGACACATTTTAATTGGCTCATTCTGCATATGGTATGTGGAGAATATTGGTAACCTCTTAGTGATGACTTTTGTGGTTTTTCATTTGTTTTCTTTGTATTTCTGTTTTAATAATAAGCACATTTTAGTTTTACAAGGAAAGAAAACAAAGCATTGTTTATAGAGACCAGGAAAAAAAGCAATTGTACTAGTTATTTATTGCTGCATACAGAAATTACCCCAACACTGAGCAGCTGAAAACTACAAATGTTCATTGTCTCTGAGTTTATGTGGGTTAGGAACCCTGGAGCAGCTTAGCTGAGTGCCTCTGGCTAGGAGTCTCCCACAAGGCAGGGTCACTGTGACAGCCGGGCTGAAGTCAGTCTCTGGCTCTACGTGGGTAAGATCTGCTTCTAGACTCTCTCGTGCGGCCCTTGGCCAGCCTCAGATTCCAACTGGCTGTTGACTGGAGACATCCGTTCTTCACCAGAAGGGTGACTTCCTTTCTCCAGGATGTGAATATCCAAGGAGGAGAGAGAGCAAAGAGAATCCCTAAGACAGAAACCAGTCTTTATAACCTAATCTCTGAAGTGACTTCCCATTGCTTTCTGCCATACTCTAATCAGTAGGAGTCACTAGATCCAGTACCTTGTCAAGGTGGGGGTGGTGGAGGATAAATACCACCCAGGGCATGAACTTCAGGGGTCCTCTTGAAGGTGTTGATGGCACAATAGCCATTTCTTCCAAACTCCTTATTTTCAAATACAGAAACCCATCTGAATACAAACCTGGTCTCTACTCCTCACCTTGAGGCCCTCACAGGATAGTCATGAATTGTGCATCTGAATGAAAGGGCTTTGGAAACTTCCCAGCACGGGAAAATGTAAGAGCTTATTTTTCTTTTCTCATGGACTCATTCCTTTGGTATTCATTCCAATCTGGTCTACATTCTTCCCCATCCTTTGAATTGATGATTTGTGTCTCATGCATGGGTTATGTTATGTAGTTTTGTTTAAGGGAAAACCCTCTTGTTTGAACAGAGACATAAAAACAGGAAGAAGACAGAGTACCAGATCTTCTAGATTCAAGAATTGAGGTCAGGGGACAGGGTAGAGCAAGATGTTAGATAGGTTTGCGTTTGGTACTTATCTAATGTCATTCCATAGTTATCCAAACTTGATTATAAGCTTTTTTCCTTGAGAGAGAGAGAGAGAGAGAGCGAGAGAGAGAGAGCGAGAGAGAGAGAGCGAGAGAGAGAGAGCGAGCACAGGGGAGGGGCAAAAGAAGAGAGAGAGAGAGAGAGAGAGAGAGAAAGAGAGAGAAAGAGAGGACCTTAAGTAGGCTCCACACCACGCATAGAGCCCAACATGGGGCTTGATCTCATGACGGTGAGCTCATGACCCGAGCCAAAATCAAAAGCTGAGCACTTGATTGACTGAACCACCCAGGCACCAGATTATAAACTTCTTAAAGGCAGAGATCTTCTTAGTCTCTTAACCCTTGTATTCAAGCTCCACCATTAAGCAGTGCCCTGGGGAAGATGCTCTTCTTCTGAAGGAACTCAGTTAAAAATAAAATAAAATAAAATAAAACAACAGTGACAAAACAACCTTAAAATTCAGCCTTGCCTAAATTGTGTCATGCTACTCCACAAACAAACAAACAAACAAACAAACAAACAAAAATTCCTGAGAATACAGCTTCTGTCTCCAGATACAAACATCAGACTCTGGGCAATTGTCCAGCATCTTCACGATGGTGGCCTGTTCCACCGTGGTCTCCCTTTCTGGTCCCTTCCAACCCCAAATGACTTCTCCTCCACTTTCATTTTCCTGTTCGAGTACTCCTACTTTACTCTTCTGCCTTTTTTTATCTGATTTCTCTGAGACAGAAATATATGCATACTCAGGTATTACTATTAGCCTAGTGTTCACGCAGACACCCTCCCCCCCTCTTCTAATTACAACATGGAAGTCTTTTTCACCAGTTGGAAGAAATCTTAGATAGCCAGCAGGTGGCCATAGAGAGTGTGGATAAAAGGGAGCCCCCAAATCACAACAGATCTGTTTGTTTGAGTGTAAAAATTAAGCAAGATTCAGCCTCTTTAGGGTGAATGAATTAGGAGGGAGGTGTCAGAATGGACTGCCCATTATCTGAATCTCTTGTGAATACATTAGCATTAATTAATACATACATGAATATGTTTTACATTAATTTGTGTTGTTGAAATATATGTGGGCCAACCATCTGCCTGAGGGCATGCAGGAAGCGTTCCCAGAATTCTCTCAGTAGCCATGAACTGAAGAGTTCACCTCTGTGTTCCCCGTCCACAGTTAGACAAAGAGAGGCTTCGGCTTCTCGCACAATTAGGTAAAGACTCGTTTATAGGACAGAAAGTGAAGGTAGGAAATGATGGTGTCAGTGAGCATTCTGTTTAATTCAGTGGTGAATGATGCACGCTCAATATCTCGTGCCTACCCTGTGCCGGGCATTTAGAGCGCTGACCTTATTTGATGAACCTAGAAGGGAGATGAAGCTATAGTTCATGGTCTGATCATTCAGCCTCAGACACCTGACATACGTATTCAGTTCATCCCTCCACCACGGGCCTGCAGGTAAATGAGTTAGGTCAGTTCTACAGATGGGAAGAGTGAGGCCCAGAGGGCTTAGGATGTCCAGAATCCTAGGACCGGGATTGCTGTTCATATAGCGTCGTTCTCCAGACCCTGCTCTTAGAGATTGTGCATCAGCTCTTATGTGGAGACACCCAGAGGTTGGAAAGAACGAGTCCTGGGGAGTCATTTCTCAGAGTGAGAGAGAGAGACAAAGGAGGGAGAAGAAAGGGAGCTTGAGGAAGAGCACGAGAAATAGAACACAAAGAAGAGAGAGGAAAAGGGAATGAGCTACAGGAAAGCGAGGGAAGAGATGACCACAGAAGAGGAAAGTGGCTTTTTGAGAAAGAGCAAGTATTAACAGTATTGCTAAGAGTCCTATAGCTGAAGCCAAATGATTGCTGTTTTAGCCATCAAAAATACTGACTACTGAAGAGGAAAAGAAGGAACTAATGTTTGTTCAGTGTCCTCTATCGGGGCCTCAGCTAGCCCGTGGGTTTGGGGAAAATTAGAAGCAGATGTCCTCTCTTGCTGGAGGCAGCCCCATACACACAAGCTCGGTGGATGGGCTGTATCTTCTGTCCCCTGTCCCTCCCTCATCTGGGGAGCAACCTACAGGCATGCTGGCTGGTCATGCCCACTGAGCGCTAGAGCCTGACGTACATGATCATGTTATTGCAGTATCACTCCCGTACCATGGATTAGGGATCTGAGGCCCAAAGGGATTAAACTTCCCACTACACACACACACACACACACACACACACACACACACACACACCCCAATATCCCAAAGCCACACAGAGAGTGAATTCACAAAAATAGTGTTGATTGTAAGGAATCTGAAAGCTCAGTAAAGAAGGTAATTTAGGGCTGCCTGGGTGGCTTAGTTGGTTGAGCATCTGATTTTGGCTCAGGTCATGATCTCACAGTTCATGAGTTTGAGCCCTAAGCTGTCAGCACAGAGCCTGGAATCTGCTTCAGATTCTGTGTCTCTGGTTCTCTCTCTGCCCCTCCCCCACTCTCTCTCTCTCTCTCTCTCTCTCTTTCTCTTTCTCTCTCAAAAATAAATAAACATTGGGGCACCTGGGTGGCTTAGTCGGTTAAATGTCCGACTTTCGCTTAGGTCATGGTCTCACGGTTCGTGGGTTCGAGCCCCGTGTCGGGCTCTGTGCTGACTGCCAGCTCAGAGCCTGGAGCCTGTTTCGGTCTGTGACTTCCTCTCTCTCTGACCCCCCCGCCCCCCGCTCACGCTGTCTCTCTCTCTCTCTCTCTCTCTTTCTCTCCCTCTCTCTCCTAGAAATAAATAAAAAATATTTAAAAAATAAACGTTAAAAAAGAAGATAATTTAATAGCTGACTTAACTAGAAATATCTGAAATAGTGTGAGCTTCAGGTTAGGCTTGATCAGGGGGTAGATTGCTTTCCCTCCAGTTCTCTCATAGTATGTCCCTGGGTGCCAGCTTCCCCATCATACCTGAGCAGCTGCAAGAGGCACAGGTCCAAAGCATGCTGCTTCAAGCATATCTCCTAGCACTTCTCGCGGCATAAGAAGAAACCTCATTTTCTAAGAGTTCAGGGCAACTGCCTCTTTCATTCTCAGTGGTCCACACTGGATCACATGTTTATTTGTAAACCAATACTTGCGGCCAGGGGATAGGATTCTGCTGGTAACATAAGCCTGATCGGTATACCCAATCTCTAGAACCTGGTGGTGAGGAGGGAGCATCCGTTTCTCCAACAGGTTTAACTGGTGAAGACTTAGGTACTGGATGAAAATCAAACTCCCAAAAGAAGGAATGGGTACTATGGAGGACATCCACAGAAAGTATGAAAGCTTTCATGACATTATTTCATTATTCACTTCGCTGTCCCCATGGGAAGAGTATACTTTCTAACCCCTGTTAAACCTGGGCTTAAGCATGTGGCTCATCCTTCCCCGCCCCTTGACTTTGAGCCTGGTCACATGACTTGTGTGGGCCAGTGGAATGTTAGCATATATGACGGAAACACAGTTGGCTCTAACCTCTTGCACTCATGCCATACCGTACAAACATAAACCAAATAGTCCACTGAGGACAACAGACATGTGGAGCAGACGCGGGCTTAATCTGCAAGCCCAGTGAGGGCACCCAGCCTGTGTCCGCCAACTGCCAGTTAGACCTGTGAGCAAGAATGAGTAGTCATCGCATTAAGCTGCTGAATCTGAGAGCTTTGGTGTACAGCATCATCGCGGCCATAATTGACTGCATGCAAGGGAGTCAAATGGGTGTGTGCTGTTTTCTCACATGACAACGTACAGCATTGCTCGGTCCGTCGTTCCTCTCCCTCTCGGCTCCGGTCTGGCCCGCGTCTCAGCGGATGGTGCAAGGCTGCAGCTTTATTCTCCATTTTCAGTCTCACACAAACATCAGATACAGTCGGCAGCCACTCTTGAAGGTCTTCCTGGAGGGCTGGCTCCCGATCACACCATGCGTGGCTGGTCAGCTTCGGAAGGCAGAGCCCCAGAGCCCTCGCTTCCAAATCCTCCCAGGGAAAGCCTAGCAATATTGAAATGGCTGCACCGCAGACTGTCATGTGATTTCTGTATCATAGGAATTTTAGAAACAGATGGTGAGCACAGACAACAGTGACGGTTGTACTCTGCGTTGGGGGCAAAGGGGAATGAGGAGAGCAAGGGGCGAGAAACACACAAATTCTCGAGGAGCCCTGGAAGGGAAGGGAGTTGGTGAGAGCTTGTCTTCTGCCTGGAAACGCCACCGCAGGCTGCAAGAAGTCGAGAAGGAGAAACACCTGGCAGGCAGCCGCAGAGGCGAAGACAGGAGGCATAAAGAGATGTTTTGCTTCTAAAGCAAGGAGGAGTGTATGTTTAAACCGTTTTTCTATTCTTTAAACCACACCGGAAAAATAGGCAGCAAAAATAATCAATTCACCTGAGCTTGACCTCTAGGCAGGTGCATCTGTTGCTTGAGGAAATGCACGGTGTTCGAAGAGCTGGAGGTTCAGCAAACATACAGGAGCCAGATTCGGATGAATAACCTTGTGCACCCCACAGTCACCATGCCACCACGTGCCCCGCTCCCCAGAACCCCTCTTGCATTTCAAGGCGGGGGGTAGGGGGGGCGGCAAATGATTTCTGTGGACGTCTCAGGTGGTTGAACTCCTAATTCCATCATGAAACCTATTTCCCCCGGAGCTGGCATTTATCGCCGAATTCTGGCACAGCTCCTGAAATGTTGCATCTGCCCCACTAAACTGAGGTTACGTGTAGTTCATTAATATGCAAGAGGGGCCGCGAAATCACCCCTGTTCCTGACAGGAGTTCTTACATGCCTTTCTGGAATGCTTCATGTCTGAAGTGGTCTGGCATCAAGACTTCCCTGTCATGTTTTAATCAGCTCCATCTTGTCACTACATAAAGAGTTAAAAAAAAAAACAGCTTTCTGAAAATCTCAAGGAAGATGCAATGCATCCTTCCTTCTCTTTTCTTTCCTCTCTCTCTCTCTCTCTCTCACTCTCTCTCTTTTATTTTATCAGTCCCCCACCCCCCTCCATGAACACATCAAAGAAGTGACATGCAGTGCCCCGAAGCTCTTAGCAACATGCTTTTAGGTTTAGGAAATTTCATTTTCTACCTTATGATGATTACATGAGGAAGGATGAAATGCTCGCTTTGAGGTTTATTTGGGAAAGAGATGTAATAAATATTGTGGCTTCCCACTGAATGGAACAAATCCTTTCTGGTCATGTGGGGGATATTAAAAATTACATATGTGTGTGCATGTACACAGCCTGTGTGACCTCAGTGGCATTTGTGGTCCTAGATTCTGAGAAAGGAAACCTCAGATGGCTTCTTTCAGAAAATGCTGAATAAAGTTTTTCATTTTATCCAGCTCTGAATGCATTTGATTCCGAATGAAAATGAGTTCCCACCCTGTTTGAGCTGCAGCAATCTCCTCAAAACCATCACCATGAGCAAGCGCGCGCGCGCACACACACACACACACACACACACACCCCACCCATGTGAGCACTCGAGCACACACACAGAAATGCATGCAAGCACACATAAGCACACACACACACACACACACACACACACAGGACTATATGACTCACACACGTTAACACAGCTTAGACTCCCCTAAGCTAACACCCACAAGTGTGCTCCCTGTTGAAGAATTAATTCAGCGTCCCTTTACCAGAAAGTTCGCTTTTCCAAACCCTAGGGAAGGGCAGAGGACATTTGTGTTTTGTTCTGGCTACCAGGCTTGTTTTGTTTTGTTTGGGTTTCTTTCTTTCTTTCTTTCTTTTTTTTTTTTTTTCCTTCTTCTTTGGATGGCGTGGGGTTCTGTTTTTTTCCCAGTGTGCGTTGTGCGTTGGCTTCAGGAGCTTCTCAATGAGCTGGGAGCGGAATGGAAAGCGATCAGCCCCTCTTACCCAGGGAACAGGGCTGGCATGTGGGGGATCTGCTCCTGGCTTCAGACCTGTGCTCGTTCGGAGGAACGGAGGCTGGAAAGAAATCGGGGATTCACCGAGCAAACCATTTTCCCCGCGCACAGAAGCACGCAGTCCCGGCTCTGTTCAAAGCTCTCACACCACATTCGCCGCTCTTTGTTCAGCCCACAGCTGGACCACACAGGTTGTGAGACGCAGGCTCCGCACGGGCTTTGCCCAGCCGCTCCCACAGGCCACTCTCCGTAGAAAGTCGATCAGCAACCGCCCTCAGGGCCACCTCTCCAGGCTCTCCTGACTGCGGTAACCATTCGGGTTTGGAGCAGCACCCGAAGAGGCTGCTTCGGGCGCAAAAAAGAGGAGGGATCCTGATCCTGTTTCATCAATGATCTCAACCCTAGTTACCCAATAATGAGTAC
This sequence comes from Proteles cristata cristata, assembly GCA_017311185.1. Classification (NCBI taxonomy): domain Eukaryota; kingdom Metazoa; phylum Chordata; class Mammalia; order Carnivora; family Hyaenidae; genus Proteles; species Proteles cristata. The sequence goes on from JAESUZ010003821.1 coordinate 488,506, forward strand.
TCTCTGTTTACTCTCCCTCTTAAGGACATGGGAAATCACTTGGATCCAACGCCATGTGCTCTCAGATGGATTCCTGCCCTTATTCTGATCAGCCCTGTATTTAAAGGGAGATAACAACTTGTGAGCATTTTTGAATATTTAATTTTTTAAAGTTTTCTCAGCGAAGTCCCACATTCCCTCTGCAGCAGGTACTATTAGGGCTCCTATTTTACACAGGAGGAATATATATTATTCTGCTTTTGAGTCTTTACAGAGCCCCCCAGGGCACTGACAGAGGGAGAAGAGATTCACATCCTGGGCATACGACTCCGGAGCCAGCCAGCTGTCCCACTGGCTGCGGGCTGGAGATTCGGGAGGGTCCGTGGTCTTTTGTGCCCATCTTGAGCGCAGGCACTATAATTCCTCTTTGCGGATCCATCCGTTCCAGAGGTTGTGAGCCCCTGGGGCTGACGTAACATAAACATTTGTTCTCCAGAGTCTGACACCTCGGAAGAGCCCATCAGTGTTTGTCGAGTGAATTAAAAAATAAAGTAACCAATGGGCACAGAACACCAGAGCACTTGAAGGAAGGTGAGGGGAGAATAAGTTTCAGGAGAGAAAAGAATGAAGCCTCTGGTGTGAAAACAAGAGATGGCAAGAGGCAGGGAGTAAATGAAAGAAAGGAAAGAGATCTGCCATCGATGTGACCCTTCTGGATGCACGCTGCCACCATTGTAGGGAACATCACCGTAAGTGGGTGGGTGGGGAAAGTCTGTTGACCTTCCTGGTTAAGTAGAAAGGGCCATGGAATGGGGATCAGAGGACAGGGTAATGGTTCTGGGCTTACTCCTGTCTACTGTGGTATCTTCTTTGGGTTTCAGACTCTTAGTCTGTACAGTATTTGAAGTGTCCCTGCAGGATCCTAGAAAATCAGGGCATATGGACGTATTATAGAGTGCCTATGAGCATCTTACAAATATGACAACGTGGATAATAGCTGTTATTATCGATAATAAAAATGGTGCCTCACTGAGTGCTTTTTATGAGCCATATATATTCATTCTTGCCCGTTTTTATGAGGGCAGAGATAGTGGTTCAAAATATTGCATAACATACTCGAGCTCAGGTAGCCGGTAAGTGGCTGAGCCGGGACCCGAATTCAGGTCAGCCTGTCTCTGAAGTCCGCACAAAGGCACATCACGGCTTCAGTGCTACCACGCTCCTCCTTAGCAAATCTCCTTCAGAGGATCCTGCCCTCATTTGGACTCAGAAAACCCTAATGACTGCCCAACTCCTGTGTGGGGTCCTGGCCTGCCCGGTGATGACAGTCCCCAGAAAGAAGCTTCTTCGAGGGCCCTGTGGGCCGTTACAAAACACTCAGCCACGCTCCCACCTCCCCCAGAAGCAGCCGCGCCTGCTGGTGCGTTAGACCAGGAGCAGACCGAGGCAGGATGAGCAAACTGTTCCCTAGAAACCAACTCTTTCTGCTCCTCTCCCTTGCAGATCTTGAAGCCAAATCCCCTTGTTAATTCAGGGGAAGCGGCACATGATGCCTCCCTCTCCAGGGCTCTCATTTGCCCATGTACTCACTACATATTGGTGAAAAAAATCTTTGTCTGGATGCCATCAAATCTTTTTTTCTTCAGTGTCTCCATCTCTTCCCTTTCAAATTTGAAATTCGCTTGCATTATTGTATCAAAGATGTCAATGGGAATTCGATACAAAGCATGAGGGCTTTTAAATGAATCCTCTTTGGCTTTGATCATTACATTCCAAATATCTTTAAATAAACTCCTTAGAGGCTACTCATAACCATAGTCCTTTAAAAATAGTTGCATCATAGGGCGCCTGGGTGGCTCAGTCAGTTAAGCGTATGACTTCACCTCAGGGCATAATCTCGTGGTTTGTGAGTTTGAGACCTTTGTCGGGCCCTGTGCTGACAGCTCAGAGCCTGGAGCCTTCCTTGGATTCTGTCTCTCTCTCTCTCTCTCTCTCTCTCTCTCTCTAGCCCTGTCCAGCTCATACTCTGGCTCTCTATTTCATAAAAATAGGGGCACCTGGGTGGCTCAGTCGGTTGGGTGGCCAACTTCGGCTCAGGTCATGATCTCATGGTTCATGGGCTCAAGCCCTGCATCAGGCTCTGTGTTGACAGCTAGCTCAAAGCCTGGAGCCTGTTTCAGATTCTGTATCTCTCTCTCTCTCTCTGACCCTCCCCTGCTCACGCTGTCTCTCTCTCTCATAAATAAATAAAAAACATTTAAAAATTTTTTAAATAAACATTAAAAATTTTTAAATAGTTATATCATATATACATGATTATGTTATATATTATGTTAATATATATTATATATAATATATCTTATGATATATATATATACATATATATATGCATGCATGTATATATACCTGTAGGGTAAATAACCAATATCTACATGAATATATATATCTTAACCACACACACACACAAAAAGTTTATCTTCTTTTCTGAGGCATAAAACCTGGGCCAATCACTTGCTTGTTTGCTCTCACATGAATTCTGCCTGCCTTGTTTCTGCTCTGCTATGTTTCTTAAGGAGATGAGAACTTATAAATGTTTTTAAATATTTATTTGGTAAATATTCAAAATATCTACTTGATCCCCACCGTTATATCTGTTGCGCCTAGAACAAAAAGCTAGGGCCCTCATCTTGGGATGTGAGGCTTAAAGGAGCTTAACCACATTTTCTAAAGTACCCACAGCCAGCTCTATTAAGGTTACCTTGGGAGTAAAGATGACTTAAGCTTCTAGCCACTAAACAGGTCTGAGAAGGGTAACTAATTTGTAGAGCAGAATGGAGTCTGAATTATGCAGGGTTCGATCAGGCAAACAGAACCCACACCAGGTCATTCAGTGGAGGGGATTTAATATAAGGAGCTGTTCACAAAGGTATTTAAAGAGCCAGAGGAGCAAACAGATATGGCAACTAGAAATTGGGAACTGTAAGAAACCACCCTCATCCTGGGGGCTGGATGGACAAAGAAGGGAGCCTGCAGGGAGATGCCGCTCACAGGCAACTAGGAATATTGGCGAGGTTGCTGGAGCTACAGACGGGGCACACTGGTGCCCAGAGATGCTACCAGAAGCCCAGAGAGAGATGAGGCCAAATATCCTGCCCTTTCCCCTCCTCACATCCTCCAGTCTCCTGCCAGAGCCTACCCTTGAACAAACCTACACAAAATCAAGGAAGCCTCACAAACATATTTTGCAAGGATCAGAACCCTGATATACAGAGGAGGGCTGGCAACTTCAGAGAATATAGCCAAGAGGAAGTAGGCAATGGCTAACCCTGATGTCAGTGCTCAAAACCTAGTTAAGACCTTTCGTTTTCACTGAGCTCTATATCTAGATATAGACACTGGTGCATCTATCACATAAACACACGATCTCTGTTCAGGCACCTTGTCCATGTGACTTCCAGTACCTTCCCTCAGGAGGAAGCACATTGAACTTGGAATGCACATGTGTGACTTGCCTTGACTAATGAAATATGAGTGGGAACCGTGTGTGCTGTATCGGAGGAGAAGCCGCAGGAGCCATTCATGGTTCCACCATGTTTTCTTCCCCTCCTCCATGTTTTCTTTCCCTCTGCCACAGATCTTGTGGCAGATCTGTGACATCCCTGAAAAGATGTTGGAGTTTGGAGGAAAACATCATGCATATTATTTGAAAATGAAACCAACACACTGTTTAAAGTAAGTATCTTCTAGGTTTCCCACCTTTTCAGACACCAGATAAGTCAGAGGCAAATAGAGGGAGAGCTTGACAATGGAGTCAATGCAAAGTGGTTAAGGCCTCAAAAACAGAATCCCCAAGTTCACACTATCAGCTGTAGCTTTGAGCTGAGTTATAGCACTTGGGAATTTTGTAGAAACAATCTTAAAAAATTTTTTTTTCAAAAGAGTAACTCCAGTTGGGGTGCCTGGGTGGTTCAGTTCATTAAGCATCCAACTTTGGCTCAGGTCATGATCTCTTGGTTTGAGTTCGAGTCTCTCAGTGGGCTCTCTGCTAACAGGAAGCCTGCTTCAGATCCTCTGTCCCTCTCTCTCTGCCCTTCCCTCACTCACAGGTGGGTGCCCTTGCTCTCTCTCTCTCTCTCTCTCAAAAATAATAAACAGTAAGAAATTAAAAAAAAAAAAAAAGAACAACTCTGGTCATGTCATCCCCTTGTTCATACACATCCCCTGATCCCTTCTGGACCCAAGCTTCCCAGAAGATAAAGAACAGACTCCTTGGCTTGGCATAAAATCCAATCCCAGGTTATCTGTCCATCTCTGTTTCTGCCCAACATACCATCCATTCCCGAAGCTTAACTTCTCATCATTGGTAAGTTGTTGTTACTGAGTTCCACGCCTTACCCCCACACCTAGCATTTCTTCTCTGCCTCTACTCCTCCTTCTTCCCTCTTTTGGCAAAATCTTATTCATCTTTCAAGTCTGGGCTCAAATGTGTCCTCCTCTGTGAAGCCTTCCAAAATATGCACTCCATGGGGTGCCTGGCCAGCTGGGTTGGTGGAGCACATGACTCTTAATCTCAGGGTCATGAGTTCAAGCCCCACATTGGGCCTAGAGCTTACTTAAGAGGGGGGAAAAAAGCCCTCTTCCCATTCTGCCCAATTCAGCCTTTACCATATAATGACTCTGTTCATCTGTGTCTTCCACAGATGACCGTAGCTCCCTCAGACTATATCTTCTTCAATTTCGTAGGCCAGGCATCTATTATGAAGTCCAGTATATCCTAGGCCTTCTCTAAATATCTGTTGAAGAAATGGGTAAATGAATGAATGAAGAATTTACCCTATTTATCTTCACCGGCTGCTCAGAAATCATGGAAATCCCTAGAATCCATTGGGATTTCTAGACATTTCCATGTTAAATTCCAGATATTTACCTATGCTAATTACAGATCTAATACTGTATGATGTGATTTATTATAGTTTCATTTGTTTCGTAGGGAGTACTTAGAATCATTTAAATTTAGAGCTAAACAGGGGCACCTGGTGGCTCAGTGGGTTAAGCATCCGACTTCGGCTGAGATCTTGATCTCACAGTTAGTGAGTTCAAGTCATGCATTGGGCTGTGTGCTGACAGCTCAGAGCCTGGAGCCTGCTTCGGATTCTGTGTCTCCCTCTCTCTTTGGCCCTCCCCTGCTCTCTCACTCTCTCGCGTGCGCGCTCTCTCTCTCTCTCCAAAATAAACATTAAAAACTTAAATTTAGAGTTAGACAAAGTAAGGTCAGATGACCCCCTTCAGGGAGAAAGAGGCATGCTGGACAGAAAGAAGTTCTGTTAGATGCCTATGCTGTTAGAGGTCCCACAACTAATGTCATGCTCATTTTTTCTCCTACACTTGGCTGTGCTTGGGAAGAAGGTTGATTCTGTGAATGTGCACCAAAAAAAGAAAATAGAAAGAAAAAATAAAACATATGGAAAATAATCATGGATTATAAATGAATGCAAATTAACTTCCATTTCTATCATTTTACATTTGTTAAATTTTTTAAAAAGATGAGGGTCACCTGGATGGCTCAATTGGTTCAGCATCCAACTCTTGGTTTCAGTTCAGATCAAGATCACACAGTTCATGAGATCAAGGCCCAAGTCATGCTCTGCGCTAACAGAGTGGAGCCGACTTGGGATTCTCTCTGTCCCTCTGTGTCCCTCCCCAGCTAGTTCTCTCTCTTTCTCTCTCAAAATAAATAAATAAATAAACTTTAAAAAAAAAATGTTCCAGTCCAAGGATATAGCGAAATTAGATCCTTAAGTACTTCTAAAAGTGTTGTAAATCGATACAGCAGTTTTGGAAAATAATAAGAAAATACATAACAAGAATCATAATATTCACACTGTTTTGCTTCTGCACCTAAAGTGCTAGGAATTAATTCTGTGAAATATGTGAGCACTCAGGACTAAAACACAGTTTGTAACAAAGTGTTTACCGCAGCACTACCCTGTGAGGACAACCCCCCATGTCCATCAAGATGGGGGGCATATGAAAGCAATGAGAAATTTTGCTGCCATCACACATCGTAATTACGCAGCCTACATACAAATGTGGAGAATATACAATACAAATTGGATATGGTAGAAATAAAAATACTACGTGCATCATGATAGCGACTCTACAAAAACATTCTTACAGAAAGGCATTGGAAGGCAATTTTTAAAGAGTGGGGATAGGTTAGGATCATGGCATTTCTATTTTTATCAACCTTTTTTTAAACGTTGCTAAGACATATGTTCGCTAATAAGAAACAGGTGGAAAGTAAATACACTCACCAGTGGGACTTGGAAGGGTACAAAGGGACTGAGGAAAGCAGGTGGATCATGTATGGTTTTGCCCTGAGCGTCCCTTACTCTGCAGCGGTGGGAATGCAGGGGGAAGTCAAGAAGTGTGTCCTCTGCGGGAAATCTGTTTAATTTGCAGGAACTAGAGTATAAGGAGAAATTTGCCAAAGAAATTTCACTTGATTTTGTTAGGAAGAGAGAGTATGATTTGATCAGCTGCCTTAATGCCTCAGTGAGAATGCTACTTTTCTTGGATCTCTGCTGTCTTTTCATCGTGTTAACTGTTTATCGAGAGGCCATGAAGTGCCAGGCGCTGATCTTTTGAAACTTTACATATTCATATCACTGGATCCCCATGACAATCCAGCACTGAGCCTCCCATAACACGGTCTGCATTTCACAAGGGCAGATTCTGGGACAAGCCTGCTTGCAAAATCCCTTTCTGTTGAGTTACACCGCAGACCAGACTGATTGATCCATTGACAATTAAGCGTTCTTGTTACCCAAAGACGACTGGATGGGAGCCAAACCACTTGTCTGCCTTCTTCCGGCCCAGCGCTGTATTAGGCACTTTGCATGTATTATCTCAGTAAATCATAGCATGAGTTGGATATATAGCATAGTCCCCATTTCAGCTCCAAAGCTCAAATAGCAAGGTCACAGGTAACCAAGGTATTCCTAGGCTAAGCCCGAAGCTTCCATGGGCCGCCTGGGTAGCTCAGTCCAATAAGCGTCGGACTTCGGCTCAGGTCATGATCTCATAGTTTGTGAGTTCAAGCCCTATGTTGGGCTCTGTGCTGACAGCTCAGAGCCTGGAGCCTGCTTTGGATTCTGTGTCTCCTTCTCTCTCTCTGACCCTCCTCCACTCATGTGTTCTCTCACTCTCTCTCTTTCTCTCTCTCAAAAATAAATACATTTTTAAAAATTAAAAAAAAAATAACTTCCTCGCATCTCAGCTACCTTGAAATTACCCTCAGCGGAGGAGAGATTGGCATGTGGAGCTGAGCCCTTCCGGGACTGCTTGACAGATTGTAAGACATTCCGTATTCCTGGCCCCGCTCACTAAAGGCCAGGAGGATCACCTCCCAGTATTGTGACAGCCACAAATGCCCCCACACTTCCAAACCCTCTCTGGGGTGGGAGGGTGCCCCTCCACTCAAGAAACATTAAGAGAGTCACATTCATTCCACCAATAAATGTGTATCAAGTACCTTCTCCGTGCCAGGCACTCTGCTGGCACGAGAGGCATTTAGTGGAGAAGAATGACATTTAAAGCAGTGCCATAAAATGCGATAAATGTGACAGCGGACCAACGTGTTGTGAGCACGGACAGGAAAAGACGTCTCACTGCCTGGAGCGTCCAGGCCAAGCCAAGTGACCTGTCCTTAAGAAGTGACTCCAAGGAGAGTTCCAGATTTGCTATTCAAAGACCTCCATTCACATGTTCAATCTGAATCTTAATTATTATTTCACTACAGGCTCCTTGCTTATTCCCACTAAAAATTAATTTCATCCTATGAAAAATGGGAACCTTAGTGATATCTGCCCTCCCCACCTTGCGGAGTCGGTTCAGGAAAAAGCACTGTGGTGTGCTATGCACGTTGAGGGACGTAGAGGGGATTCAGCTTCGAGCCTCATCTGTGTTCTCAGCTGGGAATCAGGCATGTCTGGAAATGTCTGTTGACCTGGAGGGGCAGGCAGCCTACTGGCATCTATTTTTGAGAAGTTGGCTTCCTTGGATTCTCATCTGAGCCCTGTGGAGAGAGGTGGTGTATAGAGGTTGGGGACACTGTTATCAGAAGGGGCTCTGCGAGGTGCAAGTGGCCAAGTAATGATCCTCCAATACCTGGATACCAGAGGGAGGCTCAGAGCTGGAGGCTGGGGAGGGTTGGGTGGGGGGCAGGACACCAGCTTTCTCTGTACCCTGAACACAACCTGTCTTAGGTACGTGAGGATTGCCGAGTCCCCCATTCTGCCATGGCTCTTAGTACACATGGCAGGTAACACTGGCAGAAGTCACAGACAGGAAGGAGAAGCCCACCGTTGAATGACTTTTTGGGCAGGAAACATCAACCAGAAGAGCCTGGAGCAAAAGATTAAAAGGCAACTGACAGGTGTACACACATGACATAGCCCCCGAGTACCCTCCAAATGCTCACTGAGATTAGTTACCAGGAGAGGGTATTAGTCAACGCAATGTGATTTATTACTATTAATGTGGCCTCGTTTGTATCCACAGGCTAGAGAACTTGGGTTACTGTTATTTACTGCAGTAATAACATAACATCCCCCTGGCAGCAGGAGAGACTGGGGCTGTCCCAGCATGCATTGCCTGCCTCCCCAGGCCCTCGGGTAGCCATGACGGGAAGCGGTGAGACGGAAGCCCACTGCCATGGAAACCTGGGCTTGGAACTGCCCTTCCTCTCAGTGGGGAGCGTACAGAAGGGAACAGTTTCCCTCAAAACCGCCTCACTCTTAGTAAAAGCAAAATGACTCTGGGGTGCTTACTGAAAGTGGCCGTGCCTGGAAATTAGTCTGTGACTCTTCAGATTTCATAGTTTTGTGAACCCTGTGACTCCTGGACAGCTCAGGATGCTAATGGGAGGTGGGGGTGGAATTTCATCTCCTTCTGGGCTCTTCCCAGATGTTGTAAGAGCTAATACATGGTAAATGAGCTTTCAAGCTGATTAGGTGACTGAAAAACTCCCACTTTACCTACTGTGAACTTGCTTTTCCTATTACAGCAGTCTGTTATTTTCCCGAGATGGTGACTACAGCATCTCCCATCCTAGTCATTCTTATGGTGTGACCTTGACATGTCTCTTACAGAATGGTGGGGTCTTTGTCCCCTTCTCTCGAGTCTGGGTGAATCTTTGTGAATGTTTTATATAGAGAGTACGGTAAACGTAGAGCCATGTGACTTCTGAGGGTAGAGCATCAAATACCATGTACTTCTGCTTAGCCTTCTTGGCACACCAGCCCTTGGAACCCAGCCCTTACACTCGAAAGCAGCCCCTGAAGAGTCCCTAGTGGAGAGAAACCAAAGCTCTCACCTCCAGGGGCGCCTGGGTGGCTTAGTCGGTTAAGCATCCGACTTTCACTTAGGTCATGATCTCGCAGTTCATGGGTTCGAGCCCTGCGTTGGGCTCTGTGCTGACTGCCAGCTCAGAGCCTGGAGCCTGTTTCAGTCTGTGACTCCCTCTCTCTCTGACCCTCCCCTGCTCACGCTGTCTCTTTCTCTATCTCCTAGAAATAAATAAAACACTAAAAAAAATTTTTTTAAAGAAAGCTCCCACCTCCAATTCCAGGTGAGCTTCCAGACAATGACCAGCACCAATTAGCCAGCCACGTGAGGGGAGCATCCCGAGTGTGAAGCCTCCAGATTTTATTGCGATCATTTCTTCATGTTGCTGACATCCTCTTCTGTCTGTATCCTGGCTGCTTACCCCAAGGTTCACCTTTGGTCCACGCTATTTTGGTTTTTTGCAAACCAGGACCTTTCTGAATCATACTGCTTGAAGCTTTCGAATTTGTCTCAGCACAAAAGATTCCATTTGCTTCATTAATTGTGGCCCTTCTTGGGGGAAAATCATAGAACTTGAGAAACGTGAGATAATACTGTGATGCCCATATTCTGAACACCTTTCTAAACTTATCAAAGACTTAAAGGGTTGGGCATTTCTCTAAAAATATCACAGTCTAGGACTACAGAAAGAGCCGTTGTGTTGGTCTGATGCATTCCATCAGGTGAGACAGAGCAGGTGGGATGTTTTATTTATCATCCAAGTCCCCTTCTCTTCCCACCTCATTTCATGTGACCCTTAGAAAGATAGGTCCTGTCTTGCTCTCACGTAAAACAAAGACTCCTCTCAATGATTTCCCCAATTTTAAGTTTGTGAAGTAGGAAAAAAATATAAAGTAAGGCCTGCCGTTACATTAATTTCAGTTATTCTCACCTCATTTCAAAAGCACGTTATTCTTCCTGCTGCATTTCCACCAGCCATTTTCTCCTACAACCTTTAGGTTTCCTGCCGAGAGAGGACAATGGGCAAGTTAAGTGAGAGAGCTGATTTACAAGGCTTTTTTCCTTTTGCTCTAATTTACAGGAAAATCGTCTTTGCATGGAAAGACAAGGCAAAGCCTGACAGCACTGAGGGATTTATCAGGATAGAGGGAGAAATGAATAAATGGGATATATTTTATATTAGCAACAACCACTGTATCTGATGATAATAGTTCACTTGTTTCTTGGGTAATCGTGAAAATGCCTTTTCTTTTTCAACCGAAAGAATATTTGCCTTTCTTTCACACAATACTTCCCTCCAATTCTTTTGTAAGTATTCATTTGTATCTGTTTCAGCTAGGATTATGTTCAACTGCATAAAATAGAAAACCCAAATAAAAGAGGTTGAGAACCACAAAGTTCTGTTCTTTCATGTGAAAGATTCCAGAAATGAGCAGTCCGGGGCTGGTAGGCCAGAACTGCAAGGACTCAGGCCGTCTTCTATCTTTCTGTGTTACCATCCTCAGCACGTAGCTTCCATCCCCAAGCTGGCTGCTGGGCCTCTAGCATCTTGTCGGGAATCCTGGCAACTGGAAGAGAGGGAAGGGGGAAGAAAAATCCATGCAGCATCCAGTCGAGTCACCTCCCTTTATGGGATTTCTTTGGACATTCCACACCAATAGTCTTTCTAGAACTCAGTGGCCAGAACATATTCACATAATCACCCTTAGCTGCAAAGGCAGCTGGGGAAACATTAGTCCCACAGCCTATAAAGGTCCCTCCCTTCTCCAATTTTCTCTAGTGCTTCCTGTCTACCCCAGATGATCTAAGACCCAACTATAGCTTTCTTCTGTTGTTCTGATCCCATGAGCAAGCAGAGGGCTTTACTAGAATTGTAAGCCCCATGGGGTAATGACCACATCATTCATACCGCACCCTTCACAGTTCCTGATGTGAGGCCAGAATACACAGCCATACCCCCAAATTTTAGAAGTTCTATTTCTCCTTAAGGAAGGAGAATGGATTTGGAGTACATAACCAGCATTAAAGTATGATAGCATTCCAGTATGCTAACCCATTCATCATATATATGATATTTTAATCTAATACAATTGAATAAACATTTTTGGAATGCCTCCTCTGTTCTAGCTCCACATCAAGAACAATGAAGAGCTTGATAAAAGTGGCAAAAAGAAAAAGGTAGAAGTGTGTCACACAGGGGCTCCTGGGTGGCTCAGTCGATTGAGCGTCTGACTCTTGATTTCAGTTCAGCTCATGATCCCGTGGGATTGAGCTTCCTGTCGGGCTCCATGTTGAATGTGGAACCTGCTTGAGATTTTCTCTCTTTCCCCTTCTCCTCAGCTGGTGTAAACACACATACTCTCTCTCTAAAAATAAAATAAATTTTTAAAGTGTTTCATGTAGGGGCGCCTGGGTGGCTTAGTTGGTTAAGCATCCGACTTTCGCTTAGGTCATGATCTCGCGGTTCGTGGGTTCGAGCCGCGTCGGGCTCTGTGCTGACTGCCAGCTCAGAGCCTGGAGCCTGTTCAGAGTCTGTCACTCCCTCTCTCTCTGACCCTCCCCTGCTCACGTGCTTTCTCTCTCTCCTAGAAATAAATAAAACATTAAAAAAAAAATAAAGTGTTTAATGTAGTAATTAATTACCCTCAAGGAGCTTACAGTGTTAGTAAAGAATTCATGAGACACAGAACAATAAATGAGAGCCGTAATCAGGTCTTATATCATATGGTATAGATAAGTGTTGGAGGAAACAGAAGGAAGGGATTTCTTTCTTTTCTTTTCTTTTCTTTTTTTTTAAGTTTATTCCTGTGCTGTCAGCACAGTGCTGGATGCACGGCTTGATCTCACGAACCGTGAGATCATGACCTGAGTTGAAGATCAAGAGTCAGATGCTTAACCATCTGAGTCACTTAGGCACCCGGGTGAGATTTTTAACAGCAGTGACACCAGTGTTTTTCTGAAGGAGACAGAACCTGCAAGGGGAATTTAATATGGTGGACACGTGTGACAGTTCATTTTATGGGTCAGCTTGACTGGACCACAAGATGCCCAGGTACTTGGTTAAACATTATTCTGGATGTGTCTCTGAGAATGTTTCTACTGATGGGGCATTTGAGTAAAGCAGAGTGCCTCCCCCAGTGGGCTCCATCCAATCCTATGAAGGCCTGAACAGGAAGAAAAGGCTAAGTGGGAGAAATCTCTCTCTCTCTCTCTTTCTCTCTCTCTCTCTCTCTCTCTCTCTCTTTCTCTTCAAGCTGGGACATCAGTCTTCTCCTACTTTTGGACTCTTTGGACTCAGACTTGATCTGAAACCTATACCACCAGCTGGCCTGGGTTTCAGGCTCCTGGACTCGGGCTGGAATTGCACCATCAGCCTCTCCTGAGACTCCAGCTTCCTGACTGTAGACCATAGGGCTTCTAGGACTTCTTAGTCTCCATAATTTCATTCTCTTCAGGATCTTGACTAATACCCACAAGTATGCAACAAAACTGGTAGCACATTGAGTGCATCTAAGCCCCAGACAGGCACAGGAATGCATAGATGAAAAATGCATCCCCATTCTGGAAGGAAGAGAGGAGGGAAGCCAACTGGGATGATGCCCTGTGAAAGGCTGTGATAGACATACCCAGGGCTGAGGGGGCACAGGGAGGGCAGGAGAGGGGAGTCTCAGGGGAACAGGGAATGGGTATCTCAGAGGATGCCCCAAGGAGGGCTGATGGCCATGTGAAGGTGTTAGGGTGGACTTCAAGGAAGGTGTTTTCAGTTTGGTTTGGGCTCTGGGTGGGGCAGTGCCAATACACACACTGAATATACTGGAGAGATGGAGGATAAAGGCTGAGAGTAGAAGATGGGAGGAAAAAAGGCTCAGAGCCCACGGGAAGAGCTTAGCCCACATTCAGAAGAAGCGGTGTTGACAAGGTGCTCGGGCACAGGGCTAAAAGGGCCCCTCAACATATCTCTCATTTAACAATTGTAGATTCCCGGCATGGAAAAGGAGGTGCAGAATCTATGGAATAAAAGGTGTGGGTATCTCATCAGAGTCTCCAAGCCACAATGTACAGGTCCCTGGTCATGACTGGCAGAAACAACATCAGTAGCAGCACCTAATGGAGGAGGGGTCCCTCAAGGACCTCCCTTTCCTCTCTCCTCTTCCCTATAATGTCTGTCTGTCCACTCTCTGCTGTGTCTGACCGTCTCCCCTCCCCTCTCTTACACGCACTTCACTATTTGTATAGTGTCACAAGCCCAGTGAGTTTCCTTCTGTCATCCAGTTGTGTGGGTCAGCCATTTGTCACCGCTCACCTGATTGGTACAATTCTTTCTGGATCCCTGGATGCTGAGCCATGCCCCCTGGGGTCTCCAGCTCCCCCACTGCAAGTCCAAGCTAGCATCCTTCAGAAGTCTCAGGGCAGATGTGGTGGTTCCTAGCTTCCCTGCATCATATGCTGCCTGCAGGTCCAAAGGCAGCTGAGAGGGTAAGAATAGTAGCAAAGAGATTCAAAATATTCAAATGACACATAGTTTCAGGTTGGGTGGTTTGATTTGTGTGATTTGTAATAAATGCAATAAGAGCACCACTTATTTCCAACTCTCCAGTAAGATTATTAACTTTTTCTTCTGAAGGTAAATTTGATTACATTACTTATTTATACTATGTACATTACATTAGAGGTAAAAATGCACCAGGGTAAAAAAAAAATCATATATGGCTCTTTTAAAAAAAATTAATGTTTTCTTATCCACTGATAATAACAGCTTAGATTAGTAAAAGTGAAGAATTTTACATCTGCAACTCACCTTCAGGTCTGAGTATTGCTTGTTTACTTTTACACATTTTGCTCAACTTGACAATCTAGAAATATCATCTCTACTCACTTTCAATTCCTCATTTTTATACCAGTGCTGCTCTTTTGTGTTGGGGTCTATGACGTATCAGTGGAGGCAGCGTGATATAGGTGAAGAAATAGGAGATTTGAAGCTGCATATATTTTCAGTTTAAGATTCAAGTGCATCTTGTACTAGTTAGGGATCGAGGATACATAATTTACCAGCAATTTGAATTTCAGGGTTTTTTTTCTTAATTTGCAAATACGATGACAAATTTACTGGATGGTCATTATGAACAAGGCACTGTGCTCAGTGTTTTACTGTCTTATCGCATTTATTCTTGACAACAATCAAATGAAATAGAGATTATTATTATTTACTTCACTGTACAGATAAGCAAGTTGAGACTTAGATTAGCTAAACTGCTGAAGGATATTAAAAAATAAGCTAGGGGGGCTCCTGGCTGGCTGAGTTGGTTGAACATGAGATTCTTGATCTTGGGGTTGTGGGTTCGAGCCCCATATGGGGTGTAGAGATGCCTTAACAATAAAAAAATCTTCAAAAAATAATAATGAAATGAAATGACAAGCTAGGGGTCAAAACTACCCTTCTGACCCTAAAGACTGTCTCGTGGCAATTGTCCCAACTCTGCCTAGTATGTAAATTATCCCCCGTTCTGGTAATAACACCTATGTGGTAGGTGTCATTGCTAAGTAAAGATGAAGAAATAGAAGTTAGAGAAATCTCACCTCCCCAGAAAGTAAGACCATTAAGTTTTACAGTCCTTCAACTTTTTCCTTCACCCTGGCCCCATTTCCTTTCTGCTGGAGGATGTCAAGCATTGGCCCTACGAGTTGCTAAAGGATACAGCCCTCTGTGGGCCAGCTGGTAGTAGGGGCCATGACACTCCTTTGAATCGATGCCTTCTTCGTTCCAAAAGGATTTAAACTAGACTCATCAATAACATGGCATGTTCCCCTGTTCTTTAAATTTCACCAGGTACTAACATATATTATCTCATTCAAACCTCCCAACAACCCTGGTGAAAATGAGCTTCAGAGGCTTTAAGCGATTGGCCCAAGGCAACAGGATAATTATCAGTAGTACAAGGGGAATTTAACTGCAAATTAACCATGTCTGTATTGGTTATAATTCTTAGTTATGATGATTTCTCCCTGAGTGTTAAACATGAATGCAGTAAGAAATGAGTGCTTAATTATGTGATCCTGACATCCCTTGGCTAGGAAGTCTCCTGTAGAAGCCCATCACTGATGATCCCTAGCATGGCATATGCAAGCTGAGCCACTGATCCAAGCCTCAACTTTCTGGCTCCATCCTTCATCACCACCCTAGACACCCAGCCTCCATGCAAGCCATGTCAGAGGAGCTGCCACTGAAGAATACGACGTCCCTTCATCCATCCAGACCTCTCTCATGTCATTCCCTCTTCACAGAACCACTCTTCTCATGTACCCCCTTCTCTGCCTAGAAAACACCATCTGCTGTCTCAAAGCCCAGCACAGTTATGCCCCTCTCTGGAAAGTTACCTCCATATTCCTTTCTGAGTGCAGACTCTGCTCCACCATAATAATTTGCTTACATTTCTTTCTTCCTCCTAGAAGAAGAGTTCTAAGACCAGCCAACTCTCATACGATTTAACACCTGCCACCCACATACTCGTATCTAGTAAATTAAGGTTTGGGTGGGGGGAGGGACTGTTATTTCTTTTTAGCTACATATGTCAATTGCCTACTATTGTGCAGGACATTTATTGAAACGTTGTGCCTGTAATAACAGTCAGTCCTCACACCAACCCTGTGAGGTGGGCTCTGCAATTTTCCCTGCTCTACAAATGAGGAAACTGCAGAAGAGCTTTGAAAGGGAAAACAGACTTCCCAGGGTGACCCACCCAGCAAGCGGCAAGAGTAAAATTCATACCAGGCCAGGGCCCCAGAGCCCATGCTCCTGGCACCCCTGCGGCAGTAACCCTTACTTGTTGGTTAAAGGTGTGAATGAGCACACGCACACACCCCCAAAGCTCTCACGATGTTCAAAGTTTATTTAGTTTGATCCTATACCTGAAAGGAGGGTGGTGGCTGAGGAGCCTCCGTAGTAAGAGAGCCTGATTTCCCAGTTTCACCAAAAGTGAGCACGGGATGTTCCCTTCCTCTATGAACGGAGCGCTACCATGCATTTCCACCTCGTGGTCTCTCGACAGAGGTCTTTGAAAGAACACAGTCTGATCCTTCCATATCTTCACCCTAGTTTGTGATGGCACAGGCTTCTTGCTCTTTGCCAGCCTTTCAAAGGCCACATGTGAATCTTATAAAACCTCTAAGTAGACAGGGAGATGTGGCTTTATCTTTTTTCCGGTTGTACTAAAGGTTAGTACTCAGAGTGGGGAGGAGGGAATCGGAAAACACATGCCCTCCGGCATCCTTAAGGAGGTGGATAAGTAGGGAAACCCAGGGAATTTCCCTGAGGTGCCTCCTTATGTAAGCAAAAGATGGGGACCATTTTTTTTTCTCAAAGTTGCATAATGAGGATGGTATCTTTGGAGTGGTTCTCCAACTGGATCATGAACTAGAGGATGAATGAGACCATGACATGTCTTTACTCTTCCAAGTCGATGAGAGAGACTGACTGCATTCTCTATCCAAGCCAGTAAGTGTTTGGGGGACTCCAGACATGACGGTTCTGTGTATGGGAGAAACGAAATTGGGCCTCCCCAAGGGAGCTTCAGAATTGCTGGAAAGAGCCAGACTGTAACACAATATTTACTTAAATTATGACTTGAATAGGAAAACAAGTGAAGTGCTAAAACAGAGAGATTTTCATGGAAAAATGGAAAATGCTTCACGGATGGGGCATCCTTGCAACATTCCACCAGTGAAAAGAAAATGAGCTCGCTGCTGCTGCCGCCATTAATTCTCCTAACTTCTCATCAAGTAATGATTTAGGGCTTGGCAGGGTCACATCATTTCACGGAGGGATATTAACAGTGAAGGAAATCGAAATGTAGAAGGAAGCAATAGAAGATAAAATGAAGAAATACAGCATTAAATACCCACAAAATATCAGATGCTTTACAGGTAGGATTGCATTTAACCCATAGGAACCCTGCAGGGCTGATGCCATGGCCCCTTGCGAGGCTGAAGAACTAAGACTCAACAATGTTGAGGAATTTGCCCAAGTTCAAGAGTTCCTAATTGTCAGAGCCAGGATTTGAAGCGAGGTCTCTCTTTTATGGCTTTGGTTTTCTCTCTTGCACTGTGCTGCCTTTAAAAAATCATATAAAAGGCAAATAAGTGCTTGATGGTGTTCTTCCTCAAGGACATGAAAGGAATGTACAAACAGCACAGTCATTCTGTAGTAAAATCTTTTAATTATGACCCAAATCACAGCACTGCAGTGATAAGCTGATTGTGAGCTCACCTGAAGTCAACGTACTTCACAGCGAGTTCAGTGGCGACAATTCAGCTCTTTTTCTATTAGCAAATAGAGAACCCTGGGAAGATATGTTTTATCCAACTTAGACCAAAATGTTACAGAGTGAGACATTTACAAGGATGCCTGCAGGAGGGGAGGTAGAGTTTGCAACTTATTATCCTTAAAACTTCATTCCAGGATCTACTGTTATTACCTTTCTGGAAGAAAGTGCATCCCATGTGAGGACTGTTTTAGGGAATATTTTCAGGGAATGTAGAGGCCGTGAATGAACAGGCTGGCAGGATTGAGTGGCTGGGAGCATCCGTCTAACCTGGTGGGTTTAGAACCTGTTCTGTGGCCCCAGGGGAGAGTCTGTGTTTAAGGTGATTCACCCATGGATGCTTTTTGTAGATAGTGAAGTAATTCATTTCATTTGTTTCCAAGGCATTTGATGGTTTCTATCACGGCCTTCGATGATTTATTTACCCTTCATCATTTGTTAGCTGTGAACATTGTCAGTGTCTATACAACACTTTAGAATTACCTGACCCAAAATATTCTAAGGTGTTCTTCTTTTAAAAGGCTCTGAATCGGACAACAGCTTCATGGAAGCACAGTTTATTGCCTTGTTTATTCTTTTGTGTTCTGTATTCTTTTGTATTACACACATGCATACATATATATATATATGTATATATATATATATATACATGTAAAGCATACATGCATATACACAAATTAAGAAAACTATGAAAAATACCATTGCAATTGAGCAAAGGTTTCTCTGGCTCTACCTGCATTCCTCAGTAGGTGATAGAGCAAAATATGCTTGAAGACGCTAAGGAAAAGAGTCTTCCAGCATTTAGAGAAGAAAGACACAGAATGGTTTAAAAAAAAGAGAGAGAGGGATGTCCTAGAAGAAAGTATACTGCCAATTAGATACTCTGTTTTCATTAAATTCAGTAGTTCTACTAAGCCACTCTTGATTTAATTTCTTTGTAACAGCATGACAGCTGACCTCATCCCATGTAGAAGCAAGAAAAATTCAGTAAGACCTTGAAATTCATTGACTCACTTCTTCAACATCTACTGAGAACCTCCCAGCTGTGAGTAATAGAAATAGAGAAAGGGCACCTGGGTGACTCTGAAATTCTGCTCAGGTCACCATCTCACAGTTCTTGAGAGCAAGCCCAAGTCAGGCTCTGTGCTGACAGGGTAGAGACTGCTTCCTCTCTCTCTGCCCCTCCCCTGCTCTCTCTCTACTCAAATAAATAAACTTAAAAAAAAAAGAAGAAGAAATAGACGATTGAGCAAAAGAGGAAAACAATTTATTCCCAAAGATTTTTGCTTAATCTGTCAGTTGTGGGTATTTGTTACCAATGTGGATACAATGTTTGGCTCTCTGTAATGGATCATTTATTCTCTCAAAAAGTTTTCTCCTTCTGCCGGAAACAAGTATGCCCCATAAGTCTAATGAGAACTAAAGACAGACGGAGTCGTTTTCATCAAAGGCCAAACATGTAACTGAAGGAAATTTGGCAACACAGTCTAGAGCGGTCTCATTAAGGAAAATGGAAGGGATAGTGACTTATTATATATAGTCACTTATTATATATAGTGACTTATTATAAGTGACTATATATAGTGATTTATTATATATATAATATATATATATTTATCCTGAGTACTGGGTTCATACCAGTTGACGGCTAATTAATTTAGTTTATTTAAAGGGCGGGGGTGGGGGGAACAGGGTCCCTCTGAGGAGTGGGGCACTTGCCAGCGTGGAAGACGTGGGAGAAATGCAAAGATAACTCGGCGGTGTTCGTGGGGCGTTGCCCCGCTCCGTTAGTTTCATCTCAACAAAGGGCAGTCTCGGCCACCAGCACACGTGTTATTTAAGCCCTCAGTGAAGGTAGGACAGCATCGGCCCCTCCGCCCAGGAGGGCTCAGCCGCATAAGCTCTGATGGGCTGCCGGCCAGCTGAGCCTGCAGAATCTGGGACAAGATAAACACCAAGAGTTTGAGCTGGCTTTAAAACGGAGGCACAGATACATAGCAGGAATGTTTGAAACAGCCTCTGAAGCAAGACGGTGTGGCTCCTTTTGTGCTCCTCCAGGGTTTTAATCTGCAGCTCCATGTCTCTCCCAGCCTGAGGTCCATGGCAGTAGGGCCAGGGAAAAAGCCAGACGGACCCTAGGGCTCTCTTTCCTGTGCAAGAAGACCTCCAAGCTCAGAATACAGCATTTTCAGCGTAGGGGGTCAGGTGGGCCAAGGCTTTCTGGAAAGGTGACGTTGGACAGGCAGTAATCACCACCACATTTTCTTGGGAGCAGCTGGTCTATACCAGTGCCCCTGAGCAACCCCAGGCTGGGAGAATAACGTGGGTATTTGTATGGGGCTGGGTGCTGACACAAGTCATTTTCATAATTACTGTATTTCTCATCTCCTCCATTTCTGTGGGCCACGCATAGAGCGTGCGGGGAAGGCGACCACCTCTCTGTGCCTCTGTACACTCGAGTTTACAGCGACGGCACGCTGCTGATTAATCCTCACCTCTCCATGACATGGAGGCACTAGCATCCCAATGTTATCTTTATTATTGTTCGGCAGATTCCATACCACTACATACAGAAATAGTGTAAATCATTGAACCAGTGTTGGAGATCCATAAAATGCAAGGTTATGAATATTTCATTACTATACATTTTATTTCCTTGTCTATTCCGCGTCTCCTAAAATGTTGTTTGTTTATTTATTGCCTCGCTGTTCACCAGGAATACTTAATTCTTAATATAAGGTATGGATGGAATCACCAACCTCAGCCCTGGCGGCTTGAGCTGGCCCTTGAAAGTAATGATCGATGCCTTGGTTTGGGTTTTGGTTTTCCTGTTTACATGCTTTTTCCACACGCAGATCCTTCCTGCGAAGTGACCTCACTAACAGAAGTTTTGGCTTCTTGCGTCATAATTGCATTGATCTGCAGGCCCCACAAATTGACCCCACCACCCAAACGTTTCTCCTGTGAGCCACGGCCACGTATTTAAATTTTTCTCAACGCCTCATTGTATCCGTCTTTGGCTGAAGTAAGCAGACTTCCTCGGCTGCAGATCTTGGCAGTGACAGACACATTGTCCAAGTGCAATTAGCTTCACTCCCTGTGCCGGCCGGAATGATTTGTATGAATCAGCTGGTCCTGCAAAAGATGCAGCCGTTATCACCTGCTTGTGAATTTCCCTTTAACCACAAAATTCATATTAGTAAATAGCCCGGGGAATTCAATCTAAGCAAAATCAGAACCTGAGTGGCCTGCATTAAGGTGCTAACTTCTCTCCTGCTATAGGGCATAGGGGATATTAATACAAATCTTTCGTACAGGCTACAAAATATATAAAACGTCATAATTATATCTGCAATTCAGCAACGAAACAATTTCCCCCCCACTTTCTTCTCTGTCATCAGCATAATAGCAGCCTATGGGATTTGTATTTTCTGGCCGTGAGCCCTTTTATGGGGCTATAGGAAAAAAAATACAAGCAGGTTAGTTTCACAGCTCTGAGAAGGCCTCATGACAGAAATATTGCTTTTAATGTTATTGTCTCTAGCTTGTAACCCTCTCTCTTTGGGTGGACAGGCTACTGTGCTCAGACAGCCTCATTCAGAGGTTCTGATAAACCTCGCGATCCCCTTTGCTTTTCCCACCCTCCTGGATGGGGAAATAATTACCCAGCTTGTGGGATCAGGCTCTGTTACGGATGAGGAGGGGGTTAGTCAGAGGGGAGTGGAGTCAGAAGGAGGCATGTCTCCAAGGTTTCTCACGGAGACAGAAAAGAACCTAGGAAAGATGCATTCCGAGTGAATCCTCACATCTCATTTATTTTGCTAGCCAAGACAAATATCACAGCTCATATCTAACATTTGAAAAGCAGGGCCAAATAAAATGATGGATTAATAAGTCCAAGGACAGAATAATAGAAGGAAAATATATTATAGAGAACGATGCCCGTGTCAATCCAACAGGGGCGGGGGGTGGGGTGGGGGAAGGGGTGGGTGCTGAAATGAAAATGGAAAAAAAAGTGTGCCATAGCAACCTTAAATAAAAGCCTTCCCGTAGTCATGCTTAATATTAATTAATGTTACCCAAGACCCCGATGGTACTGTTACTTGAGAAACAGGTATCTTCAGACCATTTAAGATTCTTTTTGTTATAACCTATGCTACGGGCATCATGGACTGAACACCAGGCTACATGCTCCCTCTATAATAATTGGCAATAATATTCCATTCACATTTGTACCGTCCATCATCATCCATGATGAGGCTAATCCAGTACTTTCTGCATGAACTGTTATAATACCCAGAGCATGGGCAAAATGTCACCAAGCATGGGTTTGCCGCTAAAAAACCTAGTGTAACAGAGTTCATTTCTAGAAAATAGACTAGGGATGGAATTTGTTTGAATCGGCCATTCAGACACACACCTGTAACACTCTCTGAGGGGACTGCCTCAGTGACCATTTCTCAGAACAGTGTCACGTGAGCCCAGGAAGCCACCCTGAATACCCTTCTGCAGAACTAGGAAAATATTCTTTAGTCAAGAGGCAGCTCTTTAGTGAGAGGTGAGGTGATCTGAATTCTGTTGTCATGTCAGCCACAGACACATGGTAATGTTGGGCGGGCCATTCTGGGACTCCGTTTCATAAATGATAAAGGTTGGAAGATAGCCTTTCTCTATTAAAGAAACCCCTATAGGAACGAATGCCATTTTAAAATCTGTGAGTGGCCTAGAGGCAAATAGTTTCTCTATTTTTTTTTGTTTTTTTAAGAAAAAAAATTTAAGTTTATTTATTTTGAGAGAGAGAGAGAGTGGGGAAGGTGCAGAAAGAGATGGAAAGAGACAGTTCCAAGCAGGCTCCATGCGGTCTGTCAGCCCAGAGCCCGACACGGAACACGGACTCACAAACCATGAGATTATGACCTGAGCAGAAATCAAGAGTCACATGCTTAACCAACTAAGCCACCCCGGCGCTCCTCTATTGTTTTTTAAGACAAACTGAATGGGCCAATAGTGTCACAAGCAACAAATCATAATGTAAATGGATTTGTTTGAGAGTCCTGTAAGAGAACTTAATAGAATGGAAAGTCTGGAAGTTACTAGAAAGGACTCTGTTGTGACATAGAAAACCTGTCATACATGCTGGGCCCTTCTTGAACTCTGAGATTGTAGCAAAGAGAATGTAGTTGGGCCCACATTTAAGGGAGGAAAAATGCAGCATATGAAAATTCAAATTTACAAACCAGATCAATTAATGGGTGATTATTCACACTATAAAAGATTTACCGCTTTACGAATGGATTCCCTGCAGGGTTCCATTTTAATAACTGAGCTTTCTCAGTGTTAGGAGCCACTGCCAATTAAGAGTCAATCAGAAGTGGAGATAAAGCACCTCTGAAATTAAAATGTATGTCGATGGGAAATCACCGGTCAGTTACAAAAATCGGCGTTACATACCACGCTGTAGGGACACAGTTGGGTTTTTTTCACATGCCTTTATTGAACACCTACTACAAACCTGGCTGGTCCTGAAGAGTCACTGTCAAAGGATCTCAAAAAATTGAATACATGGCATTGTCTCTGGGACCTCCATAGGGAGTTACGGTGACAGGGTGTGAAGGAGGGACCATCCCCACTTGCGAGGAGAGGGCACCGCTTTCTTGTCAGGGCACATCATCTTTCCCCATTCACTAAATGTCAAGGAGGCTCCTCTGTCATCCTATCACAGAAGGCCCTCACACACATTCCTAATTTCTTTCGTCCCACCTGCTCAGCATACCACTAACTGAGAAACTCTCTGATGTTCAGAAACTCTGCTTGAGGGGCACCTGGGTGGTGGCTCAAGTCAGTTAAGCATCTGACTTCGGCTCAGGTCATGATCTCACCACTCGTGAGTTTGAGCCCCACATCGGGCTCTGTGCTGACAGCTCAGAGCCTGGAGGCTGCTTCCGATTCTGTGTCTCCCTCTCTCTCCGCCCCTCTCCCACTCCCACTCTGTCTGTTTCTCTCAAAAATAAATAAACATTAAAAAATAATAATAAAAAGAGAAACTCTACTTGAATCTCTTACGACATCGGTACTAGAGCCATCTGAAGAGTTTAGCTCTTTCGGGTGAGAAGGAAATTGAGGCAGGAAGAAACGAAGAGGCAGATCTTTTAATGCCTACTCCATGTATCTCTCTTTATTATTATTTTTCCCCTAATATACTATAATTTGTTGTAGTTGTTGTTTTTCATGTATCTCTCTTTAAATAAATCTCTGTGGAGACAGGGCACTTGATGTCTCCTCTCTGAACCCTGTGTTTTCTTGCCCTTGATGTTTTTCCTCTCTTCCCTCTGTATCTCCACCCTTCGCCCTCATCCTCAGGAAAGGACTCACTCTTTGTCAGGGTCTGCTTCCATCTGTTCCCCAGGATCTCTCTCCACAAGGGCTCTGCTTTGTTCAGAAATAGGATTTTAGAACAGGAAGGGAAGTGAGTGAAAGTCCAGCCCAAAGATTCCAATGACTCTGAGGGAAAAGTTCTCTAATGAAGCAGAGAGAGTTCTCCACCGGGGGCTGAAGGAGAGGGGGTATGGAACGGCCATGGTTGGCTCGATAGGACATCAATGGCAAGGTGAATAAGAGAATTAGTCTTTGTTGTAGCTGGTTTCACCAGGGTTCAGCTGATGAGGCCACGCAAAACCCTAACTGGCCCAGTCAGCACATTTTTCACTACTTTCTTCAGCAGCTTTCAGCCCTGTGAGAATGTGAGAAGAGAAAGCCCTCTTGGAAGTTGCTCCTCACTGACAAAGGGGTTAAATGTAAAGAGGGTGAGGGGCCTGGATTAGATAGAACACATCATCAGAATGGCCGGCCTCGAGGTCCGTACCCAAGAGGCAAAGTGAGAGAACAGGTGATCTACCCGTCCCCCCCCACAACTGGACCTCTTCAGGAAGCCAGAAGGCATCTGGCCTGCTGACTCTGATGGTGAGCGATGGGGAGGATGGGAAACGGAGTTTCCAAGGTGAAGTTCCAAATTTCAGATTCGGACGCACACCGGTTGTGTGTGGAGCTGTGTGGTCTCTGGTATGGCCAGCTGGTGTGTTTGAGGCCAAGCAGAAATGAAGTGATCCCGAGGAATGTGAAAGCCCCTTAAAATGGTATATATAGAGAGAGAATGGGACAGGCGCTGAAGTGATTTTGTAAAGTAAATGGAAGTGAATTTGAAAAGCATGACTCAAATTTCCATTAAAACACCCCTGGGATGAAAGATTACAAGAAGATATGCAACAATTCTCAGCTACCTTCATATTAGTATAACGCATTGGGGACTTCAAATAAGGTTGCATTGCCCACCAAATTTCCACTGATGCCATCAGTATTCAATCAACAGGTATTTTGGATACAGTTTGCATAGCGTAAACAATCTGAATATCAACCCTGTGTCAGATACTGTACTAAGCACAGTTTTGCAGTTGAAAGTAAACAAGGGGCCTGCCCTTAAGATGGTAAGCCCAGTGAAGGAGGAAGAAGCATCAATTTCAGCAGCCTGTCATAAGTACAATTGTATATGCTCATAGAAGGAATGACTAACTCAGTCTCTAGAATCATGAAAGCCTTCCTGGATGAGGCAACATCTAAGCAGGAATTGGAAAGGTAATTAAAGAAGTGGAAGGTGGTATGTGATAGATGTTAGCAAGGAAGCAGCAGGAGTGAAGACCCAGAAGCAGAAAGAAGCTGGATACACCAAAGCAGTCAGGTGTGGAGGTGACCAGGGAGTCAGACTGAGAGGAAGAGAGTGGTAAGCGCTGAATGGGTAAGGGCCTCTTGAGTCACTCCAAGGAGCTGCCATTTTATCTTGAGAGCACAGAAAACAATTAAGAGGTTTTTGCTCTGGAGGAATGACATGATCACATCTGCATTTTAGAAAGCTCATTCTTATTGCTATTTGGAGAGCACATTAGTCTGAAGAAGGCTGGCATGGATATATCACATCCAGTTATACCAGTGAGGAAGAGGGAAGAATGGCAGTCAATAGCCAAGACTTCTGGCTTGTGTGTATAGAAAGGTCCTGGCACAAATCTCAGACATGTGAGCAATTGGTTAGGCTGGGGAGCAGTAGACAGCTGTTACTTCTGGCTCAGGCATGTTCAATTGGAGGCATCAGTAAGATATGCAGGTGAGCAGGGTCAGTGGACAGATGTGAAGTCAGATCAGGCAAGAGCTCTGGAATGCACGTGGGGATGTTTGCATCCTTCAGGTAACTGAAGCCCTGGGGATGGAGGAGATGAGAAGAGGGTATGTAACACCCATGGTAGAAATTCAGGTCAAAGATTATGCCAGTGTTGCAGTCTAGAAGATGATAGCTGTGAGGCTGAGAGGGTGTGGGTGCACTTTTGGAAATGTTATAGAAGTGATTCCAGATTCTCCATTTGTGAAGCTTCAGGATATCTGTAATTATTACACATGCTTGCTTGACCGAGGTGCTTTAGAAAACAGTCTTCTTGAGGCACCCGGGTGGCTCAGTCAGTTAAGCCTCTGACTCGATTGCAGCTCAGATCATGATCTCATGGTTTGTGGATTCGAGTCCCACATCAGGCTGTGTTCTCTCCCTCTCTCTCAGCCCCTTGCATGCTCTCTATCTCAAAAATAAATAAATAAGCTAACACACAAAAAAGAGAAAGTTATCTTATTGTTGTGTTGTATACTTAGGGTATGATGAAGCCAGTTTGGAGATCCCAAAACGGAAGACCCTCCAGTTACTAGCAGAATTCACAGCCACCATGATACAAGGGAATTTTCTGCCGCATACAGTCATCTAGGGCTAAAATCATGTAATACAAGCAAGTATTGAAGGTATGAGCTGCCAACAGATGGGTAATTTTATAGCAAAGACAAATATTCACTGACCTCCAGTGCATCTCCGTAATTAAGTAATTAGCTCTTCTTCATTGTCCTTTATTTGGCCAAAAGTCTGGTTCTTTCAGTCTCCAAGGGAGAGCCTCTGCATTTTGCAAAACCAAGATATACTCTGTTTTTTGAGGAAAGGCACCATCCACATAGCTTCCTAAAATCCCACTTACTGAATGTCTGTCCCCCACGGTGTCCACCCAGTACCTCTTTAGCAATTATCCTTTTTCTGAATCCTTTTCTCAATCTGGAGGAACGGCAGTTTCCCACTGTCCAGTCCGAACTGGCCTGTCTCCTGAACATCCTGTCCCTGCTTGAACTAACTCCCCTTGGTCTTCTGCCCACAGGCCCCCTTCAACTGGCTCCCTGCACTCTCCAACCCTACCTCCACTCTTAGCTTCTAATTCACTTACAGCTCTGGCGCACCTGGGCAGCTCAGTCGGTTGAGCTTACCACTTCCGTTCAGGTCATAATCTCATGGTTTGTGAGTTCGAGCCCCGCATCGGGCTCTGTGCTGACAGCCAGGGCAGACCTGCATGGAGTCCAGGCAACTTTCCTTACTGGCCGGTGCTCTTTTACTTTGTACCACTGTTTGTTTGTCTTTTTATGGTACATAGAAGGTTTATGCTATCAACCTCTAAGCCTTTTCCAGAACAACCATTTTTTAAACAATGAATTAATACATTGGTTTAGAAATCTTTTTGAGCAAACACTAAATCAGACTTATAAATTGTTCCTCTTTATAAAAAATTAAAATAAAATCAAGTCAACTGAGAGGTTTTCTTAAGGAGTCCAATGAATGGAGATTTTATTATAACAGAGGCCACTCCAGCATCATCCAGAAGTGATAGGGTACCTGTTTTCGTCAGTGTTCGCAGTACAGAGTGTTCACGGGACTGTGCGGCTTCCGGTTTCCAAAGCGAAACCTTGTGAGTCCTGAGTGACAGGCTGGATGTGCTCACAGACTGGAGTCAGCTCGGGTGGGTTCTCAAGAGCTGATTGTTGAACTTTCATGCATTTTGTTAGTTTGGCTTCTTCTATGCGGTTGTTATTTAGGTCAACTCATAACTATATAACTTATATTAAAAACAAAGGTGGGGTGCCTGGGTGGCTCAGTCAGTTAAGCAACTGGCTCTTGATTTCTGCTCAGGTCATGATCTCATTTTTCATGGGTTTGTGCCCTGCATTGGGCTCTGTGCTGACAGCAGGGAGCCTATTTTGGATCCGCTCTCTCCTCTCTCTGACTCTCCTCTGCTTGTGCTCTCTCTCTCTCTCTCTCTCTCTCTCTCTCTCTCTCTCAAAATAAATACATAAACCTTAAAAAAAAGGTAATAAATATTCAAAATCACTTTTTTGTTTTTTAGTTTATGATGTTTTACCCTTATCTCTGCTTCTGAGGTTACTGACATGCATTGTGTCCATGTGGTTTAAACCCTCCTGCACATCTCTTCCCGAGTCCATGCTCAGTGACATCACGCTGACATCCTGAAATCCCAGACAGTGGAGGTATCTACATCATGGAAATAGATACATGCTGCAAATCAGCCCCTCCCCACCGATGTCCCCTTCCTGGAGGGGCAGTTGTTAAATACCTAGCAGCACCTCACCGGGCATCTGTTTAATGAATTGAAAGTAAACTTTCAAATTTGCAATTATTTTGGAGTTATATAAAAAATACGTCAGGGGCACCTGGGTGGCTCAGTGGCTTAATCATCTGACTCTTGATTTTGGCTCAGGTCATGATCTCATGATTTGTGAGATCGAGCCCCACATCAGGCTCTGCTCTAGTGCAGAGCCTGTTTGGGATTCTCGCTCTCCCTCTCTCTCTGCTCTTCCCACTCTCAAATAAATAAACCTTAAAAACATGACAAAAACACATTAAAAAGGTAACATTGCTCTAACCCTGGGTTACTTATCAGTCCATTAAGTTTATTCACCAATAACACCAGCATCTTTTTATATCATCTCCTCCATGGAAAAGTCCTACCATAAAAAGACCTCAGAATGCATTATTTTAGGGAAGAGGAGGTGGTTAAAGGTCTCTGAAGCTTATACACATAAACTCCTACGCAGGCACCTGCACAAAATGCCCAACCAGGAATAGTGGTACATTCACCCAATGATGGAATTTAAGCTTCTTGAAACAATTACAACTTACATTTAAATTCAGAGGTTTTACTGTCTCCGCCGCTATGCATATTCGCAAATACCAATGAAAAAGTATACTAACTGTTTACTCCACAGTTCTGATTCATGATGACCTCATTAGCCACCAAACAAATTAATCCAAATTATGATCTTTTGAAACACGACTACATTAATGGAATGTGGAAGAAGATTACTGGCTCAATCTCTTGTTCATGTATTTTGTCACTTAAGAGATCATCAGAGGGGTTCTTATAAAACATATGGACAGAGTGACAGCAAATTGAAAAAATATATAACCTGATTGCACTTGGAAAATATATGTAGTGGGGGAGGGAGCAAGGAGCTTTGTGAACCTGGCAAATAGGCAAGGTGGGTCTGCCATAAGTCGATTTGTATGATGAGCTAAGGAGCATCTCAGGAAGGTCTCATCCGAGTGGAAAAGAGAACCAAGCCCAAACTCAGTCAGGAACAGAGCCAGGGAGAGGTGATTATGAATACATCAGAGCATCTGTCGCTTGGACGAGCTCCTGGCCTCGTCCCCCATGCCTACATCTGAGTCCTGACGCGAGCTGGGATACTATAAGTAAAAATGATAGAGCTGCTCAGGAGATCCATTCTGAGATTTTGGAGCACATCCGTTATTGCTTTAGGAACCCTCTCGTGCACCAGAAGGCTAAAGAGAAGAAAAGTGTGCCCCTCCTTTCACAAGAGGATTCTGAACAGATGTGGTATCTCATGGGTCCTTGGCCATTGGCGGTGCAGGGGCAGCGTGGGTAGGGGCTTGTCAAAGAAGCAGCTGGGCTCAGCAGAGGCCACCACCCCTCCGGAGGGTGACTGGGATGGGCAGATGCATTGACGTCTAGTGGAAGAGGTAGAGGCAGACATCAGACGTGGTCCACATGCCAAGCACAGGACACAGGGAGCAATATCAGAAGAACACAAACGAAGATGATGTGTGGCAGCTAACTTGACTTTTTCTTTGGATTCGCTGGATGCGCTAGGGAAGGGTTTCTGAGGAATCTTGGGAAAGGAGAAGAACTCGCAGGGGCCTACATTCTTGCCTCGGTGGCTGGGAACGAGAACTTATAAAAAAGAGTTGCATCTTTTCTTGCACCGTGATTCCTTGCACCGAAGATTCCTGGTGCCGGTGTGACTCATAAAGAACCAAGGGCACCTTCTCAGCCCCACTGCCAACGCCAGGCAACCGATGCCATGGAGGTGGACACTGACGGCCCCAGGCTGTGCTGGTCATTGGGTTACTGCTCCAAACAAGAGGAAAGCCGTTTTGCTAACTTCAGGGGAGGCACATGAAAACACTCACCATTCGATTTGCGGTGCCCTGAGAATGCCCACTCTCTACCTTGAGCTACCAGCACGAGGTTCATTTCACTGGAGCGTTTGGAAAGCACCTTGAGTACTTGAAGCAGAAGCCACCTGGGCACCTTGCGTGATAAGCTCTATGAAGAGAGACACAGGCCGGTCTGTGCTCTCTCTCTGTGAAGCGCAAAGACGGTTGGAAGGGCAGAGACAATGAAAAATCTAGGCTGGCTCCCAGAGGATGTAATTAGGATGAAGAAATGGACCCCTCCTACCAACACCTGTCAGGGCAGCACAAACAGTGTCTTTGTGCAAATTAGAAAAAAGCAGCCTCTCTGGGTGGCCAAGTGGCGAGGAGACACACCTTCCTCAGGCTGACAAGCTCTCGTGGGGGTACAGCCTGGCACCCAGGGAACAAGCCCGGTCCCTCAGAGGCCACGTGCAAAGGCAGGACCATCCGGGGCAGCCCACCCAACATCACGTGCCAGGAGAGGGGAAGTTCGCAGGATGCCCATGTTAAGAACCAGGAGTAAACCTGGAACATGTACACTTGGAGTTATGAGCCGGAGGCTTTGCATGACCCGAAACACGAAGAATGTGAGGCTAGCCGAGCACCCTGGGGAATTGGCCGCTCCATCTGGCCGGCGGTACGTGCATAGCACTGCTCCTCAGCCCCACACAGCTGCCTGTCATAAAGGACAAAAAGACCAGGAAAATAACATTTTAAAAACCAGAAAGTGCCAAAGCCATGCCTGGAAAAAATCACTGCGGGCCCCGAATGGATCCTGGAACTGACAGAGGTTCATCGTCTCCCAAGAGAGGCTAAGAAGTCCACCAGTGTCCTGGCTGCGCCAAGTGCCCAGGGGCCCCGGGGAGGGTGGCCTCGTGCATTGCTGGGCTGTCCTGCAGCAGCGACGCCGGATGGTGAGTCCCGAAGGAGATGGACGCGCAGGGAGGTAGCAAATTGACAGAGCCTTACGTCCACTATCGGGGGCTCAGCCATGTCTGGGCAGATGGGGAAATGAGAAAGGAGAGGCTATCATGCTTCTATTTGCACGACTCTGAAGACCAAGATATATTTAGGGGAACGGAGAGCTCGACACCAAGCATGCTGCTTGTGAAAGGGGAGGAATCCTTTTGAGAACAGAGTGATGATTCCAGTTGCATTTTGTCTCCCTGTTAGAGCCGCATGAGCTCCTGCATTAAGTCCAAAGGCGGGGAAGGGGTAGGGAGTGGGGGGAAGGGAAGTTGGAGGCACCGTCGAATAGAACCAGCAAGGACTGCCAGTGAACTGTGAGACAGTGGTCACAAGTAGCCACATGTTTCAGCCCCTATATATAGGATGGTGTCACAGAAAAAGGGGGCATGCTTCCCTTCTCTGTAGAATCCCTTGTGGTTTGGGCCCCTCCCGTGCTGGTGGAGGTGCAGGGCTTCGATGCCTCTGAAGGTGCTGGTGCTGTCCTATGGCGGGGAGGGAAGCCATATCCAGCAGAGGGGACCCCAGGCCTGGGGACTCCGTGAAATCAGCAGATGGACAGTGCCCTTGGAAGTAACATGACTTAAGGAGAAAGATGATCACAGAGCCACATGTATGAGCATATGCACCCTGCCCCTTGGCACCTAATGGTGACTGCGGGGAAACGTGGGGACGTCTGTAGAGGCCTGGGGTCCAGCATTCCCAGACCACCAAAGAGCCAGCAAAGCCTGACTGAGAACGCACAGGTATTCTGACAATTGGGAGAAGAGGTTAGAGCCAAGATGACATCCATAATCAAAAGCGATTTTCAGTTTCCTCAAAGTGCTTTACTGCCTTCCTGAACCCAAACTGTGAGATGCAAGAATATTTGGACGGCTCCCACAAAAGCGCATTGCTCCTTGCCTGTGATGCTCGGGCCTCGCTCCTCACCGGTCATATCTGTCCCCCAGAACATGCCAAGCTCGCTCTCACCCAAGGGCCTTTGCATCTGCCTTTCCCTCCCTCTGGAATATTCTCCCTGCACACTTTGCAGAGTGGGCTCCTTCTTGTCATTCAGATCTCAGCCTAAATGCCATTTCCTCAGAGAGTCTTTTCTCTGACTGTACAATTTTTCAGCCCATCTTTCCACCCACAGCTACTCCCGCACATTATGTAGTTTTATGGTTTTAATGACACTTATCATTAGCTGAAATTATCTTGTTTGATTTTTTTCTTAAGTTACTTATCTATCGCCTGTCTATCTCCAACAAAATGTTAAGTACCAAAAAAGCCAGGGCATTTGTCTGTCTTATCCCCAGCTGCATTCCCTGGCACATTACCGCCTGGCGTGTACAGTGTGCTTTTTAAGAATTAGTTGAATCAATTAATTTTAAACATTCATTTTCAATTTCCCTGAAGTTGGGGGAAATACTCACCATAGGTCCACATTTTTAAAAAAAATGGTGTCTCTAGTCCCTTTATGTCATCCATTTTTCAGGTAAATGAGAACAAGAACTTTTGCCTCAAATTTAGCCTGGACTTGTGACTTGTTTACATGTGCTGACAGATCACTTTCAAATTCACATCTCTGACATCCTTGTACACTCACCCTTTGCACATATCAGTACATTAACACTCATTTTGCTAGAACATTCGATGTCCCTACTGTTCTGACTGTGCCTTCTCTAACCCGGTGCCATTAATACAACACGTCACTAATGAGAATTTGTGATCTATCAACACCGTGTAGGACAGCCTTTTACCCCATCAGCAACGCTAACATTGTGTGCACACTTTGTGGTGATTCTGATCCTCAAAATTGTGCCTGCTGTAAAAATAGTTGTAGCCGGAGACTGTGTGTAAAAGAGAATTCCGTTTCCTCCCTGTGTTCTAGTAACTTTGCATACCCACTGGGATTATGTCTAATGTTTTCCAAGTCCTTTTAGGTGACTGATTTGACACCACATGAGCTTTTAAGACACACTGCTGAATCATCTTCATTGGGAAGTTTTAAGAATAGAATAGGTAACTGCCTATGTTAGATGAGATGTCACAGCACTCAGAGGCTAGGGGTAGAAACCAATTCACCCCTTGAGAGTTGCTCTAGGAAGGTGATTTTTCTACCTTTAGATAATAATTAGTCCTCTAAAGCTGTCAGGTTTTTTTAAGTTTATTTATTATTTTTTTAATGTTTATTTATTTAAGGGGGGTGGGGAGAATGAGTAGAGGAGGGGCAGAGGGAGAGGGAGACACAGAATCTGAAACAGGCTCCGGGCTCTGAACTGTCAGCACAAAAGCCCGACGTGGGGCTCAAACTCACAAGCCGTGAGACCATGACCTGAGGCAAAACTAAGAGTTGGATGCTTAACTGACTGAGCCACCCAGGTACCCTTAAAATTGTCATGCTTTGCTCTCAACAAACAAAATTATCTTGAAAAAACTTTATTAATCAATATTGGGAAATGCAGTTATTTATATGTGTGTATGTATTATATATTATATATGTCTTTCTATATGTGTATATATTATATAGATAATATATATTCTATGTAATATACATTATTTACATTTATATATATATATATATATATAATGCATTCTATACATTTACATTTATATATGTTTGCACCAGTTAGGAACACCAGCAGAATATTGAAAAGATGTTTTTTTTGAAAGGATGTTTAAGACCAAAAAAGACCAGTGACTTTTGGGGATATTTCCTGGTATGTTTACCATTTTAAAATTTTTTGTTGTTTTTCTTTTTTCATGTAAATCATCCCCTAGTACTAATGTGGGGTATTTCTGAAATTCATTTACTGCCATTTTGCTGTATTGTCCAACAGATTGTTTCTAGTACCTTCTGATGTGTGTCAGCTGTGTTTTAACAATTCCAAGCGTACCATATGAAAGTAATCAAAGACATTAACACACTAGTGTCTGCAGCTCTGCAGGTATTTCCTGAACATGGTACCACTGGGTACATGCAAAGTTGTACGTAAATTACTTTTTCTTTTTCGTCTGCATGCTGATGTCTTCTTGTAATATATGTAGAATCATCATGTTTGTGTTTGTGGATCCCTGTCTTCATGGACATAGCCCTCTACAAAGGGCAAACATACCAAAATCTGCATTCAAGTGCCATTTTTACAGAGCTTGGAATACCTAACACATTAATCTGTGCAGAGTGATCTCCCAGATTCCCAAAGGAGGAAATAGTTAAAGTTTAGGGTTTTCTCTGATAGAGTGTACCCTGGGTAGTGTAGTAATAGCTAATGGCCTAACAATGCACGTGGTTATTGGGAAATGTTTCACGAACAGTATTTTATTATAGTAAGATTGCACTGTACTTAAAGTAAATACCCCTGGATCCCCTCCAAAGCCGAAAGAATGTAGTTAGGTTACTGAATCTGCTCCTTCAGCAATTGTGTCGTGATAAATTGGGAATTTGGGGGGGGGGGAGTTCTTTGTTTATCATAAAAGGTGTACAGAGGGAGAGTAACCTGAGGAAAGTACACTTTCAGAGAACCATTTGTCAGTAAAATGATGTGTTGTGCGGTCTCGAAAAAAGGTATAAAAATATGCACATTGTATTACCTCCCTGACTGTCAAGTCACGTATGTCTTGCAAGCTGGGTATCCAAGGATGAAGCTTAAGAAGGAAGGCTCCACGTGTGGTACATGCCATCCTTAGTCATATTTCAAGATTTAAGCCCAGCTTTCCACACATCCAAGTTTACAACACTTCTGAGACCTTTATCAAAAAAGGTAAACTCTTTGATTCACTGGCTATGGATTCCGTATTTCAGTGGACATACATGTTATAGATAGAGTACAGACCTGGAGAGAGATTTATAGAGAATGCCCAGGGTTGCATTTCACTGTCCCAACTTCGCTTTCCTCATTAGAGGAAGCAAGCTTTACATAAGGGTTCTAGGACTCCGTGGTAGAAGCCAAGAGCTTGAGTTTATTTGACATTCCATTTCTCCCCAATGACCACTACTGACAAAGTCTGGACCTTAAGGAACTTTCACTCTTAATTAAAATAGTGACACCAAAAGCTTTTAATGGCTCCCCAAATGCTATTATAAGGTACAGGGTAAATGTTAGAGCGGAGGCCCATCTTTGGGGAATAACTACAATTTTGAAGTAACATTTTCCATGCTATTTTGTCCATTGCCTTCCTTTAGCCTTCCCACAGGAGTTTACTAGGCACTGGGCCACATCTAACCTTAACTCTTTGCTGAAGAAACCTCTTTGCAGCATCAAACACCAGAACAGGACATTTTTTCCAAACAGAAAGAAAAAAGTGTTAAAATGGTCAACATTGTCTTTCCAATTACTGGCTTTCTTCTGGATTCCGTTGTCTTATTTACTTTAGATAAATATGGAGAAACCATGAAGGAACTTGTCCCCTCCCCTAGAGCACCTTGAAAAACTTACATATTATCAGTCCTCAGTGAAGTCTGTATTTACGGAGTACTTACTGCTGCCAAATGATGATACTGAAGACTTCTTTTGAATCTAGGCTTAATCCTTGTCATTCTAGTTGTGCATGAATGGGGTTAGTAGATCGACATGGATCATGTCTATTGATAGACAAATAAATGTTGCTTTGAAAAGGAAGAGTTAAGGATTATCATACAATACAGAACCCTTGCTGTCTACCTCTTATTTCTGGACCTCAACCTTGCCTGTTTTTCTCAGGCAAAGAAAATTAGAAACAGTTCTTGAAAAATTGCCATTTGGATGAGCTATTTCATTTACCCCACAAATTCTTCTGATGATACTTAGGCTGTGCAAGGTACTGTGCTATGCAGGAGAGATGCACAAAATGGGAAATCAAGTACCCTTTCCTCCCATAGCTCACCACCCAATGGGAGGCTGGGTGTGTTAAGGAAAGGACTTCCAGCTGGCAGAGAAGCCAAGTGCGGGTCCTGGAGGGACCACCTACAAGGGGGAACTTGTATAGCATGCTTGAAAATGAAGAAGTGGATTGATTTGGCTGAAGATTAATCTGCATGGAGAAATAGAGAGAGAGAGAGGTAGAAGCGGGCCTCGGAATGGGAGGGAAGCTGTAGGACTTGGGATGTCAGGCTTAAGGCTTGAGTGTTACATTCCAAGCAATGGAGGGCTACTATGGGCTTTGCAAGGACAGTGGCCATTGTGATCAAATGACTCTCTCATATTTACTTCCGAGGAGGTCTTCAGTTTAGAAACTCAGAAACTATTCAGGAGACTTTTAACAGCATCCCCAGTATCAATCACCTAAATCTTGTAAGGACATGGTGGTTTTAAACTAACAAAATCACAGCAGAGGAAGCAGAAATTACACTGAAAACCTATATTTTTCCACATCAAGGAGCTATGCGTTGGGGCACCTGGGTGGCTCAGTCAGTTAAACATCCAACTCTCAATCTCAGTTCAGGTCTTAGTCTCAGGGTCAAGGGTTCAAGCCCTGCACTGGGCTCTGTGCTGGGTGAGAAGCCTACTTTAAAAAGAAGGAAAAGAGAAGGTGAAGAAGAAGAAGAAGGAAGAGGAGGAGGGAGAGGGGAGGAGGAGGGGAGGAGGAGGGGAGAAGGAGAAGAGGAAGAAGAAGAAAAAGGAGGAGGAAGAGAAGAAGAAGGAAGAAGAAGACGAAGAGAAAGAAGAAGTTCTGTGTTTAGTCATGGTTCATTTTAGCACAATCACAGTGTAGAAGAGGTTTGTGTTAGTGCCCCCCACACACACCATACCACAGCCCCTCTCACCCCTGCATTTCTAGATATTCATCTCCCAGTCCAGCCTCACCTGGAAAAAGACTAGCTCTCCACCCTCACCTAGCCAATAGTTAGCATAAATAAGGCTATAATGGAGGTGAAGGGGCAAGGTATTCTATAAAATCAATGTCAGAATAAGTGGAAGACTCCTTCGGTGTGATTCATGTGGGGCAGATTTAATCTTCTTGACCTTTCCTCCCCCTGAGTGCAAACTCCACTTGATTGTTTATCCATGGGATTCCTGGGAACCAAAAATCTTTTAGTGCCACAGTTGGGCTTAAGATCATGAATAGCCAAGGAAGGAAGAAAATCTCGCACTAAATTTGTAGTAGGATGTGATGACCCATAGTGTAGAATAGTGTATCCACCAGGTTCCAGCAGGAAGTAGATGACATGCTCAAATTAGGATCATTCAGTGAGAATTTAGTAAATTTAATGAAGCGACTATTTACAGAGTTGTAGAGACGCGTAAGGGTTAGTACAGCACCCTGACATAATAAAAGCACAGCTGTTAAAATTTCTAGGCCCAAGAGATGAGGGATGGAAGCAGTTACTGAAACTAAAATGAGAGAGGGGTGTCATGAGAGGAGCTCAGACCTTCAGACACCACTGGTTCAAGACGACTGCAGAGAGAAAGCCAAGGGAATAAATATCGTGATGTCACTTCCTTCACTCTCTCTCCAGGACTCCCCATTGACTGAACTCAACCAGAAATGGAAGGGCAAGGGTGTCTATTGATGAAGTCATTGTAAGTCAGCTTTTCTGTGCAGAGTCAGGGAGAAATGAGTGCAGGGAAGATTTGGAGGGGTGAATGGCACACCCAGCACTAACAAGAGGGGGGAAGAAAGACGAAATAGAAGCAGCAAGCTTGGGAGAAGGAGTGGAAGATGTTGGAGAAGGAAGGGCTAAAATTTACTGTTCCAGAAAATTGACCTTGTCGAATACACACACCTGCACACACACACACACACACACACACACACACACACACACACACACCTTTAGAAAAGAAACACAGTGTTGAGACTTCCTCGTTCTAAATTTGAAAGGAGACCTTTGCAGATGCCTCTGACTCCAGGAGATGACCACCGTCTTTCTGTGAGGAAAACAAACTCATTGACATCCAGACACTAATGGGATCTTAAAGCGTGCAAGCAGTTCACTGTGAGGTATGTAGACAGTTTTATTTTATCAGCCAGCTGAGAGTGCCCGTGAGGAGCCGCCGATAGAGCAAAGCATTTTTTTCCCTCTTCCCATAGGATTACCTTTCAGGGATACAAAGTCGGCCTCAGATGGAAACCCAGGTGTTCCTGGGGTGACTCTAACATTTCTTTTTCTCTGTTCTACTCCTTTGTCTTTCCTCTAGCCAAGGCTTCTCTTCTCTAGGGCAAAACTTTAGAAATCCTCATTCCTGGATCTATCCTGGGAAGATACTATGAAATTTCTCTTCTGCACCTCTTTAATTTTCACTGGGAGTAAGATCCTTATGACTGAAGCATCTACAGGGGAAATTTTCTCTTGCTACCAATAGCCAACTTTGAGGCATGAATATGCTGTAAGAACTTCTTCCCACCTGCACACATCTCACCCCCACTTCTTCCCCCAAAAATCTGAAACTTAGTTTTGTCGCACTGACTTTAGAGAATTATTTTTTTCTGACTGGGCTCCCTTGATTAGGTTGGCTTCAGAAAATATGTCCATCTTTCTTGATCATAACAAAATTGCATTTGGGTTTTTAAGCTTTTATTTGGTTGTATGTAGCTGCATAAAACTATGCCAAAATGTGGTGCTTGAAAAAAAAAACAGTGTATTAACTTTCACAAGTGTGTGGGTTGTCTGGGTGCTTCTCCTTTAGGCTCCATTTGGCTGGTCATCCAAGATGGCACTCACACATGGCTCTTGGGTGAATGAGCTGGGGTCTTTGACTAGAACACCTGTCTGTGCTCTATGTGGCTTCCATTTCTCACAGCATGGCAGCTAGGTTCTGAGAGGGAGTTTCTCAGAATGAGCTTTCCAAGAGACCCAGGTAGAGGTAGAAGACCCAGCTTCTTAAAACCTAACAGCAGAACTCCCACCTCAAACTTGCCCCCAAGATCACCCAGACTCAAGGGGAAAGGCATTAGACTCTACCACCCACAGGAGGTGAAGAGCAATCTACAGCTACAAAGAGGTGAAGAACTGATGATGGCCACATTTGAAATTCAGCACAAAATTTCATCTCTTCTTTTGTGTTTTCCTAATGAAATCATGACCATTCACTTGTGCTATCATTATTCAACAGTCTGCTTCATGCAGTGCAAAGAGCACTGAATTCAGAGTAAAAAGGCCAAGCCGACAGTCCCAACCAGTGTCAAAACATATCCAAAGCAGCAGCTGGGCTCTGAGGTGCCTGTGCATCCTAGGCAGCTATTGGGCTCGGGGGCATTTCTGTGCCTTCTAATCCTACTCCAGTGAGTGCAGAGTTAAGGAGGATGAATCTGTGGCTGTCTCACCCATTTTAACTTCTCCCACCCACTGACAGGTTTGGGGAGGTAACTGAGCAGGCAAATTCACCTCCAGCATTCAGAGTAAATGGAACAGGACCAGACAAAAATGGCCCCAAACAAAAATGGCCTCTCTTCAACCCTGGAAGAGGGAGGCTAAGTAGGTCTCTGCATGGCAGATTAGTTCCCCTCTCCTTTCAAAAGGTCGTCATCCATATTCTTTCAACAGATCAGTTTATACTAACCCCCAAATTGTCACATGCCACCTCTGTGATCTTGGGTTAGTCACCTTCTAATTTTTCTTTGCTTGTTTTCTTTTTTTTAACAGGAAATTCCTATTGGACTTTAATTGTCTAAATTAAGAGATTAGGGGAGAAACTGCCTACCAGCATACTGCTTGACTATATATTCCATCTTGACTCCATCCCATCTTTAACTCTGTCCCCGTACACTTTGAATTTTATTTTTACTGATTTTGTTTTAAATTAATTTTTTTTAATGTTTTATTTATTTCTAGGAGAGAGAGAGAGAGAGACAGCGTGAGCAGGGTAGGGTCAGAGAGAGAGGGAGTCACGACTGAAACAGGCTCCAGGCTCTGAGCTGGCAGTCAGCACAGAGCCCGACGCGGGGCTCGAACCCACGAACCGCAAGATCATGACCTAAGCGAAAGTCGGACGCTTAACCGACTAAGCCACCCAGGCGCCCCTGTTTTAAATTAATTTTTAATTGAGGCATAGTTGACATGCAATGTTCTGTTAAATTCAGGTGTACAGCATAGTGTTGACCATTCTGTACATTACACCATGCTCACCACAATAAGTGGTGTCACTGTATATTATTACAATATTATTGACTCTATTATCTTTGCTGTGTTTTTTCTCCCCATGGCTTATTTATTTTATAACTGGAAGTTTGTACCTCTTAATACACTTCCGCCATTTCACCCATCTCCTAACCCCCTCCCCTCTGGCAACTGCCTGTTTGTTCTCTGTATTTATGATTCATTTTCTGTTTTTGCCTGTTTGTTCATTGGTTTTGTTTTTTACATTCTGCATATTAGTGAAATCATATGGTATTTGTCTTTCTCTAATTTTTTTATCTGTAAAATGAAAGAATAGGCATTTCTGAGGCGCTAGAGGACCAACATAAATACGATACATAAAAATGCGAACAGCAAAGCCCTAGTACAGGTGAAGTATTTTCAAGAATGTTGCCTAAATCAGGCAGAGTTTCTCAGTAAGAGGTCAGTTTGTTAATCTTTTCAGCTCAGTGTACCACATTGTCTCTGTCTCAGCTGCTTAACTCTGCTGTTAGGGAGCATGATTGTGAAACCAACCTTAGACGTAAAATAGTAGTAAACAGGTGTGGCCGGATTTGGCCATCTTGCCTTAGTTTGCAACCTCTGGTCCAAATTATGATTTCACCTGAGAAAAGAATGAGGATGGGGGAGTCAGAACAAGTAACCTTTTAATAATTTGTACTTACTATGGTTCACACACTGGGAAAGGTGAATTAGAAATGCAAAGAAGTAGGAAAAAACTGTTTGGCACTGCCAGTAGATGCCAGATTTCCCTCCTGGAAAGAGAAGAGTAAGAGAAAATATCCTGACAATAGAAAACATGGGACGTTGGGGTGAGGACGTCTGGTGTAGCTGAGAGAGGAAGAATAATATTCCATTCATTTCAGATAGGAAGTGAAATGAGGGGGAGAGCCTAAATGATTCTCAATGGAGCCCTACCCCATGAACCTCCATTTCCCCTCCAAGGGCTATTTAACTCATAAAATGTTTAGAGTGAGTGGTTGGTTGGTTTGTCTGCTTTAAAAACCAGTGAAGAGCCTGAGGTCTCCTACTTGTGTCATTCAAAGCAGATCCTTAGTCTCCTTCCAGGATCTTGGCATGCAGGTGCAAAGAAAATCATAAAAAAGTAAGTCCTCGACACATCTAGAAATCACAGGGAGGCCTCCGAGCTGCCACAAGCCATAGGAATAGGGGTGCAGAGTCATTTAACCAGATGTCCACAGGGCCTCAGGTGGAGCCTCTGACAGAAACGTTTAGTGTATCATGATGTAAATAACAATGATTCTAGCGCTCTTATAAAATATGTCCAAAACTTTCTATTATAATGATAAGTTTAAAGGTCACCAACTATCCCATTCCGTTGATCATGACAGTAATCAATGTAAGCGACAGGCAATTTTTTGCGGTTTTTAATGGAGATCCAAATTCTGCCTCTGGGATGAAACTTTTTTTTTAAGTGAACATTTCTTTTTGTGAAGAGGTTTCTTGTACTTCATATTCTCTGCAATCACATTTTCAAATGGCCCATTGCCAATTTTGGTTTGAAAAAGAAAATTAGGAGTTAGCAATTAACACTGGGCACTTGAAGAAAGAATGTTCGTAATAATAAGAGACTCCAGATAACCCTTCCATAGAAAAGTAACACATAAATGTGTGCATTTACTTCTCTGGGAATGAACGGTGCTAAGAATGTCATGGTTGGCTCTATGCTCACATATTCTGCCATGTTCTTGGCACATTGTATTTGATTCTTGACTGTAAGATGAAGTGAGCCACTGCTAATGACGGCTGAAGAAAACATGTCAGAATGTCTTTATTTTACAGGCAAGCCACTGTGATTGAGAAGAAAAACTTCTAACCAAGAAATGGGTGTATCGAATTTGAGTTTGAAATCTGCTACTTCTTGACTCTGTATCCGAGGTTACTCCTAGAGATCTAAGAGCATCCGTATCACCTGCAAATGGTGATAGTACTGGTCCTTCATACATCACCTGATTGTTGAGAGAATCACGGGAGAAGAGTAGGCAGAGAAACCTTTACAAATTGATGTCAAAATAGAAGTTCTTTTATGCTGATGTTTGAGATGATATTGCAACTATTTGTTAGGTATTTAAAATATATTTTCAGTTTTTAATTAATAGGATTCAAGATGAACTTACTTAGATTATGTATATTAGCAATATATCTCCAGTACAGTTGACTCTTGATCAACTTAAGTTTGAATGCTGGAGGCCCAATGATACACAGTTCTTTTTTTTTTTTTATAAATACAGTACGTTAAATGTATTCTCTCTTCCTTACGATTTTTGTAGTAACATTCTTTTTCTTATCCCTCTTGCTTTATTGTAAGAATATAGTATATAATACACATAACACAAAAAATGTATTAATTGGTGGCTTATGTTATCATTAAGGCTTCCAAACAATAGCAGGCTATTAGTAATTAACTTTTTTAGGAAGTCAAACAGGTACAGATGGACTGTTTTTTAAATGTTTGTTTATTTTGAGAAAGAGAGAAAGAGTGTGAAATGTATTGAGAGATGGAGAAAGAGAAATCCCAAGCAGGGTCAATGCTGTCAGCACAAAGCCTGATGTGGGGCTCAATCTCACTAACTGTGAAATCATGACCTGAGCCAAAATCAAGAGTCAATTTCTTAAGTGACTGAGCCATCCGGGCACCCCTCCACATGGGATTTTTACTGGAGGTAGGGGGCCATGTCAGTGCCCTCGACCTCTGTCTCGTCTTTTTGTCAACTGTATATGTTAAGCAAAATATTGTCTTTGCCTCCACTGTCTTCTCCCAACATCACCGCTGTTGGCAAATTGATAATGAATAGGATGAAAGTCATTGGCAAGTTAGTTGTGCATTGTATGGTCAACACTATTGGTGGCCTCCCCAAGAGGCATCTGTCCCTTCTCCCTTCCCTGTTAACAGAGTCTGGGTTTTATTCATACATCCAGATAGAGCTCACATTTTTAGTCCCCATTTCGAGGATAAATACTGAGTTTCAAAGCCAATCATAGTAACCCCCTTCCCTCTGCCAGTAGCTGGTTAAGGGATGGACATGTAGCCTAATTAGGTTTGTTGAATGCATGATAATGGACACTTACTGAACACTTACTGTATGATAGGCACTTTTCCCAGTACCCTATGTATATGAATATTAATCTTTATGCCAACCCTATGAGGTAGGTTGTATAACTATCTATGTTTTGGAGCTGAGGAAATTCAGAGTGGCAGAGACTAAAAATACTTGTCCTAGGAATTGTGTGAGTAGAACTAGATTACAGACCCAAGGTGTGTAGCTTATTGTCCACACT
This sequence comes from Proteles cristata cristata, assembly GCA_017311185.1. NCBI lineage: Eukaryota > Metazoa > Chordata > Mammalia > Carnivora > Hyaenidae > Proteles > Proteles cristata. Next base: position 531,812 of record JAESUZ010003821.1, read on the forward strand.
CATTGCCACTATGCAGTAGTAAGGTGGAAGTCTCCTGAGGGCTTTTGGAAAAGGTCTCCTCACTAACAAAAAAGAGTCAAACAGGATATGGTCTATTTCTTCTGCTGGGTATCTGATGATCATGTGTGATGCCTGGAATAATGGCAGCCATCTTTTGACAATGAGGGGCACTAAAACCAATATACTGAGGATAGCGTAGTGAAAAGTTTGAAAAATGCTGGGTCTTTGACATTGTGTTGAAACATTAACTTCATAAACTATGAAACTTACCTACTTTAGCACTTCACTATATTTTCATCTTTGTTTAAACAATTTTGGAGTCATCTAATCTTTGCAGCTAAACACATCCCAGCTGAACTAACACAGACATGCTGTTAAGTATAGTATGTCCAACCAGAGTAATTGGCTTCCTTCTGAAGTAGCAATTTACTATCACTAGAAATATGTTCAGGATGCTAAAGGGGCTTACAATTTTGGGAGAGTACATTAGATCAAATGATCCAAGATGCCTTCTAATTCTAGGTTGCTGATTTCAGTGAAATGATGGTTTTCTCTATCAAATAGGGTCGTTAAGATGGCAGATGTTAAAATACAATCACACAGTCTTCTGGAGAAAAAAACAAATATTTGGAAGATAAAGGAAGAAAAGATAAATGAAGCAGAAATGTATGCAGGTTCCGTGGTTCAGTCGGGAACTGAAACCAAAAAAGACTCGAAGACCCAGGAGAAGCCAATTTGGGGACTTAATTCTTTAGTCCCATCCTTAAACATTAAGCAAGCAAAACTCTTAGCCTCAACATCAACTAGCTACATACTTTTCTTTTCCCTTTACTTCCAGTTTCTAAGCAATTACGAGGCCTCCTTCCTAATTTCTCTCATAATTGGTTGCTTGGCTTCTATCCCACACCTGAGTGGGGACTCCTCAAGCAGTGGCTACTCATTTCTCCACTTGCAAATCCTACAGCATGTTCAGTGCTTGACCTGTCCAATCTCCTTGTGGTGTTTAGCTTTGACTTTCAGCTCTTGCTTTACCTTTCATTATCCGTCTCTGAATAACCACACTGTCTTCCACTTAGGCATGACAGTTCTATTTCACCAGCCCAGAGCATTCTCCCAACTTCTAGACCCCCGTTGACAGCTCCATCCTGGATGGCTTCTATACACTCTGGGGAAATGGCAGTCATCTTGGCTCCCCCATCTCTCTCTGTCTCTACTTTCCTTGCATCTCTTGTCAGTTCAAACCCCAAAATGTGTTTTTCATCAGTCCCTGAACCATTTCCATTGTCCAACTCCAGATCTTCATCTCTCCTCCCAAGTGGTCCACCGTTAAATTCCATGCTGATGACCAGCGTGGTAAGTCTGAATACAAGTCAGATGATGCTTTTTCACTTTTTTACCTTGGATGATTCCTCATTGGTTTGGATGGTGATTGCCTTCAGAATAACACCCATTTTTCTTCAGCTGTTTCTCCAACCAGCCCCATGATACCTGCCGGCCTCACCTCCTTCTATTCCCTCCACGCACCCTGTGGTTTTCCTATGTGAAGTTGCCTCCTTTTCTATCTCTGTGCTGTGAATGCATTCTGGCTCTTTGGTTGTTTTTTTTTTTTTTTTAATGCTATTTTTTAATTTATTTCTGAGAGGGAGAGAGAGAGAGAGAGGGAATAGGGGAGGGTCTGAGAGAGAGGGAGACACGTAATCTGAAGACAGGCTCCAGGCTCTGAGCTAAGGGTCAGCACAAAGCCTGACGTGGGGCTTGAACCCATGAACCGTGAGATCATGCCCTGAGCTGAAGCTGGACACTTAACTGACTGAGCCACCCAGATGCCCTGCATTCTGGCTCTTTGAATTGTTCCCATCTACCATTGCATGGCCTGGCACACTCATCTCAAGGCACAGCTCACATTGTGCCTTTTCCCTTTATCTTGCCCACCAACAGGCAGACTTTTAGCTCCCCATCTGTTTCTACAAACATGCCTCCATTCAAGCATGCATTGGGAAAGCAGGAGCTGTCTGGATAAGGCAATGTATCACCACCCCCCAGCTCCACAGAAATGCCCCAAGTCCTGAGGATCTAACCACAGCTGAGCTAATGTGTCCCTTTAAGGACATCTTTTGGTTTGAGACCAGAGAGAACTGGCACTGAATCTCTCTGACATTAAGTCAGGGAGGAAAACTATTATCCTACATAAGAACAAACTCAACCTTGACCTCAGACTTCTGTAAAAGGGGGAATCAATGGAGCAACTGTTTAAAGATTTTTATAAGAAGAAAGTGTAACCCAATAATTTTAACCTAAACCATTTTTATGTGTATGTTAAAATCTCAGAAGTCTGGGGTGCCTGGGTGGCTTAGTCGGTTAAGCGTCCGACTTTCGCTTAGGTCATGATCTCGCGGTTCGTGGGTTCAAGCCCCACATCAGGCTCTGTGCTGACTGCCAGCTCAGAGCCTGGAGCCTATTTCAGAGTCTGTGTCTCCCTCTCTCTTTGACCCTCCCCTGCTCACGCTGTCTCTCTCTCTCTCTCTCCTAGAAATAAACAAAAATAAATAAATAAAATAAAATCTCAGAAATCTAAGGACTAAAATTAAAACGTTTGTCTTGGACAATTCAAGAGAGGTAGCAAAGCTAGAAGAAATCAAGACTTGAAAGGCTGAGTCATTAAGGACTAATGGCAATCTGGGATTATTATTTTTAATCACAATTAAACACAAATATCATATTTGTTTTGATAAAGAAGATGAACAAAATAATGACTCCATAATATTGATCTGGGTATAAAATCACAGAAGACAAAACAAAATAGAAGACAAATGTATTCACATTACACATTGTGGTTAATTTTTTTTGAACTTCTGGCCAATGCAGTAAGGTAGGAAAAGAAATGAGAAACTTACTATTATGATCTTGAAGTGATATTATTTATGTGAAAAACTCAAAATCATTTGATAATAAATAATAAGTTTCAGTGATCTTATTATAATGAAAAGAATGTGCATGTGATATATACAAACTTCAGGAGTTTTTCCTATGTATCAGCAGAAACTGATTAGCAAATGTAATGGGGAAATAAACTATGGTAGTTATGGTGCTGTGAGGTACTAGTTGATGAAGAGATAGATTTTTTTCTTAGGTAGTATTTGTATTTTTGGGTTACTCCTATTAATGATATTTTAGTAACTCTTACTTGGAGAAGGATGCTCTTTTAGGGAAGAACTTCCCCCAAAAAGAAAATATTCCCAGGTGACTGTAAAAATTTTTCAGGAGCATATGACTATAATAAATGGAGAAACAGCAATAGGAAGACAGCCTTAAAGAAATGTCATCCACTCCTCAAAAAATCCTTAAACTTAATTAAATCCATCAATCTCAATATATTTTTTTCTTGAAACTGAACAATCTAAGGATCACATGAAACCAAAACAAAACAACAAGTGTAAAAATCAGAGAGATTACAGTAATGACAGGGGTTGTAATAAGATGTCAAAGAGTGTTACAAATCTACAATAATCAAAATAATATGTCACTGATTTCTAACCCTGATTTTTGTTTTCTCTCCTTTACCTACTATAATCCTTACCTACTCAAAATCCTCATTTTTTATGAAACTTCTTTGGATCACCCAATCTGGAAGTCTTTTCCCATAGAATGTCCTTCTTTTTGGTCATTGATCCATACTCTTGCCTACATAACAAAATTCATACATGTCTTTTCTTCCCCACAGTTTCAGTTCCTTTTTTTATCATCTTTGTCTTAACATGTTTATAGCTACAAGATAAAAACCGTTGATTTCAGTATCATCATTGACAGAGGTCAGTGTGAGATATAATAACACCATGATGCCAAGGCTTCAAAGTTAGCTCTGAGGACCACGAGTAGCAGCTGTGACTGGGTGCTTAGAAAAGCAGAATTGCAGGCTTCACCCCAGATACACAAAATCAGAAGCTGCATTTTTACATGATCCTTAGGTGATTTGTGCGCACATTAAATTTTGAGAAGCACTGCCCTAAAGAATTTCATGGAATAAAAATATTTCATAGCACTCCTGAAGCAATCAGGCATAGTCAGATATCTTCCTGTGCTGCAAACGAATAGAATTATTCAAATCTTGTTTCCTTGATAGGCAAAAATTTAGTGACACCAAAAGAACGCTAAAGAAATGTGGGTTTAGGGCATGGGATAAATCGAATGATAAAAGCAGACTGTGGGGATATGTACACGGGGAATGTAAAGGCAGTAGTTTGTAATTTGGAAATGATTTGGTACCTGATTACTTCCACTGGGCTTTCTAATTTCTTGCTTCTAACCCTGGTCTTCCTACTATGACATTATTCTTTACCATTGCTCTACATTTTAACATGGGCTGCCCTAATCTCTTCTATAACTCACTATCTTCTAATAAAAGCAATCCTCGCTCATGAGTCGCCCTCCCCCACAAGCTATAGCCTCCAGAGCATCCACTAGAATGTAAGTCCCCTAGCAGCACAGAGTGGGGCTGTCTGGCTCACTTGCTATATCTGCAGGGAACAGAGTAGTGCCAAATACATAGTAGGCATTCAACAATTGAATCAATCTAACCAAAACATTCAACAGATAATTCTAAGCAAAACAATTTGGACAACTTTATCATACCCAGTCCCTCCAGGGAATAATATCTGGATTGACTTACAGTCACCCCCCACATCTTCTTGGAACAGTATTTATTTTACTCTGTAAATTCCTTTAGGTCTGTTTTCATTGTATCACTACCATCACCACCTCGTACCTGCACTGTCCTAGTAAAATCTGAGACACTCTCCTTTCTCTGGTTCCTTAACTGAGCTCCAACTAACTTTTTATAGTCCTCTCATCCAAAGTATTACATACAAACCCTTTACCCTGTCTCTGAATCCTGCAGAGTCCACATCTTAGCTTCCCTTCTAGCCGTATTTCATGACTTCCCAGAGGGAATATTCCTTTCTAGCCAAGATGATCTACTCATGTCTCTTTACTATGCTTTCTCTGCTGGAATCAATTTCCCCAAAGTAAAAATGTTTTTCCTTTCCATATTTGCCTATCCAAACCTATCTATTCCTTGAGACTTGGCTCATCCATTTTCTCAAGGAAACATGGTAGCCAAGCACTCTAATCTGACAGGATTCATCACTGATTCATTCCAGGAATACCTAGTAGTTTTTCTTCTGAATTCTCCTTTAACTTATGATCTATAATGCCCATCACTTACTATGCATGCTCATTTGAACATATATCCTTCTACATATGTGTTGTACATATATGTAAACAAAGAGGTCAAGACAGGTGGCCGAGATTGAAACATCTACCAGATAGTAGTTGTGTAACATTAGGTAATTTTCTTCCTCTCTCTGGGTCCCAGTGTCTTAATCTATTAAAAAAAAAAAAAAAGTAGGGGCGCCTGGGTGGCTTAGTCGGTTAAGCGTCCGACTTTCGCTTAGGTCATGATCTCACGGTTCGTGGGTTCGAGCTCCGCATCGGACTCTGTGCTGACTGCCAGCTCAGAGCCTGGAGCCTGTTTCAGTCTGTGACTCCCTCTCTCTCTGACTCTCCCCTGCTCACGCTGTCTCTCTCTCTCTCTCCTAAAAATAAATAAAACATTAAAAAAAGAAAAGTACCTACCTTACAGGATTATTACCATTAAAATAAATCACATACTTTGAAAAGCTCTTAGCAGGGTGTCTGGATCATAAAGAGTACTCAACAGTATTGGTATTCCTTCCCTGGAGCATCTCACTTACAGTTGGTGCGGCTTTATATTCTTATTTATTTCAGTACACCAAAATCTCTATTTACTCATTGGTGAGTTGTTACTATTAGTGCTGACCATCAATACAGACTTTCCCCCACTGAAGGATTTTAGGAGTAAATTCCTACTCCTTTTGGATCAGAGACTAGACATTCCTCTCTAAAAGAATGGTATTTGGGGGACTATATGAAAGAGAAGGAGATAGACAGTGTGATTAGGATCCTATCTTAGATTATTTACTCTATCTTTGATAACATATCTTGTAAGGGAGTCTGGTTTTGTCATTAAAACTATGCTGACAAATGGAATGTTCCTAAAGACCCCACTGTTGTAGCCATGAACAAGCAGTTTTATCTCTCTATGCCTGTCTCCCCATTTAACAGTGAGATTAGACCAGATGACCCCTATCATCCCTTGGATTGCTATTAGAATATAGTTACTTTTCTGTGCCATACCAAGATTGTATTATCTCCTCCATATTTCATGTTGACGGCAGCCTTCATCTAAGTAACAAATCATTACAAGATTTATTCAGATTATAGAAGAACAATTCTTGGGGCGCCTGAGTGGCTCAGTCGGTTAAGCATCTGAATTCGGCTCAGGTCATGATCTCATGGTTCATGGGTTCAAGCCCCGCATTGGGCTCTGTGCTGATAGCTAGCTAAGAGCCTGGAGACTGTTTCAAATTCTGTTTCTCCCTCTGTCTCTGACCCTCCCCTGTTCATGCTGTCTCTCTCTCTCTCTCAGAAATAAAATTTTTAAAAAACATAAAAAAAAACAATTCTTAACCAATTGTTAAGATACTATACTAGGTGTCACTCAGTTATTATTAAACCTTGAAGTTTTCATACTCACTCTGAAAAAGTATGATGGTCTTATATTTAACAGTAAATGATAACAATTCTTAGCCTTACTTTACTTTGGAAAAAGACATATTATTATATACAGGTTAGGCTTACTCAAAATTAACTACTATCTTATTGGCCCAAATAAAGATGGTCCATGGCTTGCCTATTTTCTACTTAATTTTATCAAATACTACATATGCTCTTCTGAATTGAATTATGTTTAAGTACAGCAAAGTTCAAATATGATACTATCACTTTTAATTCAGTAATACAAAAAATATTATTTGCTATTGGGTTTCATGCATGCCCTGACTTGACAGGTGATGTGGTATTTAAAACTCACACAAACACACACACACACACACACACACACACACACACATTTCCTGTAAAACAACATCCATGCTCTGGGTGACATGGGATGGGGGGGCATGTCCATACTTGTTTCTGACATAGATTTGTTGATATGTTAGGGAAGGGAGTAGTACACTGATATCTATTTCCTATCAGCCTTATTTTAGGGTACTTTTTAAGAGTCTGTCTCTTTATGTCTCTTTATGACCATCTTAAGGCCATACTGTGGCTTTAATGAATGTGACTACCCATTCAGCGGCCTATGGGGCAGGAGCGATAGTCTCCAGCCTGAGTCTCCAAGCTTCAGTAGGGAGTTGCTGAATAAGTAGCATGTGTTACATGGGCCTTCAGAGAGTCTGTAGCCCCAAGTTCAGTAGCACTGGATTCAGGAGCTGGGCATCCCATTTACCCAGAAACGTTGGTCACTGTCTTTCCAACAAAGGCTGGATCTTCCTTTCCCAACTCATCTGTCTCTTTGTAGAAGAAAAGCTTAGGGATGACTTTCCATGGAGGCTCTGAAAGATATGCTGTGCTTACTCAGGATTACCTGAGCCAGCATCCCCCACATCAGACCCACTGGTGGCTCCCTAATTGTTGCACAAGGTGACAATGTTCCTGAGACACAGAAACACAGTGGGGCACCTGTACCACAGAGCTCTGGGAGAGGCTGGTAGTCTGCCCTGAAATGGCTCGCCCCCAAAACCAAGGCTCTCAGCAAACTACTTGGAGACTGTAGACAGGGCTCCAGGTGTTCATCGTTCAGCAGTAGGCAGAACTCCTGTGGCAACAGCAAATTTCAGAACAGCACATTGGCTGGAATTCCTGGGGAACACGATGTGACGTCAGCTGAGTTTTCAATGGTAACAAGGGCCCCAAACTGCCATCAGAAGGATCTCCCAAGTAGCTTACATCCCTGCAGAGGTATGAGGTTACCTTCTATATACTGTTCCAGCTAAAAGTCAAGCCTGGTACCAACGAAAGAGGTTCTGCTGCAAGGAACTTGAGGATATTCTTGTCCTCAATCTGCAGGATGGAAAGGCTCTGGCCATTGTGAAGGTATTCTTTGAAGTTGATTCAGGAATAAAGGACCACACCGTATGAACACTTCTGGGCAGCATGGAAAGGCTTCAATTTGTTCTTATTGACTTCACTTGTACGATGCTCCTAGCCGGTTTGAGGGAAACTGGAGCTGTTACTAAGGTAAGGGACAAGCCAAATGAATGTGATTTGGACCATGTACCCTCAGCTTCAGTGATAGAAGCTGTTTGGTTATGGAGACTAGAAGCACGCCCACATTCTCTGTGCTGACTGCCAGCTCGGAGCCTGGAGCCTGTTTCAGTCTGTGACTCCCTCTCTCTCTGACCCTCCCCTGTTCACGCTGTCTGTCTCTCTCTCTCCCTAGAAATAAATAAAAAAAAAAAAAAAAAGAAGAAGCACGCCCACATTCATGGGACCCTTGCCCACCAGGATGTGTCTTAGAACCAACCAGGATCATTTTTGGATAGACCAAAATACTGTCACTGCCCCCTAGAAAGTCCTGGATTATAATGCAGGAAATGGGGAGTGCTCTTCTCCTTTGATTTGGTGGTCAGATCATCATTTTACCTGGAGAAGCAGTGACTTGGCAAACCTCTCCTTCCTTTCCTACCATGTGCTGGGCACTGGGGCCAGTGATGAGCAATGAATGGGTGAGACGGGAGGAGGCGGTGCTTCAGTGACATCACAGATGTTGGTCCATCTCAGGGCAGCCTTCCCTCTCCCTCATCACCCCATTCCTTCTGCCAAAGTTTGTGTGCTGGGCGAATAGGACACAAAGCCATGTGTGACCCTTCCTTGGGCTGGACGCTGTCATCTGGCCACATAAACTAACATGTTAGGAGAGCCAGCTGAGGCTGGCTGTACTTTGCGCACGTCTCTTACAGCATATGGCACACTCACTTGAAGTGACTGACAGAGCTATTTAATTTTACAGTTTGTCTGATGCCCCCACCCAAATACCACACATACCGTCATGTACTAATGCAAAATGGCATTTGCGGGCAGTCTCAACTTGGTTTCAATCATGGATTTCACAAAAGGAACACTTTAAAATTGAATCTGAACCCCGCAGCCCCCAGGATAGGACAAAGCTGGATGGGAACATCTGGAGACATACCTACTATGTTCCTTGGGAAGAAATTGAGGCCGAAAGATTGAATGACACCCAAGGACTCATCCAGCCAGTTGATATAAGCCTAGAACCTTCCACCTGACTTCCAACCAATGCTCTTTCCAGCTGGGGCTGTCATCACATGTTACATTTTGCTTCATCTTCAAAATATGGCCCTTCAGGCCCTTTCCCGGAATCAGACCTTTGGGCCTACAAATGGTTTAAAGCCCACTTTTGGGAAGGGAAAGCCACAAGGCCTCAAAGTGGTTTTGATCAAGTTGGCCAACATTTACACCGTTGAATAATCTGCATAAACTTCATAAATAATGTAAATTCCTACAAAGTGAGTTAACTGTGAGCTACAGTGGTCTCTTGAAAAATCCACGTTATGCAATCATCCTGACAAAGTTAACAACTCGATGGAGTACCGAAGGTAACCACTGATTGCAGTCCCTGCTATTGACCATTTTAAGTGTGACTATTTTTAAAATACTGTATGCCTCATTAAGCTGTGCTCTGAAAATGAGAAATTTGCTTTAACTGCATTGTTTTGAATTGCTGAGAGAAGAATCTATCAACCACAAGGTGCCCTGCTGCTGAACTCAGCCAAAAAGCTGTTAATAACCCCAGCAGATGTTTCAGCTTTTTAGGCCAATAGACTCCCTCTCTCCCTGCCCTCCCCTTTCTAGAGTCTGATGCCAACATGACTAAACTCCAGTTTCCGTGGCTGCTGCCGCCGTGGCCGCCACCACCAGAGTCAGTGATACTAGTGCTGCTGAGGAATTGATTCTTTAAACAACCAGTGGCAACACAGCCCCAGTCCTCTAAGGTCAGAGCATTATTGCTTTTACCGTCAGAAGTTTAAATCTTCAGGGGGGCAAATGAAGGTAAGGGCACAGACTCTATTCCTGTTTTGTCATCTGCCTTCATCACCAGTCATCTCATTCCAATGGTTGTGGTTTCTCCCCACGCTCAGAGTCCGCTTCTCACACTGATCAGGGCATTGGGCTTGCTGGGTCGAGGTCATTAATATGTCGCGTCCCCACTGGTCGCTGAGGGGTGTTGGGTTAGCAGCTTTACAAAGGGGACCTCTGTGTGATGTGCTGTTTGGGGTGATTGTTTGCCTAATACCACAAGGCTCAGAATGCCCTGACCTCAGCAGTTCTGCAATATTAGAGGTGTGTATTATAAATAGAGCTCCATCGCTGTGAGATAGGTACAATATGAGGCCACTGCAATCCCAGATAGGGATTTGTCAACTTCTCTGGACTGGGATAAACCTTACATCTTAACCTGAAATTAAATCTACATTCCAAGGCTTTTAAAAAGAGAAGACATTTTTAGAAAGGGGAGGGGAAGAGCCTCCCCCTTCCCCCACACTCCTGCTCCCCTCCCCATACTCACTTATTTTGGAGACAGCGCTTTAAGGCACCCCAGTGATAGCAGGGTGACCAAGAAAACACAGGTGCACCACATTTATGGAACATCACATTGGCTAGGAACACATCCGAAGTGCGCATCTATACATATTCTCATGCAGAGAATTGCCATTTCAAAGGGGGAAAAATTGAAAAATGGAATTAAGTTCATAAATACTTCGTTCCCTTATTTTGATGCAACACAAAGGCAGAATATCCAAGACTCTGTGGGCCTCTATTGTCAGCTTCAGCATTCGCCAACAATAGTAATTCAACCCCAAAATCTCCGCTCTACGCCATGCAGACTATAAAAAGTAAGTACCTTTTCCCTGATGCCGCCGCCACCATATTGTTTACATACTCTCAGTGCTCTGTTTCTCTTTATCAGGAAAAGCTCAGGAATGTGGTGCAAGTCTTGTCTTTTCTTTTTTTAACTGGGTAAAGTAGTAGATTCCATTGTAACTTGGTCCACATCCTTTTCAGTACACATGCAAGAGGCACTCATTAATGCTAACAGAATTTACATGTGTGTACTGAAGGGAAAATATAGTTCCCCGCATCTATGTAGCCTTTATTTTCTTATCAGACCAAGAACAACACTGTACACTCGAGAGTTCAATGGCATCTCTGTCTTCTAATTCTGAAATTTAAGTAACTCGGATTAAAAATTATCCCAATCCCATTCTGAAATTGGGTGTTCCCACTAGCAAGTGGGATGGACATTTCTGCTTGGATTATTATGATTCCAAGAAACCGGCTCATCACCAGATGATGAGTCTTTAATAAAATAAATAGCCAATGTTGTAATAATAAAATAGGCTAAAAAAAACCCCAAAGAAAGTCCCTACTGAATCAGGAGAGACTATATCCTCATTATTAAAAAATTCCATATTAAATTACCCATATGCATCTCCAGAGGAGTGAAAAACACAAGATGAGCAGAAGAGAATTGAAAATAATCATTGTTTAGTTGAGATTCCAGACCTGCCGGCAGTGAATATTGGTACTAGGCATTAATAAACTATGTGGAGGTGTCTGGGGCCCATGGAAATCCAGACCATGGACTTCATTAGGTCCTGAACTTTACCTGGAATCTTCTACTGCAGGTGATGATTTCCAAGCTGTTTTGTTCTTGATTATTTCCAGTCCAGCTAAAATGGACAATTAAGAGACGATACTTCTCTATATTTCCATGATGGATGTTCGCGACCAAAATAACTTCACCATCTGATGTATTTCACAGTCTTAAGTTAAAACAGACCTAGTATAATATGCTTGTACATCTGGTTCAGGTGCTTTCTTTGCCATATGTTTGTGAAATAATCCAAGGAGATGTTACAATTGTACTGTTCCCCTTGGGACCTGAGCAAAATGTGCCCACAAAGAGTTACCTAATTATTCATTCCTGCCAACAACATCTTCGCCTAATAATAAGGGGGTGCTTAAAAATGAGACAATAGTGCTTTCAATCTTGAGAGATGTCAGTGCCACTTATTGTTTCAAAAACAGAAAGTCTTTTGCATTTTTTTAAATAAGAAAAAGATCCTTGGCCTTTACAGCAAATAAAGCACTCTGCAGGTGGTATATTTGGTATTCCTGTGGGGGCAAACATTGCCATACTGATCAAGGCCAGGGTGTCCCTGGAACTAGCCACTGTGGAACTTATTGACCCCAAAGGTGATAGTATCTACGAAGTGGCTGCTCCGGTAATAGTACGGGTTAAAGGAGAACTTTATAATTGGCAAATTGCCTTCATCTATGTCACCACATTTAATTCTCATAACAACCCTGTAGAGCCGAGGAAAACGGCACACGTTATTTAGCCTTGACAGTGGTGCTGGTTCTTTATAAAGCAAATTAGCCACAAATGGTAGCATCTTTTTTAAATTAAAAGCAAAACATTTGTTAGTCTTGATCCATAAGCCCCAGTCACCACAACGCAGCTCTCGCTTTGAGCCTTGGACAGTCTGCTTTTCCCCTGTTCCTGAACCTGCCTCCTTTTGTCCCACGACTGACTCTCTCTCGCAATTCTCTTTTGATTCAAAATACGTAATTTGATTTTGTTTCAAGGCTTGAAAAGGAAACAAAAAAAAAGTGGGGAATGTAACTTAATGATTAAAATACAGGCCTACCCGGAAAATACAGATTTGAATGAGGCTCCAGGGTAGGTGAAAGGTCAAATGGATAAATCATGCTCTTGGCCTAGCTTTATCCACCACTAAATCATCAACATAAAAGAATGTGGCAAAGATGAAGATATCAGCCAGTAAATCTCTAGGTATGTGTTAATTGTGTGTTTACGGAGATGCCAAATGCTAGGAGAGTTGGGTATCCATAGGGATTAGGCTGACTTGACCCCAAAGGGCCAGATTAGTGTAGGGGTTGTTTTTCCCCAGAATCCAAATCTCAGGGTCAAACAGGACACAAAGGATGAGAGAAGGAGGCTAGGAGATTTGCTTGAGGTTATAAATGGATGCCAGTGTCCATTTGTGTCCAAGATGCTGGTTCCCAACACCTGGGAACTACCAAGCATCCCTTCATTCTACTTTGCTAGTTAACCTCAACAGTTTTGGATCACTCAATCGCCAATATTTTCTGGATATATATTCCCCCTGAGAGGAAGAGTGAGTTATTATGAAGAAGTAATTGAATATTGGTCTCTTGTTAAGATAAGAGATTCCCCAGGCGAGATTCTTTCCACTCATGGCAATTATAGACTTTCTGAAAATTCCTTCATTCTCTTAATGTTTACTCAGTGCCGACTAGTATATTACATGCTGTGGACACAAAGTTGAGAAAGCAAGTTCCTACTCTCAGGGCATTTAAACAAGTGAGGACTCAGACTTACGAACAAGTAAATCCAATGAGATTTACAAAATCAGATGATCCTCAAAGTTGACTAGGACATTAGGATAACACATTTCAATCTGTCCTAGAAAACTTCTCAGAGGAAGGAGACGTATGAATAGGTGTTTTACAGGCAGACAAAAGATTTCAAATTGTATGCAATGAGTCATGAGATGCTAATGATTAAATTGTAAATTGAGGCAATAATGTAATCAAAGTTTTGTATTTGAACTCCGGTGCTACTATGAAAGCATGGGAGGTTAGAAATGGAAGTTCCTGGAGAGAAATGTTAAGGATTGTATTGCAGTAGTTAAGGGAATCGGTGAACCTGATCAAGTAAAATAGTAACACCCTTAGACATGATAGATAAGAGAGAGAAGAATAAAGAGGATGTGTTGCCCAGAATGTGAGAAAGGGATCCAAGGATCCAACAATGTTGGCTTGGGAAACTGGGGTAGAGGTCTAATGCTCACCTATGTAAAGAATCAGGGATGGTGCACCTAGGTGGCTCAGTTACTTGAGTGCCAACTTTAGCTCAGGTCATGATCTCATCATTCATGAGTTTGAGCCCTGCCTCGGGATCTGTGCTGACAACCCAGATCTTGGAGCCTGCCTCGGATTCTGTCTTCCTCTCTCTCTCTGCCCCTCCCCTACTCACACTCTGTCTCTCAAAAATAAATAAACATTTTTAAAAAGTAATTTAAAAAAATTGAGGAGGGAGAGAGGGTTTTGTGTAGTAAATAGGGATGGGCCCCAAAGCAGAGATGTTCGATTCTGGACATCCTGAGTTTGCAGTACCTTTGGGATATCCACATGGAACTTCTTTAGAAAACAGTTGGAGATATAGGCTCAGGTTAGAAATTCAGATGTAAAAACTTGGTAAGGGCCCAAGATTCTCCCCAAAAGTGAATGGGAAAGAAAACATTGACATTTAAGGAGAGGGGAGAGAAATAGAACGCAGTCAAGGCAACAGAAAGGAGTAATCGGTGGAAATATAAACCAGTAGAGAGAGGGGAGAGGGCGAGATAGGAGAGAGAGAGAGAAAGAAAGTGAAATGCTGTGAAAGGCAAACTAGGACTGCAAGTAAGGGAGAATAATCAGCAGGCAGGACAAGTCATATAAGATGAGAATTTAAAATGTTATCTGTTGTGTCAGGAAGTGAGTAGGGCCACGTCAGTGCAGTGCCATCCCTACAGCCAGGTTAGAATGGATCCAGTAGTAAATAGGTGATATGGAGTCAGAGCAAGGAAATCTAGCGTGCGCTTTGTGAAAGAAGAGAGCTGTCAAAGAAAGAAACATAGGGGTGCTAAAAAAAATTAGTGATTTAAATAGGTTTTGTTTGTTGTTGTCTCCTTTAAAGGAAAGAGATGAACATATCTGTACATGGAGAGGAGCAGCCAATGGAACATCGGACGTAAGAAAAGGACCTTACTGATAAAGCACATTTTCTTTTTTTTTTTTTTGATATTTTATTTATTTTTGAGAGAGAGACAGAGACAGCACGAGCAGGGGAGGGTCAGAGAGAGAGGGAGACACAGAATCCGAAGCAGGCTCCAGGCCCCGAGCTAGCTGTCAGCACAGAGCCCGACGCGGGGCCCGAACCCACGAACCGCGAGATCATGACCCGAGCAGAAGTCGGATGCTCAACAGACTGAGCCACCCAGGCGCCCCGATAAAGCACATTTTATAAGGAGGCAAGGTGGACACCAGTGGACAGAGTTAGCTTCGACAGGAAAACTGTCTTTTGCTAGAGGTGAGGACAGGGAAAGGATGGGTGCAGATCCAAATGGGCTTGTGGCTGAATGGGTGGGAAAACGAAGGAAGCCATTTTTGATGGCTGCTAGTCCCTAGCTTAGAAACAAGGTCATCCCAAAGAGAAGATTGAAAGCTTTGAAGAGTGGTAAAGGTTTGGAATAGCAGCTGGGGGAAGTGGGAGAGCGCATGTAATCGGACTGCCGAGTAACACTGAAGGCAAAACTGAGATTAGTTTCACTCCAGATTTATGGTCTCCGTTCTCTATGGTCGTGATTTTTCTTTTTCCTCCGGCAGAGCAGTACTCAAGGAATGTTTACAGCTAAGGAGGCTCCATGGAGGATTGCTTGAAGGACATGAAGTCCATCTGTCTCCCTAGATGGTTTAGATTATATCTCAAGGTCAAGGTAAGCCATCCAAACTAAATACTTGAACCATATTGTTTTAGCTCCTTTTACTTTTACTCACCTTTAGTGAATTGCATTCTGGCATCGGGCCTCGGCTTGCATTGTGGGATCAACAAGAAACAATCGTCGGCCTGTCAGCATCTTTAGCATCATGGAGGATGTTGAGAAAGCCACTAGCCTTAGAAGCATGCATGTTCCACTCATGAGGCGCAAAGAGCCATTTCCCTTACACCCAATGCCAGAAAACAATAGGTTTTTCATTAGCAACAACAATGTGTGTATTTGGTGTAAAGCTAAGAATGGTCAAGAGCAGAGTCTTGAAACTACAATGCTTGGGTTCAAATCCAGCATCCATCATCTAGTAGCTGGTTGACCTGGAAGCTCTTAATTTTTCTGTGCCTCAGTTTCCTCATCTGTAAAATAACACAAATAATCCTACGTAGTCCATAAGGCTGCAGTAAGAAGTAAACGACACAGTCAGTGTAGACGTGTTTACCACCATTGTCTGGCAAATCGTAAGTCCGCCATACGTATTTGCCATTATTGTTGTTGTTATCATTATTATCTTTCAACTGCTCTTTGGTTTTGTGTTCATGTTTTGCCTTCTTCCTCACAGTGGCATGAATTTGCATGTAGTAATTCACCTCTTGTTGCCAGTTAATATCCTTTTTCCTTTTGTTCTTTACCTATACCCCACTTACTTGATATCTGTCATCCACCCGGCATCATTTTGGAATGAGGCAGAATACAAAAACTGAAAGAGGCCTTATGCCAGTCAATAGCCATGAAGATGAATCCGTCTATTTTTGCTCTTGACTTAAGAAGAGTTTCTAAGATGGTAAAAAGGACTTGGAACTTTCTTATTCCACATTTGTATCTAGAAATGCAAGTTTCCTTGCAGTCTATTTTCCCTGATATTTACTTTTCCTGCAATCATTCTTGATTGGCCCCTACGGGGACTTAGACCTAACTCAATATTTGCTCAGATACTTCTCCTTGAGAATAAACAGTGTGATAATTTAATTGGGGAGAGGGATGGGTTATTGTAGTTTGAGAGGCAGCTACAGTTTCATGGTGGGATCAGGGCCAGATTTGCTAGTCAGAGGGCCTGCTTTGGGCTGTGCCTCTGGCACTAGCTGCTCTCTGTCATTGAACCTTCCTTGCTTCAGTTCTTTGGCTGAGTATGGTTAACAATAGTGATCTCACAGGGTGGTTGCAAGAGATAAACAAAGCACTTGGCAAAAATTAGTTGAAACTGCATCTAGTGCAAGAGGGAGCATTCAAATTGCCAAACTTGCATGCGGAAAATTGGACCAAGTAATTCAATCATCTTTTAAACTTATTTATTTACTTATATTTAATGTTTATTTATTTTCTAGAGAAAGAGAATGACAGAGCATGAGCAGGGGAGGGACAGAGAGAGAGGAAGACCCAGAATCTGAAGCAGGCTCCAGGCTCTGAGCTGTCAGCACAGAGCCCGACACGGGGCTTGAACCCACAGACCCACATGACTTGAGCCAAAGTTGGATGCTTAACCAACTGAGCCACCCAGGCGCCCCTTCTTCTAAACATAGTTAAAGGCAACCTGAACAAACTTATCCGACTTAATTATTTTCACTATATAAACTAGCCATTTAAGATTATTTAATTAAGGCATGCCTGGGTGGCTCAGTCAGTTAAGCATCTGACTCTCGGTTTCAACTCAGGTCAGGATCTCACTTGTTTCATGAGTTTGAGCCCTGTGTCAGGCTCCACATGGAGCATGCTTGGGATTCTCTCTCTCTCCCTCTCTCTGTGCCCCTCCCCAACTCATGCTTTTTCTGTCTCTCTCAAAATAAATAAATAAACTTTTTTGAAAAAAGAGTATTTAGCCAAAGGTCAAAACAAAAATCTTTAATTCCCGTTTAGGAATAGTCAAGAAATTTTATCTTCATGTCAGAATATCAATGTGGCCTGTAATGTCATCAGAGAAACATGAAAAATATCCCAGACTGTACTCTTCACTTTCACCTAATAAGTAATCTGAAAAACCCCCAATATACAAATCACATCTGCTTTATCTCCTGGCTGGTAGCACCTCTTTGTTTTTGTTTTGTTTCTCTTACTGTTACTCTTGGTGTTTGGACCCAGAAGTACATGCAGATGAAAGGCAGCTATGGTTTTGTTTCAAATCAAGGTGCGTGGGTGTGGGTTGGTTTTTCCCACATGTTGATATCAGAAGGATAGCAAAAAAATGGGGGAGGGGGATTCTTTGAGGAAATCAGAGTTCTTCCTTCTCTCTGCTCGCTCCCCTCTCGGGCTGGACTTGGAGAACCAGAGGGCAGAGCATGTTGCTGGTGGGCCACTCCCACCCACCACCCAACACCCCTGAGAAATCAGTGTCGGGTAGCACAAAAAGAGCCCGACTACAATGGTTGGTCTTCAAAGGGGCTCATTTATTATATTGCTCAGTGCCCCACAGAGTTGCTCCAAGCTCATAACTGCCACTGATTTCAAAGAGAGCTCTGAACTTGCATACGCTTCACAAGGCACGGCGCGGGATGAGAAATAGGCTGAGTGGCTTGAAGCCATGTTCAGACATTTTTTAATGTTCGTAAATGTCTTTGGCACCATCACTTTCACATAGAAACCCACTTACCTCCTGCCGCAAAGTGTGAAATAAAGCCATTTTCAAGCCTGGGTAGGGGATGGTCTGGAAATTGGGCTAAATCTTAAAACTGCATGAAGACTGAAAATAGGATTCACAAGCTGGGGCTCAGCTCTCACTAAATCACTTCTAAAGTCAGGTCACCGCGACCCCCTGCTCTGCTAGATAATGTCAGTGCCATCTTTAAAGGGTTAAGATCGTAAAATATGGTCACCTAAGTAGCTCTCAAACTGAGGACCCCCCGCTCCAAGGCACCCCCAAATAAGTGGCCCATTGGAAAGAAACACTATTTCAACTGAGGTTTGATGGCGACTGGAAGTGGCACAGCCCTAGGGAGCCTTGGGTCAGGGATTAACATTCCCTTACCGCCTTCCTGTCGCAGGAGATACTGTGGGTCCCCACTTGATCCCAGGAGGTTTGTGGGAGTCAGACTAAGATCTATCAAAGGCATTCTTACTGACCACTTGTAAAAAGATCAGACATACGCCCCGATTCTGCTTCTGTGGCCCTCCAGTCACCAACATAAGGAGAGAGAGAGAGAGAGCGTTTCCTTAGGGACTCAGAGGTGACTTCCATACTCCAGAAAGCTCTTGGGTAGGTAACTCCAGAGCCCTCTGGATGGCTTTATGAGTGCCTTGCTTTCAGAAGGATGCAGGAAAAAGGTGTCCACTTCACAGTCACTGTTTAATAAACATTTACTAAGTCTTAGGCAATGTATTATATTAGCCACCATCTTTAATAGGGAGCAAAAAGTTTATCTATTGGGAGAAAAGGAAATTAAATAATGAGATATTAGTTGTCATTTTGAGAAATCCAGAAGCGCCCTCCCCAAGTCTGAAGCCATACGGCCTCCTCAAGGAAGTATTGCTAAGCATTTATCTACTACACATCTTCACTCTTTCTTTATTCCCTTAGCCCATGCTTGCTGAGCACCCGCCGCAAGCCCATGTTTATTCCACTTGCTGGGGTTCAGTAGGGGACACAGCAGACCAAAGTCCCCACCCTCAGTTAACTTGTGTCTTAGTGGTGAAGACACATGATAACCAAGTAGGTACAAAAGTTCTCGAGAATCTGAGATGTGGGAGAGAAGCAGGAGAGTGCAGGGAACGGCAGGGTGAGAGGGGTCCAGTTTGAGACCGGACGGTATCAGGAGGTGTCCTGTGAGTAAAGAACTTTTAGGGAGCCTTACTTTTAAATGCTTGCCTTTTTTATCTTTCCATCTGTTCGAATGTTAGTAGAAAGTAACTGAGAATTACCTGTGACATCTTTCTAAAACTTAAGAAGTAAAGGCATCTTGGGGAGCCTGGGTGGCTCAGTCGGTTAAGCATCCGACTTCAGCTCAGGTCATGATCTCATGGTTTGTGGGTTCGAGCCCCGTGGCAGGCTCTGTACTGACAGCTCAGAGCCTGGAGCCTGTTATGCATTCTGTGTCTCCTTCTCTGTCTGCCCCTCCCCTGTTTTCTTTGTTAAAAAAAACACAAAACTTTTTTTTAATGTTTTATTTATTTCTGAGAGTGAGAGAGAGAGAGAGAGACAGCATGAGCAGGGGAGGGTCAGAGAGATAGAGAAGGAGACACAGAATCTGAAACAGACTCCAGGCTCTGAGCTGGCTGTCAGCACAGAGCCTGACACGGGGCTCCAACCCACCAACTGCGAGATCATGACCTGAGCCAAAGTCGGATGCTTAACCGACTGAGCCACCCAGGCGCCCCTAAGAAGAGTTTTTTTTTAAGAGAAGAAGTAAAGACATCTTGCCCAAAGGATGAGAAGGCGAATCAGCCCTGCTCTCAGGTCCTGGCCATGGTTTGGCTGTGCAGTGATGCAACCACGAAGCACATTTCGCGGAAACAGGCCTACCACCTGCATACAATGAGTGCTCAGTAAATGCTGTTCACCTACACATAAGATCCATGGTCTTAGATCCGCTCTAAAAGTAATGGAGTTTTTTTGATAAAAATAGTGTCTCCATGTTTATGAGGATAGATATAGCCAGAGACAGATGAGGCATCACTCGTGGTTCCTGGAAATTTATCAAACCATATTTATTCACAGTAGCATCCCTAAATTTCCCCATCACCAATATAAATACTTTTGATGAATCTGTCTTCACTTACCGCTGCCCTTAAATATTTGAGGCAAACTGCCAGCAGGCTGCCTCCCTTCTTTCTGGCCCATCTCCTCATCTCTAAGACGAGACAGCCACCCCTATCCCTAAAACATGACATATTTCTCTACTTTCTCCCATCCTTCCCTCTTCCTCTGATCCCTCCTTTTCTTTCTTCAGTGTCTGTGTTGTGCCAGGCACATTGAACTCCGACAGGCTCCACCCTAACCATGCTAGAAAATATTAACTTTTACTATAGGGACTGTTAGAAGCACCAAACCAAACCAAACCAAACAAACAACAAAAAAACCCAGTGTAGAACAGAAAGACAGGAAAGTCAGTAATATTTTTTTACTGGAGAACATTTCTCAGGAGAATATATGAATACTGCTTCTATTCATGTTACTCATTTGTGCCTCCCTTATACTCAGCAGTTTGCAAGTCCTTTTACATGTGTATCTCATACATTCCTCTAAATGTTTGCTTCTCCAAGTGTGGTCCATGACCAACTGCAGCAGCATCTCCTGGAGGTTGCTAGAAATGCAGAATCCAAGGTTCCCCCCCAAAACCTACTGAAACAGACCACATTTTAACAAGATCATCTGGCGCTTGGTAGTTTGAGGACCTGTACTCTTGTGAGGGGATTGGAAATTCTCTTGCCTATTTGACAGATAAGAAAGTAGCAAAACTGGGTGCGTTGGGGGGTGGCACCTTCGTGGCCCAGTCGGTCGAGAATCCGACTCGTGATTTTGGCTCAGGTCATGACCCCACAGTTTGTGAGTTTGAGCCTGCATCAGGCCCTGCATGGATAGTGCAGAGTTTGCTTGGAATTCTCTCTCCTTCTTCCTCTCTCTTCCCCTTCCTCATGCATGTGCACTCTTTCTCTCTCTCAAAAATAAATAAACATTAGTAGGAAGGAAAGAAAGGAAAGAAAGAAAGGAAAGAAAGAAAGAAAGAAAGAAAGAAAGAAAGAAAGAAAGGAAAGAGGAAAGAGAGAAAGAGAAGGAAGAGAAGGAAGAAAAAGGAAGGAAGGAAGGAAGGAAGGAAGGAAGGAAGGAAGGAAGGAAGGAAGAAAGAAAAGAGAAAGAAGAAAGAAAGGCAGACAGAAAGGAAGAAAGAAAGGGGCACCTGGGTGGCTCAATTGGTTAAGCATCCGACTTTGCCTCAGGTCATGATCTCATCGTTCATGGGTTTGAGCCCCACATTAGGTTCTGTGCTGACAGCTCAGAGCCTGGAGCCTGCTTCAGATTCTGTGTGTCTCTCTCTCTGCCCCTCCTCCACTCATCCTCTGTCTTTCTCTGTCTCAAAAATAAACTATTTTAAAAAATTTTAGAAAGGAAGGAAGGAAGAAAGGAAGGAAGGAAGGAAGGAAGCAAGCAAAGAAAGAAGAAAAGAAAGAAGCAAAACTGGGGACCAATGATGTTCATTTGCTAATAGGGAACAAGGCAGGGAGTCAAAGACCAATCTTCTTTCCACAAAACTATGTCCCCTCTTTGGGCACGCTTGGAAGAAACTGTCGCATACCTCTTTTTGGATCTGACATCGCTCAGGCCAGTATTTCACAAGGAGCATCTGTAGAGCAATTATAGCCTGATATTGTCCCCTGGTGGTAAGTCGGCAAATATTAATCTCCTACTATATATTCCTTAGTAGGCTGGTCTTGCTGCCCCTAAAAGGTCTAAGGTTAATTACATGAAAGAAATTTCAGATTTGGAAATTTCTCTGATTTTTCCCAATTCCTTATCGGAGAAGAACATGTTCACTGGTTCACATACTTTTTGAAGTTTCTGTTGCAGTTTGGTTTTCCTAAAGCAGGTTCTTAAGTGTTCCATGGAGAAGGGAACAGCCACTAACACAGAGGAATCACTTCTTCGTGCACCACGCTGCATACTCTGGATGTGTTACCTCCTGACTCTCTGAGACACCTAAGCAATTGGCTCCGTTACCCTGTTTTACAGTTGTGGAGGCTGAGTCTCAACAGAGACACATGTGGCAGTGCCTAGATTATCATTCCCTTCCGTCTTTTGTCATCACTGACGATATGACACTTACCACCCACCCACCATATTTTCTAAAGGAGGAAGGTGGCCACCAAACTCCTCCTGGCTTTAAGGGTGAAGTAACAAAAGTGACATCAAAACAAAGAGGAACCAACTCAACTCGAAGGATACAAGTTACAGAGGCAGAACTTCCCTGTAATGGACCAAAAATCAACCCAGTGATGTTGCTGGGCAACATACTTGGGAACACCCATTTCTTCGCCAAACAAACTGGCTAAAATCTAGACATGGGATTGAAGCAAGGCTCTCTAAACTGGTTCACCTTAAATTCTTCATGCTCAACAGAGAAGCAGAGAATTTCTTACTCTTTAAGAAAAGAGAATGAATAGATTTCTCACTGAGAAAGGCATCATCTCCCAGTCTCTCTCATACCCGATTTCTCAAAACTCCAGCTCTGTCAGCCCAGTCCCAGCTGAGACACCGGATGGAAATACCCTCTTGTGTTATTCTCCGGGAGTCTGCAGATAGTTCATGTGCAAGTTGCTCCACTCGTCTTAAGGATTTAAATAGAGTTATAACTACTCACATTTTAATATATGCTACAACTGTTTTGCTGGCTTGGCATTTAAGGATGCAAACTTTCCAATCTCTTCGAGAAGCATGACACCATAAAAGGGACTACCGTAATTAGGAATAAAACTGTGTAGTCCTCATTAACCAGAAAAGCACTTTCTACACCCAGGGAGGCTCTACTTCTATTCCAAGAAAAGTCGAGAAAACGGTGCCTCAAGAACCCAGTGAAGATTTTGGGTCAATTTGTCCTCTCTGGAATTGACTGGGGTTGATGTGAAATGTCAAGGAACAACAAATACTGCTAGCAGAAGAGACCTAAGTGGAGAAAAGGCTGAAGGATCATGTTAAGCTCAATCTTGTTTCAAGTCGTGCTATTCGTTAAGTGCTGATTGCCCAAATTCATTCAGTCTTAGTGCATTGTGATAGAGCCTGCCCTTATTAGCCCAGGACGTTATGGTAACTCGTTGTCGGTCTACTGTTCTCATGGTTACAACATGTGACCAGAAGAATGCTTTCTGAATTGAGGCCGGGAGTGATAAGTCCCTGGTGACTCAAAATAGCCGAGGAGTGTATATAAAACCAGGCACAAGCTAGTCTGAAAGATAATTGCAGGCTTTACTTTAGTTCTTTAATCTCTACATCCATTTCTGTCCTGCCAGAACTTTCTACACAGGGGCCTCGCTCTGGCATTAGTCACAGTAAGAACCAAATGTTTTGTAAGCCGGCACCTTCTTATACCTGTCCAAGGGGATTTGGCCACTCAGATCAGAAATGAACCATGTTAGATGGGGTTCAACTCTGAGGCAGTCCCACACGTCAGAGGAAGACAAGAACATCCTGAAGGAATTTGATTTATTTATGTTTTCTGCATAGCTCTTGCGATGTGTCTGGCTTCCTGGAAAAGCTACATTGATAGATTGCAGAGGGCAGAATATTTAGCCCGTATTCTCTCTTTTTGCCGAAGTTCTTATCACCCATGTTTTAAAACCTAATTAAGCTGTGGTTCATTTATAACAAAAGGACCCCGGCCAAGATCCGGGCTCTAATCTCTGTTTTGTCACCAACCAGCTCTGTGGCTCTAGGCAAATTAGCTCTCCATCAGAACTCGTTGTTTTGTCTTGTAATCAAAGTAGCTGAATTTATTAAACATTTCCTCCAGAGTAGGGGTTAAGCCAAGCACTCTGACTAGAGCATCTCATTTAAACCTCACACACCTCCCATGGGTAGGTTCTTTTGTTTATTACCTCCATTTTGCAGATGAGGAAATTGAGGCACAGGAAGACTGAACAGCTTGTCCACAGTGACACACCTTGGATGCAGAAGAGCCAGGATTTCATCAGGTTTCCTTAGCCTGAGCTCTTAAACCCCCTGGGCTGCATGTATCTCTGACCCCCCACTCACCCAGCCCAAGGAGGTGATCTTGCTCCAGAAATTCCAAACTGTACTTAGAGATGATTTGATTTAACTCATGCGGCTCATCTAAGCTGTTGTGCGTTTTTTCATTTCTTAATGTTTTAAATATCTTTAGTTTCTAAAATCTTGTTTCCTGGACTGAGTAAAATGTCTGAATGAGTCCATGGAAAGCCTACCTCCTTGAGGATGATTTAGGTTTTATGCCCTGTATAGATTCCTTCCTTTATAAATGGAAATAATAATGCCTGGCTTAAAGGTTGTTGGGAGGCTCCAAGCAAAATGGCTATAAGGTGAAAAACACTATATGAACAGTATTTGTTACTCGTATTTTAAAATACCCTTCAGGGAAGACTTTCTTATACGACATATTCTTCATAGCGTGGAGCACTGTGCCCTCAGAGTTGTGAGATGCTCAAGACGATGGATGTGTTGATCATTACTTTGATTGTGCTTTGCAATTAAGAAGAGAATTCTTAAATGCATTTTCATTTACCTTCACACCATAAATTGATGTGGCAGGAAAAACAGTTTAATGGGGATACTGAAGCAGAGGAAGAGAACTAACATTGACTGCAGACCTGAATTTGTCCTAGGTGTTATTTCACTAAATTCCCACCATCTCTCTGTGAGAAAGATAAGCAAAAACCGAGTAGAGTGATGTTAGGTGGCTTCCACGGAACGCACTGCTTAGGGCCAAGAGTTCAGATTGAAGCAGAGACCAGGGTTTTGCCACGCCTTAGCGAAGACAAATTTTCTTTAAGATTTTTGAGCTTGAAGCTCTATGTACATATTGCTCATGTATCACTATATTAAGATGTCCAAATTAACAGTCAACATCTTCGTAAATACAATGGTCAACCATTACAGCATAAAGGAAAGAATCCTAAAACCACATGTTAGAAATGACTTTGAAATCAGCAAGTTCACCAATCCATGGCTTTTCCAGCTTCTACTTGAACACCTCCTGTGATGCTGAACTCGGCATCCCCAGTGGCGAACAGTTTCATCTTCGAATACTTAGATGGCATTACCACTAGGCTCTCCCTTAGGCACTTCAAACTTAAGATGCTTAAAACTTAGTTCATAAAGTAGTTTCATAAGTTTGTTTATAGTTAATGGGGGAGTTAGGCTTACCAGAGGAGAGTGAGTGCTATGGAAGGGGAACATTATCCCATCAATAATTAACCACAGATTACATTCTAAACAACCGCTCACTTTTTCATTACTGAGGCCAAAAGAAAAAGCCAGTAAAAATTGTTACCCTGTCTCCTTGGGATTTTCCAAGATCATCTTGTCTGAGCTTCAGTACTCTATTTGCCTTAGAAGACCATTGTACCCATCAGGGTTCCCAGCAAGAAGCTGATGGTGCATTCAAGTGGAACTTGAGTCAAGTTAATGAAGGGACATTTACAAAAGTATGGGTAGGGATCAGGGAAATCAACAGAGTATGGTGATGCGTCCCCAGATAAGAAGTAGTGGAGAACTTAGTACCTGTGGACCAGAGAGCCTGAGGGGAAAGAGCAAATCCCAGAACCCAAGAAAGTACCCCTGGAAGATGACCCCTACATACACCGAGAAGAACTGTGGCCTGAGGCAGACGTTTGCTGATAATCGAAAGTTCAGCAGAGAGATAGATACCCTGACTTCTCACCCCCAGAGTTCCAGTTTGTACCAGTTGGAGGACAGAAGACAAGGGTGGTTACTAATACAGTTTAGCAATGTCTGCTGCCTTCAGGACACAGAGCAAGACACCGGAAGAGCAGAGAATTACACACCATAATGTTCCATGCAACCCAAGTATTCCCTGAACCTTGTTTTTCCTTCTTACTCCTCTCTTGCTTTTATCTACACCACTTTCCCCCATTTCCATCTACTAAATCAGCGATAGGAAAGACAGCTAATTTGAAAGTAGCCTTGGGTCATGGATGGAAATGATAATCCTATAGCTCTATTAGATTTTGCCATTAAAAGAGGTTAGCTTTTGTCTCCTGGATTTCATGAATTAATTCTAAAAGATATTGTGTGACCCCACTTCTACATTTTTATGCCATCATTAGAAGACCAAACCTGATAAGAAATATATAGAAACACACACACACACACATTTAGAGGCTGTTTAGTGTTAACACATCAAATAAACTTTTCTGTTCCTCTGATTTCTTCTGAGACTTTGTCTAATTGTTCTTTGTTAAAGCCTTTATTAAGCTTTAAATACTACCAGTGTAAGTTCTAAGCTTTGAATTACTAGTCTAATTGCTTTCTCCCTATGCCCAATATTTTCAAAGCCCTGCCTTTGGGGAATTATGTTTTAACTAAAGTTTTCTGAGACTAAAGTTTTCTGAGTAAGGGGTCTCAGAATCAGATTGTCCAATGGGGTCTGCTAACGTGCTTGAAGATGGAGAGGGCTGACGAGGAGAATTCATTTCAGACAAGCCCGGTCCATTGGGACGACCACTGATTGCAGACCCCCTGAGATGGATTTGACACAATTTGAACAAGTTTGAGAACATTTTTGCATCCATATTATTTGGATGTCAGTGTGATAGTCGGTTCGTAGGTGTTTTGAGCCTGAGATAGTTGTTGGTTTTTTTTTTTTTCAGACTCCTGCGAATCACATACTTGTCTACTCCACTGTGCTGTGAAGCACCAATCAAGATCAATACAACTTGGTGATAAAGATGACAGATTCTTATGAAGCATGAGCAGAATAAGGACAATATTTTGTATTAAAAGGTAGCTGATACATTAGTATCACATTATCTAAGGTAGTGGGGGCTTCAGAGTTCCATAATTCTTTAAGGCATGTGTATTTTCCCCCTTAATGTATGGCAGATACACTGAGAAATAAACCTTTTTTAATTCACATACTCAGTCAAGTATTTATTAAGCCCCTTATTTGAGGCAAATATGGCAGTAGGGTCGGGACATGAAATAGGGAGTAAGACATGACCCCTCTCCTTAAAGAACTTGTAATTTAGATGAGTGACCATATCACATCAAAATGGGGGGAATTTCTGAAAGCAAAACATTGTCAGAGACCGTATTCCAGTGGGACCTTTGCATTTGTTTCATGCTACAGCCCTTAAACTGACAAGGATCCGTAAGGCCATATGAGTGAAGTTGTTGGGGTTGTATATGTGCCATGGGCTCAACAAATCATGACTACTGTGGTTACCAATGGATTGTTATGGCCATCCCATCCCCCAGCCTCCTGACACCGTAGCCCAGACTGTGGTTAGTTCTTGTGTTAAGCAGTTGCAACAACCTCCTAATCAATTTCTTTGTTTATACTCAAGAGTATCTTCCCTTTATCCCTCCTAAATCCATTCTCTAGCACCCATGTAATGATCTTGGTAAAACACGCGTCTGGTAGACCCCATTTCTCTCCTTAAATGCTTCACAATTTCCCATGTCCGCCAGTGTAAGGTCCAGACTCACCAGTGAGGGCCACCATGATCTGATTTCTGCAGACTTCTGCCACACCTTCACCCTGCATCGGCACCTTTCTCTGGGTTCTTCCATTAGCGACCTCCTCTGGCAAGCCCCACCCAGCTTCTGCTTCATGCTTTAATGCCTCCATGCCTTTGTTCAAGATGTCAGTCTACCTGGGCGGGTCTTCCCCTTGCCTTTCTAACTCCACCTCTGCTTTGTAGGTCTAGCTCCACATCTCTCCATCCCTGTTTCTACCTCGCAAGCACCATGATCTAGTCCCTGAACAACTGCAGTAGCTTCCTAACTGGTCTCCTCTCCGCATCCACTCTTACCCCTTCCAGTCCATTCTTGACTGCCAGGTTGATGATAACCATCACACAAACTGTGTTTCCCCTTTTCCTAACACATTTAAGATAAAGAACAAAATCTTTACCAGGTCAGCTACAGAAGGGCCTTTCCAGACCCTGGCTCTCCAGCCTCATCCCCTCTCATGCAGCTTGCTCCAAACATGACAGCCTTCTTTCATGCCTGTGAATGCCTTTGAATGTCAGGTTTCCTCCTGCACACGTTTTGCACATGCTGGTCCTTCTTAGCTTATTCATATTTCCTACCCATTCCACAGATCTCAGCTCAAGAATTACTGTCAGAAGGGTGCCTTCCTTGATCTCTCTGGTTCTGGCTAAGTTTCTTTATTCTGCATTCTTGTGGAGGAGTATTCTTCAGAGCGCCTACCTC
Organism: Proteles cristata cristata; assembly: GCA_017311185.1. Lineage (NCBI taxonomy): Eukaryota > Metazoa > Chordata > Mammalia > Carnivora > Hyaenidae > Proteles > Proteles cristata. The sequence continues at coordinate 560,249 of JAESUZ010003821.1, forward strand.
AGTCTGCAGGTGGTTGTAATGGTTTTTTTTTTTTTCTAGGAGAGAGAGAGAGAGACAGCGTGAGCAGGGGAGGGTCAGAGAGTGAAGGATACACAGAATCTGAAACAGGCTCCAGGCTCTGAGCTGGCAGTCAGCACAGAGCCCGACGCGGGGCTCGAACCCACAAACTGCGAGATCATGACCCAAGCGAAAGTCGGACGCTCAACCGACTAAGCCACCCAGGCGCCCCTGCAGGTGGTTTTAAATAATGGCTGAGTTTGCCCCAAAAGCAAGCTTCATGAGATATGGACAGCACCTGATTTTGTTCATCATTGCATTCCTAGCCTAGCACGGTATCAGGTGCTAAAGGGATACTCAAAAACATTTTAATTAATCAATCCATCAATCAGTCAATCCTCCAAGACTCTGTTACTTCATTTGGAAAGTTCTACCATTATTACCACTATCATCACAGGTGGGATTGCCCTCCAGCAGCCTATATATGTGTTTGAGCACATACCTTTACTCTGTATTATTTCACCTGCCAGTCCCTTAAGGATCTGAGTCCAGAAAGAGAAGCAATATCTTAATCAACTCTACATCTACTATACCTGACACATAGACAGTGAATGATACATTCATCAGTAAGTTTTTTTAATTGAAGTAAAATTCACACAACATTAAATTTTAACTGTTTTAAAGTGTCTAATTCAGTGGTATTTATTCACACTCACAGTGTCGTACAATCATCACTATCTAGTTCCAGAACACTTTCATACCTGTTGAGCTGTCATTCTCCATTCCTGCCTTTCCCCAGCTCCTGGCAACCATTAATCTGCTTTCCATCTCTAGACTTTTTCATACTGAGACATTTTGTACCAACATAATATAAATATGTGGCCTTTTGTGTTTGGTCTCTTTCACTTAGCATAATAGTCTCAAGGGTTCTCCATGTGATAATATGTATCAGTATTTCATCTTTATGGCTGAATAATACTCCATTCCATTGGACAGATATGTCACATTTTGTGTCTTCCTCCATTTGACTGGCCTCTGGGCTGTTTCCACCTTTTGGCTATTGTGAATGGTGCTGTGAACTTTTCCAGACAAGTCTTTGAATACCTGCTTTCAGTTATTTTGCTGTATACCTAAGAACTGTGTCACATAATTGTATGTGTGCCTGAGTGTCCAGCCACCAAACTGTTTTCTACAGAAGGTGCACCATTTTCCATTCCCACCAGCAATGTAGGAAGGCTCCAGTGTTTCTTGACATCTTCACTGATACTTGTCATTTTCTGGAGTTGTTATTTTTTGAAGCAGTGATCATAGCCAGCCTCATCAGTTTGAAGTAGTATCTCATTGTGGCAATACCAGTTCCTACCCACTAGGATGACTACTATTAAAATTTTTTTCAGAAAATAACAAATGCTGGTGAGGATGTGGAGAAATTGGAATCCTTGTACACTGTTGGTGGGAATGTAAATGGTGGACAAAGGAAAACCTACTGTTACAGAAGACAGTATGGTCACTCCTCAAAAACTTTAAAATAGAATAACTGTATGATCCATCAATTCCACTTCTGAGTATATACCCCAAAGAATTGAAAGCAGGGACTGGAACAGATTTTTTTAAAAAATATTTTTATTTATTTCTAGGAGAGAGAGAGAGACAGAGTGAGCAGGGGAGGGTCAGAGAGAGAGGGAGACACAGACTCCGAAACAGGCTCCAGGCTCTGAGCTGGCAGTCAGCACAGAGCCCGACGCGGCTCGAACCCACGAACCGCGAGATCATGACCTAAGTGAAAGTCGGACGCTCAACCGACTAAGCCACCCAGGCGCCCCTGGAACAGATATTTGAGCACCTATGTTCATAGCTGAATTATTTGCAATAATCAAAAAGTGGAAGCAACTCAAGCGCCCTTCAGCAGATGAATGGACAAACAAAGTGTGGTGGCTACATACAGTGGAATGTCACTGAGTAGTTTTGAAAAGGAAGAAAATCCTGTTAAATGCCACAGCATGGATAAAGCTTGAGGGAAATTACGCTAAGGGAAATTAGCCATTCACAGAAAGACGAATTGTGTCTGATTCCACTTATACAAGTAGTCACATTCATGGAGACAGAATGTAGAAAGGTGGTTCGGGGTGGGGGAAAGAGGTGATGGGCAGAAGGTTGAGAGAGTCTTCCATTGTGTCAAAAGAAGCAGAATGCAAGCGGGCGCTCCTGTGGGATTGTAGCCCGGATGTCTCGCTGTCCCTGTGTTCCACCACCAGCTAAAGGAGGTTCTTCCTAATCTGAAGCCTCCCCAACAGTTGAGATAACGCGAGGCATGACATTCAGAAAAGAAGTGTTAAGTCAGTGCAATGGGAGGAAAAGAGCCCTGGAGAAACCGACTGAAAAGGGAATAAAATTTGGGAAAGTACCATTAGAAACCATTGCATGAGTGGAAGAAGCAAAGGAAGCATTGAGAATTTGTGGCAAGACAGCCGATCAGGAAAGAGGAAAGCATTCTAGAGAAAAATGCTGAGGCCCAGGAGGTTCAGCTGATGAGCAGAATTGTTGGCTGGCCAGGTTCTGGTTTAAAGATAGAAAAACACCCTGTTTTCTAGAAGTAGCTAATATTTGTTACCTGAGTGTTAGTTCTGATGAAACACCCAGTAAATTACAATATTTGTAAGCAGATGTTTTGTAAGTGGAAGTCACGGAAATATCCAGAGAAATCAAAAAGCAGAAAGTGCTATGGTTCAGAGTCATATATTTTGGGATTTTTTAAAAATAAAATCCCTACTTACTTTGTGGCAGGAAGAACACCAGGGAATAAAATTATTTTGAAAAGAGGCTAGATGAAGTACAATTCATATCACTCCCTAAAAATGGGCAATAAGTAATTGTATCCGAATAAACATTCATATCTAGCTGGTTGAGTAAGTACTCAGGCTTTCTTAGAATGATTATTCAAGAAAAAAATTTCAGTTGGGATTATCCTTACTTTTTATAACCACTTTTCTTTCCTGGTATGTGGCTTTTAGCCAGTCCTTGGATTCTCAGAATGCTTCCGAAAAAGATGAATTAAGGAAAAGGAAAGGAAATTCAAATAAGTCAATGGGGCCTGCTTGGCAATAGTGAAATAAAACCTGTGATTAGGAAGAGGCTGAAATGAGCTAAAATCAAGGCAACTGCTTTTTTCAGTAGTACTTGCTAGTTCTTTCTCTATTTCCATAGAGGAAGGGAGACTAAAATGGTGTAATAAAAACAGCTAATATTTATCCAACTAAGCATATGAGGTGCTAGGGCCAGTTCTAAACTTCCCATGTATTATTAACTCACTTAATCTTCACATCACCCCTGTAAGGACACTACTGTGTAAGAGTCCATTGCTGAATTTTCAGGAATTTTGTGAGCCTGTTGGTAGCTTGAAATCAGCCATTGTGGGAGTATTTATTTATACCATGGAAATCAACATATGTTACAAATCGGGGCTTCTGGGGGGAGGGGGGAGCCATTTGTTAAACATTGCCCTTCTTTCACAGATGGGGAAACTGGGACACCAAAAAGTTAGGTAAATTTTCCATGATCATGCAACTAGTAGTTAAAATTGGTAGTGTTAAAATTGTGTGCTAGGCAGCATGACTAGAGAGCCCAAGCTCTTCACCATCGTACCATACTGCTTCTGATATGACTAACTTGCTTTGGCTGGATTTAGAAAGCCTGGGACTCTAATTTGGACTCATACTATCCACTGTTTAAGCTTTCTGAGTCTCAAGCCATTTCATGATAGCGTTGTTACAATCTAAGAATGTTTCACACTTACCTCTGCTATATCACAAGTGAAATGATTATCCCCTTCCTCCCTTCCTTCCTCCCTTCCTCCCTCCCTCCCTTCCTTCCTTCCTTCCTTCTTAATTTTGATTATGTCTTTGCTATAAAGTAGAATATATGTAAATCTCTTAGGACTTTTGGCAGCATGTTAGGAGGTCTATAGTGAATTTTCTCCCTAACGCTCCCATACTGCTTTCCTCATTATCGTAGAAAGCAGAACAGGTGTGCTGACAGCGGGTATCATCATCATCATTAATAAATATTTATTGAGCATGCCCTTTGTGCTGAGCTCTGAGGACACAGAGAGGTAGAAGACAGAGTCCTAGAAGCTAGCCCAACAAGTGACTCAGGTAACAAGTAGAAGTTGTGAAGAAAGAAAGCGGGAAGCAACCACAATACTTGGGGAAGCCTTTCTGGAAGAGGGAACAGCACCTGAGCTAAAAGAAGCGTCAAACAGAAAGCAGGCATGAGCGACTGTGAGCAGTCATGATGAAAACAGTGAGCAGCATGGTTTGAAGGAGGGCAATGGGGCAATTATTATTTTCCTGTGTGGAATAATAAGTGGTGTGATTTGGCTTGAGGAGAAGTTCCGTGATAGGAGACAAGGCTGGAAAGGATGGACTGCTGTTTGAAGAGGGCCTTTGAGTTTGACTAAGGAGACTGGGCTTCATTTTTTGAACAGTAAGGAAATCACCCATGGTAATGAGCACACCAAAGATGTGTAAAGCTGTGCTATGAGTAAGATGAAATTTAGCCAGGTGTGTAGAATGAACTGAAGGAGAGAATTGCTGGAAACAGAAATAACAGTAAAACAGTAATCTATTATGAAAGCTTCTCCAACATGGAAAATCCATATGGAATAATTAGGATTGTAAGCAAGATACAGTTAAAAGTGCAGACTGCAGTTACAACCGTACAAACACATACGCGATAGGAAATGTCGGGAAAAACTACAACTACGTTGTCACAATGATTGGATTGGGCTGGTGGAATTATGGGTGTTTTTTTTCTTTAGTCAAATTTTCAGTTACTCAATCATAGTTTATCATTATGAAAATGCATGTGAATAATTGAAAAATTATTGACAGAAAAAGATATTCTTGAAGGGGACACATGTTTGAGGCAAAATGACAAATTATACTTTAGACAGAGCATGATAAAGGGAAACCATCCAAACAGGATGGCTTAGGGGCAGCTGGAGATACAGGGCTGAAAGTTTGGATAGTGATCAATGTTTGCCACCCTGCTTTGTGAGCCATAAATATGAATGAGGAGTTGGAGAGAGCTCAGAGCAGGAAGTGCTGAACAAGACCTGAACCTTGGGGCTATTTGCCCAACAAGGTGCAGAAGAGGAGGAGGGAGGGAAGTCCATAGATGGCGCTGAACATAATTTACCCAAGAAGGAGGAGGAACCTGTTAGGACAAAGAGACTTATGCCAGTTAGTTTATAAAGCCATTTCATTTATTGAGTGTTTTCCTCTGTGTTCGCACAGTGTGTACACTAGAATACATCTGCTGTCTTTTATAATTCTTGTAACAGCACTTCGTGTTGGGTGCCAGTATTATAGTATTATAATAAATAGTATTATTTATTATACATATTAATATAATACATATTATATGTATTAGATACATATAATAATAAATAGTATTGTTATAAATGTTATTATAGTATTATTATAAATGGTGCCCCATTTTAGAGAGCCAAGACAGAAAATTTAAGGTGAGGGGAGACTTAGAGGTTTTGTGGCACAAATCCTTCCACTTTGTAAGTGAAGTAAAAAGGGCTCATAGTCAAGGTCACATGACTCCTCCAGGGGCAAACCGCGTTTGAAGCGAAGAGCTTCCATGGGAGGAAGACTATGCGTGTACATCCTCCTCCATGATGGCCAGCTGTCCTCCATTGTTGCTGAGTCTTGCCATAACTTGATTTTCAGAATTGATACTGAAAGGACTTCGGTGGTTATTTCCTCATCCTCACTTTCTACATTTTCTTGATACACAGATGGTCTAAATTTCGATGCTTGTGTCACTCAGTGTTATTTGGCTGCTCCCAGCAGCTTTCTTAGTTCATTATTAGCAGTATATCTGATGTCGTATGTGGCAAAGCTTTTAAAGCCTGATAGCGAACCCATCACTACAGTGAGAACTTTTTCCTGGAGTGAGGCAAGGCACATGTTGCTCAAGAGGAAGGAGTTGTGTCATTTAGCACAATGCTGATTACACATTTAATTAAAATTAGGGGCGCCTGGGTGGCTCAATCAGTTAAGCGTCCAACTTTGGCTCAGGTCGTGATCTCAAGGTCTGTGAATTCAAGCCCCGTGTCGGGCTCTGTGCTGACAGCTCGGAGACTGGAGCTTGCTTCAGATTCTGTGTCTCCCTCTCTCTCTGCCCCTCCCCTCCCTCTCTCTCTCTGCTCATGCTCATGCTCTGTCTCTCCCTCAAAAATAAATCAACATTAGAATTATTTACAATTTCACAGTCTAAATTCTTACCAAGGTAGGAAATTTTATCGATTTTGCTGTTAGCATAGTATACAACCTGATATTCAAGCGAAAACTAAAATTATCTTGTTATTAATTCAAATTAGGATATTGTCTCTACTAGATTTTCAAAATCCAAACCTGTTGCATGTGCAATTTTTGATGTATTTATATGTTATTAACTGGCTTTAAATATTGGTTAAATTTTACATTTAATATCTTATTACAGTTGAGGGGATTATTCTCATACATACTAACCTGGGTTTATAAAATTGACTTACAAAGAAGGCTTCTATTATTAAAAAAAAATGTAACTATTATTGCCATACTCTGAAGTCTCTATAGAAAAAAAAAGTTAAAGGGATTTTACAAATATTATATCTGGCTATTTTCCAATTATGTAGAAAATAAGGCCTTTAATGGACTTCCTTCAGTATCACCCAGCAACTATTTACTTGTTATCCACATACCCAAAAAGATGGTCCAAGTGTGGGAGCCTGGTGAAATTTTTATTTTACTAACATTCATACGATATAATCCATAAAGTCCTGATCACGAAACCCATGGTTTTTTTTTTTAATGTTTATTTATTTATTTTGAGATAGAGTGAGTGAGTGTGTGTGTGTGTGTGTGTGTGTGTGTGTGTATGAGTGAGTGGGGGAGGGCCAGAGAGAGAGGGGGAGAGAGAATCTCAAGTAGACTGTCAGAACAGAGCCTAGCATGGGGCTCGAACCCACATACCATAATGAGATCATGACCTGAGCCAAAACCAAAAGTCCAGCACTTAACCAACTGAGCCATCCAGACATCTCATAACACCTATGTGTTAATAACCTGACTTAAAAGAATATTTAGGTGAGAGCAAAAAGTTCCTGAAATGTGTATCCCCTGTTGGTCAAAAGAGTGTTTTCTTGGGGAGTCTGGGTGGCTCAGTTGGCTGAGCATCCAACTTCAGCTCAGGTCATGATCTCATGGTTCATGGGTTTGAGCCCTGCATCAGGCTCTGTGCTGACAGCTCAGAGTCTGGAACCTGTCTTTGGATTCTGTGACTCCCTCTTTCTCTGACCTTCCCCTGCTCATGCTGTCTCTCTCTCTCTCAAAAATAAATAAAACATTAAAAAAATTCAAAGAGTGTTTTCTTAACCTTTTTTTAAATGTTTATTTATTTTTAAGAGAGAGACAGAGAGTGTGTGTGTGTATGTGTGTGCATGATTGGGGGTGGGACAGAGACAGGGGGACACAGAACCTACAGCAGGCTCCAGGCTCAGAGCTGTCAGCACAGAGCCTGATGCAGGGATTGAACCCACAAACCATGAGATCACGACCTGAGCTGAAGTCGGACACTTAACCAACTGAGCCACCCAGACACCCCCCACAAGGAATGTTTCTCAACTCACTATGAATTCTGAGTCGTAGTAGGGTATGTGCAGCAATGACAAAGAGCAAAAGAATAGAAACCATGAACTTCAGAGGGCATTGCTGTTAGTAAGTGTAAGTGCTGTTCGAGGAGACTTTGCTATAGTTACTGTGTCTGTCGGCCTAGATCCACTCCATACTCTGCTGCTGGGCTCCTTGAGGCAAGTGGGGGCTGACCCTTTCGGGCTGCACTTCCCACACTCCTGTGTCCACCACACCAGCCCATGGGAGGCACTGGCAGGAGATGAGTCAAGTGAAGGACAGGAAGGAAGGAGAAGACAGGGTATTCTGCTCTTCTCTTTTGGTGTCTGGCTGCCTTTCTAGCAACAGCTGTACCTCGGCTGTGGCTCTGAAAATCATCACGGTTTCAGATCTCGCTGGGAGACAGTGGTCCCCAGGCTCTGTTAATTCTGCCTTATCCCTCGGCTCCCTTAGCTTTGGGATGATAGTAACTTCTTACTGGTGCCACTCTCAGTTCCGTATTTGACTTCTCAGCTCTCCCCTTGCCTGTGGAACCAATTTCCTGAATTAAATTCCTCTGTTTTCCTATTTGGACCCTGACCGGCACAATTCACTATGGACCCAAGTATGTGTATACTAGGTCATGATATAGAATACATTTTTGAGCTGAGAGTAGTTGTTAAAGTGGTTTGAAAGCCACAGTCTGTGAAAATAAATTTGACAGCATGCCGTGGCTAGTGCTGGGCCCATTTCTTCACTTGGGCATGGATGGCTCTTACTGAGCTGAAAAGTCTGAACTTTTTCTCCTTCTCTCTTTTAAAAGGAAACACTGTGGCATAGTAGAAGGTGTATTGACTGGGAGTAAGACTGAGGTTCTAATCGTGGCGGGTGGCCATGGGCAATCCACGTAACTGTGTGTTCTAGTATATTATGCTTCCTCTATGCCTGAGGTTCTAAGATTGGTCTGTCTTTTTTAAACAGGGACTACTATAAGAAGTTATGAAATAAGACATTGATGTATAGTGCGTGACAGCTCAAAGACCAGTGAGACTAGCATTTGTAGGCTGTTTGAAAGAGTAGTCACTTACCTAGATTATTCCATTATGCTTTCATTATTTAATTACTTTCCCCAGTTGATAAGTAGTTATTTATTATGCTAGCATTAGTAATACTACCTCACGGGGCACCTGCGTGGCTCAGTCGGTTAAGCGTCAACTTTGGCTCAGGTCACCATCTCACTGTTGGTAAATTAGAGCTCCATGTCTACTGTCAGCACAGAGCCCACTTGGGATCCTCTGTCTCCCTCACCTTCTGCCCCTCCTCCCCGCCTTTCTCAAAAATAAAGAAGGAGAAGGAGAAGGAGAAGGAGAAGGAGAAGAAGAAGAAGAAGAAGAAGAAGAAGGGGAGGAGGAGGAGGAGGAAGAAGAGGAAGAAGAAGAAGAAAGAAAAAATAGCTCAGCATTTTGGTCTTAAGTTCTTAGGGAATAAACATTGGTAGGCCCACAGAACTTGCAGAACATCAGATAAGGGTGGTTACAGCATTAATGTCAGTAAAACACACCATAAAATTGAGGTGTCACATACAGACAAACACCCCCACATGTATTTTTTTTTTAATGTTTTATTTATTTCTAGGAGAGAGAGAGAGAGAGAGCGTGAGCAGGGGAGGGTCAGAGTGTGAGGGAGTCACAGACTGAAACAGACTCCAGGCTCCGAGCTGGCAGTCAGCACAGAGCCCGACGCGGGGCTCGAACCCACGAACCGCGAGATCATGACCTAAGCGAAAGTTGGACGCTTAACCGACTAAGCCACCCAGGCGCTCCCCCCACATGTATTTTTAAGTAGCTCACTAAAATATAGGTAAAGTGTGAGGCGTCAGTCTCTTTTAAGATGCAAACGTAACCCCCACATCCTTAGTCCTAAGTATTAAACAAACACAAAATGTTCATGTAATGGTATTCTTTTACCTTATCAGCAAATCCCTTGCTTTCCTCTATATTTATGAAAAGCCTATTACCCAAAAGCCCCAAAGAGTCTCCAAATTAGTAAAATTCCGACAAATATCACAGTGTCTCTGGTAAGATAAGTGACTGGATATGCACAATCGCAGACCAAATGTGAGCTCTTCTTTTATGCTCAGCATTTGGTGAATCCAGTTACTGTTCACCTGAGTTTATCGAAAAGGGAGATAAAGGATAAAAGCTTCCTGCCTAGCATTAAACCTTGCCCCATGCCGAATCCAGACGCTTGCAACCTTTTCCCCAAACTTCATATACTTGTGTTTTTTTGTTTTTTTTTTTAAATATTCATCATTTTCTGGCTGGTAACACTATTGAAAACTAAAATAAAGCCACATTGTTGTAGAATGTATTTTATCCCCACCTGTGGAGGGGATTTTTCCCCCCAAAGCAGATTATTTATCTCAATTTCTTTAAAGAGTCATCTAAGGTAATTTTCATGGTTATTTCTGTTTTTATATGTTCCCGGTTTATTTTCTACTCTCCTCTTGAATTTACATAGAACAACTTCAAGCGTAGAAAAATGGCTGGAATAAAACAACAGCAGATTGCGCTTTTGTGTGCTGAACTTGAAGCAAGAATCTAGTGGGTGATGTGTTGGAAGTCAAGCTGGAAAAGGGTCGCACACAAATAAAATGCAGCGAAGGGCTATCGAAAAGATAAGTCCAGTAACAGCTGAAGGTGGTCTAAATGTGAACTGCTGCCATAAGATCTAATAAAACAGCCTGGGAAAGGGGTAAAGGGTATTGTGCCAGTGTGGCATTCAGTTGAGGGACTTGGAGATGAGCCACAGTGTCACATGGGTACAGAAGCATATTATCATTCAGAGAAACGCAGCACAAGTCAAAGACAGTCGGCACAATGGCCCGCCAAATAAAAGTTAAAATATTTGAGCAATGTATGACAATAACAAAATTTTAGGCTCTGAATTCATGTTCTGATTCCTAATGTGCTTCTGTCCAAAGATGTGTCAATGCCTCAAAGATATGTTGATGACATTTATAAAGTCCTTTCCTGTCCAGTCAACAATATATAATAGAGTATTATCGAGAAAATCCTGCAGAATGAAATTATCCTCAGAAAACCCATCTCCAGAGACAAATGAAGCTTTCCTTTGGGCAGTTAGGATGCATTTGAATTATCTAGAGGAATATTGAGTTCTAAATGGTTTTTCTAAGGGTAGACATGATTGGACATATTAAATGCGCACACTTCATTTTATGAAAGTTAAAGGAAAGATTAGTTTCTTGTCAGAAAGGTATCCTAGGTTATTAATGCTGCTAATACCTCTATATCAGTAATTCTTGCCCCTTGTGATGAAGATCCCCTTGGGAATCTGATGAAATGAACGGACTCCCTGCAGAAAATGCACCTTAACATGATCATGGAATTTCAAACAGTTTCCAGGGCTTCTGAGACGCGCCACAGATCATTCATATTCCCCCTCACCTCTGCCCCATAATGGGTTAAGAACCCTGTATCGATGACAAATGATTGAGCAGTTTTTACATGAGCAACACAGGTCACTCGAGTCTGGAGTTTTACCAAACCGGGTTAAAAATTCTGACTTCAGCGGGGCGCCTGGGTGGCTCAGTTGGTTAAGTGTCGGACTTTGGCTCAGGTCATGATCTCATGGTCGGTAAGTTTAGGCCCCGCATCAGGTTTTGTGCTGACAGCTCAGAGCCTGGAGCCTGCTTCGGATTCTGTGTCTCCCTCCCTCTCTCCCCCTCTCCCTCTCCCACTCTGTCTCTGTCTCCTTCAAAAATAAACATACATTAAAAAAATTTTTTTAAATTCTGACTTCAACGCTTAGTTGTTTCCAAGTTGTTTGATCACATTCCCCTTGCAATTAAAAAGGAAAAACAAATAAAATAAAAAGGATAGAGTATGATTTATGTATATTTATTCATAATACATGTATTCAGTATTAATATATCAAGCGCATTATAAAACATATACAAAATAGACGTTATAAAACAATAAGATGAAGGTGAGAGAATAAAATACCTTGCTAATCAGGATGATATCATACAATATCAATAGCTAATATCTCTAGGCAAAATACATGCTTAGATCAGAATTCATCATTAACGGTAGTTCATATAAATCCAAATTGCAAGTAGTCTTGAATAAACGTGAATGTTTTTGACCTACTTCATGTCAGATCTAATTAGACTGTCATTGTTTTCACTTCTCAGTGTGGCTGGCAAAAAACTCTCAGAACGCAAAGTGGCAGATTTGATCCTAATTTTCACCTGCGAGTGCATTATTGGGTTTATCTCAATCTTCGATTTCTTGGAAGGAATCTTTTTTAAGCCACTTGTTTTCCAAATAAGAGAGCTAATTGGGCAAGACCAGAAAAGACACTTTATGGAAGATGGGTCAACACCCTGCACCTGAAAGAACGAAAGGGGGTCCCAACCGTCACCCCCTGCCCCTGACTCTCCTGTAAGTACTCCTCAGATACAATACCTGGCATGTGACCACTTTCCTAGGCACCAAGTAAAGGGGCCAGGGTAAATGAGTGTAACAAACATATGTAACACCCTTCTTTCTTGGGTCGTTACATTGTTTTTAGTCATTAAAGGAAGAAGAAATTGAATTTCTAATGTTCTTCCCAAATCGCAGTGAATTGTCTTCCTCACTCCACTCTGGAGACCCCTGCCTTAGGCAAATTATTTACTGCCTCTCAGTTTCTTCATCTGTAAAATGGGGATAATATGACATAACTCCCCCAGGTAAGTGGATAAACGGCGTATGTCAAGGCCTCTGCCCAGACACTGGCGTGTGATTTAAAGGGGAAATGAAAGAAGATGCCACCATAATGATTACTACCGTATTGCTAGGTGGGTACTCACGTTACTCCCAGCCTAATGTAAAAACCAAACTAAGCCTCTTGTCCATGCTTTTTACACGAGGGCGAGAGCCGCACCTTCTCACCTCTCACCTTACCCCCCAAAACGAAACAGAAACCAAAAGCATATTAGCCTTTTCAGCTTGGAAAACAACAGATTCTGAACACTTGGTAATCTTGTTCACTAACTGCATAATTACTGATTGGGGAGACCTGTTCAATCCTATCGGTTAATTTTAATATATGAAAGGCTCTCTCATCCTTTCATTCAACAAAGTTGTTTTCTTTGTTTTGTTTTTGTTTTTAAAACAACATACAATGTACTAGACCTCCGGCTGAGGGCTGAGGTTTCAAAGATGAATTGAACTGGCTCTACACCCTCCAGGCACTAACCATCTAGTGGAGGGTACCAAACAAATAACCACAGCAAAGCGAGAAGTGCTGTAATGGAGGTGCTCCCTGGTTGCTATGGGAGCAGGGTAGGAAAGGCAGCTTCCTTTGCCTGGGGAGGGCAAGGGGGACCATTGCAAAGATGTGGGGCCATAGCTGCATCTTGGAGGACACGGACTGGGACCCTGCATTTTGGGCAGAGGGAAGTCGATCCAGTGTGGCCCTTGAGAACCAGTAGATGGACTGGGTTCCTGGCGCCGAGGTGTTTGGGGAGGTGAACCAGGCTGGCAGAGCTCTGTCCATGCAGAAATTTATCATAGCGTGGACTGGAAATAGACAGAGACTCTTATGCTAGGAGGGTGACTCCATCACGAAGCGCGGTACTTTGGAGGAATGGCCTGATGAAAAAAAAAATCTCTTGAGACTGTCGATTGGGGTAAAAGGTGAGTGAGGAGGGCTCACCTCTGTAGTAAATTGACTTGTTAATTCTAAACTCGTCACTAAATTAAATGTTGGCTGATCCACCTTGTCCAGGCATAGGCTCCATTACTGCATTCGTTCCCGAAGGGTCTGACTTGCTCGGCTTTGAAGCTAGGCAACGTTTCAGCCAGCATTAACCGTTTGCCTGGTGGGATTACAAGCCTCCTAACTTTGTGCATGGAATTTTTCTTTCTGACGGTGTTCTAACTACACATCAGTTTTCAAACCCAGTATCCACTCTAAACAGAACATCAACCACAGCCGACTTACATAACAAGTCAGTGTGGCCACACAGACATGAAAAGCGACTTCTATCTCCTGATGCCAAACTAGAAAGAGAAAAGCAAGTTCAGAGAACACATTATGACTCATCAAAGTCCAGAAAGGAAAGCTTCATGTGAATGAATATAGCATCCTCTGCAGCCTCTTGGGGTCCCTTTAGCTCCAACCATATTTGCTTTGGTGTGGATCTTCTGCAAAACAAAAGAACCCCCATCATTTCCCTCCTTAACATCAATTGTTAAGCATTGCTTTACCTCAGAGATGAAGCTTATGCTATACGTCTACAATCTTTTTTTTCCCTCTGTACTGAGTGAATGGTGCTGCCTTTTCATTTCTCCTGAGTATTTTCTCCTCCCTACTTGCTACAGTGCAAGCTACAAACAAGACAAGCCTTCAGAGGAAAAGACCTGAAGGGAGAAGGTGGTGCTTTCTTAGACCAATATGAAGGGAAGAGGAGATGCGATATCTATATTTAAGCCCTGCACCCAGAGATAGATTTGATTTTTCAGTTCCCCTAGTTGAACATAGGGGATACCCATCCCTCTAAGTACTGCATCAAAATTTCACATGAGCTGAAGAACATACACATGTAGCAAAGCGAGCATTTTCTTCTTGATTCTCTCTCTGACAAAATGCCAGAAGGAATGGCCAGTCCCTCTCCTCCAGTGATGTACGAAGATGATTGTTCATTCTCCCGGCAGGTAAAGGAGGAATCCTAAAGAGATAAACGGCACTTCTCTACAAGGAAGAAAAGGCGTGAGGCTGCCACGCCAGAGACACAAATTAGGCCTGGAAAAAAATTAAAACCCGAAATTCGCTAATGTAATAAGCATCGCCATTGGGTGAAAGCCCTTTTACAGACAACTAGGTTATCTGGCTATGTTATTGGTTGCGATGGATTAGGCAGATAGAAGTTAATGCTTTTACCACACTGCCAGTTTTAAGATTCCTCACTGCTTATTTCCCAGTTAAAAGTTATACTGGCATATCCTCAGGCAAAAAACAAGTTCTTGCAGCAGCCTCCTCAGGGCATACTATATTTTACTTCTCTTAGATGCATCTTCCTTTGCGGTCTTCAGGCGCACTTTGGGATGGCCAGGAAACTGAGTAACACTGACGTTATCAAGCCAGGAAGAAAGCCTTAGAAAACTGCAGCGTGGTTGACATTGACCCTCCCAGCCTCCTGAACTTGGTGCCCTTGCACAAATTCCTCTTCCCCCAGCAGTGGACCAGCAATGCCAACAGCTTTTTGCCATTGAACGACTCTATGCGGCACTGGGTGTTCTTCCCATTGCCTCTCGCCTTCATCTTCTCCACTATATAGTTTTAAGCATCCTAGAACTGCATTTCAGAGGCCGTTGCTCCCAGTCAGTTCAGCAACAGCAAAATGGTCTTAAAATAGGATTTTACTCTAGGGGGAAAATCCTCAACCAAATAGTCACGGTGCACTTTGAATGACTAATTGAAGCGATCACATTGACAAAATAAGCGATACATCCTGCTTTTCTATCACTACCATATAGGAACAATTTTAATTTTAAGACGCAAGCACTTCCATTAATCCGAGTCTAAAATAATAGGCCCCTGATTTAAAATCTCCTAACATTCTTTCACACTTCATAAAACTAAAAATAAAATTGTCTCAGCAAACACTGACCTATTCGTCCAGCCAAAGAACTACATTTCAAGGAGAATTGGGACAGAGGTCTCAGAATTGCCAAGTGCCAGCAGTTTAGGGTTGGTAGCCTTAACTGGTGTTAAATGTGGGCTGGGAGAGGAGACACTACGGGCTGTAGAGAAGAAGAGATTTATTCCCCTTCTTAAATCAAGGGCAGATTCCATGCTTCAAATGTCCCTTAACCCGCTCGCCCCGCCCCCACGGGGCTGGGTTTTTTTTTTTTTTCTCTCTCCATATTTTTGTATGTATTTTGCTGGAAGGTGACAGGTGAGGGAAGCTTCCAGTGCCGTATCTGGTGCACAAAGTAAACAGAGGGGTTGGGGGGGATTATTTATCTGCAAGGCGTTCAGTCTCTCAGCTGGTTCCCCCTCGTTGGCATCTGGAAGCTTGCCGTCCTGCAGAAAAGAGGCTGAACTGGCAGGAAGGTTCTTTGTGCCCGCCTCCCTTTCTGCGGGGGAGGAAGGGGGCAGACTTCTGATTACAACCTGGAGTGGGGGTGGGGTGGGGAGGGTCGGAAAAGTTTCAGCCCGCACGACAACGCCCGGTTGTGCTTCCGCGGTGTGCACCGTGCCGCACGCAGCCTCGGGGCCCCTCGGAGCCCTCCCGCGGCCCCCTCCCTTCCCCTCTGCAGGCCGGCTCCGGCAGGCGGAGGCGCGGTGAAATTCCAGCACCTTCTCCACAGACCCCCAAACTACTACGCGCAATCACTACGGCGGCCGCCCTCCCTCTCGCCCGGGCTCCCCCGCCTCGCCGGGCTCCCCGGGGCGCCCCTGCCGGAGCGCGGCGGGCAGAGGGCGCCGCCGGGCGTCCTGCGCAGCTTCCCCGCGCCGGGCACCAGCACGGCCCGAGAGCCGGCGCCGCGCACACACACTCGGATCCACGCACACAGCGGAGCCGTCTGGCTGCTCATTCTTGCACACCGCCCCCGCCCTCCCCGGAGCTCGCGGAGTCGCTGCGCCGCGCGAGTGACAGGCGCGCCCCGCCAACCCGCGCCCGGGTGGGCGGGGCGGAGCGGCGCGCGGGGCCAACCGCGGCGCGTCTTCCGGCGCCCGCGGGGGCGGCGGGGGGGCGGCGGGGCGGGGCCCGGGTTAGGAAGAGGAGGGGACGGCTGTCATCAATGAAGTCATATTCATAATCTAGTCCTCTCTCCCTGTGTGTCTGTACTCTGGGTGACTCAGAGAGGGGAGAGACTCCGCCGGCACACTCCTCGCGAGCAAGGTAAATATAACTTACAACTCCTTCCCCTTCCGTCCCTCCGGCCTCCGGGTGCAGCCGCCGCGCAGCCCCTCCGGCGCCGCGCCGCCTTCGCCGGGGGTTACTCGTTATGATCCTAATTATTATTTATCGTGCATGCACGGAGACCAAAACAAACAGGCGGGCCAACCGCCACCGCCACCACCACCACAAAAAGCCCGCCTCCTCCCCGCGGGCCTCAGGTGGAATGCTCTAACGACAGCTCCCGGGCGGCGGGGGAAGGATCGGGAAAGTTTCAACCGAACCTTGCTGTTCTAATAATAACAGTAATAATTACTACTTCAAGGAGGCGGGGGGGTGGGAGGGAGCCCGACACGCCGCAGCCTTGACCCTAGGTAGGCAGTCAGCGATGCGCGGCCAACTCAAGGTTGCAACACACACACACACACACACACACACACACACACACACACACACACACACTGTGACAAGGTTGCAGTCCCTCCCCCGTCCCCTTCAAGCTGGGGGAGGGGGCGCGGGAGAGGGGAAGGGGGGACCCCGGGGGAGGATGGAAAGGCGACAGTTCACCCCGAGGAGTCCTCCCCGGAAGAGTTGGGAGGCGAGCGGGAGAGCAGGGCGAGGAGCCCAGGCTGGCGGCGGGGCGCCAGCGAACGCGGTGGCCACCCGCCTCCCGGGGACTTGTGTCAAGGGCTCGGGCTGCCGAGACGCGAGCGGACCCCGGCGGGGGAAGCCGGGGCCGGTGCGCGCCGGCTCGGGGGTGACACCCCCACTCTGCGCGTTCCCTCGGGTGGGGATGAAGACGCTGACCGCTAGGCCGGCCTTTAGGCAAAGGGGCTGCCGTGGGGGGGTGGGGGGGTGGGGGGCTGCGCCCGGGGCTCTGCGGAGGCGTCCCTGCCGCTGGTACCTGGCGGCCGCGCGGGCTCGGGTGCTGAAGTTCGGGGTGTCCGGCCCGGGCCGCACTGCTGGTACGGAGCGAGGAGGCCCCGGAGAAGGAGGTCGGAGGTGCCCTGCCCTCCCCCTCCCCGGGTTTGTTTTCTTTCGCTTGGCGTCCTCGCCTAGCTCGAACCGCGGGGACCTCGGGCGTGGGTCGCCCGCGATCGTCCGGGCGCTAGGGGCTCGCTGGGGCCCGGCGGAGCCTCCGTGGCTGCGGGCCGGGAGGCCATGATCCGGATAATCCTCTCGGCCTGACTGTCACCAACAGGACCCGCGCGCACCAGGGCAGCAGTGGTGGCGTTCGCCGGAGAAGGGGAAGGGCTGCGGGGGGGCGGGGGGAGGAGGGAGGGGGTGGCGAGGGTGGGAGGCGGGGAGACCGGGTGGGAGCCTCCTCCCCACGATGACACGCACCCCTTCCTTCTCGCTCCCTGCTTTACGAGTTTGCTTTATTCCCATCCCAACCGGGTTTACCCCTTCCTCTGCTCTCCCCCTCCATCCGGCCGTCTTCCCTCCTCCCGTTTGCGTTGCAAAACAGGGCCATGCCATCTGCAAAGGTGTCGCGATGCACTTCCCCAAATAACCGGTCCGGCGTGCCAGCCCCTAGGCGCCCTCCGGCTGCGGGCGCACCCCGAGCCCGGCGCTCCGGGTGCCCCGCACCAGGCCTCGCCGCCCGGGTGCAGTTGCACCGCGCGGGGCGGGGCGCAGCGGTGCGGGCTCCAGGGGACCCCCGCGCCCGAGTCCCGGCCCTCGGCCGGTTTCCGGTTCACGCGGGGAAATCGCCTCCTGCCAGTGTCTTCGCGCTCGCCCCTGCCTCCGCCGCCTGGATTGCATTATTATTTTTATCCGGGTTGCAGCTCGCGGCGGATCCTGGTGAGCGCGGGGCAGGCCGGACTGCTGGGGGTGAGGGGTGGGGTGGAGGGAAGTTGGACGTGGATCAGGCAGGAAAAAAAAAAAAAGTTTGGCAGGGCCGCTAAGTAGGGAGAGGGGTGGGAGGGGGCGGCGAGCTCCCGCGGCTCGCGTCTCCGCGCCCTCGGGGCCGGCGCGAGTGTGTGCGCGCGTGAGTGTGAGTGTGTGTTGTGCGCGCCGGGGCCGGTGCGTCGCGAGCCGAGGCGCCGGCAGTCGCCGGGAGCCCCGGGAGGACCGGGCGAGGTTCGGCGGCGGGGGCTGCTGGGGGTGGCGTGTGCGTGTGGCTGCGAGTGTGAGTGTGAGTGTGCGCGCGCGAGCGGCGGAGAATCAGGAAGTCCCAGCGGCGAAGCGCACACAGACATGTTTGATCGCCGTGACATGACGCGCGCGGGAGGAAGCGGCGGCGGCGGCGGGGCCGGGCCGCGGGCTCGGGCGCGGGCCTAGCGCCCCGGCGGGGAGACCCGCCCGCGCCGCGCCGCCGCCGCCGCCGGCTCGGCGAGCCCCGCGCCGCTTTCCGTTCGGCGGCCCCCAGGTAAGCAGCCTGCGCCGGCGCCGCCCGCTGCGAGCCGAGCTGCCCGGCTCGCGCCCCGCCGGCCCCCGCCGGCCTCCCCGCTCGCCTTTCCTGCAAAGTCCGGCGGGCGCGGGGGGGAAGCGGGCGCCTCGCCCTCCGGTCGGTCGCCTGGAAAACTTTCCAGCGGGAAGCACCGTGAGGGCAGAGGACGAGAAGGCCTCGTCGCGGGTCCGTTCTTTCTCCGCCGGGTCCGGAGAGTGGAGTCGCTGCGCCCTGGGGGCTGTTGGCACATTCAAACTTCGGGCCTAAACGTGCCTTAAACTCTCGCCGGATTTACTCCAGCAATAAAATAAATATTCCAAGTCGTCCATTGGGTCTTGCCGGGCGTTTGGATTGTTTTCAGAGAAGGAGCCAGGCTTGGGAGTCGAGGAAAGTGGGGGTGTTGTGCAGAATCCATTGCTGCTTTAATGTCTGCGCCGGGTGTTATGTAATTTTAGTAGCACATGGATGCAAAGCCCACATTGGGCTTCTCTCCTCCTTTGTTTATATAACTTTGGGGAGAGTTTTGCAAGGTTTCGCCTTTTTTCCTTCCTCCCTAAGCTGGTGGACGTTGGTGCTTTCGAAACCGCGAAGCCACCGGGGTTAATACCTTGAGAGAGGTGTCATCATTGTCCTCGGGTCATTAGGTAGACTGTATTCCTAAGTGTGTGTAATGTTAGAGCATAAGGAAGGCATTAAGGATGCACGTTTGTCTACTGCATGGCGTGGTTATTTTTAACGACTGTGCGTCATGAGCAGCAGAGTTAAATTTTAAACTTCCATTTCAAAGGACTTTTTAATTTACACCTGGCTGTTTCATGCTTGTGGGAGCAGAATGCCTATAGGAACAGAGAGATTGTTGCTGGCTTGTCGGGTAGAAGAAAATTTCTGTCTGAGGACCTAAGACTCAGAAGGCCCCGAGAGCTGTACTAAAATCAAAGCGATCCACTTAACATACGCACATTCAAATATTTCAGTAATATTTTCCATCAGTAATTTGGGGGGCCACCGCCCCAGCTTGTTTGCCAACTGTAGACTTGGTAAGCTTCCAGCGTACTTTTATTAGCACACTGGTTAAGTGTTAAGAGGTGTGGCAGGTTTGAATCCCAGTTGGGTCATTATTATGCAAATCCGGACACACTTTCTCATTTAGGGATCTAATTGCGCTTTTATTCTCCTGGACTTTTTTTTTTTTTTTTTTTTTTTTAAGCTCCCTGACAACCCAAATGTTTGCTACTGGAACAGAGAGAATTGGGAGATGCCAATTAGGTACCAAAGGTATTTACTGCAATGGATGGAGAAACAAACCCCAAACCTGGACACCACGGTCCATTTCCCTTGTTGGAGGCGTTAAAAAGAGATGCCTTGTGGGTAAAGAACGTTGTGAAATAAATTAGGAGTTTGGGTTATGGGAACCCTTGAAGATGTGTCAGAGGTGAGGGAGTTCTTCCTTCAATGCAGGCTTTCTCTCATGAGTGGCATCAGTTATATCCCAGCTCCGGGACTAGCTGCACTGTGGCGTCTCAGAAAATATTCACCGCAAGAGTGTGTTCAAAGCAGCTTTAGATCTTTTCTTTTGTTCGGTTTTAAAGTGGTTTCTGAGCATTTCTCGTCAAGTTTCTTGAAAAGTGCTTTGACCAACACCTGAGGCTTGGAATTGACAAAAAAAAAAAAAGAGTCCCTGCTTGTATTGTACCCTTAATGCTTGAACTCTGTTTCAGATATTTTTGGCAGTATAACTGGAAGGTAACACTCTGGCCAAATAATTATTTAAAACTTTTTTTTTCTTTGATTAAGATACGTCATTTATGAGACAGTAGAAAAGCACATTTTATTCTCTCCAGGAGACGATTGTGATGCCCTCTCATATTACTGTAGTATTTTTGACATTTCATTTTAAAGGCTTATTATGTATTGGAGCAAGACCATAAAAGAGAAAACTTTCATAAATTATAAAAGTGGCAGTGTCCTCCAGTGTTTTTATGGCCTTTTTTCTCCCCCTTTAGAAGTCTTCCTTTGTAAACAAGGCCTTTGTTTGTCAAACTCCCCTAGGTCAGCAGCTTTTTGATACTCCAGAGAAATAATAAATCACGATTTGTGACATCTTGACATGCCGCCATGAGAACTGAGTTATCACAAATATAGCGCTAGGCAGTGTTTGCCAGCACCTCGCATTATCGGGAGAACCTTGATAGGACCTGATTTCAAGCAGCGTGAGTCCTGATTCTCAATGTTCGCGGTCAAGATGATTTTAAGGGACGCCATGGATAGTTTGTTGCTTAACATGAGTGGACTCGGAGAACTCCCTGTAAGTGAGTCACATTCTCTTCTGCGGTATTTCTGGTGAACAGATGAGAAATTTCCCTAATGGGAAAGCCATATTTGGGAGCGACTTCTGATTTTCTCTTGTCACTTTTTTTTATGTGAAGGAATTATCTTCTGGATCCTTCGTTGGCCTTCACGGTGTTGGGTAGATTGTTTTAGACCAACGGAGGAGGCTGAATTCTCTTTCGTCTTTAAGAGTTTGCATTACGGAACTTTAATGTCTAGCCAGTTGTAAAAGTCCATAATGAGCTGGGAACAGAATATACATACAGATGATGGTGAAGTTATTTGGTAGAGTATTTCGGAAGGCCTGAAATGTTTCTTTTTCTCTACATAGAAAGCCATGGCTTTATATTTACCAGGGAATATAGAAGTCTAAACCTGAGTTCTGGCAGAGTCATTATGAAAGATAGCATATTTATTCTGAGGTGTTTATCAGCCAACTTAAAGGAGATCTTCTTGCAACCTGGGTTTGGAAAACTTGACAATCTTATTATTGTTTATGATGACCTTATTTTCTCTCATGTTAATAGAGTACTTTTCCTTGAAAGTATTCAGGATACTTTAGAGAATTTAAAGGTACAGTCAAATCTGGGGCACCTGGGTGGCTCAGTAGGTTAAGTGTCCAACTTTGGCTCAGGTCATGATTTCAAGGACTGTGAGCTTGAGCCCCTCGCAGGGCTCTGTGCTGACAGCTCAGAGCCTGGAGCCTGTTTTGGATTCTGTGTCTCCCTCTCACCCCTGTCCTCCGCCCTCCCCTGCTTGTGCTCTGTCTCTCTGTCTCTGTCTCAAAAATAAATAAACCTTAAAAAAAATTTTTTTGAAAGATACAGTCAAATGTAAGTTTTAAAGATACAAAGATGCTTGAATAATTACACCTTAGCAGAACATATAATAGAGCTGATGAAATTCAATAGCTACGTAGCTCGGTTTTTAAAAGGATGTTGAAAATAAACATCATTTAATCTTAATTATGAGTGAATAACTTATTCATTCACTCATTTGGAATGATGGTGTTGATACGGAATACAGGATTTCTGACTGAAATAGTGACATAAGTGATGCCCTTCTGGACTTCTGGATTTATAATATGTGATTATGGAATTGAAGCTAACTATGAATTGTGATGATTTCTTCATATCTAAGACTTGCAGAACATTCAGACAGTTATAATCAGGCCATATGCCTGTATGATGTAAAACCTTTAAAAATCACAGTATTTTGTTGTATTTTTAGGTGTGTACGCATCAACTTAAGCTTCGGTCTCACAGCAAGGCATCATTTACCACTGTGCAAGCACTAATGTGTTAGAAACTTTTCGGAAACTGATCTACTTTAAATATGGGCTGACCCTTTTGTGAATTGTTGAGTGGTGTTTATAGAAATAAACTTGAAGTTTAAAAACCATTAAATATAATTGTAACTCCCCGCCTCTTTCTAAAAAAAAAACAAAATTCAGAATTGGGAAATTTAAATGACCTAAAAATAAACAAAGAGGGGCACCTGCGTGGCTCAGTCGGTTAAGCGTCCGACTTTGGCTCAGGTCATGATCTCGCGGTTTGTGGGTTCAAGCCCCGTGTCGGGCTCTGTGCTGAGGAATAGCTCAGAGCCTGGAACCTGTTTCAGATTCTGTGTCTCTCTCTCTGACCCTCCCCTGCTCACGCTGTCTCTATCTAAAAAAAATAAATTAAAAAAAAATAGACAAAGAGTCTTGGAGCAAAAAAGATCAAGATATATTGTTTTGTAGGTTAATAGCAGTCCAGGGAAATTGTCTTATCGTGTTGTGTTTGGATTGTGCGTTTCTTGTTTAGGATGATTACATATCTCTTTACCTCCTTGATGCTGTGTATTCAAGTTGTTAGCATCCCACTGGGACATAGTCCTTGAACTTGGAAAGTCAGTGTACACGAGGAATGTCCTCTCCCTTCCTCCCCCAGTGCTTTTGAAGTGGGCGTGTGTGTAGCTTTGCGGTATCTGCAACTCTTCTGTACTTTGCTACTGCGCTGTATGTATACATGTGCTACAATGCTATTAAGCAAAGCCCATAATTCTGTAAAAAATAAACAACCTCCCATTGAGAATTTGTGCTTTAAAGAGTGTACCCGAACATGTAAAGCTCTGGAATAACGTAAGGTCAACTGCACAGACGCCATGATGCAGGGAGAGGTCAGGATGAGCTGTGATGGGTCGGAGGGATAGATAAGGTCTCTCAGATGGGGTCGCCTTATGGCCAGAAGAGGGTGGGGTCAGGGGTGGAGGAGGTGGGCTGCTGATCATCAGAAGAAAATCCAGAGATCACAGGGACTGGTCTGAAGACTCCATGAGAAGACATTTGACCTGACTGTTCAGAGAACGAGGTTCCAGCCAGGGAGAATTTGCCGAAGAATTTCCACGTTGGAAATGGTAGGAAGACTTGATGTCCAGTCTAATGCATGAATATCTTATCCAGTATGCGTTGGAGGCTTGTCTCAGAAGTTTTGAGCAAGGGAATTCATGAACGAAAATACTGTAGATTCACCTGTGGATTCAAGTCCAGGTGGGAATTGAAGCCATTGAATGGATTCTCACGATAATGAACATTTTTACACCCCAGCTCACAAGGTCATCTTTTACTTGATTTGTATCAGAATTGTGGTTGTAGCCAGCGACTCCTTTGCCTGTGTTTCGTAGATGGAGAAGAACTTGAAACGTGAACAGCTCAAATGAACTATGTAGCGATTTTTTTTAATGGCATGTTAGTGAGTAAATGGCCATTATCCATTTTAATGGCAGTGAACTTGGAGGGCTCCTTCTTGAACTTTTGTTCCTACTGAGAAAGTCGGGGCATATTAAAACCCGTCTGTCACATACCTGGGGTCCGTTCAGCAAATA
Organism: Proteles cristata cristata; assembly: GCA_017311185.1. Taxonomy (NCBI): domain Eukaryota; kingdom Metazoa; phylum Chordata; class Mammalia; order Carnivora; family Hyaenidae; genus Proteles; species Proteles cristata. The sequence goes on from JAESUZ010003821.1 coordinate 584,409, forward strand.
AGAGTCGAGTTTTACTGCCATGTCAAAGTGTGCTATCTCAGCCAGGAGAGTTTGTAAAATATGTTTTTCAGACTCTTACATGTTTAATGTACTAATGAAGTTATCTTAGCAGACAGGGCAGGAAGTGGCTGTCATTGATTCTTATCAGCATCCCAACTGAGGTTGCCTCCCAGAGGGGCCCAGGAGAAGCTAGGAAGGATGGTCTGCATGCATAAATATACGCAAGGTAATACATTTCACAGTGGCCTGCTGTGGAACTAGGTTTTATCGGTTTGCTTGGCACCGTTGGGTTTTGACCGATTGCCGGGCCCTTCAGGTTCAACGGAGTGTTGGGAATGATAGTGATGCACGATAGCCTTTATAACTGCCAATGGACATGAGTCCTGGGTTAGAAGGATGCTTTGCTGAAGTGCTTTTGTTGAGTGACTTCTCCTGGTACTTTGGGTTTTCTCGGAAGCAGGCATGCTCTTCAAAAGACTCTCTCCTTTGCGGAAGCGTTGCAGAGCATCCTCACAGAGGAGGCCTTGGGATCGCATCCCAGGTAGGCTTTTGGAAGAAGGTGACTCAGGTATGTGCAGGGTGCTGGGTTAAGAGCCAGGTTCCTGTTGATCGTCGCCCGGAGGATGGCGGGGCAGTAATTAGCTGCTATGGTGTGTGTGTTGTTATTTTTTGTCCCTCACTGGAACTGAGCTGCCTTAGAGCCTTTGCCAGGGCTGACTCTGGGTGAGGGTCATCCCAGAGCAGGTTATTTAAAGGGAGGGCAGCAGCTAACATTCTAATCTGTTTCCTTGACTGAATGACGGAAGGGTTCACAGAAGCCGGACAAACAGCACAGTTTCTTTATCCAACCATTTTTTATTTATTAACTTTAAAAAAAAATCTATTTGTTTTGAGAGAGAGCGCGGGGGAGGGGCAGAGAGAGAGAATCCCAAGCACTGAGAGAATCCACACTGCAGCACAGAGCCTAACTCGTGGGGCTCGAACTCCCAAACCGTGAGATCGTGACCTGAGCCGAAACCAAGAGTCGGATGCTTAACCGCCTGAGCCACCCAGGCGCCCCAGATCCAACCGCTTTCTAAAACAGATTCAACTTTGAACGGAAACCGACAGGAAGCAGGGGGAGAAAAATGTTTTCCATGCCCTTCTAGAGTTCTGGGTCCAGTAACCAGTCATGTTTAACCTCAAGCCCCAGCGCAGTTTTGACCCGTGGTGCAAATCATGCCCACACACTGTTTAGAGCTGCCTGTCCCAGACCCAGAAGCAGGAAGGCTTTGGTAATGTTTCACTGTCCGACCAGGCAACCTTGGTCTCTGAAAAAGAAACTTCTGGTAGATTTATTTCCTTTATCTTCACTGCTGTTCTCCCGGCCCTCGCTGCCCTGTGAAGAACCGCAGTTGGGGCGCCTGGGTGGCTTAGTCGGTTAAGCATCCGACTTTCGCTTAGGTCATGATCTCGCGGTTCGTGGGTTCGAGCCCCGCGTCGGCTCTGTGCTGACTGCCAGCTCAGAGCCTGGAGCCTGTTTCAGAGTCTGTGTCTCCCTCTCTCTCTGACCCTCCCCTGCTCACGCTGTCTCTCTCTCTGTCCAAGAAATAAATAAAAATTAAAAAAAAAAAAAAAAAAAAGAACCGCAGTGCTCTGAGCTCCAGGAGGAGAAACGTTGTTACTTCTCGTAGGCGAATCTCAATCCCTTCCCGGAGAAGGCTACACAGAACGAGAAGCCCTTCAGGTCAAGAGATGTTCTGAATCAGCAAACAGACGTAAAAAGGACCCTTATCTTAACTATCTCCTGAGCCTTGTCTTCTCCCACTAACAGCCAGAAAACTTTAAAAAGACCAGAGCTTTTCTCAGGGATGCGAGCTGGGCCAACTTTTTATTTCTAATACTCACCTCTGACCCGAGCCCCAGTCTGTCTGTAAGCCCAGAGGTGAGAAAGATGTGGTGCGAAGCCAGGATTTGCCCACGCATCCTTATCACATTTGGTCAAGAGTTACGTAAGAGGTGCCGTCTAGTTGACGTGGGTTTTTTTCCCCTAAACTCTTTCGTGACTAGGAGACGTAAGTGTCTAGGGAACATTCGATTGTTCTCTGGTTCATCATTCATTCATGCGTGCATGCATGCATTCATTCATTCATACTTCTTTTTTTTTTTTTTTCTTCAAGGCCTAGCTGGAATGTCACCTTCTCCAGGGAGCCTCCTGTGATGCCCTCTTCCTTCCTCCACCCCCCAGGCTGCAGGCCAGCCCTCCTGCCCTCTGGACAGCCTCTGCTATACCCCGTTCTTGTTTTGCAGAAGCTCCTTTGTTTTTGTTTTTTTCCCCTCTCATTGCTGTTTATGGGTAGGTTGTTTCCCTCTGAGACTTGCAGAGCCTTGGGGTAAGCCCTTGGGGCCTTTTCGTACATCTTACCTGCCCTGTGCCCAGTGGAGGCCAGGACTGGAGGCCCTTGGGCTGTTTGGTTAGACGTCACCAACCTCCTTAGTCCAGGACCCCGTCTCCGCCTCCTGTGATCACCAAGGCTTCTCTGGTCTCTCCCTTCCTCGACTGATAGATCATCACAGCCAGATCCTGTGCCCTGCAAACTATGCCTCCAGCCAGATGGCTGCTTCCCTCTCGGCTTTGGCGCCCCTCTCTCTGCCGGCCTAGTAGCTGTTGCTCCCCGGGCCTCAGTGGAAACGCTCCACCCTGCTGGAGCGCCTCCCCTGATGGGTGGTGGCTCAGTCCCGGGTTGGCACCAGAGACAGAAAGCTCTGCTTACAGACCTGACTTCTTTGGGCAAGCCGCGTGGTCCTGATCTCCTGCCCTTGTCTTTTCAGTGCGGATGCGACAAAAACGCATCTTCAGCTTAACTTGCTGACGTTACTGCGAAGCCCGTGTGGGTGCCTTTAAATACGGCTCCGTATGGGGAAGGTGTCTGGGGTGACTGCAGCTTTGGGAAGCTCCGATGACTTTTATTTTTGAAAACACACACTCCCCAGTTGTAAAGGCAGGGCCAGGACGCGGGGAAGACAGGCTGTAGTGCCTTGGCCAGGAACGCAGCGGCTGCCCTCGGAGGGAGTGCGCTGTGCGGAGGCCAGGGCAGCCTGTCGGGGCACGCGCACGTGCGTGGGGCTTGTCTCTGATTCAGGAGATGTTCCCCCAGCCCGCACCCCACACGTGGTTCCTTCGTTGTCTGAGCCGCATCGTCGTGGAACAGGCCGTGCTTTCCCGTGACCGTGTCCAGCTCTCCCCACCTACCCCCCCAACCCCCCGCCCCAACACAGACTAACAGCAGAGTCTGAGCGTAAACCATGTGCAGAGACCTGGGGCTCCCACCTCTCAAGGTGGGCCGAGCGGTCCCTTCCCCCGCCCCCCGCGGCGCCCACCCCGTCGTTGCCTGTGGGCATCCTGTCATCGTGCTTTGAAGCGGGAAGCAAGGGGTTCGAATCCTGGGGATACCCGCAGCGTTGCTGAAGGAGATGCTGAGTTGGCCAACACTGGACTTCAAACCTTAGCCACAGTGACTTAGTAATAACCCGCGCCGCTGCCTGAGAGCTGAACGGCTTTGTAGTTTTCGCCACGCGCATCGCTGTGCACGGTGGGAAAGTCTGGTTAAGTCCCTGAGGTGTACCGTACGGGTGCAGCAGAAGCGAGGAGCGGGGAGAAGGGACCAGGGCTATGGGCTGCTCTTTGGGAGTCTCTCCTCTGCAGCATCATACTGGGTGCTGGCGGCCAGGCAGGAATCCTGGGACAGCCCGGGTTCGGCCCTTGGAGGCACCCTCAGGAACACGCCGCACACAAGATGGCAGGAAGTCTTTGAGATGCTTCGAGTGCTGGGTGGGCAGGTGGGGGGAGCCTCGAGATCCCCCTTTCTCAAGCCCAGGGGAACCAAGAAGACTCCAGAGGAAAAGCATTGTGCCCGGGGCCCTGGGGGTGGTGATGGTCCTGGGATGGAAGACCAGCATCCGCCTCTCGGGACACCCAGTGGGAAGAGCCAGAGTATCCCATTCGGGTTGTGTGGCTGTGCAGACGCCTGCCCTCCCGTAGCGGGGGCCACGGCCCCTCACCTCAAACCCTGCTGTTGCTCAGAGCTCCTTTCTTTCGTTGATCTGTGCGGTCTCATGGACGGCACGCATCAGGCCCACGCCTCGGAAGGGTCTCTTCTGAGTAGAAAAGTTTCCCCCCTTTTCTCTCTTAACTACGTTCCACGTACACACCCAGTACTTTTCCAGCCCCCTTTCTCATCTCTTTTCCCCTTTAAGAACCTGTTAGTAGTTTCCTTTCACAAAAAACTGAGGAGCATTTATGGGATAGTACACAAGCATAATCCCAGCATTCCTCCGGGTCCCCAGGTGAAAGCGACCGCGTGTGCGCAGAGCAGCATTACGGGAGAACGTAGATCAAAAATACGGAAGGTGGAAAGCGGGACTCCCGGGCTAAGTATTTGTACCTTCATTGTTCAGACTTGGCGTAGGTTACCGTAACAGCTATTGAAGCCCGTTTCAAGGTAAACCATAACAGGAAGTAAGCAATTTCCTTTTATTCACTGAAAAATAAAGGGGTGTATTAGTTTGCTGATACACATGAAAGAACATTATAACTGGTAGTACCTCTGAGTTGTCGTCAGCTTCCTAAATTTAAAATGCTCACTGAACCAGTGTGTACGTGAGGGGGTGTCAGCTGCGCGTACACACGTTACTTCCACCTGCTTTGTTAATCACAAAGAATAAATAATAATATTTGGCTCTCTAGTGGATTCAAGGCTATAATTCACCCTTGAAACTTCCCTGTTGTTTTAGAAACCACTTCAGCTGGGTTCTCTGAGTCCCATCTTGGATCAGCAAAACCGTGTGTTAGGATCACTCCCAGGAAGCCTTCCCCTGGCTCCCGTGGCAGCCCCGAATTCATTGATGAGAATGGCTTAAATTCCTGCCTACGCTCCTTGGATCTCTTTATGTGAACTCAGCTCGAGCGTGCATTCCTTTCTAATTTTTATTTATAAAATAACTCGCTCTATTAATAGTGTGCTTCTGGAATTTGTGGGCCGTTCATTCACATCTCTTTTTTTTAATTATTATTATAAAAGTATCTATTTATTTATTTTGAGAGGTTGAGAGAGTACATGAGCAGGGGAGGGGAAGAGAGAGGGAGAGACAGAATCCCAAGCAAGCTCTGAGCTTTCAGCACAGAGCCCGAGGCGGGGCTCGAGCCTGTGCACAGTGAGGTCGTGACCTAAGCAAACCAAGGGTCGGATGCTCAACTGACTGAACCACCCAGGCGCTTCCTACATGCGGGGACACAGAGGGGTGAGGAAGAGCAAGATCGTGCCCTCAGGACCCTTGCATTCTAGTGATTCAGCAAGAGGTGAAAGGCGGTAGCTAAGAATGGAACTAATGTGGCTTTTTGACGTTTTTCCCCCTCTAACCTCATTTCACCTTGGAAATACCCGCGCTGTGAGTGCCCGGGTCCCTACGGTTAATTCTGTCCCTGCCGCCGAGCAGTGAGGAAGCACATCACTTAGGGTGTCTCATTCTGTCTGCTGGGAATGTTGTCTGACAGCAGGAAAGTGTTTGTGTGTACAGGTGCGTGGGCCCCAGTGTCACATTTACTGTCACCAGTGGTGTTCATTGATGTCCATCAGAATCTGGGAAACAGTGTATTTGCTCGTTTTGTCTCTTCCCCACGATGTAGTTGTACCCACACTGTGAGGCATTTCCCCGGGGAGGGTGGGGGGAATGCCAAGAAATCTTGGGAGTGTGGGTGATGGACTATTGCTTTGCCGAAATCGGAGAACCGGAATTTCCACACCTAGTCTGTGCTGGGCCCGATCCAGTAGTCATGGATGACTCCTCTTGGGAATCTGGGACCACAGAAGAAGCCCAGGATGAATGCCTGGCCTCAACTTTCCAAGGGGTCTTCAGTTACTTACTGGCAGGAGGCACCGCAGTCTAAAACTCTTTCTTCTGCTTGCTTCTGGGCACCGAGCTGCGCTGGTACACGTACCGACGTTGCCTTTCCATCTCAGCCAGCGGTTGCTACATGTTGGGTATTTGGACCCGTCTATCTGTTTGACTCAGGCAACCCCCACTTCTTCCCCACCCCCCACCCCCGCCCCCAATGGGCATTCCCTTTTACTGTCAACTTCAGAAATTTCTCCTTTTAAGTATCTAGAATTCTCTGTGAAGTTTTGAATGCTCTTTTACTTATGAAAACGTGTCTTGGTTGGATACACTCTTAGGGGTTTTATATTCTCCTGGCTTTGCGGGGGGGGGAGGAGGGGGGGTTTAATGACTTGTAAGGTGCCCAAGCCAGTAAGTAATGAATAGCATCTGTTGACTTCAGTAATAAATTTCAAACTTGTTTAGAATTCTGCTTATGTGTTAAATTTGAGTTTCTCCAGCGAGTCTTTTTTGTATCTCAGATGATTTATATCTTTCTGGGGAATCATTTAGAGTGGGTTTTTTTTCCTTCCTTTTAAACAAGTGGTCTTCATAAAGACTAGGGCAGATGGATATATATCACACTCACTCAAACATCTGGACGAGACGGGGCAGTTCTGTTTGATGTTTGTTACAGAAACGGCACTGTCAGATACTAACAACTGTTTCATTCTGATCTCAACATCACACTGAAGACATTCCTTTCTCTCTCCTTCTTCCCAGCGCAGCGTAACTCTACTGACTGGCAGAGACAGGAGAAGTAGATGTCCACGCCCACAGACCCTGGTGCAATGCCCCATCCAGGGCCTTCGCCAGGGCCTGGACCCTCTCCTGGGCCAATTCTTGGACCTAGTCCAGGACCCGGACCCTCCCCAAGTTCTGTCCACAGTATGATGGGGCCGAGTCCCGGGCCTCCGAGTGTCTCACATCCTATGCCCACAATGGGGTCTGCCGACTTTCCGCAGGAAGGCATGCATCAAATGCATAAGGTAAGAGTTTATTTTCTTGTTCACTCTTGTCTTCTGAGTCATGGATAGCTAATATCTCTGATAACCCTGTCTCTCTCTCTTTTTTTTTTCCCCACTATTGTTAACAAGAGAATCAAGCTAGGACTTTGTCTTATCTTGTATCTTATTAAAAACATACGTTCCGAAGATCTTTTTATTGTTACAGATGTTGTACAGGAAGATCAGATCTTGGCTTTTTGAAAAATACTAGGTAGAATATGCAGTTCTGACAGTCTGTGATTTGTAGGTTGTGGGTATTTTGGCCTGGTGAGTAAGTGTATTAGTGAGCAAGTCTTGGTTCTTTTCCAACCATAGATGTTAAATAACATATCATCCATGAATGGATGTATTGAAATGGATTCTTCCCTAAAAATGTTGAAATTTATGTAAAAAAAAAAAAATAGATCCTACAGAGTGAAAGGAAAACAAGACATTTCCTGAGGGATGTTTTTAAAAGACTGTATCGAAATAAAATAGTTTCTCGGGAATCCCTAAAATGCACTTTGCTATCCCTCTGTCAAGTGGCTTTATTTTGATTTTGGAAGAGGGCTGGGATTTTGCAGAGTACAGGTCCCTATCTGTTTGTTTCTGGACTGGGATTATAATAATCTTCTGTTTATGAGGCTCGGATGGTTGCTGTAGGGATGATCCTATCAGTACAACTTGGCATCAGGCCTTTGCGGGAGATGCAAAGAAGGGAAAACAGCCTTTTGAGAAAGCCAGCAAGGGCCTGTGGTGGTTTGCTCTGGTGAAAATCAGTGAGGCCATTGCATGTGACCGGAGGGCCGTGCCCGCCGAGACACACAGAGGTTCCCCATCCCCTTTTTGGGTGTCGTCACGGGTGGACAGGCACGGTGGGGCTGCCCCTTGGATTTAAGTAGGCAAGCTGTGGCAGTTGTTGGTTTAAAACAGAAAGATTCCAGCAAAAAGGAGCAAGACTTTCCTCTAACTGTGTAGGACTATATAGGTCAAGTTTAAGGTAAAGCATCAGAGCCCAAAAAGAGAAGACCCATTTTATTTATTTATTTATTTATTTAAGTTGTCTATTTATTTATTTAGCTGTTTTTACACATTTTGTTATGTGAAGATTTTCAAATCAGGAAAGTAACATACAGTTCTTTTGAGAAGTAAAACCACACTGAGCTAAAGAAAGAAATGGTTAGGGGCGCTTGGGTGGCTCAGTCAGTTAAGCGTCCAACTTTGGCTCAGGTCATGATTCACGGTTTGTGAGCTTGAGCCCCGCGTCTTGCTCTGTGCTGACGGCTCAGAGCCTGGAGCCTGCTTTGTGTTCTGCATCTCCTCTCTCTGCCCCTCTCTGCCCCTGTTCATACTCTGTCTCTCTCAAAAATGAATAAACATTAAAAAAAATATTTTTTTTAAAAGAAAGATATGGTTAATCTTGGCTTCACCCCAGGTAACAGCTTTGTGCTTACAAAGGTCGGGAACGACCTTACTTTTCTCCTGGTTCAGTCAAAGTACCATGTAAGCCCAGGTCTGCATATATAGGTCTGCTTTTTTCTCTTTTTCTTTTACCGTGATAGAATAATCATAGCGTCACTATTAATTACTCTGAAAAGTCCTCTTTTCACTTAACAACATACCATGCCTATCCCTATAATATCCCCAGGTTCTCACTCTGCTTTTTTGTTTCTGTTTTTGTTTTTAACATGATTTTAGCTGTTCAGGTATCTAAAGAAATAAAGCTGATCATTTTTCATATCATAGTCTTTAGGATACTTACTGAACATACAGACATACTGAAGTCATTACATTGTCTTGTGTTCTTATTAAATTAATTTGGGAGCGATTATAGGTCTGATCTGTCACTAACAGGTCTTAGTCCAACTGGGTTAAATAATTTCAGGACGGTCTGAGGCGGTCTCGCCTCCCAAATGAAAGGTAAAATGTGAAGGCAAGATTCATCTCACCTTTAGTAGTATTTAAGCATTTGAAAGTTAAGTGTATGACTGAGTGTTGGCTCCGTGGTAGGTTGTCGCACTGGGTTGGCTTTTACTGGTGATGATCTCTTCCAATCCCTTCTGTTCTGTGACCTAGCGTTTTTGCTGCGTTCTCCCATACTCTCTTCCCCTCCACCCTTGCCCCGTTGATACTGCTTTTTGTTTCATTTTCTTTTGCTTTGTTTTGTTTTGTTTTTCTTTCCCATCCTGCTTTTCGTTACTGCCAGCCCCTCTGATGATGCCTTGCGTGGGGACCTGGGTAAGCACCTAGAGTTCACACCTGCTGCCCAGATGCCTTCCCTTTCTTCGAGTCCTTTCACAGGCAGCTCTGCTCCTTGTCTTTCTCCTCCTTCCCCTTCTGAGATTCAGCTTTTTGCTTTTCAGCATCGCTGGAAATAAACAAACAAGTGGCCTAAATACATCTGCTCGTGTTGCCTTGATTTCCTCCCTATTATTACTATTTAAGAGACGCAGAGACACTCTTTATACCAAATTCTTCCCATTTTTCTTCTGAACATCCTCTTTATGGTAAATCTTTCCTCTTTTCAAGTGCGTGCTTTTGACTCTGCAGAAATTAACTTTCCTTTCTGTAAAACTGCAAACACTCATGCTTTCTTGCTCGAAGTCATTTGGTTTCTATAAACTCCTGGAAATCTTTCTTCCAGGCTGTTCTGAAAATTGCTCTTCCAGTGTGGGGAGGGATAGGCTTTTCCTTTTTTTCAAACACATGCTCCGTTGCCCAATTCTGGATTGGATTAATGTCAGCTCAATGGCTCTTTATCGTGAGCCTGTTACGTATGAGGCCTCATGTCCCGTTAACAGGCCCTGCGTTCTTAACTTTTTTTCCACCCTCTGCCTTGAATCATTTTCAAGACCTCTTCTCTCCAGGGTATAGCTTTGTCCATTGGACCTTCCTTCCCTTGAAGTATGGTGTTCTGCTCTGTCTGTTCCTCTTTTCCCAACTGCATAGAACTTTCTGTTTTCGACTTTTAAACTTTCCATATTGTTCTTTCTATGATGGGAAAAAAAAAATAACCAAAAAATAGACCATTACAGATGTTTCAAATAGTCTCCCTTCAGACTTCGTTCTATAACTTCAGCATACAGCAGGTTTCAGGACTTACTTAAAAGGGTGTGGAAAAGAGCTTCTATTTATCTGCCTCGTGAGCACGGCTTTCTTTTTATCTGTAGGCTTTTGACATTACCCACCCCCCCAAAAAAAAAATCCAACTGTTTACAGCCTTAACTTTGATTTACAGACAGTTTTGCTGGCCCTGTTGATATCGCCTTATTTTTTTTTTTGTCCCCACCTGTAAAACATATAATACCTATAACAATAGAGGCAGTCTAGGTATACAAATAGATGACTATCATGTGAGCCATAGAAAATTGTGCCACAATTTTGAAGACTTTAAATGTGAGTGATCTTCAGGGTCCAAATACAGATTTTGTACCCTAAAGTGGCATCTAACTGACGTCCTTGAAATGTTTCAGCCCATTGATGGTATGCACGACAAGGGGATTGTAGAAGATCTCCATTGTGGATCCATGAAGGGCACCGGTATGCGGCCACCACACCCAGGCATGGGTCCTCCCCAGAGTCCAATGGATCAACACAGCCAAGGTTTGTGTCTGCTCCACACCCGATACTGGCTCCATTCCATAGCCTTTCATCTTTCTTATTGGTTATTTTATTTATTGTTTTAATATTTATTTATTTTTGAGAGAGAGAGAGAGAGAGTGAGCTAGCATGAACAAGGGAGGGGCAGAGAGAGAGGGGGTGGGGAGACACAGAATCTGAGGCAGGCTCCACACTCTGAGCTGTCAGCACAGAGCCTGACGGGGGCCCTGAACTTACAAGCTGCGAGATCATGACCTGAGCCAAAATCAGACGCTCAACCGACTCAGTCCCCCAGACGCCCCTCTTATTGGTTGTTTTAATTGTGACTTCCAAAGAACGTGTCTAAGGCAGATCGAATCCTTGCAGGCTTCATTTCCCTGTTCCCCCACCAACACAACTACAATTTATATGGGCAGTTTTATTTCCAAAATACTAATAAATTCTACCAGCCACCCTGCGTCCAAGCAATCTGCAGAGTGCTTTGTGTACTTTATGCAGATTCTTTCTCATGATCTTGTAAGGTAAATGAAGGCATCCCGCTGTTAGAGACTGGGGGAGTGGGAAGTTAAAACTCCAAGAATTTACTGTGTTTTCCTAAGTTTACACATCCAATAAGTGATGGAGCCAGAAGGAGAATCCAGGTGTATCTCCAAATGACCACATAGATGTGAAGGTAAGATGGGCCACCCGTGTCCCTTGGATTGCATGCTCTTATGCTGTCTGTAAGGTGGCTTTTTCCTGGCAGTGGAATTATCTGTCGTTGTTGGTGGGCGGCTGTATTAGTCTCCTAGGGCCGCTGTAACAAGTTCCCACAAACCAGTGGTAGGGTTGGGGGTGGCTTGAAACAATAGACATTTATTCTCTCACAGTTCTGGAGGCTGGAAACCTGAAATCAAGCTTTCAGAAAGGCTGTGCTCTCTTTGAAGGCAGTAGAGCTCTAGGGAAGAATCTTGTTTTGCCTCTTTATAGCGTCTGGTGGTTGACAGCTTGACACTCTTTGGCTTGTTGATCTCTCATTCCAATCTGTCTTGGTCTCCATGTGACGTTTTTCCTGAGTGTCTGTGCCCGTGTCCAGATTTCCCTCTTCTCATAATGACACTAGTCCTTGGTTTAGGGTCTTAATCCATTATGGCCTCATCTTCACTTGATTACGTCTGCAAAGATCCTGTTTCCAAATAAGGTCGTATTCATAGGCTCTAGAGGTTAGGGCTTCAACACATCTCTGTAGAGGACACAATTCAACCCATAACAATGGCCAATCAACATATGGTATATTTCTCTTCTCCTTGGTGTCTTCTTCCTTCACTATTGAAGACGTAGTAAAGATACCTCCAAATCTTGGAGTACAGTGTAACCTGTTTTCACAGTCATCTTATGGTCATTTCGGCACATAAGAGCGTGCATTAATCTAGGACCGGTTAACCCCGATAATGTTGTTATAGAATTCAAAGTTTGTGGTTTATGTGTTGTTGTGTGTACCCTTTTGTAGTTTAATATGTGTGGGTTTTTTCTCTATTCATGATCAGCCATCCATCCATCCGAGGAGAGATTTTTTTGACTGAGGATTTAGAGAAATGTGTTCACAGTTTCAGCAGATACATACATAAGTAAATCATGAAGGCATAGGAGTGTGTCTTCACCAACATTCAAGCAGGTTTTGTATATCCCAGACCCCGATCTGAATTTTGACGGCAGACAGGTCTAAGTGTCGCACATGACTTACCCGGTGTTGGCCACCATGTTGTCAGAAAAGCACCATGATCCAGTGGGTCTTTTTGCTGTGTAGGAAGAAAACATTTGACCCATTCAGTGTTCAAGAATGGATTTAGACAGCACTCCCAGGTTTAACAGTTAAATTCTAAGGAGGCGGGTGCATTCACAGAGACAATATAGATCTCATTTGTACTGCCTGAGGTGTGTGGATGAGTGACATTCAGTGATTCTCAAAGCCAGGTGCCTGCTCTATCTGCTCCTGCCTTTGTAGTACCTCTAGTAGTAGGGTCCGAACAGAACTCCAACACAAAACACTTCTGATGTGTGAACTTTACGTGAGCATTTTAAGTTTATGTGTCTTAGAATTGCTCTCGTTGCTTGGTTCCTCTTATTCTCCTTGGAATCTCCAAGACATTGGCATAATGTCTAGCATATAACGAGAGAGAGATACCTAGTCAATGTCGTTCATTTAGGCAGAGAAGTGAACTGATACATTCGCAAGTCAACAGTTCTAAATAGATACTAATTTTTATATAATTTCAGGAAGTCATAATTACTTGGAAATGTAGAGGTCTGCATTCAAATGGAATCAGAATTAGCATGTAATATTTTTTTCTCTAAACTAGCAAAGTGCATTGCAGGCCTGGGAATGAGTTATTTAAAAGCATAGTTTTGAGTACAGTAGTATTGGTATAATAGAGTCTTATTCTATATAATGAGCTAAAAAGAATTTAGACACTGTAAGAGCATGTATCTTTAAAAACCCCATTGTAAAAAACCATTTATAAACACACAGGTATAGAGAGGTGTGGTATTGATTGGAACGCTGCTGCCTTTAACTACCTAGCAACATATTAGGTTATTTTAAGGTATTGGTTGAGAAGCAAAGCCATTTCCTTCAATAAATACTGAATTGTGTACCTTATGGTCCCAATGATAACATTGTTTATTTTTAGTCTGTTGGATAAAGAAAAAGCCTTCAAAGGGAAGTATATAATATTTAATGTTTGTGTGTGTGCATGTGTTTGTGTCGTGTGTATGTATGTGTGTGCGAAGAGAAAATTCATATAAAAACTGGCGCTTCTAAGTTCAAGATTATTAAAAGGATTTTAATAATTCTTCTGACTGCTTCAGTGAAACCGGGGAGATAATGGCCCTCAAAGACCAGGGACGCAAAACTGCCACTTCTGGACCACTTTTGAATGAGCAAATCAGACCAGTTCAAAAAGAACAGATTCCATACCGATGCTAGCGTCCTGCAGACGAATGCATATTCACTCTCAGGCAATTTCCTCACCCTGTTTCTCAACTGAAGACAATTACTAAAATACGTTATGTTGTCTCATCATTTAGATTCTGGTTTTTCCTGAGGTTTTATGGAATGTAGGATTAAAAAAAAAAATCTCTCTCTCTCTCCAGCTGAAACACTGTCACATTTTTAATGTCATACTGTGATAGGATGCTTCTGTTACCATCCTCTGTATTTTCTACGGGGAAAAGAAATTCCCATCCCCAGTATTTCTTGTCACATTTGAGGTGAAATTTGGTTGCATTGATGAATTCCAGAAAATGATTTTTATTCCACTGTCAGCTTCTTCCTTAGCGAATTTGAGGTAAACTTAATCACTGTCCCTAATGTAACTGTGTCACTTTCCTCCCTTGCTCTATCTTGACTGTACTCCATAGTTTAAAAGAGCAGTTTGGTAAACAGCTGAGCTTAGACTGGATTGTCTGGTGTTTTGGCCCATTGTATTAGGCGTTGTATGACTTATCCTGGGGTAAGCTAGAACTGATGACCTTAGGATATAGGAGAGACCAGAAGACGGAGACATATGACCTATTTCAATGTAGAAGGAATATCCCATCTACTGTGAAAATGCCAGTAGGAAGCTTTTAGTAGCAGGTTCTCCCTCTGTGGTAGATAGAGGGTTGACCAAAATGGTATCAGGAAGATGTTTCCATAATGAATAAATTCCCATTTTGCCCCAGCATTACAATTAAGGGGCAAATGTAAGCCTCATTAAGAAGGAAGAATGTTAATGACAAACTTATAAACCTTTTTTTAAAAATATTTTTGAAAGAGAGAGAGAGCACAAGTCGGGGAGGGGCAGAGAGAGAGGGAGACACAGAATCTGAATCAGGCTCCAGGCTCTGAGCTGTCAGTACAGAGCCTGAGGCGGGGCTTGAACCCACAAACTGAGATCATGATCTGAGCTGAAGTTGGATGCTCAACCGACTGAGCCACCCAGGTGCCCCTAAACATTTTCTGTTGTAAGTAGTGACATACTGGGCTTTACATTTCTGCTGCCCCTGCTTTCAGGTTCAAGGGCATTTTCTTGGCCAACTTCTGTGACTAACTGGAACCCAAGTAGCTGAGTGGTTTTGCACTTCCTTATGAAGTAGGGATTTGGAGAACGAGAGTCAGTGGATCTTGTGCAGGATTTCTCTGACCAGAGCTCTACTTCTCATACGTGTTGATTGGACAACACCTACACTGGTCTTAGAGGGTCAGTCTAAATTTGTTTCCCTTTCCAAATCGCAGTTCAAAGTAGAAGAGATTACATCCCTTTTTTCCGCACTTCTAGTCTTGCACATGGTGACGGTTGAGTCCCCGGTCATTGTGATCAGGTACTTTCGCGCCTCTGTGATCCCACATGGATGCACGGAGCTCATTCAGCCCAACCCTGATGTGGGCTCAAACACAAAGCAGATGTCTAATAAACGCCTGTGTGATGACCTTTGTGATAATTGTGACTCGAGTACATTTATTAAAATGCAGTGACCTTTAATCTAATATTTTATATTGTGTCTCAGGACACTGGTGACTTGATTAATTAGTGCTTAGTTTGATACGGGACAGCCTTTAGGATTGCAGGAGGCCGCTCTGTTCCCTCCTTCACTTCACCCCAGATCTCCATGCAACAGTGCTCAGTCATATGTTTTTCTAGGAATTGTTTGGCCAGGATATGCAGTTCATCTCCTTAAAATGAGTTCCTTGAAGTATTTCATGCATTTTTTAGTTTTCTTCCCCAAGAAAAGTATTCTGAAGTTTCCCACGTAGATCTCTTATAAACCCAAACAGATTATTCTCTTGTTTATGTTATACTGTAAATGGTTCTAGAAGATGGGTGAGACTTTCAAGTCTCTAACTTATTTTTATAAAACCAGATTAATATTAGGCCCTGGAGAGAACAGGGATACATTGGAATTAGACAGACTTCAGTTTGAATCTTGGAGTCGCCATGATCTCATTGTGTGACCTTGGGTAACTCGCTCACATTCTGAGCCTCGGTTTCCTTATTTAAACAAGAAATTAAGTGGGGGCTCCTGGGGTGCTCAGCCGGTTAAGCGTCCGACTTTGGCTCAGGTCATGATCTCATGGTTCGTGGGCTTGAGCCCTGCATCCGGCTCTGTGCTGACAGCATAGAGCCCACTTTGGATCCTCTGTCCCCCTCTCTCTTTGCCCCTCCCTCACTCGTGCTCTCTTTTTCCCTCTCTCAAAAATAAACCTTAAAAATAAGAAAAGTTAAAAAAAAAAGGAAACAACACATAGGCTCTGTGGATGTTGTAGGGATTGAAGACGTAGAACGTGTACTCCACTCCTTCCTCTTTAATTTTCCTTACCATCTGTGCTCCCGCCAGCCTGACAGCTGCTGGCCAGACCACCATCTTGCCTTTGGTTGACTTGGGTCCCTCTTACCCACAGCCAGAAAAGTCCCTGGGGACTAATGATCCCCCAGAGTCGCCACCAGTGACATAAGCAGTGACTGGTGATCCTGAGAGTGTAAATACCCCAAGCTTCTTCCTCCCCCACTTCCCTGGGATAATTTGGAGGCAAGTTATTTACCTTGTGACCCAGAGCTTCCACCCGAGATCAATGTGCAGATACCCACTGTCGCAGCTGCCATCGCTGCCTCATGCCACCTTTCTGTACCTCTGCCAGTATCCCCTCACCTTCCAAATAAGTCACCTACACTCAATCCTTCCATCAGGCTCTGTTTCGAGGGAGCACTTAACTTGGGTAGTGTCTACAGCAGTGAAGGCCCTCAGGAATTGTGCATAATAATACACCAGATAATCATTTGCTGTCATCGTAAGAGGCCCTTCATTCCCCGTTGTGATATCGAACACACCTCCAGGCTTTGTTCCCTTGGTTCCAGCTACTCTTAATGTACACTGCTGTCCCCTGCGGCCTTTCGTTTAGGTGTGTGACAGCCACTGACCATTTACCTTCTAGGACACATGCGGCCTTTGATCACTCGACCTGTGGCTTGTCCTCATTGAGGTGTGTTGTGACTTAGTCTATAAAAAAAGAAAGAACATAAACTATGTCTTTAACAATTTCTGTATTTTGAAATGATACTATTTGGGGGTTTGTTGATGTCAGTGAAACATATTATTAAAATGAGCCTTGTTTCTTTTACTTGCTAATGTGACTGCTAGACAGTTTTAATTATATACCTTTGGTGTATAGAAATTTGATAATTCCACGTTCTTCTGTGATCACTAAATGGTGTATACCATACGTTCCTCTAAACAGGCAGTGCCGTTGCAGAAAATTATCCCAGTAGCCAGGAAGGCCTGGCTCGCGGGTCACTGGGTGCAGCGTGTGATCGCCTCTCCTGTTTTATTCTAGGGTACATGTCGCCGCACCCGTCTCCGCTGGGAGCCCCAGAGCACGTCTCCAGCCCGATGTCGGGGGGCGGCCCGACCCCACCCCAGATGCCGCCCAGCCAGCCGGGGCCCCTCCTGTCGGGCGAGCCGCAGGCCATGAGCCAGCCCAGCAGAGGTCCCTCGCCTTTCAGCCCCGTCCAGCTGCATCAGCTGCGAGCTCAGATTTTAGCTTACAAAATGCTGGCCCGCGGCCAGCCCCTCCCCGAAACGCTGCAGCTTGCGGTGCAGGGGAAAAGGACGTTGCCGGGCATGCAGCAGCCGCAGCCGCAGCCGCCCTCGCAGCCCCCGCCGCCGGCACAGCAGCCGCAGCAGCAGGCCCTTGTTAACTACAGCCGGCCATCTGGTAGGTTCGCGTGCCACGCGGTGAGTCACGCGGGGCTCCGGCGAGAAGGACCGACGCCCGGGCCACCTAGCCCTTCGTCGCACCTCCTTAACTCCCGGGTTTTGCTTCGCGCAGTCGGCCAGGACCCTTGGGCTCCTGTGCTGCATGGTGTGAAGGCAGGGAGCGGTACATGCCCCGTGAATCTGCGTCGGGAAGCCCGTGCACACACCCCCAGGTTAAGAACCCAGCACCCGGTGCGACCCATCCTCTGCATGCGTCCCTAGAATCCACTCTCCGCCAGTCATCTTATGCTGGTTGCTTTATTTCTACCCGTTTTGTGTGGGAAAAGCACTGAGGGAGGCTTCCAAGGAGCGTACCTGCAGTAAAGCAATGATCAGGTAGGAAATGAGAAGCAAAGGGAAATAGAAATCAGGGCCAGGGAGGTCAGGGGCACCGGGCCTCGGAGAGCCCCGATGGTTGCCGCCTCCGAGCTGGCAAAAGGACCCCGGTTTGCTGGCAGTCAGGAGAGGCACTGGGGTCTGGTACCAGATCCTCACCATTCCAAGCAAGTAGCTCACCCGTGTCTCAGAGGAAACCAGAGCCTTTTCTAGCATGAGGCAGTAAAGTAGGTTTTGCAGGTGGGATTATTTTCTTAATTATCGCTATTATTATTATTGCCAAAGACACTGCACGGCGGAGGCACCACTAACATTTGTTCATAATAAACCAAGTAACAGAATCCACATGGCCTATTTCTTATATAGACCCTGGCATCAAAGCCGGAGCTGTGCTATTATGTAACAGGTGGAGATGAGATAGTCCTTCGTAGGGCCCCCTGGTGGTCTGGCTTGACCCCACTGATAGAATTCAGAGGTTCAGGAGGCTGGGGGGTGGGGGGGGGGGCGGTGGGGGTGAGCTTCCACGCACTTCATCTTCTCTGGAAAGGCTTTTTTTGTTAGCCACCAGATAAGCAAAGAGTTTATGGTTCTGTCCTGACCAGAGCTTTGAGTCTGAGAAAGTTTTGAATTCCAAGGGTCTCCCTTGACATTGATACCTTTTCCTGCGAATAGTTCCCACTCCTTAGGGCAGGCCATGACTTGCTGATTCCTGAAAACAATCGATTTAGGAAATGGGTACTTTTTTCTAGGTTTGGAGACTTGGGCTTGGGGAAGCGTTCAGATTATTACTACCATTGAGTATTCTGCCTTCTGAGTTTGTGTTTCCTTTCTGGTAGGGATGAACTCACCATGTTAATTGTGAATGTAGCCTTAGGAATGGGTTCTGAAGGATTAAGAAAAGACTCTGTCAGGTTCAGATCTTTGTGTAGGGACCATGGCACTTTGGTAGGCGAAGGATCATATGGCGCCGAACCTCAGGGTCTGAAAACGTTGTAGAGGAAAACCGCACATAAAATGGTAGTTTTGCATATTTGATGCATTTAGAGGTTTTAAAATGGCATAACTCCAGCTCTGGGGAAGCAGCCAGATGGAAGAAAGAAATACATGCACGTCTCTGGGTGCAGAGCTGACACTTAGGGAGCATGCACCACGCTCAGCAACGAGTACCTTGCACCTGGGACACACCTAGAACATGGCGAGTCGGGACTCACATACCAGCAGTCTGACCCCAAGAGCCCACGTCTTTAACTGCTGCCCCATACCGGCTCCTTGGTCAGGATGGAGCTCACGACCAGGGAAAGAACCCTTTCCCAAACTGTGTGCACCAGATGTAGGCATTTTCCTCCTGTGTGTGTTAAAAGGAAAAACATATTTACTCCTCACGTGGAGCCTCTTAACTTGCTCTTTGGACACAATGTCAAAGAAATTGGCCCTCAGGGTAGTTTCCAGTAGAGACCGAATGACAACAATCAGATAGTTAAGCACCTCCCAAGAGGTAGGGGTGTGGGACCCTGTCAGTAGGCACACATCACTGCACATCGAAGCGTATCCTGGCACGCCTGCTCATTGCAGACCTCTGCAAGCGTTGGTTTGTTTTGTTTTGAATGACCTACACTTAGTAGGAGAACATCCCAAATCCTCCTTTAAGGCAGTAGAAAGGTGATCAATTCATTGCAGATACCTTTTCACCCGAAGTTCTAATAAGAAAACCCAATGATGTAGTAAAACTTAGGGATCAAAGTTAAGGCTGTCTGCTCGTGCAGAGCGACCACTTCATGCCCCAGAAAACACAATCCTGAATGCGTTTTCCCAGCCCTCTCTAGAAGACAGGGCTCCATATCTTTACCCATCTCCGATGTTTATCTCCATCCCTCCCTAATAATAATAAAAAAAAGTATTATTGTGTTTAAATCTCTCTACTAATATTTCAGGAAACAATCAGTTTTTAAGTATGTCCACTTATCTGGCGGTAGCTACAATTCCATTTTTCTTTTGTCCCGCTTTGCAGCGTTATTCATGTGTGGGGAGAATCTTTTTGGTGGAGGTGGTCTGCCTCAAGCCTCCTCCTAGAGCTGTAACTCACCCAAAATGGCACACATCATCACAGATTGATTACTGGTTGACTGCGGGAGTTGTACACTGAAGAAATAATTCTTCAGTCCTTGCCTGCTGTGGGCTCCGTGCAAATGTAACCCATTGTCTTCCTCATTTCGATTTATTTTTTCCCTTTTATAGACACTAAAGTAAAATTAAAATTAGGAACCATAATAAGAAGATTTTTTGTTTGTTTTTGGCCCTCCTTTTAGGTATCCAAATTTTCTAGGTATGCTCAGTGTAAATACACTTCATTACATTTATTTTGTTTTCAACACACGGAAACCACTTCAATCCTTATTTAAGACACAGACTATTAACTATCCCAGTGTGCCGAAAGACTGTGAGCTGTGGATGCACAGGAATTCTGTACATGTGAGACTCAGCTATTTTCATAAGTTTGTTTCCCTGGTTTTTTTTTTAAGTTTATTTTTTATTTTGAGAGAGTGAACCAGTGGGGGAGGGGATAGAGAGTGGGAGAGAGAGAATCCCAAGCAGGCTTCGCACTGTCAGCACAGAGACCGATGCAAGACCATGACCTGAGCCGAAATCAATAGTAGGACGCTCAACCGACTGAGCCACCCAGGCTCAGTTTCCTGGTTTCATAACATCAGGCACAGGGGTACATCCGAGAATGACTCCCCACCCCCGCCCCACCTCTACACCTTAGCTGCCCTGAGAGGCTGTCAGGGACATCCGGGCAGAGTACATCTGCCTTGATTTCCAGAATGAGGACTCAGGGGAAAATAGACACATTCGGCGCCTTGACAATCCAGGCTAAATTGTTTATGTTGAGAAGCGGGGAGGAGATAAGGTAAGGAATGTGATTTGTCTTGCATTTGAAGATATCTGGAAGAAGTCATCATCTGGCCGACCACGAGGGTCTGGTGCAGAGATGATTTCTGTGGATAGAGAGCCCAGCCAGCTGGGTACCTCTGGTCCGTAAGCCGCCTACGGGACGGGCAGGAAACCTGATGAGCAGGTAGTTACATTCTGGGCACGTCCAGTTGCGGCAAGCTGCGTTCAGTTCCCTGGCCTCTGTAAATAGAAGTTGCTATGTAATCTGTTGGAGGGAGGAAAAAAAAATAGACCCACGCAGTAAGTGAACTTGCCGTGTTTAGTGAGGAAAGGAATTTGCTTGTAAGTGGCTCTGATAGCAGATTAGCAGGAAGCACACGGCAAGCTGACTTATCTGAGTGTTTGTGCTGAGTTGTAAACTGTGGAGACGTTTTGAAGTTTGCTGTAGAAAAGGGTACTCCCAACGTTGCCAGCTAATACACTACCACATTTCCTAAAAGGCCTTTCTTTTGCCATGGGATTTTTCTAGAAAGCGAAAATAATTAAATTAGACTTCTTTTTTTTAAATTTTTTTTTTAATGTTTTTATTTATTTCTGAGAGAGAGAGAGAGAGCGGCAGCATGAGCAGAGAGAGGGAGACAGAATCCGAAGCAGGCTCCAGGCTCTGAGCTGTCAGCACAGAGCCTGACGCGGGGCTCGAACCCACAAACCGTGAGCTGAAGTCGGACGCTTAACTGACGGAGCCACCCAGGCGCCCCTAGACTTCTTAACCTTTGGAGCCGTGGCAGCAATAAAAATAAGAAGAGCAGAGGGGGTGCACTTCTACATGATCTCATTGTACCTCACCACCTCCCTGTAGAGGTGGTACTGTCAATATCCCCATTCTGCAGGTGAGAAAACCTAGGCACACAGGGTTGAGTAACTTGCTCAGGCTCACACACCCAGTTGGTGGTAGAGCTGAGGTGACCTGGAAAGGCGCAGGGTGCTTTAAACGCGCCCGTCTTGTTCGCAGCAAACCGCAGTACTTTGTGCATTGGAGGCTTGAATACGTACGTTCATGTTTGCGTCTCTCCCTGCTTCTCAATTTTAAGGGTCAGCCAGCCAGATAAGAATGTCTTTGGGTTTAATGGATTAAAGAAGCGTAGCCTTGTGCGTGCGTATTAGATCTAGTTTTGGGTCATAGGCTAAAAGTGGCCAGAAGTGGAACCAGGGATAGGAGACGTACCCTGGACACCTTCGTTTGCTGAAACGTGGCTTTAAAAATAGTGACTTGAGGGGTGCCTGCGTGGCTTAGTCGGTTAAGCGTCCGACTTTCGCTTAGGTCATGATCTCACGGTTCATGGGTTCGAGCCCCGCGTCGGGCTCTGTGCTAACTGCCAGCTCAGAGCCTGGAGCCTGTTTCAGAGTCTGTGTCTCCTTCTCTCTCTGACCCTCCCGTGCTCACGCTGTCTCTCTCTGCTAGAAATAAATAAAAAAAAAATATATATATATATCAAGTCACATAAAAATAGTGACTTGAATATACCTCAAGGAGTCATCAGAGGCCTCTGCATAGGTACCTACAGGCTACCGGCTAAAGAAGGCTTCTGGAACAGGTGGAATGCCTTGCCCTTGTTAGGGCTTTTGCTGAGGAGTTACTAAAACTTTGAAAAGAGGAAAAAACCCTTCCAGAACTGATTGTGAAGTCATTGTTATCGCAAAGACCGGAATTTTCTTTTTGTTCCAGTTCGTGGTGTTTTCAGAGGGCTTCAGTGTATTAAGTTGATTATTTAGCGTGCTTATTCCAAGTCTTTAAATATATTTAATTCTACCAGTTCCTTGGGTTTATAAAGGAGATTTATAGAATAAACAGAGAATTTAAAAAAAAGGAATCAGAAAATTCACATAACTGTTAGCAATCTCTGTTTCTTCTCTTTTGACTGGATCACATGTAAAACAACCCCAAGGAAAAATCTGCCTGGTTTTAAAGACCTCTAGGGAGGAAATACTCTAAAACGTTCCTCCGTAACTCATTCCCATGCTTAACAACCCTGATATTTAATGTTTAGAAATTGGTTTCTTATATATGGATGAAAGAAACTCTAAATATAAAATATTATGAAATGCGGTACATTATGTAAAAGACTTTCCCATTCAGGAAAAAAAAATCAGAAAGTGCTTAGAGGAAAAGAATCTCATTATTATAATAGTACATCTACAATGCCTAAAATAGAAAATGTTTAAAAATGCATTTTTCTCTCAAGAGTTTTTCCATCCCCCCACGAGACCCAGGGGCCACAGATTCCCTCAGGATTATGTAGCTTTGCGTGTTTTGGGAAGTTTTACCTGATTTTACGGGGAAGGAGAAACAGGAAAAAGAATAACACCACACACACGTGTGCGTGCTCATATACGTACACACACACACACACACACACACACACACACACACACACACACACACACACACAGTTTCCTAAGGAGTTTGTTCTGTTTCCTCACATTCCTCCTGTCAAAATGTTTGCTGACACTCCCCCTGGATTGTCAATTGAAGCCCATTTCTAAATGGTGTTTGCTGGAAATTGAATAAATATGTCTCATTTTTCATAATGTATGTCTTTGTATGGTTAATTATTAAGGGACTCTGAAGCATAAAGACTATTATTTTGTTGCTGTTGAAGAACTTTAACTTCTCTTAAAGAAGATACAGAAAATACCTAGAAAGATGCAAAGGTTTTAGCTTACTGAGCTTTCCTTTTTTTTTTTTCATTTACTAATTCATCTGGTAGCATCACTAATCTTATTTATAATTTTGAAGTAAGTAAAAATTTACCTAGGAGGAGAGACAGAGAACACTTCTTATTTTAGGTCCATACCTAGCAACCAGTTTAAACTCCCGAAGTTTAATGTGGAAAATTGCGTTAAATGAAGTTATTAAGTGGGTTTTGATAAGCTTGATGATTGCATAGCCCTTTATTCTGTTAGCATGAGAAAAATGCTCTCTTGAATCTTAATATTTGCTAGTTTTTATTAGGTGGGATGAGTGGATTCCTCCCTGCCCCCAGACACACACACTGAGGTGTTTTAGAATCATTTTCTAATATGTAGTAAAAAAAAAACAACCCAGAAACAAAACACGTTTCTGAGATGCACTGATTCAGCCTGAAATGTGCTTTATAGGCCATTAAGGAAAATGTGCACCCCGTTTGGCTCGCATCAGAGGACTGGCCAAGCTGCTGGCTGTATTTTCAAAGCCAAGATCCCAGCAGCAAGGCTGTTGCAGAACAGGACCCGGGTCTGCCTGCAGCCGGTCTTTGGTGCAATTTGCAAAATGTGATTTTTTAGGACCGCCCCCAAATCACCTCTGCCGGTTCCATGACCCCCTTGCTTTTCTGAACCCTTGAACGCACCTGTAATTCTTTAAAAACAAACCAAGACCACGAAGCACAGTAGAGCTACGTTAATTGATGTCCGTCCGTTCCTTTAATCCATTTCTGACCTGAGTCATTTTTGGACCATTGTTGCGCGTGTTCCTTAGTGAATGTCATGTCCCTCTGCTGATAGATGCCAGGTTCTTCTCTCTTCTTTTTGGCTCCTTCCCTCCCCTGCGCTCCTGCCTTCCTCCTCTTCCTCCTTCGTCCCTTCCTTCCTTCCCTGGAGACAGTTTACTTGTCCCCATGGCCGGGGGTCCTGGGGAACAGCGGGCAGGCCTGGGGGTCCTGGGGAACAGCGGGCAGGCCTGGGGGTGGCCGCGGGGACGCCCGAGCTGCCTGATGCTGCCCATGTGTCTCTTCTTTCGTCCCGCAGGCCCAGGGCCAGAGCTGAGCGGCCCCAACACCCCGCAGAAGCTGCCGGTGCCCGCGCCCAGCGGCCGGCCCTCACCCGCGCCCCCCGCCGCCGCCCCGCAGCCCCCCGCCGCCGCCGTGCCCGGGCCCTCGGTGCCGCAGCCCGCCCCGGGGCAGCCGTCGCCCATCCTGCAGCTGCAGCAGAAGCAGAGCCGCATCAGCCCCATCCAGAAGCCGCAGGGCCTGGACCCCGTGGAGATTCTGCAGGAGCGGGAGTACAGGTGAGGCCCGGGGCGGGCGGGGGGCGCCTGGCCCGCCGTGCGGGGCCGCTGGGGCCACGGGCACCCTTCCCTCCGGGACAGGGCACATGCCCAACGAAACTCCCGCTGTGGGAAGCATGCCCTGGGGACAAGGATTTGTTCACCATGGCAGCGGAAGGAGGGGGCCCTCAGGGACGGCAGGACCCTGGTTGCCATTCGCTGAGCCCCGAAAGCTGTCCTGGGCCGCTGTGACGTGCCGGGCACGTGTTAGGCACCAGGGATGCAGAGCTCCAAGCCCAGCCTGGAATGCCTGTGGATGCAAGAGCGCGGGCCTGTCCCACTTGGCTCGTGGAGGGCCTGTGGTTTGTCTGCTGATTCTCAAACGATGGCTTCGACTGGTCGGTGGTTGCGTGTGACCTGTAGGTAGGCCAGACCTTCAGGTTAATGACACATCTCGTGCTACTAAAGCATAATTAGTGGCTCACTATAATATTTTCTTTGTTTTAATGCGTGCGTTTGTGGGTCTACAGCTTGGCCCAGCCTTAGGGGTAAGAAGCCCCATAGAAGTGTCCCCATGTGGGGTTGAACTCTTAACTCCAGAAACCTAATTTTCATCTGAATCAGTGGTTGGCAAACCTTTTCTGCAGATGGCGGGGTGGTAAACACTTCACCCTTTGCAGGACCAGGGCAGAGGCCTCTCAGCACTGCTGGGAGCCCACAGACAGTAATGGGCGGGCTGTGTTCCTATAAAACTTTATTTACATAAACAGGCTGTGCAAAGGGTTTGGCCCCCAGGCTGGAGTTATTGGACCCTTGATGTAAGTGCTTAATGTTAACCAAAGAGAGATTCCAGAAGCTTCCGGAGTTGTCCAGAAAGCATGGTCTTGTCACTTCTGTCACCTTGGCGAAGTTACATCTCTTTTCCGTGACTCATTTTTCACATACATTGAAAGAAGGTGTTATAGTACCTGTTGTAGGGGGCGAGATAAAATGATACAAAGATTTCGGTACATATCATCTATTATTACTTCCCAGTTATTATTTAATTTAGAAGAAAATGAAAGTGTAGAAATTACAGGGAAGGTTGGTAAATAACATCTAGGTTTCCTTTAAAAACATTACCTTAGTCTTTATTGAAAAGCACAGGACTTCCATGTTATTAGATGAAAATACTATGTTACCAGCTTTGATAGCTAACTGTGAAAGAGATCACAGTATCTTGCCAGTGAACGTGTGTACCTTTTTGGGTGAAGAGCATAACTATCCTCTCGTTACTATTACTAATCCTCAATGAAGAGCTTCCATACTGCTGTTTCCTAAATTGTATATATCCCTAGAGTGCTAGACGCACATCATTACCTGGTATTGCAGTGTTGATAGACAGATCACTGTGTGGTATAAAGTCAGATACTAGCGCCAGGTTCCCATTTGGAGCAGAAACTTTATTCATATGCGGTGCTTTCTTTATGTCGCTACTGAATTTTTAAAAAGTTAAAAGTATTTTTTAAAAAGACAGCAAATGGCATAGAGGGGTATTGTTTAGTTACTCTAAAAGTCTGACTTCCTAAAAGCTAACATTTTTTTTCCTTACCTTGAGTGTACAAAGCTGCCAGCATTGTTGTTCCGTCATGTGAACGACCTTCATAGCGTAGACACTCTCTATACCTAGAAACACATCTGGAATTTCCCCCCTTATTCAACCCTCTTATTCAGGGGTGGGGAGGCTGTATGTGCATTTTACCGACTCCTAAGTTTTCTTCATTTTTACCAGAACTTTACTTGTAGCACTTTCTTGTAATGAGCTCCAATTTTTAGCACATTTTCTGAAAGTGATCTTAATGGACGGCCCTTCAAAGTATTTGGTGCTAAGTAGCACTATTTACCCCATCCCAGTGTGTAAAAGGCTTTCGTCCTCCGGTCTTGCCTCAAGAAGAAAAAAAATAATACATGAGTCAGTATCTCTTAAGTTAGAAACCCCTGCAGAATGTGGTGGAATGACTATTTTTGCTATTAGTATCGTCACTGGATAAAATGTCTCCTCTTTCGTAAAGATGCATGGCTCCTGTTCATGGTTGCCCCGGCAACTCTGGGTCTGATGAGCTGGTGGGGTCTTGGGCTGAACTTGCCCATGGCCAGTCATGAGGAAGAGCTCAGGTTTCCACGGGCAGCGTCACAGGGCAGGGCATCTTTTATCTTCTTTAATCGGAGAGTGATGGCTGGCTTCTCCATATGGAGATAAATTGTTCATCTGCAGAGATGAGTTAACTTGATCCTTTAGAATGGGCTAGATCAAGTCCCTTCGGCTCTTGTAAGAGACAACTATGGAAGTTTTCCTTTGGCCCTTCTTTGAGAGAATGCCTTACTAGTCTTTAGCACTGATAACTAGCTGTTATTATCCTGTGTATTTTTACCTCTGATTGAGTGTTTGAGCAAGATGTGAAATATATATATTATATATGTGTGTGTATATATATATATGCATACATGTATTATGTGTGTACATGTAATATATATACATATATTTGTTTTATATACTTAATTAGAGCAAAAACCATCTGATCAATTATTTGAGCAAGGTCTAAGTGATATCAATAGACAGGTAGATAGATACCTCCTTCATAATTTTATGTACTTAGTTGGAGCAAGAAATCGTCTGTCAGAAACTCTAACAGATGTTCATGTCTTTGGTCGTTGTAATACCACTTACCTTGTCTGTGAAAATTGAAAGGACGTTGTCAGAATCTCAGATCTCTTTCTAACTCTTCAGTCACTCACCTGTTCCTCTTGCTCATCATAAAATCAGAACCTTGACAAATTGACCCTCTTGATTCAGCAACAGCATAAATAAGTTTCTGCGTGTGAACACCCTGCCTCAAATCTGTGCAGTCTCTGCAGTGAAGACATTTTGTTCCCGTCTAAATTGGATCCTTTCTTTCTTGACCATCTTCCTCTGAATGATGGAACTTAGTGCCTTTTTCCGTAGGTAAGCATCAGAGAGAGCGTTCCAGTTTGGTGGTGGAGGTGGTGGTGATGGTGGTTGTGGTGGTGGTCTTTCCGGCACACTTCTCTTACCCCGTCAGTATACCTAACTTCACTTCTCCCATCCTGAGTTAGATACCTGGGCAAAAGTGCTCCGGGTTTTCACGTGAGCATGTAAACTCATGGATTGCACAAGCGTTCGCGTGGAAGATGCATTTCACATTCAAAGGAGTGTGTTTGAAAAGGATGCCTTTGACTCACGCCAGCCCTCTTTCGCATCGGTTCTGGATTCAGTGTGAGAACGGTAGCGTGTCTTGCTTCAGGAAGCAAGCGTGCCTTCTGTCCTTTCCCGGTCCCCACTGCAACCCTGAAACTCCTTCTCAAGAATTACCAAGGGCTGTTTTATCAGCAGAGTTCTGAAAAGTCATTCTCCCCCACCCTCCTCTCTCTCTCCCTCTTTTTTTTTTTTTTTAAAGTGTCACTCAGCTCCTTGAAGGAACAAAATGTACCAGTGTCATTTTCTGTTCAAATAACTCTCCTCCAGGAATCATAAACTTCTCCTCTGGACCTGAACAAATATCTGTTACCTTTAATGGAACTCTTTTTTCTTGCTGGAACAGTAACCCCTCTTGATTTACTGTTCAATCTGTATAAAAAACCTGAGTGACCTAATTCTGCTTCAATTTTCTGTACTCATGAGGACAGCAAATGAGTCTCCCGCAGTTATCCAGTATTACATGTGTTGTTGTTTCGGGAAGTTTAGAATCCTGAATCTCTTTATCGGACTACCTGCTGAATCCCATTGATGGGAAGATGAAATTGTCTGGAGAGGAGCATTATTTAAAATGAAGATTTCTATTAACAATGACAACCACCACCACAAAGAAATAAAATTCTCTACATTAAAGCAGCCAGCCCCTCGTGTACCCTCACTGCCCCCCCACCATGTGCAGAATTCAATGCGTGTAATTTTACCGCGGAACCTACCTTTCCTCTTCTATAGTTTTACCCGTTGGCACTTTGCACTTCTCACTCCCTTTCATAAAAGAAAGATTCTTTTGTGTTGGGGAATCTGAGATTCCCTGACAAATTACTAGGCCCTTGGGAGATGCGGATATTTTGGGAAGAAGTGCTCCCCACTGACTCGGAGGCTCCATCTGCCCCCACCCCACCTCCCTGCCTCCCTACATCCATATGTCTCCCACTGTCATCAGTGGGATTTAATCTCTGTATTCGCAGCCCAGTTGTCCTAAGACGATTTATTTAGTCCTATGTCCATAGACCTTTAGAAGATAAGAAAGCGCAGCTATGCCTCTGATTTCACACTTGACCCACTTGGTCAAAGAAAGTAAGCCCCAACACCAAGGGATGGTTGAAGTTCTGGGATATTCACGTTAAAAAAAAAAAAAAAAAGGTTTGTGCTAAATCTAGAACCAAGGATGTAGCCTAACTAAATCACTGACCCTCATGTCCCTCCCTGTGATATTTAGTTCTCCTCTATGGTGACCTTCACTCTACACTAGTAAAGCTGTTTGGGCTTAGTTGTTTTTTTATTTGTTTTTATTTTCCATTTAAATTACATATTTGAAAAAAAAAGACATACTGGTTTTTCTCTTAATGTCATAGTTAAGATGTACCATATTTGGCTATATTTAGAGATTTCTGGCAATGTGAATATTTAAGAAATTGAATTGGACACATCAAATGGATCTTTGTTCCATACAGTGAAAATTAAAAAACAAAAAACTATGATAAAAATCCCTTGAGTGTCAGTACTAATAGGAATGCGAAAGAACACTGGGTGAGGTTGAGCAGTTTGGCCAAAAGAGTAAAATGATGGAACTCTGTTTATTTTTTTGTTATTTAAAATTTTTTAATTTTATTTTTTTTACTTCAAAAGTGATGGAAGTTTCTTAACTGTCATTTGGACTTGCAGATGTTTATTCTGCCGCGTGCTTAAGCTGTTTAAAGGTGCGATGGCTTGTGTTGGCCCAGAGGGCTGAAAAACCAGCATGAGAACACGGACAGTGCAAATACTAGCATGTTCTGCCAGCAAATCATTCAGTAAATCAGTATTAATAACACGTGTGTACCAAGTAAACTAGGACTCTGCCATGATGTTATTTCCAGCGAAGTCAATGACTTCACATTCCCTTACTGTCATTTTTTAAAGTTTTGGAAAAGATGACAGTTTACTTCTCTACCAAAGCACACAGCCTTAAGTTCTGTATGTTTTTTTGGTTTAGTTTTGCTTTTAAAAACACTCAGGTTTTGATACTTGGGCCAATGGAAGTAGTAAAGATGCTTTGTGGCACCTCGTTCAGAGGAGATTTTACTTTTTCACGTTGATGCACATGTTGCATTGTAAAAGGTTGACAAAACCATAATATGGATTTGTATTTATTTTGTCATTTATTATTAATATTTTTAAAGATTTTATTTTTATTTTTTTAATTTTTTTTTTTTTTTTTGAGAGACAGCGCGAGCAGGTGAGGTATAAAGAGAGAGGGGGACAGAGCATCTGAAGTGGGCTCTGTGCTTATAGCAGCGAGCCCGATGTGGGGCTTGAACTCAGGAACCGTGAGGTCATGACCTGAGCCAAAGTTGGGTACTCAACTGACTGAGCCACCCAGGTGCCCCTGGAGATTTCATTTTTTTAAGTAGTCTCTCTACCCAACGCAGGGCTTGAACTCACAATCCTGAGATCAAGGGTCGCATGCTCTGCTGACTGAGCCAGCAGCCCACGTAATACGAGTTTTTAAAAGGGTCTTTTATAGCTTCTGCACAGCCAAGGAAACAACCCATAAAATTAATAGGCAACCAACCGAATGGGAAAAGATAGTTGCAAATGACATATCAGATAAAGGGTTGATATCCAGAATCTACAAGGAACTCACCAAACTACACGCCCGAAAAGCAAACAACCCAGTGAAGAAATGGGCAGAAGATATGAACAGACACTTCTCCAAAGAGGACATCCAGATGGCCAACAGACCCATGAAACGATGCTCAGCATCCCTCCTCATCAGGGAAATACAAATCAAAACCACACTGAGATACCACCTCACGCCAGTCAGAGTGGCTAAAATGAGCAAATCAGAGAACTCTAGATGCTGGCGAGGATGTGGAGAAACGGGCACCCTCCTACACTGTTGGTGGCAATGTAAACTGGTACAGCCTCTCTGGAAAACAGTGTGGAGGTTCCTCAGGAAACTAACAATAGAACTCCCCTATGACCCAGCAATAGCACTGCTAGGAATTTACCCAAGGGATACAGGAGTGCTGATGCATAGGGCACATGTACCCCAATGTTCATAGCAGCACTCTCCACAATAGCTAAAACATGGAAAGAGCCTAAGTGTCCATCAACAGATGAATGGATCAAGAAGATGTGGTTTATCTATACCATGGAATACTACATGGCAATGAGAAACAATGAAATCTGGCCATGTGTAGCAACATGGATGGACCTTGAGGGTGTTATGCTGAGCGAAATAAGTCAGGCAGAGAAGGACAAATATCATATGTGTGCACGTATAGGAGGATTAGGAGGAACTTAACAGAGGACCAAGGGGGAGAAGAGGGGCAGAAATGGTGGGGGAAAGGGGGAGAGGCAAACCATGAGAGACTCTTGAATGCTGACAAAAACTGAGGACTGGTGGATGTGGGGGAGGAGGGGTGGGCATGGAGGAGGGCACTTGTGGGGATGAGCACTGGGTGTTATGTGGAAACTAATTTGACAATAAACTATTTGTAAAAAAAATAAATAAATAAAAAATAAATAAATAAATAAAAATAAAAAAATAAAAAAAAAAAGGGTCTTTTATTATTAGCTTTTATAGTTGAGGTCCAGGAAATCTGCAGTTAGAAAGTGTGTATTAATTATCTGTGGTGTCACTTCCAGTGTCAGACAAACGAGGCTCCCATCCGGGCACGCTCCGTCACTAGGTCTGTGAAGTTTGTGCATTTCTTACAGTCTCCAAACTTCAGTTTTCTTATCAGTAAGATGGGACCATTAAAGCATTTACCTCCTAGGGGGACATGCCTCTCTGTGTGTGTGTGTGTGTGTGTGTGTGTGTGTGTGTGTGTGTGTGTGTGTGTGAGAGAGAGAGAGAGAGAGAGAGAGAGACAGAGAGTGAGAGTGCACAGAGGAGGGAGAGAGGAAGAATTGAAGAAAGTTCTACATCAAGTACACCTTAGTACAGTTAATGGTAACTTAGTTTCACTTACTACTACCTTTTACTATTCTTCATGAAATCTATTCCAAGACACTTCTGCCCCAAGTTTGGAGGGAGATAGTTCTAAAAATAGATTTAAGTGGCATGCAATTATTTGTAAGAATAGGATCCAGGCGAGATCTGAAGCCAGTTTGTATGGGTCATAGTAAAAGTATCCAGGCTGAATGAAGAAAGTGGGATGTGTTTTGTTTTCTCTTCTGCCTTTATTTTGAAAAACGGCCTGTGGTTGTGTTTCTGATGATGTCGGAGATGAGAATCCCTAGCAACCCTTTTTCTAGAAACTCTTAGTTTTTAAATATTGTTACTTTAGCATCTACCACTACCCCAAACCTGATTTTTAAAAAATGCCTAATTTGCCTTTTTCCTTTCTCAGACAAGCACTGCTCGGAGAGGAAGTGGTTGTGGTTGGCAAGGGCCCTCGGTGAATGTTTTGGGTTGGCTGATTTCTGTGGCCTCAGCACCTAAAAGTGCTCTCGTTCACTCAGCTTCAACGGCTGTTGTCATCAGCGTCTTGGCAAAGAGGGCAAATGGCCCGGTTGCCTAGGACGGAACTACCAGCTAGAAAGAAAACTCTCTTGTTTCAGCTCTGCGCTCTGGCTGCCTGGGCATTTGGGAGCAAATCACATTGTCCTGTCTCTCATGTTCTCTCTTTCTGAAGCAAGTCATGGCACTAAACCGCCTTCCTTGATGCACCCTGAGCCTTCCTTGCTGGGTGTTAGAGAGAGAGGGGTCCTGAAGAAGGCCAGAGTGTTAAGTGACGTACACCACCTGTCAGCATCAGTGCAGAGGTAGCCTCTCTCCATTTAATATTGGATCATCTAGTTGGGTATCAAGAAATTGGCTGACAGCAAGGTCCGGGATGTGTTTTGCCATGAACTTAAACCTGAGGGTTATTGTTTATCATTTAAGACTCAGTTGTAATGTATATTTCCACCTCCCCCTTCTCCCATTTCCTTATCTCCTTTAGACTCCAGGCTCGCATAGCTCATAGGATACAAGAACTGGAAAATCTACCTGGCTCTCTGCCACCAGATTTACGAACCAAAGCAACTGTGGAGCTGAAAGCACTTCGCTTACTCAATTTCCAGCGTCAGGTAATACCTTTTCCCCAGCGAATCTGAGCCGTAGGAAATAAGCGTAAGTCCGTTCAATATTGTTACAAAGATATAAACTTAGTAAAAATCGTGTATCTTTTAGACCAGCAGCATAGAGCCAAAAGTAATGAAGATAAATTGCTTATTATTCTATTTTTTTTTTCCTGCTGTACATCAGAGACATTTTTTTCCCTTCTATATTACGGTTTCCAAAGTCAGAGTAATGGCATTTTGTTACCATGGATGAAACCTTGAGAATAAATGGGTTTGCTTGTCTTTATGACTCCAGAGAAAGAGAGGAAGGGGTAGATCAGTCTCTGTAAACACAGATGTAAAATTCTAGCGATTCTGAATTCTCTTCTACTGAATAGCCCCTCGTTTCTAGAAATACATAAAACTATGTTTTCTGACTGTTGATTTTCCTTTTTTTTTAACTTTTTTCTTTCTTTCTTTTTTTTTTTACTTATTTCTGAGAGAGAGAGACAGCGTGAGCAGAGGAGGGGCAGAGAGAGAGGGAGACACACAATCTGAAGCAGGCTCCAGGCTCTGAGCTGTCAGCACAGAGCCTGACACGGGGCTCGAACCCACAAACCGTGGGATCATGACCTAAGCTCAAGTTGGATGCTAAACCGACTAAGCCACCCAGGCGCCCCTCTAACTGTTGATTTTTCATCAAAGCCCAAGTTTGAAGCCTTTGACCACAGCAGACCCATGTATTGACTAAGCAGCAGACTGTTATCTCTTGTTCTTGCTGTGGTTCTTAGTAGTCACTGATTAATAAAAGCCAGCATGATGATCTATTCTGTAACTGCCGAGTCAGTAGAAGACCAGTGAAGTGAACTAGAGATGATTTTCACCTTGGTGAGTTTTGCTCTGTGGACCCAGAAGGTTCAGGTCTCCTGGTCCACACACTGCCTCGTTTGGCCACAGGGGAGAAGGGACTCATTCTTGCCAGGCAGGTGGGTTTACTTGGTGAGGGTGGCGGGAGCATGCTAAATGAATTATTAATGAATGAGAGTGGTTTGGAAGTATTGAAGTGCATGACTCGGTCTGTTGCAGGATGTGACTAAAATCACAAGGCCACCCCACTTGCTGCTGTCATATGAACTTGGTAGGGAGTACATTTGCTCTGTTGGTTATAAATCGCAGGAGGGTGTCCCAGTGACCGGGTGCTCGTTGGCCATGGCTTTGTGAGAGTTCGAAAAGAAAAGATAAAAGGCCCTCTATTCCGTTTACTTCCTTTC
This sequence comes from Proteles cristata cristata, assembly GCA_017311185.1. Classification (NCBI taxonomy): domain Eukaryota; kingdom Metazoa; phylum Chordata; class Mammalia; order Carnivora; family Hyaenidae; genus Proteles; species Proteles cristata. The sequence goes on from JAESUZ010003821.1 coordinate 618,486, forward strand.
TTATAGGTGACTTTATGAAATGCACTGATAGAGCGCTTGATAAAATTTTGTGAAAATGATTAACAACTGAGGATATCTTCACAAATAAGATTATTTTCAGATCTGCTTCACTATGTTGGGCTCTTACCAGTCTCTGATTTTTTTTTTTTTTTTTTTGCTTGATGTTGTAGAAACATCCGTTATCTCTGAAGTTTCCCAGTGAATTAACTAGTGTTGCTGCCGATTTGAGATTCAGTTAGATAATTGCTTTCATGTCTGTTCCCAATCCTTCCCCCACATCCACCACCCCGGCTACTCCCACATAAGTTACAACATGGATAAGGTGTTACATTTATGATGATTGAAACGAAGTCCATGATCTAGTGTGAAATTTAAGTATCTTGGAGAGAATACCACCCTTGGGAGTGGGGGAAAGCCAAAGCCAGTATTTCCCATCTCTCGTATGAGAATTAACATTGAAGTAAGGTTGTTTGAGTACCTGCTGCTACTGTACATGAACAGGACGTAATTTTTCTGCTCTTTTTTGCAGAGCATCATCAAAGTTAATCTTTAGACACAAAGGCAATGTTCGTATGGCACTTAAAATGAAGTAAAATATTTCAAAAGCTCATTAGCTAATTAATGTCATTAGAATAATTAAACAACATGATTAATTTATTGCAAAAGCAGCATCCGCGTTTTTTCAGAGTTACAGCACTGTAAGTTTTGGGTTTTGTTTTACTGGTCTTTTTTTTTTTTTTTTAATCTGAATTACTTGAAAATGCTCCATTCATGTGGTGTGATTTAGTCCCTTCATTTACAAGAAACAGGCCAAGTCCACGTGTGATGGAGAACCTTATAGAGACTCCATTCTGCCTCCACTAACCGGGAACAGGGCAGTGTTGGAGGGGTGTCCAGGGGCCAGGCCTCTGTTTGGGGAGGCTCCCCCAACGGCTCTCCCCCACCCCCAACCTTGACCTTGACAGCTGAGACAAGAGGTGGTGGCCTGCATGCGACGAGACACGACCCTAGAGACGGCCCTCAACTCCAAAGCCTACAAACGGAGCAAGCGCCAGACGCTGAGGGAGGCCCGCATGACGGAGAAGCTGGAGAAGCAGCAGAAGATTGAGCAGGAGAGGAAACGTCGGCAGAAGCACCAGGTACAGGGGCGCAGACCCTGCACCCCCACATTGATGGACCCGCCCGACTGAGCCCTCAGGTGGACTCAGAAGCACTGAGAGATGTACCAGCGAGGGCGGTGGGAACATATCACGACAACAGAGAGGTCCCTTGGAGCTCCCGTGTTGTGACTGCCCCATGTGACAGACTGGGAGACAGGCCAGGCCAGGCCAGGGGCGCGGTGGCCTGCCCGCGGGTCTGTGGCCGGCTCAGCGCAGGACCCAGCCTTCTGAGTTCCAGGCAGGTGCCTTCTGCACGATCCCACGGCCCGCCGCCGCCCACAGGGGCCCAGGCGGGTGGCCTGCGGCAAAGCCCTGAGGAGCGGGAGCTTGGAAAAGGAACGAAGAGAGCAAAAACGGTTATTTTTATCACCAATATAAATCCAGTCTCCTGGGCTTTTCCGGGGCCCTGTTGGAGCTTTCATAGGGACAGATATTTTAAAACATTCCTTTCTAGGGGGTTGGAAGTATTTTTGATGCAGGATTTGATTTTGCATTAGAAACCTATACGTTGTGTTTGTTTTCCGGTGCTTAGTTTAATGCCCCAGCTTCATTCCATTTGGGAAAAATAAATAATAAATAAATAAATAAATAAATAAATAAATAAATAAATAAATAAAGTTAGATTTTCGTTGGTACACTTGACCCCTCTTGTTATTTAAAAAGGAGATCGGAATTAAGGGCGGCGATTTTCGCTGCCCCTCATCTTATTTTAAGTCACGGTTCTAAGGCATGTAAGAGCAGAAGAGGCATGACTTTTTTAAGCTGGTTCTCCCTGAAAATATCCTCCTCCCTCGGGTTTATTTGAGGGTGGTTTGCTTTACCTTTTATCACTGCTGTTTTGCACGCGTCTCCCAATCCTTGATCCTGGCCATATGTTCACATGGCCATATTTTTAAGGCCTGAGAGGTTGCTCTTCCGCAGGCTGGCGCCCAGACAGACATTGAGAGCCTGCCTTTTTCCCCAGCCCTGTAGCCCACAGCTCAGATGCCAGGAGACCTTCCAGGGCACCTGCCCCACAGAAGATTCGAATCTTCTGCTCTCGTGAAATACCCACTGTGCACTTTGGGCTACATTGAAGCCTCAGATATCTTTGGGAAATAGTCTTTAATTATCTTCTTCTCCTCCCTTTGGATCCTGTAGGAATACCTGAACAGTATTTTGCAGCATGCAAAAGACTTTAAGGAGTACCATCGATCTGTGGCCGGGAAGATCCAGAAGCTGTCCAAAGCAGTGGCAACCTGGCACGCCAACACCGAAAGAGAGCAGAAAAAAGAGACGGAGCGGATCGAAAAGGAGAGAATGCGAAGGCTGATGGTAAGGGGCTCGCCTGCAGGGACCCTGGGAAATGGGGGTCCTCTGAGGCACCCGTGTTGGGAATGGTAAATAGGCTACAGCAGGGAGCCAGGAAAAGCAGCTTTTCAAACCTGTTAACATGTTCCTTTGAACTTCATATGGATGGAGTAAACACATCTTCTCTTTCCTGCCCGGCGCGTGCCACAAATCCAGGACCACGGCTGACGGGCCGAGTATTTCTGTGTCCTGGGGCGGTATTGCTGTTCAGATTATAGCTTCTCACATAAAGGCAGGTCATACGGTTTTCAGGGGTTTTATTTAACAGCCAGATCTGGAAGGATGGATACAACCATTCTTTTTAAAATATTGCCTCTTTGAGACTGATGACACAGGTTGCTTTGAATGAATGTGTCATGAAGTTATGTCGTGGACTCCAGGAAGGTCTGTTTTTTGAATCCTCCGGTGCTTACCTATTTTTTTTTTTTTTTTTTTGTTAATGGTCGAAATTTCTCCCTAGCAGTGTGAAAAGTGATTTTTAAGTTAATTTTCAAATGTTGCATTTTTGGTTACAGCTGTGTTATTGTCAAAAGCTATTCATGGGTCATTACATTTATGCTATTATTTTTTAATGGATATATAAATACAGAAGGAATTGGTTTACATCACTGGCCTGGGTGTTTAGTTTTATTGACCATTCATTTTTGGAATTGGACCTTGGAGCACACCACGGATTTTTCAAAGTGTGTGTGATCTATAATGAATCAAGACCTGCAGGGGCGCCCGGGTGGCTTAGTCAGTTAAGCGTCCGACTTTCGCTTGGGTCATGATCTCGCGGTTCGTGGGTCCGAGCCCCACGTCGGGCTCTGTGCTGACTGCCAGCTCAGAGCCTGGAGCCTGTTTCAGAGTCCGTGTCTCCCTCTCTCTCTGACCCTCCCCTGCTCACACTGTCTCTGTCTGTCTCTCTCTCCTAGAAATAAATAAAAAATATTAAAAAAAAAAAAAAAAAAAGACCTGCAAGTTCTACTTGGAACATAATGTCTGAGAATGGGATGGAGATAAAAATCATTAGTCTTGGCCCATAATTATTAACCTGGAAAATTCCAAGTGGCAAGGTCTTCCTTGGTGCTATTATGGTTTGAAGTTTTTTTTTTCCCCACTAATTTTTTGGATTCCAGAGACTAAGCACCATATTTTAAAGGGCCCTGCACCCAGGTACTACAAAACCTGAGATCTCCTCCAACCTCCCTCTGCTTTTTCCAGAAGGAGATGACTGTCCACAAGATTCCTAACTAGCCAGGGAGGCCGTTTTATAGTAATTTGAGCAGCAAGTGGTCAAAATTTGCCTGATTCAACTGGAGTGAAACTACATTAGAACTTCAGTAACAGATTGGTTTGACACTAATGATTAGGCATTTGCAAATCATTAATTTTTGCAATTAAATGATGGAATATACAGATAACAGGGAAACTGCAGTTTTTATCACTCTTTCTTCAAGTGAGATCAACCATAACCAAAAGCAATTAGAGTTATAATAGCATTTGAGGTTCACACTCGTCCACGGGGCAGACGGCAGCTAGACTGAGTTATAAAACGGCTGTCACTCGGGCACATGCTGGAGGGAGACCCTCGGACCAAAGAGTGGTCCGCCGGTAGAAGGTTTTGTGGCACATCCCTTTTTATCCCGTGCGTCACACGAGGAAAATATTTTGAGCTGTCCTTTTTATTGGGATGCATAAAAGAGATGTCTCTTGAAATGGCCCAGAGTAGAACAGAGTTTTTATTGCATTTAACCTCATAATGTTCCTTAATGGGAGGTAGAGGTGGAGATTACTGTACCTGTTTTATTACTCAGCAGTATCAGACTCCAGGTGCTAAATGACTCGCCTCGAGTCACCTAGGCCCATCGCGCTGTGCCGATCAGTGACAACACTCCCCCGAATTTGACTTTTCCTATCAACTGTGGTGTGTCTCATGCTTTTACGTATATGAAGCTATACTCCATTGGAGTCTTGGCCTTTAGAAATACTTACTGAGGGGCGCCTGGGTGTCTCAGTTGGTTAAGCATCTGACATGGGCCCAGCTCATGATCTCGCAGTTCATGAGTTCGAGCCCCGCATCGGGCTCTGTGCTGACAGCTCAGAGCCTGGAGCTGCTTCAGATTCTGTGTCTCCTCTTTCTGCCCCTCCCCCACTCACACTGTCTCTCAAAAATAAACATTAAAAAATATTTTAAAAAAAGAAATACTTACTGAACTATTTCTGAACAAAAGGATCTTATGTCTGGACACTGTAGTTTGCGATTGGGGAGAGGAATTGAGGGAAAGGTAGCCGTGAAAATGGGGAGTCCTCACGAGTTAATTCCTATTGCTTGGTGTTGGTTATATGAGAAATTATACTGTCCTCTCTACTTCTGGTTGTTTTTGAAAATTGCCAAACTGCAGAGTTAAGGATACACTTCAGATGATGAATTCTCAAATTGTATCTTTCTGTGTGTGTGCGCTAAGAAACTTAGAAGAGCAAAGAGCTGATCCCCGAGGGCTTGCTCGCGCCACAGCAGCAGTGCAGCTCAGCGTCCTGACTGCCATGAACCCCGGTGTCCTGGGATGTGGGCATGGCGCCCCCAGGCGCACCCCATTCCCGGATTGTGTGCTGTGACTTGTGCAGCCTGGGTCCTTAGGTTGCCCGCACTCACCACTGGTCAGAGTTCAGACCATGAGGAGGACGGATGAGTGGCAAAGGGCGTTGCCTGCCAATCTTTATTGTGCTCTGACTGCGTTCTTCTTTCCTTAATAGGCTGAAGATGAAGAGGGCTACAGAAAACTGATTGATCAAAAGAAAGACAGGCGTTTAGCTTACCTTTTGCAGCAGACTGATGAGTATGTGGCCAACCTGACCAACCTGGTTTGGGAGCACAAGCAAGCCCAAGCCGCCAAGGAGAAAAAGAAGAGGAGGAGAAAGAAGAAGGTGAGAACCCTAGTAAACCAGAGGGGAGGGCTGTATGGCCAGGGGCCAGTCAAAGGCCCTTTAATACATGCTCCCCGGGGTGCCTGGGTGGCTCAGTCAGTTAAGCATCCGACTTAGGCTAAGGTCATGATCTCGCAGTTCATGCGTTCGAGCCGCATGCTGGGTTCTGTGCTGACAGCTCAGAGCCTGGGGCCTGCTTTGGATTCTCTGTCTCCCACTCTCTCTGTTCCTACCCAGCAATGTTCTGTCTCTCAAAAATAAACAAACATTAAAAAAAAAAAATACCGCTCCTAACTGCCCTGACGGAAGACTCAGATATTTCAGTTACGGAAAATACTCACTCAAAATAGACACGGTGTGAAAGAGGTGATGAGGCACACCAGACAGCAGGTTGGAGATGAGGGTGTAGCCAGTGGGATGGTCCAAACTGAAATAGTTCAGTCTATACTTTCACTGTTCTGTACAATGTAGAAAAATTAAGTGTACGAGGTCAAAGGAAGAGGGGAAAATGTGGGGACACATAAGTATTTGCTTAAGTTTAATGCCAGTGTGGTAGGGCAGTCAATGAAAATTAAGAAGGAAAGCAGAGTACGGATGGAAAGGACCTGTTAAAGATGTAAGAGATGGCCTTGGGGTACTTTCGAAACAGATTTCAGTCTATTCGTTCAGACGGACAGTGTGAAAAGTGGTTCCTTCAGTTCAGCTTCCCTGGTGTCCCAGTTAGGGGAGTATCTAAGGCCGGGTTTTAGGTTAATACAGAGAACAGTAAATATTATATGTAAAATACAGCCTAATTAGCATGGAGAGTGAAGGGTAAGATTTAGAATCTCTGCCCTACGGATATGGTACCTCGATTCAAGGATAACCTGCCAGTGTAGACCTGGGAATACAGATCCTTTCTGAATCGCAAGCGGTCTGGCAATTTGGTTCTTGGTTCCTGTTTTGTTTTCATGGCACACCTGATTGGCCCGGGCGCACACATCGGCAGGAAACAGGAAGTCTTGGGCAGGGTTGTGAGGATTGGAGATTGGTGGCATTTAATCATTTATTCTGTGCACTGAATAATTGAACGAAATGTTTTTCAAAAAAATAATTAATTTCATGGCTCCTGAATTCCCATCCCTGCTTTATAATTAAGGAGGAGGAATAAATGATTGAGAAGGTGCGTTCTTGCACCTGACTTCTTCGGTGTACGATAGCTTCCCGTGTTGAGAAGAAGAGCACGCCATGACTCACGGCTTGGATTTAGACATTTCGTCGGGGTGAGAAATCCCTCATTTTCTTGTCAAAGTGGCATTACAGACTCTGCAGAATGCCAGCTCCCAGTGTCTTACTTAAAAAGACACGTTCAGAGTCAGAGAAGGAAGAGCACACAGGCAAACAGATAGAGTTCTTTAACATTCCGCAAGGGCACCCCATACAACCGCATGTTTTGTTTTTCCCTGTCCAGAGGTGTGCTTTGCAGAGGTGGCCACGAAAAGGTCACTGTTGGGGTTTTTAACAGTAAAGTTCAAATTCGACTTAATGCGTGTGACTAAAAGCTAAAGGGTCCCCGAATTGAGCTTCTGGCTTATAATTAATGGATTCCTGCCATGGTATTAGATTGTTACATCATCGTAGGCGAAGAAAGATCTCTAATTGAGTGATGGTGATTATCCCTTTATTTTTGTGTTAATCTGTACAGAGCAGGATCCTGTCACAATATTTTCATGATGCTGCCTATTTACATGATCTATAGGCTGGCTCTCTACTTCCAAACTCTTACCTTCAGGGTTGCTGATAGCATCTATTCTTTTTCTTTGATCCATTTGTTCAAGTGAGCATCAGCTGAAGCTAGGCAGTGGGCTACACGTTGGGGGAGAAAGAGGGAGATGGCAAGGAAAACCACTCTTGCCTTCTGTCTCAATTCCATCAGAGAGCTAGAAGCAGATAGACATTCGTCGAATATACACCCAGATGCATAATGGTAAACTGTGATGGATGCAGAGAAGTGATGAATGCAGAGAAGGAAGCCGGGGACCAAATTGAGGGTGGAGCCTGATTTCCTGGCAAAGAGTAATGGATGCCAAGGCAACTCCCTCCTGTCTGCCTGGTGGGCACCCCTGGGTGGCTCTTGCCGGTGATCTCACATGACTGAATGTGCAGAACCATTACTTGATCATCAGCCCTCTGCCTCCTCCGTGGCGCGCTCCCAGGATGCCCAGCATTTGAGCGTGCCCTGCCCTCAGCAGGACTGGGGAGGACCTGGCTGTATTTCCATCTGGGGCCATCTTGCTGGGACAAATGGGAATGATGGAGGAAACAAAGAAACCAATCTCCTTCCTAAAGACTGTCTCTTTCTTGGGGCTTCAGAGACTTCTTTCAAAGCAGGTTACGGGATTCAGATGCACCTTTATTCAAGTGCAAAGCAAATGGATGCTTTCAAAAGCTGATTACTTGACAGTTTGGATTATCTCTAGTTCCTCTTCCCTCCATTAGAGTGAGTGATTGAGAATGGCTTGTTCCAGCTTTGCTGATGGGGGAAAGGCTGTGTCCTGAAGCTCAAAAGTTCTGTGCCGGCCTGCTAAGCATTTTCCCACAACAATATTTTGCTGTATCTATCTGTGGTTTGTTTGTTTGTTTGTTTTTTAATGGAGTAAGGCATCGATAAGCCTTTGTTTTGAGAAAACCCTCTTTTCCCAGTGGACCAAGAGCATTGTGCTGTAGCAGCTGGTATGGGGCAGTAAACCTACAGGTGACTGTGTCTACGCTGTTAGGGTTGAGTGTGCTTGACCTTGTAACTTAAGTGGAAAGGGATTCAATTTTTTTTTTAATTGCCCCAGTGTAACAGAGGAGGTCTCTTTCTTTCTGGTGGACTTGATTGTGTTTCCTTGCTGTTGGTAAACAGGGGAGTGGTTTCCTTTAACCTGCCTTGACCGTATTTGCTTCTCTCTTCTCACCATTAGCGCTGCTGCTGTGACATATGACATTTATAAATCATTCTGGAACTTCTCACTCTCAGCCTGGTCTTCCGTTACTGCCTTTGAAGTGGAAGAATAGGAAGCGAACTATATGTATCTACCTAGGTGTTAGGGGAGGCATCATTTGTAAAGTATGGAAATATCTAATTATGTGCACAGTCTTTGCAGTGTGACAGGATTAATTTACTCTGATGTGCATTCAGCATGACCTTGAGGTCTCTGTCCCCTGCCATGATCGTTCTCTTAACATCTGCTGGGTGACTATAAGATCACAAAGGGCATGGGACTACATAAGGCCACCAGGGTGTGTACAAATAAGATTGAGCTTGCTACAGTAGAAAATTGGGCCAACTGTCTCATAAATCATATTAGTCTGCAGACTTTTAAATTCAGAACTGCATAAGAAAACACATTAATTTGCTTTCATTCCCTTATAGAGTATTTCATGAAAGGACCTGTTACCTTTTGCTTCACTCTCTGGATCTGCAAGAAGGTGATAGGGTTAGATGGCAACGTGTATCTAAAGCATTTAGGAGAGCCCTAGGTGGCTCAGTCAGCTGAGTGTCCGACTCTTGATTTCCAGTCGGGGTACAATCTCATGGTCCGTGCGATTGAGCCCCGCGGCACAGAGCCTCCTTGGGATATTCTCTCTCTGTCTTTCTCCCCCCTTCTCTCTCTGCTTCTCCCCTGCTCTCTCCCTCTCAAATAAGTAAACTTAAAAAAACTAAAGCACTTAGAGTGTACCCTGGCACATGGTAAATGCTCAGTAAATAGTAATTATTTTATGAAACAATTCTGTAGTATAAATGTAGGATGGTAATTGTTGAAATGTGGTTATAGTTGTTTACTTTTTTTTAACGCAATCGTTTTAACACAATCGTCTCTTTCCCCATGCTGCATATTCTCTGGGATGTGGAGAGAATAAATGGCCACCTTTTTTTTCTTTTCTTTTCTTCTTAATTTTTAGGATCACTTAGGTATTAGGTCATGTCTTTTAGGACAGTGACAGGCTCTTTGACTGTTATGGCAAAAGCAGTAGGAGGTGAAGATTTATTCTTTCTGGTGGACTCCGCCTACCATTCCCTCCCTGGCTCCTACAAAGACAAGTTTCTAATTAAGAGGCCTCTAATTTACAGCAGTTCCTGGTGGCAATAAGGCGGTCCTTGCAAGCCTTTAGAGTTTCTCCTCCAGCTGTGGTTAGGAGGCTGTGCCGGCCAACCCCCCCTCCCCTCCCCCCACCCCCCGCCCCCGCCCCCAGACTTCCCTCATCCAACCTACTTTCAAGAGGCATAGTCATTTCATGGGCTCAGCTTCCCGAGCTGTTGACTTCAGGTCAAAAATAAATATTTAATTCCCTCTTCCAGAATTTTTCTATGGCATTTATACCAACAGAACTACACCCTTGCTATTAATTTGTGACATTTCTTGGAAACTCAATGATGCTAATAGGAACTGTCCGTGAATCCATGGGGGACTGCTGGGCCAAAAACCTTTCTCATTGTGGTGTTTGGTTTCCCTTCCGAAACTTCTTTTATTCTCTTCCTCAGCAGACACTATTATGAGTAAATCTCAGGACTGTGATGTGTTAGAGGGGGAGTTTTTCCAGCACAGCATACCATATTGGTCAGTATAGTAAAAGGAAATGTGTTTTTACCCTTTTTAGACATCGACAAATCAGAAAAACGCCTTGGTACAGTTTTTGGTGAAAAGAGTGTCAGATGCAAAAGTATAGTAATGTTCTTGAGACATTTGTTTTAAATTCAAGCTGCTCTCCAGTTCTCAATTCTTCTGTGTCTCCTGTTTCTCCCCCACCAAGATGATGATATTCCCCTGTGAAGACAATTTCACAGGTCAAAGAAAAGTTCTAAGTAATCCTGGACATCTGAGCGTAGGGACTGTGGTCAAGGAAGGTGAATGCAATGCCAGTGTGATTAGATTCATTTGATTAGTTCAATATCAAAATGGGTAAAAACAGAAGTTTGGATCAGAGTCCTGCTTAACTGGATTGACCGGTTACTTGAGTCAAAAATGTTGGAGTTGGTTTTCCCTGAAGAGGACAAGCACGGTAATGTGCATTTGCCTGTTCATTTGATATTCTTGGGTATTTTTAATTGCCCGATCACCTATCTTAATGTTCAAAGGTCCACTTAAATGACAGTAAAAATAACCCAAGTGGTTTCTGAAAGCTTGGGTTTCCACTGAAACAGAATGAGTCTGTGAGATGCGAGCGCTTTTGAATGTTGTTTTAGCATAGTATAACAACACCTGCTAGGGAATAAAATGCATTTGCTTTATCATACAAATTATGTTTGGTATAAAACCAGTTCTGTACGGATTGAGGCCGTTCGTGGCTGGTGTTAGGGTAGTAATGTGAGTAAAGCATCCTACTGAAGTTTGCTTTCCTGGGTACGGCTTACACGGGATTTTCCCATGTAGAGGTTCCTTTGCCTCTTCACCCCCGGTCGCCAAGTGAGTCTTACATAGCTTCTGCAAGGAAAACAGGTAGCAGTGCACACGGCTTGGTGAACGTTCCTAAATGGAATTTCTAAATTGCCATTGGCCTTGGAAATTGGGAAGCCACATTGTCTTTAGTTGTAATTTGTTCCCTAACCCCTTCCATCACTGGGTGAATTACATTCCTCTCTCCTCCCAGCAAGCATAATTCATTCCCAACTTTTTGCAGGTCAGAAGAAGCCAGGACAGAATCCCTTTAGTCCTGATCAATGGATGAACTACAGTGGATTGTTTTGTTTTGCTTTGTTTTTAATCAGTGGGAAAAAAAATAACGTGAGGCATCAGCTGGTAATGTAGGATGTATTTGTAATCACATGATGGAGATAACTGTATGTGAAGGTTCCTCAGCTGGTGGGAGGCAGTGGTAGCACCAGTAGCAATCTGTTTGGAGTTCATCTTGAACCAAGAAAAGGGATGTTTTGTGGGATTTTTTTGTTTTACTTACTTACTTACTTATTAATGTTTGCGGGGGTGGGCGGCCAGGATAAAGGACCGCTGTGATGGGAGATCAGAGATCATCACCAAACTGAAAGAATCCAAAGCATGATGGGACAATGTGTTACCTCTTGCCATAGCGTAGACTGCCACCTGGCTTCCACCTTGTGTAATAGCAGCAGCATTGAGTGTAAATTCAGGGCATGCCAGTGCAGTGAGGAATTGTGTGTGTGTTCTTAACTAATTTTATGGTTTGCAAATATATTGGCATGTAATTACAATAATGATGATTCATTGAGTCTGCGATAAGTGGAAAGCTTTATTCTTGAGGCTTCCCTCCCTCCCTCCCTCCTTCCTTCCTTTCTTCCTTCCTTCCTTTCTTCACGAAATATTCACTTAGGATCTTTTATGTGCCAAGACCCCTTATCAGTGTGGGAATGCACATGTGATGAAACAGACAGAAATCTCTGACTTCATGGGGTCAATCTTATGAAGCAGTTTTGAGGCCATGCTATAGCCATTCTCATAGACATACAGGAATAGTCTTTGGACTGTCGTTGAATCTTGCGCCTTGTGGAGGTTGATGCTAGCAGTATCCATGTATATAGCAATATATAACGGGACACTGTATTGTGCATACTGAAATAGTGATCCAGCCCTGCCTCAGCCCTTTGAGGGAGGGGCTGTTACTGTCCCTTTTTTACAGAAGAGGAAACCAAGACCGAGATTTGCTCAAGATCACACAGCTCAGGGCTCTCGTACTTAGTGACAGAGCTGGGGATCCAAGCACTGCTGGTCTCATTCCAGAACCAAATTTTTAAAATCTAATATTACATTGCCGCTTGAATTTGATATTATTTTTAAAATGAGTTTAGAGGACTTTAAGTAAAGGAAGGGCCGGATTGTGAGGCAGTTTTTAGATAACACTCGAGCTAGGCAATAGCATATTCATAGAAGAATATCCTTTAGAATGGTTTTGATTCTATTATTTATGGTCCTTAAAGCTTTTTAATGTACTATTCATTGAAATGGTGATCCAGTTCCACTTGCTAGATATTGGAAATTGGCTTATTCATTGTCTCATTCGATTTTCTTTGTTGGCCAAATTTGTAGCTCATTTCTGATTTGTATGGAAAGAATGGTGGGATTAATTGACTTTCTCCCATTAATTAAAATAGTCGCCTGAGTGTAGTGCCCGAGAATTCCAAAATTGGAACTTTTAAGGGCTGATCACACGGGTGGTTTCTTTTCTGGGCTTTTCTGCCATTGTTCTCTGTATCCTTCGCCGAGATACGGAGCCTGGTGCCTTTTGGACGCTGATCATTCCTTTTCAGCTTGTAAATGTTTTTGCTTTGGGGTGGCATACATAGAAAATTAAATTCTTGGGAAATCACAACCAAAGGGAGCATTTTATTTCCTACTCTCTGGTAGAAGCACTACATTTTTTTTAATGCCCTTGCTTTGGCATACATACGTACATATATTCCTTACAAGAAAATTTTGAAAGAACTTGGAAAATTTCAAATGTTTATGGGAACTGCGTTTCTTCAGTATGGACAAAAGGTTCGATTTTGAACATTTTTCTCCAAGTTGTTTTGTCAAGAGACAATTGCGTTATTTCCATGGAAAGCAAAAATGTATTATATAATCAATGCCTTAAGTAAACAGAGTAGAGTTAATATCGATTCTGTATCATTATATATATTTTTAATTAACTAAAGAGCCCAGGGGAGGAAAGCTCATTTTCTTAAATGTCTTGATAAAGGAAATGACTAAAGTTAGGGTTTTTTTGTTTTTTTCCTTATGCATGTAGAGTATAGCTTTCCAGCAATAACTTTAAAATAAGGATTCTGAAAAGGTAATGGTAAAGATCTCCCTTGTCAAAGAGGTTGTTATAAATGTAAGAAATTTGAGACTCTACTGTGTTTATTGCAGATGAGACTCTCTTGGATATGTACAAAACGTGACATAATCTTAGCTTTTCATTTAGGCTGTCTTTGACGCACATAGAGGTTAATGGACTAAGATATTGAAATATTTAAGAAATGGCAGATGACAGAATTTTTCATGAGATCACAGTATCTGTATCACATTTCCTCCTGTCACCCACTATGGAAATACTATATATTATGAAAAGCCAATTAGGTTGAATGGAAAACATCCATAGGACTGACAGAATTGTCATACAATTCTATATTATTAAGACCCAAGAGCAGTTCCGAGTTTATTCGCGATGGACGTTTTTAGAAAACTTGCCAAGGGAATGTTGAGCCAGTTACATCAGAATTTGTCTTCCTGGTGCCAAACACAGGAAGGACATTTCACGTGCTGACCTCAACCTTGATGTCCTCATATCTTCAGCAATTTGGGTCCTGGAAGACACGACCCACACATCTTTGGTGTGTGACCGCCTTGAATCCTACATGGCTTTCAGTAACTCCCCGGAAGTTGCTAGTGAAAGACACACCTTGTCTCAGACAGTGAAGAGAAATACTAATAAAAGGCATTAACACGTAAGCTTTGTTGGATGATGACGAGGAGTGGTGATGAAGTACTATACCACAGCATTGCCACAGAGTTCTTCTGGTGACCATCTTGATTCACGCACGCGTAACATCTTGACTTTGTTTTGCAGAAGGCTGAAGAGATTGCCGAGGGAGGCGAGTCTGCCCTGGGACCAGACGGAGAGGTGAGGCGTTTTGCACCCATTTCTGCTGTGTTCCGCTCCATGAGTTCCCGCCATGCCCTACAGCACCATTTTCTGTGAATACCAACTTTATTTTTACTCAGCTATTCATTTCTAAGTAAAAATAGTAGTGCATTAGCATAGTTGAAAATTAGAATAGCATAAAAGGGATATACTGGAAAGTACTCTTCCATCTCAGACTAAGTTTCTTGTGTACCTTCTGGAATCTTCTGTGTACCTACATGTTTATGAGTGCATAGAATGTGTGTAAAAACCTTAAGTGATTGTATACTTGCATTTTCCCAGTAAAGGATACAGAAACATAAAATATGACCCAGTTTCCCTAATGTATTACCAATTTGAAATTATGAAACTCCATAAACAATTACATATTTGGCTAGCTTATTTTTTGACATTTTGTGTGGGCTTGTGATAGGGCTTCTCTGTGTAGAGTTATGAGCACATTCCTAAATGTTATTTCCTAGGATTTTGAAAATTCTCCAATTCTCCTGAATCATGAGGACACAATTACTTACTTTTTGGACTTTTTTTTCCTCCCCAAAACTCAAAGTTCTCTGCCAGTGATTCATATGAGAAGGCATACATACCCCACCTGGCCTAGAGCAGGATGGGAAGGGGTTTGTTTCAAACTGTCTTCTCCTCTCATGAATTCTGATAAACCTGCTTGGGGGACCCTTCTAGAATCACTCTTCATAGGAGGCCTACTCTGAACATGAACAGCCTGGGTCCAGAAAAAAAAGGCTGAAACCACTATTCTGCGCAGATACATCTTGAAGAACAAATGTGGCTTAACCACTGTAATCTATCACAGGGAAAGAGGAGATCAGGAGAAGAGTCTAACGTGTAAGGCCCTCTCAGCGGGCCTTTCTAGGGGATGAATACCATATACTAGAAACCACTCTGACTTGTCAAGAGCCCCCAGCCTTACCTGAGCATACCTCACGCAGCTCTGTAATGGACAAGCACACAGGGAGACATTTAACGTTAGCAGGACAGTGCTCTTACCTCTTATCCTGTCTGGGAAAATTAGCCCCTGATCTTGGGCTTGTGACATGCACCTTTTTTTTTTCCTTTAATTTCAACATGTGCATTCAGTTTGCTAAAGTTGGCAAAGTGGACATCTTGCTCAGTTTGTTTTGAAGTAATGTTCTTCTACTCTGCTGTGTTCATTCAGTGCTCTTTGCCAAAGATCTAATTCCACCTCCAGTGATTCCCGATTTTCTTTGAGGCATGACATAAGCTATGAAACAAGCTCTGTTATAATAGTTCGAGGTAACGGAAGATGACTTTTGCAAGGGAGGTGAGAGTGACTGGTAGGTCTTGATTGCGTGGGTGTGTAGATGACCTTTCACTTTAATGAGGAAGAAAGGTCGTGCATGCAAAGTAATGTGTTCGCATGCACTGCTTTAGCACACATAAAAGAAAAACAAAAAGGCACTTTGGAGTAAGCCTTTGCTTTTTTTAAAAGCTAATTTTTGTAGATAATTGCTAAAATATTGTTTTGTATTCTTACAGTGTTTTGTTGAAGAAGGGAGAAAGAACTTTTTTTTCTGGTCATTTAAAACCATTTTTTTAATGGTTTTTTATTTTTGAGAGACAGAGTGCAAGTGGGGGAGAGGCAGAGAGAGAGAGGGAGACACAGAATCCAAAGCAGGCTTCAGGATCTGAGCTGTCAGCACTGAGCCCGACGCAGGGCTCGAACCCATGAACTGTGAGATCACGACCTGAGCTGAAGCCGGACACTCAATGGACTGAGCCACTCAGGCGCCCCTCTGGTCATTTACTATAAGATATGGAAGATAAGCTACCGTATGCTGTCTTTCCTTCCATTTTTGTTTGACTCCAGTTAAGAACAACTTAGGAAAAATCCTTTGGAAATGATAAATTGTCTAAATGTTGAATTTTATTACCTTTAAGGAGATAGAAAACTGGAGCGCTCCTCACAAATCAAGCATGTCCAAAGCCACACGTCTGACCTGGGGGTCTCCTCCTAGAGGTGATGTCACCGTGTAATCAGTTGCCCACATTTGCATAGGATTACTCCATTTTTATGCCTTTTAAAACAATTTAAAAAAAAATTAAAACTTAAAAAAATAAAATAAAATAAAAAAATAAAACAATTTGTTCTCTGAAGTAGGTTAAATGCGGCCTCTGCAATTTCATTTATTCTCCTAATTTTCTGAGCAAGCCATTTTTCACTGGGAGTCTAATAATGAACTTCGGTCTTGGCCCATTCGCCAGGTTTCAGACGGGCAGAGCTTTTGGCTTTACAGTCACCACCCCCCAGGTTACCCGTGGCTGCCGGGGAGATGCCAGGCCGTTGGGTTCCGCAGAAGCCCGGACTGGCCCCTGTCTCTGTCCTGTTCTCTCAGAAACCCTGACTCTGCAATAGCTGTTCTCTGGGGAAGTGCTATTTGGGGGTTGAGGGTTCCGAGTTGCAAATGGCAAAGATCAACCCTGCCAGATTTAGGTCAAAAAGGAGTATATTAATGGACCGTTGGGCCCGATCTCCCAGAACGTGCCTCAAGGCTGCAGCCGGAAGCTCGAAGCTCAACAGCAAGGCCTGGGGTTGCCGCTGGGAGTCAGCAGGAGCTGGTAGGGGCCAGTCACTGTGCTCTGCCCTCCCTCCAGCACGCCTGTTCTCCCGCCTCCCCAGCCCTCCGGGTCCCTATACAGAGCCTTGGCGAGTGCGTCCGGTGGATGGAGCCGAGGTCCTGTGCTGGTAGAGAGGCGCTGCAAGAGAGGCTGGTGTTTCCAGTTTCTTCAGTAGGAGGTGGTCTTCCGCTTCCTGCCAGGATTCCGTAGGTGGTGAACTTTTCATTCACAGAACAAGGGTTCAGACGCTGGGCATCCGGAAGGCTGAGACAGGCCCAGCGCAGAACTGGGAGGCTGTGTTGACACCAAGCGGTGATGTGTACCTTTTTTCTCCTTTCTAGCCCATAGATGAAAGCAGTCAGATGAGCGACCTCCCTGTCAAAGTGACTCACACAGAAACTGGCAAGGTCCTGTTTGGACCAGAAGCGCCCAAAGCAAGTCAGCTGGACGCCTGGTTGGAGATGAATCCTGGGTATGGCCTAAAAGCAGAAATCCTGGGGTGGGGGGCTCCTGGGAGGCTCAGTCGGTCAAGCGTCCAACTTCAGCTCAAGTCGTGATCTCACAGTTCAGGAGTTTGAGCCCTGCATCAAGCTCTCTGCTCTCAGCTCAGAGCCTGCCCCTCCCCCACCCTCTCAAAATAAATTCAAGCAAGCAAACAAACAAAAAAGCCAAAAAACAATAAGGCAGAAATACTGGCATCCTTTGGCTTCTTGGATTTTTGTGGTCCTTGTAAAACCTTGGGACTAAAACAGCATGCCCTTTGCTGATCTGGTTACAGTCATTTGACCTGCATTTGACATTTGTACATGGAACATGCTAGTTAGGTCATGGGTGTACATATTGTCTTAGAGTTTAAAAAACTCAGCCCCCTCTCATTCCCACTCCTTTTCCCATAGTTACGAAGTCGCCCCTCGATCCGACAGTGAAGAGAGTGATTCTGATTACGAGGAGGAGGTACGTAGGCACCTGTGTTTGGAGCGTATGGGGTTCAAAGTTGATGGAGGAGGCACCCATGTCTGTCACTTCTTCCTCCAGTGTTAGCGTTTGGGGGACGCCTGGAGGTGAAGGATGAGCCAAAGCCATGATGGCACGTGTCTAGTGGTACAGTGACCTCTCGGAGACTCCTGGCCAATGGGGAAACCTGGTGAATTCTAAATTTATTTGAATCCAAGAAAAGAGAAGCTAGCATTATGTTGGAGGTGGTGGAGCGGTCTTTTGGGGGAGAACTGGAGATGGATTACTTTGGGAAGGCAGTGCCTTGCCTTAACCTGGGTCATGCTGAGGCTCAGGCCCTAGAAGTTTCTGCAGTCCTGGAGGCCTTCAAGTGTATTTGCAGTCGAACACCTGGAAACTTAGATGAAAGGGCAACATGATCAAATGAGGTTATTGATCCTCTTGGCTTCTCCTTAAACGTGATTCTCGTTTGAATTCCTTGGATGTACCCGTGACCCAAGGAGAAGCACGTTTCCCTTTCTCCTCAGTCTCTTGTAGATATCTGGAACCTGAAGTGGTAATCTTGAACACTTTCAACGGAACTTAAAAAAATAATAGTAAAGGGTTTTTTTTAGATCAACTGAAAAATGCTTAATAATTAAAATAGGATTCAAAGAAGACATTTATCACCTTCTTAAGAGCATTGTTAGTGAGAAGCAGAAACATTAATTCTGTTTGCCAGTGTTGAAGAATCCTGGTTCAGAGGGCGCCATGGCGGAGACGCCGCAGATCCGGTCGTATAGCTCGCCAGAGTTTTAAGACAGTTGTTATTGTCTTCTCTTTGTGGTCCCCCCACTTTTTCCCCCAAATTAATCTACCACGAACACTTGTTAACTTTTACAAAGAGGGAAAATAATAAAAGTTATGTTAAAAAAAAAAAAAAAGGGCCCTATTAAAAAGCTTTGGGTTAAACAGCTTTGGGTTGCATGCTACTTTATATTTTATAGGCCACTTCTGCTCCAAGGTCTTTAAAGCTTACAAAATCCATTTTAGAAATGTTTCTTGTTTACTTGGATGAGTATGGCCATAAGTGACCCACTGGAAGAATCTTGTCATTGAGGAAGAGAGCCGGGGAGGGACAGAGATGAGATAAAGTGGGTTATCAGCTATCAGATGTCAGCCCAAGACTGACGCCTGCCAACAGCTCTAGGCAGCTGGGAATAGAGTGAACTCTGACCCAGGGGTCTCGGAACCCCGACTCCTCATCTTGGGTCTCCCACTCATGGTGAGTCACGGCCCCCTCTCAGAACTTCACCCCTCGCCTGGAAAACGAAGGAGCTGTACCGACTCCTTGCCAAATCCCCGGCATCCCAATGATCTGTTAGCCTAGGTTTGACTGTCAGCGTTAATATCACGCCAATGCATATGTTTTCATTCAGGAGTTATGGGAAAGCATTATTCTCCTGAAACCTGCTTTTAAAGAAATTCTACCCGACTATCTGGAAGGGCTGAGCCTTCAACACCAGTGGTTGGTGGTGGATATAATGGCTATGTAGCAAAGCTTTCAAACAGATCAGCAGAACGTAGTATACAGTTGAAGAGAGGTCATAAGTCCTTTGCCAAGTTATTGACAGTTTTAATCTAAATATTCAGAAATATGTGATGTGACGTCACAGAAGGCAGTGTGTTCACAAGCTCCAGCCCCTCTACCTTGAATGCATCGGGGACGATGTCCAAGGCCCACTGGCATTATCAGAGAGCATTTTTATGAGAAGGATAATAGTAAGCTTCTAAAGTCTGGCTTTGGAGAGAAGGCTCTAGAATGTTTCTAAGTGAGAGCAGATCTGGTCTGTAGGACTCTGATAACCAAACAATGATAAATACTCAACCTGCCATGACTTTTACATATTAATTCCTGGGAGCGAGAGTCCTAAGGAATCCTCAGAGGGTTTCTTTTATTCTCTTATTCAATGATTTAAACAGAAATGGAATGGCGTATTGCCTGGTTCAGGTAAGTGTTAAATTTACTTCCTCCCTTAATTGCGTTTCCTCTGTGAAGTTGAGTACCACCCAGTCGCTTTTCAGAAAATGCCCATTGTCTAGGTTCCCTCGCTAAAGTGGAATCTTTCCCGTATCTCTATACCCTCCCCAGGATGAAGAAGAGGAGTCCAGTCGGCAGGACACGGAAGAGAAAATACTTCTGGATCCAAACAGTGAAGAGGTTTCTGAGAAGGATGCTAAACAGATCATTGAGTGTGTATCGCTCAGTTTTCTCCCTTGTCAGTGTGTTTCAGAAAGATTGTGCTTTACGGATTTTCTTGTAGAAAATTTTGTCTAAGGAAGGAGGCCAACCGACCTCACGCCCACATCCCATGTGAAACAAATGTGGTGATAGAGTTTACCCCCAAGCTTCGGGGGTTCATCCCCTTCCTTCCTCCCGAATCCCCATCTCCAGCTCAGCCTCACTCCTGGACTCTCTCCCACCTGGGCCCTTGGCCCCAGGACTGAATTGATCAGACCTGTCCCGGTCGTTCTGGCTGCTCAGCTCTCCTTCCCACCCCTCTCAATGGCATCAACCCTCACCCTGAACCCCCCCCACCCCATGAGAAATGGAATTCCCTCCTGGTTCCCATTAACCTGCCTCCTGCCTGGTTCTCCACAGCACTCCAGGACCCCTCAGCGCCCCCTTCTCCCTGTGTTTGAGCGCTGGCTCCATTCTTCACCCAGGCCATCCTCTATGTCAGCACTTTGCTTGTGCAGCTCTAATAATTAGTAATTAAGAGAAAACTTGGGGCAAATGATAGGCAAACTACAACATTTTTAGAGTGATGAGGTTTCGGGACACCTGGGTGGCTCAGTCAGCTGAGCATCTGACTCTTGGTTTCGGCTCAGGTGGTGATCTCATGGCTTCATGGGTTTGAGCCCCGCATCAGGCTCTGTGCTGACAGCCTGCTTGGGATTCTCTCTCTCCCTTTCTCTCTGCCCCTCCCCCACTTGCGCTGTCTCTGTCTCCCTCAAAATAAATAAATAGATTTTATTTAAAAAACAAATAATATAAAGGGATGAGGTTTAAAAGAAACACACAGAAATAGGCAATAGCCCCTACATTAGGAAACTTTTGTTTTCTCAGTCTGCCATTCCTCCTTCACTAAAGGTTTAGAACCTCGCACCCCCATCCCTGCCCTTGATGGTTCCCACTGCCTGTGAAATAAAATACCGGCTGGTTAACAAGGCAGAGGAAGCAGAAGCTGGCCTGTCTCTCCTGTCGTTTTACGCACCTTGCTCCCCCTCTCAGCTGCTGCGCAAGCTGTAGACAGCGTTCTGTGGACAGGATTTATCTTTGCATCCCAAGAGCCTAGGAAAGCCTCATGGCAACACGTTCATGTGCCGGGCTACAGTTCAGGCTCGTATCGGTCATTTGAGGTCAAGTGGCCCCACACGTAGACCCGGAATCCACTACCTTTTATGTGGCCCAGAAAAATGAATTCACCTCTGTGAGCCTACAGATCCCCACACGTGTAAAATGGGGACGGATGCCACTCAGCCCACCTTACTCATTTTGTTAAGGTTACAGATAATGTCTTTGAACTGGAAGACAGGAAGTAGGTGATCAATACGCCATACTCACCGCAGCTATTTTAGGCTCCCCATTCAGGCACCAAATTGCCTGTGGGTGATTTCCTCACTTTCTGTGTCTCAGGACCGCGAAGCAAGACGTGGATGATGAATACAGTATGCAGTACAGCGCCAGAGGTTCCCAGTCATACTACACGGTGGCCCATGCCATCTCGGAGAGGGTGGAGAAGCAGTCCGCCCTCCTCATCAACGGGACTCTGAAGCATTATCAGGTAATGGGTGCAGTTTATGCCTTCCTGGCAGGCCACAGTCTTGTACCCAATTTTGGTTGGAGTGGGTCTTGCTCATGGGCATGTTGACTGCTCAAGAAGTTTGATGATGGGGAGCCATCTGGGGTCACGTGGCTTGTAACAGGATGCTTCTCTTCCATCGTGCCTCTCGGTTTCGTTTTAGAGCGCTTCCATCTTACCGCCTGACTAGGGCACACCCATTTTCTCTTCCATGATTTTCGGGTGAATTGCGTTTTAAGAAATAGGGGCTTTCACGTTTGGAGCGGTTTTATTGTGGATCTCTGCACAAAGGGAAACCCAGACGCGTTCTATGAGTGTAGGGAACATCTGGGCCCCCTCTTGAAGTAAATGAAGGATTTCTTCAAAACTTGCAG
The DNA here is from genome assembly GCA_017311185.1 of Proteles cristata cristata. Taxonomy (NCBI): domain Eukaryota; kingdom Metazoa; phylum Chordata; class Mammalia; order Carnivora; family Hyaenidae; genus Proteles; species Proteles cristata. The sequence goes on from JAESUZ010003821.1 coordinate 640,287, forward strand.
TGGTGGCTGGAGTTTACTGCCATGGACTCAGCCTTTAGGAGCCGCTGCCTACTACATTTACACTTTTTTTTAAGACACCATAAAATGGGGAGTTCCGACAAAAAATATACTGTAAACATAGGAGACGTTGCATTTGACCTGTGGGAATAAGGTCAGCTCCTGCCTTGTACCTCCTGCCACTTTGGTCTTTCCCAAAGTGTTTGTCCCAGGAGATGTACCTTAAAAAGAAAACAAAATTTTTTCTGTGGTCAACTAAATATGGGAAATACTATCAGCTGTAAGTAGGATTACCGTATAATTTAATATTGCAAATTTGGATGCTTAGGAGCACGTATAGGGGACCTTACCAGGCATAACCCAGGACTACGCTGAGCCAAGCAGACATATGGGCACCTTGGAAGTGATCCCTCCTGGTTATCCCTGCTATGCGGGAGTACATTCAAGACTCTGCAAAAATAAACGTGTAACCTGTGCTTGCACATGAGCATCCTGCAGTGAAATAACTTTAACTTCATATTCCCCAAATTTTTTCAACCACTAAACTTTATGTTGATGTATCCCCTATTAACATGCTGTAAAATTAGAGTCTTTGGAATATACTTTAGGAAGTATTTGCTTTAAGTTCTCAGACTTCTTGGACTTGACTCCCCTCAACTCTTAACACTCGGCCCTGTGGTTGCTGCCATTGTGTGGGCAGAAGGTCACAGTGCCCATCGCCACAGTCATGCCTCGATTTGAGTTAAGGTGCCTGCGGTCTGTACCCACTGCTGCTTTTGCACAATCAGTGCAAATATCAACGTGATGTAAAAGGTGAATAAATTCCTTAGTGATATTATGAGAATAGTTTTGACCTTGTGGATGTCCTGAAGACGTCCCCCGCAGGAGCCCCCGGAGCACACTTGGAGAACCAGTGTTCTGGCGGCAGTAAGGTCACGGTTTCTCCGAAGACCATGCTACTTTCACGAGGTTCCGAGTCGTTTCCATCGTTACTTGGCGTAGATGTCAACTCATGGTTTGTTCTAGTAAACTGTTGTCGGGCTGTACAGAGAAGATGCATACTTGGGAGTATTCATAAAGCAGCGTTAACGCCACACTGATTTCCTCCTGCCGTCCAACAACCTTTCTAATCACCCGGCATCACAGCCCTTTCACACCTGTCTCCCCGGTTTCCGGCTGTGAGTTTTATGCCCCTTCTCCTCTGCCGTAGCTTTCTGAGCATGCGCGTCAGGCCTCTTCCGGGTTTTCGCTCCGCCGAGTTCCGTCTCACAAGCCTGCGGCTCAGCATCCTCCTGGACCCCTGTGTCCCTGAGTTAGCTTTCTGTCACCTTGCTCCTTGGCACGTTTTCTGTATCCTTAAGAGCCCTGTGACCCCGGCGCTACACGGGGGTGGAGGGGAGGGGTCTGCTGGTGCTTCCGGGGAAAGCCGCACAAGTGTTCTTAGCTACCCGGGCCTTCCGGTTCCGGGGTTTCGAGAAATCCAACTCACTTGCTACAGTTTCCGTGACTTTCCAGTCTCCTCTGCGGCCCGCTTACGCTTCTGCTTTATCCGGGTTGAACACAGATGCCAAAGTCAGCCCCTTTGCCAGTTTTCAGTGGGGGGAAAAATCCGCTAAACCACTCTCTGGATGTTTCTGGCATTTAGTTGACTTCCCGAAAGGTCTGGTGGTCTCAGGGTCCTATTGCAGGCATGCAGCCCCCGCCCACCACTGTGGTGTCCAGTCGTTTCCCCCGCGTGCCCTCAGAGCCTGTTTCTCTCGTCTCTCGGTGTTGCTGTCGTTGTGCAAAATCCTGTAGGAGGAGTTTGGAGTCTTGCGTGCTACAAGGTCGCCCAAGTGGCCTGTGGAGGTATTTCTGCAGACCTTGGCAGTGCCCTCCCTCAGAAAAATCTCTGCTCAATACGATTGCTTATGGGTGCTGGTACAGTTTTAAATAAGATGATACTATTTATGTGTATGCCACGTACCTTCAGGCGCTTCTTGGCGTATTGAATGCCTGTTGTCTCTTCTTTGACTGGAAGCTTCTGAAGGGAGGCATGCATCCTACACACCCATGCGTCCATCTTCCCTATCTCCATGCATGGTCCTTTGCACAGAACAGTCATTTAATAAGTAATGAAAATCATTGAGTTACTCGCTTTGTTTTTACATAAAACAGAACGAACATTTCCCTAAGTACGACTTCATTAGCAAGCTAAATTGATTTTAGCAGATACGCGTATTCGTGCATTTGTATATTTATATACGTTTACTCTGAGTATTACGTAGCACATAACGTATGTAAATAGTTCTTTGTGTTACGTAACGTGTAAATGTATATCATGTAAATAAATATTAAGTGGCTCCTGCCATTTAAACCCAGCATGTGTGGGATGGTGGTGTTATTGGTATTGGTGGTTGGGGGAAGGAAGTGGGGCGGTTCTGTATTTTTACCCCACCTTTCTTGTGCTTAACACAGGAACCCCAAAGCCACATCTCTGGTGCAGAGCTTGTGTGCTTGAAAAATGTGTGGACATGTTTCCAGGCAGTCAGCTTCCAGGGCGGTGCCCTTGGGAAGCACCCACTTTGCAGAGTGGTGCCCGGGAGCTTTCTCTCCACCAGGAAATGTGCTCCTCTGGAGCCCAGCAGCGCGCCCCTGGCTCCCTGGTCACCCTGCTTCCTCCCGGAGGGGATCCCACCCCGGGGGAGTCTCTCCAGTTGCCAAGAAGGCTGTTCTTAATGATCTCTGATCTCTGTGCCAGCCCTGCCTTCTGGTTTGTTTGTCTCTAATCCTCACATTGGCTTTTTGTTCTTGGAGTGGTTGGAATGGATTTTAGTTTGGGTTTCCTTCATTTATAATCACTCTGGAATGTCATATACTGTGAAATGCTAAGTAGGGATGAGCAGGAAAGCTGCTTCAAATCCCACCAGTATGCTGCAGCCCGTCATTTCTAAATCTGATTAACACTTAGCACCTGCCAAGCAGCAGGGATGATTACAGGCTCATATTTTAAATTCTTTTTGTGTTGGTCCCTCCCCCACCCCCACTTGCCTACTGTGGGAAATCCAACTTATAGCACCGAGGAGTTAAGAAGTCACAGCCTCACTTGAGTTGTATTAGTATTAATTACCTGTGCAGATCTTGGATAATTGAAGCAATTACTCTTCATTTCAGCTCCAGGGCCTGGAATGGATGGTTTCCCTGTATAATAACAATTTGAACGGGATCTTAGCTGATGAAATGGGGCTAGGAAAGACCATACAGACCATTGCGCTCATCACTTATCTGATGGAGCACAAAAGACTCAATGGCCCCTATCTCATCATTGTCCCCCTTTCGTAAGTAAAGTCATTTATTTCGCACTATCTTTCTGTAGGTTGTAGATTGCCCTATTAGTTTTTCATGGGTTTTTTTTGCCCTAGTTTTTCATGTAAGGTAGAATTTTAGCATGTAGTGGGATTACCAAGAGCATCTAATCTGGATTTAGGTTTTCCCTGCCACCCCACCCCACCCCCTTGAATGGCTGTTTAAACACAGATGAAACGATTTTATCAGCCATTAGCACTGTGGTCTACGCAGCCTGCATGTGGCACAGTTAGTTCTTATTCATCATGACACCTTCAGTGGGTCACAAAGTGGAAAGGTTTTGACATGTTTTGTTTTTTTTTAAGATTTCTTCAATATCTTTCCCTTGTCCTATTTCCAAAAGGTTACATCAATCCAAAAAGTATGTCTTCTTAAACCTGCCTTTGCTGTGTCTTCTAAAGCAGAATCCAAATCACAATCGTCACGTGTGAATTTTGCATTAGAGTCCCTTTGGAACGTGCAGTTTAATTTCAGTGATCAGGATGACGGATCTTGCTGTTCTCCATAGTTCCCCGAGCCTGGCCCCCTGGGTGTCTCCTCAGAGGTCTTTGCCCGACTCTCCTGAGAGAAGGAATACCTGTCGGGAAGCGCCCTCCTCTGGGTGTGGGGTCTTTGGCTGTGGGTGTTACATTACAGTGTTAATCCCTGAGATCGTTGTTGTCATCGATCTCAGTGCTGGTACAGACTTGAGAAAAAAAAAAGATTCTGGTTTAGCCCTTGCAAATCCTGTCCAAATGAGGACTACTGGCAAAGCCTTCGGAATCTGCATTATCCGAATCCATAGTATTTAGACATCCTTTGTATTGTATCCACGTTTCAAGTACATGTTTTTCTCTTTATATTTTGCATGTTCTGACTCCTATGTTACGGTGATGTTTTCAGGGATTTAAAAAAAAAAAAAAGGCATTCACTAATTTTCCCCTGCTCTCTCTTGACAGATTTATTTAATATTTTCACGTGCTTTTTAAATTTCTTTTTCCTGACTCAACTTTTCTGTGCACTTACATGGCTGCTTCTAAAGGGTCCCCACATCAATCACTCTGGCAATGGCTGTTGTCAATATAGAAATTAAGGGTTTTTCTTCCCCCCTCGATGTTTATGCATTTAATTTTTTTTTCTGATGAGATTTCTTAGGAACTCACACACACACTGGTCATGCTTTGGGGTGTCTTATTCCCTGCTTATCTCTTTTCCCACACCTTTAAGAGAAATATGTAGTTGAGATGTTTTATATTCTCTAGCCCCTTTCAAGGTGAGGCCTGAGCATGAATAAGAACATCTTTTTAACCACTGATTTTTCATACAAATGTCTTTTTCTCTGAATGTTTTCTTTTTTGTTCCATAGGACACTATCTAACTGGACATATGAATTTGACAAATGGGCTCCTTCTGTGGTGAAAATTTCTTACAAGGTTTGGAATGCTGTATTTATATATAAATGTGGGGAAGCAAAAAATAGACCCTATTTTTTTCCCTCTGTTCCATATGCACATCTGTGAACTGTATTTGGTTGTAAAGTTTTGTCATGTACATCATGTACCAAACAGTGTGAGTTAATCATCCCAAGAAGATTACTGTAATAAACCATAATTACTTTCAGATAGTGAAATGCAGAAGAAAATTGTTAATTATCATATTGCGAGGTTTCTGATGAGAGTAATACAAATGACAAATATCGCACATTCTGCATGCTGCTATGCCCACGGTTCCCGCAAAGTTCGGCAATCACCCAGGCGCCCGGGCCGCCTGCTGTAGGGTCCCGTAGCAGTGATGCATTCCTGCGGGGCAGCAGGGTCTCCACTACCTCGAGGTTGCCATAATTTCCTTTTCTCTCTTTCCCCACCCCTGGTTTTCAGTGGGAAGGCCTCTCTGTAAGGGTCTGAAAAGTGTCCAGATGTGTGTGATTTCGCCAACCACTTTCTTCCTGGATAATGGATCTGTATATGATAATGCATATATGTGCAATTCTCAGTCACGTGTCTGGGCTCCATTAAGCCATGAATAGTGAGACAAAATGCTCACATTACTTCCTCGGGGAATGTGTGTGTGTGTATATATATATATACATATATATATAGATTTCTTTCCATTCAGGGCACCCCTGCCATGCGTCGCTCCCTTGTTCCCCAGCTGCGGAGTGGCAAATTCAACGTCCTCTTGACTACTTATGAGTACATTATCAAAGACAAGCACATTCTTGCAAAGGTATGTTTGAAAAAAAAAAATTCTTTTACCCTTAATTACGGACCATTGCACTGCAGTGTAAAGTATTCCCCAAATTATACTCGCTGGTATAATTTGATCGTTAGATGGCTTCTCTCTCTCTCCCCTGCCCTCTCCCTCTCTTTCTCTCTCTCTTGCTCGCTCCAAGAATCAGGTATATTTTGGTCATGGGTTTTAATTTTATGCATGCTTTTTTTTTTCTTTTCTGGCATATGTTGTTGATTCTGGTTCTCTTACCTAGCCTCTCATCGTTAATGAGTTTACATCTCTTAAAAAATTCACCTGGGCTCCCTCTGCAACTCTTTCTCTCTCCAGTGGCCCTGAACGTGCTTGTGGAGGAAATAATTGTTTTTGTTGCCCTGGGTTATTGTCAGCCGCATGACTTCATTCGTCTGGTGCCTCTGTCCTTCGAAAGATGAGTGGGCACCTCTCCATATGGTCTTCTCCATACGCACATTTATCCAGGATGCGGCTTTGGTGCTGTTCTGTGTTAGGTTTTCCCGGGAAAATTATGGGCTGTTGTTTGAATGACTCTGGGCTGTTTCCCTGACTATTTACTTGAAGCTGAGCGAGCCGCCTTTTCCACCTGCAGCCTTCGTGTCTCTTCATTTGTGTGTCCTCAGTTGTCCTGTAGCCATAAAATAGAGAACTGTTTCTCGCTTATAAAACCTTGCCTCTCCCGCCATGCAGTCGCGCAGAATGACGGAAATTCATTCATTCGTGGGAGCAACTATGAAAACTTCCTTTTGTTTTTCCCCTTTGGTAATTTCTTGTGCTCGCACGGTACTACCCAGGTGCTCTAATCTGAATAAGATATGACCAGACCAGGGGCGCCTGGGTGGCTTAGTCGGTTAAGCGTCCGACTTTCGCTTGGGTCATGATCTCACGGTTCGTGGGTTCGAGCCCCGCATCGGGCTCTGTGCCGACTGCCGGCTCAGAGCCTGGAGCCTGTTTCAGTCTGTGACTCCCTCTCTCTGACCCTCCTGCTCACGCTGTCTCTCTCTCTCTCTCTCTCTCTAGAAATAAATAAAAATATTAAAAAAAAAAAGATATGACCAGACCTGAACAGAATAGAATCCCTGTTTCTTGGATCCATTCTATCTCTGGGTTAAACCTTTGCTCGGGGAGCTGAGCGTTCCCTTCGTGGCATCACAGGAAACAACACACCGGAAGTGCGCTCCCAGGGGAGGCTTCATAATTGAGATGGCACTGGCAGTGCTGTGTGCCTGCTCCTCGAACTCAGAGAGGAACTCGGCAGTGTCAAAAATGACATGTTTTCAATATCACTACGGGAATGTGTTTGCACATCTGAGATCCTTTAAAAAAAAAAAAAAAACACCCTATCGCGGCTTGTGCATATGTATTTCAGAATTCATCAGAGATGCCTGGTAATGAGATGAATTGCTTTTATTTGCTACTGAGGCTATAGAAAGGGGTAGTGATATTTTGCCCAAGCAGAAGACCTGATTGGTAAATGAGTAAATTTAGCAAAATCAACGTTCCCTGATTCCTTGTTTATTAGGTCATAAGCGAAATTAGGAAAGTAGATTTAGAAGCCTCACTTGAATACATTTTTATCTGCTGGCCCCTTTTCATGCTCTTGGTAAGCTTGGGACAGTCATCCATAGAGCTTCATTCTTAAACACTTTTCTTAGAGATGGTGGAAGAAAAGCAAAAAACCCCAAACTCTGGTAGTTTCTTTTACCCAAACACCCCAGACTGACAGATGATTTTATTTCTCTTCCCCCGATTTTACCATCTCTTTTAATGAGGAAGGCAGGAACCATCTAGAATACTGTGCTAGTTTCCCCCCTCCTCTCTGGGAGCTTTGCAGCAGGATCCGGGGACATCTGAGCACCAGATGCTTTTCTTGGCCATTGCCACTGTTTTGTAGGGAATGAATAGGCTTAGTGGGACATTCCTCATTGTTCTCACTTAAAGAAACTGAGACCAATGACCTTGAAGAGGGCTGAAGGGTAAGTTATGAGAGAGGAAGGGGCCTGTGTGTAGACTTAAGAGGGAAGATTGTGTCATATGGCCATTCTTTATTTTTAAAGCAGTAGTCATGCTGGGAAAGAAGATTGTGTTTAATTCCCAAGTTCCGGCAAAAATAGAGGGATGGTATTTTAGCATTGTCTTCAGTGCTAGTGAGCATGCGCTTTCATTTTAGATATCTCAAAACAGTGATCCTAGATCTGGCAGGTAAGGGATATATCTGAACCAAGGGACTCCAGGTTGCCAGATCTTCTTATTTTTTTTAAGAGAAGCTGGATGTCCAGATTTTTATGTGAAATATTCCAACTTTTAAATGTTAGCAACTCATTCAAATTAAAAAGAAAAAAAAAACACTGTGCTGAGCCAAGCTCCAAAGGTTCTAGTCAGCCAATATAATAATAGAAAAGAAGGCATGAAGCCAGAATAGCTCAGCTATAAGTACCTGCTGATGCCATCTTGGAAAACCAGTCATTAATCTTTGCTTCAAGTGGAGAGCTCTGTTCTGTAACTTTCTCTGAGCAGAGGCAGCATGAACACTGAATCTGGAATAGCATTAATAGGAGGAAGAAGGTTGGGTGGTGAGACACAGGAGCTAGTCCCGGCTCAACCACTTCGTTCGGGGCTCAAGTTTTCTTCTTTGGGAAGAGCAGTTTGGCATCATATGGCCCCTATGCAGCACTGCGGCTTTGACATTCCATTATCACATGATGTCTTATATGATCCATCAGGTATGGGAAATAGACTACTGAGATTCTTTTATCCGAGGGGGAATCACACCACAGTGTGCACAAAGTATGAATTCTTTGGTTTTCCACACCACTGCCTGCGTGTTACAAGTAGTTGTATTTTCCCTTGCTCACCACATGTTGGTCCTTCCTCGTGTGTTACAGATTCGGTGGAAATACATGATAGTGGATGAAGGCCACCGAATGAAGAATCATCACTGCAAGCTGACTCAGGTCTTGAACACTCACTATGTGGCCCCCAGAAGGATCCTGTTGACCGGGACCCCGCTGCAGAATAAGCTCCCGGAACTCTGGGCCCTCCTTAACTTCCTCCTCCCCACAATTTTTAAGAGCTGCAGCACATTTGAACAGTGGTTTAATGCTCCGTTTGCCATGACTGGAGAAAGGGTACTGGTCTAACTTTTGTATTTTCCACGGTATGGCAATGAAATGAACGTAAGGAACCCAAAGCCGAGAATGTTAGAGCCACAGAAAGCCCATAGGGTGGTTTACAGTGTCGCTCACTTTACAAAGCTCATCACTGGGTGCATATGTTCTCTTTCCAGGGTTATTTTCTGTCCTAAGAAAATGGTCTAGGATCCCAGAATCTAGGATCCTTGGTCTTTTGACAACGTGTTAAGTAGGCCATCAGAAAATGTTCCTGACTGTTGGAATGCTTACCTATATGGGCCATAGGGCAGATGAACGAGAGATATTTGTTGAATCAGTTTAACCAGATCAGCTGAACCAAGTGAACACAAAACTTAAAACAGATATTTCCTTGTTGCAAACTTGGGCTTCTCTTTAAACTGTCCTCATGAAGAGTTTGTGTGTAAAACTAAACTACTCCACACTAATTTTCTGTACACTTTTGTTTTGTTTTGTTTTGTTTTTGGCTTTTGTGTGAGCCTCAGTTTTGTGTCTACATAAATATGCCTCAAATCCCGGAGTAGCCATTTTCACATTTCTTATTATCATTCCTTCCACCATCAATTTTTCTCTCGGAGCTCATTTCTGAAAGGAAGTCACGGGCCATTGCAAGAAAAGAAATGGGTACCTGTCCTTTTGATTAGTGGTTTCTTAACTGTGGGATTGAAGAGCCACTTAGAAAGCTTTCGGGACATTTATGTTGGAACTGTTCAGCCCTTTAATTTTGAACTACATTATAGGGATCTTTGCCCTTTGTCAAAAATTCATTGGCTTGCCCATTTGTAGAAAGTAACACCAATCAAGTCTGCCCCCTAGAGGTTGATAGAGAAAGGTTACACAGAAGTTCTGTACAGGGTGATGTATACAGAGGATTGAACAAGATCGGGGCAGAGGAGAGGAGGAGTGAGGTAGACAGGCTTGGAAACCCACCAACACGAAGTAGATCTGCTCTATTTTTCTTTCTTTTCACGTTCAGGCCATGTGGCCTGGGTGTGTTTCTGCATCTGAGACAATCCAAGTTAAGAGCCTAACTTAAATGCTTCAGCTTTTTTTCTTTTAATTTTTTTTTTAATGTTTTATTTATTTCTAAGAGAGAGAGAGAGAGAGAGAGACAGCGCGAGCAGGGGAGGGTCAGAGAGAGAGGGAGACACAGACTCTGAAACGGGCTCCAGGCTCTGAGCTGTCAGCACCGAGCCCGACGTGGGGCTCGAACTCACGAACCGCGAGATCATGACCTAAGCGAAAGTCGGACACTTAACTGACTAAGCCACCCAGGCGCCCCTTAATGCTTCGGCTTTGACTGAGAACACATGAACTCTTGACCCTTCCCTTGGGTTCAGTCTCGGCCTTCAGTAAGGCTTTGTTGCTGTCCTATCCAAAATATTGTCAGCTGGGAGGCTGGTGGCTCTGGCCCCTTTTCCATGGAACTGCAGGTTAAGACAAAGACACCCAATTAGAGGCCATTTTATTACCACCTGGCATGTGGGAAGAGAATTCAGAGGTGTGGTAAGAGGTAATGAATGACCTGGCCTTCATGCACATACAGTTTCAATCATGTATTGCAACAAATAATAAAGGTAGCCCTAAAGGTCATTAAAAAAGAAAAAGGTGTTCCAACTCATCTGAGGTTCTCTTGTAGGTGGACTTGAATGAAGAAGAAACTATATTGATCATCCGACGTCTGCATAAGGTGTTGAGACCATTTTTATTGAGGAGGCTGAAGAAAGAAGTTGAATCCCAGCTGCCAGAAAAAGTATGTTACACAATCAAAAATGGTGACTTTTCCCTACACTTTCAGTTGTGTTTCTGAAACAGCAGGCTTGTGGTAGTCTCACACGTGGTAGCGCGGAAATAATGGGATGCACTTTTTTGTTTGATAGAAGTAGAGGTTTTAGGGTAGGGAGAGAAGGGAAATTTCATTGTCTTCAGCCTGGATTCCTAAGGTTCTGGGGCAGATTTCATAAAATTACCAAATTCATGGAGCCTCATCACATCTTCGCTTTAACTTACGTTAGCTTAACATTGTATTTGTTTAACATTATGTTGTAACATTAGGGGTTTTTTACTTTCTTTTTTTTTAGAGTTATTATTCTCGTTGAGTTTACTCTTTTTTTTTAAGTAATTTTTTTAACGTTTATTCGTTTTTAAGAGACAGAGCATGAGTGGGGGAGGGGCAGAGAGAGAGAGAAGGAGACACAGAATTTGAAGCAGGCTCCAGGCTGTCAGCACAGAGTCCGATGCGGGGCTCGAACCCATGAACCGTGAGACCATGACCTGAGCTGAATTCGGACGCTTAACCAACTGAGCCACCCATGCGCCTCTCTGTTGAGTTTACTCTTGCAGGAACCACAAAATTGATCCACTGGTGAGGCAAACAAGGATATGAGTTTGGGACTTGAATCATCAGCAAAAGGCCTAGTAGACATTTGCCAGGTTTCCTAGAAATTTATTGAATGCTTATGATGTCACTGTGCTGATAGTAAGTGAAACACAAGAGTTCCTGCAAATTATAGACACATCATCTCATTATTCTTGGACATGGTCTTTGTCCTGCACCATAAAAAGTAACTTTCTGTGACTGTTTTAAGCAGGTATTACTCAGGACTTCTCAGTGCCATAGTATGTTTGTTGAGCCCTTCGCTGCACAGTTTTTGGTTTGACTTGGGTATTAATTTAATATGTTTCTGATCCTGTTTTGGAACCATACACTTCTGAGTTCTAAATCATGTTGTCTTAAGGATAGATTGTTTGGCATTGTATACAACTTGTTGTACGAGATATTTGGATTTGAGTTTTCTCTGTAGACGAGCCAGTTTGGAAATATGTATTTTGCATCATTGTGTTTTCCTGTGTAATGACTCTATTCTTTTGGACACATTGGTTCATCCTGTGCATCTTTTAAGTGGGAGATGCCAAGGTAGTGTGCAAAGTTGATCTTTTTATTAAGACACAATTTTGTTCCCAATTCCCCTACTAATTAGCAGTCAGGAAAAAAATTAAAAATAAATACAATCCTTATATAATTCTTATCCTAGCAGAAGACTGAATATTTAAGTATTTTATTTTGCTCGTGAATGCATGGTGGGGATTGAATATGCTTGGTATTTCACTGACTTCCTGTGGTCTTGGTGTCTTCGGGTAACCCCCTTACTGGACTGACTTACTGACTAAACTAGGGCCTGGGTCCATTGGTCAGTGGCCCCCTCAAATCACTTCCCACTTTACTGTTATGGAGATCCTGCAAGGTACAGTAAGTGGATGTTAATGATTTTAATGTGTCCTATACTTCTTCTGTTTCTTTAGAGGAAGTATAAAATAAAAGATAACTAACTGAAGTCCTTCATTTATTCATTGCATAATACTTCCTAATCTTATTTACTTACTTCCAGGACTGGCTACTATAGACAGATTTTTAAAAACACATCACAAGGGGCACCTGGGTGGCTCAGTCAAGCATCCAACTTCAGCTCAGGTCATGATCTCACCATTTGTGGGTTTGAGCCTCACATTGGGCTCTACACTGCTATTGGGATTCTCTGTTTTCCTCTCTCTCTAACCTTCCTCCTCTCACTCTCCTTCTCAAAATAAATAAACCTTAAAAAATCTTTAAAAAGAACACATCACAAGTTGGAAGTATGCTCTGTTTTAAGAAAATCGTTATATAAGGTACCTGGGTGGCTCAGTCACTTAAGAATCTGACTCTTGATTTCACCTTAGGTCATGATCCCACGGTTGTGGGATCCAGCCCTGTGTCGGGCTCCACATTGAGCGTGGAGCCTGCTTCATGGTCTCTTTCTCTCTCTCCCTCTGCCCTTCTCCCCCACTTGTGCATTCTCTCTCTCTCCCTCTCTCCCTCCTTCTCAAAATAAATAAATAAACATTAAAAAAAGAAAGTCCACTATATAAAAATCCCAATTTGCCCAGCGTAAGGGTTATGGGGTGATCAGTTTATAACACAGAGGAATTCTTTGCTTTACTAAAGTACATATTTCACTGTTCCTTTCACAAGAGAGCTTCCTCAGGATTGATAAACTTAAAAAAATTAGGGTTAGATTTTCAAGGTCATGTCTTCTGCATAAAATACACTTTATATTCTTTAATACCCAGAGTATTATTCAAGGCATGTTAAATGCCCTGTATGTGCCATATTATCGCTGGATAAACTGCCTTTTACGGAGGCAGCTCTGTGGGGTAGAAATGGTGGGCTCTGCCTGCCAGAGTGGACATTGGACCCCACTGCCTGTCTCTTACTGTGTGGCGTTGGTCCATTAGTCAGTGTTCTCATCAGTGAACCAGAAAATACATAATACCTGCCTTCCTAGGGTCACTGAGAAGCTTAATGGAGGCGGCAGTCCTGCGTCTCAGCCTGGCACAGGGCACACCCACACCCGGGGCCAGTCCCCGCTGCCACGCTCCTCACTGTCTTCACCGGTTCTTCTGTCTGCTGCTGGCTCGTAGTTCTCCTTTCCGCTCCCCTCAACTTCTCTCCCACCCTTGCTCCTTGCGCTTTTTGTGGTCCTTCCCCATCTCTTCCCCTAAAGTTTCCCGGTGAGCAGGGGAGCTGATCGCGCCGCATGTGCACGTAGCTGTTGATGTGGTTTGGCCTGTACCCTCTCTACGTTGTCCTGTTGGGTTTTCTTACCTGAGAAAAATTGGCCATTGAAGTGTCATCCTTGAGGGCTAAGGACCTTCCTTCTGCCACCATCTGCTTACAGATGGTGTAGTAACACATATACTTATGTGTATGTGTGTATTACATGTGTGTTATATGTCACACATGCATATTGCATGCATGTGTGTATTACACATACACATTACAGGTGTAATATAGCATGCACCAACATATAGATGGTGTCATATACATATACATGTGTGTTGTTACATACATGTGTGTATTACATATGTGTGTATTTATTACATGCGTGTGTGTATATGTTGTACACATTGCAGGTGTACTATATCATATACCAACATATAGATGGCATCATATGCATATACACTTGTGTATATTACATACGAAAGTGTATATATTACATACACATATTATAGGTATAATGTATCATGTGCCAACATATAGATGGTATAATATACATATACATGTATGTGTATATTATATATGTGTCTATATGTATTACGTATACAAATTATAAGTGTAGTATAGCATACACCAACATATAGATGGTGTGATATACATTGATTACATACATATGTATGTATATTACATACCCACATGCGTACATATGTTATGTATACATGCATGTATCTATTACATACAAGTGTGTTATGTGCACATATTATAGGTATGATATATCATGCACCAACATATAGATGATATAATATACGTAAACATAGATGTATATATGTTACATATACTTATATATTACATATACATGTTACAGATATAATATAAACATACAGATGATAAAATATACATGCATAAGTATATATTACATGTACATACTACAGGTGTGATAAATCATACACCACAGACAACGTGTGTGTCTTTCTCAACCTGTGCCAAGAACTGGATAGGAATTATGGCTGACGGTGAGAAAAGGCTAAATACTCCTTAGGAGTAATTCTCAAATGCTCTCATGAAAAGCACCCAGTTAGGGAAGTGCTTTTTCATTTTTTTTCTAATTTTACATATGAGGAGATCCACTCTCTCGGGTATACAGCTCTACGGGCTTTTGACAAATGCGTAGTCCTATTAACTGTACCCCAGTCAGAATACAGAACGTTTCTACTTCCCAGTCCCACCCCATCCCCCAGATTCCCTGGCGCTGCTTTTTTTTAGCCAAATCCTCTCTGTAACGGTTAGCCTCGTGCGGCCCCTGATCTGTTTTCCATCCGTAGAGCTTTGCCTTTTCCAGAGTGTCACGTGGATGGAATCCGTCATCGTGTCTCCTCAGACCTTCTGCATCTGGATTCTTTCACTCAGTGCAGTGTGTTTGAGCTCCATCCAAGTTGTTGCCTGTGTCAACGGTTGCCTTGTTTTTATTGTTGAGGAGCTTTCTGGTCTGTGGGGGCGCCGTGGGTGTCTGTCCATTTAGCTGAGGGGACTCTTGGGTTGTTCGTGGGTTTTGACGGCTGTGCATCTGTCTGCTGTGAACACTGGGCACGGGTTTCTGTGTGAACATAGCTTTTCATCTCACTCCGGTGGGATTGCTGGGTCCTACAGGAAATGTACGCATAGCTTGACAGGAAACTCTCTAAGCGGAGTGGTTTTCTAAGCTTCCTGAACCATTTTGCAGTTGGCCCACCGGTGTCTGAACGTTGCGCTTCCTCTACATTCTCGTCAGAATGTCTTGAGTGTCAGCAGTTTTCTTGACCTTTTTGGCCATTTCAACAGGTGTGCACTGGTCCCTTGTCATAAATTTGCATTTCTGCATTGTCCACTGATGTTGGGCATCTTTTCATGGCTTATTTGGCCTCCGCATATCTTCTTTGATGAAATGGTGCTCAAATCTCTTGCCTGCTGCTTTTTTTTTCATTGGATCATTTCTTATCGTTGAGTTGTAAGACGGAAAAACTCTTCAAAATACAAAATATATTTCACATGTCCTAGACAGTAATTCTGTCTAGTGTAGCTGGACTAGGCCCAGGAAACTATATTCTCTTGGATGAAACTAAAAGAGGCACATAAGGGCCAAAAGTTTCGTGTGTGCAGCCCTGTTTCATAGAAAAATTAGCTTGAGTAGATGAGTTTTTAATAGAAACTTGTCTTAATGAGTATTTAATAATGTAATGAATCTAATGATACCCCTTCTGAGGTCGGGGGTGGGGGGGAATGTACGGCTCTCCCAGGGCCCCCAATACCACCACCGAGCTGTAGCATGAAATACATTCCTTACACTCCGGAAAGAAAGGCACTTCGTTCTAAAAGCTGTATGTGAAACCTAATGTAAACTAAATAAAAATTGATTTTGCGTTTTAGCCCCCATTTTGGGATTGTCTATGCTAACTCTCCACTTTGTTAATTCATATAATCAAAAAAGCAAGTCTCCTTGCAACTGGCTGTGTACATATTAGTGTCTAAATATGCTAAAATATGTGTACAGTGTCTGAGGTTAACTGGAGGCTGACCTACCTAAAATCGATCCTGATTTTGATCCAATCCATGTAAAATAACAAATAGGCTTCCCTTAGATGGACAACTTATATCTTCATTATATAAACACGTGGAATACTTGATATAATTAATGATTACTTCCTGGCTCTCCCACACTGTAAATTCCAGAACCAGAGTCCTGTAAATATCTCATGCTATTGTTTGGAAGCCTCAGTTCAGAAGGTGGTGACATGTCACACACCGTAGCCTACATTGATTGTGCTGATAGCACATCCTTCTGGAAGGGAGGTTGTAAGTGAAGAATAGTGTTCAGGAGCAAACTAGGAATAAGCTTGAGAACTTTTACGGGGTTGTATGCAGCAGACTCTGCGCCAGTACAGTCACCTGATGTGGTCCTTATACGGACCAGTTTGGTCATTTACCAACATAAGAATTCTAAGGAGAGGGGCGCCTGGGTGGCTTAGTCGATTAAGCGTCCGACTTTCGCTCAGGTCATGATCTTGCAGTTCGTGGGTTCGAGCCCCGCGACGGGCTCTGTGCTGACTGCCAGCTCGGAGCCTGGAGCCTGTTTCAGTCTGTGACTCCCTCTCTCTCTGACCCTCCCCTGCTCGTGCTGTCTCTCTCTCTGTCTCTCTCTAGAAATAAATTTAAAAAAACATTAAAAAAAAGTAAAAAAAAAAAAAAAAAAGAACTCTAAGGAGATAACTATCCTGTGTGTGAGGTCAGTACCTCAGTGTCACATATGAACAAAAATAGCCCTAGTAGCTCCCGCCAGCCTCACTTGTTGGGCGATTCTCCCTATTAGAGAGGCACAGATTTCATTTCCTCCAGTGCCAGCACATCCCAGGGAACTTCTGCGCTCATGCCATAATTAAGTGCCCTCACGTCTTGTGGGGGTGAACTCGGACCCGACAGTTGAAGGAGCATGATTGTCTTAGAAACCTCTCTCACTTGGTTCCTGTTCGTCTGTGTGTCTGCTTGGTAATAGGTCAGGCTTCCCCTTTGTCAGTACATAGGCCTTTACGGCTGGGCTGGAAGGTGCGGGAGCCCTACCAGAGACATGGTGTGAGAGGTCAGCAGACTGGGTGTGGAGACGAGGTCTGCTCACCTTGACCATGACCATGAAAGGCAACATCATCCATCCCATCTGGATGCATAATGCAGGCATTCAAGCCCTTTGGGGCAGGGGTCTCCAGAGCAGGCACTTGAGGATGTGTGTTTGGGCAGGGATGCATACTGGCCGTCCACTGGGGGACAGAAAGAAGGTCTTAGAGCTTCCATTTCTATTAGCTTTTGTTTTTTTAATGTTTATTTGCTTTTGAGAGAGAGAGACAAAGACAAAGTGCAAGTAGGGGACGGGCAGAGAGAAAGAGGAAACACTGAATCTGAAATAGGCTCCAGGGTCCGAACTGTCAGCTCAGAGCTCGACACAGGTCTCGAACCCACAGATGGAGAGATCATGACCTGAGCCAAAGTTGGACGCTTAACTGACTGAGCCACCCAGGCGCCTCTTATATTAACTTATAAAAATAAAAAATTAAGCTTTGTTGGGGTGCCAGCAAAAAATATATCTGTGTGTATGTGTGTGTGTATTTAAGTTTATTTATTTTGTGAGAGACTGCATGAACACGGGAGGAGCAGAGAGAGAGGGAGAAAGAAATTCCCAAGCAGGGTCTACACTGACGGCCACAGAGCCAGAGGCAGGGCTCGAACCCACAAACCATGAGATCATGGTCTGAGCTGAAACCAAGAGTCAGACATTTAGCCAACTTTGCCACCCAGGCACCCCTTACACTGACTTTTAAAAATAAAAAATTAAGCTTTGTTAAGGTGCCTGGGTGGCTCAGTAGGTTAAGAGTCCAGCTTTGGCTCCCGCGGTTTGTAAGTTTGAGCCCCACATCGGGCTTTGTGCTGATGACTCAGAGCCTGGAGCCTGTTTCAGATTCTGTGTCTTCCTCTTTTCTCTGCCCCTCCCCTGCTTTCTCTTGCTCTCTCTCTCTCTCTCTCTCATAAATAAACATAAAAAATATTTTTAAAAAATAAGCTTTGTTGACATGTAGCACACAGGCTGGCACAGGTACCCCTGCAGTGTGCGTATGAGAGAGTCACATGCCTGGGTTGGGTTGAGTGGGTCGTCCCGTGGGTGGGGAGGGTGCGTGAGGGGAAACACCACTTTCCGGGCATGTGACAGCCCACCCACCCTCACAGCCCGGTTCCTGCACTTCCTGCCTCCTGTGAGGCTCTGTCGGGTTCCCTGTACCCCGATCAGAGGATGTAGGATGGTCTGATTTTAGCTAACACAGCACTGCTGGCCCCCAGAATGGACAAAGGCCTAACAAGATTCTGCAGGGGACTGCAGGTTGAAGGCAAGGAGACGAACATAAGCATTAGGTAAAGAGTGAGAAACAGGCAGTCTAGCCTCGCTTGCTCCTGGTGTGGGTTTTTATCAGCCACATCATAGGGTCATTGGGCTGGAATCGGCCAAAAAGAACTAGATGTCAACAAATTGGCCCCTTGAGGTAAATCAGCTGCCTTTAACATTGACAGCCATGCCCTAGCCATGTGTGTCTTTAGATATTAAAGCTTGTGCCTACATATAATTCATAAACAAATACATGGGTATATGTTAGGGACATGTGCTCTAGCATGTCCCCCTGAGAAGGGGACGCCTTCAGAAAAGCTTAGTAACCACTTCTTTGAGGGAAATGAAAGGGCAAGTTGACTTTGGCTGACAGATATGGTGATTGGGGAAGAAATATATATGTAATATAAATTTTTAAGTTTATTTGTTTTAAGAGAGACCGTATAAGAAGGGGAGGGACAGAGAGAGGGAGAGAGAAAATCCCAAGCAGGCTCCACACTACCAGCTGCAGAGCCAGAGGCGGGGCTGGAACCCATGAACCATAAGATTATGACCCAAGCTGAAGCCAAGAGCCAGACACTTAACCAACTGAGCCACCAAGGCACCACTGGGGAAGATATATTTTTAATTAAAAAAAAAATTTTTTTTTGAGAGAGCACAAGCAGGGAAGGGGCAGAGAGAGAGGGAGACACAGAAAGAATCTGAAGCAGGCTCCAGGCTCTGAGCAGTCAGACAGAGCCCGACACCGGGCTCGAACTTGGGAACCATGAGATCATGACCTGAGCTGAAGTCAGATGTTAACTGACTGAGCCACCCAGGCCCCCGGATATTTTTTAAAACCCTTAAGGTAGAATAGGATTTAGAAAGGAGGCACTAAGAGTAACCCTGCACCCCCACCCCAGGCCTAGAGAAAAATATCAAGTCAAACAAAATAGCTTGGAGTTGTCCGAGCAGGTGCAGGGAGCAAACATCAGATACAGTTGTGAAGCTCATGACAGTGATTTCGATCACGTGTATCAGAGACTAGCTTCTGGTACCCACTCAGGGTGCAAGGGAGGAGGGTGAGGGAGACATGTCCTTCTTATGGCAGCTGTTGGATCCTTGGGATGGGCTCACTCCTCTGCTGACCTGAGTGCCATGGGGTTATTTGGTAGCCCTGTCTACATGGTGTCATCATTATGTACCTCCTACTTTCCAAAGTCCCTCCCCTCTAGCGCTTAGCAGTAGCTAACTGGTACGAACGGAGTTGAGGCATCTGCCCCTCAATCTGTATCTGCTGTGCCCTAATGCACTTTAAAGGAGGCAATGGCTGTCCCTTCTGGCAGAGTGGCCTCGCTGGCAGTGAATATCGGGAACCCTGATGGTCTCCTTAGTCATCCTTAGCATAGAGCCCGCAAGAGTGGCCTCTGTTTCCAGTCCTAACTGAACCATTAAATGCCCCTGTCATTTTGAGCCAGACTATCAACTTCTCTGATGCTCCGGTTCTGTATAAGATGCAGACACAAGATGTAACCCTCTCCTAGAGCTCTCCTATTGTGTGATAAGAGAAAGCACAGAACGCCCTTCGCACAGGGCCAGGTCCACAGGAACAGCTCAGTGATATTAGCCCTTGGTGCCATTCTGATGCTTCTGACTTGCTGCGGCCTGAAGTCGTCTAATACTGCTCTTCGCCATGATCAGATTTCACCCACAGCGAACAGCTCTTGAAAAAGTCGACGTGCTGTAAAAACAGTGCAGGATCAGGTATCTGAAACACAGAGCCTGGCGTTAAGTCCATTCTTATTTATGAAACTTGAACTTGAATTTCAGCTGATACACTTGCAGTTTTGTTTTTTCCTCTCTGGCCGGGAAGGTCATTCCGAATGGATCACATACAGCAGGTCGCTTGCTTTTCTTGACTTGGCTGCAAAGTGCCAGCCCTTCTCCAGTCTTAGTCGGTGCATCAAAACAGGTGGCGAAAGGCTATTAATTGCAGCTCTATCTGGGCTGACAGAGGTACCTTCTGAAGCAAGCCCTGGATGAATATTCAACTTCTCCTCATCTGTGACCTCCTTGCCCTGGCCCTCAGAGCTGAAAATAACCTGATCGTTTTTAATCAGTTTATTAAACATTAGGCGGCTTGCTGATTGGCTTTTCATCACATTCCGCAGATTTCTAGGCATTGATGTGACGTTTATTATGATAATGGTGCATTTGTATTCTGGGAATTTTTTTTAATAAAGAAAAATAATACTAAGAAATAATCAAGGCAGATTTTATGCATTAAGAACGTGCTAGAAGTATTGCAGCTGCGTGTTAAGTCAAGGGCACATGAATTCCCTCCAACTGTTTTGAATTGGATTTTTTGCAGTAGTCCACCTGCAGGCACACGGGGCTTTGCTTTCTTGAGAAGGGCATGAAGTTGCATCTGATGTTGGATTAATTCCTCTCCCCTCCCCCCACCCACCCACCTGCTGTCCTCGCAGGTATTATACTCCCTTCTCTGAAAAGCAGAGATTAATGGAGGTCAGCCTAGGGCCAGTACTGGGGTCACTATGTATGACGATTAAAAAAATATCTTACAGAGAAAATCTTGGGATATTGGCCAGTTGCTGTTTTTCTGTTCATATGAGAGGGGTTGTACCGGGAAGCAGAAGAAATACTAAGAAAAAACTCTCTATCGGACATTTTTGAATTTGGTCAGTTTGCCAGGCCCTCCACCCCCAACCCTCTCTTTCTCAAATATGGGACAAGTCAGGAAATTTCAGAAAACACGACCCTAGCCTCGATTACCTACAACGTTTGGAAGGTCCCTCCATCTGGATGGGACCTTTAGCAGTGATGAGCATGGTCTCCCCCCAACCCCGTCCCGTCCTGCACTCTGTGACTCCACGAAGGGGAAACAGAGGCAGATGCAGGGCTCTAGGCAGGCCACCCGCCGCCTCCACGCCTCAGTAGCCTTCTGAGAACAGGCACCTTCTCCCTCCTGCTTTCACCTATGTGCCGTTCTTTCTCGCCCAGGTTGAATACGTGATCAAGTGTGACATGTCAGCCCTGCAGAAGATTCTCTATCGCCATATGCAAGCCAAAGGCATCCTCCTCACAGATGGTTCTGAGAAAGATAAGAAGGTGCGTCACAGAAGAAAATGCAGCTCAAGGCGTCCTTACCTGTCTTCTCACGGCCATGACCTCAGACACTCCCAGGAAGCATCCCTGCCCATGCCGATCGTTAAAGCACACTCTGGGGCCTTTCCTATAGCTCTTGGTGCAGCCAAAGGAAATCTCTTAACCTCTTAATCACAAACCGCACTGGGGCAGGGAGAGCAGAGTGTGTTCGTCTCACCCAAACAGTGTTCAGCTCTGCTGCTGTCACTTCTGCAGGGACTGTATTCTGCCTAAGCGTGGGGTGGCATCTTAGGTTTTAAAATCCGATGCCACTCCCTGGGCATCTGGTCTGTCTTCTATCTTCCCAGGCCCCTGGGAACAGACAGGTCGCAAAGCCATCGGCTCGACAGAATCCCCTCCTGTAGGATGAATTAGGTTAGTCCCAAGGAAGATGTTTTGTGTAATTTGGGAACGACTCTCTGACGGGAACTTTGGACCCCAAGAGGCATAGGTTACTGAGAAGACCCTATGGCTCTTTCTGTAAAAGCCTACTTTTTTAAAAAATGGGGAGTGTCTCATCCATTCATCATTTGTTCTGTCTTTATTCCTCTCGTCCGTAGGGGAAAGGAGGTGCCAAGACCCTTATGAACACTATTATGCAGTTGAGAAAAATCTGCAACCACCCATATATGTTCCAGCACATCGAGGTGAGTCTGCGTGCTCTGGGTTGAGTGTGATCCCGATTGCACTGTCCTGTGAATATGGCTCTTACAAAAAGGCAGGTAGGAAAGAAGGCAGGCAGGCAGGCAATGCAAGAAAGAAGAAAAAGGGTTAGAATATGCGTGAAGTTTGCAGGGACATGTTCCCAATGGCTCGACAAGCAGAATTAACAAACACGAATTTTCTGGTTATGGATTCTTATTGGCAACAAGCACTTGAGCATCTGGAATTTTATAACCAAGGGTTTAAAGTAGTGAGAAAATATTGTAAGCTCTGGCTCATTATGTGGGTTTGGGTAAGTGCTGTGAATTTGCTTGTTATGGTAGGAGCTGCGAAATTGAAGGTAATGATGAATACAGCCAGCTTCCTCCGAAGGATGCTGCGAAAAAAATATTAAAATAACATATTTATACCTGTTGAAGAGGAAGACGGTCTCGAAATATGTTCTTTGTAAAAGACACTGCCTTTGGTCTGTTGCTTCGATCTGTATTTTTCCCCCCTTTCTGGCTCCAATCATAACGTTGTAAGTCCCGGCTTTTATCCTGATGTTCTGGTCTCACAGCTATTTTTAGGGGCGAGGACATTTTCTGCCCTGTTCACTGCGTGCAAATAAGTTTCCTAAATTGACAGAACTTCACCCCAGTGGGAACAATTGACCTGAACAGGAAGGAAAAGGAGACCAACTGTAGGCTCCATTTTTCAGTGTTGCTGCTGATGCGTGTGGTCCTGGAGGCAGTTACAATCCGGGCGGTGCGTGCTTTCTCCGGCACGTGAGCAGGTGTGCCAGGGAACAAGCCACCGCAGGCCTCCGGTGCCTGCCCCTGTCCGTTAAAAAAGGAAAATACGTCGAAGGTTCTGGGAAATGAGAAATTTAATAATGACCGTATAAAAGTCGAGTTGAAATACCCCTGACTTGGAAATCGTCTGGACTTTGACGATTCGTTGTTGTTGGGTTTTTTTTTTCTTTTTCCTCCCTTCTTTTTGGTAATCACGCTCGTCAGCTAAGAGTATTTCCTGCGCATCCTGTGCCTGTCCCACAGGCTGTGCCGGCCGTCCTGACAGTGCTGCCTGCACTGTTCATGGGGCAGAGTAAGTAGAGACTAACAGGTCCTAGATCCCCGTGAAAGGACAATAGGAGCGATACTAAGAAACAAACAAAAAACAAAAACAACAACTCCCCAAAAACACAAAGAAGGAAAAATACCCACCATCAGGACACAGCTATTTAGACACAGAGTCAAAGAGCATCTAATGTGCACCATGAGGCATGACGCCACGTCCCGGGCCACTTTGTAGTGTGACCTGGTGAAAATCTCTCAGCATATCCAAGCTTCAGTATGCTCGGCCTGTCGTCTCTTCAACAGATTGATTATAGGACCTGCGGAGGCTAAACTTAAAAAAAAAAAAAAAAAGTAAGATTGCAATCATCTTATAAATTGACAATAACCTTAAACAGATCAAAGGTATCAATGAATCAGTGGTGGATCTACTTTGATTTGTGACAGAGGCAGGGAGCCAAAAGAATGTCTTCATGAGGCAAATGACTTGGGGTCATGTCAGGCTAACCTGTCACCCACCATCCCGTTTTGGCCCCAAAACAATTTTAAGATATCTATTCCAATGTGTAGAGGGATTTTGAGGGCATACAGGTTATGAAAATTAGGTGTCAGTCTTAATTCGTTT
The DNA here is from genome assembly GCA_017311185.1 of Proteles cristata cristata. NCBI lineage: Eukaryota > Metazoa > Chordata > Mammalia > Carnivora > Hyaenidae > Proteles > Proteles cristata. Next base: position 663,922 of record JAESUZ010003821.1, read on the forward strand.
TGCTCCTCATGCAAAAATCAGCCTTGGAAATATAATAGGCCATGTCAGGAAGGGGGTGATGTCTTCTGCCCTCAAGCTTTTCTGTCTGGAGAACCTGAGGGAGATCATAGAAGGAGCTAAGCTTAAGTAATGTGCCCTCCATTGCTTGCATATTTGCATCTTAAAAAATTATTTATTTATTTTGAGAGGGAGAGAGACAGAGCATGAGCAGGGGAGGGGCAGAGAGAGAGGGAGAGAGAGTGGATCCCCAGCAGGCTCTGCGCTGTCAGCCTGGAGCCCAACGCAGGTCTTGATCCCATGAGCCACGAGATGATGACCTGAGCCAAGATCAAGAGTCAGAAGTTCAGCCAACTGAGCCACCCAGGTGCCCCTTTACCTTTTAAGTAGCACTCAGTAGAGAGACAGACTCTGTTTTACAACTTTTTTTTTAACATAAAAACTTTCAGAAGCATCTTCCTAGAAAGGAGACCCACAGTTTTGGCAAATATAGCACCGGTACAGCCCAGAGTCGTTGCATGCATTTTGCCTGTGTTTTTGTATTGTTTGTCCCACAGCCTTTGTTCATATGAAGTAGTACCGGACGTCCAGCCTCTCTCTCGGGCTCACTATTTCCCTGGGGCGCCTGCAAGCCATGGAAATGCAAAATAGCACTTTTTTTACATGTGTATTTTATTTTTGAGGAGGGGGTAGAGGGGCAGAGAGAGAGGGAGACAGAAAGCCCAACATGAGGCTTGAACCCACAAACCATGAGGTCATGACCTGAGCTAAAGTCGGATGCTTAACCAACTGAGCCACCCAGAGGCCCTGAAAAACAGTATTTTTAAAATGCTGCTAATCCCTAAACTTGCTGCCATGCCCTGGCACATACCATCTCTGTGGCTTTCACAGCCCTGCTTGGAGGTAGGGATGGAACCCAAAGATCTAGCACGGAGTGGCTGCCCATGGCCAGTGTGGTTCCCGGAGTCAGAGTAGGATATTTGGCTGTTGTCCATCAATGTGGATTTTCCCAGCAGGCAGCAGGACAGCATTCTGAGGGGCTGAGCCCACCAGAGACGATGAGGGTATTTGGGAGGAGAGCCCTAAGGGGAAGATGTGAACCCCTTGGAGGAAGAGCTCTGTGCGTCGGGGGAGGAGAGGAAGCAGTGAAGGGTGACAGCTGGTGGCTAATGTGAAGGTGTGACATGCTTCCCTTCCCCACAGATGGCCTCCCTTTCCATAAAGCAGGAATGGAAACATCACATGAGAAGAGTCATTTACTTCTTCTGCAGGATCAGCGAGGAGGGAATTATGTGATTAAGCATTTCACAATCCGGTGTAGCATTCCGCCATCCTTATTTCCCATATAAAATTCTGTGTTTTGAAAATGGAAGCCAGACACCTGAGGGAGCAGTGTACATTTAGGGCCTTACCTGTAACAGAGAAAAAAGCTACGGTATGGGGGGAGTTTTAGGGTGTCAGTAAACTCAGACGTATGATACAGTGCACCTGTGAAATATCTGCAGTGTATGTATGTGTATGTCTGAATCCTGATTTGCTTATATTAGACTCTTCTTCTAGTCTAGATCTAAGCTCCTTGGGAATAGATACTTCGTTCCTTCTGTGTTCGCCATACCTACCTGGCTCAGCCCTGGGTCACTGGACGCTTAATCACTGTCTGATGAGTAAACTAATTCTGTCATCTCAATATGAGATTCTAGAGATTTGCAGAAACCCCCAGGGCATGTTCATGGCAGAACAAAACTGTATACAAAGACACAGGGTTTCTAGCTCATCGTCTGACAGAAATATTTTCTTATTTATTTGTTATTTTGTTTAACTATACTCTAGAAATAAATTGAATGATCTCACTACCAGAGTCATTATTAAGTTATTAATTTGCATATCTGCGGGGGTTTTTAATCATTTTTTTCTCCTCTCTTTTTTAAAGGAATCCTTTGCTGAACACCTGGGCTATTCAAATGGGGTCATCAATGGGTAAATCTTAAAAATATTATTTTTCTTCCAAAAAGTAGTTAGTTGTTCATATCCAGATTTCTCCCTCCATAGTGCTTCCTCTGACACGTGTACATATGGTCAGCCTCCTCAACCCTCTCTCACTTCAGAAGAGCTGACATTACCTCAGCATTCTCTTCTACTTTGCTGGCATAAACTACTCCACGCCATGAGCAGGCAGCCCCGCAAAGGACATAGATCTCATTTAATAGACTTAATAGCATGCTCGTGTCCTAAAAATGTTATGGAAGCTTCAAAACATTGTTACTTACAGCCGGTAGTGTAGCTTGGGCTGAACAGAGAACTTACCATCTTAAATTTCAAGTTGACACTTAACATGGACGTGCATGAAAGGAGATGTCTCATCTGCTATAAATACGGATGACGTTACAGTAATTTGTCAAAGTATGGCCATATGAGAAATGTTTCTCTTTGTTTTTTGGGTTTTTTTTTTTTTTTATGAGCAGCAGACACTGAAGAGAGGCATGCCTTACAGCAACAGTAAGAACCTTGCCTTAACAGATCACCTCTGTTTGGCAGCAGGGAAAATTGATGACGAGGATGTAGGGACCATTCTTGGATCCCAAGGGCAGAGGGTGTCCCTGGGCTAAGAACCCGAGCCGGGAACCCATCCAGAACCGGTGCCTTTAGGCTCTCCTGCTCCGGTTTGCCTTCCTCGGCCCTGGGTCCTGTGGTCACTGCTGGGGCCATCAAATGACTGGCCAGGCTGCGTGCTGGAAACGTGGCCACGGGAGGTGTTGCAGCGGGAAGGTGGATGTTGGGAAGGCATGCCCCTGGAACCGTGTCTGTTAGAGGCAGCACGCACTGTCGCCGGGTCAGCTCCCGGGTGCTACACTTCAGTGTAGACCGCACTCACACTGCCACGTGTCCCCAGCCACACCAGCCCTACCATTACGTGTTCGTAATTTAACACACGCCCTTGACAGAGGAGAGAAGCCATTTATGATGGAGGAGAAAAGGCCCTGGTTTAGGTCATGAACACCGTGATGAAGGACAATTACCTTCCTGTTTTTGATTGGAATTTCCCTGCGAACCGGGCCTCATGTCCCCTTCCCAGTCTGTCCTTACACAGCGTGCGGGGCCATCTTTTAAAAAGACGTGGCAGATCTTGCCCCTCCCCTATTTAAAACTGTTGGTGGCTTTCCGTTGCACTTGACGCTAACACACCCAGTGCGGCTGAAAGAACCATGCAGCATCTGTCCGCACTCCCTCCTGCCACCTCTCTGCCCTCATCTCTAGAAGTCTCCCGATGCTTGCGTTCAGTTCCTCAGACTCCCCAGCCTCCTTTACTCCACAGGACCTTTGCACATACTCTTCCCTCTTTCTGCAGTCTCTTCCTCTCCGCTCCCGAGCCCCCATTCTTCACCCAGCTCCCTTTATTGCTCATTATCTGAGGTTTTAGCTAAACCAGTCTCTCCCCAGCACGGTTACCTCTAACTCTGCATCAGAGCCTGCACTTTTTTTTCTGTAAAGGGCCCGATCTCAAATATTTTTGCCTTGGTGGGTCAAAAAGTCTCTGTCTCAACTTTGCCCATTGTGGCATGAAAGCAGCCATAGACAAAACAGAAATGAGTGAGCCTGGCCGCCTTCCAGTAAAACTCTATTTACGAAAACCGGCAGCGGGCCAGGGCCGAAATTTGCCAAACCCTGCTCTAATTTAAAGACGTCACATGCTGATCTGCGTTGTCTCATGGCAACTTGCTATTTTTCTTTTTAGTGCTTATCACAATGTGCAGTAAGCCATTTTGAAGGCAGGGTTTCTATTTTCTCATCCCTATGCATGTGCCCAAGCATTGTGTTGGGCAGGTAGCAGATGCTCAATGAATACCTGGATGAATCTTAAGTGCCCTAAATTATTAGTTTTATCTGCCTGCTCAGTAGCAGTGTAAGGAAATACAACATACTCACTATATGTATGTATAGGAGAGAGGGCAAGAGGGAGAAAGACAGAGACAGAGCGAAAGTATTAGAACGGGAAAGGATTTCCTTCTCTTTCCTGAATCTGCCGTCGCCCCTGGCATCTGTAATGTACTCTTTATGGGTTTTGTGTAGAAAGACTTTTCTTTTTCCATGTACATACCCCCATCGCCCTGGAGTGGGTAGTCATTCATTCGTTCATTCATTAATTCACTCATTCCACAGTTATTTACTGAACATTCACTTCGCATGAGGCAGTGCCTGAAAACTCTTGCTATGCTGGATCCTTCAAGAAGGCAGCAGTAATACTGCCTTCTCGTTTTTGCCTTTTCGGGTTCAGGGCTGAGCTGTATCGAGCCTCAGGGAAGTTTGAGCTGCTTGATCGGATTCTGCCCAAACTGAGAGCCACCAATCACCGTGTGCTGCTCTTCTGTCAGATGACTTCGCTCATGACCATCATGGAGGATTACTTCGCTTTTCGGAACTTCCTCTACCTTCGCCTCGATGGTGAGTGCCCGAGGGGCGAGGCTCGGAAGCCGCACCTGGCGAGTGCAGGGCTGACGGGCAGTGGTGACCCGCTCCCGCCGACGGGAGGAGTGAGGTTGTCGAAGAATGAACTAGCGGTGGGTGCCGCTCTTCCAGAGAGCAATTTTTATAGCCTGCAGCCTTTTAAAAATACGCACCAGTCGTTTGCACAGCTGTTTATCCCCCAGACCAGACGAGCCAGTATTGCAAGTGGACTTGGAGGCATTTTATAAGTACCACCAGTAAACTAGATGAAACTAAGTTAAAAATTAAAAACCGTCTCTGCCTTTAGGATTGTCTGTTTCCTACCAACTCTACGGATATTCTGATAAACCGTTAGCTTTTTCTGTTGAGGTTTCTTTTTTTTAAGTTTATTTCTTTATTTCTTTATTTTTTTTTTTTGGAGGGGGAAAGGGCAGAGAGAGAGAGAATCCCAAACAGGCTCCACAGTGTCAGCGCAGAGCCCAACATAGGGCTTGAACCCACAAACAGAGGTCATGACCTTAGCCAAAATCAAGAGTCAGAAGTTTAACTGACTTAGCCACCCAGGAGCCCCTGTTGAGGAGTTTTTGGGGGGTTTTAAAAATATTTTTATTTATTTCTGAGAGAGAGACAGAGGCAGCGTGAGCAGGGGAGAGTCAGAGGGAGAGGGAGATACAGAATCTGAAACAGGCTCCAGGCTCTGAGCTGGCAGTCAGCACAGAACCCAACGTGGGGCTCAAACCCACAAACCACGAGATTGTGACTTGAGCTGAAGTCTAACACTTAACTGACTGAGCCACCCAGGCACCTTGAGGAGTTTTTTAAAGAGATAAAGGCTATGCCTTCTCCCTTCAGTACACTGTTATTGTTCAATTAAGGTGATATTGAATTATCATTAAAGCTTCTTTTTTAAAAAACAACTTTTTTCTTTTTTTTTTTAAATTTTTATGTCTTTATTTTATTTTTAGAGAGAGACAAAGCATGAGCAGGGGAGGGGCAGAGAGAGAGGGAGACACAGAATCTGAAACAGGCTCCAGGCTCTGAACTAGTTGTCAGCACAGAGCCCAGTGTGGGGCTTGAACCCACGTACTGTGAGATCATGACCTGAGCTGAAGTCGGACACTTAACCGACTAAGCCACCCCAGTGTCCTGTTCTCTCTTTTTCTAAAATAAACATATCTGGATGCTACATGAAGACATAGGGTCCCATTGTGTCTTGGATTTTTCAGACTGTGAAATATTTGCCTGATTACCTGGTAGGTCAAGTTCTAAAAAATTAGTAAAAAAGTACAAATAGAAGGAAATATAAATTTGAACAAATTTCCTAAATTGCTGTATGATTATTGCTACCGGCCCTAATATTTCAGAGATGAAGGATATCAAACTTTCCCACACTGTGGTGAAGGATGACACTTTGGAAGTGTGGTATGTAGGAATATGCACTAATTTACAGGCAGGGTGGTATGGAATCCTGAATACAGAATAGTACAGCATTACTAATAACAGTTTTTATCTGGTGTAGTCTTCACATTATTGTTAAATAAGAAATTTAAAAGTTGATGTTCCATTAAAAGGTTTTGTACCCCCCTCCCTGTTTGTTTTCAGTGTTTTAATTTATTTTCGACAGAGAGAGAGGGGGCGGGGCGAGAAAAAGAGCATGAGCAGGGGAGGGGCAGAGAGGGAGACACAGAATGTGAAGCAGGCTCCAGGCTCTGAGCTGTCAGCACAGAGCCTGATGCGGGGCTCAAACTCACAAACTGTGAGATCATGGCCTGGGCTGAAGTTGGGCACTCAACCGACTGAGCCACCCAGGCGCCCTGGTTTTGTTCCCTCTTTTGCCAGTAACTAGATAGAACTAGATATACACCAACCTCAGACTTGGCCTACATTCTCTTTTAGTTTTTTAAATAAATTCTCTTTACGGTCTACCTCTTAGGATATTATTAACTTTTAAATTAATTATAAGTGAGACAGGCTTGTGTTTTCTTTTTCTTAAATTTATTTCTTTTGAGAGACGGAGAGAGAGAGAGAGACGGAGAGAGAGAGAGAGAGAGAAAGAGAGCATCCCAAGCAGGCTCCACACTGCCAGCACAGAGCCCAGCGCAGAGCTCAAACTCACGAACAGTGAGATAATGACCTGCGCCGAAGTTGGGCGCTTAACTGTGACTGAGCCACCCAGGGACCCCCAGACCTGGTTCTTTAAAATGTTCTTCCCTCTCCCCTCCAAAGTCACCGCAGACCTGCAAAGCAGTGCATGGCTAAGTAAGTGATCCTTTCGAACACAGTTTGTGACACAGTTCTGTCATCCATGGTCTAGTCTCTCTCCGCACGTCTCCTGCACTGTGTCTCGTCCTCGACCTGATTCTTCCCTGTCTGTGAGGGGCAAGGTCAGCACTCAGTTGAAGGGCAAGCACGCCTTCCCTGCTGCTCGGGGGAGGGGCAGCCCTGCCCTGGTGTCGTGTGCAAGTGCTGTCTGCTACTTTGTGGCTTTTTGTTTAGAGCCTCTCTGAGCACTGGGGCCTTGGAATGCTGCCGTGTGTGAGTCTGACAAGAAGGGCTTTCCTTGAAACACGTCTCTCAAGTGTTCTTCTCAGCTTGCGGGAGTGTCTTTCATAGGTGGCTGTTGCTTTCTGACCCCATCATTATTAATAACAACAGTCCTAAAAGGCGAGGTTTACAGAACGCCTGCTGCAGTGCGGTTCCAGGCAAAGCCCTTCACGTGCGTTAGTAATTGAATTTCATCCTTCCCTTTTACCAAGGTGTGGCTTCAGTCCCCCACTTCACAGGTGGGAAAACAGAGGTTCAGAGAAAGGAGCCGAGGGCAAAACCAGATTCTAACTTTGATCCACTGGTTCCAGATGAGTTCAGAGTCCGGTTTAGCAGACCCAGTCAGATGTACCCCCCCTCTCTGCACATGCAGGCTGCTTTCCTGGAGACATAGCCTTTTACGAATGGTTTGGAACTTATTCACAGTTTTTAAGGTGGTTCCTCGGAACGAGATGCAAGCTGAATGGAGCCTCTCACTGCACCTGCCACCAAAGCTCCTTACCGTTAGGTTGGAGGAGACAAGAAGTCAACAGTCTCCGACAAATGTTGCAGATGCAATTGCGAAGGATTGTATAGGCTCCTGCCCACAAGAAACAGCAGCCGTTTGTTTCAGGAGTTGGAGGGAATCGATGGGCAAACAATCAATATACCCACTTCCAAGTACATCCACCTTCCCACCACCCGTCCCTTAACCTGTTTGTTAAAATGATTTCAGATTTTCACTGCTGAGTCTGATGTCTCAGATTTCTGATTGCTGACCTCGGCGATTGGGGGGCGGGGGGGTGGGGAATCAGTCGATGACAGCTAAACAGATTTTTTTTTCCTGCAAGGATGATGGCTACATGAACAGATTTGGCTACTACTCCTTTATAGCCTTTGTTTTCACTGGAAATGATCTGTGAGTGAGAGCAAGTGGGGAAGTTGCATCCCAGAAGACAGAATTCTCCCAAAGCTGCTGAAACGCAGTTAAAATTAGGAATCACAAAAGCCTGGGAGTCTATTCCTCCTCGCACGTTCTGCAACTTGCAGCACAATTGCGCTTGCCATTAATTATGATCCTGGTTGTGTTGTGTCAAAAGTCCAAAAGAACTTGGGGCCCATACTCATCCTGAGCACGTCAAATCCTCCAGCACCTGCGACGAGCATTTAGGTGCCTGTGGATAAACCCTGACGGAGTAGTTTGAACCTCCCGGGGCAAATATCTCAAAGATGGCTAAGGACCAGCCAAGATTTTGACTTGGAGAACCTTTGACTAAGGGGAATGGTAATCCAGCAAATTCTGAACCTTGTCATTAGAAATGTCCTAGCTTTGCACGAAAAGTGATTTAATCATAGTTTTGTCTGGCTTGAAAAATTTGTCAGGTTCCCAGCAATTTATTATACAGTCTGAATCCACACCATATACATAAATGGTCATTCTGTTTGCTTGAGGTATCTGGGGTAGGGCCCCAAAACTCCATTGACCAAATACTTTTGGCATTTCTTTTTTTTTTTTTCCAGTGCTTTATTTTGTATTTAGAGTTATTTCATCCCCAGTAGTCATCTCCACTAATTAGTTTTATTTATATCTTAATGCATGTGGTGATTAGTAGATTATTTTCCAGTGGATTTAACACTGAGCTGCTGGGGCACCTGGGTGGCTCAGTCAGTTAGGCATCTGACTTCACCTCAGGTCATGATCTCTCAGTTCATGGGTTTGATCCCTGCGTCAGGCTCTGGGCTAACAGCTCAGAGCTTAGAGCCTGATTCATATTTTGTGTCTGCCTCTCTCTCTGCCCCTCCCCTGCTCACGCTCTCTCTCTCCATATAAAAAATAAACATTTAGAAAAATTAATAAAAAATAAAAAGAAAGTGAACTTTTTTTTAAATTTTATTTATTTTTGAGAGAGAGATTGAGACAGCATGAGCAGGGGAGGGTCAGAGAGAGAGGGAGACACAGAATCCGAAGCAGGCTCCAGGCTCTGAACTAGCTGTCAGCACAGAGCCCGATGCGGGGCCTGAACCCACGAACCGTGAGATCATGACCTGAGCTGAAGTCAGACGCTTAACCGACCAAGCCACCCAGGCGCCCCATAAAAGTGAACTTCTATCCTCAGATTGTGTAGATGCTATCCCCTGTTGTCAGAAAACTGACTTCATTATCTCTAGAAGCTCCTTCTTTCCTTTAGAACCTTTTCTGGTTTCTGTGTCTTTCCATTTGGTTTAAGGCAAAGGCTAAATATGTGAACCATGACTCCCTGTAATTTTTTTTTTAATTACCGCAGCTGGAAACATGATATAGTGAAAAGGTTTCATGATCGCACAGAGCACATCTTCCATTAGCATCCTGAACAAATAGGTCAGCATGATCTCAGAAAGCCCGTTCTGAAAAGAAAAGAAAAAAAAGACCCCCACGTATCTGGAAGCTCACGCAGCAAAGCACATTTAGTACACCTCCACCCCACCCCCCAAATCTAAACTCTTACCATTTCTCCTTGCAGGATTTGACCACGTGGCTGAATTTGAATCTAATTTAGGAAGCAAAATGAGCTCTAAAGAACATTGCTTCATTTAAGGAAAAGAACCCCCAAAGCCCTTGGTTTCTGATCCCCGTTTGCTGTATGTGGGGAACTGGCTTTTCTCCCCCTCCTCAGGAAGATACTTACTATTTTTATTAATATGAAAGATAGAGCCCTCCATGCTTGGGAATCTGACCCTCATAGTAACTTGATTTCATTCGCTGTCACCACGTAACTGTTGTAATCCTCTGAAATAAATTGCTGGTGTATTTTCAACCTTAAAAAAAGAACACCACGTAGAAATAATATTTGTATAGCAGGCATTTAGTGGCTATCATATAACATGTATATATAGTTTTCCCGTATTTCCCAACAGCCTAAGGCCTTTCCAACACTCTGCAGCAATGCTTTCTGGGTGAAGACATTACAGATGCCTAGTATGTGGTTGAGTGGCTGGTTTGGGATCAGGTATGGGTGACCTCATGCTCTAAAAGTGAGTGCCACGGCCTGGGCTTTGGTGTCCTGAGCTTATTCAGGGTCCTGGAGCTCCCTTCACTCCCTTCAGGCACCGTGGGGCCAGCCATCGGTGGGCGTGGCGTCTGCTGCTGTTTGGTTTTAGGTTACCACCCTTTAACTCAGACAGAGCAGAATGTCAACATGAGCAACAGACTGAGAGCCTCGATATCTATAGATGTATATATGTGTGTGTATGTATATACATATGTATATGTGTGTGCATGTATATGTATATACGTGTGTGTATACGCATATGTATGTGTGTATATATGTGTATGTATATGTATATACGTGTGTGTATATGTGTATGTGTATATACATGTATACGTGTATGTGTATGTATATGTATATACATGTGTGTATATGTGTATGTATATATACATATGTATATGTGTGTATGTATACAGTCTATGTATGTGTATATATATATATCTGTATGTACATGGGATTATTGTGGCTTCAAGTCTTGCTAACCAGGATAAAAATACTCCATTCACATTTTGTGTTTTTACCAGCCAGATCATGCTCAGGAGCAATCGGAATGGTAAAATGCAGTGGAAATCGATTTCCCTTTTGTTTCCACCCTCTTGGCATAAACAACTACTCGCTCTGATGCCCATTGGCAAAATTGCTTTAAACCATTATTATAATCTCTGTAGGCACGTGCAGGCGTGTCTGTGGCGGGGGAGGAGGGTGTAGGTGGATTTTAAAATATTATTTGGAGTGCCTGGGTGGCTTAGTAGGTTATGCATCCGACTCTCGGTTCGGTTCAGGTTGTGATCTCATGGTTTGTGAGTTCAAGTCCTGCCTCAGGCTGTGTTCCAACGGTGTGGAGCCTGCTTGGGATGCACAGAAATAAATCCAGCAAGTGTTTCATTAAGGTTTCGGTTAACATGAGAATGTTGTACAGTCTGCAAAGGTACCCAGTCATAAGTGTTTATTTAAACCCAGCATTTTTTAACAACAGTTAGTAGACAGTATTCCTCCCTTGATTTCAGAAATGTGTCTCTCTCTCTCTGCCTCTCTCTTTCTCTCTTTATAATTGCAAAATGTTCTAAGTTCCTTTCCAAAAAAAGTACAAAAACCTCAGGGGATTACCTCACCAGTGCCACAAGGAGTCTATTTCTCAAGGAGGCCAGCCTTTCTGTCTCGCTCCATGCCATTTTCAGACAGGAGTTAATTGGTGAATTTACTTTTCTTATACCTGCAGGCACCACCAAGTCTGAGGACCGCGCTGCTCTGCTGAAGAAATTCAACGAACCCGGGTCCCAGTATTTCATCTTCCTGCTGAGCACCCGAGCAGGCGGCCTGGGCTTGAACCTTCAGGCGGCTGATACCGTGGTCATCTTCGACAGCGACTGGAACCCTCACCAGGTCTGTAGTGTCTCTGACTTGGGTGTCCAGGCCTCCCTTCTGGAACCAGAGGAACTCAGAGACTATCAGTGTCCGCATTCACATTTGTCGGGAAGAGCAAATGCCTAAATGAGTGGGCTGTTTGCCCTTCGGAGAAATGGGGACATGATGATGGCCGTTTTCTCATCCCTCTCTAGAGCCTAGTAGTGAGACACCTCACACCCGCCTTGGATGCGCCTTTGAAAAGCTCCAGTTTGGGGGTACAGAAACGTGGGCTCTGCTTAGTTTTAACCCCCCTCTTCTGGGATTGACATCAAGCAAAGGATGCTTGTTTGTAGGACGGATCACACATGTTCCAAAATAAAAACGACAACAAACATTTCTTGGACACTCCCTAACTGCACCAGCTCATTTTTGTGCGTTGTGTCCTTTTTTCACAACCCCGTGAGGTTGTAATTATTACTACTCTAGGCATCTTCCCAGTCAAGGAAAATGAGTCCCCCAAAGCTTTAAGTAAGGTCCCTAAGGTCAGTGTATGACAGTTTGTCTTTGAGTCCGTATGTTTTGTTTAGAATCACCATCAAAGAGGGGCACCTGGGTGGCTCAGTTGGTGAAGCGTCTGACTTTGGCTCAGGTCATGATCTTGCGGTTTGTGAGAGCTTGGAGATTGTTTCGGATCCTGTGTGTGTCTCTCTCTCTGTGCCTCTCCTTTGCTCATACGCGGTCTCTGTCTCTCAAAAGTGGATGAACATTAAAAAAAAATGTTTTTTAAGTTTAAAATCACCATCAAAGAATATTCTATGGAGCATCTACTACCGGGTTCTTTGAGCCAGGTGCATGTAGCATTATCCCCAGAGGACGGTGCCTCATGGCACCCTTGTGGGATCCTACGTTACTCAGGGAGAAAGCGCATCTGTCAGTACCGTATTGGGCGGAGTGCTGTTCATCAGGATTCGATTCCCGTTGGGGCACATGTGAACTCAAAGTAGTACAGTGGGAAACGACAGCTCTCCTGTATGAATGTGGACCCTATGCCTGGTTAGCATAGGAGCCTGGGCTCCTCACCGCACCCTGTTTTCCTCAGCTGCAAATTTGCAGAGCACCACAGTGTCACTGGGTCCCAGGGGGGAGACTGGGACAAAAAGGCTGACAGCAGTCGTTCTGGGCAGGAAGTGGAGTTCAGGGTGCACAGAACTGTGAGAGAGCTTTCCAAAAAACTTGCGTGCCTGCTTCCCATGCCCTGAACCCCACCCCAGTTTGGTAGATGCTTTCCAGGGCCCCCCTACACATTCGAAAGCTCCCCAGAGATTCTGATGTCATTTCTCTCCGAGCTGAGGAGCACTGACTTCAAGAATAGGCCAGTGGTGGGGCACCTGGGTGGCTTAGTCGGTTAAGCGTCCGACTTTTGCTCGGGTCACGATCTTGCGGTTCGTGGGTTCGAGCCCCGCGTCGGGCTCTGTGCTGACTGCCAGCTCAGAGCCTGGAGCCTGTTTCAGTCTGTGACTCCCTCTCTCTCTGACCCTCCCCTGCTCACGCTGTCTCTCTCTCTCTCTCCTAGAAATAAAACATTAAAAAAAAAAAAAAAGAATAGGCCAGTGGTTCCAAGCCTCGGGGTGGCCACCACCTCGACTGCTGAGAGGTGTGCCAGTCATTGACTCTAGCTGAATACCTTAACGGAAGCTTCTACGGAAGTTTCCTGACCCTAGAGAGGGATTGGGAGCCACCAGCATGGAGTATATTAGTTCCAAGGCTTCAGGAAACATTCTTGTATCTTTTTCTATATTTTATATCCCACGTTGCGTTCCCGAGCGCAGGTGGAATCCTTATTCACGTGAGAGACCTGCAGTTTCTTCCTTTTGACCGTTGTGAATTCGGTGGCCATTTGGCACTGAGCTCGGCTGGTTGTCTAGGGGAGGAGTGCATGATGCCTCTCTTCCCAGGGCTTAGGTCACTCTACTGCCACCGCCTGTGTCTTTATTGAGAAAAGATAACCTTTCTGTAGGTGAGTGGACAAGTCACTAGATTTTATCAGGGGGTAAGCACATCTGTGGCATCTCAGCTGACCACTTTCACTAGCATGGTGCAAATGCTAAGAGCCAAAGGAATTCAAGGTCTCTAGAAATGCTCAATTACTAGGGAAAGTTTGCTGGGGCTTCCATGCCTCTCCCTTTTTCTCTGTCTCCCTCTACTCCTCTATCTCTGTCTCTCATCTTTATCTCTGCCCCTCTCTCTCTTTCTTTCTCTCTTTCTGTCTCTCATGCACACACACACACACACACACGCACACACACACACACACACACACACTGTTAAACCAGTAACTAAAAGTGGAACTCCAGAATCAAGTAAATTGCATGAGCAATTCATTCACCTTTCACTGTATTGAAGCTAATCTCTCAAATTTCCTCTGGTCTCATTTGCCCCAGATTCCTGGCATTGGGACATACATTTCTCCAAATATTTTGTACATTCCCTGTCACCTGGTTTGGTCTACCAGGCTGACCACATTTTTCATGGCTGTCACTTAAACATGGCCATTACTTTGGGCAAACTTTTTTTTTTTTCTTTTTCAGAAATCAGTGATCTTAGAATGATAGAGTAAGTACTGATTTTTCATTTAAAAGGTAAGATAGGTAACTTTCATGAAGCCACGACTTCACTGGATGCAATGAGGCAGTTTGCATACCTAATTTCATACCTAATTGTCAAAATACTCCACATGTAAGGAAACCCATCACTATTAACTCACCCATGTCTGTCTGGGTGTGAATTCTGGCTTTGGGCTCTTTCTACCCTATAACCCTGCATCAATATTGCATGGTCCCCAAAATGAAAGTTGTGGGGCTCTTTTTACCTTGTTGGTTTCAGAGTGCAGTGAAAAAAAAAAGTGTCTATAAGAATCCTTAGTCAGTTGAATCAGAATTAAGGCCTATTGGTGAAATCACAGGTCCATTTGCAAAGGTTGACAGATTGAAGATAGAGGCTGAGAAGTTGCTACGTGGAGGCCGTCTCTAGAAGTAAGGAAAGCGCATGTGCATGTGGAATTAGCACTAAAATCCCTCAGGATTACCAAGACCCTCATTTCCAAACTGCGATCAGAAACATGGTTTGGCATTCTTACTGTCAGGCCGTGGATTTTGAGCTGCGTTGTTACCACAGAATGACCAACCGCAGGCTGACCTTGCAGGTCCTCTTCTCAGGCCAGATTCTTGTCTTCAGATAGCGTACACCTAATTGGTGTGGCCAAGTGTCAGACCACTCAGCTCTCGGAAGTACTGAAGGATCCGTTCAAGGACGAAAGCACATATTTCTTTGTCATAGTAACCCCCTCCCACTCCCCACTTAGCTTACAGACTCAGAGGCTTCCATTCTGTAAATTTCTTCAGCCTAGGGGCACGTGGGGGGGCTCAGTCAGTTAAGCGTCTGACTTTGGCTCAGATCATGATCTCACAGTTTGTGGGTTCGAGCCCCGTATCGGGCTTTCTGCTGACAGCTCAGAGCTTGGAGCTGCTTCAGATTCTGTGTCTCTTTCTCTGCCCGTCTCTAGTGTGCTCTTTCTTGCTGTCTCTCTCAAATGTAAATAAACATTAAAAAAATTTTTTTTTAAACTCCAGCCTAGAAATAACAATTTTGGCTACTTTCCAAATAGATAGTTCTGTTTTTTAAATAATTGCTCTAACTTTTAAAAAAATGTTTATTTTGTTTATTTTTGAGAGAGAAAGTGTGAGCGGGGAGAGGGGCAGAGAGAGAAGGGACAGAAGATGCTAAGCAGGCTCTGCTGACAGCCGACTTGCTCAGTGTTTGCTCTTGGCCCAGACAATCTAGAATATTTACTAGTAATACCTATTGTTGGGCCCGTTGGGGAAACAGCTCACTGACTCCTGTTCTAGAAATAATCCAGGGGAGAGCACACACCTTGCCACCGAACTCTGCTTCGCAGTTCTCGTGAGTATTTGTAGAGCGAGATGGTTGAACTAAAAGCCTGTAAGTGAAGTTTAGAGCTGAGCCCCCACCCCCACCCCGCACGTCCCCAGCTTTGGATTTTCTCTCTCTACATCACATTCTCCTGTTTTTGAAACATAGTCTAATTTGGACGGGTCCCAGCTGTGTTCGTGTTTCAGCTCTCTGAGATTGATACGATTCGGTTATCTTCTGAGAAGACATATTTGCCTCATGAGCCATTTAGTTGTAGAGGTCCCTGCAGCAAAGAGGGGTCTCCTGGGCAGACCTTGGCCCGTGGTCGTCTTGTGCCGCATGCATGACCAGGAACCCCATCTGGCCCAGGAGGCTGGGCTTCCTGACGTGGAGCAAAACAGGGCGCCAAGGATGCCAGATATAGGGGACAGACTTCTGCCTCCAAAACGTATACGGATCTGTAGGGGGTGCATGGAAACCAATGCCCAGAGATCATCATCTAGACCAGGATGAGTCAAAGTGACAGACCAAGAAGTTTTTATGGTGTCACATTAAAATCAGGTAACTCAGGGGCACCTGGGTGGCTCAGTCAGTGAAGCAGCTGACCCTTGAGTTCAGCCTAGGTCATGATCTTACAGTTCGTTCGTTCAAGTCCCGCATCAGGCTCTTTGCTGACAGTGTAGAGCCTGCTTGGGATATTCTCTCTCTCTCTCTGCACTCCCCCCCTCCCTCTCTGTCTCAAAACAAATAAATAAACTTAAAAAAAATCCAGGTAACTTGGCCTCCTAGGTTTATGAGGGTTTTTATTTAAAGATTTTGTTAAAACTGTTTTCTTCTCATAAGAGTAACATAGGTATAAAGCAGGAAAAAAATCATTAAACCACTTGAAAGTAAAATGAGGGAAATTTAATAATGACTTTATTTTTTGTTACTTGGAAGTGTAAATACTGGTGGTGTGTCCCTCCTGCCTTTTTCTTGAATTACATAAATATGCACATGTGAGATCTGCAGGTACATACTCATAGGTAACATATAGTTTTTACTTAGTACTGCTTTGTGCCATTAAATCTATAATTAATTTGTATGGTACTATGCACATAGTGATTCAAAGACTAATTTTAACCAATCTATTTTTGAATGTTGATTTAATTCTGCTTTAAAAAAACAAAAAAACAGGGGCACCTGGGTGCCTCAGTCAGTTAAACATCCAACTTCAGCTCAGGTCATGATTTCACAGCTCATGGGTTTGAGCCCTGCATCAGGCTCTGTGCTGACAGCTCAGAGCCTGGAGCCTGCTTCAGATTCTGTCTCTATCTCTGCCCCTCCCCTACTCATGCACTGTCTCTCTCTTTCTCAAATATAAATATAAAAAAATTTTTTAAAACATTGTAAATAATATATAATGCTGAGAGGTACACCCATATCTGTAAATCTTTGTGCATATCCATGACTATTCACGTAGGATAAGTTACCAGAAGTAAAATTTCGAGAGTCAGGGACCATACCCAGTTTTAACACTTTTAGTACTTAGTTCCAGATTTCTTTCTCCCAAGAGTTGGACCAATTTAGTATTCCACCAGCAATTCCTTTCATTCCCCAGACTAAGGGTGGAGTCTTCGGCAGAATTAGATGCCTAGAGCTCTGGCCCCTTACGAGTCCCTGTCTGTATGGTGTGTGCGTGTGTGTATAATATATGTACGTATGATTCATAGATGTTTTAAAAAATCGTCTCTAACACTTCACACCAGCGTCCAGTGTTTCTTGCGATTTAAGGTTAGTTAGAGGTAATAACAAAGTCGTAATCCTGACATCAGGTTTAATGGGGTTTTTTTCTTTGTTTTGTCTTTAAGTTAGGGACAATTTTTTAAAACATTTTTAACATTTTTATTTATGATTGAGAGACAGAGCATGAGCATGGGAGGGGCAGAGAAAGGAAGATGCAGAATCTGAAGGAGGATCCAGGCTCTGAGCTGTCAGCACAGAGCCCAAGACAGGGCTCGAACTCAAAAACCGCGAGATCATGACCTGAGCCGAAGTCAGACCCTTAACCATCTGAGCCACCCAGGTGCCCCAAGTTAGGGCCAAATTCTGATGGTGAACCTAAAGACAGGTGAAAACACCTTGATGGCCTAGGTTTCAAAACCTGCTAGGTATTTTCAGTTGGCTTGGCCAATCTGAGCCCTACTTCCCTGAATTAAGGATGAACTGGAAGTTTTCCAGAGAAGGTTGTTTGCCTATGTTAAAAATGAAAGCAAAGTCGTTTCCCTAGCATGGGTGGGTTCAGTAACCCTCTACACTCCCTGTCTCTCGGGCAGGCGACTTGCTCTCTGGGCTGATGCAGGCGCACTGAACCTCAGAGCGTGTGGTTCTCCCTCCCAGGATCTGCAGGCACAAGACCGAGCTCACCGCATCGGCCAGCAGAACGAGGTCCGGGTGCTCAGGCTGTGCACCGTCAATAGTGTGGAGGAAAAGATTCTCGCGGCTGCAAAATACAAGCTGAACGTGGACCAGAAAGTGATCCAGGCGGGTATGTTTGATCAGAAGTCTTCGAGCCACGAGCGGAGGGCGTTCCTGCAAGCCATCCTGGAGCACGAAGAGGAGAATGAGGTATGACAGAAAGCTGTGGTGATGAAATCGCACAGCAGCCTTTTGTCTCGCAAGGGTTAACAACGACCTGTTCACTCTTTAAAGAATTTCCTGGGCTGGCGGTGAAAATGAATGAATTAGCTGCCTGTCTTACTTTCCAAGCACAGAAAGCCCCCAAACGTCATCCAGACCAGTGTCCTATAAGTATTTGCTAGAGGCATCCCAGGGCTCAGCCAGGGCACGCTCCCCCAGCCCCCCACCCCCCAGACATGCAGCCAGTGGGCTTGATTGTATTGTAAATACTGCCTCCTGTAGGGAAAGTGCAGACCTGCACAGGGGCCCCTCAGCCAGATGGGAATAGACAAGGGTCCCTCCTTGACTGGTCTCTCTGCAGCCCCCCCACCCCGGGCCCTCTGTGTCTTTTGCCTTTCGAGTAAGCTCTTCAGTATGTTGGTAGGACAAGATCTCACAGGCATCTTAATGTGTTTTCTTGTACATATACTTGGAAAGCAAGACTTTGACCCCCAGTTCAAATTTTTCTATAAAATCTGACCAAAGGCTGAGAAAATGACGAGTTTAAAAAAAATATTTTTTTTTACTTGGCAAGATTGTTCAAAGAACACATTCCTTATGTTTCTCTAAGGCGGTCTTTTTTTTCTAATATTTTTTAAGTTTATTCATACACTTAGAAAGTGCATGTGAGCGCATGAGTCGGGGAGGGGCAGAGAGAGAAGGGAAAAGATCGAGAATCCCAAACAGGCTCAGTGCTGTCAAGGCAGAGCCCAATATGGGGCTTGAACTCACCGTGAGATCATTACCTGAGCCACCCAGGCGCCCCTCTAAGGGGGTCTTTAGGTAGTTGCTTGTATTTTTTTTTTAGATTGCCAGTTTTGGTAATTCTGTACTCCATTTTCAACCCAGATAGATTTGAAAGAGATTAAAAGACATAGTTCTAGTGTAGTCTAGAAAAGTGTGCAAAATACCAGCACCAGTCCTTACCATAAAATTATCTTGGGATGGACAGATTTAGTGTGATGTCCCCATATTTGTAAGCTGAGGAGTGGGTTTACCTTAACATGTTCATATGGAATACTATTTTCATTGCATATTTAGATATAGTTCGACTTTGCCTTTAAGTAGGATATATGTTTTTGAAATCTATAAATTATAAAACAAATTTTTTTAAAGATAATGTACTTTTTTTCTGAAACAAATCTAAATGTGAAGCAGATACTGATGTTTCATTAAATCCTGAAATGAATCTTTTTGCAAACTGAAGAGCCCTTTTATACCATGCTTCTTCATAACTTATCGGTCTTCTATATTTGATTAGTTACGTATTAGTTTTCGTTAAAACAGTGAGAAATACGTGTGCATGCTTTCATACATCCACACATATTTTTAAAGTTTTGATCTCAAGTAATTCACCACTGTGATTCTTAAAATTGAATATGTGATAGAGGTTCGATTCTTGAAAATTGGTTCATATTTACAGTCAGGTTGTCAGGTAATTTTTGCCTTATTATTTACACACCTGGAAGTTAAAAAAATAATAGGGTGTGTGATGGATACTGTCACAACTCAGGTGTGGCCAGAGCTGATACACAGTTGTTTTTGCTTAACTTATTGTATATGCGCCTTGTGAAAGTAGCCGCTGGCCTGGGGAAGATGAGGTACCTGGGAGCCTGGGGCTTTCCACCCTTCCTAGGCTGCAGGGAGGTGTCGAGGTCTCCCAGCCACAGGGGCCACCAGGGCTGGGCTGGGGTGGAGCTCCGGGCCAGCCGCATTGCTGGGGCTCCACACTCCTTTCCAGGCTATTGGTGTGTCAGACACGGTGCCATTTTCCGGGTGGCCTGTGTCCGGATGGGAAGGTCTTTGGAGACACTGGTAGATCGCAGTCAAGGGCTGTGGTACCAGATACTGAGGCCGAGTAGGCTGCTTATCTGCATGGCTGACAGGCCAGGAAATACTAAGACACAAAGACCCCAGGAAGATAGTTTGCACACTTCCCAGCCACTTCATTCTCTGTGAAGTCCAGACCATTGCAGGCAGGCTTCTTGCCAGTTTCCAAGAGAATCTTTTCACCTTGGCCACTGGGGAGTGCAAGCCCCCCATTGTGTAGGCAGAGAGAAGGTAACATGGGGTTCTAGGCAGTGGACAAAACAGGGCGCCTCTTCACCAAAGGACATATTAAACCGGATTCTTCGTACCGTGAAGTATCAGCCCACGGCCAGCTAGACTTGGTCTTTGTCAGATAAAATGCAATATTGAGACAAATTGACTTAAATCAGGCTAGAGATGAGCTAGAACAGAATGGTTTTTACAAGGAATTATTATCTTGAGTCATTAGATATCTGCCTTACGGAAATGCGTTCGTGTCTAATACGTGGTATTAGACACTAGGGAAGAAGCAGCCATTTAAGCTGCTAGGCCATCGCACTCTTTCCAGAGCAAGGTGCCTCATTCTGCATGTGTTATTCGGGAAACTGGATGTTTGAGGTTCTGGGTTTCTTCTTCTCCCTCTGCCCGTACCCTGCGACTACCCTATTTGATTCCGAACACACTCGGCCAGCTTACAATAAACATAATTTGGGTAAATTCTGTGGCGTACGCCCCACTTTACAATTTTTTTTTCTTAAAGTGTGGAAGTTCTAGCATTTCTAGAAAACTTGAGCACTTGGTTTCTGAGGAGTTTGCAGAGATATCATGTGCTTTGGTCTATTATCACATAAAACTAAACTGTTCGCCCTTAGGCACCCATCCAGAGTCTTAACTGTTACCGTCATAATTCCCACTGAAACATACTGATTGAACCCATCTTTAAGGCTCTGTGTTTGACCTGTGTATGATTTTTATGGCCTTGTTCTGTGCATCGTCACAAACTTTCACATGTTGGTAGGTTTTGTGAGGCTTTGAGAATCAGAACTTGTATGTGGCTTAATAGAATTAAAAGGATTTATGTTAGGCACTTTTTTCCGAGAGTTTCCTTACTTAAGTCTTGAGAGTTTCCTTACTTAAGTCTTACTGCTTCTCTGTGAATTAAATGCCACGCCCGCTTTACAGATGAGATCACTGCGGGGGGGTGGGGGGAAGGGTGGAGGCAGTAACTTGTTTCAAAAGTAATGGAATCAAGATACACATCGCCACCCCCCCCAAAAAAAAACAAAAAAAGGGTATTTTTCATAGTGTACCATGTGCCCTGTCTAAACAGATTTTGCTCTGGGAAGATGGGTTTGAGTGGCTTGCAAAATAATGATGGCAAATACTCTACCCAGTGACCCTTCTCTTTTCTTTTGGGCTTGAGAAATGACTCCCTGTGGTCTGCAGGACAGACCCACGAACTCTTAATCCCTCACCCTGGCTGTCCAAACTCTTCCTCTAACGCCTTTTAAATCATCCTGTTCTCAACCCCAGGAGGAAGATGAAGTGCCGGATGATGAGACCCTGAACCAAATGATTGCGCGACGAGAGGAAGAATTTGATCTTTTTATGGTAATACCATAGAAAATTATACACCCTTTTCTTTAAAAAAAATTTTTTTTAACGTTTATTTATTTTTGAGGGGGGAGTGGGGGGGGGCAAACAAAGAGGGAGACCCAGAGTCCGAGGCAGGCTCCAGGCTCTGAGCTGTCGGCACGGAGCCCGACGCGGGGCTCGAACCCACGCACCTTTTTTGATTAACTCGAGATGTCTGGAGCCCACGTGCCCCGGGGAAGAATTTCCTTTGCATCGAGCCTGGACTTTTCTTTCAGTTCAGAGGCTGCAAACAGGCTGGATTTAGCCTGCAGACGTTATTTTGTTTGGCCCATGCGGTGTTTTTTAAAATTTCACATTCGTTGCCAACGTGAAAAGAATCCTGATTTCTGGCTTTTCTTGAAAAACGAGAGTCGGCAGTACCCGGCCCACATCTCTCTGTGGAAACGGCTGGCCAGGGCTTAGCAGAGGCTGCACACACCCCCCACCCCCCCAGACAGGCCACGTAGGCCTCAGCTTTGCCACAGACCCCCGGCCCCACCCCGGCCCCCGTTCGGGACTCATTTGTAATTCTAGGCCAGCATCATTCAGGTGCCTCAGCTCCTTTACGGTCCCTCCCTCCGTCTCCTTACTCCATCAAAGCAGATACCTCCCCGCATGGGGTGGACAGACAGCAACCAAACAACACGGTCACGCCTCTCCGTCACGCTGGAGAGAGCCTGCTTCAGCAAGCAGGAACCTTCCAGATGCGCGTCAAGGTGTAGCCTTCACTGAAAGATTAGAATCGTTTGGATTTCACTGATCCGGGCAGATAGAAAGGAACCTTGACATTTAAGGAATGAACAGCCCTGGTTTCAACCTTGACGGCCCATGCTGCGTAGTCAGGCGTGATTGTGCTGAAATCTGCATTTGATTTACGTGTGTGCCCGGCCCCGAGGTCAGTATACGTGTGGACGCCGGCCCCTCTGGTCGTGAAGGAGGCCCTCAGAAGCACTATTTAACTGCCGCCTGCAGGCATGCGCTCTCTTTCATCTCCCCCTGCATCCCCGACACTCAGAAGGGTTTCTGGCTCACAGTACTTGCTTAGCAAATCTTGAGCGAATGAATGGCAGCATTTGCAACATTTTAAGCCCTGTGAAGATGTCCGCGCGGATCAGGACGGGTAAAGTGGCAAGGCTCCTCCTTCCGGTACCATCGGTCATTTTGATCTTTCTGACATGTAGCCTGTTTGTGGGATCAGTGAGCAAATGTGAACTGTATCGCGGTGGTTGAGAATGCGGCATGGCCCCCAAGTCCAAGGCCCCCCAATTTGAATGTCCTCAGGTGTCAGGCAGGCAGCTTGCACGAGTGAAACAAGCGTATGGGCTGGGTGGGTGCTGCTGGTAACCCAGAGCTACCTTGTCTACGGCGGACAGAGCCACAAGGCCCCAGGGAGCCAGGAATTCCCAATTTCCCAGAGAAGCCGGAGATCTAGGTTTTTCATGGGCAGTCTCTGGGTTTCAAAATGTTTGCAGCTAAATTTAGGTTTTTTTTATTATGATCTCATACTGCAGGCCAGATGAAACAGGACTCTGGGCCAGATATGACCCACAAGATTTGCATTCTCTGTCTTTTTAGCCCAGACGGTCAGAGAAGGGAGCTCAGGCTGTGTGGAGGCTTACATTATTTTTTGGCGATTTTTGTCTAGGGAACAATGGTGGTGTCCACACATAATGATTCAAGATAAAAGACATTTAATTCTTTCGCAGGGAAGTTTTAGGGGAGCCATGGGAATAGCTCCTAACTTGGGATGGGCACTTCTCCCCCTCCCCCCCAACCTTCCTAAGTGAACCACACTCCTTATGGAAGGCATTTTTGGGTAGAAATGACGCAACACAATTGCACGAGGGCATGGCCAATGTGGGCGCTCCCCAGACCTAAATTTCTTAACTCAGACTGCTGGTCCCCATCTTTATAGACTGTGCTCAACTTAGGGACCTTAGAGGTACACATAGCACACAGACATCTTTTCTCTCCTCGAGGAACTTATTAAAATGTAGATTTCTGCCAATCACAGGGGTAAGAGGCCCTCAACTGCCCCGGCTGCTCCCTGGTAGGAATAATTGAGCACTGCTGCAGCCTCAGATACTCTTGAGGCCCCGGAAAGCGTAAGCTGCCTGTCATCATACAAATTAGATTAGGCCCAGAGATGGGAGATTTTTTCCCATCAGCAGCCCTGAAGCGAGGGGGAAAGAGTACATCTCTTTTCTGACTTTTGGGCTGGGTATTCGTAAAACTTGAAAGCTACCGGGGGGAAAAAAAAAGAATGTCTGGCCAAGGCCCAGCTCTCATTTAATTTGGGAATATTTTATCATACAAAGAAAAGGCTTCGAACAAGTGAAGCTGGCTGGCTAGGGAACACTTTTCTGTAGGCACTGTGGTTTGGGGAGTGTTCTGCTTGTTAATGGTTACCTTCTCATTTTTAGATGATACAAATTTTTGGTTTGGTTTGGTTTGGTTTGGTTTTTTAAAAAACCTAAGCAGCGGGCTGCCTTTGGCCCATTCTGTATGCATTAGCACCTCCACCAGGGGGCAGGAAATAAGATTTGATTCCCTGCCAGCTACTCCTGATGAAAAAGTTCAGTGAGACACAAGAATGGAATGCGAGCTAGATGTGGATTTCAAATATTTAGCCTTTTTAGCTCTTATTATTTGGAAAGCTCATTCTCCATAAAAATTAATATAAGCTTATCATTTGATTTATCATGGACACTGTAGTTAAGTAACACACAGCAAGCAGATAAGCTAGCCTCTTTAAAATGAAACCTTTAAGTATTTTTCTTGTTTTCTCCTAAAAGGGGGACTTTAGAAACTGTGAACTTTCATACTGATTAACTATGAATTTTACCTATAAAGATCTTTGACACTTCCAGATACAAATAGGAAATATTTTAATAACATACAAGCATAAAACCTTAAGAAGTACTTTTCAAAAATAATTGTACTTGTTAGCGTAACTTTTATCAGGTCATAAAACAAATATTTTCATATAGTACGTGAATAGTACATGAGACTTACCTGAAAATCAACTTCACGTCTTTGTACGGGTCTTCTGCAAGTAGAAATCTTTGGGAAGAGATGGGAAACATCAGAACTTCAGTTTATTAAAAAGTGCATCAACCCTGGGCACCTGGGTGGCTCAGTCAGTTAGACGTCTGGCTCTTGGTTTCAGCTCCAGTCATAACCTCATGGTTCGTGAGTGCAGGCCCCACATTGGGGCAGAGCCTCCTTAGGATTCTCTCTCTCGTCTCTCTCTGCCCCTTCCTGGCTCATGCTCCCAATCTCTCTCTCTCTCAAAATAAATAAACTTTTTTAAAGTGTATCAACCCTTCCTAAAAGAAAAAAAACAAATGCAACTTATTTTTTATATCAAATTTTTTATCAGTTTACCTTTTTATGTTGATTTTTAAAAATCTTATGTCAGAAAAGGTTTCTTTTTTCATTTGTGGAAAAATGCATGATGTAAGTCATTTTAACAGTTCTTGGTATATAGGTAATGGCGGTGGTATAATCAGAAGCTGACATGGCGGTATTTTGTCATCTCAGTGGAATCGATTCACAAAAAAAATTTTTTTTCATTAGCAAGCTAAAGTACTATTATTAGGAGGTTTTTGAGAAGCCCCTCTGTAGACTATTGTTAGCAAGGCATTCTACATTCTAACAAGGCAAGTTCGGTGGATCCCATTTGTGATACCAGAGCATTAGGAGTCAGGCTTAAGGACAGCCTATCCAGCTAACTATAGCACATGACGGAATAGGGCAACCACATATATCTACCAATGGGGCCCCCCATGCCGCAAGGCTGACCCAACCCTGGGAATATAATGATTTCCAATAATGTGTAAGCGTAGTTTGAGGGATTTTGAACTTTAATTTTTGTGTCGATTCTAGAGGTCAAGTTTGGATTTGAACAGAAATTTCATTTCTATTTTGTTACCGGGTTCAGTTCTTAAGAAAAAGTTATGTTGAATCCCTGTTTCAGTATGGTAGGACCGAAGGAAGAAGGGGGAAAGGTAAATGATTTAATGGTTAATGGTCTGTTTGACTGTAGAAATAGTGCATCTCGCTAGCTGTGTGTGTGCGTGTGTGTGTGTATACACATATATACGTATATATATGTATATAAAACATAGGCAGCAATTCATTGGAGGTCTCAATTGTTTCGTTTTGTTCTGTTTTTTTAGCTCTCAGATTGTTTAGTTATAGGTTCAAGCCAAGTGCGCAGCACTTAATTTACCTACAGGTGCACTGGGTTTTTAAAAACGAAAGCAAGAAGTGTGGAAGTAGGCATTCAGTGGCTCTGAAAATACATAAAAGGGAGACATTTCACTTAAACTTTGATCAGTTGAGGTTATATTGCATCTGATGTTTTTCTCTGGTGCTATAGTATTTTCATAAGAGCTGAACTTTTTAAAAGCTAAAGAGTCGAAGGACATTCATCTCACAGAGCCCGTGGTGCGCCGAAAATCCAATACATTCGTGGCCGAGTGACTAATCAAGCCATTTGTGTGCCCACATGTCCAAGTCCAACGGTGGCCACTCTACGGTGATACTTGGGTCGCTGACTTTTTTACCCCCTCTGATTGTTTAATTAAAAGCATGAGCCCTACTGAGTCAAAGGAGGTTTCCTTAGTGAAGTTTCTCTTGTCTTTACTCAGAGACTACTTTTATGCCAGGGCAGCAGCAAATTGAATCTCCAAGGGTCATATCTTTTAAATACACCCCCAATTGGAATTTTCTCACTATTACTTAAAAGGTAGCTTTTGCACACACCCAGATGAAGTAAAAGAATTTGTAAAGAGCGTATTTTAGATGCATGAATTTCAAAGATGGGGTGCAGAGGGAGGGAAGAGATTTTACCTTGCAGAGTGTCTGCCGGGACCGTGTGCATGAGGAAGGAGCCAGAACAAGTCAGACAGGATAAGAGACTCTATAGGAAAAGCAGAAAGGGACCCTGAAGCCAATAGGAGGTGACGTGTCGAAGTTTTGTGTTTTTTTTTTAATGTTTTTTAAATTTATTTTGAGAGACACACAGCATAAGAGGGGAAGGGCCAGAGAGAGAGGGAGACGCAAACTTCGAGGCAGGCTCCCGGCTCTGAGCTGTCAGCACAGAGCCCGACGCAGGGCTCGAACTTGTGATCCGTGAGATCGTGACCTGAGCCAAAGTCAGACGCTTAACCAACGGAGCCACCCAGGTGCCCCTCAAGAAAGTTTCGTGTGCTGTGATGTCGGTGCCGGACAGAGCCTTCCCATCGGTGAAACTTGTGTTTACTCCCTGCAGCGCATGGACATGGACCGGCGGAGGGAAGATGCCAGGAACCCAAAGCGTAAGCCCCGCTTGATGGAGGAAGATGAGCTGCCCTCTTGGATTATTAAGGATGACGCTGAAGTTGAGCGGCTCACGTGCGAAGAAGAGGAGGAGAAGATATTTGGTCGGGGTTCTCGCCAGCGCCGGGACGTGGACTACAGCGACGCTCTCACGGAGAAGCAGTGGCTGAGGGTAGGTGTGGCTTTCTTACCTCTTCTCGCCAGGTGGCTGCGCTCGTTGGCTTGAGAAATCAAGGGCCCAGGGATCAGTTGCCAGTGACAGCAGAGCACAGGGAAGGTCATTCTGCTGTTGCTGTGGACGCTTTACATTTCAAGGCAGTGCCTGGAAATTGGATGAAGCATGTTCCGCTAGAACTGAGTTGGCCATTGGAAGCGATGAGATCCGCTAATGTTTATGGCCCATTGCCCGGTCAAGCCTCACCCTCGGAGTTAGAACCAAAATGTGGAAAGGGGCTTTCAAGATCTTTTAATTGTTCCCCCTCAATTTCATGGTCTTGAGTCGGAGTTTTACTCTCCCAGGTTGTGCAGAGATAGTTCAGAGACCGTGGCGTTTTTCTAACCGCATTGTTAATTTCCTCCGCCTAAAGAAACTGGAGGTGGAAGGTCTCTCGGCGTTCTCTTGGTTTTATAGACAAAGCGGTTGTGGCCCAGAGAGGTTCAGTGGCTATACAGGATCACACAGCTGGCTAGAAAAAAGAATCTGTGAGTGGTAAAGCATTTGCATGCTCAGTTGCGGCTAATCTGATCTGTCCCATCGCAAACAGACTAGAGGTCTCTGATAATTGGAGCTGTTATTCTGTAGTTTGGGGCTCTCCCCACCCCACTTCAGAGAGTGTTGATTTCTCATTTTGGGGAAGGAAATCTCAGGATGTTGCCTAGGGAGCAGAGGAATCCCGCAGTGCATCTGCGAGTGACGTTGTGCAAATGCCAAGGCCGGTGGGGATCTTCCGTTTGACGGTTTGGCCCTGTTTTCCGTCACAGGGAACAGCCTCAGTACCTGCCTTGATGACAAACTGGGACCCACGTTCCAGGCAGGGCCAGTACATGGGGGCTGGAAAGAGTCGCACCGTTGGGCGAAAACCAAACGAAATAGAAGCTGTTGTTGTGAGTTGTTCATTTCATCAAAAGGGAATGCAGTTCCCAAGCTTGGTAAAACGTGGCTTTTAGGACTCAGGACATAAGTAAGGTAGGTAGGTGGAAAGGTGATCGGGAAGTATTTTGAGAGTGGGTGTCAGAGGCAGACAGGTGTGGCCTCACCTGAGATGTGATTTACTCAGGATCGTGTATGATGAGGGACGTGTGACCTGAGTTTTGAAAAGGCTGAAAGAGAAAGAGACTAAGAAGGCATGACTCATATTTTTGGTTGAACTATGGCATGTGAAATGTAACTTCCTGTGTGGCTGTTCCGCTGTCCAATCCGAACGTTCCAGTGGCCCCCGGAACATGGCTTTACTGGTTTCTTTGTTTCACTCTTGTGAGGCGGGAGCTGTTTAATTAAGATCCCTTCTATAACGTGAAGAGTTCTGTGTTTGTTTCATAATCATTTCTGAGCTCAGGAAAATTCTCTTCCCTTTCTCTTTTATTTAGGCAATAAATTAAGTATCGAGAGACCTATTACAGATGAGATAACAGCCCAGGCCACCATTGGAAGTCAGTCTTTATATGCAGAATCTCGAGATGTGAAAAATAACCTATTTTATTGGGGCAAGAATCTGGCTGAGCTTAACATTTTTAAAATATAATCATTGGTGGGGAGCGCATGGGTGGTTCAGTCTGTTGAGCATCGCACTCTTGATTTTGGCTCAGGTCATGATCCCAGTGTCGTGAAGATGAACCCCACTGCCGGCTGTGTGCTCAGTGAGGAACCTGCTTAAGATTCTCGCTTGCTCGCTCGCGCTCTCGCTCTGTCTCTCAAATAAATAAATAATCTTTGGGAAATGCTCTTTGAAAAAATAACATTATGGACCTTAGGATGTTTTCGAGTTCAGAATGCCTCCTTTTTTCTTTTTGATTCCATTTATATCACCAATGAATAACACCGTGCCTAGGAAGGTTTGTGCCATGAAATTGTAACCTTGTACGAGGACAGTGGAAACTGAGTCACTTACGGTAGTGTTAGAAGAGCCTTTCTCTTTCTGGTACTCCAGTAGACTTTCTTTGGCCTATAACGTACACGTCTAAAAGTGGAAAATTAGTTTGCTGTTCAAAACTACACCGTGTAATTCATGTTTATGATGCTCACGCGGGAGGTGTCTTTGCCAGATACGAAATCACGCAGGAAAAGACCGAAGTGTTCTCGGCACAGCTGTGCTGTAACATGCCTTCTTGTGAACTATTCTTCTGAAAGCTGTAAGTTCATACTTGGTAGGAGATAGTAACTTGCTTTCGCCCAGGACAAGCACTTAACGCAGCCCAGCCCAGCCGGGGCCTCCGCATTCAAAACAGATACTTCCTGTCCTTTGTTTTCTTGGTCACCAGCAGCAATCCTGGTTAATTTCAGCCTCCTAAGCTTTTCCGCAAAGAACATTCTATTCAAGGGGTTTTCAAGGGCCTGGGTCGTGAGGGAATATTCTCTACTGGCTTAGAGTCGAAGGCAGTGAATGGGCCCGGCCCACACGGCCTTGAAAGGAAATGTGGCAGAGACCGTCGTCGTGTAAGCAATGCTGACACCGGGCTAGAATAATTCTTCCTCCTGGCGACGTTGTGAGAAGCCTGCTTGGCAGAGGCACCGGGGATGCGTAGAATCCCAGAGCTGGAAGGCCGCGGAGTGGCGCAGCTCTCCATCCCGTGCTGGAACTGCATTCTTTGTAGTCCCGGTGCCGGGAGGCCGGCCACCCCTCGAGGAATTGATCTGCCCTTTTGTCTGCGTAGCGCCTCCAGGTCGTGGTCAGCCCCGATTGTTAGCTCTTCCCCCCCTCTCTTTGACAGAATCCTCTTCCCTTGTAGCTGCTCCCCACTGGCCTTGATTCTATCTCCTCAGCCTGGAATGAACTCCCTCCCGCCCCCCACCCCTTCTCTATCTTTGGAAGCTTTCTCATCCTACAAGGCCCAGCTCCCCTGGCCGCCATATCTGTGGTGCCTTCTTCCAAATACACAGTCCTTGAACTTCCCCTTGTGCTCTCACATGCCTTTGTCACAGCTCCAGTCCACTTTCCTCGCGTTCTTGCTGGCTGTCGACATGCCTGCTCTCCTCATAGTGGGTAAGGTGGATCTTGCTACAGCTTAGGAATTCCACGCGCAAATAGTAAGCGCCCAGGGAATGCCACCTTGATTCAGCCCCAGGTTGATGTGCAAGAGCAGAGCCTAAGCGCACTCTCACGGCTGCAACAGGTGGACCTAACCATGCCCCTTTCGTGGGCCTGTCCAAAAACCTAAGTAGAATTTTATCTCTCACGGAAAAGCCCGAGGTGGCTCAGGCTTTTCAGGGATCCAGGCCCACCGAGCCTCGGCCGGCTTGTTCACCCGCATCTCCGTGAGCTGGGAGTGGGGGAGACAGCACCCTGTGGTGGGTGTTGGGTTCAGGCCGATCAGGCCAGGCCTGCATGGTTCTCTATCATTTCCGCTCAGACTCTTATCGGCGGGAAGTCGGTCGTGTGGCTGCACCCGCTGTAAGGGAGACTGGGAAATGTGGCCTGGCTGCCAGCCCAGGAAAATAAGATTTTGGTGACTAGCTAGCAGTCTCTGCCTCAGAACACTTAGGTTACATTTAAGTGATATGGCCACTTTCTTTGAAAATTGTATTACGGTTTTATCACAAACAGGTTTTATTTTATAATCGTATTATGCTAAAAATTCCCATAGTGACCTTTAGACAATCTGTTTAGTTGGAAGGTTGTTAAATTTTTCTGTATTCATAATGTTTTAAATGAGAAGGATCGCAATTTCAAACACAGCTCCATTAAAAAAAGAAACAAACGTGGTTTTTTTTCAAGTTGTTCTGAAATCCCTGTTTCCATGGAGGGAAACTGAGATTTCTTTGGTGTTAGTCGGTCTTGAGCTAACTCATCTCTTTAGGGTAGTCGGGCCAACATGCCTGCACCCCATGGGCTGGCCTCCTCTTCCTGGGGGCCTGCCGTCCCATCTTCCTTCTCAAGTGGCATCTGGAAAAAGGCAGAAGCCGGGGTTTCTTCATGGCCTTGGGGGCTGGTGGCCCGGTTCTGTCCTGTGGGTCTGTGCTGGGCTCAGTGCAGGACTGCCCACCGGTGTGGCCCATCCCTCGACGCCCTGACGTGCCTTTGGTTCCCATCGCATCCCCTGGGAGACTTCGGTGATCCCCTGGGAGACAACTTGAAGTCTGGGGAGCCGACTGCATCCCTAGGGGGCAGCTCCCTGCACTCGGAAGGAAGGCTCGTGAGGACCCCAGCCCTGCTGGTGTGCCCCAGGGCCCCTCCTCCGCTCTCTCGTGCCCGCTGGGGCATCTGCCACGTCTTGGCTGCTTTCTTCACACGGCGCTGGAGCACGCGAGGCAGCCTGGCCCCATTTCTCGACAATGGCACAGTCCCCTCCATGGGGCTGTCAAGGACTGAAGCTTCTAGAATCCGATAGGTGGGTAGGTGGATGGGTGAGGGAGCTTTTTTAAAACCAGCAAGACAGAGGCGCCTGGGTGGCTCAGTCGGTTAAGCACCTGACTTTGGCTCAGGTTATGATCTCGCAGTTTGTGGGTTCGAGCCCCGCTCTGTGCTGACGGCTCAGAGCCTGGAGCCTGCTTCGGATTCTGTGTCTCCCTCTCTCTCTGACCCTCCCCTGCTTGTGCTCTCTTTCTCTCTCTCAAAAATAAATAAAGAAATGCTTAATAATAATAATAATAAGTAAAAATAAAACAAGCGTGACAAAAATGTCTTACTTGTGCACATTGTACTGACCCTTTGAACACCTGGTGAGGGACCCTCCCAGAGCCTTGGAAGGAGCCCGTGAGGTGAGTGTCCTGAAGTGTGCGCTCTGTTAGCCGAGGGCCTCCGTCCTCTTGCTCCTTGCCCCCACCCCCCACGCACCCAGACTGGGACCCTCGCGGGACCCTCGCGGGCGAGGGTTCCATTTCGGCCCCAGCCAGGTTCATGTCTGGCACCAGGCCCCCAGCACTGGTACAGACCCCACAGGTTAAAGGATGCCGCCCCCTTCACCCAGCAGCCACACTTCGGGGGGCCCCCAGGCCACCTGCACTTCCTTCTCACTGGCTGGCTCTAACTTCAGGGGCTCTCGTGACCCCCACTGGTTCAGTGTTTGGCTGGAATGACGAACCGACCGGCACTACTTTGTGATCGGTTACATTATGGAAGCCACAAGGCAGGGGGACCAGCGAAGCCAGCAAATGAAGAGACGCAGCGGGTGAGGTCTAAGAAGGGGACACGGAGTTTCCCTGCCCTGTCCTTGTTGAGTCAGGCCGCAGCACCCTTCGGGCACATCAGTGTGTTCACCAAGCAGGACGCTCCCCTGGGCTGTGCACTTATCAGGGGCTCACTCCTACCTGGGCTCAAATAATTAAAGCCATCAGCTGGCCGCTGGACTCCTGTCCAGCCCCCTACCCTCCCAGGCTGGGCCGGCCCAGCAGCCCAACTGCCTAATCCAGTGGTTGTCCTTCTGATGACAGTCCCCATCCTGATGCCCTCTGGGGGCCTCCCCGGGTCACCTCGTTAGCATAACAAAGACACCGCTAGCACTCAGGAAATTCCCAGGGCTTTAGAAGCCTTGTGCCAGCAACCGAGGTCAACGACCAGGCAGATTTTATACAACAGGTGGCAGTATCCTCAGGCCTGACCTTTTCCTCTCTTCCTCTTCCCTCCCTTTCTGGCCAAGAAAGAAGGCGCTGTACCCTGCCTTCGTGTCCTATATGTCGCAACTTCGCATCCACACGTGGCCCAGCCACGGGGTTCAGCGCTGCGGCTCCGGGAGGTTCTGTAGATCCCTGTCCACGAGGGTAGTGCTTGATTGCAAAGAGCTTTTGGAATTGAGGGGACCCCCCCCGCCCCGCAACAAATCCTGATTCAATCTGCTGTTCTAAGGCTGGGCTCACAAATCCGTTTTTGGAAGTCACTGGTATCGTTGGGGTTTTTTTCTTTGCATACCAACGTTATGCCAATCCTTCTGAAAGCAGTGGGTGACTCCCCAAACGGGGAATGGTGCCTTTAGAATACGAATGTGGTTTTAAAAATGCTGTCTCCATTAGCATAGCTTTTCCGGTGGTGTACCCCAGGTAACAGCCGTGCTGCACCGTGGACTGAGCGTGGATGTGCGCGCCTCGTGTTTGCCCATACGTGATAATTGGCTCGTGTTGATGATTTCTTGGGAAAACGTCTTTGTTTCTGTGTGCAGGCGGGCATTCCGTCGGCCTGAATTGGCAGCTGTCCGATGAGCCCAGGGGGACAGGTTTTTCGGTTCACCTCCTGCCACGAGTGCACTGCCTGGAGCCTCTCTAGTATTGTAATCATTCTTGAGGAGGGAGCTCCATAAAACTGGGGGGGAGGGGGATTGCAAAGCTAAAAGCTGGGCTGAAGGTGAATTCTGGAGCGCTTGGGTTTTTTCTGTTCTTCCTGTTCCGTTGGTCCCGCCACCGAGTTCAGAACCCTTCCCTTTCCTGAAACCATTTAGCGACATCTCAGAATTTATTTAATTGTCGAATGAGTGATTTGTCCCCTGCAGCACTTGAGGATAATGGGAATGCAAAATAAATTACATGCTCTCTATAACATTTAATTGTCAGCCACATAGAGCGAACAAACTTTGAAAACGATGCTTTTGTTTCACAGTGGATGTGATGTCATGAAACTGATTTGGAAAGGTCCTTCCTAATTTCTGGTGGCTCTCTGTGTGGTCCGCATGTATGAGTATGAAGACGCTTTTTTTTTGAGGGGGGGGCGGGGGGAGTGTACTGTATAAGCTCCTTGAAGGAAGGTAGCTCTGTGGTTTTGCGATGTCCTATTAGTCGGGCTCCAAACCATGTTACATGAATGATAGCAGGAAAACCCACTTGCTCACATCTTTGAATCTAGGGATAGATGCAGCTTGTTTTAGAAGTTTTAGGGTTTCGAGAGGGGCCCCCAGGAAGGGCAGCACAGAGATTAGCCTCTTTTTCCTCAACCGGTCTGTCACCAACTAAGAGCTCAAGCCTCCGCATCATTTCAATGCCTCATGGTCCCATCTCTTGACCACTAAAGGGAAGATTGTTGGGGTCTGTCCTTCCCACAGCTCAAAAGTGGAGAAAACAGTAACAAAATCTCAAAACATAAAGTAGTAGGGGGAAATCAGGAAGAAAAATGAGATACTTCTCGAGGGAATTTACCTGTGTGCCTTAAAAAGCTATGTAACACCGGTTTCCAAATACACACTAAGAGCCCTTCCTTGAATGGCTTTCCATAACCAGCAACCTGTGCCAAACCCTACCTGGGAAGGAGGCAGAGAGCTAGTCACAATTGACTGGACAAAGTACCAAGAAAGTTTAAAAAGATTGCCATTTCAAACAAAATATTTGAAACTCTGTTGAAATACACAGTGGAACATAGCAGAATTACCTTCTCCCCTATCCAAAGAGGATTTTTCTCTCTAGAAATCTCTGAAACAGCATAATATCTCCTGTGTTTGGGCTGGATTAAGTACGATCCAGCCTGAAGTCAGAGACAGGCTGTAAACTCCAAGCTCTAATCACAGCCGAGAGCATCTATGATTCTGTGAGATGTACTTTTCTCTTAAAATATCTTATACGGGGGGCGCCTGGGTGGCTTAGTCGGTTAAGCGTCTGACTTTCACTTAGGTCATGATCTCGCGGTTCGTGGGTTCGAGCCCCGCGTCGGGCTCTGTGCTGACTGCCAGCTCGGAGCCTGGAGCCTGTTTCAGTCTGTGTCTCCCTCTCTCTCTCTCTGACCCTCCCCTGCTCATGCTGTCTCTCTCCCTCTCCTAGAAATAAATAAAACATTTAAAAAAAAAAATATCTTATACGGACAAGGTTTTCTCTGTGTGTTTGTTTTTGATTTTTGGGATTCTTTATTGAAAGTATAATGTGCCTGATGCCTTTAATCTGTTTGTGCTTCTCTTTTGTCCCTTCGAGTAATTTTTGTTTGCTTTTTTGCTATAAGATATAAAAATTGATTTTCTTTTATCAAATGGCATTTTTAGCTTTTAAAATCGGGTCATCAGTTCTACTGGGGCAAAATTTCTAGCAAGCTGCATTTCCTTTTTTATACACAAGGGAGAGCTAAGGCCCTAGAAAATAGATCCGGGTTTTGCCAAATTTCACGCTCTGCAGTACTTTAGGAAGGAAGTCCTGCACTGATTAATGGCAGGAGTTTGAATTGTTTGGGGGAAATACTTGACAGTAGTAAAAGCATTTCAGTCACTTTTCTGCACTTTTTATTTTTTTCTTAAATCCACTGGCTAGATTGTTTTCACAGCAACTGGACCTTATTCGATATGTTGTTCCCTTTTGTCAAAATTCAGTAGAAGAAATAGTCCTCAAAGGACCAACTAAAATAAATATTAAAGGTGGAGAAGCAAGAGAGACTTGTTTTGCCCAATTTTTGAAACTGTGGTGCGTGGAATTTCTGGTTTCACATTTTATCCTCTGAAACAGGGATTGGCCCCGAAGTGCAGCTCAAGCATGGAAAGTAACCATGGGAAATGGGTTCTCTGGTATTAACAAGCCCCAATAAGTTCTCCAGATCTTTACGTGGTGCCGAATCGTGCAGGGAAGTAGATGGTTTTAGAAATACGCCTGCTTTTTTTTTTTAATCAAAATTTGGTTTCTGTCCTCCACTTTTTCTACTTCTTTTTTCTTCAGTCAGTAAACTGCACGAAGGGGATCTTTTTGAAAGAATTTTTGTCTTTGAGAAGTAAGAAGTATATAAATCTCAGGTGTAAGATGCCATGTTTTGATACAGGTATAGGTTTTGAAATGAGTCATTCGTGGGTTGGAGGTGGGAGAGGGTATTTGAAAGTCAGAGACCGAGACCGGGCCGGTGACTTTACGGTCACTGTGCCTCTCTGCCTGGGTGACTGTCACAGCTGTCCCTTTGGTGGCCATCTACCTGGGGAGTTTAGGATAGTGACCAAAAACGTAAGCCTTGGAGGGGTGCCTGGGGGGCTCAGTCGGTTCGGTGTCTGACTTCAGGTCATGACCTCATGGATCTTGGGTTCGAGCCCTGAGTCGGGCTCTGTGCTGACAGCTCAGAGCCTGGAGCCTGCTTCAGTTTCTTTGTCTCCTTCTCTCTCTGCCCCTCCCCCTGGATGGTGCTCTGTCTCTCTTTCCCTCTGAAAAATAAATAAACATTAAAAATTAAAACATAAGCCTTGGAACCTGATGAACCAGGGTTCAAATCCCAGCTCCATCTATGATAATCAGCCTGCGACCCCACGTGCCTTGTGTAGCCTCCTGTAGCTTTGCTATTGTTATACCCAGATCGCAGTATCCTCACAGACCAGAGACCACCAGGGAGACCAAGTCACACATGCAAAGGCAAAGGGCTTTATTACGGGCTTGAGCTCGGGCTCACAGACTTCACCAGCGCCGTGTAGGGTTTTTTATGGGGTTCGTGACGGGGGAGTTACAGAAGTTGTGACATGGGAACAGTGATCCAGTCATAATTATACAACATCATTGACAGCGGGTTTGACCATACACATTATCTAGTGTATTCGTTACTTTTGGCAGGATCCAATTACAACGTTTAGAGTACCTTTAAATTTAACCAATCACAGAGCAAGCCTAGGGTCTTACTGGGTGACTAACGGGTTAACTTTAACATTAGGTAACAGGCTCCTATCTATAGTGTCTATCTCCAGGCCTCTCCCTCAGTAACGTGGAGGGTGGTCGCTGGCCTTTCCTGATTGGGTGTTGCAAGGGTGGTTTCTCCTGCCTTGGGCAGTGTGTGTCTGCCTGATAGTTTCGGGGAAGCTGAAACTCAGGCCTTCTAGTTTAGAGGGGAAACTTAAAGCCTGTCATGGAGTCAGTTCGATCCAGATGTTTAGATTTGTGTCCTTACCTGTTAAATAAGGGAAATAACTGCACGTTCTTCACAGAGTTTTCTGAGGTTTCAGTGCATGGTATAGAACCTGGTTCATATAAGAAGGATTCCAAAAACAAGGCATTACAAAAAAGTACTCACTATTTCTGAGTACACCTGATAGGTAACAGTAAAAGAGGAAACAAAAATCCCTCTGTTGCATATCCTGACTACATGTCTTGGGGTCCAGGAGAAAGGGAAAGGGGGCGAGTAAAGACGTCCTTCTCCCCGCTCAGTGGAATTAAGGAGGACAGGATGTTTGCTTGCTGAATATGTTGTGTGCTAGGCCTACAGACTTACTCACCTCAAGCCCACCACACTGTACACACTTGGCTATCAACCGTCTGTTCTAACTGTCTAACCCTGTGTGCGTGCGGGCAGAGCGCTGAGCCCAGGGGTCAGGAGCTGGGCCTGTGGGTCCCCGCCCTGCCAGCCAGCCAGCCGTGTGGCCTCGGACCTCCTGGGTTGAGTTAGTTGCATTATCTATGATTTGCAAGGTCCCTTCCACAACCTCCCAAATCCAGGAAGCTGCTCTGCCTTTCACTTTGTTCTCTGGTTTGGGTAACGATCATCCTCTGCTTTTCCTATTAGTGGGTCCGCGCGTGGAGCCTGTTTGAAAGCAAATTCACTTTGACGCCCATTTATTGAACGCTGAGTAGGTTGAACTGCATGTGCCTGGAGCAGGGAAAGTGGTGTTAATCGTCAAGTTTCTGTTCCTTACGGTCGGAGCAGTGCCCGCCTTATTAGTGCAATTAAGAGCCAGATTTGAGAGATGCTATTAGAGATAATAGTGCACACTTAGCCACCTTAAAGAGCTTGTCAAGTGCAGGTCTCCAAGTGTACACAGATGGGAATTAATAGAGATGAAAATAGATTGTGAGATGCTCTAACTTGTGGGGCTTTTAACTGTTCCAGCAATGAGCAGAGTCGAGGCAACATGGATTCTACTTTATGCTAGAGTTTTAGTGTCCTGCCTTTGGAGAAGGGATTTCTGATTCTCCCTCCCCCAGCCCTAAGAAGACTTCCACAGGAGGGGAGGGCAGTTTCTTCTCAGACAGAGGTCACCTCCTGGCTGCCCCCTCACCTCCCGAGACCCAGAGCCTCTCTGACAGCCATGCCCTTGCCCTGGGGTTTCTACTGACCCTGCCTGCCCCCCACTGGAGGAGAAATACAGCACATCCTCCACCTTTGAGCAAAGAAAAGGAGGTGTAGGGGGTTAGGTGCTGGCGCGCGTGATATTTGGGGATTCCTGGAATTTTGGAGGATGGCTTTTCCTCTTTGTTCACATCAGTTCAGGGGGCAACCCAGAGAGGTCAGAGGGAACTTTCCAAAACAAATACCAACGCCCATCACCCCCTGCCTGCTACCTCTACCCCAGCTCCCCCACCCACCGCAAAAAACCCTCCATCCGTGGCCTGGCGGGGAGCGTGGCCATGTGGCCTCTGCCAGGCCTTTGAACCTCATCTTCTCCCCTAGCTCTCAGGAAGGCTTGCACACCAGGCTGTCTTTCGGGCCCCCTGCCCGTCCAGGAAGGCCCCTTCCCAGATGCCTATCTC
Source organism: Proteles cristata cristata (assembly GCA_017311185.1). Taxonomy (NCBI): domain Eukaryota; kingdom Metazoa; phylum Chordata; class Mammalia; order Carnivora; family Hyaenidae; genus Proteles; species Proteles cristata. The sequence continues at coordinate 702,160 of JAESUZ010003821.1, forward strand.
CTTGCCCTAGTGGTCTCTTCCCAGAGCACCCCTCCTGACCGCCCCCGCAGAAGTAGCCCCACCCTGCCAGTGTATCAGTGCCCTAGGCTAGTTGTCTTCATGGCCAAGGTTATCTTACCTTCTCCTTCCACTGGCATTCAGCTCCAAGAAAGCCAGTGCGCTCACCTGTCTGGTCCAGTGCCCTGAGCCCGCATCTGAGCACCTCACCCATAGTTAGCGCTCGGCAAATACTTGTGACTGCGAGAGCGGATCAGCCAGAGATGGGGGCTCGGGGGAGAGGTGGTTGCAGTCTGTGTCCTTTTGGCACACCCTGTGAACCCTGCATTGTTTTTCGTTTCTCCTTTTTTTTTCTTTTTTTGACTGACGTGGGTCAAGGTAGACATTGCTGGCGTTCTTTCCCATTAGGGTCCAGTGATCTGTGTCTCCTCGGAAAGATTTCTCCCTTAAAAGAATTCTAAGGGCATGCAGTTTTGACATAGTGCTCCTGAGCTACTCAAGAATTTGAAGGCTCTGTTCTAATTTCAGAGCACGTTGATGAAGATCACTTAACTATGCACACGCAAGTACAACCAGTGCTTCAACCCAGCTATTCCCTGGAAATTGCCAGAGATTTCGCAACAGCCGTTTTCCAAGCTCAAACCCTTTTATTTCTTTTCCAGCAAATAGAGGAATAGCACATCTAATATAACTCAAAATGAAAAGGCAAAAAGAAAACACTAGGGGCACCTGGGGGTGGGGGGAGCTCAGTGGGTTAAGCATCTGACTTCAGCCCAGGTCGTGATCTGACAGTTCATGAATTAGGCCCCGCATCGGGCTCTGTGCTGACCGCTCAGAGCCTGGATCCTGCTTCGGATTCTGTGTCTCACTCTCTCTCCACTCCTCCCCTGTTCGCACGGTGTCTCTGTCTCTCAAAAATAAATAAGTGTTAAAATCTATTTTTTTAAAAAGCATTCAATTAATTGGGTTTTCATTTTTATTTTTGTACAAGAAAGCCCCGAAAAGAGAATGTGCATTTTAAGCATAAGGCCCTGGACTTTAACACCACTTCCTTTCTTATTTTCTATTAGAGAATGTGGGTTGTCAGAATCACGAAAAATGGTGGATGGGACCATGAAACTTTGCTCCAGGCAAAGCTTACTCTGCCCCTCCTGCTGAAATACAATATTTAAGGTCACTATGTTCATAGTCCTTTGTAGAAAGCATAATCCTAATGCAGGAAATTGTTTCATAAAATATCTCTCCCTAGGATTTTGGGTAGAATATTTTCTAAAGATTATTTAAAATGATATCCTCAAGGGGCGCCTGGGTAGCTCAGTCTGGTAAGCATCTGACTGGCTCAGGTCATGAGCTCTCAGTTAGTGAGTTCAAGCCCTGTGTCAGGCTCTGTGCTGACAGCTCAGAGCCTGGAGCCTGCTTCGGATTCTGTGTCTCCCTCTCTCTCTGCCCCTCCCCCACTCGTTTCATTATCTCTCTGTCTCTCTCTCTCTCTCTCTCTCTACACCCCCTCTCAAAAATAAAGACTAAAAAATTTTTTTAAATAAAGCGACAGCCTCAAAACTTGATTGAGGCTGCCAGTGGGTCTATTCCTCTCTTCCAAGTTGCCTCTGATAACTTAGTGGGAAGGACAGGGGATCTGGGTCTGTCATTGTTTAGCTGTATGACGTCTTGGATGAGTCATTTCACGTCCCAGGAGGGATGAGGTTGAGGAAGAGTCCGTGGCCCCATCTTTGCTGCCCCGTCCTTATTTGACTCTGCCTTTGGGGACCCTGGAGAGAACTCCATGGATTTAGCCTGGTCTCGTTCCAGCTCTGAGACCTAGCTCTCAAGGAAGAAAACAGAGGGGCACGGGTGACAGCTTTCCTGCCCGTTCTCCCAAAGGCTTTCTCTTGAAAATGCAGCTTTGCCACAAGGGCCTGTCGCACGTTGGAGGATCAGTACACGATCCAGTGTTTGGGACCGTCTGCTTGTCTGTAGCATTTAGGGAGATGAGCTGCGTCCGTGTGCTGATAGTTCACGCCGGACGGGACGCCAGCGTAGCGGGGCATGCGAGGGGGGCAGCGTACCTGCCATGCGGGACCCCCTTTCCCACGCAGCTGGGGGGGGGCTTCTTCTGATCTGTACAGACCGACACCAAGCATCTTCTAGCGCTCTGTCATCAAGAAGAAACCACCCACCCTCTGAGGCTTTTTTTAATCCCTTGCACACTACCAAGTGTATAACAGCTGACACATGGGTTTATTTTCTTCATTGACTCATGTCAACCCCCCCACCCCAAATTATCATTTACATTCATTTGAATAAAAAAATCAGTAATTGGGGCGCCTGGGTGGCTCAGTCAGTTGAGGGGCCGACCTCAGCTCAGGTCATGAGTTTGAGCCCCACACTGGGCTCTGCTGTCAGCGCAGAGCCTGCTTGGGATGCTCTGTCCCCCGCTCTCTTTTCATCTCCGCTGCTTCCATTCTCTCTCAGAAATAAATAAAACCTTTCCTTAAAAAGTCAGTACACTAATTTCATGGCACATTACTGGACGGCACAGGATATCGTCGAGTCGGACAGACTACAGTGTCGACCTTGCAGGGGGATCCCTGACGTAAATACATGTTTTGCAAGAGAAGCTACCAACCCACTTGAGGGGGTTTTATTTGCCACCATGTTATCCTGTTACACGAATCTGGTGATGGACGTTGTCTTCGTCGTTGTATCTTTCTGCATTTTTTTAATATATTTTTTAAATGTTTTTTTATTTATTTCTGAAAGAGAGAGCGTGAGCAGGGGAGGGTCAGAGAGGGAAGGAGACACCGAATCCGAAGCAGGCTCCAGGCTCTGAGCTGTCAGCACAGAGCCCGATGTGGGGCTTGAACCCACAAACTGTGAGATCATGACCTGAGCCGAAGCCGGACGCTTAGCCGACTGAGCCACCCAGGCGCCCCTCTTTCTGCATTTTTATCATCAGTACCCAAACCCTCAGGAGTTTTTTTTTTTTTTTAATGTAAAATTCAAAAGAGTTTTTTTAAAAGGCCTCTCCCCTCCTTCCCTCTCTCCTCCCCCCGTCATGAAAGCATAATGAGAAATACAGAAGAGTGAGGTGAGAGGAAGAAAATAGAAGCACGTATAATCTCACTGACCTTCACGTTCCCAAGTTGGAGATGGAGCCAAGTAAAACACGGACGGGGTTAATTCGGTGCCATTACATTCAGAATTATTTTTAACCTGTTATGAGGCTGCCCCTTGGCTCTTTTGTAGCAGTTTCAGTAAATCCCAGCCCATGAGGCCCATCAAGCCCCAGCCTGTCCTTAGTAATATTTGTATGTCCTTCCGTTCGGTCTTAAGAACACCCTGTTTTTCGGGGCTCCCTGTGCCAAAGGGACTTTTTTTGTTGTTGTTAAGGCCATTAAGGGATATGTGGGGGCATGCCTTCCACACTGAAAGAGCGATCTTTGCTTCTCCACAAACTGGGGACTTTTGTCTCTGCTTGAGATTTCACCGGCTGTGACCCCCCCCTTTTCAAAATTGCTTTCACCCCCGTGTATCACATCGTGGGTGCTTTTTTTTTTTTTTATGCCACAAAGTGGGCTCATGTCATCCCATCCCCCTCCACAAGATGGATGTGAGTTTGTTGCAGGGTTTGTTTGTTTGTTTGTTTTTGACATGTAATTGACATTAAAAACACTGTATTCTTTTTAGTTGCCAGGTCTGAATTCTTAATCCAAATTCCTTTCCGCAGACTTTCTGACATTGCTCTTTCCAGTTCTCCGTTCCAGACAGAGCTAGCTAGCCTGGGAGCTGTACATACGTAGCACGTGTTCATCCCCTCGTAGACTTGGAGTAGATGTTACTTCTCCCATTTTACAGATGAGGCACTAAGGCTCGCAGGTGCGGAGGAGAGTTTTCAGGTGGAGGGTTTGGGATACAGGAGCTGGATTCCCTTGATGATTGCTAGACATTGAGTTTACTGCCTTTTAAAGATCTTAAAAATGCACATCAGGGCAAGGCTGCAGGACTGTGGGGTTTTGGCCAAAGACAAATCCCATCCCAGTTTACAGCCCCTTTGCCCACTGAGCCACCCTCCTCCTGGCTTGTGAATTCCAGCTGCTCCCAGAAAAGGTGTGGGAGCCCAGGTCAGATTAGCAATAGGTGAGTCTCGAGGACTTGCCTCCAGGGATGTTCAAGACCTCCTGGAGCTGGAATGGATGTAAGACATACCTCGGAAGGGGATTAGACCCTCCGCTCCTGGGGGGGAGGGGCTTCTTGGTCCACCTCCTTCTGCTGAGCACTGGGACTGCGGGGCTTTGAAGAGCTCAGCTCAGCTTGTCTTCCTGCTGTCTTTTCCCCTTCGCCGGCCTCCTCACCTCCTTGGGCCGCATACACGGTTCTGCCTTGTCGCCAGGTGAGGGCTGATCTTCGCCGTTCCTCCTGGCCGCACGGTTCTCTTTGCCAGTGAGGCTGGATGCCGTATTTAGGCCATTTGACTCTCAAAGCTATAGAGCAAGAGAAGTAAAGGCAGTTCAAATAAAGGCAGCTCCGGGGTCCCTGGCTGGCTCAGCCAGGAGAGCATGAGACTCTTGATCTTGGGGTCATGAGTCTGAGCCCCACTTTGATGTAGAGATGACTGAGAAGAAATGAGTAAAATTTAAGAGTAAAATAAAGGTTGGGGCACACAGGTGGCTCATTCGGTTAAGGCTCTGACTTGGGCCCATGTCACGATCTCACGGCTCATGAGTTCGAGCCCGGTATCAGGCTCGTGCTGACGGCTCAGAGCCTGGAGCCTGCTTCCGATTCTGTGTCTCCCTCTCTCTCTGTCCCTCCCTAACTGCCACGCTGTCTCTCCTTCTCTCTCTCTCAAAAATAAATATTAAAAAAAATTTAATAAATAAAAGTAAAATAAAGGCAGTTTAAAGAAGTGGGTTGGCACAGGGCCAACAAAGCCCCCAAAATCTATTTTGCCCCATCTGTCTGGCTTATTTTTAATTCATGTCTGATTATGTAGCGGCCCTTGGACAGAAGTCATATAAGCCAGGTCTTGACCGTACTCGGTAAGCCCTGCTGTTTTGAGAAAGCAGAAGAATAAAGAATGAAGATATAATTTTATTTCACCAAGATTTTTGGGTCCCATTTTTGGGTAAGGCATCAATCTAAATGCCTTTACATTTTGACTAAGGTGACTTTTTTGAAACTCCCAAATAGGTTTCAGGCTGATCTGCGATTCAGACCTATTTGGATAACAATGCTCCTACAAAGCAGAGCTAAATAAACTGTGCACAGAAGTACATGTAACATACTGTACAAAGTACAAGGGAAGGAGGAGCTCATGTAGGATTTTATGAAGGAAGTGATGTTTTAACCATTCCTGCAAAAAGTATGATTTGCATAGGACAAGGGGGTCAGGAAGAGAGAGTTCTGGGCTCTGACCCACACTGAGGCTTGGAACTGTGTGGCTCCTTCCACCGTGACCTTGTGTGTTAGGAGCACAGTATTTTTATAGAGATAGAAATGGATGAGAAAAGCTAAGGTTGGGGGTGGGTCGCTCCTGGGGGTGATGCGTGACCCAGGAAGCTGGGCTTTTACTCAATTCCATAGAAAGACACGTAGGGTCTGAAATGGGAGAACCCATGTGTGTTCCTCCTTTTAAGCAGAAGATAACCGTTTGCTTTGTGAAGGGTGGATCCGGGCCCAGAGGGGAGGGCAAAGGAAACCAACCCACAGGGAGGCCATTATCTCTGACCCTCCCTGTGCCAGAGGAGAATGAACAGAAGGAAATGAGCTCTTTCAGGGGTAGACCACACAGCGATGGGCAGGCCTGCCAGGCTGTAAGGAGGGACAGGCGTGATTTTAAAGGTTTTTAGGTTGGATACCTGGGGGGGAGGGGGAATGATGCTGCCCTTTGATGAGAGCCAGAGAGCCAGAGAGAAATAACGTGTTCTGTTGGGAGAAGAGCGGTGAATTTGAGCAGAGACATTTGACCAAGATACTGGAAGTCACAACAGGTAACTCCAAAGCGAGTCCAGGCGGGAGTGATAATGTTTGAAGCTGTGTGCATCAAAAGCACAGTGAAGCCAGGGCCAACCTGGATCTCCACAGAGGTGTCACATCCAGAACAGGGGACCGGACTTCTTGAGTGGCAAAGGGCTGCTCACAATGCACCCACCACCCTGAGGGCTACTCAGCAGAGTGACGTTCACCAAGGGCCCCACTTTGGAAGCAGAGAGGCCAAAGCCTTCACAAGGTGACGGTTTCTTCCTCTCCCTCCCCCCCCAGGGGAGGGGTTTTGAAGTTCTCCAGCGCCCATGCCTCTGCGGGTCATTAAGAGACCTCTCGGGGTGCCTGGGTGGCTCAGTTGATTAAGTGTCCAACTTCAGCTCAGGTCCCAATCTGTTGCTTCTTGAGTTCAAACCCCACATCAGGCTCCGTGCTGACAAGTTCAGAGCCTGCAGCCTCCTTCGGATTCTGTGTCTTCCTCCCTCTCTGCCCCTCCCCTGCTCAAGCTCTGTCTCTGTCCCTGTGAAAAATAAACATTAAAAAAATCAACAACAACAACAAAAAGAGACCTCTCACCTGCAGCTGGTGAGGGCATCACACACAGGTGTGATGTCTGCTGTGGGCTCAGGGCAGTCACATTTCACTTCAGGTTTACTGTTGGGAGCATGATAAAAGAGATGGGGGCCAAAGGAAAACTTGGGGAATCAGCATTCAAGGGGAGAAAAAAGAGGCAAGAAAGGATAGGGAGACTCGAGACTGCAACGTTATAGGAAGGAGAGATTTTAAATAAGGAGCAGTGAATGAGAACATAAATAAGGCCTTAGGCCAGACTAACAGGGGAATTTGGAAGCTTTGAGCAACACTTGAAAAATAGCAACGTCCTGTCCTAGGTGGTAAGGAGTTTAACTCCGTGGTCGGGGAAGTACCTTCAGCAGTGCAGGTGACTCCACAGCTCGGTAGTACATGGGAGTGAGAAATGGGAAGCCTGGGGAGACGCAGAAAGTTTGATGCTAGAGTTTGTGATTTCGTCCTTGAAGATTCACGTAGAAGTACCTACAACAGATACACTTGGCATTCATGACCCGTGTTCAATAAACGGGGATTCCCAAGGTCAGTTTTCCCAGGGGATCCTGTCTGAAAGTTCCTTTTGTATTCCAACTCTATACTCACTGACTTTGCTTCCGCAAGTGCTGCGGAGGAAGTGGAGAAAAGTATAAGGCATGATCTCAGTAAGAAAATGTCAGCGTGATCTGTTACAGCTGGGAAGGTCCTGAGCAGGGGTTGGGTCACGGGTGGAGGTGTGGCCCAAGGGAGGAGGAGAGCCGCTCCAGGTGAGCACTGTGAGAGGCATCACAAAGGTGGAGATAAATATGGCGCGCCTGGGCCAGGTGCTGGCTTTCTGCTCTGGGCCAGCCAGCAATGCAAGTCAGACTGGGTAAAATCCGATTATGGAGCCCTCGAGTCTGGCGGGGAGACTCAGAAGCAGAGTCCTAAGGATAACTTTGCAACTTGAGTAGGGCAGTAACCGAATGAAAGAAGCATTTCAGATCTGGCCAATGGGATGTAGCCCATAACTGCTTAGAAAAAAAAAAAAATCCTAGTTGAGCTATTTAGATCTTCTTGCAGGGGAGGAAAAAGCTGGATGACAAAAAGCAAGGTAGTATGACTTTTCTTTTGACTCCCATTCTGAAAAGAAAGAACAGAGAACTCCTTAACTTCTTAATCATCGTCATCAGTGGCGGGTCAGTCAGTGAAAACATTAAACTGGGAAAATGTCGTTTATAGGTAGATGAAACCTTTAATGGGAAGCATAATGAGTATTTCTCACTTTTTAACTTATTTTTGAAGTTGCCTCTTTGAGACTGCTGACTAGTCTTTCTCGCCTGAGTAACCCTATTATGTTTCAGTTAGGGCCTCCAGTTCGGGTGTTAGAATCTTTTTTCTTTTTCTTTTTTTTTTTTTTGTAAGTTCAGCTTTATTGAGGGATGAGGAACAAAGTCATAAGACCTGTCAAAAATATATTTTGAGGGGCGCCTGGGTGGCTTAGTCAGTTAAGCATCCGACTTTCGCTTAGGTCATGATCTCGCGGTTCGTGGGTTCGAGCCCCGCGTCGGGCTCTGTGCTGACTGTCAGAGCCTGGAGCCTGTTTCAGTCTGTGACTCCCTCTCTCTCTGACCCTCCCCTGCTCATGCTGTCTCTCTCTCTCTCTCTCCTAGAAATAATTAAAACATTTTAAAAAAAATACATTTTGAAAGCACTGCCCCATGTAGTTCGTGAACACATCCATCACCGGAAGGCAAATCCCGATACTCAGAAAGCACGCAAGTGCATACTCCCGGCCACATGATGAGTCTAGCCCGTGCCAAGTTCAGCAACACTGTTTTGTGTTTTAGGTCACGCCCCTTTTGTGGAGTCTCTCCTTATACTCGTGGTCAGTAGCCGTTAGAGCCCTGTTTCTTTTCCGGACTGTGTTTCATTTTATACAATCTCCACTGGAATTATGTGGTTCCAGTAACAAGTGTAACTGGCATCAAGATCTTTGGGAATACCACTGAGTGCTGGTATAGGAGCCAGGTGGAAAGAGCCCAGGGCCCTCTCTGTGGGCGGGCCTGAAGTGGAGGGGGATTGAAGGAACCTTTTCACTTCCTTCAGATTGAGTGACTGACAGGTGTGCCTCCTCTAAACTTTCTTCCAGGGGCTCTGTTCCTGGAATAGCACTTAGGGGGGATTTTCTGCACATGACTGTGACCGCTAGGTAGAGCCAGTCACTGTATGTGTCTGCACTGTGCAGATGGCTGACCATGTTTCAGGTGTCCCTGTCTCCTGTGCTGCCTCCTCTGGCCCCCATGCTAATTTCAGCTATCGATTGCCAGCAAAACTTTTCTAGTCCTGGCTTAGCCTACCAAGAGGCCCTGGGAGCCTTGAAGGCCCGAGTAGTGCTTAGCATGCGCGTTAGTAAAACCTGGTCATATTTACCTCTCTTCTTGTTTGTTTGTGCCTTAAAATTAGACTCGTTTGAAGGTTTATCGCATGACAAACAGTATTAGAACAGGGATAGCTCACCCAGGGCTCAGAATTCTCTTTTGAGTTTTGAGCGTTACTGACCTGGAATTAAATAAAGTCAGATAGTCCTGCTTGACAAATAACTTCACGTATATTTAGAAGCGCCGTGGAGACCTAAGTTGAGCAAATCTAAATCTGTAACTGTTGTACGTGTCCAAGTTGGCTTCTCGAGTTTAACTGGGGCCAGGCTGTGACAGACACCCTAGTAGCATCTGTGCAAGTATGTATATGTGCCTCTGTGCATCTATGTATATGTGCCTCTGTGCATCTATGTATATGTGCATCTGTGCAAGTATGTATATGTGCATCTGTGCATCTATGTATATGTGCATCTGTGCATCTATGTATATGTGCATCTGTGCAAGTATGTATATGTGCATCTGTGCATCTATGTATATGTGCCTCTGTGCATCTATGTATATGTGCCTCTGTGCATCTATGTATATGTGCATCTGTGCAAGTATGTATATGTGCATCTGTGCATCTATGTATATGTGCCTCTGTGCATCTATGTATATGTGCATCTGTGCAAGTATGTATATGTGCATCTGTGCATCTATGTATATGTGCATCTGTGCAAGTATGTATATGTGCATCTGTGCATCTATGTATATGTGCCTCTGTGCATCTATGTATATGTGCCTCTGTGCATCTATGTATATGTGCATCTGTGCAAGTATGTATATGTGCATCTGTGCATCTATGTATATGTGCCTCTGTGCATCTATGTATATGTGCATCTGTGCAAGTATGTATATGTGCATCTGTGCATCTATGTATATGTGCATCTGTGCAAGTATGTATATGTGCATCTGTGCATCTATGTATATGTGCCTCTGTGCATCTATGTATATGTGCCTCTGTGCATCTATGTATATGTGCATCTGTGCAAGTATGTATATGTGCATCTGTGCATCTATGTATATGTGCCTCTGTGCATCTATGTATATGTGCATCTGTGCAAGTATGTATATGTGCATCTGTGCATCTATGTATATGTGCATCTGTGCAAGTATGTATATGTGCATCTGTGCATCTATGTATATGTGCCTCTGTGCAAGTATGTATATGTGCATCTGTGCATCTATGTATATGTGCATCTGTGCATCTATGTATATGTGCCTCTGTGCATCTATGTATATGTGCCTCTGTGCATCTATGTATATGTGCACCCGTGCACGCATGTATTGCTGTCCCTGGGTAAGTCTAACCAGTCACGGCTCGGTGTCTGTGCGTATGGAGTTAGGGCCTCCCCTGGGGCCAGTGACCCTCCTGCTCCTTCCATTCAGCTTCAGCTCCCACACCAGCTTGACACACTCTTACGTGCTGGCTGGCAGTCCAGAGTCCTAAGAGAAGTGAACTACTGCGGTCGCTTTCCTGTTGATGCAGAGACCCTCTTCCCAGGCCCTGCCCAAGCCTGGAGACCGTCCTTTCTGAGAACACGGCACCTTCCAAGTCCCACCAGATGAGACCAGGCCAGGGCCAAGTTGCCAGGCACAGAGCGTGGCAGCCGGGCGGCCAGCACTACAGACCCGGCACTTTCTCTTCGATTCCAGGGCGGGCATGAAAGGCCAAGGCTGCTGTCACTTACTCAGTGGTGTGTTTATGCTCCTTCGGGAGACATCCCTCCTCCCCCCCCCCCCACCCCGCAGTGTCATTCTGGTACACACATATTTGCATTACCATGAGAGAATTAAAAACATCGGGGCCCCTCCCCCGCCAACAAATTTCAGTTATCAGGTGAATCAGTCTGCTCTGGCTGCAGTAACAAAACACCGCAGACCATGTGACTTAAAGGACAGAAACTGACTTTCTCACGGAGCAGGAGGTTAGCAGCCCAAGATCAAGGTGTTGACAGGGTTGATTTCTTTTTAAATTTTTTTTAATGTTTTATTTATTTCTGAGAGAGGAGAGAGAGACAGCATGAGCAGCAGGGGAGGGTCAGAGAGAGAGAGGGAGACACAGAATCCGAAGCAGGCTCCAGACTCTGAGCTGTCAGCACAGAGCCTGACACGGGGCTCAAACCCACGAACCGTGTGATCATGATCTGAGCCGAAGTCGGATGCTTAACCGACTGAGCCACCCATGTACCCCAGGGTTGATTTCTTTTGTAGCTCCCTCCATGGCTTGTAGATACCACTTGTTCCCGTGTCCTCACATGGTCCGAGGTCTGTGTGCCACCACCTCCGCTCACCAAGACACCAGTTGTACTGAACTCAGCCTCACCCTAATGACCTCTTTATACCTCAGTTCTCTCTTTAAGGGGCCTGTCTCCAAATACATATTCATTCTAAGGAACACCCGGGCTTAAGACCACACCTAGGAGTGTGAGAGGGGGACACACCAGGGGATACCAGAAGGCCAAGATACATGTGTCCTTATATAAAGTACAAACTGGGCTGCTAGCTCTTTAGTCTCCTCGCTCTGTAAGTGACAGACACATGTGATGACCATTCCCATCACTTTTGTCAAAGTGTGTTGGTGACTGCTCATTGAGTAGCTGTTACTCAGTCCAGGGACAGATGGTGAGGCATGGGGTTGCCGTGCCTCCTTGTTTCCCGGTGGTTGACCCACACAACAATCTACCAAAGTAGATGATCAAGAGAGGGAATCAGCCACCAAAGGTGAAAGTGCAGGGGGGAAAGAAAAAACAACACAAAGTGAATTTGGATGTGACTGGATTTGAAAATGGCGGCATCACTGTGAAGACTTGAAGAGCCTTGCATGAAACTTTAGTGTAAACCACCCTGGAAACAGTCCAGTGAATATAAAACTACAAGGCTAAAGTCATCTCAGTATATTTCAGTTTTAATTGAATTTGAGCGTTTACTATGAAGACGTCTATACATATATTTATTTATATAAATCCCAAACAACTTGGCCAGTGTTCAGGCCAAAGTGTTGAAGTTCTGCTTTGAAAGAGCATGGTGGTTAGGAGGAGACTGGAGAAGAACCTTTTCTGCCAGAAAAGGCCGGCTTCACAGTTTCAGAAGTCGGTGTGAATGGAGTGGATTGGTGGCGCTGCCCGGGGGCCGACCAGGGGGGACTGCTGGGAAGTTTGCACCCAGGTTCCAAGGATCATCCAGTATCGACTGCCGGTGGGACCGGCCTTTTCTGGAAGACCCCTCTATGGAGAACTGAAGTGAAGAAAGATGTGAGGCTGTAGGGTGACCATAAAGGAGGGTCTGGATATTCAGCTAGAGGAACTTAGACGAAGGTGCTGGTGAAGAAGAGGATGATGATGTCCCAGAGGAAGAGACAGCAGCTACAAAACAGACAAAACAAAACCCTCACGTCAAGGGTTCATCTGAGTGAGACATTTCACAACAGCAAAAGGGCGAAGGGTAAGATGTCGGTAACGGATCCTGGGCAGTATGCCATAGCCTGGGAGAAAGGATTGTTCTGTTTCTTAAGTTATTTGATGAGAAGAGGAAAGCCAATGCTGTCCAATACTGATAAGGTGGGGTGTTTTTTTTTAACCGCAAAAATTCCTCTTACTACTCATTTCTAATGTTTTAAGTTCATGAACTAAATAGATACTCGTTTTACAATGTTTTTCATTTTCTCGTGTGCATATAACTGACAATAAGAATTTTTAATTTTTTGATGTACATATGTAAGGGTCATGGAAAAAATCATGATTTTCTGATTATTAGACTGGATTTTTGTGGTTTCAAATCGCACAATCATGTGTGGTCGCCGTACTTTGCATGCAAAATGATGACTGTGTACGTGTGCGGACATGTATCTTTTCTGCTGAGAGCCGTCTTACGATATACCATGTTGTGTATTTACGTACATTATTCACATAAGCCTAGCAAGCATCATCACCCTTTTCCTGATGGGGCTCAGAGTCCTCATTTGTGCTGTATAGTGGAATGATATCCTGTTTAAGGGTGTGGCTTAATGCGGCCAAACTCCCAGAGCTCAAATCCTAGCTCCGCTACTTACTTTTGTAGGATCTGGAGCGAGATGCTCTGTCTCCCACCTGTAAACCGAGGAGAGTTACAGTACTTGCCTCCTAATGTTGTAACGATGAGCAAATGTATGTAAAGCACTGAGGCCTGGCACCCGTGTCAGTAATACGTGTTGAGGGTTGGTGCTGCGGCTGCTGGTGATGATGGTGGTGTAGGGGCAGTAGAAGTATCCACCATGCCATGTATCATCAGAGGGATCGAAATGGAGACTCTTTCTCCATCGGATGGCCCGGGGCTACAGTGCTTTTGATTTCTTGTGTTCCTTATATGTTCCCCTGCCTTATCTTAGCTATTACTGGTCTTGGCCTCTGCCTCAGGCAGAAAAGGCACCTTACTCTGAGCTGTCCATTTGTTGGGATTTGATGCTTTTCAGCCACAGCGCGTTTATTAGCCCAAAGAATTTGTGTCTTGATGCAGTTTGGAAGCCCAGAGGAGGGCTCTGTCGCTCCTGAATGGCCTGTCACAGGCAAGCCATTTCTTTGGCTGGAGGACCCCCGAATGAGGTTAACTTCAGTCATTGTACATTACCTGTCTATCTCAAAAACATCATGTTATTCTTATTTTTTAAAATTTCTTTCTTTCACTAAATATTTATTTTTGAGAGAGACAGAGACAGAGCAGGGGAGGGGTGTGGAGAAAGGGAGACACAGGATCTGAAGCAGGCTCCAGGCTCTGAGTCAGCCCAGAGCCTGACGCAGGGCTCAAATCCACGAACCAGGAGATCATGAGCCAAAGTCCGACACGTAACTTACCTTGCCACCCAGCACCACCAGTTTGTCTGTCTGTTTGTTTGTTTGTTGGAGAGAGAGAATGAATCTCAAGCAGGCTCCACGCTGTCAGCGCATCCCTGACATAGTGCTTGATCCCATGTACCACGATATCATGACCAGAGCTAAAATCAAGAGTCACATGCTCAACCGACTGAGCTACTCAGGCTCCCCCATCATGTTATTCTTTGTAAGCATTGAAATTATACCACAATCTGTTACCTAGCTTTGGCATTTCGTTTTTTATTTTAATATACCGAGAACCCCAAAGTATGAGGTGACCCAAGTCTCCCTGAGAAGCCTTCCCTGGGGCACCAGTGGGTTGTGAATTACGGTAACTGTTAAATGGTCTCAGGATAAGAAAGCAGAACCGTGTTTCTTTTAATTCTCTGTTGTTTCTCTAAGCCTCTTGCTGGCTCATATATTCTCTTTGGTTCTTTATTCCACCCAAGGGAGCTCCAGCACCGTGCGTGCCTAACTTGTGAGAACAAAGGTGTCAGTACATCCTGTTTGTCACCTGCGAGGGTCTACAGGGCCAGATGTTGCAGGGGCCACCCTCTACTAAATCTAACAGTCACGCTCTGATCAGAGTACTGTGCGTAATACTCCCCAGAAGGTGCCCTATGGGTTCTTTGTTGTTTCTGTGACTGAAATAGTTTTTATGCTTCCTATACTTTTTTTTCCCCCTCTTCCCACCCACAATTGCTTTTACCTGAAATAGGGTTCTAATTTGCCTTGTCTCAACTGTATAAGCTCTCCTTGTCCCCCACTTTCCCTAGGTTTCCTTAGGTAGCTTCCTTATGGCATTAGGGAAAGGACACTTTGGTTCATGTTGGCAAAAGTGATGTAAAGTCGTTGAGCAGAAATTCAGGTTAACAGAGGATCCATGTGCTTGCCCTTCATGGCCAGCGTTGCCATTTCAGTCCCCAACACCCTGGTGCCTGACAAACGAGTGAAGAAGTGAGGGTCCACTGAATTAATTGGACATCAGGCAATTGCACCACAGTGAAAAAGAGAAAAGAAAAAAAATAATATGTCAAAAACAAAAAACAGAAACCCTTTAGGTCAACTCATCCGTGTCCTTGAATATTTGAGGCATTTGTTAACAAAACTATAAAGTGTGTGAATAGGTATGTCCTGTCCTTCTATACAGCTATTTTCTCACATCCTGGGTATTTCCTTAATAACAAGCGAATGAATAAGAATTTTTGGAAAGGCGTCTAGTCACCGGCGAGGGCAAGTCTGAACGTGCTACCTGTTGAAATGCTATAGGGTCTGAGGTTGGAAGGAAAGCCAGCGAGACTTCTCTGGTATTGCGTGCTGTGTGTTAAGGTGGTGGGAACACGTATGAGCCTGTAGTCGGGTTTGCTTTGTTTTGTTTAATATTTACAGAGTTTATTCCCCCTGTCCCGGGACTTTTTTTAAATTGTTGTAAAAAACACGTAATGTAAAATGTGCTACCTTAACCCACCTAAGTGTACATTTTAGCAAATCTGCTGTGAACCATCACCGTTAGACACTGCAGGATGTTTCCGTCATCCCAAACCCAAATTCGATCCTCCTTAAGCAGTTAATTCCACACTTCCCCTAACACTCAGTGCCTTGTAACCGCTGTTCTTCTTTCTCATGGAAGTTGAATCATACAGTATCTGTCCTTCGGTGTCTGGCTTATTTTCCCTTGGGAGTTTGATTTTACACCTCCTGGTCTAACAGGTTGCTTTTGGGGATGGTAATGATCAAAAACTTAACATGATCCAGGGGTGCCTGGGTGGCTCAGTTGGTTAAGCATCTGACTTTTGATTTTGATTCAGGTCATTATCTCACAGTTTCTGAGTTCGAGCCCCGTATTGGGCTCAGTGCTGACTGCACAGCACCTGCTTATAATTCTCCCTCCCTCCCTCTCTCTACCCCTGCCCTACCTGTATGCTCTCTCTCTCTCTCTCTCTCTCAAAATAAATAAACTTAAAAAAAAAAAAAAGCTTATAATGGTCCCAAACCCCAAGTCCAAAATTCTGTATCCAGAAGTGCCATGATTTTTATTAAACCAAGAGACTGAAACGGGCTGGCATTTTTATCATGAGCTCCAGAACTCCATGTTCAATTTGTTGCTGTTATTAAATATCCCTATTGTAAGAAAATTTTCCATACGTGAAATCTTCAAGTTTCTTTAAAAATCCGTTTTGTCATTGCCCCTGCGGCTGCTGGCATCATTACCTGTCTTTCAGGGTCTGGGCAGGGCGTGATCCTGGGAGGCTTAGCCTCCCTTAGTATCAGAATCAAGTTTAGCAGCGTGTGGTCTGAAGGGAGCACTCTATTGATATGTAATTGTCCTCACCCGCCTGCCTTAATGTCCTGCAAACCGCCCCCCCCATAACATCTAGGGTCCTCTTTGGGACCCTAATTCAAGTTCCTAAGGGAGGAGGACCCCCAAAGAGAGCAGGAGACCTTGTCCTTGTCTGTAGGCAGAAACGTGGTGTTTAAACATCAGAGCTGGGTATGAGAATACTGGATCTCCCATTTCCTATCCAAGAAATTTCCATGCATTGTCTAGATGTCTTTAGAATTGCTCCTTTTGATTTTTTCGAAGATGGTCTGTTCTGCTGCTGGGGCTGCGCCACTCTGCACGGTGGGCTTAGAGACACTGGCGTGGAAAAGGGCGACCACAGAGAAACAATGCCTCCTACTTGCTTGTGGCTTTTGTTTGCTCGTCCCTGTTTACCTATTCACGGGCATGAATCCGCTCTGTTCCGCCCGGGTAGTACTGAGAAGTCCCGTATTAACAGCACCCCGTTGCAGCGCGGGGCGAGGCGAGCAAGAATAATGCCCTCTCTGTGGACCATCCGTCCTCTCCTAAAAGACACGGCGTGTGTCGGGATGGCAGGGGCGCGACCAGACCCACGTGCAGTGACCGATTCCTCCGGTCGGCTCTGCCATGTGCCTTGCAGGCTGCAAAAAGTGTTTGCTCTGAAACCGCTTACCCTGCAGGACCGTCTCCTGCATTTTGTTATCAGAACCACATGCCGCTTTCTTAAGAGCTAATTGAAGAAGGAGCCTTTATGTATCCGGTTCTGGTGTCGTGCAAATGTATTCTTTAAAAAAAAAAAATTAGAAGAAGAAAGAAAGAAAGAGAAAGAAAGAAGGGGGGGCGGGGGGAGAAAAGGTTGCCATCCAGTGGAGGAAGGAGTAATTCCCAGCTTCATTCAGGAAAAACACAAGCTGGAATATGCTTAACTATTTTAACTTGGCTGGGGATTTTTATCACCAGAAGGGTTTTTTTTAAGTGACATTCGGAGCCAAATGGGTGCAGTGTGCCTTTAAGGAAAGAAGTGCCTCACCAAACTTCGCCGTAGTTGTATCTCACCGTTTGGAGAGGGAAGGAAAGTGTTAATTTCTTATTTGTACACTTTTTTTCCCCGACTTCCTTCCTATTCACTTCATTAAATCTAGAGGCAGTTCAGCATGGGAGCCGTCTGTATGTTGAATTAGGGCTCGCACTCTTGCGCAACACGTCACCAGTCGGAAACTGGGGGTTTGCTTCTGTGATTTATTTCATTATTGTGCTGGTAAAAGGTTTGGAAGGGCATTCTTTTCGGGGTAGTACTTTAGCATTGTGTAGCAAGTTTTTTTTTTTTTCGTGGCACCCCCCTCCCCCGCCTAGTACTGAGTTGAGTCTGTTGAGCCAGTGTAATAAATAATTTTTTAAAATAAAAGATCAGTTTTAAATTTCCATGAATAATTTTACTTACATGCAGGAGTAATCTTACTCTACTTCTTTCAGTGCGAAAAGCACTGGAAAATAATTTAGCGAATTGATTTCCATTAGAAAAAGACCCTTAGAAATCCCTGAACATAAAGTACTGCATATGGATGTGTTTGGGGTCTTGGGGGAGGAGGGAAGATGTTTTGTAGCTGACTGCATTCCTGCATAAAACCTTAATTTAAGGGGAATAATGGTCAGTACTTTGTGTGTTTCCTTGTGATTCCAAAAATCTAAATTTAATAAGAATCTGCACGTATGAGCAATTGCAATAAACATTGTTTCATTAGTTCTTTTTGCTATTTGTTTTCGCTTTTCTTAGCTGCTCCCAGATTTAGAGATTGATAAGTCCAAATATCACAAGCTTATGCTTTGTTCCGGTGTTCCCCCTCCAAATTAAGGGGAGGGGGTGAGAGTAGAAATCTCCTTTTCACAACTTCCCCCTCTTCATGGATCCCACTGAAAAGAAAAACAATGAAAAATTTTACAGCACGAAACTGAAAGGGAAGTATCACAGTTGTTCGAGATTTTCTTTAAAGAGAAGAATGACATTGTATTAAAATGTTTGAACTTGAGAAACATGCACATTGCTTTTACCGACATGCATTTAATGAAAAAATTCTTTTAGACAAAAAAAATTCATCTTAGATTGCTCCAAAAACATGCAGCCTGTTTTTTTTTAAAAAGGCACTAAAATGAGGTTTAAGATACCAAAAAAAAAACCCTTAAACTGTTTTAATTTTTTAAATAAATTTGAATATTAATTTGTTTCCTTATTGGCTTAATTGTTAAAATGAGAGTAAGAATCAGAAACCATCTGAGCTAAAAAAATCTCTAATTCTGCTTCCTGGAATAATAAGGGGGGAAAAATATGATAAGTAGTTGTCAATATTAAAACAGGCTGAAGGAGGAAGGCTTCGGGCCTTGTAGTAGGTAGAATGAAACAGCAGATTTGAGTATCCACAATCCTTTCAGTATTAAATTTTCAGTAAAATAAAATTACTTGTATATGAAAACATAGCCTTTCCCCAGCTCTCTTTTTTTTCCTGATCAGCTGATGAAGAGACTAGCAGCTCGCTGCTTTGCTGGCTTGTTAATTTTATCCCCACTAACTGTGATTTCCGATAGCCGGCCTGCTGATAGTGGTAAGGTAAATATCCTTTTTCGTTGCCGTCTTGAAGATTCAGTAGAACTACATCCCAGGCATGTGTAGGTGTGTAACACATCAAAAGCCGGTGTTCTCCGTATTTCTGTGTGCAACTGGGTGCTTGAGGAGAGCAATACCATTAACTGTTGACAGCGTTGCATGCTGCATTTATTATTAGCATGTTCAGTCCCCAACATTTGCGGGACAATTTCCTTTTCTTAATCTTCGCTTAGCTGCAGTGTGTTTAGCTGTATAGTTTGGGTGTCCTGCTTTTAGGCAAATGAATATTAATGAAATAATGTGGAAGCTTTTTTTTCTCCTCCTTTTTTTTTTTTTCCTTTTTCCTCATAACTCATCAGATCTCGCCTCCTTCATAGTGATTATCTGAACACTGTAGGATCATGATGGAAATTGTCTTTTGATTATTAAGGCCTAGCCTCAGACTGTCCCTTAGGATTCTGTCTGTGTGCATGTTGCTTCTTCGGGTTTGCACATTGGAAGATGCATAGAAAACATTCTTTTAATCCCACTAGCATTTTTAACATGCCAGGTTGTTCCGTGTTCTGCACCAGGTTTTCTTCCTAAAACCTTTCTTTTTCAGGAGGCATTGTACACAAGTGAAAGAAATTATGTCTGAGCTGTAATCACTCTTTATATTGATTGTTATACTCACATGATCATAAATATTAGCCATGTTTGGTGCTGTGGAGAAATGAAGGTAATTGCTTTATGATTAGGGCTCTTTCAGCTACGAGAAAGGATTGATTAGCATTTGCATACTGGAAGCAATATTGAGAGCCAGGAGGAACAAATAACAACATCAGTTTATTTTGTGTGAGAAAGCAATCTTGAAATGCAATTGAAAGGTTTTTAAAAATTTTTTTCTTTTTCATGGTCAAATTTTATTTTATCTGGTTTGTTTTGTTTTGTTTTGTTTCCATTGCAGTTTTTCTTTGTTTTTCTTAAGTTTTGAGATTTACCAGGGGGATTAAAAAAAAAAAAAAAGTTTAAACTTCTGGGTCTGTCACATGGATCTTTTAGCCATTTACGAACAGGTTTCTTTTATACCTGGTTGTTTTTATAGCTATTTTATTATCTCTCTGCATTAGTGCTGCTGGCTCTGGTTTAAAGCAAGCGTTTGCAGGTAATTGGAAAAAAGTGTTTGTTGTCTGTGAGTGTGTGTGTTCTTTATCAGATGATTTAAGTGCATTTACCAAGGAATGTGGCTTTGTACTTCCTGTTTCCTTGTTTACTAATTGCTACGTTAGAACAAAATCTGGATGGAAAACGGATTTATGTTGTGAATCATGAGTAAATTGATGTAAAAGCCTAGAGGAGGGTCAGGGCTTATATGATTGTAAGGATGTATTCTTAGAGGAAATTTTTTTCTTCACCCACCTCTTTTTTTTTGTTTTGTTTTGTTTTACCTTCTCCCTCTTGTATAGTAGTAAAACAATTAAGGTCTTTTTCTTATACTGAGCTAAAATTTAATTTGGATTCAGTTATCTTTCAGACACTTACGTGTATAGACCTTTTTGTATTCGTCATTTCTTCTTGCTATTAGTGTTTCTAGCCCTCGCTCTATTTTGTTCCCAGATTAGACTTGGTTTAAAGATTATTTACCCAATATGGCGGTCTTTGCTCTTCTTACTTGACTGGTTACTGTTTACTTCTATTTTTTATCTTATTTTTGTTAGTTTTACTTTATTCTCATGACTCAACTTGGCTTTTTACAATTTTCTCGGTTAATCTCTTGTCTTGAATTTTCCTCCTTCATTCCCTACTACAACAGGCCATTGAAGACGGCAATTTGGAAGAAATGGAAGAGGAGGTGCGGCTCAAGAAGAGAAAAAGACGAAGAAATGTGGATAAAGATCCTGCCAAAGAAGACGTGGAAAAGGCCAAGAAGAGAAGAGGCCGCCCTCCAGCCGAGAAACTATCCCCAAATCCCCCCAAACTGACCAAGCAGATGAACGCCATCATTGATACTGTAATAAACTACAAAGACAGGTGAGTAGTTCACTACTACACCTTGATCCCCTCCACCCAGACACAGTTGGTAGTCCCGACAGAGCAAGATGGATTCAGGTGTGCCCTGGGGTGTTAAGGTTCTTTCTGCTTTGTGTTTCATGGCTTTTGCCCAGAGGTATCAGGAACCTTGGTATCAGGTATTTTCACAGTGGCTGCCATTGCTGTTTTCTATGCTCTTTTACCAGGTATTGTTTATGATATTTGGAAATAGGAGTGTAGGTGACAAAAATTAAAAAGAAAATGTAAACCGGAGGAGTTAGGACTCCTAAGCATCTGTGAAATACCATCCTGTTTGTAGAAGGGCTGGAACGACATAGTGAAATTATACTTTTGGGCTGAGTTGTTTGGGAAAGGAGAATCCTAGCACACTTAAGGTAAATATTTGGTGTTGAGACTCTGTCGAAAACCAAAGAGGTGGTTCGTCAGAAATACCATTCCGTTTTTCCTTCCAACACACTTGTATTTCTGAGCACTCGTTTAAACAACATCTCCTTCTTCCTAATGACACTACATAGACGGCGGGGTTTTCTGGGAGATGTACCTCATTTTCACGGAACTCTTCAGTGCCAGTGTGGAGAAGTCCGCGAGGGACATTATAATCCCCAGACCCATGTCCGTCAGCTCGACACAGTAGATAAACTAGTTGGGCTACATTTTGGTTAGTTGTTTTGGTTTCTGCTTGATAATCATGTGATGCAGTTTTCATAGAAAGATCACATCTCGTTCCAGTTGAAAAATTGGTAACAAACAGAAGAATTAAACATTCTGTTTCTCGCAGTTGTGCAGTGGCATTTAATCCGTTTTTGGTCATTTATTACTTTTTTTTTTTTTAATTTACGGTAGCGTTGCTCTGTACACCCGGGAGTGTTTAACACATGTAACGAAGTTGTGATTTTAGGGTTTTTTTTGCAACTTTAGTGCTTGTTTTATATCAGGAAGAAAACCTCATAATAAAGATGAAGTCGTGTAAACAGGAAGAAATTCCACCAAGAGATTTTATTGTTGGGTCTTCGTTATCTATAAGGAGTTTCTAGAAATAGTGAAAAGTGTTAGCAGAAAGTGTGTGTGAAAGAGTCAGAATTTCTTGCCCTTCTTTGTGTTTTTAGGTTCTCTGCTTACTCTTCTTACTACTTGCCTTTGTTGTTCCTTTTTTCAAGTGCATCCCCTTGTATATTTCACACAGGGCAACAAAGAGCAGCCCCATTGTATTGGGTTTGGGGAGGCTACTCATGGACACAGAGGTATGACAGCCGTCCAGACAGGAAAATTCGGCCACAAGTCCGTTCTTGGACCAGAGTAAACGGGCACCCTTCCTTGTAAGCCAAGAATCAGTAACTCTGTCAGGGTTCTGTTCGCCCCCAGCCCTGCTGGTAGATATGCCACAGGCAGGAAGGGTTTCCGGGAAACCAGCTTGGACAAGGATGCCTTATTTTTATCTGCCTCTGGTGTAAAAAAAAAAAATTAATAATAATAATAAGTAGAGAGGATCGCCCTGCATAAACCTCCAACTTCTCCGCCTCTGTCTCAGGAGAGCAGAACACAACATCTGTTACTCTGACCAGGTGCGCCTTGATATTTGACAAGCGTCTTGCTCATAACCTGCTGAGTAGAGTCTAGGGCGGCGGGAGCACGGCGAAGAGCCAAGAGGTTTAGGAGCTAGGCCTTTTGTTCCAGGTGTCGGCTGGCTCCTCTGTAATGGTGCAGAAGAGGTCACCAGCTGGTGGACCACATATTGCCCACAGATTGATTGATTTCGTGATTCATGTTGTTTGGTGGAGGATTGGGGGAGATGGGGCTGGGGAGGAAAGCAAGCACATAAAACAGGAGAGATTTCTTATAAACTTCAGGTATTTTCCATTCTTTTAGAAAAAACTAAAAAACATGCAGCATTCGACCCAGGTTTCCCCAAGGTCACAACGGAGAGGGGTGAGGAAGTGCTCCCCCTCCCCGCCCACGGGCTCTCCTGACCCAGCTTGCCGCAGCCCCGTCACCTGCTACCGCCCTTCCAACGTGGAGCCTCACTTGCCATTTATCCTGGTGCTTTCCCGCCGGGCCCACTTGACTCATTTATATCCCCTGCTGGCTCCACAGGCTTCTGGGTGTTGGACTTGCGGGCACACACAGTGATGGGCTGGCCCCTTCCTAGCAACCACCGCAGAACAGGAGGTTAGATGCCTTGCACCTCAGCACAGCACGGCACCGTTGCTGACCGCTTAAGCTCTTACGTGGGTTAAGCCTACGTGTGTTTGACTCCAGCATTTATTTACTACCTGTGGGGCACTTGGGTGACTTCCTTAACCCCTCTGAGCCTCACTTTCCTCATCCACAAAATGGAATGATTACTGTACCTGCCTCTAGAGGCATCAGGTGAGTTGGAGGAGTTAATACAGGCCAAGCTTGCTTGCTGAGTCGTTTAATTATTAATAATCAGCCTTCCAGACTACTTTTAGCTCATCAGGTGGGTAAATGGAGCTCTGAGCGCTTGAAAGCAAGCGTCCTTGCTAATACGTTTTCCTATACTTTCCCTTCCCCGCTCCAAACGCGGAAAACACAGTTTCACTGGGACTGATTATCGAACATGTCTTTGGTTTTATTGTAGGGAAAGAATATTTAAATATTTTAGCATGCAGACACTGAGTACTTTTTTCCTCCTGTTTCTCTGGTTTTAATGTATTTATTTAATTTTTCCTTGCAAAGTACCCTCCTAAGGCCCCTTCTGTTAGCCCCCACATTTAGGTCCATTCTGGGGAGTAGGACTCCCATTCCCACTGCTGCATGCTTCATGTATATTTCGTGTTAGTATTCTAGAAGGAAAAAAAAGCACTTATTCTGAATATTTCTGTGTTTTATTTCTCTTCCTAAACTTGGTGCTCAAGTAGGAGGCGCTCAAATTAGGAGGGCCTTAATTGGATACATTGTTATATTTTTGTTGGTTTTAGAAAATACTGCTGGGAAATGTACCTACCCCTCCATGTGCTGAGATTTTTGTACCATTAAAGTCAGCTACTAATATAGTATCTCAGCCTACCTGTGCAAGAAATACCACCTGTACCAGCCTCCCCCCCCCACCTCAAATGTTAGGGTTCTGACAGTCAGACAGATTAGCAGTGTATTAGATAAGAATTGCCATCTATATTTAACTGATATATAAGAATTAATTAGCTCTCATGAGACAGTTTTTTCAAAGTTCTTGCGTGATTCTGGGACAGATGTATCTTTCTTTTTTATAAAGAACTAGGATAATTTAAGCATCTATTTATTGCCTTTGTTTTCAGTGCCAGGCCTTTTCTTTTTTTTTTATTTAAGGATACTTTTGAAAATATGACCCCAAAGAGCCAGTAATTTTGTGTGTTTCACAAATGTAAAATCTTTCTGCAGTAACTGCTACTTAAAGTTAGGACTGGTCAGCTACAACTCATTGCTACCATTTTCATTCCCAAATCAAGCAGTGTTAGATGCCTTTGTTTTAACTTGTTATGATATGCATTGTTTTCTGTTTCTATGGGAGGCTTTTAAAAATCCTTTTCTGAGATTATGTAATATTTAACCT
This sequence comes from Proteles cristata cristata, assembly GCA_017311185.1. Lineage (NCBI taxonomy): Eukaryota > Metazoa > Chordata > Mammalia > Carnivora > Hyaenidae > Proteles > Proteles cristata. Next base: position 726,428 of record JAESUZ010003821.1, read on the forward strand.
AAGACACTATTCCTTTAAAAAAGGATCCATCCTGATTTGCATCTGTACCCTTTAAAATTACCCCTGGGATGAGATCTAGAATCAGATGGTGAAGGGTAGGGTCTGGGAGAGCCATCCTGAGTCTAGAGACATGGCTCGTAATTACTTGGATAAGGGAGAGATTCTAGAGGGATCTGGGATTTTTGCTCTCACTGGCCCATCTTCCCATGACCCAAACGTGTCCCCCTTGCCATCGTTGACAGACTGCCATCCAGCCTCTTTGAGGACCCCCCCCAAGAGTTAGTGCACTGTGTTGGGGGACAGTTAATGACACTGAAACGCAGCCACAAACACAACAGTCCTTTCCTGTAGCATTCAGCCCTTCCGACTTCCAGCTGTTCTACTTGGATGGTCAGAGAGCACGTCTGTTCTCGGGGCGCCTGGGTGGCTTAGTTGGTTAAGCGTCCGACTTTCGCTTAGGTCATGATCTCGCGGTTCGTGGGTTCGAGCCCCGCGTCGGGCTCTGTGCTGACTGCCAGCTCAGAGCCTGGAGCCTGTTTCAGTCTGTGACTCCCTCTCTCTCTGACCCTACCCTGCTCACGCTGTCTCTCTCTCTCTCTCCTAGAAATAAATAAACATTTAAAAAAAAAAAAAAAGAGAGAGCACGTCTGTTCTCATTCCGGGCAGTGTGCTTTGTGCACGTATCCACCTCAGGACATTCTCCTTGAGGCGGAAACCCCTCCCTTTGCTCTCCGAGTGCTGCCTAGACTTGCACCATCCTGGTCCCCTTCCTCAGGCACATCTTATTTTCTTGGTGTCCCATGTAAAATACGGCACCCATACCTCCAGAGGTGCTCTGGTGGCTAATCGCAGGGCAGTGGTGAGCTTCCTTGATCTGCACACGAATATTCTGGTACCCTGCCTCAAGAGTGTCTTAACTTTTTCCACCAACTCTGACACAGTTAATCTTAATGGAGAGTGGGACTTGTTGAAAAGCTCCCATTCCCCAAAACATGTAGAAAGCTCTTTTCTCACTTGAATGCTGCCAAGGTTAGCTGTCATATAAGCACTTGATTTTTTTTTAACCTGTTCTGTATCAATTTCATTCTTTCCCTTATGCATTTCCATTTAACTGATTCATGTCCCATCTTTCCAGTCTAGTATTATAACTTAGTTTCTGTGCCTTTTTTAAAAATCATGTTTCCTTGTGTAAGTCAGTTTTTGTTTTTATCATCAGATTTGCTATAAGCTGTTTCTGAGAAACTTCTGAAAGGCAAAGGACAGATCTCTATTATGTGCCCCTGAAAATCACTTCATGCTGACATAAATGTACTAGCCAGTAATCCTTTTTTTAAAAACAATTTTTTAATGTTTAGATTTTGAGAGAGAGACAGAGCACGAGCAGGGGAGGGGCAGAGAGAGAGGGAGTCACAGAATCTGAAGCAGGCTCCAGGCTCTGAGCTGTCAGTACAGAGCCTGACACGCGGCTTGAACTCACGAACTGTGAGAGCATGACCTGAGCCAAAGTTGGATACTTAACCAACTAAGCCACCCAGGTGCCCCTAAACAGTAATCCTGAAAGTTGATTAGCCATCTGCAATTTCTTATGACCATGCCATCATGATACTCACTCTGTCTGTCCTTTGTCAAGTTTATCAAGAAAGGTTGAGGCCAAGAGACCCATGTTTATGGCCTTTCCATTCTATCCACCCAGAAACCCCACTGAAAGAATAAAATGAGGTCAGCTTTCCATGGCTTTTCCCCCTACTAGTACTTAAATGATATTATTTATCTTCTCTCAATAGCCCTGTGGCATCTGAATAATCTCCTCTAAATTTTTATGGAGGGTGTTCATCAAGGTTAGTGGTCTCAAGTCTCCTTTTTCATTTTGATGTGGGAACATTGACTCTCACCTCTCGTCCTCTGACTCTGTTTCTATGTGATTTCTTAAACGTTACTAGAAGCAATCTGCATAGTCTTTCAGGGTGTAATTAGTTTGGAACTGGATACTTGAAATCATGCGAAGCACCTTCCTATGCGGTCAACAGTCCCGTCCATCGGTGGCTTTTGTTCAACATGTATTGTACCTAACTTTTCTAATCTGAGCATTGTCCTCATCCCTGAAGAATCTGGAAAGGGAAGATGAGGTGGTGTCCTCTCTCCCCTCCCTGAGAATTGTCTGGAGACTGTAGCAGGAGCATTCATGAGGCCTGCCCTGCTGTCTGCTGTTGGGACTTAAGGGCCAGCTTTGCAGATGGACACAGGGAAGCAGTGGACGAGGCAGGAGACCCCTGCCTGGCTGGTCTGATTGGTGGATACAACCCTAGCCCAGAGTGGGGCGGCAGGGGCAGGGCTGGGGACCGCTGGGCTCCTTTGTCCCTGACCCACTTGAGGCTCCACTGTCTTCCCTGAACACAGACTATCATCTTCTTGCCCTGAGTTTTCAGAAGCCTTCATGATAGGTCTGAGAGCGGTGGAAGGCCTTGGCTTGTTCTGAATTTCAGCTGTCCTCACACTGTAGACAGTCATTCATTCATACGGGAAATATTTATGGCATCCCCTCTGTAGTTCCAACCCTGTACTGCAGAATAGGGCCAGAGGGTAAAAAACCAAAAATCAAAAAGAAAAATAAACCAAAAAACTCCACAGTACTTCCCCTACTTGCTCACAGTGCATGCATTGGAGGAAGTAGACCGTCTTCCTTCCAGCAGGTGGGCGGCCAGGGGGATCCAGGGAAGTAATTGCCATGTGAGCCTCTTCAGTGAGGGCACAATGACATTAGTCCTTGTTTAGGGTCACTTTTTAGAAAAAAAAATACGCTATCATTATAAAGACATTTACCCTGGGAAAGGAGAGCCAGTATGTCATTCCGTTACTTCGTAGCTCCTTTCCCAGGGCAGGGTAGACCGCAAGCCTTAGGATTCAATGTACTGTTTAATCCCTGTACACACTGAAGTGGCCCGTGGCATTGGCCTCAAGCTGAGTAAGGCCGCGCTGCTGGTTTTGAAGGTCCCCGTCTCATCAATCCGTGCTCCAGAAGGGATGGGCTCTTGTTTTAAAAAAAAAAAAAAAAAAAATGTTGCCTGGTTTTGAGGTTTTCTCTCAAGTGCTTCACCTGACGTGCATGATTTACTGCGTGGGGTGGGGGCGTGGGGGGGCTTCCCACACTGATGATCCTCGCGAGGCTTCGATCCAGGGCGCACACTTCACACCACTGCCGGTATGCTCTCTGCGACCGATTTGTAGTAACCGAGATGTTTAAAGCCTAATCTGTGTTGCTGTGAGTATGCTTTTTTCCGTGGTCGTTGGAGTATTTTGTAACTTGTCTGCTTCCCCCCGAAGCGATCAGACGGCCGACCCGTGTGGGTCAGTCCCCGCGCACCCCTCACCCGAGTCACTCGAAATGATCCTGCGGGGCTCTCTCTTGTTCGCGTCTCCCGTGAACCGGCATCTCCGTTAGTTTGAGCTCACAGAACCTTGCCCGTCGTCCCCCGAATTATTTCCAACACGTTCTGTGAAGCGTCTGAGGGAGGCTTTACCATGCCTCGGTCTCCCTTCCTTCCGGACAAGTGGCCCCGAAACCGCGCCGTCCGGATGTGGCTTCTGTGTCCCCATCAGCCCAGTGTCCCAAGTGTGCAGCACCGAGAGTGTTCCCGGTTATGCGCCTTAGTCCTGAAATGCACTCGGGAACAGAGGTCCCTTGACACACGCTCCGGCCTCGCTCCCGGGCGCCCCCCAGCCTCCTCGCGAGGCCCCTGCCGCGTGGCGGGTGGCCTGGCCCGGGGCAGCTGCGTGCACGCCGCCCGCGGCCCCTGCCGTTCCGGGCCGTGTAGCTCCTCGCCGCCCGCCGTTGCGGAACTCTGCGGGGCTGCCCGCTGCCCACGGAGGGTGACCGGCCTTCTCGGCGCCGTCCGGCCTCCGTGAGCTCGCGGCGCCGTTGGCCAGCACGCCCCTTCGCGTCCTCCGTGCCGTTGCAGACCCTGCAGCCGGTTCTCCGCATCCTCCCTCCCGCGCCGCGCCTCGGTTTACGTGCGGAGCCTCACGCCCTCCGGAGGGCGACGTGGCTCTGGGAAGGGGCTTCGCGAGCGGCCGCCCGCCGGCTGTGGGTGCTACAGGCCGGTCTGGGCAGGGCGGACGCCTTCCCTGCGACGCCGCTTTCCCGGCACGTCGGGGGCGCCAGGGTAGCAGCTTCAGGGTCCTCAGTCCGACGCCTCCCCGGGGGCCTGCACTCGGCCGGGGACCTCCGGCGGTGGCTTACGGTCCTCTCCCGTCCAAGGCGCGGACTTAAGACCGGAGTGGGGGGAAGCCGGGCTGGCGGCGCCCGGCCGGTGGCCTCGGACGGGCTGGCGCTCCTGCAAGGTGTCGCCCCCGCCATGCCCCCCGCCTCACTTCCTCGGCCCCTGGAGCCGTGCCCGGGACCGCACCCTGAGGCTCGTATCACACATGCGCAGACGCAGCAGGAACCCGAGTCACGCGCATGCGTGCGGCGGAGAAGCGAAAAGTCTCAGAGACGTCACCAAAAAGATTTCTTTTCTCCCCATTCCTGCAGAAGGGTGTGTGTGTGTGTGTGTGTGTGTGTGTGTGTGTGTGTGTGTGTGTGTGTGTAGAATGCGGTTCCACACATGATTCTGTATAGCCCCACCACTTCCCCAGTTCTTTTCTCCCCATTCCTGCAGAAGGGTGTGTGTGTGTGTGTGTGTGTGTGTGTGTGTGTGTGTGTGTGTAGAATGCGGTTCCACACATGATTCTGTATAGCCCCCCACCGCCCCCAGTTCTTTTCTCCCCATTCCTGCAGAAGGGGTGTGTGTGTGTGTGTGTGTGTGTGTGTGTGTGTGTAGAATGCGGTTCCACACATGATTCTGTATCCCCCACCGCCCCCAGTTTTCTCCCCATTCCTGCAGAAGGGTGTGTGTGTGTGTGTGTGTGTGTGTGTGTAGAATGCGGTTCCACATGATTCTGTATAGCCCCCCGCCCCCAGTTCTTTTCTCCCCATTCCAGAAGGTGTGTGTGTGTGTGTGTGTGTGTGTGTGTGTGTGTGTGTAGAATGCGGTTCCACACATGATTCTGTATAGCCCCCCCCCACCGCCCCCAGCACCAAATCCCGTGAGTAGACCGGGCAGGCAGGTGAGCAGTCTGAGGCTTGGAGGAGGGACAGGACTCCCCCAAAAGTCACCCAACGTAGGAGGAAGAGCCGGGCTGGGACTCGAACCCAGGTCTTCTGACTCCAGTGTTCTTTCTACTCTACTGCAGGTGTAACGTGGAGAAGGTGCCCGGTAATTCTCAGTTGGAAATAGAAGGAAACAGGTCAGGATCTGTCTCGTATCCCCTTGTCTCTGAACACAGGTATCCCTCTGGACAGCAAGCCCACCGTTTTCTCCGCTAGCCTCCCGACCACGCCCACTCGGGGTGGGACACGGAGACGCCGATATTCCATACACGCCCCCCCTCCCGCCGAGGCTCTCGAAGGTGTTCGCGCTGCGCTTTGGTTGGGGTGTGCCTGCCTGCCTGCCGGCGCCACCCCAGAGATGGTTTCTCTTGCTTCTTCCTCCCTTGGGCGGCTTCTGTCTTACAGCCGTGGGCCTCCTAACTCCCCGCTGCTTTGCTGTCGAAGCTTCCTGAAAAGCCCGTCCGTTGCGCGGCTCCTGCAGGGCGTGAAGACACGCCTGCGTGCACACAGCGCGCCTGACGCTCGGGAGCTGGCCCCCGCGTGCGCAGGGTTCGCGCCCTGCCGCGCCGTCTGCGTGTGTCTGCCGCGTGGTCCTGAGTGTCCCACGCCAGCCTGCTGGACTCGGGTGTGCTTTTGCGGCTGCGGGCGGAAAACAGAAATGCTTTTCCTCTTAGGCATTTTGTGAGAACAGGGTGATGTTGGACGAGAGGGATGTGCGTGATTTCTCGGAGTTGGGAGCACTCAGTGTTACAAGATTTCTTTCTGCAGCTTGAACTTAAAAAAGTGCGCCCCTGGCCCATCCATGTTGCACTTGGGTCGGTTGACCCGGTACCGCCCTTTACAGCATCCCCCCAACCCCGCTAGCGTAGGCTCTAGACTAGGGCCAGGAGGAAGAAGCATTGAAGCCTCGTGCATCCGGCATTCCGGAGCGAACGCCGATCCCAGTCGGGTATGTAAGGACATGAACGTGGGAGTGATTGTGCCTACCCGCGTCCGTGTGGGGATAGCACTGTTGTCCAAGACGGTTGATTTTTGATAATTCCTATTGGTGTTCAGTAAACAGTGTTCAGCCCCGGAAGCCAGAGAGACACTCTCACCATCGCGTGTATCGCAGGACGTCAAGAACTGTGTTCCATTTTCGCCGTTATGAGAAAGAACTCAGTCCAGATTTGCATTTGGGGACTGAAACAAAATGCAACTTGACTTCATTAGTTTGGTCCCTTTAAATTAAAGAACAAATTGGGTAACTGTTCCCACCTCCACCAGCCCGTTGCCCAACATGGAGGGGAAGCCTTCAGGTCTACGTGGCATGATGTGGCTACACGGCCAGCCCAGTAAACCAGGGCAGACATAAGCTCCTTTCCCCCTCTGACATCAGAATGGTCATATGACTGTGAAAAGTGGATTAATCACAACTTTGAAGGGTATTGCCAGCCTCCAGTGTCATGCCTGGCCTTTTTGCGAGAGGATATGGCTGCATGTCCCTGGGGCCCAGATAAAAACGCTTTCCCCGAAGACACATTTAAACTGTAATTTCCAGAGCCACCGGCGACGGGCTTGACGCCGGCCTCCCTCGTCCCTTACCGCCCCGTACACTGTGCTTTCCCACTAGCCCCCGAGCTCGTGATGTGTGGTGTTGAGAGGCTGTGTTAGCACGCACAGAATTTTAACGTGCTGAGCGCGCGTGCATAAGACGTGCTGAGCGGGGTCCGTGTCTGTCTCCGCGCGAGTATCGCAGGTGGGGGAGAAATGAGTAAAACGAATGCCTTAAAGCCGAGTTGGAAAGAGCGATCAAGGACGAACGGGGACACAGTAGAACACAGCGTGTGTATACGCGGGGGGGAGGGGCGGCGGAGGCATCAGGTCTGTGTGTGCGCAGAGCGGGAGCCCCAAGGAGAGTGCGGGGTGCCGGGCAGGACACCGAGGCCGGCATGCTCCGGCAGCCCCGGGTGGGACGCAGCCGCGGGCGCCTCCGGAGACCGCGCGGTCCCAGTGGGCCTGGACCCGCACAGCGCGGGGGAAAGGGGCCCGGCGGAGGGGGGGCGGGGAGAACCCACGCACAGCCGTCGGAGCTCGGTCCGCGCGGACGAGCCCGCGTGGGCGGCTCACCGGAAGTGCAGGTGGGAGGAAAGGGGCACGTGTGTGCGTGCGTGTTGTGTGCACACGGGCATAAGAGCCGCATGCGTACGCGCGCCAGCTCCCGCCCCCCCGCCCCCCCGCGAAATGCGATCCCTCCCCCTGGCTCTTCGCAGCCCTTGATGTTGTGATTACGCTGCTAGTATTGACCGTCCCTCCAGGACCAGCCAAGAAGCTCTCTCGGACGAAATTTATTTTTAGCGGTGTCGGCACCAGGCCCGCCGCGTTGCTCTGAGTAGGGGAGGAAGGCTGGGACTGTGGGTCTCGGGCCCGAGCACCTTTGCATATAGCAGCCCCGATTAGATTAGAGGGAAGTTGCCATAAAATAGTGTGATCAAGGGGACACGCTTGTAGAAAAACTTCGTGGGACGTGAAGAGCCTTGCTTCATGCCTTTCCTGTGTCGGACGGGTTCACATTCAGCACGGGGGCCTCCGGTTTCATCTGACGCAGTTGCAGCCGGGTGGGGTCGTAGCCTTGTGCGTTGTCTGGAATGATACTCCCCAGACCAGGGTCCTCAGATTCCGGTCCTGTAGCCTCTTAGAGAACCCCCGTGCACTTGGGGCCCTGAGCTGTCTCACGTAAAGTAACTTGAACTTCGTTCAACCCAGTGTATCCCATACTCCTTTGACCCCCACCCCACCCCCACCCCCCGTTTTCAGGGAAAACCGTTAAAAATTCATTAAGCTTGTGCTCCGTGGAGCACACCTTGGGAAATGGCTGAACTGGAGCTTAGAAGTTAGTCCAGAGAGAATTTGCTCGCGGAAATACGGATTTCAGCACTTTATTTTTCCCTCATGACAAATATTAATACTTTTATATGTTTAATGGAACAGGCGACTTGACACTTACTTTATGATGCTCAGCCAATTATACCCACGTAAAGCAAGTGGGCAGCCCGCAAATAAACCTAGCCCGTCTGCTGTTTACAAGGCGCACAAGGCCTCCCTGAGGCCTCCAGGGTCTGACGTGGGCAAGCACAGGGTGTTTGCCTCTCAGAGCTGCAGACCAGCACCAGCATAAATGACCTCTCTCTGAGGGAGGCGGAGGGGTCCCAGCTGGAACAAAACAGATTTTCTTACAGTCTGATAAAATTATGTTTAAAACCACTCTGCAAGCATTTTAATAAAAAAACGGATTGCTCTGAAACATGGCCGTTACTGGGCATATATGTTCCTGCATATTCATGGGGAAAGACGGCGATGTTCCTTAGACTCACACCTATGTCTCCCTTGAGAATTTGCTACAGCAGTGATTTAGGAAAAGCAGCACTCTGGTGCCCCCTTAAACCTGCCCCTTGGACAAAATGACACTTGGGACTTGAGGCTCAGGTGGGGAGGCATTTGCTTTTGTTTGCCCACAGAAGTTGTGTGCTTTTGAGTTTGGTCACATTTCAGCCTAAAACTCTGAAGTGTTTTTACTATTACAAAGTAGAGACAAAGGGATGGATCAGCATTCAGAATACTTGCTGGAAGAGAAGGTAGGTCTGGGCCTTTGGAAAGGAAGGCATTCTGAGTCATGGCCAGGTCTACAAGAGGAGATGAGATGGCATAATCCGTGACCAAGGTCACGGGTGGACAGGTGGGAAGTTAACAGTTCTGGACTTCTACCAGCTCTTAGGAAATGTCAAGCAAGTCAAAGGGGAAAAGCACCTGGACCTTCTGAGTCAATATTTCTAAAAGAGTCCAGTGATAGATGATAGATTCTCCCAAAGTTTCCTCAAAATGTCTATGCAGATAACTCTGAGAATCCCACATCCTGAGGAACACCTTTGATTTGTAGTGATAAGCTCAGGGAGAGAAACCTGAAGAAATAAATTGGAACTTAATAATGTAGTAGATTCTGATGGTCGTCAGATACTAAAAATTTTATGGAATTATTCTGTTCTACTTTTCTCTTTATTTGGCTTTACATGGTAGAATTAAAGGGCGCCAGTTGGTGAAATGTGCTGTTTATGGTGATATGAATAAAAGCTGATCATATACCCCTTAGATATCATTTCTCTGGGAAAAATTGGATTAGATTTTTGACGCACAGCATGTTTTCAAAGAAGGTAACCCACTAAAAGTGTTTGAAACCTACTTTATGGATGATGATATGGTTCCAAACTACATGAGAGTGTAAACCCCATTTTGTTGAATCAGAGTACACTGTCATTAATATTTATTTATGCTCCGCCATCCCTCCTTCTGGTCCTTAAGTTTATGATTTTTTGAAAATGTTGCAGTTTTCTGCATTTACAGTTTGATTTCCTGTGTTTATTTTATTTATTTCTTTATTGAAGGTCACCAGAAGGGTTTTTCCCTTCTTAATTTTTTTTTTTGAATAGTTTATTGTCAAGTTGGTTTCCATATAACACCCAGTGCTCATCCCCACAAGTGTCCTCCTCCATGCCCATCACCCCCTCACGCTCCCCCCAAAGCATAATCTTAAAATTCATAATTTTAGACTCCCTAACATTCTGTTGTCCTTTCCCCAGTAAACATTTTGGATGCTTTAGTTACTTTAAATAATGACATGTGATGAACATCATTTATGTATTATATGTACATACTTATATGTTATGTATATTTATTTTATTCACCTAGGATAGATTACCAAAAATAGAACCATATACGAGATATAACTGTATTTAAGATTCTTTTTGTTTATTTTTTAAGAGAGAGAGTGCGTACATGTGCAGGCCAGGGAAAGGGGCAGAGGGGCAGCGGGAGAGAGAGAATATTAAGCAGGTTCCATACTCAGCATAGAGCCTGATGCAGGGCTTGATCCCACAGCCCTGGGATCATGGCCTGAGCCCAAAACAAGACTGAGCCACTCAGGTGCCCCAGCTTAAGATTCTTGATAAAGCCTTGCTGTTGTTTTTTTCCCAAAGGTTTCTTTTTTTTTTTTTTTTTTTTAACGTTTTATTTATTTCTGAGAGCGAGAAGGGGGACAGCATGAGCCGGGGAGGGTCAGAGAGAGAGGGAGACACAGACTGAAACAGGCTCCAGGCTCCGAGCCGGCAGTCAGCACAGAGCCCGACGCGGGACTGGAACCCACAAACCGCGAGATCATGACCTGAGCTGAAGTCGGACGCTCAACCGACTGAGCCACCCAGGGGCCCCAAAGCCTTGCTGTTTTTACCCAGCTCAGTGAGCCCTGTATAGACTGCTGTTAACCTCTGGTCCCTTACCAGGCGTTAACCTGATACAACCTTATTCTTGTTGGGAACTCAGGCACATCCTTCATCTACTGTCCTAATGCTACGCCTTGGGGATGATTTTTTAATGGCTGCCATTTCCATTACCAAAAGCAAGCCGACCGTCATCCCATTTTGTGTTGCCATAACCCCCTGTATTCTTCAGATTTCCAAGCTTGTTGGGAAATCTCAGTCAGTACTCAGTAAGACTCAGGTCAGAGATCTCAGTAGTGACCACGGAGCACAGGTAATGGTCACACCTGTTTTGTGCCTGGCTCACATTTCCGGGGACTCCCTCGGAAAGCAGGGTGCTGCCCCTTAGGTGCATTTTCAAGTGGTTTGTAGTACAGCTTCCAAGAGTCTGACCCTGAAAAGCAAGAGCATGCTTTCACCTAGTGCCCTCCAATGTTGACCCAGTTTTTTAAAGTTCTCTTCCCAAAAGATTTCCTGTGTTTGAATCCTACAGGACTATAATAACTTTTTTTTTTTGTAAAATCCTTCCAAGTGGGTATTTTAAATCATGACATCGTTTTTTTTTTTTTTTAATGGAAGAAAGATAGGCTTTATTTAGTTGATAAATGCAAAAATGTGGCCATTTCAACATGAGCTAAATTCTTTTTTCACAAGTATCCATTATCCATGCTTGTCAACACATCAACCTGGGCAGGTGATGAAGAAAATCGTAAAAGAGCCAAAAAACAAAACCAGAACCTCTCACCCAGTACCTTGTCTTCCTGGGTTGGGTTTGCAGAGAAGGCAGAGCAGCTGGCTTTTTAAAAAGCAGTAGATTTCTTAGCAATGTCTGGCTTCTGTACCCTTCCAGTCAAGCTCTGCCTAAAATATAATCAAAGGGGACGCTGATACTGATGTAACGTTCCTAACGTACGCAGTCACCATTTTAGGGTCCTGGTAGTACCGATGTGAAAGCAATGTTCTGTGGTTTGCGGAAGTGACGGGAGAGAAACTGGTTCCCACGTGAAGCCCCCACGGCCAAGGCAGCCTCCGCCGTGTGCTTGTGTATCCGTGTGTAACGCGCACACTCCCATCAGTACATGCACGGTTTGCACGCTGCCATTTACACGGCGGCACGTCCGGCCTTTCTGTCTCACACACCGTGAGGACATGGCCACGCGTCCCCGTGCCCGCTCACCTCCATGGAGAGAATTGTGCTGCCCACCAGCACCTGTAAACCCTGAGAAGTGTCAGTGTCCCCTTGTGACTATATGCCTCTGCCACCCAGGCTCCGCCTTATCACATTTCCTGTTCTGTGACGGATCGTTGTATGAAATAGATCTGAAATTGCGGACCCTCAGTGGAACCCTCTTTTGGAGGGTAGCGGCTATATATCTCCCTTTTGTCTTGGGGAAGCTGCACACTTCCAGCCAACGATTCATACTTGGGCCTTAAACTGTATAAAATGACATCATGGAAAATACCTTGGGAGGTAGATTAAGCATTTCAACAGATACAGAACACCTTCTGCAAGCCACTGTACAATTAGTCCATTGTTCTGTACTTTAAACACACACACACACACACACACACACACACACACACACACAAAACTTTCCAGCACTGAAAAAGAAAGGCATTTGAAAAGGTATATTGAAAAAGCTTTTGCTCAGCTTAAGTTTGAGAAAGAAATGCCAAGAATTCAAGCCTCTGTCAGTCTGTCTGACTTGCTTTTTCATTTACTTTTTTTTTTCTTTAACCCTTAATTTAGGGAAAAAAAAGTCACTATAGTGATCGGTCAACATGTGGTTTTCCTGCGTCCGTGCATTCTCTAGGTCACGCAAAGCCGGATGTCCTCCTGATACTGCCGCCCAAACTGGCCCTCAGAACCATGGCTTCCCACAGGGATGGGAAGGCTTTGAACTGCATGTCTGATGTTCCCACCCTCTTTGGAAAAAGACAAGAAAAATCCATAGGAGAATTAAGTTCTGGGCAGTGAGGCAGCAGGGGTTAGTTTGGCAGTGCAAATATCATCTTCCATTTTTATGGAGAATGGGTTCTTGATCTTCAAGTATGGTTGGAGGCATGGAGCCTGGGAATTAGTAATCACGTGGTGGGCTGACCATGGTCTTTACGGGCACACAGGAAAGAGGCTGTCCTGAACAGAAGAGTCAGGTCATCAGTAGAGCTGAGGGGGACTAACATGTCTGCTTGATGGTCCACCCAAGAGACCACAAGGTCTTTTTCAGCAGCTTCCAGATCTTTCATTTGCCGTATTGCTCCCTCTGTTCTTAGGGAGAGCGGGGAAGAGGAAATAGGACTGGAATACTGAGTGAGCCTTAACTTTTGAAACTGTGTCAACAAAAGAAATTTGTCTGATTTTCTGAGTCTCAGAACATTCATCACTCTCCTTTAGGAGCACAGATAAGTCTGGACTTGTCTTGTTACAGGGTCTAGAATTCCCACCGCCTGACTAAAGACAGAGACATCAGACCAAGATTGTTTTGGCCATTTTGCCCCTGCTAGAAAGCCCTTTATCACATTCTTGGTGCAAACAGCTTATTTCTTCTTTCACCAAGAGCCCTGCTGAAGTCAAGGGTCTGTGCATCACAGGTGTACAAAGCAAAGATGTCCTTGTAATCCATCAGTAGAAAAATGACACCATCTGTTGGCAATGTCGAAAATGACATCGTGAAGATGTCGTTGGGGGTCAGGTGTTAAACCTGAGATTACAGGGAGGTCTGACTCTTTGTTGAGAAGACATGGATAGAAATAGAAAAACTGATAGCTAATAAATTGCCTTCCAGATACTTCTTTTCAAACAGGTAAAATGTTTGTATGTATAAATCTCAGAATAGGAGGAAAAGAACAAACCAGGAATTGTTGCCCTAAGTTGAAGGTGACCATAAATAAACGAGTTTTTGTCATAAACTCGGTGGTATAATTTATGGAGGTACAAATAGATTTATAAGCCTGGGGGGGAGGGGGAGGGGTGGCTGTGGCGTTGGACAAGCTCCTTGGTTCTTCCCATGGTAACCTAAAAATCCAATTCCCTATTAAACTGCAGTCTTCTTCAACCTCTGGTGTGTGCCCCCTGATTTCCATATTCATGAGGCCCGTAGGTATATATAAAAAAATAAAACAGAGACCCCCGTGTAACAGAAAAACTCGCCCATTCCTTTGACAGTGGATTTTCGGTTAATTTATGCAGGCCCCTTTGCACTTCAGCATTTTCCCCACTGGTTGCTAAGCAACGCTTTGAGTTACTGCGCATGCCTTTTTTATGATAACTGTCATTATGAATATTTTTTAATTATACAACTGGGACTATGGATTAAAACAGCATATTGTCACTCATTCTTAGCCACAGCATTCTCCCACACTCCTGGAATCCCCTTCCGAGATTTACATGGCCGTGATTTCTGTTTTTCTTTTCTTTTCTTTCTTTCTTTCTTTCTTTATTTATTTTTTTTGTATTTCTGCCTTCACAAAGGAAGTAGAGACTGCATCATAAGGGAAGCAAGAGTTTGGTGAAAAATGACCATTCCATACCTCACAAGCTACCATCTATCTGGATAGGCCAAGCCAGATATTAGCATCTTGAACCTAAATTGTGAATATCTTTGTGCCTTCCCCCATGTCTGCTTCTAATATTAAGTGATGTTAAAAGCTTCTAATGCTTTATAGACTGCTTTTCAAAGTTGTAAATTAGTAAGCTTTTGTTGCTATTAAATTTGCTTGCAAATAAAGCTACCGTGAATTTGATGGAAGGTCCTACACTAATCCCAGAAATATGAGGCATCCACACTTGCTAAATACGTTTGTTCCCTTCTGCCCAAACGGCTCCTACCCACGGAAGTGCAGTTGGGCGAAATGAAGGGGGTCCTCTGGCAAATAATAATAAAGGTGCGTGTGGTTCACAGTATGTACAACACTCTGAAAGGAATAGCACAGAAAGACACAAAAAAGCTTTTCATTTGGTTTTCCAGAGTAATATTCTAACATACTATTTTCTGAATATACAGGGAGTTTGAAGACAAAGGAGTGTGGAAATAAAGCCATTGTAATTTTTTTTTTTACCAACTCAATTATTATTCATTTTAAAAAATGGAGCTGTTAGTTGAAGAGGACAATTTAAATGTTTCTATCAAAAAGCAGAGATCTGTTCATTCTGAAAGAGGAACTCACAGTGGACTTCCCATATCATGTGTGACAGAAGTAGGGACCTAATGGCATTTTAATGTGATTTCGGAGTTAGCACAAGGAGTATTAGTCTCTACTACAGTTGTGGGGTTTTTCTTGGATTTAAGGGGCCCCATGTCTATAATACATGGGATGCAGTTTTTGGGTTGTTTTTTTTTTTAACATTTTCTGAAATATAAGCTTTCCTTAGTAACTACGTGATTGCATATGTTTTTGTTTCCCTCTACCTTACAGTTCAGGGCGGCAGCTCAGTGAAGTCTTCATTCAGTTACCTTCAAGGAAAGAATTACCAGAATACTATGAATTAATTAGGAAGCCCGTGGATTTCAAGAAAATAAAGGTAGATATTTCGTTTACAAACTTTATTTTAAAAAAAGAGTATGTTCACTGAAATGATTACAGTCCGGGCTTGGCGGTGGCATCCTGTCTGACCACCGTGGACCCCCCACTCCTCCTTCTAGGACTTGTCCCCGGAATGACTGCAATATCCTTGAGCCCTTACGTGTGTATTACTTTATCATGTCAAGAGCTCATTGTGTTCTTCTGCACTTTATTGAAGAAGTTTCAGGCTCCCCGCCCCGCCATTCTGGCCTGCTCCTTCCCCCTCGCAGTAAGGAACACCTGTGCGAGGGTGGTCTCTGTGAACAGCGCCCCCTAGAGCTGTGCAGTCCCGCATCCCAGGCACAGCGGTCTGCTATGAAGACAAAGAGGGCAAATCAGGCTTCTTTTGGACCAAGTAATGGTTTTTTGCATTTCCCCCCTCCTTCCTCTTCTTTAACCTCTATTTTATCCAAAATTTGCATTAGGAAAGGATTCGTAATCACAAGTACCGGAGCCTGGGTGACCTGGAGAAAGATGTCATGCTTCTCTGTCACAATGCTCAGACGTTCAACTTGGAAGGATCCCAGGTGTGTGTCTTCAGTTGCATGAAAAACTCTTCACTCTAAACGTGCTTCTGTGCTTTTAAGTGATCTGTTTCATTTTCTACTATTCGAACCGCTGCTCCTCCCCCGCCCAGGGGGCAGAATCAAAAATGAGAAATAAAAGCCTACATTGTACACGAGTATGTAAGTAAATTGAGGCTTTGGCTCTTTCAAATTAAGGCCAGCCTCTGTACCAGAGCTGTGCCGTAGCTCCTATTTATGCTTCCCTTCAAGGCTTGGCTTCTAATTGGGATTGGAATTCAAGGAAATCACTTAGCGTAATGCTTCAAGGCTAGAGGTACAGTTTTCTGCTTTTGTAGAGACTGTGTACTTGATTATACCTCACCTTCGTTTTTCCGACCATAACCTTGCATCGGGAAGTGAAAACACTATGATTTAAAACAAACAAAAAAAAGGTGCATATAGAAAAAAGAACTATTGCCTCTAATTGCTTACAGAACATGCTTATCAAACCCACTGTAGGGAAGAACTCCCCTTTCCCACTGTCAGCAAGTCTTAAAGTGTACAAGTCCCTGAGTGATACTCAGTTGATTAAAATAACTAGGGAGAGGGTTCTCTCGTAATTATGTCTCAATTCTGCTCCCTTTTGTAAGCACCCTGTTTTCTCCTCTCTGTATTTCTGGCCTAATGCTCTCGTATCACCAAGAAGAGAGGAGAGATCGGCGTGTCTTCCAAGCAGTACAGTGTTAAGCCACCATTCAGTTTCTTAAGCTTCTTTCCTGATCTCTCTTTTTTTTTAATCTTCATGTCCATTCCAGTCATTACACTGGAGAACAAGAGAACCCTCACATGGGCCTTTTATGAAAAGACTGTACGTTTCCAGGTTAATCATGGTGTGTCATGCCAACCTCAGCAGTAGTTCTTGAAAGCGTGTCTTCTGCCATCGAGACCCTCCTTAAAGAAAGCTCACATGGAAACCAGGGCAGAGAGGGTAGTAAACAAGGAGGTCTTCCTGTGAATGACTACTTGCGGTCCCTGGATGGACTTTTGGGTTCATCATAATCTATTGGGGCAGAGGGGTGCTGTGTCTCCGGGCCCCCCGTCCCCTCTGGTGCTACAACTGCCCTGTCTCGTACACGAACTAGAGTCCTAAATGGTCTCTTGACCGGCTTCGTTCTCCGTCCATCCTGGCAACATGTGACTCACTCTCTCAGCAACTCCTCTTCCTGCCCATCTCCTTCGCACCACATGCTGATAGGTTCTAGCATGAGATTAATCTCCATAGGCTGCTTACCCTCACGCTATAGCCTCTGTCCCTGCTGCTTTCCAAGCTGAGCAGGTCGTGATCCAGTCACACCTCCCCAGATGCTCGTGAAGCTGTAAGAAATACAGCAGAGAGCCCGTGCGCCCTTTCTGGGGCTACAAGACTATCACATCTTGCATAACACAGTCCACCGTCACTGCCAGGAAACCGACCTTGCTTGGCGCAATCCCACATGTACCTTCATCTTGCCTCCCCACCTCTCTCAGTTACGGACTTTCCCTAAAAAGCCCCCCTCCCTTATCAGCCCAGATGGAATTCTCACCTGAGAATATCCAGCTGCATTCTGATTTCTGGCAAATTCTACCCCCGAGCCCCTCCCTGTCATTCCTTCCCCTGTACTACCTCTGCTGCTCACTGTGGCTTGCCCAGTCCCCTTAATGAGCGTTTGGCTCCTCTTCCCAAAAAAGGATTATCTTCTAGAGTCCAAGGCCATTGTCTTCCTTATGTTTTTTTAATTTGGTAAAACACCTGAAATGTATTATTGTCACCATTCTTAAGTGTACAGTTCAGTAGTGTTAAGTATGTTCTCATTGTTGTGCAGCAGATTTCCAGAACTCTTTGATCTGGTGGAGCTGAATCTCCCTACCCATAAAACCCCTCCCCATTGACCTCTCCCCTGTCCCTGGAAATCACTGTTCCACTTTGTATTTCTACGAATTTGACTACTTTAGGTGTCTCATATAAGTGAATCAGACAGTATTTGTTGTTTTCAGACTAGCGTATTTCACTCAGACATTACTGGCGTTAATGTCCTCAAGGCTCATCCCTGTTCTAACATATGAAAGGATTTCCTTCCTTCTTTTTTTTTTTTTTTTTTTAAATTTTTTTTTTACTGTTTTATTTATTTTAGGAGAGAGAGAGACAGCGTGAGCAGGGGAGGGTCAGAGAGAGAGGGAGTCACAGACTGAAACAGGCTCCAGGCTCTGAGCTGGCAGTCAGCACAGAGCCCGACGCGGGGCTCGAACCCAAGAACCGCGAGATCATGACCTAAGCGAAAGTCGGACGCTTAACCGACTAAGCCACCCAGGCGCCCCAAGATTTCCTTCCTTCTTGATGCTGAATAATACTCCATTTTCCATCTGTACTGCATTTTATTTGTCCGTCCATCCACTGATGGACACCTGGCTTAATTCCACCTCTTGGCTGTTATGAAGAGAAGTGCTGTAAACCTGATGCTGCAAAACTCTCTTTAAGACCTTGCTCTTAGGAGTGCCTGGGTGGCTTAGTCGGTTAAGCGTCCGACTTTCGCTTGGGTCATGATCTCATGGCTCGTGGGTTCGAGCCCCGCATCAGGCTCTGTGCTGACTGCCAGCTCAGAGCCTGGAGCCTATTTCAGAGTCTGTGTCTCCCTCTCTCTCTGACCCTCCCCTGCTCACGCTGTCTCCCTCTCTCCTAGAAATAAATAAAAATATTAAAAAAAAAAAAAAAAAGACCTTGCTCTTAGTTCTTCTGGATATGTACACAGAGGTGGGATCGCTGGGTCTGTGGTACTTGTATTTTTCATTTTTGAAGTAAAGGGACCATTTTTGAACTTCACATCTTAGCAATGGCTACTCAGGGCTGTGCTCAGGTCTGTGCATACACAGAAAGTGAGGTATTGACTGGAATAGTCATGGCCAATACCGATAAACCAATAATAAAGAACAACCCCTTCCTTTTTCTCAGGGGATTTGCATTCTAGAGAAGATTGCGTTGCCACAGGATTTGACAAAACAACTCAAGAAAGAAATGTAGTTTTTTAAGTATTTTGTGTTGCCACAGTTGTGAGGGTGTCTTACAGAAGTCTACCCTTCCCTAAGTGAGTGCACAGGCACATACGCAATGTCCACCACAACTGGACTTTTTCTCTGTGAGACCGTGTGTGTCTTTATTGGAGTCCAGCGTTTTCCTGTTGGGTTTCCCACAGGCATAAAAGCTAACCCTGGTGTTTCTGATAGGACTCATGTATAGTGAAGCGGGCTGTGCCGGGAGGAAGAGCACACTGCGGGCTGCGATTGTGAGTCCTCAGCTTGTAGTTGCTAACTGGTGCCCCTGTGACCCTTCAGATCTATGAAGACTCGATCGTCTTACAGTCCGTGTTTAAGAGCGCTCGGCAGAAAATTGCCAAAGAGGAAGAGAGTGAGGATGAGAGCAACGAGGAGGAGGAGGAGGAAGATGAAGAGGAGTCCGAGTCGGAGGGTAAGCCCAGGCATGTGTTTCCGCCACTTCTGTGTCTCTTGTCACCTGCACAGATGTTCCCACAGATGCCAGCAAAACAGATGCTTGAGTCCACCGTTCCGTGGTCTCCTGTGTCCTTGCTGGGCCACCTCAGGCAGTGTGCTTAACCCTGTTCAAGGTCACTTTCCTTCCCTACAAAACTGAGGTACAAGAAACACCCCAGATGCATGCAGAGAGCAGCTTAGCATACAGCCAGGCTCATAGCAGATGCTCACTGAACGTTGTCTTTGAAAAATTAGAGTCGTGTACATTTTCTACCAACTGCTAATGACACCCGTCATGAGCACCGTGGCTCTAGTCTGAAAGGACTGACAGAGTGTTGATTCCTAGGCACCCCCGCCTCTGATTCTGTAACCTGTGTTGGGGCTTGAGTGTGTCTAACACTTTCCTAGGAAATCCTGGTGCTGTGGGGGCCCAGGAACACACTGTGAGAATCCTAATCTTAGGAAGTAATTGTTAAAATGAGTTGGAAATAAGGTCCATTTTATCCATCATAGGTCCAGTACCGATCCTGTCTTGATTTAAAATTTTGGCATTTTGTTCATGGATTGATTTTTGGCATTAGCATCAAGGTTTTCAAATACTACATTAGCATGTTTATCTCGATTACTTAGTTTTGGTGCCTTGAGAAATTTTTTTAAGTTCTTGTTTTTACCTCCAGAAAAGTTAACATACAGTGTTCCATTAGCTTCAGGTATACAATATAGTGATTCAGCAGCTCTTTACCTTACTCAGTGCTTCTTATGATAAGTGGGAACTTTAATCCCCATCATCTTTTTCCCCCATGCCCCCCTAACCCCTTCCCTCTGGTGACCATCAGTTTGTTCTCTGTAGTTAAGAGTCTGTTTCTTGGTTTGTCTTTTTCCTTCGCTTGTTTCGTTTTTGTTTCTTTAATATTTTTTTTTATAGTTTGTATTTATTTTTGAAACAGAGACAGCCTGAGCGGGGGAGGGACAGAGAGAATGGGAGAGACAGAATCTGAAACGGCTCCAGGCTCTGAGCTGCCTGCACAGAACCCGATGTGAGGCTTGAACTCACAAACCTTGAGATCATGACCTGAGCTGAAGTCAGATGCTTAACCAACTGAGCCACCCAGACACCCCTTTTTTTGTTTCTTAAATTCCACATGTGAATGACATAATATGGTATTTGTCTTTCTCTGACTTACTTAATTTAGCATAATACTCTCTAGCTCCATCCATGTCATGGCAAAGTTTATTTTTTATGGCTGAGTAATATTTCTGTGTGTGTGTGTTATGTGTATCAAATCTTCCTTACTAAGAAAATTTGCACTCAAGGCAAATACCTCTTTTGTGGCAGCTTCATCCTAGATGCCTTCAAAAGTCTAAACTTGATTACTTAATTATGTTCTCACCCATACCTCCTCTCCAAGTAATTAACCTCCATAGTGTATGGTCTTCTGTGTAAAACAGTACAGGTATACTTCAGTTTTTTATTAGATTTCCTCCTCATTACAAACTTAATACAGACAACTTGGAAAATATTTTTTTAACAAAGGAAAATTTATAATCCCATTACCTAGTATACATTTAACATTTTGGGAATTGGCCTTCCAATTTTTTTCTATATATATTTTCTTTATAAAACCACAACACACTGATAGTATAATTTTTCTGTATTATGAACATTTTCCCATAGTGCAATACAGCAATATCTATTAACATTCATTCATTCTAAATAACAATGTCTTGAAAGCTTTTACCCAAAAATCGGTGCAAACATTTTTCAAACCTCTGATTCCTGCCTATGCCCCACAGAACGGAGCCCCTATCTCTGTCAGCCGTGTGTTTAAGGGCCTATGTCCCCACACCCACATCTCTTCTCCACGACCTTCTCCCTTCTCTTCAGTGATTCTCTTACTAGCTTAACTTTTTCAGTTTTGTGGTGATTCCCTAGTTCTGAGATTCCAGCGTTGACGATGGAGGTCTACACAGCTTAGCTTAGGTCGGCATTTCTGGATTTTAGAGCCACATTTCTAGTCTGTTTTCAAATACCTCTTGGCCCCATCAGTTACAGAGCTCTCTGGAGACCTGGCATATTCACCTTCTACGGCTGTTATTCCAACCCACCACCCATGTAGTGGCTTAACACAACCCATATGTGGTACCTCACAATTCTGTAGGTCACAGTGTGCTATGGGCCTCTCTGGACCAAAGTCAAGGTGTCCATGGGATGCATTCCTCACTGGAGGCAAGAACCCATTTCCTGTGCGTCCTTCTGCTGCTGCAGCTCTTTGACCCTCTTTTCTGTCTCCTCTCGTACATTTTTTTTTTTTAACTGAAGATACAATAACATATTAGTTTCTGGTGTACAGTGTAAGGATTCTACATTCGTATACATTGCAAAATGATCACAGTAAGTCTGGTTAATATTAATCACCATGGGGCACCTGGCTGGCCCGGTCGGTTAAGCTTCCAACTCTTGGTTTCAGTTCAGGTCACCATCTCCCTGCTTGTGGGTTCAAGCCCTGCATCGGGCTCAGTGCTGAGAGTGTGGAGCCTGCTTGGGATTCTCTGTTATCCCTTCCTCTCTCTTTCAAAATAAATAAATTTTAAAAACTTAAAAAATATATATCTATCACACAAATAGTTACAAATGTTTTCTTTTGCAGAGAACATACAAGATCTGCTTTCTTAGCAAATGCCACCACAAATAGAGTATTATTAATGACAGTCACCATGCGTTATTTATAACCCCTGCATTATTTATTTCAAATCTGGAAGTTGTACCTTCCAACCCCTTTCACTCACCCTCCAGCCCCTACTTCTGACAGCCAGCCTTGGGGAGTTCTTTGGTTTTCTTTTTAGGAATTCACATTTAAGTAAGATCATAGGGTTATTTATCTTCTTCATTTTACTTGGTATAATGCCCTCTGGGTCCATCCATATTGTGAGAAATGGCAAAATTTCCTATTTATGGTGGAATAATATTTCACTACACACATACACACACACCACATTCTCTTTTCTCACCCATCAATGGATGCAGGTTATTTTCAAACCTTGACTGTAAGTCACACCGCATTGAACATGGGTGTTCAAACACCGTTTTTGATTTAGTGTTATTTTCTTCATGTAAACTCCACAGTTGGGATTGCCAGATACAAGGTCTGTTTTAGTTTTTTAGGAACCTCTATACAGTTTTCCATAGTGACTGCACAAATTTACATTCCCACCAATAGGATACAAGGGTCCCCTTTTCTCTGCATCCTCACCAATACCTTTTACCTTTGGTCTTTTGGATACCAGCCATTTTAAGAGGTGCAAGGTGACCAGTCATTGTGGTTTTGATTCACATTTCCTTGGTGATGAGTGATACTGAGCACCTTTTCATATACTTGTTGGCCATCTGTGTATGTCTTTGGGAAAATACCGATTCAAGTTTTTTTTGCCCATTCTTTTAATTGGGTTGTTATGCTACTGAATGATAGAAGATCTCACGTATTCTGAATATTAACTCCTGAACAGATAAGATTTGTGCCTATTCTCTCCCATTCACCGGGTCGCTTTTTCATCTGATATAGTCACCCTTGCTTATTTTTTGCTTTTGTTGGCAATGAGTTTTCGGATCTAACACCATAAAGACAAATGTCAAGGAGCTCCCTGCCGGGGTTTTCTTCCAGGAGTTTTACTCTCTCAGGTCGTGTGCTCAAGTCTTTAATCCACATGGAGATAAATTTGTGTGGTGTTAAGACAGTGATCCCGTTTCATTTTCTGCATGTGGCTGTCCAGTTTTCCCAACACCATTTACTGAAGAGACGGGCCCTTCACTATTATACATTCTTGGCTCCTTTGTTGTAAATTGACCATATCTTTGCTTCACCTCTGGGCTCTTGATGCTGTTCCATTGACCTATATGTTTTTAATGCCAATACCATTCTGTTTGGATTGCTGTAGCTTTATGATACAGTTTGAAATCAGTAAGTGTGATACTTCCAGCTTTGTTTTTTTTCTCAAGGTTGTTTGGGCTACTCTGGATCGTTTGTGGTATCTTACCAATTTTAGGGGACTATTCTATCTCTGTGAAAAATGCCATTGGAATTTTGATAGATTGCATTGGAATCTACAGGTTGCTGTGGGTAGTATGGGCATGTTAATAGTGTTATTTTTGCCAGTTGGTAACACAAATATTTTTTCATTTGTTTCATTAATATTGGATAGTTTTCAGGTTATACATCTTTTACCTCCTTGGTTAAATTTGTTAAAATACCTAAATTTGGTATTTTATTCTGTTTGAGGCAATTGTAAATGGAATAGTTTTAATTTGTTTCTGAAAGCTCATCACTAGTGTTTAGAAATACAAAAGATTTCACTTAATTCTTTGATTAACATATTTGAAGTTTGGAGGGTTTTCTGTATATATTATCACCTGCAATTAGTGATAGTTTTCTTTTTTCCCAACTTGGGTGCGTTTTCTTTTTCTTGCCTAACTGGCCTGGATAGGGCTTCCATTACTCTGTTGAATAAAAGTGGCAAGATGGGGCGCCTGGGTGGCTTAGTCGGTTAAGCGTCCGACTTTCGCTTAGGTCATGATCTCGCGGTTCGTGGGTTCGAGCCCCACGTCGGGCTCTGTGCTGACTGGCAGCTTGGAGCCTGTTTCAGAGTCTGTGACTCCCTCTCTCTCTGACCCTCCCCCTGCTCACACTGTCTCTCTCTCTCTCTCTCTCTCCTAGAAATAAATAAAAATAAAAAAAATTTTAAAAAAGTGGCAAGAGTGGGCATCCTTGTTTTTGTTTGTGATCTTACAGGAAAAGCTTCCAGCTTTTCTCCATTGGGTATGCTGGTCATACATAGCCTTCATTATGTTGAGTTACGTTCCTTCTATATGCACTTTGTTGAGAGTTTCTGTCATAAGTGGATATTGCACTTTGTCAAATGCTTTTTCGACATCTATTGAGATGATCATGATTTTTATCCTTTGTTAATGTGGTGTATCACGTTTGTTGATTTGTGATTTAAACTATCGTTGCATGCCCGGAATAAATCCCTCCTGAGCGTGGGGTATGATTCTTTTAATGTATTGTTGAATTTGTACACTAATATTTTGTTGAGGATTTTTGCATCTATGTTCATCAGGGATATTGGCCTATGAAATTCTTTGCCTGTGGCATCGTTGTCTGGTTTTCATATTCAGGTAATGCTGGCCTTGGAAAATGAGTTTGTAAGTGTTTCTTTGAAACTTTCTGTTTTGGAAGAGTTTGAGAGGATTGGTATTCATTCTTCTTTGAACATTTGGTAGAATTCACCAGTTGAGGCTATGTGGACCCGGACTTCTGTTAGTTGGGAGGTATTTGATTACTGATTTGATCTCCTTAGATCAATAGATCTATTCATATTTTCTTTTTAGGACTCAGTCTGGATAGGTTTTATATTTCTAGGAATTTATCCATTTCTTCTAGGTCGTCAACTTTGTTGGCATATAATTGTTCACAATACTCTCTTAGGATCTTTTGTATTTCAGTGGTATCAGTTATGACTTCTCTTTAATTTCTGATTCTGTGACCTCTTCTTTTTTCTTGATGAATGTGGCTGAAAGTTTGCCAATTTTGTTTTTCTTATAAAGAACCAGCTTTTAACTTGATTGATATTTTCTACTGCCTTTTTACCCTCTATTTGATTTATTTCTGCTCCAATCTTTATTATCTCCTCTCTACTAACTTTGGACTTGGTTTGTTCTTTTTCTAGTTCCTTGAGATGTAAAAGTAAGTTGAGATTTTTTCTTCTTTCTTGATGCTCCATTTATTGTCATGAACTTCCCTCTTAGATCTGCTTTTGCTGCCTAAGTTTTGGTATGCTGGTTATTCAGTAACATTGTTTAGTCTCCACATGTGTGAATTTCCGGTTTTCTTATAATTGATTTCTATTTTCATACCATTATGGTCAGAAAAGATGCTTTGATATTTCAGTCTTCTTAAGTTCACTCTTTTTGAGAGAAAGAGGTGGAGAAGGGCAGAGAGAGGAGGCACAGAGCCTGACACGGGGCTTGAACCCACAAGCCATGAGATCATGACCTGAGCCAAAGTTGGACGCTTAACCAACTGAGCATGTCTGATCTTTCCATTATGGGTGTCATTTTTACTTTCTTTCATCAATGTCCTACAGTTCTTTGGTTACATTCACCCCCAGGTATTTCATTTCTTTTTTTGATGCAGTTGTAGGTAGCACTGTTTCCTAAATTTCTCTGGTGGCTCATTATTAGTATATAGGAACACAAATGATTTCTGTATGTTAATTTTGTATCCTACTACTTTGCCAAATTCATTTATTCTAATAGTGCTTTTCTTTTCCAATTTTTAGTTAAATTCTAATTAGTTACCATATAGTGTAATATTGGTTCCAGGAGAAGAATTTAGTGATTGACATATAACACCCAGTGCTTATCATAATAAGTGCACTCATTAATACCCATCCCCCATGTAACCCCCTTCCCACCCACCTCCCTCCATCAACCCTCAGTTTGTTCTCTATATTATGGTTTGCTTCCCTCTCTCTCTTTTTCCCTTTCCCATATGTCCATCCATTTTGTTTCTGAAATTCCACACCTTCTAATAGTTTTTTGCTGGAGTGTTTAAGCTTTTCTATATATAGTATCGTGTCCTCCATAAATAGTGACAGTTTTACTGTTTCCTTTCCAACTTGGACACCTTTTCTTTCTTTTTCTTCAGTATCTACTCGGGCCACGACTTGCACTGCTGTGTTAAATAGAAGGGCCGAGAGGAGGCATCCTTGCCTTGTTCCTACTATTAGGGGACGTGCTCTCAGTTTTTCACCAATGGTGTTAGCTGTGGGTTTTTTGTATTTGGTCTCTTTTATGTTGAGGTATGTTCCCTCAACATCTACTTTGCTAAGAAACTTTATCATAAATGCCTGTTGAATTTTGTTAGATGTATTTTTGGTGTCTTATTGATAGAAATTTTATCCTTCATTGTTACTAGGACATATTACATTGCTTTGTGGATTTGAACCATCCTGCATCTGAAAGTAAATCCCCCCTGATTGTGGCATGTGATCTTTTCATGCACTGTTGAACTCGGTTTGCTAGTATTTTGCTGAGAATTTTTGCATCTGTGTTCTTTATGTATATTGACCTTTTAGTATCAGGGTAATGCTGGCCTTGTAAAATGAGTTTGAAAACATTCCTTTTTCAGTTGTTGGACTACGTTGAGAAAGGATAGGTTATAACTGTTAAGTGGTAGAATTTACTGGTGAAGCTTTCTGGCTCTGGACTTTGTTTTATGGCTTTTTAAATTACTGATTCAATTTTATTATTGTGTTTATTCAGATTTTTTATTTCTTCTTAACTGAGGCTTCTTAGAAGGTGGTTTGTAGACATTGATCCATTTTTTTTGGCTTATAATCATGGTAGTTTATGGTAGTTACTCGTGATGCTTTGTCTTTCTGATTCTATTCAAGACCTCATTTTCTCTTAATGAGTCTTGGGTACAAGTTTATTAATTTTGGTTATCATTTCAAACTTCTAGTTCATTGATGTTTTCTCTTTTTTAGTCTCAATTTCATTTATTTCCTCTCTGAGTTATAGTATTTCCTTTCTTCCATTAACTTTGGGCTTCCTTTTTCTAGTTCTTAAAGACGGAAAATTAGAAGTTTCTTGGGATTTTTGTTTCCTGAGGTAGGCTTGTATTGCTGTGAACGTCCCTGCTTTTGTTGCATACACAGACTTAGGACAACTATGTTTCCATTTGTGCAAGAGCCTTTTTCATTTTCTTTTTGATATATTTGTTGACCCATTGGTTGTTTAGTAGAGAGTTGTGTGGTATCCATGTGTTTGTTTTCTTCCAGTTTACATTTTGTGAGTCGTTTGTAGCTTCATAATGCTGTACTGTAGTTAAAAAGAAGATGCTTTACACGATTTCATTCTTCTTAGATGTACTGGGAATTGTTCTTTGGTCCAACATGTTATCAGTACTGGATAATGTCATATGTGCCCTTGAGAAGAAATGTATCGTCGGCAATGTTTGGTTGGAATGCTCTCTGCACACCTGTGAACTTCATCTGATCTCTGTCATTTAAAGCCATCGACTGATTTAAGTGAGATAATGAACTCCTCTATTTTTATCGTATTACTGACATTTTCTTCCTTTATATCCTTTAATATTTGTTTCATGTATTTAAGTCTTCCTATATTGGGTACATAAATATTTATGAAAGTTATATCTCCTCCTCGGATTGGCCTTTGTTTTAAATCATGATATAAATCTTTTTCCCTCTTGTCTGATACAAGTGTTGCTGCTGCTGCAGGTTTCGATTTGTGTGGAATTTATTTTTTTCCATCACTTTACTTTTAGTCTGTGTGTGTTACAACCTGAAGTGAGTCTCTCATACACAGGTCTTGCTTTTTCTTATCCAATCATTCACCCCATGTTGACTGGCATATTTAGCCCATTTATATTTAAAGCAATTATTAATAGCTGTGTACTCACTGCCATTTTGTTTGTTGCTTGCCGGAATTCTTAAGGTTTCTTTCTTCTTTTGGTCTCTTCCTCTGTGGTTTCATGACATCCTTAGTCCTCTTTTTCTTTTTGTATATTTACTGGAGGTTTTAGCTTTGTTTTATCAGGAGGATTTACATATAACAGTTTATATTTAGTCTATTTTAAGTTAATAACAACTTAAATTTTAACATATTCCAAAGCTCTACCTTTTTACTATCCTCACCCCAACCCCCACGTTTTAGGTTTTTAAGGTCACATTTTCCATCTCTCTATTTTGTGTACATACTTGTATATCTCAACTAATTATTGTAGTTATAATTACTCTTATTACTTTTGTCTTTAACCTTCTATACTAACTTTACAAGTGATCTGTTCACTACTGTATACTTACCAATACTCTGGTTTCTCTTCAGATCGTATAAATCTTTTGCCTTTTACTACTGTATACTGACCTTTACCAGTGAGATTTATTGTTTCATAGGTGTTGTTACTAGCACCCTTTGTTTTTAGCTTGAAAAGTCCCTTAAACAAGCCTAACACGAAGTGTTAGAGCTTGATGAACATTAGCTTTTGCTTGCCTGGGACACATTTTTCCTCTCTCCAATTCTGAATGATAAACTTGCCAGGTAGAGTGTTCTTGGTTGGCCTTTTGTTTGAGCACTTTGCATGCATCTGTTTGTCCTTCTGGCATAGGAAGTTTCTGCGGACAAATCTGATCATCTTCTGGGGGTTTCCCTAGCACGTGTCCAGCTGGTCCAGTTCTGTTTTATTCCATCTTCTTTGGAACTCCCCTCGTGAAGTTTTTGCTTATGTGTTCATTTAGAGTGAGCACGAGGGAGAGAGGATGTTAAGCAGGCTCCACGCCCAGCACGGACCCCAGCCCAGGGCTCTTGCTCTCACAGACCATGAGACATGGCCCGGACTGAAGTGAAGAGTTGGATGCTTAACCAGCTGAGCCACCCACCTGGCCCAGCTCTGTGACTTTTATTGGGTACTTGTTTCTCTCTTCTGTCTCCTTGTGGAAGTCCTCACTATGTCCATCCATTCTCCTACCCAGTTCGGTGAGCACTTTTATGGCCATTATTTTCAACTCAGCAGAAAAAGGCCCCAAGAAAATAGAGGTAAGTGATCTACCTAAATTTTTACCTTCCTCTTTCACTCAGAACACTCTGCCTCTGTCTCTTCATTTTCCTGGAGTCTGGGTTGGTTTTGGTGCATTCGTTAAACCACAGCTTCTCTCAGTCTTGAGGGCATCACCTCTTGTTGAGGATGAAACTTACTCAACCCTGAGTTGAGTAACTCTCAAACTCTCCCTCTTGGTGCTCTCTCCCCGCTTTGTGATACTCTAAGCAGCCTGTTGTATTTTCACTGGCTCCCAGTGGTTAAGGTTGCACCAAGGACCTGTCATGGTCTCACAGGGGAGGATCTCCGTGAGCATCACGGTTCAGGCTGCTCAGATGCCAGACCCTCAGGCAGCAACTTAGAAGGTTTGCCAGCGTCTGGAGCGCTGGGTCATAGGCTAAGCCTGCTGCCCACCGGAGCCGGGCCCCGGGGCTGGCCGACATAAAAACCAGGGCACCACATGTGTGTGGGGATGGCCTTTTGGGATCTCCTGGCTCGCTCTGGAGGGTGGCAGAGGAAGGGCTCAAAGCTCATGCCTGCCCTACAGGGTGTGGTGCACGGATCCCTGCCTGGCTTTCGATAGATGGATGTTTAACTAGAGGCCTGCACCTGAGACTGCATCTGTCTTTCACTAACAGACTGGGGTTCTTGGACTCTTGCCTTTTGCTATGCCCTGAGGGGGTGGGAGATGCCAAAATTGGGGCAGAGGAGGGTAGCAGCGCCTTTCTAGTAGATACTGGCGTGAGGGAAAGAGAAAGTGCATGATGCCTCCATCCTCAGAGCGCACCCCTGCAGGCCTTTATAGAAGGGTGTCAAGTGAGGTGTCTGGCCCTCAGGGTGAGGTTTTCATAGAACACATCAGCCCTTTTCATTTAAAGTCTGAGTCCCTCTCCATCGTTGCCTTTGTCCTGGGGCACGACACCCCCTTGGAGCCTTGTGGGGTCTTGGGGTGTGAGACCCACTGTTTTTCAAAGTTGGATGTTTTATGGACTCCTCTCTCAGCTGCATGTCTGAAGAGCTGGGGTGCCCAATGTGGGGTACACACCCTTTACTCCTCAGGGACCATCTCCAGGTTTTGAGTTAACCTCCTGATCGGGGGTCATCACTGCAGCGGTGGGGCTGATGGTGAGAACGTGCTGTAGTTGTTTCCTCGTTTGGCTAATGTGTGAAAGTCACTTAGCTAGTTTGGGGGGTTTTTTCCCCACTCTGAAGAAATTGTTCTATATCTAGCCGTAGATTCAATGTGTCCTCAGCAGGTGAGTTCAGAATCTTCCTGCATCGCCATTTTGAACCAGGACCACCTCCTCTTCTTCTGTTAAGGACTCAGGACTCCCATGGCTAATCCAGAATTATCTCTTCTTCTGAAGGTCAGCTGATTAGCAACATTAAACCCTTATGCGTAAATGTAACATTCTGGGGATTAGGACAGGGACATCTACAAAGGGCTGATTCTGCTGCCCTTGATAAAGGACAGTTTTCAAGGGTCGATAATGGTGGTATCACAAAGCCCTTGTAGTGCTCATCTGATAGTCCAGTCTTCTAGTCTAGTTTTGCACCGCGGCCTGTCTGGTGGGTTTTTTTGGAAGTACATGTTGACTGACACACAAAATTTGGTAGCTTTAGAGTATCTTGCACTCTAAAGAAACAGTTTCTTACCTTACCGCCAGTCTTCTGCCCTTTCACACCTCGCATGGGTCTTCTGTACTGCGGATGTCAGGAAGGGCTCCACCTATAGAGATAAAGACATCTCATGTCTTCTGTTCATTTCGAAACCTTTTAGGGGCACCTGGGTGGCTCAAGCTCAGAAACTAGAGCCTGCTGTGGATTCTGTGTCTCCCTCTCTCTCAAAAAAAAGTTTTTAGAGGGAGCATACCTGGGTGGCTCAGTCAGCTAATAAGCATGAGACTTCAGCTCATGTCATGATCTCACAGTTTGTGGGTTCCAGCCCTGCCTCGGGCTCTGTGCTGACAGCTTGGGGCCTGCATCTCTCTGTCAAAAATAAACATTAAAAAAATTACACTAGTTTTTAGAGGTTTTTTAGAGGACTTCATTTATTTATGGATTTCTATTAATAGGTTGACCTTTGCACCCCCTCCCTGCCCGCCCTGTCTTTTCCTAAATTACTCCACCCAAAACAACAGGGCCGCACCTCATAGCTCATTACGCAGCAGACGTTTGGGCACAGGGGAGAGAAGCCTTGACTAGAACACTATTTCCGGTACTTGATTTGCTGGCCTTTGCTGCATTCGGGTGGAGGACATATTTTGGAACTACAGTTCGAAGCAGCTCCGATCTCCTCTCTGTGGTTAGCCTGTGCTCCCAGGGAAGAGTTCAGTTTTGTAAATGTTTCGGTGGGTTCCTCCGCTTCACACAACAAGTCTGAAAAACTCCCATCCGGGG
Source organism: Proteles cristata cristata (assembly GCA_017311185.1). NCBI lineage: Eukaryota > Metazoa > Chordata > Mammalia > Carnivora > Hyaenidae > Proteles > Proteles cristata. The sequence continues at coordinate 757,464 of JAESUZ010003821.1, forward strand.
GGTCTTGGAGGTTCAGTCGGTTAAGTGTCCGACTTTTAAATAAACTTCTTTTTTTTTTTTTTTTAAAGAAAAACTATCGTCTGTAAGTTTCCTTCTGGGGCTGTAATTCCCTCCATGACAGTATCTATTTCCAGGTGCCTTTAGACCCAATAAACCTGATATTCTGGGATAACTGGTTTGAAGGCGTGATTTCACACCCACAGTGACTTCACATCGAATCCTAAACGTGGTATCTGTGGATGCCAGGGGACGCATACGCACCTGCCGCTGCGGTGTTGCACTCTCGCGTGTCTTTATTCCTGTCTTCGGAACAGCCCTGCAAGGGGAGAGGGATGCCATGTATTGAAGGTTCATTTAGCAGAATACTGGTAGAAATTTTTACCAGGTGGGATCTATGTTCCCCATAGCCCCCATCAGTTCTGCCAAACCTGTCAACAAATAGGTTTACAGCAGCTTTGCTTATAAATTTGCAAAAAAAAAAAAAAAAACTGGGAACTTCAGCACCCGCCAGTAGAGGGTTAAAGAATTTCTAGCGCACCCTTGAAGTAGAACATTTACAGGCCTTAGAAAGAATTAGGTGGAGGGGCGCCGGGGTGGCTCAGTCAGTTAAGCATCTGACTTCGGCTCAGGTCATGATCTCAAGGTTCGTGGGTTCAAGCCCCGCATTGGGCTCTGTGCTGATAGCTCGGAGCCTGCTTCAGATTCTTTGTCTCCCTCTTTCTCTCGGGAAAAAACTTAGAATTAGGCCAACATGTCTATTAATGGATAGAAAAGTCCCACACACATACAACCGAGTGTGTGTGCATACGCACATGCTTGACATCTTTATGTAGTTATAAAATGTAAACTGGTTTTTCCAGAAATCGCCGCCAGAAAGAGAACAACAAAGAATTACTACAGATGGGGAGAAAGGGAGCATTCACAATCATTTAACTTTTCATTTTCTACCTTTTTGTGCTGTTAAAAAGAAAATGCACATAGTTGAATAATATTAAGTCAACTAGAATTATCTCCATGGTAACACTGGCCTTTAAAAAATTTTTTTAAAAGCTTTACACTTATTTGTACTTGTTCCTACAAAAGCCTCTAGGAGTAGAGAAGGCAGCTCCGTTTATCCTGAGGGAGAGCCCTGTCTGGCCAGTTAGGAGAACAGCACAAGGGCCCAGCCTTCTGTAGGACCCCTTTGCTCACGCTGCCTGCCTAGGGCGACCGTGTTCGTTTATCCTCCCAACCAAGCCAAGTCTGTGAGTGGAAGGGGCTGCTAACAGGACCATGGAGACCAAGCATGAATCGAGAACGTTCCGGGTGCTTCTGGACCGGCTGACTTGTCACGTGCAGCTTGGCACCTTTTTTACTACCTGCGGAAGGACGTCCCCGCGATGGCTCACTGCAGTTTTGTTCTTTGTTGTTGCAGCAAAATCTGTCAAGGTGAAAATCAAGCTCAATAAAAAAGACGAGAAAGGCCGGGACAAAGGCAAAGGCAAGAGAAGGCCGAACCGAGGGAAAGCCAAGCCCGTAGTGAGCGACTTCGACAGCGATGAGGAGCAGGAGGAAAATGTACGTGGGCCGGGCTGTGACGCGGGCCCAGGAGCCCGCCCCCCCCTCCTCCCCTCCTCTGTAACCTTCTTTATTTTCCAGGAATGGAAACATCGAGACCAGGGGAGAGTTCGTTATTCAGGGATGTGAACTAAAGCTGAATGACGCGGGACAAAGAATTCTGGTCTTTGTGTTCAGTGCTGTTTCGTAGTCTTCCAAAACTAGTCACTCCCGTTGCCTTTTCTCCTTCGTCTTCCCGCCACTTACCCACCCGCTAGTCTCCGCGGCGGGGTGTTCTTCATGGTGGAAGAATTCAGGAGCATTTATGGAGCCCGGCCCTGAAATAATCACCTTCCCGTGCGATACCACACCTGATGCTTCTCTTACCGGCAGCGTATCCCAGAAGCCAGGCCCACGGCTGTAGGTGCTTTGCCCCAGGTCACGGCAGCAGACAGCACAGCCCCGTCCCTGGATGCGGGCGGCACGTGCCACCGGCGGCAGAAACTGCTGCTGCCCAGCCTGGAGAAGCACCGTCCATGTATTCACTTTCCTCAAGACCTCGGGTTCTCTCGGTCCAGCAAAATAAAATACGTAACATTTTGGTCTCTTTGCTAGTTTGGTCCGGCTGCAGGGCAGCCCCATTTGGGTGTGATGAAACCATCTGAGAATCCTGGAGAATCCCGGCCCCACACCTGGCCTTTCCCCTTGCCTCAGGCTTTGTCAAATACATTTAAAATGCTGTGTTTTCTTTGGAAGACTCACCCCCGAGTAGACCTCAAACGATGGTACTTTCAGCTCTGGGTACTTTCTAAACCCACCGTGTTAAAAATAATCATCATCAGCCTTGAACTTCCCATGCCACAGTGAAAGAGAACCAGACAGTAGGGGAGAGGGTGGGGCGTCCTTTGGGATTTCCCAGCGGGGGCTCCCCTTTTTAGCTTGGATTCCTCGCAGGGTCTTGCCCATCTTGGCACAGAATGAAGAGACTTCGGTTGGCTCTAAAATGTCGCTGCTTTTCTACCTTGCCGTGGGGTGGTTTGTGACGTCTTCTTCTTAGATGCCATCTCATTCATTTTGTCTTGTTTTTATTTTCAGGAACAGTCAGAAGCAAGCGGGACTGACGATGAGTGATGAGTATGGACCTTTTTTTCCTCGGTAGAATGGAGTTCCTTCTCCCCTCTCTCATTTCTACCCAGTGAGTTCATTTGTCCTATGGGCACTGGGTTGTTTCTATATCATCTTCATTTAAAAACTAGCTTTAGGATAGTGCCAGACAAACATATGATATCATGGTGTAAAAACACACATACACACACACACACAAATATTTGTAACATATTGTGACCAAATGGGCCTCAAAGATTCAGAGATTAAAACAAGCAAAGCTTTTGATGGAAAGTATGTGGGTGGATAGTATATTTCTATGGGTGGGTCTAATTTGGTAACGGTTTGATTGTGCCTGGCTTTACCACCTGTTCAGATGAGAAGATTTTTTTTTTGTCTTTTTGTAGCACTGATAACCAGGAGAAGCCATTAAAAGCCACTGGTTATTTTATTTTTCATCAGGCAATTTTCAAACTTTTTATTTGTTCGGTATTGGGTTTTTGTTTTTTTTTTACACTGTGGTACATATAAGCAACTTTAATAGGTGATAAGTGTACAGTAGTTAGATTTCACCTGCATAGACATTTTTCCATTTTATGCTCTATGATCTGAAAAAAAATGCTTTTTGAACTGTATAAGATTTATGTCTACTGTAAACATTGCTTAAGTTTTGTTTTGTTTTGTTTTTTTTTGGCTCTTGATTTAAAAAAGAAAAAGTTCTGTTGAAAACGCTATTGAATATTGCAACCTCTCTAGTGTATTGGATGGCTTCTCTGTCACCCCGACCTCCTATGTTACTGATGTGTATCGTCTCCTCCTCCCTAAAGTGTACTTAATCTTTGCTTTCTTTGCACAATGTCTTTGGTTGCGAGTCATAAGCCTGAGGCAAATAAAATTCCAGTAATTTCCAAGAATGTGGTGGTGGTGCTTTCCTAATAAAGAGACAATTTAGCTCCACAAACACTGCCTCTTGGTTTTTTCTTTGAGTTCTAGGGGATTGTAACCCTGGTGCCTGAGTGAAGGTCTCCTGCAGAGGGCTGGGCAGTCTCTTACTCCAGAGAGCGTGGTAAGGGGAAAAATAAATGATTGATTGATAGATAGCCAAGAGAGGCAGTCTCCTGGGATGAACCAGGTTGGTCACAAGGGACAGGAGCCCGTTGCTTTTGTGACTTTACTCTCCAGCAATGGGAGACATTTGCTGCCATGGACCAAGCCACACCAAGCCCCTGCCCAACCTTTTCTAGTGCCTTACATTCTGTGTGCTAGCCAGAGAATCTGTATGGCAATATAGGTTTGCAGTATACTGTGGTATGCAATACATCTCTATTAATATTTTCTGATTTTTCAAAGACTTCACAGGTGTTCAAGAGAAAAAGCCCAATTCTGTGCATCCATACACTTTCCTACTAAGACTCAACAGTGGTCAGTATTTCATCCCTCTCCCTTTTTTTATTAAACCACTTTGAAAATAAGTCCTAGCCGTCATGACACTTCACCCCGAAGTACTTGAGCACAAAGCCCCAGCGACTCAAGCCACCTCCTGCCTCCCACAATCCCGCACTCATTCCCAAGAGAATGAGCAGTAGCTTCCTAGTATTTCCTGGGTGATCACAGTCCCATTTCCCCCAGCAGTCTCCAAATTGTCTTAAATTTATTTGCTTTTACAAGTTTTCAAAGACCACCAGTACCTTCTCTCTCAGGGACCTCATTACAACAGGGACCAACATGGAAAAGGTTTCTCTCCTCTCTAATAGGTTGATGAATCACAACTGCCTTCGGAGAGTGCCGCAGTTCAGAATCACTGACGGCTCCTGCTTGGCATCTTGAAGGAAACCTGACCATCACAAAGTGCATCCTCCTGAGAAACTCCTTTGTCCCTCTTAAGAGTCCCTCTCCTGTCTGAATTTCCAGCTAGTCCGAGCATTACACAGTGTGCTGAGTTTCCTTCACCCTTTGTTGATAGAGTTTGCGGACCACAGTAGGATTGGAGCCTCCCATCTGAGAACCAACCGTATTAGATGTTGTTAATGGTTTGGTTTCAGTTCAAGGAGAAGAGTCTTACTTCCCTGCTGCCATTGCGGTTTCCCATACTTGATGGACAAACTGGAATGTCTTCTCAGCCTCAGAGGCACTGCTGCTCTGACGCCATCCAGACCACTGCCTTTATGGTCCAGATTTCCTGTTGTGGAAGCACATCCTCTCATTCCAACTGCAGCCTGCGGTATGGTGTTCGCCCTGACTCCAGCACAGAGGAGAGGAGGTCCACACAACAGTGCTGGGGCGGTAGGGTGAGTGAGCGTGCGTTAGCCACAGGGAAGCCATCCTGCACTGGGGTGCTGCTGCCTTTATATCCTCCTCATGACTGTCATTTGGTTCAGCTCAGGGAGCTGAGCCCGTAGGTGGGCTTAGTTCTTTCTAAGGTCTGTGGTTTGCTAGGAATGCAGGAAGGAAGCTAAGAGTATAGGGAAAGGTACTGACTAGATCCCTTAATGGGTTTATTTAATTATAGGAACCTTGTGAAAAAGGCATAGCTGGTGGGATATTTTTTTTTCAATTAATATTTTTTAATGTTTATTTTTGAGAGAGTGAGAGACAGAGCGAGCAGGTAGGGGCAGAGAGTGAGGGAGACACAGAATCTGAAGCAGGCTCTAGGCTCTGGGCTGTCAGCACAGAGCCCAACACTGTGAGATCATGACCTGAGCTGAAGTTGGATGCTTAACAGACTGAGCCCCCCAGGCGCCCCAAGAAGGCCTAGTTCTCATTCCTCTTGTACAAGTGAGGGCCATGCAAACAAGAGACTGAGTAGCTGTGGCCAGTGCACCAAAGCTTGTGAGTGAGACTCTGGCTCCTAGGCCCAGTTCTGGGCAGCTTCCCTCCCTGCCTCTCCAGCAAGGGAGATGCGGAACCGGTGTGTTAATAAGCCCCCAGCTCCGACTTCCTCTGCACCGGCTAACACAGCCAGGCTTACCTTACCCATCAGGCTTGACTCAGTTCTTAGAATGCCCTGGCCGAAATACCACTTTGCTCTGAGACCCAGTTTCCTGAGCTGGGCTCCTCTACCACCCTGGCTCTTCCTTCTCAGTGACCAGCCACTCACAAGGGCTGGGACCGTGCCCCTTAGACCCCAGCCGACATGGACCACGCCACTGCCCTCCAGGTGATTGTGATGCATGCTCCGGTTGAGAAAGCCCCACCAGCGCCATCACCTTCTCCGTGTCTATCATTTCCCTCCTGGGAAACAACAGGACGCCACATGTACCTGGGCTTGATGTACACAACTGGTACAGGTGTGTACATCCATCACCCGATAGCCATTCCAGTAAAATCAACATAAATGAGAATAAGGGAAAAAGCCAAATATTTCCTCCCTCTCTCTCTCTCTCTCTGACACAGCTTTTCTGTCCCATATGTGACCAGGAAGCAGTCTTCATTGTGCTCCAATTGAACCTCACCCAGACTGATCAGGTGTAATACTTGGGGAAGTGTTTTGGGTCTGCTTAGCCCAAGGACAGAAACAGATTCTCTGCTCACGAATAAATGCAGTTCCCATGAAAATTTAATACTAACAGTCAATCTTCCTATACAGCTATCTGGGAACAATAGCCACATCTATTCCTCCTCTTAAAATTTTCCAAGTAAGAGCTACATCGAGCCACAATGAGCACAGTCTGTCCGTACTCCTATGTACTGTCCAAGTGTATGACTCTCAGTGTTTCAGTCACTTGGGGAGAGACCATCAAAAATGATGAGGCATAGCGTGAGAAGCAATGATGGATAGGTCTAGAATTGCTTTGAGGTATGCGCAGGTGAGCTGTCTTCACCACCGGTGTGGTTTAGGACACTGGACTTAATGGAGAGTGGAAGGGGCATGTTCCAAACCACTGAGCCCTTTATGTAAGAAGGTATCTGTTTTCTGCATCACTTTCAGTAAGAATTTTCCAAAGGGATTTTCTAAATTGAATAAGGCAAAACAACTAAGTCAAGAGTATGGGGAAACCAGTTTCCTGTTTATAAACACTGGGTTTTATTATGTACAAGAAAGAAACCTTTGTGAACCCAAGAAGTGTTATGAATCAAGGCTCACTGTGAGATTATAAGCTTCAAAGAGAATGGATGCATGGTCCCTCCACCAAAGAGATCTTTAAAATTTCTTGCAAAAGCTTTAATTAAAGTCCAGTATAAAATGGACATGTGCCCACCACAAATAGTGAAATAATACCAAAAAAAAAAAACCCCACCCTAAATTCACCCCCACAAGGCAATCAGCAATAACAGCCTGATGTTCACATAAACACCTAGAATCCTATATACCATCAAAGGTCGGCTCCCCAGCTATCACCAACAGCACCTGTTAATAAGACGAGCTGAGTTTATTGCCCGCTGCAGTAAGGGAGAATGCTACCTTGTTGGAGCTTTGGTAGTTTGAAAGGAAAGGTCAAGGTCGGATTTTATTGCAACTTGTTCTCAGGTATGTCTTTCAATGTGGGGAGTTGGTTAGAATTGCATAAAAATGACGCTGTCATCGTTTAGGATTGGGTGAAGTAGTAAAGCAAGGATTTTGGGTGGAGACTCAAAGGGTCTTAAGGCACGAAGATCAGTTTTGGTGCTTTGTTAAAGTGATAATGGGTCTTTGAGGAAGTTTGTGTAATGAACAATAGTTATTTGCTCGGGCAAGAGTCTCCTTGAATACTAAGATTGTGCTAATGAAGACCATGTAATTTTCAAGTTTGGTTTTGTTTTTAGAGCATACATGTAAGTGGGGGGTGGGGGTGCGGGGAGTGAGACACAGAGACTCTTAAGCAGGCTCCATGCCCAGTGCAAAGCCCAGCATGGGGCTGGATCCCACAACCCTGGGGACCCTGGGATCATGACCTGAGTTGAAATCAAGAGTCAGATTCTCGGGGCGCCTGGGTGGCTTAGTCAGTTAAGCGTCCGACTTTCGCTTGGGTCATGATCTCGCGGTTCGTGGGTTCGAGCCCCGCGTCGGGCTCTGTGCTGACTGCCAGCTCAGAGCCTGGAGCCTGTTTCAGTCTGTGACTCCCTCTCTCTCTGGCCCTCCCCTGCTCACTCTCTCTCTCTCTCTCTCCTAGAAATAAATTTTTAAAAATATATATTAAAAAAAAAATCAGATTCTCAACCACCTGAGCCACCCAGGTGCCCCTAAAGTCATTTTAATAAAGACAGTAAGCAGCAGGGCCTCTGTGTGTATGTGTGTGTAAATGTTTTTTTTAATTCTTATTTTTTTAAGGACCATACTCCTCTCTGCACTGTGCCTTATTTTCTTCCAAGTCAACAGAGATTAAACTCAGGAAAAAAATTTTTTCCTGTAGTATAAGAACATGGTTTTCCTGTTCGTTTTAAAAGGAATGTACTACGCACACTGTAGAAAACATGCAAAGTAAAGGATGCATGAAGGAGAAAGCACAGAAACAGTACCATCCAGAGAGAAGTACTTGTTTCTTGTCTGGCATTCGAGGAGCTGGGACGTCCTCTCTCCCGTTCGCACAAGGAAGAAGCCCAACACACTGAAAGCCAGCAGCTCCTGTTAAATGTGTCCGAGAACCGCAGTCACAGGGCAAACCACTGCTTCTACAGGTGAGGAGAGCAGCAGATGCGGAGAATCACCACTGGCTTCTCTGAGGCCGAAGACCAGAAGCAGCCGAGCAGAACCTAAGCTGTAACCAGTGAATTGCTGGAGGCTCTCTGGACAAGTTTGAGAGTTAAAAACACCAAGGGAGGGGCGTCTGGGTGGCTCAGTGGCTTAAGCATCCAACTCCTGACTTCAGCTCAGGTCATCATCTCAGTGTGTGAGTTCAAGCCCCACAGCTATCAATGCAGAGCCTCCTTGGAATTCTCTCTCCCTCTCTCTGTGCCCCTCCCCAACACATGTTCGCTTGCTCGCTCTCAAATAAATCAACTTAAAGAAAAAAACACCATGAGACCCAGTGTTAGAAGGGCCTCCTCCTCCATGACTTACACTTCCTGCAGCCCATCAGTTTCTCACAGTGAGGATGTGAGAAAAATCCCCTTGGGCTTTGAGCAAAAAGAGGGGGAGAGTAGCTGGGTTTTTTAAATTTGTTTTAACGTCTATTTATTTTTGAGAGAGAGACAGAGACAGAGCATGAACAGAGGAGAGGCAGAAAGAGAGGAGACACAGAATCTGAAGCAGGCTCCAGGCTCCGAGCTGTCAGCACAGAGCCCTGACGTGGGGCTCAAACCCACGAACCGTGAGATCATGACCTGAGCCAAAATCAGACACTTAACCAACTGAGCCACACAGGAGCCCCGAAAATAGCTCCTTTTAAATATGCCCAGAATATTCTATTCTTTTTAACAAGGCCTGTTCTCAACAGAAATGATTTTACTGGAGCGTAACCAACGTGGAAGAAGGGATACTTCCCAACTCCAGGATAGGCTCGCCCGCCTTCATGCCTCTTGAAGCACAAGAGCTTCTCGTAATCCGAAAAGCACGTGTGAAGGTCACGGCCCCAGGTGCACTAAAAGACAGACTAACGTTGATTTTGTGCCCTGCGACTTTGCTGAATTCATGGATCAGTTCTAGCAGCTTTTGGTGGAGTCTTTGGGTTTTCCATGTCGAGTATCATGTCATCAGTGAAAAGTGAAAGCTTGATGAGTTTGGATCCAAACTCTGCCAGTTTGGATGCCTTTTATTTCATTTTGTTGTCTGATGGCTGAGGCTAGGACTTTCAGCACTGTGTTAAACAACAGTGGTGAGAGTGGGCATCCCTGTCATGCTCCTGATCTCAGGGGGAAAGCTCTCAGTTTTTCCCCATTTAGGAGGGTATTAGCTGTGGGCTTTTCTTATGTGGCTTTTATGATGTTAAGTTTTGTTCCTTCTATCCTGACTTCCTTGAGGGCTTTTATTAAAGTATTTTGTCAAATGCTTTTTCTTCATCTATTGACGGGATCATATGGTTCTTATCCTTTCGTCTATTAATGTGATGTATCACATCAATTGATTTGCAAATACTGAACCAGCCCTGCAGCCCAGGAATGAATCCCACTTGATCATGGTGAATAATTCTTTTAATATACTGTTTAATTCGAAGTGCTAGTATCTTGTTGAGAATTTTTGCATCCATATTCATCAGGGATATTGGCCTGTAGTTCTCCTAAACCAGGTCTCTATCTGGTTTAGGAATCACGGCAATGCTGGCTTCATAGAATGAGTCCAGAAGCTTTCCTTCTGTTTATGTCTTTTGGAACATCTTGGGAAGGATAGGTATCAGCTCTGCTTTAAATAGCTGGTAGAATTCCCCTGGGAAGCCATGTGGCCCAGAACTCTTATTTGTTGAGAAATTTTTGATAACCGATTCAATGTCTTCACTGGTTATGGGTCTATTCAAATTTTCTGTTTCTTCCTAGTTGAGTTTCAGTACTGGATGGGTGCCTAGGAATTTTGTATTTCTTCCAAATTGTCCAGTTTGTTGGCATATAATTTTTCATTGTATTCTCTAATACTTGTTCATATTTCTGTGGTGTTGGTTGTGATCTCTCTTTCATTTGTGATTTTATCTATTGGGTTTCTCTCTCTTTTTTGAGAAGTCTGGCTAGAGGTTTATCAATTTGGTTTTTAAAAAAACCAGCTCTTAGATTCATCGATCTGTTCTACCGGTTTTTGAGGGGGATTCTATATTTATTTCTGCTCTGATCTTTATTTTTTCTCTTTTTCTGCTGGGTTTGGGGTTTCTCTGCGGTCTGCTTATAGTCCCTTTAAGGTGTGTGGTTAGGTTTTCTAGTTGGAATTTTTCTTTCTTGAGCTAGGCCTGGATTGGAATGTATTTTCCTCTTAGGACTGCCTTTGCTGCATCCCACTGGGTTTAGACTGTTGTCTTTTCATTTTCATTTGCTTCCATACATTTTTAAATTTCTTCTTTAATTGCCTGGTTGACCCATTCATTCTTTAGTAGGATGTTCTTTAATCCCCCTGCATTCGGAGGCTTTCCAAATGTTTTCTTTTAGTTGATTTCAAGTTTCATAGTACTGTGATCTAAAACTATACATGGTATGATCTCAATCCTTTTACATTTATTCAGGGCTGTTTTGTGACCCAGTACATGATCTATCTTGGAGAATGTTCCGGGAGAATGTACTCCAATATTTATAGCAGCACTTTCAACAATAGCCAAATTATGCCAAGAGCCCAAAGGTCCATCAACTGATGAATGGATAAAGAAGATGTGGTATATACAGGGGCGCCTGGGGGGCTCAATCAGTTAAGTATCTGACTTTGCTTGTAGCTCGTGAGTTCAAGCCCTGCATTGGGCTCTGTGCTGACAGCTCAGAGCCTGGAGCTGCTTCAGATTCTGTGTCACCCTCTCTCTCAATGTCCCTCCCCTATTCATGCTCTGCCTCTCTCTTTCTTTCTCTCTCTCTCTCTCTCTCTCTCTCTCTCTCTCTCTCAAAAATAAATAATAAAACATTAAAAAAAAACATGGCATATACATATATAATCAAATACTACTGGACAATGACAAATAATGAAATCATGCCATTTGCAATAATGTGGATGGAGCAAGAATGCATTATGCTAAGTGAATTAAGTCAATCAGAGAAAGACAGATATTTTATGTTTTTACTCATAGGTGGAACTTGAGAAACTTAACAGAAGACCATGGGGGACTGGAAGGGGAAAAAAATAGTTTCCGACAGAGAGGGAGGCAAACCAGAAGAGACTGTTAAATAGAACAAACTGAGGGTTGATGGTGGGGGGTGGGGGAGGCAGGCAAAGAGGGGAAAATGGCTGATAGGCCTTGAGGACACCACTTGTTGGGATAAGCACTGGGTGTTGTATGTACGCAGTGAATCACGGGAATCTACCCCTGAAGCTAACAGCACACTGTTTACGCTGAATGTTAGCTAACTTGACAATAAATTATATTAAGAAGAAAACAAAAAAAAAAGACTGAGACCAGAGCACAAGCCTAGAGAATGGGGCTCCTCCCCCAGCAAGAGAGAGAGGGGAGGACAGAGGATCCCAAGCAGGCTCTGTGCTGACAGCAGTGAGCCTGATGTCGGGCCTGAACTCACGAGCTGTGATATCATGACCTGAGCCAGAGTCAGACACTCAACCGAGCCACCCAGCTGCCCCATCAGGGGATATTTTTAAAGTCTCTAGGGAAATCCAAAGATCACAAAGGAGACAAGCAAGGACACTAGAGGGAAATTTAGCCCCTGACACCCACAGCAAACAGTGAATAGAGGCAGATAAACCTAAAATGTCCCATTGAGGCCTGTTTACCTAACACATCCTGACTTTTCTACTGAGTACATTATATCCTACTTGCAACAAAGAAAACGACAAGGCACACTAAAACACAAAACCCATTGTGAAGACACAGCATCTGGAAGAAACTAGATATGGCAGAGATGTTGGAATTATCAGGGAATTTTAAACAACTAATTAATACGGTAATGCACTGATGGAAAAAGTAGGAAACATTGCAAGAATATGGGTAATGTAAGCAGAGGGATGGAATTCAATCAAAAGTAAACACTAGAAATTTAAAAAAACACTAACAAAAATGAATGCCTTTGACAGGCTTATCAGTAGACTGGTCACAGCCAAGAACTAAGGGACGATTAGAAAGATGTACTATATGCATAATGGGAACACCAGAAGGGAAAAAGAATAAGGAACAGAAGAAATATCTGAAGCAATAATGATGGAGAATTCCCAAAACTAATGACAGACACCAAATCCAGGAAGACAGATCCAAAAAGCTTAAAGAAAACCAAGCAGGTTAAAAACAAAACAAAACAAAACAATCCTACACTTAGGCCTATCATATTCAAACTTCAGAAAATTAAAGACACAGAAAAACATCTTGAAAAAGCCAGTGTGTGAGAGGAGGTGAGGGGGATGGATGCCTTACCTATACAAGAATAGGAATTACATCAGAATCTCCTCAGAAACTACACAAGAGAGTGAAGTGAAATATTTAAAATGTTGAAAGAATCAACAACCTAGCATTCTGTGCCTAGATAAACTATGCTTCAAAAGGGAAGAAGAAGTAAACACATTCTCAGACACAAAAATTGAGGTGGGGGGGGGGTCTTGCTTTGCAAGACACATTAAAATACGTGTTTTTTTTAAAATTTTTTAAAAATGTTTATTTCTAGGAGAGAGAGAGAGACAGCGTGAGCAAGGGAGGCTCAGAGAGAAAGGGAGTGACAGACTCTGAAACGGGCTCCAGGCTCTGAGCTGGCAGTCAGCACAGAGCCCGACGCGGGGCTCGAACCCACGAACCGCGAGATCATGACCTAAGCGAAAGTCAGATGCTTAACCGACTAAGCCACCCAGGCGCCCCTAAAATACGTTTTTAAAGAAGAGAAAAACCATATAGGTCAGAAACTTGGATTTATGTTAAGAAAGGAAGAGCCCTGGAAAGGAGACTAAATGAAGGTAAAATAAAAACCTCATGTTTCTTACTCTTAACTGATCACACAGGTACGAGTCTGTTGGAAATAATAATAGCCACAAAGTATTCCACGAGTATAGCTTATGGATAAGTGAAATGAATAGGCATGAAGATACAGGGTGGGAGGGAGGAACTGGAAATACTTTGCTATAAAATACTTGCACCCCACGGAGTGGTTTAGTGTTCTTCAAACGGGACTTGTCTTAGTTGTATATGTATATTGTCAACTCTAGGGCAACCAATAGAAAAGTGTGTGTGTGTGTGTGTGTGTGTGTGTGTGTGTGTACACATATATATGTATGTATATATACATATATATGCTGAGAGAAAAAAATGGAATTACATGAAATATGTAAAACCACAGTAGGTAAACAAAGACAAAATAAAATAAAATCCAACAAATAGGAAGCAGTAACGAATATGGTAGTATTAATCCAAACATATCAACAATCACTTAAAATGTCAATGGTTTAAATACACCAATTACAAGACACATCTTGTCACAGTGAACCACACACAAGACCCAACCTAATGTTGACTTTTTAAACTTAGAGACGCATGAAGACTACAAGTAAGGAAACAGAAAGGTGCCCCAGGCTAACGCTAATCAAAAGGAAGGGGGAGTATGGGGCGCCTGGGTGGCTTAGTCGGTTAAGCGTCCGACTTTCGCTTAGGTCATGATCTCGCGGTTCGTGGGTTCGAGCCCCGCGTCGGGCTCTGTGCTGACTGCCAGCTCAGAGCCTGGAGCCTGTTTCAGTCCTGTGACTCCCTCTCTCTCTGACCCTCCCCTGCTCACGCTGTCTCTCTCTCTCTCCTAAAAATAAATAAAACATTAAAAAAAAAAAAAAAAAAAAAAAAAGGAAGGGGGAGTAGCTGTAATATCAGACCAAGTATCAAAGATAAAGAGAGTCGTCACATGGGAACATGAGGATAGAAGTGTCCGTTCTCCAGACAGAGTCACTCTTAAAATTTTATTTCCCTTACGTTTGCTCCTGTCTATGTACTTTGCCCAGATTTATTAAGATATAACTTACACACAATACAATTTGCCCATTTTAAAAGTAGGGTTTTGGCATCTTCACAATCAAGATATAAACCATTTTTATTACCCTCCCAATTTCTCTCACACCCCTTTGCATCCCTTTGCTTCCTGACCCTCAGACTCGGGAAACCTTTCATCTGCTTTATGTCCCTGTAGTGTGGCCTTTTCTCGAAACTCATGTAAGTGGAATACACATGATGTGGTCTTCTGTATTTGATTTCTTTCATTTACCCTCATATTTCTGAGATGCATTTATGTTAAATAAGTATTCTGTGCCTTTTTATTACTGAGTACTATTTCATTATATGAATACCTGACAATTTATCACTTCACTACATGATGGACATGTGGGTTGTTTCCAGTTCTTGGCCATTATAAACAAGGTTGCCGTAAATATTGGGGTACAAATGAAGACAATCACATGTCTTCAGTCCTCTTAAGTTGAACGAACAGAGGAATGAGGTTGTCGGATCTAACTTTAGGATCTAACTTTAAGGATCTAACTTTATAAGATAATGGCCATTGAATATCTCTATGAGGGGGAAGAAAAGATCTCCAACCCTTATATCTCATACTACACACAAAAATTAACTAACAGTGAATCAAAATGGATCTTAAATTTATGAGCTAAAATAGTATATTTATAAAAGAAAACAGGAAAGACTTCTTAAATGGGACACAAATAGCATGAATCCTAAAAATAAATGTTTTTTGACAAGACAGACTTCTTCAAAATTAAAAATCTTTGCTCTTTGGGAAATACGGTTAAAATGACAAGGTGAGTCACGAAGTAGGAAAAAGTATTTGGAAGCAGATATCTGAAAAAGAGCTTGTTCAAGGAATAGGCATAAAGATTGCTTATGATTCGTTAAAAAGACAAACGATCCAGGGGTGTCTGGGTGGTCCAGTTGGTTGGGCTTTGACGTATGATTTTGCCCCAGGTCATGATCCCAAGGTTGTGGGATGGAGTTCCATGTTGGGTTCCATGCTGACTCTCTCTCTCTCCCTTCCTCTCCCTCCCCCACCTTCTCCCCCCACCCCTCACCCCACCCCCACCCCCACCCCCGCTCTGGGAGGGGAGGGGAGGGAAGGGAAGGGAAGGGAAGGGCCTTTCTAATTGAAAGGTAAGCAAAGGGACGCCTAGGTGGCTTAGTCTCTTAAGCGTCCAACTCTTGATTTCGGTGTCATGATCTCACGGTTCCTAAAGTTCAAGCCTCACATCAGTCTCCACATTGACAGTGCAGAGCCAGCTTGGGATTCTGTCTCCCTCTCTCTCTGCCCCTCCCCTGTTTGCACTGTCTCTGTTTCTCTCAAAATAAGTAAACTTTAAAAAAAAAAAGTAAGCAAAATATTTGAACAGACACTTCATAAGAGATGTATGAATGCTCCCTAAGAACATGAAAAAATGAAAAGATGTTCAATATCCCTAATCATTAAAGAAAAGCAAAGTAAAACTTCAGTGAAATGCCATTACACACCCGACAGAATAGCTCAAGTTAAAAAGACAGACGATGGAAAGGGTTGACCCGATGTGGAATAAGTGGAATTCACGCGGTGCTGGTATGAAGGCAAAAAACTTTGCTGCTCCTGATTTCAATAGCTGTACAATCTCCCAATAAATGTGGCATAATTTAGATAACCTTTACTCTTCTAGCAGATATCTGAGTTCATACTGGCTGGAGTTTTGGTGGGCATTATAAATAAATCTAGAAAATCATTAAACTCACTGTGACTATCATTGTCTGTATTTTTAAAAACAAATTGGCAGAATTACATATAAATCATTGATGAAAACAATGATTTGCTTTCTTCCAATGACACAGGAATTTAATTTTAAAAAGTACTAAAGTTGATGACTTTCTCGGTCATGGTTATGCTCATCAGTTAAACCAAACCTACTAGGTGCTTATGATTTTTTTTTTTTTTTTAATTTTTAGAGGGTTTTTTTTTTTTTTTTTGAGACAGAGAGAGACTGAGCATGAGCCGGGGACGGGCAGAGAGAGGGAGGAAGATAGAATCGGAGGTGGGGTCCAGGCTCTGAGGTGTCAGCACAGAGCCTGATGTGGGGCTGGAACTCACAGACCATGAGATCATGACCTGAGCCAAAGTCGGATGCTTAGCCAACTGAGCCACCCAGGCGCCCCTTCCATCTGCTTTTAATGTTTTTTTGTTTTTTTTTTTATTTATTTCTAGGAGAGAGAGAGAGAGAGAGACAGCGTGAGCAGGGGAGGGTCAGAGAGAGAGGGAGTCACAGACTGAAACAGGCTCCAGGCTCTGAGCTGGCAGTCAGCACAGAGCCCGACGCGGGGCTCGAACCCACGAACCGCGAGATCATGACCCAAGCGAAAGTCGGACGCCTAACCGACTAAGCCACCCAGGCGCCCCGAACCATCTGCTTTTTAAAAGGCCCTGCAAAATTACTTTACCTTGTCTTTTTTTACCCTCGAGCCCTTAGGTTTTTAAATACTTTTCCTTTTTTTCTAATTTTAGAGAGAGAAAGTATAAGCAGGGGAGAGGGGCAGGGAGAGGGAGGGAGGGACGGAGGCGGGGAGAGAGAGAGAGAGAATCTTAAGCAGACTACATGCTCAGCACAGTGCCTGACAGAGGGCATGATCCCATGACCCCAGAATCATGACCTGAGTCAAAATCAAGAGTCAGACACTCAACTGACTGAGCCACCCAGGTGCCATAAGCCCTTAATTTTTTAAAAGTAGATTCTGGGTTTGAAAGAGGGGCTTATGCTTGTGTGGAAAAGGCATTTTTATTGTGGCGGGGAAAGGTCTTCAGAAAGCAACGTGACTACATTCAGCCCTGTCACTGAATTTTGTAAAATAGGGCTTTTCCAGATGCTGGAAGGCAAAATCTGGGAACATTGGGGCATAAGGTCTAGTTCTTTGCCAGCCCCCTGTGCTGACAGGAATCTCCACACAAGATCTTATCCACCCTTGGGTTCCTCAAGGGACATTCTCAGCCTGGCAGTCCCTGGGAAGCTGGCTCTTAAGGGAGATGAGACTAACTGTAAATCGCCTCTCTGTAGTGAAGTTCTGAGTTTAATGTTCACTGAGGTTTACGGATATACCATGAATTTTCTCTTTTTAAGTAGATTAGGTATGTGGAATACTTGCAATGTGACCCCAGGGGTAAACCCCACCAGTGAGGGGCAATTTATAGTAATAATTCACATGCAAATAATTCCAGAGAAGTCATATTTATTGTAGCATTCTTTAGGCTGGTTGATTTGGAGAAACGATACAACTCCGTTTAAGAGCTTTTTAATACTAAAATGTGTAGGGAACCCCCAAAGGACCCTGAATAGCCAATACGATCTTGAGAAACAAAAAAGCTGAAGGTATCACAATGCCAGATTTCAAGTTATACTACAAAGCTATTGTACAACAGTATGGGACCGGCACAAAAACAGACACATCGATCAAGAGAACAGAATAAAGAGCCCAGAAATAAACCCACACTTACATAGTAATCTATTACAAAGGAGTCAAGAACATACAATGGGGAAAAGATAGTCTCTTCAATAAATGGTGGTGGGAAAACTAGAGAGCTGCATGCAAAAGAATGAAGTTGGACCATTTGCCTACACCATATAAAAAAAAGAAACTCAAAATGGATTAAAGACCTAAATATGACACCTGAAACCACAAAACTCCCAGAAGAAAACATAGGCAGTACTCTCTTTGACACGGGCCTTAGTAGCGTTTTTCTAGGTATCTGCTCAGGCAAAGGAAACAAAAGCAAACAAAGTACTGGGATTATACCGAAATAAAAGCCTTCTGCACGACAAAGGAAACCACCAACAAAACAAAACAGCCACTACTGAATGAGAGAAGATACTTGCAACTGAAATATACAATAAGGGGTTAATATCCAAAATATATAAAGAACGTATACAGCTCAGTACCAAAAACCAGATTAAAAAATGGGCAGAAGACATGAACAGACACTTCTCCTAAGAAGACATACAGATGGCCAACAGACACAGGCAAAGATGCTCAGCATGACTAATCATCAGGGAAATGCAATCAAAACGACAATGAGATATCACCTCACAACTGTCAGAATGGCTAGAATCAAAAAGACAAGAAATGACAAGTGTTGGCAAAGACGTGGAGAAAAAGGAACCCATGTGCACTGTTAGTGAGAATGCAGCCTGGTGCAGCCACTGTGGCAAACAGTATGGAGGTTCCTCAAAAAATTAAAACAAGGTCATGTAATCCAGCAATACCACCACAGCATATTTACACAAAGAAAATGAAAACACTAATTCAAAAAGATACATGCACCCTCTGTTCATTGCTGCTTTATTTCCAACAGCCAAGATAGAGAAGCAACTGAAGTATCTTCAATAGAAGGTGTGTGTGTGTGTGTGTGTAAAAGAATGAGACTTGCCATCCGCAACAACATGGATGGACCTCAAAGATATTATGCTATGTGAAATCAGTCAGAAAGGCAAATACCATACGATTTCATTTATATGTGGAACCTAAAAACGAAAGCAAATGAACAAACGACAATAGAAACAGACCCATAAATGCACAGAACTAGTGGTAGCCAGAGGGGAGGAAGATAGGAAGGTGGGCAAAATGGGTGAAGGGCAGTAGGAGGGGGAGGTAGAAGATTCCAGTTATGGAGTCAGTCAGTCACAGGTATAAAATCTACAGCATAAGGAAACTAGTCAAAGGTACTGTGATAGCGTCATGGTGATGGATGGTAGCCACACAACGGTGCTGTGTTGTACAGCTGAAACTAATGTAACGTGTGTCAACTCTACTTCAATAGAATAAATTTTAAAAGAGCTTTCATTATTACACTGACTCAAACATGGGCCCCATATATAAATAAATACTGTTCCTAGAAAAGAGCCAGCCTAACAGAATGTCACAAGTCACCAGGGAAGGGTTCTTTGTCCTATAGCAGGGTTAGGAAGAGGCTGTACTGTCTTTGTGGGGCATGACGTACTTGAGGTATCTAATTCTGAGCACCTTTCCTTCAGTGTGAATCAGCCCATATGACCCTGTAGAATTTCTATGGACTCACTAGGAACAGTTTTTGAGAGTCTCAGTCCTCAATAAGCAGCCTAAAGAGGAAACGGTTCCCTAGAGGTGAATACAGTTTCTGTTGCTTTCAAAGTGGCGTCCAACTTTTCAGTCTGTAACTTTGCTTTGATGACCCTCCTTCTTTGTGAAACACACTAGGGTCTCCCATGCCAGGTCTTGTGCCTGGTGCTGGGGGGAAAGCATCAGGAAGAGAAAATTAGTGCCTGTTCACATCTCCGCTACAACCAGGACCCCTTCCTGCTCACTGTCACCTTCTCTCCCTCCTCCATGGCCAATGATCTTACTAAAAGACCACCCCACCTAACAGCTGTGCAGGGGTATCTCATCACCTGAAAGGGTCTTGGAAATAGTCATCAGTCGGCCCTTAAACAACATGGATTTTAACTGCCTGGGTCCACTTATGGATTTTTTTTTTCCCTACAATTATAGGGCTACAGAAATATTTTCTCTTACAGTTTTTTTTTAACATTTTCTTTTCTCTAGTTTACCTTACTGTAAGAATACACTGTAGAATACATATAACATACAAAATATGTGTTAGTTGACTCAGTAAGGCTTCTGGTCAGCAGTAGGCTACTAGTAGTTAAGTTTTGAGGGAGTCCAAAGTTATACATAAATTTTCAGCTGTGAGGTGGGCTGGTGCCCCCAAACCCCCGTCATAGTCCAAGGGTCAACCATACCCCCTTCTTCAAGCTGACAGATGGCGCCTGGAAATAGAAATACAAGAAGAGATATTGAAGGCCTTTAACTATTTGATGATGATTTAGGGAAGACTGAGAAACCTGTCATAGGTTTCTGGAGAGAAGGGGAGGCACGAAAAATTGAAGATGCAGCCCAGAGTGAAAGAAACTAACAAAACGGAGAAAGTCAAGTCAAGGTGGCCCCAGGCTTCAGAAACTCCATCCATTCAATTATCCTGTATTTAGTCTTGGGAATATCTGGATTTTTAAACAGCACATTACACTAGCATTGCAGCTCAGAGTGGAGGCTCGTTCCTTAACTCAACCCCTCTTCCCCCCTGCAGTCCCCCTTGACTCAGGAAAATAATTGCAATACCACTTACCATGTACACCGCTCTAAGCAATTGGACAAACAGACAGACAGCCACACAAGTAAAGAGATAAAGATACAGATTCACTTGAAATCTTTCCAACAACAATAGATAGGCAGTATTATTCCTGGTTCAGAGGCTTTAGAGAGGTGACATGCCCATGGTCACTCATTTACAAGGTAGTGCAGCTGGGAGCCAATCTTCAGGGAGACCAGCTCCAGAGTCCTTTCTCTTAACTAGTACTCCAACTAGAACTTAACTAGTACTCCAACTAGAACTTAATTAGACTCCAACTAGAACTGAAGCCTGCCTCTCAGTGTCTCTTTTCTGTACTGGACTGTATGCTCCTTAGAGGACACAGATAATACAGATTATTCATCTTTGGGTGAACCCTTCTCCACCCAGCTGAGTAACATGCACCAAAACAGTATATCACATAGATCACACCAACTGTCAATGCCAGCCCAGCATGTCTCCCACGGGATTCCTCTATGTGGTCTCTGTGTGGATAGCCTGGTACTTCTCCACTGCATGAGCCACCCTCTGGTCAGTATTCATCGAAAACACCAATCTGATCACACTCATCAGCTCAGATCATATCAGGGTTTCCTAGGAGACAAGTACAGGTCCTTGGCACAATGACAAAGTCCTACAAGGCTTGTTTCTGCTCACCTGCTTCAGCCTCACTACCCCACACACGACACCCTAGACTAGCACCAAGCAGTGGAAATCTAACATATGTAATTTTCTATTTCCTAGTAGCCACATTTTAAAATGTGAAAAAACAGGTGAAGTGAATTTTAATGGTATGTCATACTTAACCCAATGCATTTCTAAAATGTTATCTCAACATGTCATCAATATGAAAAGTTAAAGATATTTTACTTTATTAAATTTTTTTAATGTTTCATTTATCTCTGAGACAGAGAGAGAGAGAGAGAGAGGCAGCGTAAGCAGGGGAGGGTCAGAGAGAGAGAGACACACACACACACACACAGAATCAGAAGGAGCCTCCAGGCTCTGAGCTAGCTGTGAGCACAGAGTCCGACACGGGGCTCAAACCCACGAACCATAAGATCATGACCTGAGTTGGGGCGCCTGGGTGGCTTAGTCAGTTAAGCGTCCGACTTTCACTTAGGTCATGATCTCGCGGTTCGTGGGTTCGGGCCGCGTCGGCTCTGTGCTGACTGCCAGCTCAGAGCCCTGGAGCCCATTTTGGTCTGTGACTCCCTCTCTCTCTGACCCTCCCTGCTCACGCTGTCTCTCTCTCTCTCTCTCCTAGAAATAAAAAACAGTAAAAAAAAAAAAAAAAAAAAAAAGATCATGACCTGAGTCAAAGCCAGATGCTTAACCGACTGAGCCACCCAGGCGCCCGAGGTATTTTACTTTATACAAAAGTTTGGAAAACCAGTATGTATCTTCCATGTGGACTATGTCTCAGTGTGGACGTACCAAGTGCTTATTATCACATGAGGCCACTATATTGTATAGCACAGCACAGCTCCAAACCAAAGCGTCTCAGGCCTCAACAGCATCAGAATCACCTGGAGGGTCTGTTAAGTAACAAACTGATTGCTGGCTTTACTCCCAGAGTTTTTGAATCATTAAGTAAAGGCAGGCCTGAGAATTTACATTTCTGACACCTTCACAGGTGGTGTGGATGGTGGGCTCTGGACCACACTTCCAGAACCATTGCTCCAGATCAGAGATTACAACCTGGTGGCCTCAGGATGGATCTAGTAGGCCGGCCATTTTGTTCGGACCACATTCTCTTGGAGTAATTACCAACATTTAAAAATATCTAGATACCTCATAAAAACCTAGACTCCAAGCTTCTGTTGTAAGTGCATAAATCTAACTTTATAGGGTCATGCTTCTTCCTAGCAGTAAGCATCAGTGCCAAATCACAAATGCCTTTTCCTGAAAGGTCATGATGGCCCAGCCACTGTGCCCTTTTACAGCCACCCTGTTGTGACTGAGTTGGCGCCCCCAAACCCGGACCTTCTGGACTTCTTCTCCCCACTGAGCGCTCTCTTACCTGTGTGACTATGTACATGTGGGTCCTCTCTGTCTGGAACATTCTCCCCAACACTACCCATGTCAGCCTGGCTAACTCCCACTTGCCCTTAGTGGCTCAGCCTGGGATGTCACTTCCTCTAGGAAGTCTGCTCTGCTCTGCTCTCCCCGTGACTGAGTATATGGGCTGTTTCTGTGTGCTTCATCGAAGCCTGAGCTTCACTCTTCAAAGCTCCCCCACATAACCGTAACTTCAAAGCTCCCCCACATAACTTCGTCTTACCCATCATCCAATGGGTGTCCTGAGGGAAGGGAACCACTTCTTTCTTATCTACCACTGTATCCGCAGTGCTCAGCTAGTCCCCTATCTGACTGGCTCATGGCCAGGATTCAGCAAATATTTGTTGACCGTTATGAATGGAAAAAAACACGAAAAGGCTAGAACACATCTTTAACACAATATTGCCCAACTGTTGACTTTCTTGTAAGTGGCTGCAGTGAAATCTTAGCTTTATTCCTAATTCTAGAGTCAGTAACAAAAGTGAAAGCTGTAAATTATAATCTCTCTTAAAATTACAGTGCAAAAGTAAATTTAAACTAAATTATTTAAAATATTCCGCCAGCCTGAGCTTTACCTCACTCTGTTCCACGTACCCAAAGCCCAAAGTAATGAAATTAACAGCATGGTTACATTAACAAGTTCGAGACTCCCGCTTAGTTTACCGCGCAGCCTCCATGTCGTCTGCGCTGGATCATTTTATTGGTTTAAAGCAAACAAAATTCTTCCCTCAAATTCAAAGAGTCAGCATTATTTTAGAGATTCTTGGACTGTGGCACTACAAGTCTACAGGAGGGAGATGAGCGTGAAGCCAGAAAGAGGGAGACTGATATTCCGTAACTATACCAGCAAGTATGCTGGCTACTTAGGAAATCACAAAGATAGAAAGGTAGACATTCTGTTCACAAACAGTTCATCATTTAGTAGAGAAGGTGACTCATAGAACACAGGTAAATGGGACACAAGCTAGGAAAAATCAAGTGTCACCTACCAGGTGGAGAATGTCATATGAAAATTCAGACAGAGAGAAGCTCTCCCAGCTCAGGTGCGATCGGTCAATCTTGCATAATCGAGGTAGCATTTGACCGGATCTTGTACTAAGATTGAAAAGATCTAGGTCCTTTGGCAAATTACATTTCTTCCTAAGTACATTAAAAAATAACACTGCACTCGCTCTTTCAAAATCCCTAATACACGAGAAAGTAGGTTAGTTTGAGAAAAAAGTTTGAAGACCCTGCAAAGAAGGATTTTAGACCCAGCTTTGCCAGGAGCTACTCAGTGACCTTCAGAAGTTTCTTAATCTTTCTGGATGGAGTGTTCTCATCTGTAAGCTGCACAGATCATAAATGATCTCTAAAGTCCTTTCTGGGACCAGCATTCACTGACTGTCTATATTCTAATTTTTTATGTAGATTAGGCTTTTGTGGTTAAATGCAATTAGTTTTGCTGTGTGCTTCACAATAAATTCATACTCTGCAATTCTTCATTATGCAGAGAGGCAGTCATGTCTTATTGCTTAGGAGACAAATGAATTGTCAACTTTATATGAGGAAAATGATTAGAGATTATGTGTCTGGAGGGGAGAGAGTAACTCTTACATTCACAAGTGGAATAATAGCTTAAGAAGGTCTTGAAAAGACTGTTGAAATGTTCTGTCGAGATAATTAAAGAAGAAAAACAGCATGACTAGGTTCTCAAATGCGATGCAAATAGGGAATGCACATCATTAAATAAGTGGTATTTCATTAGTCCAGACCAGGTAAAGGGGGAAGAGGAAGGAAGAACACACTGATATATTTCGTCCAATTGATTAAGTCCTTAGGAATGGCATTCGATCTATTTTAAGAAAAGCCTTTGCTAATGAGCATGGCCAGAATTTGCATCCTTTCTCATTTACTTAATACCTATCTGTCACTAGTAAGGGTATTTGCTTGGAAGCCATGCTCAAACAAATGAAATTAAATAGCCCGGGAGCTGACAGATGGAAAGTCAGTTGCAAAGCCTCCATGTAACTTTACTTATCAGTGTTACTTCACTTAACCTGGCTGCATACCACGTGGTATCTGGTGACACTTTATGGACAAAGATGGAGTTATTCCCGGGCGTATGAAAACGACTCTCCGAGAAGCGAGCTTGTGGACACAAGAAACCTCAAAATGATCTGTTATTTTAAAAAGGCAGTTGCTCTGCTGATATTTGAGAACGCAGGAACGGATCCCAAATAGTGGGAAGCTTAAAGCAGCCCTGATATTTCAGTGTCTTTCCTTTGAAGCTACAGTTAAAAAAAAAAAAAAAGTTTTCGGATCCATGGGATGAAAACAAGTCAAGAGCAAGAGGAATTGTGTGGCTCGGGGGAAGATCCAGGGCCTTGGCTCCATGCTTGCCCAGGCTCGGGTACTGGTCTGGCTGCTTCACAACATGCCTGGAAGTTGAAGCAGCCGTGACTAAGAGGGTAGAGTCCTAACAGCAAACATAGTCTGGGGATCTGGGGAAACGGGACCAAGAAACTAAATGGCGTGAGTCATCTACAGTTGATCTTGGGTGAGTTTGGCCAAAAAGAAAATAAAGAAAGCTCAGGTAGAGAGCAGGAGGAGACAGAGCATCAGAGAGGTCACCCAAGGTCGCAGAAATAGTGAGTGACTGAAGGTGAATTCAAACCCGCAGCCGTGCCTTCTTAGTTTACTGGATAAAAACGGGCAGGGATTTTATTTTACTTGGAAGGGAGAGTGGCATGGCGAGATGGGGAGCCACGCGGATGTGGACGGAATCCCGATGGACCATGTGAGAAAATGAGGTAATACACATCAAACGCCTGACACATATTTGACACCCAACGAGTGTTGGTTTTCTCCTTTGTCAGCACTACCCCACCCCCGAATCGAACGGTGAACCTCACTCAAAACTGTTTTCCATTTTCACAACAAGTTTCGAGAATAATCTTTCTTGGCAACATGCAATCACATGGAAAAGACAATCTACGCTTACTCAACAGTGATGTGTTGGCTTTGAAGCTTTTCACCCACTTTTTTCTTATCTCAATAATGGTTACACTGGATAACTTTATTGTGGCCTGCTATGTACCAAGGGTGGGTCCGAGTGCTGCACTAGAAATAATCCTCAAAATGAGCCAGCAAGGTGGAGAGTGTTGTGTTTCTATTTTACACGTGAGGACAGCACGCGTGGAACATTAGACCACTTGTCCAAGGTCACACAGTAACTGGCGGAGCCAGGAGTCAGGCAGACGGTGTGGTGCCAGAGCCCTGCCCTGTTTTTAATCCCTGTGCAAGGCTGCCTCTCAACCTCCTCATGTTATTCTTTGTCAAGTGCAGTGCACGTAGATCTAAGATATTTTTTTTTAATTTTTTAATGTTTTATTTATTTCTGAGAGAAAGAGACAGCATGAGCAGGGGAGGGTCAGAGAGAGGAGGAGACACAGAATCCGAAGCAGGCTCCAGGGTCTGAGCTGTCAGCACAGAGCCCGACGCGGGACTCAACCCCCCAAACTGTGAGATCATGACCTGAGCCGAAGTTGGACACTTAACCGACTCAGCCACCCAGGCGCCCCAAGATCTAAGATATTATTAATCAGGCTAGAATCAACAGGAACACAAAAACATCTAAGCTCAGTGATTATCAACTTTAGAAACAAATTAAAATTTGTCCCGGGGAAAGACTATGTCAGAGTGATTACAAGTGAGCAATACAGTAAGTTAATTGCCCTGCCCACGTCTCCCCCTCTGCCCCAGGAGCTTACGTTTCCACGGTGGATCTCAAAAGAAGACACAGTTCAGTGAATCACATGTTAGCCTGTGTATTACCATTTGTTAACCTCATATAACTTAGCTCTTAATATGGGCAGAGGATTGTGTAAGGCAGGCTAACACGGGTAGGGAATCAAAACAAATAGGAAATAGAACTTTGCCCAAAATACTGAGTCACCTCTGAAAGTTATCACAACCAACCTGATAAGTGAACTAAAATGAAAGATCACTAACTCACTCTTATTTTTGGATCACTTCACTTACCAGAGAAGACACTGAAGGGAAAGGTTATTCTGTTTAAGAAAACAACCTTCAAGCAGCCTCAAGCACTTTTGAAACGCCATTGAATCACAACAGATATTCAGGTTATTAATAGATATGTGATATTAATACTACAGTTGTATTTTGGGGTGCCTTGGAAGCCCATCCCTCTTCCTTTGGAACTTCCCTTTCACTCAAACCCCCCCCCAGGGAAGAGAGAGCCCGGGAGGCCATGCCTTTGGCTACAGCCATTTAGATGGGTGCACAGGCCAACTGAAGGTTGAAGCAAAGACACAAAGACCACATTTAGGTCATGCCAATGACAGAATGAAAAAAATGAGCAAACATAATCGAAAGTAGAAGAAAGGAGCAGACGCCCACAGAGGTGGAGGGAACCTGGTCCAGACAGACTCTGGAGAGACCCAAGAATTCTAAACTTCATAGTTTTAGTTCCTAGGGGACCCGTTTGAGGAGACAAAGCCCCCAGACTCCTAACCGGAAAAACAACACTTGGTTAATCATGTGAATTGCACTGCCCCAAGCAAGCAAGGAACTATTCTTAGATTATCATGTGATAGGCAGGGACAAAGGGCCTCAAGATGCTTCAGGAGAGGAGAGAACTTCTTCTTTTATTTTTTAAAATTATTTATTTATATTTATTTGGGGGGGGGGGGGAAGGACACAGAGAGAGAGAGAGAGAGAGAGAGAATACCAAGCAGGCTCCAGGAAGCCCAATGCAGGGCTCGATCTCACGAATCATGAGATCACAACCTGAGCCAAAACCAAGAATCAGACACCTAACTGACTGAGCCACCCAGATGCCCCAAATACTTCTATTACTCTGTCAGGCTGAGGAAGGCAGGCCTTGATCTCAAAATAAAGGGTCAATAGACCCTTTAAAGGGTCTATTCAAAAAAAGATCGTAATGTCTGTCATTAAAGTACTGTCAATCTACACTGTCCTGAGAATCTTAGTTTCCTTCTCTACTGACACAGAGTCCAGACTTACTATGGGTGGGTTGACTTCCTTATCTGTGTGGCTGTCTTTGGTTGCTAGTCCTTATATGTTTGGTAAGATCATCTCTTATATCCTTTACTGCAGTCTTGGGTTGCGTTCTCCCACAAGTAGACCTGGGACAAAGACCTGAGTGCAGGTTACTAGGGAGGTGATGCCAAGAAGCACCCGCAGGAGTGTAGAAAATGAAAGCAAATGGGGTGCTTGGGGGGGCTCTGTCGGTTGAGCATCCAACTTCAGCTCAGGTCATGATATCACGGCTCGTGAGTTCAAGCCCTGCATCAGGCTCTGTGCTGACAACTCAGAACCAGGAGCCTGCTTCAGATTCTGTGTCTCCCTCTCTTTCTCTCCCCCTCCCTCTCAAAAAATAAACATTACAATTTTTAAGGAAAAAAGAAAATGAAAGCAAGGAAGAGAAGAAGGCCAAGGCAATGTTGGTTACTGAGAAGGTTACTGCTGTGGGCGCTAGGGTGCAAGCCCAGCGGGGACCTCTAAGACACTGTGTAGAACATGCCACAGAGGTGTCCCACCAGAACCATGAGGAGCTGACTATTTACCGACAACTCCTGCCAGCCAATATCTGAGGCTCCTCTGCAAGGATGGTCAGCTTCCCAGCATGTCCGGCATGGACTGCACATGCTCCTGCAGCCACAGCTCACCCTCTCTTGGAGCTCTGTTGGAGCTCAACCTATCTGTTGTAAGATGCTATCAGGACGCAAGGACTGGGGAGTGCTGAGAAATGGGGGTGGGGGGCACCGAGAGCATCTGCTCTACCCCCCCATGGCTCTTAAGCTAGAGGGAATCCCTCTTCTTTGCAACCAAGCCATCCCTTACTAGAAGACTCCCACCGGAAAAGCCTCTGGTAGCAAAGCGTAATTTATGGTGTTTCTTTGAAAAAATAAATCCGGACTTCAAAAATACCAACCCCGTATCTTTCATTAATTCTCACTGGCCTCCCCTCCCACAAGCACCCCCCTGCATCTGAATTAGTGTCATTTTATTGCATTACTCAAAGTTGATTCTACATTGTAAAAATTTCAATAAAAGTTAACAGGAAGGGAAGTGAAATTGGACTTAAATCTAACGGGCCTGACAGTTTCCTTCACTAGCAAAGTCTCCTTTCGTTAATTATTTATAGGCTGGTGGCAGTACTGTGTCATGAATTAGGGTGGCTGCAACAGGCCATCTATCTCCCATTCTAGGAATTAATGACAACACAAGACCAGACCGAGATGACTGGATGCGTGATTCGCCAAGTCTCTGAATGTTTACTATGAAAAATCGCAAGAGGGATCAAAGTCAATGAGAAAAAAAAGTTCATTTTCCTGTGTGGGGAAAAAATGGAACGGATTCAAAAGGCCGGGTCTCAAACGTCAGCAACTTCTCGTCCTACCTCAGCAGGTATCCTCAGCAGTGATCCTTAACACTGCTATGGATTACCAAGGAAGCATGTTAACCCAACTATTGCATCAAAGGAAAGGCTGCATGTGCAGGACGAAGGCTAGGAATTACAAGGGTGCGGCCCACTGTTTGGAACCGAGGGCCTGATGATGTGTCTATAAACTGAACAAATGAGTAACACATGCTGGCTTTCCTGTTTGGGAACTTTCAGTCGTAGCAAAGATCAACAGTGCTTTTAAAAAAAAAAAAAAAAAAAAGACTCCTTTATAATATCTTTTGGAAGTGACTTATGCTTATGGTCTTTTCATTTCACGTATCTAGAATCCTCAAGAATCCAAGCTTGAAAGAGGGCTTCAGAGTGCAGTGGGGGCGCACTGGGTAACGTCCCAGGCAGAAATTTAGGGGCTAGAATAAACTCTGCCCCTAACTCTATGGGTCACCTTAGACGTGGTGCTTCCTCTGTCTCCTGTACTGAGCTGTGCTGCCCCGCCCAGTTTTGTGTGTCATCGACTCAACGCTTCACATGTGAGTTCTGGGCAGGAAGAGCCCAGCAGCATGTCTTACAGTAACGATCAAGATGGAAGGTCTTAGCGCTCAAAAGATTAACACGGACTATTCAACTACAGAAGGGATGGAGACAGCCTGTTTCCTTCTTGGTCTGTGATGACCAAGACCTATACGGAGGCCCCCAGGCCAATGGAGACAGAAGAGTGATCTAGAGGGTTCTGTCTTTCTGTAGAGAGGACTTTTGAGGGAGAGGCTTCTAGTGGCCTCACTTGCTCTGATCAGCTTCCAGCCACTCCTCCCAAGCCAGGGAGTGGGGTGTTCTCATTACATCAAGTGCATCGATCATTTCTGAATAGCTTGATAGACAGGTGGGTGAGAAGCCACTATTTTCACACTTTAAGCAGGCTTTCCCTTTTTCTGGAACCTAAGTCTTGAATTCGTTTGGGGGGACTGTGGTGACTTGGGTAGGGAATGGAAGGGGTGGGGAAGACCCTGTTCTGAGCCCTGGAGGCTTCCAAAACTACAGTCAAGGTGACGACAGAGTGTGAGACTGGCGGTCACTGCTCTCTGTGCATCACAAAGGGAGACTTTGTCTGGGGTGGGGGGAGGGGAGCTCCAGCTCTGAAACACACTTCCTCTACTTTACAAAGAATAGACTATTTTTTGGAGCAGTTTTGGAATCACGGCAAAATGGAGCAGTGGGTACAGAGATCGCCCTCTGCCCCTCCCCCACCACACACACCCTTCTCCATTAAGTCCTTCTGCACCCAGAGCGATATATTTGTTATAACTGATAAGCCTACATAGCACATCATTATCCCCCGAAGTCCACAGTTTACATTAGGGTTCACTCTTGGTGGTGTACATTCTACGGGTTTTGACAAATGTATAATGACATGTATCCACCATTACAGCATCATTCAGAATAGTTTCCCTGCCCTAGAAATCTCTGCTTCGTCTATTCTTTACTCCCTCCCCTGGATCCCTTGGCAACCACTGATCTTTTTCACTCTCGCTATAGCTTTGCTTTTACCAGAAAAGCACATAGTCATATAGTTGGAACCATACAGTATGTAGCCTTTTCAGATCGGCTTCTTTCACTTAGGGGTATGCGTTTACTTTTCTTCCATGTCTTTTTATGGCTTGACAGCTCATTTCTTTTTTAGCAATGAATAATGTGCTGGATGTACCACAGTTTACTTTTCCATTCACCTACTGAAGAACATTTAAGTTGCTTCCAAGTTTTGGCAACTATGAAATGAAGCGGCTATTAACATCTGTGTGAAGGTTTCTGTGTAGACGTTAAGCGTTCAACTCCTGTGGGTAAATACCAAGGAGCCCAGTTGCTGGATCACCTGGTAAGCGTATATTTCATTTTATTAAAAAAGGTTACTCTGTCTTCCAAAGTGGCTGTACCGTTTTGCATGCCCCCCAGCAACGAATGAGAGTTCTTTTTGCCCCACATCCTTCTCAGCATTTGGTGGTGTTAGTGCTCTGGATTTTGGCCCTTCTAGTAAGTTGTGTAGTGGTATTCTACTGCTATTTTAAGTTGTGTTTCCTTAAGGACACATGATGTAAATTATCTTCTCCTACGCTTGGGTGCCATCTGTTTATCTTCTTTGGTTAAGGTCCTCTGCCTATTTTTTAATCCGGTTGTTCTCTTTTCTTTGTTGAGATTTAAGAGCCTGTCATATATTTTAGGTCCTTTATCAGATCTATCTTTTGTAAATATTTTCTCCCCAGCTGTGGCTTGTCTTGCCATCTCTCGACATGGTCTTTCACAGAACAGAAGATTTTAATTTTAACGAAGTCCAGCTTCTCAATAATTTCTTTCATGGATCACGTCCTTGGTGTTGTTTATAAAAAAATCCTCCCCAAACCCAAGATTATCTAAATTTCCTCTTTGTCCTAGGAGTTTTCTGGATTTGCATTTTAAATTTAGGTTTACGATCCATTTTGAATTAATTTTTGCAGGGGTGTAAGGTCTGTGTCTAGACTTATTTTACTTCTTTGCATGTGGATGTCTAGCTGCTCCAGCATCACTCATTCAAAAGACCATCTTTTCAGGGCGCCTGGGTGGCTCAGTCAGTTAAGCATCTGAATCTTGATTTTGGCTCGGGTCATGGTCTCACAGTCTGTAGGTTCAAGTACCACATCGGGCTCTGTGCTGGCGGTGCAAAGCCTGCTGGGAATCCTTCTTCTCTCTCAAAATAAATAAATAAACTTAAAAAGAAAAAGACCATCTTTTCTCCATTGAATGGCCTCACTCATTTGTTAATGAGAATCCTCCCTCTCTCTCAAAATAAATAAACTTAAAAAGAGAAGACCATCTTTTCTCCATTGTATGGCCTTTTATGGTACTGGGAATTTTCTGTTGAGAAAACTCACACTCCGTGATTATTTCCTTGGCCACGTTCACCACTATCAAGCCCATCAAAGGAATTCATCTCTGTTTGTGTTTTTTTTTATTATTAGCACTTCTTTTTGATGTTTTTCTTAGAATTTCCACCTCTCTGCTTATATCGTCCATCTGTTCGTGTCTGCTGTCTGTTTCGTCCATTAGAGTCCTCCTATTAATCATAATGGTTTCAAATTCCCAGTCTGAGAACCCCAGCCTCCCTGCTGTCTGAGCTTGCTTCTGATGCTTCTCTCCCTTCAAACTGTTTTTTGTCTTTTAGGTGCTTGACAGCTGGACATGATGTACCAGATAAAAGGAACTGCTATAAATAGAGTTTTAGTAATGAGGTGGGGTAAGGTGTAGGGGGAGAAAAGGCATTTGATTAAACTTGTGTCTTTTCTGAGCCTTTCCCTCTGGACCACGAACTTCACAACAGCATCTCAGTATCCCCCTCCAACCCTTAGCTTCAGGTGGGACAGGGCGGCTGCAGTGAGACATAGAGTTGGGTGTCTCCCTTCCCCCAGGGAAGTTAGGCTTTGATAAAACCCCAGCAGGTGAGGATCTGGTTAGTTGCTTCTGAGGGCGGGCCTTATTAAGATCAGAATTCTATGTGGTATTCTATGCTGCCCGAGGGACAAAGAAATGTTTCTCTGATACTTACTGTGAGAGTCTGCTCAAAGTCCTGGCGGTTAAACTCATAAAAGTGTGGGAGCTGGCCTGTGACTGGGTCCCTCTGAAGCTTTCCACTCTAAGACTGGTCTACGCTGAACCTCTGGCAATTTTTCTTATAGTTCAGGCTTCTCTATGCCAAGGAATGGCCCTATGCCTCAACTTTTCTGAGCTGTGACTCTGTGCTTGCCTGTCTGACTCTCCAGTTTGGGACCAGCAGTTTTCTGGGTGATCACACTTCTCTTACAGATCTAAGAAGAAATGTTCTGGGGCGCCTGGGTGGCTTAGTCGGTTGAGTGTCCGATTTTCGCTTAGGTCATGATCTCACGGTTCGTGGGTTCGAGCCCCGTGTCGGGCTCTGTGCTGACTGCTAGCTCGGAGCCTGGAGCCTATTTCAGAGTCTGTGTCTCCCTCTCTCTCTGACCCTCCCCTGTTCACGCTGTCTCTCTCTCTCTCTCTCTCTCTCTCCTAGAAATAAATAAAAATATTAAAAAAAGAAGAAATGTTCATTTTTCAGCTTGTCACTTGTTAGGATAGAGTGGTGACTTCCGAGCTCCTAGCATGCTGAACCAGAAACCAAAAATCTCCTTCCTTTACTTTTTATTCCTCTCTCTTCAGAGCTCAGAGATTGGGGCTCTGGGTGGGGGAGTCATGGTGAAGGCACTCTGACTGGAGGAAGATGAAGGTGAACTAGCCTCCGCAACATGGCAGCCCGGGTGGCTCTCAGCAAAGAGAGGAAGGCCTGGCCGAGAATCGTGGGCCAAGACCCCATACCCATTACATCTCGCATCTCAGCTGAAGTTTTCCTTTCCACTTGTGATTCCTCCAGGTGCTCCCTCGTGTCCAGTAGATTTTTCTAAACATGACAGTCCTCTCTGTTCTGTGCTTTGGAGAAGGAATGTGTTGAGGAGAATGAAGACACAGGCTTGGGAAAGAGAGGCCGAGCACTGCTTGAGCTCAGGTGGAGGGTGCAGTTCCCACCCACTGCAACATGGATGACAGTCCTTGAACTTGTACAACAGAAACCTGCAGCAGCGGCCTCAGTAACAGCCAGAGGCTCCAGGCACAGACAGACAGACGGGGCAGGTGCATGGCACTCGAGTTCATTATCACAAAGGTCCGGAAATACTTTGGGTAAGGATTTTAGGGGGAAAAAACTGGACTGTCAAAGGTCAAGTGAGATGAGGCATCCGACTAATGCCACTGAGTGATCACAGGGGACCAAGTGTGACCTCCAGGGCTGGAGAGGTTGGGGACATCTAGTTTATGCTTGTCCACTCTCTTCAACCACACTCCCTGCCTCCATTTCTTTCCACAGCCACGGTCACAGTCCCCACCTACTGGTGACCCCATTCTGGCTCCTTCCGCTCAGGCCAGCTCTTCGGGACACCGAGCTTTCCGTGAGATCCTGGAAATGTTCTCACTCAGCTTCTCTTTCATGTCCTGAGAATCCCATCAGCCACAGGCTGCCTGGCTTCTAATCTGAAGTCAAAGTCGGGGCTGAAGTGCCAAACTGAAAAGAAATGAGACTAAGAGGTGTGGCCTCATTCTGCAGCTTTGTATTCCAATTTAACGTGGGCTTAGTCTCTGGCAAAAATTCTATTGACCTACGTGGTAGAACACTCCAGCGTGAAAGCAATGCCAGATGTCCCAGAAGAGTTTTCTTGGGTGAAGTGAAAGCGGACAAATACATTTGAGCACGACCCGAGCTCCAAAGTATCATCTGGGACTGCAGCCACATGGATTAGGAGCACCTAGCCGTTACAACAACATGCGGTGCACATTTATTGCATGCCAGCTCTGCGGCAGCACCCTCCTGGGTCACCAGCATTCATCCTGATGCTTCATCACGAAGTCCTAACGAAACTACAGTTGAATGCCTCTTATGTCTGTTCACTTGAATTTGCTTTGCCTTCTTCGCCATCACCAACACCTTGGTCTACAACACATTAGCCTCTGAGAAGCTCTCCCCTACCACACTACCCCCCACCCCCCGAGCTACCCACCAGACAGAAGCCAGAAAAACCACTTTGAAATACAAGCCTGATCATGGCACCTTCCACTCCACGCGCTTCAGCGGCCAATCACAGTATGTAAGACCAACGTCAACATTCTTAACACACAGATTTAGCAGGACCCTGCATGATCTGGCCCTTCGCATACCTCCAGCCTCTTCTCATCTGTTATGTCTCTTAGCTTCTGCATCCCTATCTAACTCACACCGATTCAGTTCCTCACGAACACCAGGTTCACTCCTGCCACAGGGCATTTGCACAGGCTGCTCCCTCTGTCATTCTATCCCTTGCCTCCCCTCTTCATACAGACCCTCCTGTTCATCTTTGACATCTCAGTTCAAAACTCAAAGCTTCGGAGAGCCTTCCATGATTCGCGTATCAAGGGGAGGTTCCAATGTTGACCTATGACATGTGCTCATAGTACTATACACGCTCTTTTTTTTTTTTTTTTTGGCAGTATTTCACACAGTGGCAAAATTAAATTTTTTAAATATTCACATCAAAAGGCATGAATGTACTCTGGGTAAGCCTTTTATGGAATTGTAACACCAACACATTCAGCTTCATGATTTTCCACATGATGAACACACCCATGGGCATTCAAGGTCAAGAAACAGATGGTTCCAGAATGCTAGAAGCCTACACCACCTTTCAAGAGTAATGACCACTATTTTGACTTCCATGATAGAAGAACATTTTTGATTCATTTTATTTTTTTATTTTTTAAAGTTTATTTATTTTTGAGACAGAGACAGAGCATAAACGGGGGAGGGGCAGAGAGGGAGACACAGAATCCGAAGCAGCTCCAGGCTCCGAGCTGTCAGCACAGAGCCCGATGCAGGGCTTGAAATCACAAACCGTGAGATCATGACCTGAGCTGAAGTCAGACGCTTAACCGACAGCCACCCAGGCGCCCCTGGGTTGTTTTAAAAAATTCCTGTAACTCACAGCATGAGGTTCCCCAACCCCCTTCCCACTTTATTTTTTTTAATGTTTTAAATATTTCCTAGGAGACAGAATAATATCCTAAATATTTCTAGGAGAGAGAGAGAGAGAGAGACAGCATGAGCAGGGGAGGGTCAGAGAGAGAGGGAGTCACAGACTGAAACAGGCTCCAGGCTCTGAGCTGGCAGTCAGCACAGAGCCCGACGCGGGGCTCGAACCCACGATCCGCAAGATCATGACCTAAGTGAAAGTCAGACGCTTAACCGACTAAGCCACCCAGGCGCCCCCCCCTTCCCACTTTAATATGTATTCTCTTCTCCCTTTTTTGATCCATGTACATACAATATTCACGATGTAGGTGTGGAAATATGTAGTTTTATCACACTGTAATTTTACACCGATTTGTCTATTTTCTGTCTCTGCCCCTAAACTATAATATTCCTCAGGACTAAGCCAGTGGCAATATCTGCCCCTAACATCCAGTGCGAGCCTGGCACAGAGTACATGCTCCATAAATGTCGTGAGTAAATGAATGACTGCATCAGATGCTGGGGCCCCGGGAGACAACCAGGAGAACACTGTCCTTACTCTCTTCTGGTTTCCAGGGCGTCACTCATCAGAAATTTGTCTTTAAGCCTCTCTCAAGTGACATTCTGAAGCTACAGTCTCCCTCCTTCTGGACTTGCTGAAAGCTCGTGTCTCAGACATCTTTTCACACACGACAGACACGCTTTCCCAGGGCAATAAAGGGGCCTCTCCTTGACTTCCCCATGCTACCCAGGAACCCCCCACTGGCCACCCCCAACCTACTCCAGCTCCTCCGTGTGGATGCCCCTGGCTGGGATCTTTCTTCTGCCTTCATCCTACGAAGTTCAACACATCACCTAGAATTAGCTACTAAGACAAATGCGATGGGAAGGGCTTCATGCATGGGAGTCAGAAAACATGGGTTCGAGTTCCAACCCTTTCACTTTCTGTCTGACTCTGGGCCAGTCACTCCACCTGCCTAGGGCTACATTTCCATATGTGTAAACGATGGACAAAAGCCCTTGAGTGTCTTTTAGCTCTAATACTCCACGATTTTTATGATGGAAGGGATCCATGCCTAAGAGAAGACAGCTCATCTCTCTACAGATGGCCTCACGTCTCAGGAATGATTTAATTCCCCCCTGGGGGGGGGAGGGGAGGGAGTGCTTCATGCTTCTGAAGCCCTGTCCGGTTTCTTCATTACATAGGTCACTGTCACCCCAGCTGTCCACTTTGATAAGATGTACTGCAAATAGCCATCGCAGAAGGTAGACAAACACTTCTTTAGGAGGGTTGACATGGTGATCAATAACATCGCTGTGAAAATGCCAGCAAGTTTGGGCATTCCCTTTTAAAAACCTCTTTCTTTAGAAAATTGTCTTTTGAAACACCGTGACCCGACTTTCAGGGAGGGACTGAGGACAAAGCCTGGGGTTTCTGGCCAAGGCGGGGAGTTTTTGACTTTTACTTGATGATTAAAGATTGGGAGAAAAGCACAGTAAGAGACTTGCATCCTTATCTGATTGGATCCGGCCGGGTTGCGATCCAGGGAAATGGAACCCACTGTCTGGAGACTAGGCCGGCCAATGAGCATGCGCTGGCGACCAACAGACGCGGGGACTCAGTGTTCATGCTTAAACTGCTGGAGAGCTGGCAGACCAGAAGCTCCCCTGTTCTGAGTCACCCCACTGTGTCTGGGGCTGCTCTCGGTCTAGGATGGGGAGCGGCCCACTAGAAGTGGGGCATGCCTTGTCCTCAACTCCCCTGCCTCCCTGAGACTCCAAGGACCCTCCAGACTTTGGGGGCGAAGAACGTGGTTCTTTTTGAGTTCTGTGTGCCGTTTGGAAATGCATCTGTAGGTCACTGCCTAATTTCATTCTGACGGAAGTATTTAAATTAGATATCATTGGCCCCATTTCACAGATGAGGAAATACAAAGTCAGTTCGATGTCACAGGACTAGGGCAGAGCAGAGCTAGGTTTTAATTCACATCAGGACTCTAAGACTCACAATGTCGGTTACACCAAGGAGGGCTTCCAGAGGCTTCAGCCTCCTCTTCCCCTGGCCCCTTATTATGAAAAAAGCCCAGGGCACATGATCAACCTGTCGTTAAGGCTGGATATTTTAACTGTCAGCCTCCCTCTGCCCCTCAGGGCTCCTTATCCATCACTGAGCAGGAATGGGGCTAAATGGGTACCCCTGGGGGGCGCCAAATCACCAGGCTCTTGCGGCCTTTGCCCACAGCAGAAAACACTGCAAGATCAGTGTTCCTCTGACCTTTTCACAAAATAATCAGTGATGTAGCTTGAAAGGCTTGGCTTTGAGGGAAGGTAAGAACCAGGCAGAGGCATACTTCAAAGGGGTTTAGGGGTAAGGAGTTCAGGGAGGATGGGAGAGTGGATTTGTTTGTCGGTTGGTTTGTTTTGCATTATTTTGTTCCGGAGCCTAGCACCAAGCTTTGTACACAGTAAGGCGTATGAGATCAATCAATAAATCCATGTGTGAACTCTCCATCAGCAAACCTCATGGGGAGACCATCCATTTGATCTCATTCTCTATTTGGCTCTGTCATCCACTAACATGTTCAGGCATTCTTTATCCTCCAACACACATTGGAAATTAGTCTTTCCTGCAAACACGGCAATCACCTGGAGCTACTCTTCCCTCTAGCATCAAACTTTGGGGAAAGAGTAGTTTACAATCACCACTTCTACCTTCTCCTCCCCCCACTTCTTAGGAAGGAGGACTCACTCCACGAGAGCAAGACTGAATCTCTTTCTTTTATTCCCCTAGCACCTGGCACATACTTCATGACATAGAGGGTCCCTGGTTTGAGCAGTGTTTCTACATTCTCTCAACAGGCTCCTCCTACCCTACACGGGTACGAGCCACCCTCCCTCGCAGGCTCCTCAATACTGATGCCTCTAGGCTGCTCAGGTAAGGTCAGGTTAAAGCCCTAGGTACAAGGCAGGCTGAGTAACCATATTCTGTTCCATATGAAGCCAGCCCTCTCCCTGTTCCATGTTCCCACTTGAATGAATGTGCTTGAACCTGAAGTTGGCAACTGACCCAAGATCAAAGTACACGCAAGGTAGATAATGGCCTATGACTAACAAAGTTCTGCCTATACAGGAACCAGATGGCTCCATTAAATTTTCCTTCATTCATGAATTTGAAAATTATGGAAAGAACACAATGAGAGAGAAGCACAAGCAGAAATGTCACTAGAGAGAGGGGGATCATGAGTAAGCCAAAGTTTGGAATAAGCCAACGTCCTGAGGAATGAGAGCCGTTAGTAAGTGGAAGGTCTCATGGATACTGAGGAAGTATAACTGGAGCAGGAAAAGAAGTGAGAAGTAAGAGAAGTAGAAAATGAGGCAGTACTGAGTTTCCTGCAACTTCGAATGCAGTGTGAAGGTCTGCGCATGAGCCCCTCAGCCATGGAGACTGTAGCGCAGGCAGAGTTGAATCTAGAATGGATTGTTGCCCATCACGGCTTTAGGGGCCTGGGCCACAGAATGGTCTCACTCACGGATTACCAAGGAGATGGGAGTTCCCGTTCAGGCCAATCCTTTCAAAAGGAAACCCTTTCAAGTGGAACCTTCTGGGGAGACTCTGTGACTTGCAAGCACACAAACCAAACCCAAGTGGGTGAAGCAGAAGTAGATGACGAGCTGGTCTTTCTGTCGCCCTCCAAGGGAAAAATTAATACCCTCGAATACTCAAAATACTGTAAGTAACATCTCTCCTCAGGACACAGGGCAAGTCAGATTTCCCTTGTTTTACAGCAACATGGGGAAGTGACTTTCCTACATTTGAAAGACCCTGTGAGAGCAAGTGTGATTAGTCCTCAGCAATGTCCTCTTCACTAAACTCTGCAAATTTCACTGACTTTGATGATATTTACCATTTCCCTGTTCGATTCCTCCCTTCTGTAGAATTCATCTGGAAATCCCAGAGTTTCAGAGATGATCCCAGGAAGCTCTAATACCCCAGGGATTAGAGAAATGCCAGCAAGAACAACTGGAAGATCCACCTCGGACTGACATTGCCACCAAAGTATTAGTTTGAGCCACTGGGATATAAGGAAGATGGTGGGACCCGCAGGTATTTATGCCCCAAGGTAAAAAGCATTTAGTGACTGCTGTCCTTGCATATCCTGTGGTTTGTGAATATTAACAGCAAACAAAGCAGAGCTTAAGACCTCTGCCGCCCTGCTAGACCATCTTTACCTCGCTTAGACCGCCCAGTGTGAAAAACCACACGTGCTTTACAGCCTTGAACCCTCTTGCAGGTCACAAAGAAGGTGCTTAGCTTAGCGAATCAAATCCAGAGCAACAGTCAACCAACTGGTATCTTAAGTTACTGCTTTTCCCAGAGAATTCCATTTTCCCTCCCAAGCCCTGGTAAGGGAAAGGTAGCATGAGAGAGAGGTCTGAGATTCCACTCAAAGGAAAAACGTGCTGATTGAAATAAAGTCTAGAACCTTATTACCTTTAGCTAAGTGATTTAGATGCAGAACTGAGGCAAAGGTCCTTTCTTCGTTATATACAGATCCACTGTCGCGATCTTTTGGGGCTTCTCTGGAGGATGAAATGGTCTCCACAATTCAAGGAGAGCAAAGTCCCTCAGTATCAGACCAAATTCAAAGGAGGTTTTCCAAGATCAGGAATTTCTTCCCTTCCCTCACCCTCAAAACAATGGGTGTTCTCGCAGCCATATCTGGAGACACCAAGGGGAGTTCCTGGGAGGGGGGCTATGGTAATTTCTGTTAATATCCAGCCTCTAAAATCTATGTCAAATAAGCACATAATCTAAATAAACGTAGCATGCCAGCCATGTAACTGGAGTTTGAAGTTTCCTCATTTTATCTTCCAACTCGGCTGCCACTTCTGAAACTCTTATGTAGGAACCTCAGCGGTCCCACTGCTTTGGAGGCAGTGGGGAGAAGCACATTAAAAACCATAAGAGGGGGCACCCAGGTGGCTCAGTTGGTTAAGGGCCTGACTTTGGCTCAGGCCATGATCTCTCCGCTCGTGAGTTCAAGCCCCACTGACAGCTCAGAGCCTGGAAACTGCTTCAGATTCTGTCTTGTCTCCCTGTCTCTCCCATGCTCGTGCATTCTCTCTCTCTCAAATATAAACAAACACTGAAATTAAAAAAACAAAAACAAAAACCATAAAGACTCTTAAATACAGAGGACAAACCGAGGATTGATTGTGGGTGGAGGGGAGAAATGGGGTGATGGGCATGGAGGAAGGCACTTGTTGGGATGAGCACTGGGTGTTGTATGTAAGCCATGAATCATGGGAATCTACTCCCAAAGCCAAGGGCACACTGTGTACACTGTATGTTAGCTAACCTGAAAATACATCATATAATAAAAAAAAAAGTATTTTGCTCAATTGTAACTATCCCTTCTTCCAAAAAAATCAAAATCTATCTACTTACAATAGAGCCGAAAGTAACCCTGGAGATGACCGATTTTAGCTCTCATTTTCTTGCTGAAGATTCTAACCCAGAAACTATTTCATTCGCTGGCCTGGAGAGGGGATGAAAAGGAGGTGGGTAATTTGTCTTGCATCCTGCCAGTTTTGTTCACCCGCATTGGCACCCTATGGGCAGTGAGCAATCTCTGCCTTAGATCGTCAGGGTCTGAAGACAGAAGGATACAAAGAGCTAATACACGTGTAGCCCACAAAACAGTGTCCGGCACACACCAGGTGCTCACAAGATGTTAGCTCCCACAGCTAGGGTCTCACAGGTTCCTGTGGGGTCACGAGATGATAGTTACCTAAGCGTGAGCACAGTACCCGGCACCGCGTGCTCCATAAAAGTTAGTCTTAGAGCCTTCCAGCCACATGGGGAGAACAACGATCCTGTGTCTGGATGAAACAGTCCTCAAGATTTTCATTTCAAAATTTATTTATTTATTTTTTTAATGTTTTATTTATTTTTTTAGGAGAGAGAGAGAGACAGTGTGAGCAGGGGAGGGTCAGAGAGAGAGGGAGTCACAGACTGAAACAGGCTCCAGGCTCTGAGCTGGCAGTCAGCACAGAGCCCGACGCGGGGCTCGAACCCACGAACCGCGAGATCATGACCGAAGCGAAAGTCGGACGCTTAACCGACTAAGCCACCCAGGCGCCCCATGATTTTCATTTCAAAGTAAAGATGTTTTGATGTTTAGAAGTCCTTTCATAATTTATACAGTATTGGGCATAGAACGATTAACAGAAAAGCCTTGAACTATTGCTTCCTTTCTAGAAATGTTTACTTGAATTCCACAGTAGGATCTATCAATCATACTCATACTTGGTCGGGGGTGGTGGGGGGAGGGGCATCCCAGAACTGTCACCTTGACCACAGTCGTTAAGAATGAAGTCTGCCTCAGGGCGCCTGGGTGGCTCAGTTGGTTAAGCATCCAACTTCAGCTTAAGGTCATGATCTCAGTTCACTTCCTATCAGCTCAGAGCCTGGAGCCTGCTACGGATTCTGGGTCTCCCTCTGTCTCTGTCTCTCAAAAATAAACATTAAAAATATTTAAAAACGTGAAGCCTGTTTCCTTAGTAAGAGAGATTCAAAGATTCCCATCAGAGTCTGCATGTTGACTTTTACCACTCAATGACTATTACCACATTCCGTAAACTCCCTGTAATCCTCAAGCCAGAGTGAGGGGTCACATTATCAGTAAGCCTGCCATCACAAAATACTGGTTAACAATATTCTCTGAGTGCTGTGCAAGTAGGTCTCTGACCTAACTGGAGTCCGGCGGATGGTTTTAATCAAGGATGGTTCTGGAGCCCAGAGTAGGGTTCTTCCTGATGAGACTTCCACTTGGTGAGCTTCATGGTACACACGTCATCCTTATAGCTCTCGATCTCAAGAGAAAGAAAGATTATCTTTCCCAAGATTCCAGTAAAATTCCCATAAGTGAGTCTCGCTGCCTTGGCTTGAGTCAGAAGTGCCTCCCTGAACCAATCATTTGTGGCTACAGTGGTGGTACTCCATTTGACCAGACTGGATCATGCACCCACCTTGAAGTCTGGGTGCATGGAGTTAGCTCCTTCCAAAGTACATGAATAAAAAGAAGATGAGGCAGGACACCCCAGTGAAAATCTAAGTTTTGTTACCAGAAGAAAGGACTATGGAAATGAGGCTGGTAAAACCAAAACACCTACTCCACCTGGCTCTACTAATACTTGTAGGAGCTTAGTAAACCCGTTCAACTCTTTATACTTTAGGACACAGTTTTATCATCTATAAAATGAGAAATTTGGATCAGCGTATGTATAAGCATCTTCTGCAGGGCTTGCGAAAAAGCTTCTTGGGCCACACCCTCAGAGATTCTGATTCATGAGGTCTGATGCAGGGTCCAATTTCTGTGCAGTACCTAGTGGATGCCGATGCTGCTGATCTGGGGACCACACTTCAGAGTACCAGGGAGCTGTTAGACGCCAGCTCAGCTCCCGGCACACTGTGATGCTGTGAGGGTCTACAAGTCTCCCTTCTGAGGCTCGCAGCTGGGAATCCTGCTTCTGTCCCAAGTGCAGGAAGGACAGTAGAACCCATGACTGCAACACAAGAATGACCCGATCTCTCAGCTTAGCCGCCGTCACTGGAGACAGTGGCTAAGTCAGATCTGTCACTTCAGCATTCCATTCCAGAGCTCTCTGGGGACAGCTTCCACCTTCCTGACCACACTCGTGCTTATTCAAATCACAGCCGAGGCAGCCCAAGAGCATGAAGCTTCCACAGGGAAGCAGTAGAGCTTTCAGAAGGAGGACACAGAGCTTGGTGACAGGCATTTATTATACCACTCATTAAAGACTGTGTGACCTTGAGATGATTACTTAATCTCTCTGTTCCTTAGTTATAAAGTTGGGTGTGTGTAGGACCTACCTGTGTGGTTAAGGATTAAAATTAATGAAGCTATGCTCAGGTAAAGGATTTAGCATAGTGCCGGCACAGAGCTGATAAAAGCGCACTGTGTAACCCATTAAGTGCCAGGTCAGGACCCCCTTGCACAGTCCAGAGGTGAGCTCCAAGTAACAAGGTTTACTCACATCTATCCCCAATTATTAACATCCTCTTGGTTAGAAGGTCCTATTCCTCCACCTCTATGGTGATGCTCTCTCAGCACTCGATCTCTCAGCATTCTGGGACCAAAAGTGTTTGGAAAATGCTAGGTAAAAGGACATTTTCTCTACTGTGAGGCTCTCAGAGTGTTTTCAATGGTAATTTACACTGAGAACCTCCAAGCAGGACATTTGGTGAATCCCAAATATATTGGACCATAGATGAAACTCTGTATTTTGAGGAACTCCTATTAACATATATTAAAATATTGCCACAGTCTGAGAAACACAGGCTGGACACCGCCCTGGAGGCACCCTCTACCCAAAGGCTCTGTACTGTGATGCACAGTTGTGTTCAGACATGTATTACAGGAGCTGTGAACCACCACGGAGCAGGGCAGGGTAAGAGCTGCGTCATGATTTCCATAAATCCCAGTATGTTCAGAGGTGAAGATCAAGGTTATGTTCATCATTAGATGAACAGTTTAGATCACCATTCTTCAATCACAGGAAGTAAACATTGCAAAACTCAGGTGTCAATACTGGAGACTCTGTTGTGATTTGAGATTGGGGGTGGAGTGGGAAAATGGTGTGACTGTCCCTGTCTTTGGGGGGTGGGGGGAGAAGGTAGCAGCCCGTCCTGAGGACTTGGAGGAGGGTTAGCAGGAGCCCAGAGCACCGTGCGTAAGAGTAGAGCATGGGTTGCAGCTACCCTGTGTTTCTTTTATTACTTCTTAAAATTTTTTTAAAAAATTTACTCATTTATTTTTGAGAAAGGGAGAGAGAGTATGAGTGCAGGAGGGGCAGAGAAAGAGGGAGAGAGAGAATCCCAAGCAGGCTCTGCACGGTCAGTGAGGAACCAGACACAGGGCTCGAACCCACCAACCGCGAGATCGTGACATGAGCTGGACGCTTAACTGACTGAGCCACCCAGCGCCCATGTCCTGCATTCCTGGCACCTGCTGTAGGCACTTGCAACATCACCAGGAGGTTTTTATCTCCTAGAAAAACCTTATTAGAGTGTTTTAGGTCAATCGCCAACGTAAAGTGCAGTCAAGATTGTACCAGATTTGTCTAAGCCATAAAAATGGGACAGTGGTGATTAAATCAGGAAAGGAAGCAGCTGCCCTTTTCAGAATTGCCTTTAATGCGTGAGGATCCCTGCAAAGCTAAATGGAGATGACACTCGGGCCAGCTACTCCCATGTGAAGACTCTCTGAGCTCCGCCAAGCTGCCACGTCGGCGCCCCTTCTCTGGGACTGCACCTGCTTTGCTGAACTCTCTCAAGAACATATAAAAAGTCACATGAAAGCGACACTGATCACTGCACCACACTCCGTGTTCTGAGCCACACGGATCTGGCACTCATGCCCAGTGAAGA
Source organism: Proteles cristata cristata (assembly GCA_017311185.1). Taxonomy (NCBI): domain Eukaryota; kingdom Metazoa; phylum Chordata; class Mammalia; order Carnivora; family Hyaenidae; genus Proteles; species Proteles cristata. The sequence continues at coordinate 802,239 of JAESUZ010003821.1, forward strand.
CAAGCTGAGCTTTAACGACGACTTGAGAGTAGAAAACAGGCTGCTGGGGTCCAAGTGAGTTTTTTTTTTTTTTTTAATATTTTTAATTATTTCTGAGAGAGAGAGACAGTGTGAGCAGGGGAGGGTCAGAGAGAGAGGGAGACACAGACTCTGAAACAGGCTCCAGGCTCTGAGCTGGCAGTCAGCAGAGAGCCCAACGCGGGGCTCGAACCCACGAACCGTGAGATCATGACCTGAGCCAAAGTCGGAGGCTTAACCAACTGAGCCACCCAAGTGCCCCTCCAAGTGAGTTTTTAAGAAAACTACATGCTGGGTCTCACTACCAGCAGAGGGCTGTGGCTCTTCCCTCTCCCCATGACTCAAGGCTCCGCCTCTAACCAGCCGGTCTGTGTCATTTCTGCACTAGGACAGGGCTGGAGAAGCTCCCACGGATGGACTGCAGATTGGGAGACCTGCCACTTCCATTTACTGACATGCACTGCTTGTATTTCGAGCGTGGAACACAAAGATGTCACTTTTTAATTGCAAGGAGTACAAATGTCCTCAAGGCAGCTGGTGTGTCTCACAGGAGCCCCTGCCCAGGGGGAGCGTCTAAGCAAACTCCACTTACCCGGGGTCTAGGGGGACTTACGTGGTTCCCTCTCAGGCCACACTTGCAGCTGCCGCCTTTCTGACTCTGGCTTTCTGTCCCAGATGCACTCCGAGGACTGACTTACGTGCTGTGCCCAGGCTGGGCTGAGGGCCTTTCTCCTCTCTCCCCACAGCAGGAGCTGCCCACTGGGACATCGTCAGCTCTCTGGGGCCCAGTAGGTTCAGCTTAGTGCCTCGTTTAATTTCTATGTGTCACTAAACTGGAGTCCCAAGGGCCGGTGGCAAGGGGCTTCTGAGAGAAGAAGGAAGGGGTGAGAGCTGGAGAGCAATGAAATGTCACAGCTGTTAGCAAGAGCAGTGCCAGCCCTCCCCTCTGGTCTGTGGCCAGATGTTCTGGGGACGGACCAGAGGACCTCTGGGAACTGGGCATTTCGAACGAGCGTTGTTTTTTATTTTATTTTATTTTTTTTAATTTTATTTCCAGGAGAGAGAGACAGAGACAGCATGAGCAGGGGAGGGTCAGAGAGAGAGGGAGACACAGACTCTGAAACAGCTCCAGGCTCTGAGCTGGCTGTCAGCACAGAGCCCGACGCGGGGCTCGAACCCACGAACTGCGAGATCATGACCTAAGCAAAAGTTGGACGCTTAACCGACTAAGCCACCCAGGCGCCCCTCGAACGAGCGTTTAAGGTGATACAGTCGTTCAAGGATGCAACTAGAGGGTCTTATCCTAAGCGAAATAAGTCAGAGAAAGACAAATATCATATGACTTCACTTATTTGTGGAACTTAAGATACAAACCAGATGGGCTTAATGGAAGGGAAGGAAAACTAAGATAAAAACAGAGAGGGACGCAAAGCATAAGAGACTCTTCAATACAGAGAACAAACTGAGGGCTGCTGGAGGGGAGGTGGGTGGGGGGATGGGCTAAATGAGTGATGGGCACTGAGGAGGCCACTCGCTGGGATGCGCACTGGGTGTTATTATGTAAGTGATGAGTCACTGGGTTGTATTCCTGAAGCCAATACCACACTACACATTAGTACACACACTACCCTATATGTTAAGTAACTCCAAGTTATTTTTTAACATTTTTAGAAGCTTATTATTTTGCGAAAGACAGAGACAGTACAAAGTGGGGGAGGGGCAGAGAGAGAGAGCAAGAGAGAATCACGAGCGGGCTCACACTGCCACTGCAGAGCCCCATGTGAGGCTAGAACCCACAAAGCCATGAGATCATGACCTGAGCTGAAACCAAAAGTCAGACGTGTAACTGACTTAGCTACTCAGGTGTCCCGTAACTAACTTGGATTTAAATTTAAACCAACCCCCCCCACAACACAAAAACGATACTGTTGTTACAGAGTGACATTGGCAGTGAGAGAACACCGGCTCTGCTGACCCCTCTCTCTTACTCATTCAATACCCATCACACAGCACTTCTGTCTGCCAGTGGCAAAGTGGGAGGAGCTATCCAAGGACTTGGGGACCCACTAAGGAGCCCACAGGCACCTGCCCTCAACGGGCTTGCTCTTTAATCAAGGACCAGCACTGGTCAGCGTGGCATCAGTGGACAAATGACAAGTCCAACTGTGACAAAACGGAGCCGGTGTGTGGAGACTCAAGTCTGCTCGGACGCTTCAGCCCTGAGAATAAGCCGCTGGTTCGGAAACCAGAGCGTCTTCTCCACTGCAATCCCTCCGCTAACACACGCTGCTCAGCGTGCCTGAACGCTGAACTCGATTCCCATCCGATGGCTTGCCTACCTCGTCCTTTTTGGGAACAAGAATCCACATGGCAGGAAAATAGGAAGGTAAGAAGGCCATGAGTGTGAGCTCACTGAGGGCGGAGACATTGTCTTAATTCATCTCTGGGCTCGGCGGTTGGTTAAGGTTAGTGACCAGAACATGGGTGACTAATAAGTACTTGCTAAATCGCATGGGATCCTTGCTTCTTTTCACTGGGGTAGCACCATTCAACGTTTATGCAGCAGCTTTACATACATATTCTTACCAGAAGCCTGTGTGGGGTATTTTTCATGTCTTTAGAAGGGAGATGAAACCAAGGCACAGAAAGATTGAACGACTTGGGGGAGGTAACAGAATATCAGGGTGCCTCTGGGCCCAGATGATCAGATTGGGGAGGGGGGTTAAGGAATTAGAAAAGAGGCATCTGCCCAGGCCCTAAATTTGCGTCCCCTGACTTACTTCTATGTCTTTCCATTTGTATTTATTTGGAGCCTCTGAAGAAACATTAACGTTTTATTCAGTTGTAAAGGTGAAAACGCATAATGAAAAAGACATGGTAGGTTATAAGTGAATGAATGCATCTCTGTAAGTTAAAACTCACGATAAGACTCTTACTAAGCTGGTGAGTATTAGTAAGGCAATTAGACAGCACTTTAAGGCACAAAACTCTATCCGAAAAAAACAATATCAATTTTGGTAATAATGGAAAATAGAAATAACTGTGGAAAATAGAAATAATCACTGTGTTATTGGGATTCATTTACCCTAGAAGCACTTTCTTGTGCTAGAAAAGTCAACATTCCCACTTCTCGGTACTTACCTAGCAGCAGGGGATCAGAGCATCTGATCGCACCCCACTCAATTAACATTATGGCTTAATTATTTCTGAAAACTATTAACAGCATCACCAAGTGGATCAGTGGCCTCATGCTTAATTTTTTACCTCTACTATTCTGCTTACAATGGCATTTTTGCTAGCGCGTTGTGAATGAGCATTCCTCAATCTCAAATGGTACCAAGTCACATTTTCTCGTCATGAACAAATCTCAAAAAGTAAATTCTTATTCTCTAGATCACACATTCTTCATTCCAGCTGATATTGCTGTCAAAGGGGCAAAGACTGGTTCTTGGGGTGGGAGGGATGACAAAATCTTGCGCTTTTTATGTATAAAGCACAGATAAACATATAGTACACAAACCTGAATATCTCTGCTCGTAGAATTCCCTGGGAGGGAGAGCAGTTAGGAAAAACAAAAATTATCTTGAAAAGATAATCACTACCTTCTATTGGGGGCGATGATGGTGGAGGGGGGAAGAGTTAAGGAAACACTGTTCTCGATCCATGGTTCTCAAACTTGGCTGCACAGTGGAATCTCCCTGGGAGTTTAAAGACACTGATGCCTGGGCCATTCCCAGAGTTGTTTGTGCAATTGGTCTTGGATGGGACCTGGGCTGGTCCATGTAAAAGCTCCCCAGATGAGTCTAAAAGGCAGCCAAGTTTGGGAACCACTGCTTTGTATTGCGGGTGATGGAAGTCCTGCCTCTTTCCATCCAAACTACAGCAGGTGTGACTAAACTACCATGACATTCTTCCCCAAAGAGCCCAGATGTGACCTGGACTTTCTTCCATCCATTAGTGTCATCAACTGGAGTCGATGTGTGGAATGAAATCTATTTGCCGTCCCTGTTCTGGATGGTCCCCGGGGCTAGCAGAGAATCCAGAACCTAGGAGTTTCTTATTATCATTGTGTCTTACATTTCCTCATTTTCCTTTACCGATCAAAGAGAAGGAGAGTAGACAATCAAAACTAGTGGGAAGTAAGGAGGGAGAAGGAAATCTGTTGAATATCTCAATATAGTTGTGTAAAGCTGTCTTTGGTTGTACCTGGGAAGGGCTGAGTGACACTCCATTTTTGTTTTAAAGTAACAGAGGCAAACTGCCTATTTTGGATGTGAACAGAAAAATCCACCAGGTCAAGGAATAGTTCCACAGACCCTATTTCACTGCAGGCCTCTTTTGAAGGATGGTGGTTCAGTTTTATGGCAGTGTCTATGGTTATAATGTGGATTATTTAGTAGACATCAATTTAAGTCATTACCAAGAAGAGGGATTAATACTGGGTTTGAGTAAAGTTAGATCTTCAAATGGAAATTCAAAGGAAATAATTTCAAGAATAAGACTTTCTGACTAGCTCCTCAAATTTACCTCTCTTGAGATAAATATAAACAAATGCATTCTGTAAGAGTTGGACACCAGAAATATAACAATTTTCCTTGAATCTGATGGTTGAATACAAACCTAAAATTTGATACTATTTTGATCACTTAAAGGAGTGTGAACCATTCATACACACACATATATACGTGTCAGTGTGTGTGTGTGTGTGTGTGTGTGTGTGTGTGTGTATGAAATAGTAATTCATTTTTGAAGTAAAATGGCCAAGGAAGATTTGGAAAGATGCATACCTCACGAGACATCAGGGAATTGCAATAAAAATTAAGGCACATCAGATGAGCGAAGTTTAAAAAGCTGACAACACCCAGTCTGGAGAGATGAGGATGACGGGATCTCTCACCGTGGAAAACTAGTTCAATGATTTGGCAAAACACGGTAACGCTGTCTACTAAAGATGCAGATACATATACTCTATGACCCAGCAATTCCATGCCTAGGGGTTTCCTCCAGAGAAATGGGCTCATGTACTGCTGAAGACATACAATGATGCTCGTCGCAGCACTGTCTGTAACAGCCCCAATAGAAAGAATGTGAATGTTCCGTAGGGATAGAACAGATAAGGAACTGGTAGGTTCACACATGTACTACCACACGGTAACAAAATTGATAAACTATTTCTATGTGTAATAATATGGCCAACGTAATGGTAAGCAAAGACAAAACAACTCCTTTCACGTAAATTTCAAAAACAGACAAAATGAAACAATCATGTGTAGGAACGCACACGTAGGTAATAAAACAAGGAAGTGAAGCAAAGAAAGGATTATCAAGGATGCCCGAATAGGGGTAAGGAAGAACAAGGTGGTTGTCATTATTAAGGGGGCACCCAGGGGCGCCTGGGTAGCTTTGTCGGTTAAGCGTCCGACTTTCGCTCAGGTCATGATCTCGCGGTTCGTGGGTTCGAGCCCCGCGTCGGGCTCTGTGCTGACTGCCAGCTCGGAGCCTGGAGCCTGTTTCAGAGTCTGTGACTCCCTCTCTCTCTGACCCTCCCCCTGCTCACGCTGTCTCTCTCTCTCCTAGAAATAAATAAAAAAAAAAAATTAAAAAAAAAAAAGGGAGCAGTGGGAGAGGTAAGGGCTATACCAATAATATGGTATCAGCATATGGGTGGCAATCCCATACATGGGTGTTTATAATTGTCTGTAATCCATTTTTATGTGCCTTTCTGGATGTATATTTCATGATTAAAAGTAACTAAGTGGTTTTTATTAAAATGGTTTTTAATGTTTATTTATTTTTGAGAGAGAGACAGAGAGAGCACGAGCAGGGAGGAGCAGAGAGAGAGGGAGACACAGAATCTTAAGCAGGCTCTAGGCTCGGAGCTGTCACCACAGAGCCTCACATGGGGCTCAAACTCACAAGCCATGAGATCATGACTTGAGCCAAAGTCAGATGCTTAACCAACTGAGCCACCCAGGCACCCCACTTATTTTAGTGGTTTCTAAGCCTGCTGCTTTCCTTAGAACTTGTGTTCTAAGTAAATATATTCAAGTTCAATATTTAAAAGAGTTTTTCAAGGGCAGGTGAAGCAGTCGCAAAGTGGAGACGAGCTGAACAGTAGACTGTGGAAGTTACCAGCCATCAGAGCGCTCCAGGGATCACGCCCTGCTGGACCCTTTCTGTAGGGGGTGCTCATGCGACACCATGCCTAGTCTTCTCTTTTGTGGGGCTCCCGCTGAACACCCCAGTTCTCAAAAGACAACATGGAACTGGTCTGGTCATAAGCCTGAATGGTCGCGTGACCTGCCCCACCAGAGCCATGTGGAATCAGGGAGATAGAGAGGAAGGAGAAAGTGCAGACGCAAACCACCTACGCCCACCACAAGCTGGACGCTGTCAAAGCCAACAACTAGAAACCACCAAGATCCAACAGAGTCTGCAGCCGAGAATCCCAAGCAAAGACAAGGTTGATCAGTTTGTGATGGTAACTGAATTCTCCCTTGAATTCTTCCCACAAAAGCAAAGCAGTTAATTTGCTTCATTCTCTTGAGCGCTGGAGTCCAGGATTGGAGAGCCCAAGTGACGTGAAGATGGTGAACAGTGCACGGAGGAAATATTCTTCCCACGGATGGTGCTCTAACTCGTTATATCCCTTCTCTCTGGGAAACGGTCCCTCTGACCATCTCTCTCCTCTCCCCAAAACCCAACTTCAACCATCCTTTGTGGGTTCCTCTCTAGCACATTCCATGGCAGTCCAGGTAACTGAAAAGGGGTTGGTTAAAAAATACCAAAAATCAGGGCCCTTGTTCACTGGGGCCACAGGGGAGAGGACTTATCTACAGGTCTTCAATTGCTACAGGAGGTATGGGAGTTTGTAACTTGGCAGCCTGGGGTGGGGAGGGAGGCAGGAAATGGTACCACAGGAGCAAGAATCTTGACCCCCTCCATTATCCATCCTGTATCAAGCAATCGAGATAATTTTTAAAAACACACACAAGAAATCTATGTGTTAACAGATCCTTCCTATGGCCCCACACAAACACTGAAAGGCCCTTAACCAAACGGTGAGAAGTCATACAGGTCAAAGGTGCATTTATAAAGCATAATTAGTCCCCACAGCTATAGAAACCAGTTTGGAAACTGCATCATAATACCATTTAAATTCAGCACGAGCATCTTTATTCATGAGTCTGGATTCCTAAGAGTGAGGGTGTGAGTGGCCCGCATTCTTACTCCTTTCAGCGGCCACATTAATTACTGGCCACATTAATTACCGAACACTCAGATACATACTTGGTCTGCAGTTAGCACCTATTTCCCCAGAGTCTAGAGTTCTTTATAGATGTAAATGCATTAGCATTAACAAAAGAGCATTCTGTCACACCCCGTTCCAGAGTTACCACCGAATCCACTCTACAAACCAAACATCGGCCTTGCTTTGAGCAAAGGCTCCTTTACGGATGGCTTCTGTGGCTGTGGTTGACATCTGCCCTCCCCCATCCGATCTCATTATTTCAGATCCATATATCCTGGCCGGCTTTGCCTCCTCTCGGCCATCTTGTCACATAAACGTGACCGTTTGTTTCATTGCTTCCTTTCTGGGAGCTGTGCTTTATCCCAGCTAGGCTGGCGTGTGTGTTTAAGGACGAATACCTAAGCCCCCGGGAGGGCGGCCTAGAGCCCAGAAGCCCCTCATCGGGTGACCTCCTCCTGTTGGGGCCATTTTTCTTGAGTGCTTCCCTCGGGGCCCTGAACAGGAGGCTCTACGTTGCGCGCCCCCGGCGCGCTTGGCAGACACTTGGCAGACAAGCCCCTCAATTGTTGCTGGAGACCCCAGGTCGCTTTGGGGCGGGGCGCCCCTTTCAGGGACCCAGGAGGCTGGGACACACATTCCGATGGCGCGGAGGAGAAGGCAGGCCTTGATGTATGCCCCGGTGGACAAAAGCTGCGAGTGTCAGCTTGATTTGCAAGATCAACATTCATGAGTTCGGCTGCTTAGAAAGGGGGATTATCTGCAAACCCTGGCCTGAAAGGAAGCCATAAATAAGTGATTTCACACTACCAAGCAGGAAGAATATGCCCCCTCCTAAATTATTCCAAACAGCATGTTCGGCCCCTCCCAGGTTCCCACCGCTGGTGAGCCGTGGGGTGGTGTGCTCAAACGGTGGGCGTCTCGGAGCCCCTGCCGGCCTCGGAGTTTATGGAAAGGGACAGGGTGCAAGGCTCCCAGACACTGCTACTTCGCTTCTCCAGATCCACTCCGGGTTTTGCTCTGTGCGGCTCCATTCCAGGCCCGGCGAGCTCCAGGCAAGGTTTTCCCTCTCGCTCCCCCCTCCGCCGCTGGGCTGCTCCGCGGGGGTTCCCGGGGTGAACTCGCCGCAGATGCACATTTGAGAACGTGCTCCGAAGTGCATCCCTCATCAAAGGCGACGGGAGGGTCTTTCATCAGCTGCCTTAGGAGGGACGCACTCACTCCCGGCTACCCTCTGGTGTGGTTCGGTTTACTCTGAAATGTAAATGTAGCCCCTGATGCAAAAAGAAAGGACGGAAGGTGCTCCCCCCGCCCCCACTCACTGCACCCGGTCTCATTTCGCCTCGCTCTCCTCCATCCTTTGTGCGCGCCTGGCGGTGTTAACCCTGTGCGGAGCTCTAGCCTTGCTTCCTGCCCCGCGCTTCCCACCCGGTCTGCAGGGCCCTCCCGCACCCCTCACGCACCCCTCCCCGTTCGCGGAGGCAGCTGTGCCGTAGGACACACACGGATGGGCAGCCGCACATGTTGGCTGTGACCGGAGCGCCGAGGTGTGGCCAGGGTGCCAAGGCAAAGCTGGTCACCTCCCCCGCCGCCTGAGTCCCGCGCACCCCGCCCCCTGGGGTCCTCAGGCCAAACCTCCGGGAACCTGTGAAGGGCACGCGTGACCCCCAGCTGTGGGCCAGGAGCAGCGACCTTCCCTAAGAAGGCCTGGGAACAGGCTGGAGAGGAAACGGCTGGGGAGCCACGCCCCTTCTAGAATGGTGGGGATGCTTAACACTCACAGTTACCCAGCAAGCACCTGAGCGGGAGGACTTAGAAATGACTCTGTTTTTACAACTCTCCCTCCCCTCCCCCATCTTTGGGAAAGATTCAAGCCTTTCAGAGAAAATGTGTAGAAGGCAGGGAGGGAGGGAGGGGAAGGAGCTGAGACGTACGTAAGGACATATTTAGGAGACAGCTTTGCTCCCAGAGGATTGGTTTGGGGAGGAAAGGCAGAGCCAGGCAACAGGAAGATGAGGCAACACGTTTGTATCGGGCACAGTTAGGAGCTTGTCCAAGTCGCCCTCACCTTGGGTGACAAGGGTCTGCACAATCAGAGCGTGGGGTTCAGGAAAGAATGTGATACTTAGGAACTGGCTGGCCTTGAGCTTGGGCTGGGTGTAGAGCGTACCTGAGGAGGGTCTACACTGTGAGCCTAGCTCACCTGTGTAGACACAAGGCTTACTGAGCGGTGTGGCCTCGGTGAAAAGACACAGGTGTTTGCTGAATGAACGTGAGGCTCTGCCTAGAAGTCTGCTAAGCCTCCCACGCTCAAAGATCTCGGTCCTTCTTGACAGTAATAAACTTTGGACAGTTGGGAGATCCCAAGATTCACAGGCTCCCTCATCCTGAGGGAGGTCCCATCAGGACCTCTTTGCCAATCACATGCTTCCTGAGGAGGCTCCTGCCCCTTTATAAACAGCCCCACTGTGCAGACATCTCCAGTGGGAGCTCAGACCCTGCTTGGGAATTTGGATAAAGCTTTCTCCGGAAAAGCTTGGTGCTTTCTGTAAATTCGAACATCTCTCTGCTCAAGCTATTCACTGCAGCATTACTGGAATTGCAAACTAATGGAAACTACCCAAATGTCCCAACAGAAGAGATTGGTTGTATCAACTTTGGTGGACACAAAAAGGAAGCTGTAGGCAGCTTGCGAGGGGGGTGGGGGGTGGGGGGGGTGAGGAAGAGAAGCAGGTCTATATGAAATGACAACATTTTCCAAAATATATTAAGTAAAGCAAGAAAGCAAAGTGCAGCTAAGCCTATTTATAGCCACAGAGTGTGGTAGCTTTTATGAAGGAAAAAATGAGACAATTATTCTTACCCGCGTATCTTATACAGGAGGAATACAAAGTTCAGAAAACCAAGAAGTGGGACGAAATGAGTCACCCACAAGGGCGGGTGAACAAGAGCTAAGACGTACGAGAGAAAATAACCCTTCCGTGCATTGTTTTCTGTATGATTTTGATTTTTCGAAGTAGGTTACTGTGCTATATAGTTAAAAAATGCAATGAAGCCACTAAGTATGGGAAAGAACAAAGACAGTAAAAGTTAAAGTAAACTGATAAAGAAAATTAAGTCAACTGTATTTCAAATGAATGACAGGCAGGAGATGACCAACAGGTAAAATGGGTGAAGGTGGTTAAAAAGGTACAGACGTCCAGAAATGAATGAAGATGGCTGTAATTTGGTTTTTTCCCATCTTCATTGATTTTTTATGCAATACTTTTTTATTATAAATCCCATATAACCAATTGGTTCTCACAGAATCCTTTTGTTCAGTTTTGACAAACTCTTGTTCTCTGTAGTTAACCTATGGTTATAACTGAATCACAATCTGCCCAAATCAGGCTGTGAATAAATGCTTACTACCTGAGTTAGCAAAGAGTGGCTTGTTAGTGATGAACACGGTAATTCTGATCTCCATGTTATTTTCTTTTCCATTTAAGGCCAAAGTCAAACAGCAAAGACATGTAAGAACTTGTCAAGGACATGAGTGAACTCTTTGCCCAATCTGACAGTTTTCAAATATTCAAAGAATATTCCTTCCTTCTGCTTTTTGGTGCTATTTACAATGTATTGCTACAGACATGACACACTTTTAACTCCAATTAATATTTTCTCCATCACTGAAGTCTAGAAAGTCAACAAAACCATGGGCAAGCCCTAATTTGTAGTGTTTGTTCCCACCATGGACAGTTGCAAACTGCCTATAGGATGTCCCAGAATACACAGCTGGGATGACAGATTCACCATTATCTAGTATTCCCACCCTATAGATGGGACAACAGCCACTTCAGCAAACAACTTTCTCAGTGTAAAATTTGCTCAAGATGATCACTTTACTTTGCATAAGATAGTATCTTCATTCTTAAAAAATATACACTGAACACGGTTATATTAGGTAAAGGGCCAAGATGTTTACCAATACACACACACACACACACACAAATAGGTATGAGAAAAGAAAAAGACATCAAAGAAAGAAAAGTGTGCATGCATAAACCATAAAGCAAGTGGGGCAAATGTTGATACTAAGTGCAAGCGTATATGGGTTAAAGGATATGAATGGGTATTCTATGTACTATTGTTATGTTCAAAATTATTTTAAAATGTTTTTTTTAATCAGGTCATGCTAACATATCTTTAACAAATTTATACATCAATGGGCGCGGGGCGCCTGGGTGGCTCAGTCTGTTGAGCATCTGACTTTGGTTCAGGTCATGATCTAATGCTTTGTGAGTTCGAGCCCCAAGTCAGACTCTGTGCTGACAGCTCGGAGCCTGGAGCCTGTTTCAGATTCTGTGTCTCCTTCTCTCTCCGCCCCTCCCTCACTTGTGCTCTGTCTCTGTCTCTCAAAAATAAATAAATGTAAAAAAAATTTATTTTAAACAAAGTACATACCAATTAGGATTCCATGACTGTAAGTTGCCAGTGTAGAATGACACATAACACTCCACTTTTTCTTTTTCTTAGTCCACGCACACCTTATAGGGTTTTCTTGTTTTTTGTTTTTTGTTTTTTTAATTTTCTTAATGACACCAAATGAGAAGCAAAGGTCTGGGTAGAATCTTGTGTCTGTGAATCTCCCGTTTTGGCTAGGTCTTCTCTTCAGGTGTCCGTTTTATGAATTCACTCTCCGGAGCCAGCATTCTTAGTAACTTTGGGAGAGTTACCCCTCCCAGATTTTCCTTTTTAATTTTTATAACATTTTATTAAGACAAAATTTATACACCGTAAAATTCGCCATTTCTTTTAAAGTAAACAATTCAGTGATTTTTGGTTTCGCTGTTGCCCAACTGTCACCATTATCTAACAGTAACTAATACTGGGTTTCAACACTCCCAGAAGAAACCCCATCTGCACCTATGCAATTATGATAGGCGTATTTCCTCAGGAATTACAATAGTTTATGAGCCAAGATCCCAAGGGTATAAAGTTCAGTCTTTCCCACCAATGGATCCCATGGAAAGACATCTTTGTCTTTCCCTTCCAATGAAGGGCTAGTTAGACTCTGTGTAAACCACTCTGGCACTTGCCATTCCCTGCCTAGGACCACAGTTTACTTATTTTTCTACTTTTTTTAAAGTTTATTTTTGAGAGAGAGATTGAGTGTGAGGGGCAGAGAGAGAAGGGGACAGAGGATCTGAAGTGGGCTCTGAGCTGACAGCAGAGAGCCTGATGTGGTGCCTAATCTTACAAACTTTGAGATAATGACCCAAGCAGAAGTGGGACACTTAACTGACAGCCACCCAGGTGCCCCCAAGGACATTTTTTTAACTTATTTTTTAAATTTTTCTTAACATGTATTCCTTTTTGAGAGAGACAGAGAGAGTGCGAGTGGGGGACAGGCAGAGAGAGAGGGAGACACAGAATCCGAAGCAGGCTCCAGGCTCTGAGCTGTCAGCACAGAGCCTAACATGGGGCTTGAACCCACCATCGGTGAGATCATGACCTGAGGCAAAGTCGGATGCTTAACCGACTGAGCCACCCAGGCATCCCAAGGACCACATTTTAAACATTTCAAATGTATACTTTATCTTTCCCACAAATCTATGAGCTCCTGGAAAACCAAGTTCACTCAACATGTTTCTTTCATGTACTTCACTGTGCTTATTTAGCTAAGCATTAGTGAAATGCTAAATGCTAAGCAGAGACTGTAGTTTAAACTTCTTTGAAGTTCTTCACAGTACTTAGTTAAGGGTTGGGTACACGTAAGGCATTTAATGTGAAATAAATTGATTTTAAGTTCTTAGGACTTTGCCCTAAAATTATAATTTGGGGCTCTTTTGCATGACTCCCACTTGACAAATATGTTTATGGCAATCAGGACATTCATTCCCCCCCAGGCACCCCGGAAAGATTTCCATTTCTCTACAAAGATGATGCCAAGGCCTTCCAATAACCAGTCTTCTAGTGGCGAGGAACAGGGAGGAGAGAGAAACAGACACGGTATTTCCCTCCTTTCTCCTGCTCGACAGCAACTTCTCTGAACAAAATCTGCCTCTTCTTTTTTCAACCTTTCCTCATGGTACCACTTCCCTCCTCAAGGCACTAAAACCTAGTACAGGACATAGAGTAAGTATACACGATCAAGAGCAAAGCCAGGAACCATCGTCTGAGGATCATAAGAGGGTTATAGGTGAGCCCTGAAGGCTCTAAGTATTCAGAGTGGATTTTTCTCTGAGAAAAGACATGGCCAGGGAATACGTCCACGAGGCAGGTATGAAATATAGCTCAAAGGAAGGTGTGCTAACTGAAAGTTAGGGGAAGGGTCCACACAGCACCGCCCTCACTTCTGAGACTAACAGGAAGATCACGGGGCTCTCAAAACCACCCTTGGTTTTGAGGACTCATTAGAGAGGCCCACAGAAGTCAGCGAAAGCTATTCTAAACTCACAGAGCCAATTACAGAGGAAGGGTACAGATTCAAATAAGTCAAGGGGAGAAATGCCCAGGACCATGTCCAGGAAAAGTATCAAATGCAGAGGTTTTAGTTATTTTCTCCCATGGAGTAGGTAAAATGTTATTACCCTGGCACTGATGTGGGACAATGTTCACTGAGTGCTAAGAACCAAGGAAACTCGGCTGAGCGTTGGAACCCAGTCTTTATCAGAGGCTCCATCGCATAGGCATGGTTGACCGCCCACCTGGCTCATCTCAGTTTCCAGCTCCTCATGAGATCAAGCTGAGACTCCATGACCCAACGCCCCCACCTAAGTCACACTGTTGGTGTGACTCCAAGCCCCAACTCCCAAATCATAGTGTTACTCTCTGGCTGACCCGAAGTCCTCAAGCAAACAAAGACACTCCCATCAGGCAGAACACTTCAAGGACTTAAAGATCCCTTCCCACAAGCTGAGGGCAAAGACCAGACCTCTCTCAGGGCAACGTTCAATTCTTCACTACACAGGAGGAGAGAATTTAGCCTCTGATCAGAACAATGGCGAATAACCAAATGAATGACCAACAAGCCTAGGACTCCACTGTTGCAAAAAAACGAGTAGCACATTATCAGTTTTGCATATAATTTTTATAAAAATACTTAAAATCCAGGTAGATAGTCAGGGTGAACAAACGTGGGGAGTCAGCTGGTTTATATTTCCTGCATGCTTTCTCAGTCAGTGTGAATACTCCATTCATTCAATGTTTTCTATAATTGGAAGTGATTTTCTTGATTTCTCAGATGACTCAAGCGCTCCTCTTGTGACTGTAATCTGTTCGTGTGTGACCAACCACTCCAACATCTAATGGCTTGCAAGAACCAGTCACAGTATCTGTTCGTGATTCTACAGGACAACCATTTGGGCAGGGCTCAGAGGGGCGGGTCTTCCGCTGCTTTGGCTTGAGGTCACTGTGTAGGTACAGCCTCCAGGTGGTTGACAAGGCTGAGTGGTCTAAGATGGCTTCACTCACATTCTTGGCGATTGGTGCGCTGTTGGTTAGGATGCCTCGTTTCTCCTCCACGTGGTTTCTCCAGCAGACCAGCTTGGACTTCATCGCATGGAGGCAACATCCATGAGCCACTGCCTCTTAAAGCAACAAAGTCTAATACCTTCTTTTCCCCTGCCTTCTATTGGCCAAAGCAACCTCCCAGACCAGCCCAGATTCAAGAAGAGGGGAAAGACTCCACCTCTTGATAAGAATAAGTACAAAGAATTTGTACCCATTAAAAAAAAAAAAAAATCAGGGGCGTCTGAGTGGTTCAGTCACTTTGGCTCAGGTCATGATCTCATGCTTCACAGGTTCCAGCCCTGTGGTGGGCTCTGCATTGACAGTACGGAGCCTGCTTGGGATTCTCTGTCTCTCTCTCTCTCTCTCTGCCCCTCTCCTGCTCTCTCTCTCTCAAAAGTGAATAAACTTGGGGCGCCTGGGTGGCTTAGTCGGTTAAGCGTCCGACTTTCGCTTAGGTCATGATCTCACGGTTGGTGGGTTCGAGCCCCGCATCGGGCCCTGTGCTGACTGCCAGCTCAGAGCCTGGAGCCTGTTTCAGTCTGTGACTCCTTCTCTCTCTGGCCCTCCCCTGCTCATGCTGTCTCTCTCTCTCTCCTAGAAATAAATAAAACATTAAAAAAAAAAAGTGAATAAACTTAAAAAATTAAAATAATTTTTTTAAAAAAAAATCACAAATCCTCACCGATTTCTTTTCTTTTTCTTACCGCTCTAATTCAGCTTTGTAAATAGGTGACTAAGCCCCAGCTTTCCCAGAGAAAGAATCATTTTATGCTGCGTAAGTAGGGGAACAACACTGGTTTAACTTTTCTGAGCTGCCATTTAAAAGCATTTTCAAAAGCATTTGAATGGCCGGTCAATGTGTAGTGGTACTTTTGGCGTCGTTAGTCATCAGTCGATGAGAGGCAGAATCCTGTTAATAGCCACGAAACTTGCATCTTTAAGACCGTGTATACGCTGACTCCCTGGCCTGCCCATCATGAACCTAACCACTTTCAGTGCCCAGCTCAAGGGGCTGCCCTCAGAATGCCCAGAAACGCTTTCCCCAGAAAGTGGGGGAGGCCACTTTCCTAGAAAACGGGCTCTTTGAAAGTAATCCCCTGCCTGTGGGTGAGACTTCCAGAGACAACTGAAGCCACACTATAAAGGAACATGTTTAATCAATATTTCAGGTGGGCTGTCAGACACATTTAATTCCTAAGGATGGAACATTGATTTGAGGATGAAACACACAGGAGGCCTGGAGGCAGGCGGGCAACAGTTAAATTGGGGGGTGAGTGGTGGTGGTGGGGGGGCTTTTACCAAAGCTCTGTGCACTGCAATTTCCCTGGCACTCTGGGACTTGAATTTCCAGGGAAATAAAAATGAAGCGCTCAGAGAGCAGAACTAAAATTTCAAATAACGTAGGTTGTCCTCGGTGATCTTTATCAATGCAGACCCGAGTCTTCTAATAAAATGCTCTCTTCCCCTGCGGTTATGAAAATTTCACTTCTCCCAGTGACACTTGCCTTCTCGGGCTTCCCTGAGGAATCAGCTTGTATTTGCCCTTCATGGTCAGTGGTCAGTGAGCTGGACTGCTGTGTTTCCTCATTTCTGCCTCATTCACATTTCTCTCTCCTGCTGCCCTGTGTTCAAGCAGGCTCAGTTTTGGAGCAAACGGTGCTGGGTGCAGAGGAAATGATTAGGAGCAGGGAGGAACCGCCCTGCTGGTATCAGCAGTGAAAGATTTCCAAGGAATTGACCTTGGAGTCTCTCCCAGTTGGCAACCACAGCAACCACTGGCTGCCCCTGGAAAATTATTCCTCATTTACAGCATCCTTCTCAATCACAGCCAAAATCAACTATCCTAATATGGGGATGACTTGGTGTTTGGGGGCTGGCGAGATACCCTCCTTTCATGCCCCAACCCAGATAAGAATAGCCAGTATCTACAGGGTGCTTGAGATCTACCAGGAACTGCTTAAAATATTTTCTATAGACTGTATTAGCTCATTTTAATGCTTGAAACAATCCCAGATGGGAGGTGCGATTATCTTCAATTTACACATGAGGAAACAAGGCGCACGGAGATCAGGAACCTCGTGTGGGACCATCCAGGCAGCTCTCTGGCCCCAGCAGGTGCCCATGGAAACCCGTAGAAATGCTGCCCTGCTCCCCTCCTCGTTAAAGAGACGATTAGCTTTCTGGCTGCAGGGAAGACTACTGTGGCCCTGTGCCAGCAAGCTTTCCCCCTTAGAATATGCCACTACTTGTCATTTCCTTGTCTCAGCCTATTAAGACACTTACCTTCTCCTGGGTGTAACCAGAAAAAACAAGCACTTGAAATATTTATAAA
Source organism: Proteles cristata cristata (assembly GCA_017311185.1). NCBI lineage: Eukaryota > Metazoa > Chordata > Mammalia > Carnivora > Hyaenidae > Proteles > Proteles cristata. Next base: position 819,332 of record JAESUZ010003821.1, read on the forward strand.
AGAAGGGATTAACTATAGTGTACAGGTCGTTCAGGTGATAGAGAAGTTCAGAGCCAAATATGGGAGAGCGAGGGAACCCAAAACGAGCAACAGCTAGAGAGAAGGGGTCATGTTCCTGAAGCCCAGTGGCTGAGGTCATCTAACCAAACCAGAAACCACAGTGATGTGGATGACAGGGAACGAGAGCTATGGGGGGGGTGGGGGAGGTGCAAGGGGCGGTCACAGACACCCCCACTAGTTTCCTACGCCTCTCCTCCTTCCAGGTCATTCTCCATGCCGCTGCCAAGCTGATCTTTGTCAACTTAGAGTGAATCCCGTTACGTCCCATTGTCCTACTTGACTAACCTTGGGGGACTTTGCTGCCCCCACCACCCCCACAGACAGCCCCTCATATTCCAGCATCTCTGCACTATATGATGACTTCCAAGGATTCCACAGTTTTTCACCCTGTGTCTTTGCTCAGGCTGCCCCCCAGCCTTGAACGCCGGGTCCCAGTTAGGGTCCCAGCTGGGAAGAGACTGCACAATCGAACTGATATGCAAAGGGCCCTAAGCGCAAAGGGACACAGTGGACACCTGAATGGTACTCCTGAAGGGAACTGAACGTCTGGGGCTCATGCAGGGTCACAGCCACGTGGGCACGTGCTATTCCAGTGCTGGGCCCTTCCAGGCGAAAGAGCGTATACTGGGATGCAACAGGAGAGGGTCTTGTAGAGGCCCCGTGGATTTCATTTTGGTTTCACTTCAGACTGAATGAGCAACTCGCCCGCTCAGGAATCAAGCGAGGGGAGTAAAACCCCCTGGCCTCCCCTCTCCTCTTCTTCCAGGCTCCTGCCGGGGTCACACACGGACTGGTCAGAAACGGAAGCCAGAGGGCACGAAGGCGGTCCACAGAGGTCATGCAGGTCAGCTGGTCCCGTCACCGCAGCAGATGGCAGCGGCGGCGGGAGATCTGGAGGGGCCATCGGAACCTGTCCACCACACATGCGGTCTCCCCCGCTGCCAGCTGCTACTACCCGCTCTCGAACACGAAATCCACATTACTTCGTGTTACCTGCAGCTCTCCTAAGCCGGGTCAGCTACGCATGGGTCCCTCCAGCCCCTTCCATCGCCGGTGCCTGCACCACCCTACGTGGCGCACCCCCAATGCACGCTAGTCTCGCTGTCAGACAGTGAGTCCTGGAGCGACCCATCTGTATTTACGGCATCTGCACTTGATGGTACAGGAGTTGTTGCACTCGACAAATCTGTGATGGAAGAAATGAATGAACTACGGTGATTTTTCTTCTACACAGACCACCCTTGTGGTTAGCCCTGAGACCACATCTTCTTTCACACAGAATTGTTGCCTCTTTTTTTTTTTTTTTTTGCCCTCAATTTTTAAAAAAGGTTATTTTTTTTTTTAATATTTTTATTTATTTCTAGGAGAGAGAGAGAGAGACAGCGTGAGCAGGGGAGGGTCAGAGAGAGAGGGAGTCACAGACTGAAACAGGCTCCAGGCTCTGAGCTGGCAGTCAGCACAGAGCCCGACGCGGGGCTCGAACCCACGAACCGCAAGATCGTGACCTAAGCGAAAGTCGGACGCTTAACCGACTAAGCCACCCAGGCACCCCTAAAAAAGGTTATTTTTTAAAAAATCAGCTGGCTACAAAGTTTCCTGCCCAACAACAACAACAGACAGACTTGATTAACCGAGAACATCGTCCACCACAACTGGTTGTTATATTTCCAAAGGAAAGGCTCCGATAAAGAACTCCAGTGTATGGCCTTCATCTTCCTGGGAGATGCCGAGTTTTCATATTAAGACAAGATTTCCTGTCACATCTTTTCTGGGAGCCTTAGTAACTAGGGTATGTAGAGAATTTTAATAAGATTCTCACAACCAAGAATGTTTGCAAACAGCTATGAATTCTGTGCTAGTGTGTATATCTTTCCAGAACCAGCTCACCTATTTTTCACTTGATTTCACACTAAGTGTCAGTAGGCCAGCCAATTAGGGGCAAGGGTAATTGTGGCCACATAGCAAAATGACAATCTTTTCTGAGGAGAGGAATGTGAATCAAGGACAAAATCTGGATTCTCCTGATGCCCACCCTTCAAATAAATCTCTGTTCTAGCCTCTTCTCTGGGCTGATTAGGACAGATTGCTAAAGAGGCAAAATTGGGAGTTTAATCCTGACGTGAGGCAGGTGGCTTTGTGTTTATAGATCTGAAATGTCTGCACTAGAAAGGCTCTTTGAAATCATCTAATTCAATTCCTTCATTTTATACATTGGGAAAAAAAAAGCCAGAGAGGTTAAGTGACTAGCTCCTTGTCATAATTATGTCTACAGAGTGCTTTTAACTCTAGTTCATCGCACACCCCCATTCCCTTGGGAGAACAAGAACTTTCAAAGCACACTCTCTAATGGTGTGTATCCAGTGTTTGGTGGTTCGAGGAGAAGAACAGCTCATGGCTCTGGGTGAGATTTTCAGGAGCCGCATACAACAGGAAGATCAGCTGATGTCCTGGGCACGTCAGGGTCGTTGATGCTCCCACATCTCTATTCCCTGGTATGTTCGCTAATAAAGCGGCTCCTGGACCGTACACATTGTTTTCCTTTAATGCTTTGGGGGCACATTTATGAATACGACAAAGAAACCCATGATACCATGGCTGCTTTCTCCGAGAACGCAGTGGGCTGAAGAATGTTCTTCCGTCAGCAAGCAGACTCTTCCATCTCTAGACTTCCTGACACTCCGCCAGGAGCACCTGCCTGTCGACAGAGACTAAGATCCACAAATAATGCCCTAATTTTGTTTGAGGCCTGAGATGATGGGACTACTTTATCAGTTATCTTATCCACGCTCATTTTCTGAAGATGACCTGCGCGTGACAGAGACAGGAGAGGACCTACACAAAGCGCCAGGACGCGGAGAACTGGGTATATTACTGCCCTGGCTTTGTCAGCTCTAACTTGGGGAATTTACTTAAGTCATTTGTGTCACGGTTTCCCTAACTACAAAATAGTACAGGTTAGACTGGGTGAACTTGAAATCCTGTCTCAATTTTAACGTTCTGTATTTTTTTATTAATGTTTTATTTATTTCTGAGCGAGAGAGAGAGACAGCGTGAGCAGGGGAGGGTCAGAGAGAGAAGGAGACACAGAATCGGAAACAGGCTCCAGGCTCTGAGCTGTCAGCACAGAGCCCGACGCGGGGCTCGAACCCACGAGCTGTGAGATCATGACCTGAGCCAAAGTCGGACACTCAACCGACTGAGCCACCCAGGCGCCCCAACGTTCTATATTCTAAACATAGGACGTAGCGGCATGCTACGATCCTCTATGGAGGGACAACAGATCTGAAGCTACTCCTCACGCTAAAGAAGGGAATGAGACTGTGCTATTCTTCAACCTTTCCCTACGTCTTTCAACCAAATGCTATACGCACATATTTACTCATTTTCCTTATTTTGTTATCCTGCTATTCGAGGTTCACTCTGGAGTGGTGACCCAGCCAACAATGGACAAAGGAAATACACTAGGGGTGGCCCGCAGAGGCCATTACACCAGGGCTCTGCACACTCCAGTGTCTGCAAAACATACTTGGAGAAAAAAAATGTCAAGTACCGGTTTTGGGGCTGCCTTGCTCATACATCATCTTGCTCACCATGCAGTTTTTAGCAACTGAAATTAGTTGGTCTTTTCTGTGAAACACATACATTTCCTTATCTGTTACCTTGGCAGGCCGGAGGTACTTCTGGCATAGAACTTGTCATCTTTTTCCTCCCTAACTATTTGTATCCACTCATAGCCATGGAGACTTCGGGTTTAGGTAAAGAAGCATTCGCGGTATTAAGCCATTGAGATCTCGAAGTTGTTTGTTACTGCAGCACGTGCTAGACACTAACCCATTACAGCCAGAAGCCTGATGTGTAGATGGAAGACCCTCTTTCTACAATATTAGCCGTGTCTCAGTATGCTGTCAGTATCCAAGATCTCTCGTATCTCTATTTCCACGCTACCATGTTGTGTTAGGCACGTAGTACAATAATCTTCTGAATGGATTCCCTACCTCCAACCTTCCTCCACCAATAGAAGGGTCTTTGTAAGACACTGTATCACGTAAGACACAAGCTTGTTAGGCATTTATGTTCATCTGAGGAGGAGCCCAGGAATCAGCCAGCAAGTGGGTTGAATACGATGGGGCCTCCAGCCCCTTAACATAGGCACCACCTACGTCTCTGTGCGTGCCTGCTGACGGTCCCTGCCTGGAGATGGAGAAATGCCATCTCTGGGTCAGCCGCTGCCAATAACACCCTTCAATTCAGAAACAGGGAGTTCAAATTCCAATTAAGTCATTCAACACAATCTTAGTGCTCTAACTCAAGATATTTATTTTTTTAGGTTTATGCATTTATTTTGAGAGAGAGAGAGAGAGAGAACAAGTGGGGAAGGAGCAGAGAGAAAGGGAGAGAGAGATAATCCCAAGCAGGCTCTGAACTGTGAGCATGGACTCCAATGTGGGGCTCAAAGTAATGAACCCGTGGAAACAGGACCTGAGCCAAAATCAAGAGTCAGACCCTTAACCGACTGATCCAGGCACCCCGAACTTAGAATATTTAAAAAATATTTTCAAGTCCCTATCTTTTCTTTATGAGTATCTATGTGACACAAATTATATTTGCATGCAGTATTCACACTTCTTAAAAACAGTATTTTTATGTGGAAATTTTTATTTTTTGCCCCAGCGATCAATAGTTTTCATTCATTTGCATAGGGTCTGTCAGTAGGCAGATGAGAAGGACAACAGATAGGCTGTATGGTAAATAGAAAACAAAACAGATGTCTATGTGCACATGTATGTGTGTATAAATATGTGTATTTATACATAATATATAATATATTGAATATATACATGTATATTAAAGGAAATAATAAAATCTATGAATATATATTCTTACAAAATGCGTATCAAGTTTTGTGCATCTTGTCTCCTGTACTTAGGGTCTGGCCTCCTAGGTACAGACACGATCTTGCTCCTTGACGCATGACCTAGTGTCCTACCACGGGCCTCATTGTGCACACGATCGTAATTAGCATTTGTTCAACAGCCGACTAAAATAATTCACTGTGGCTCTTCTCCAAGTGCACGTGTATGGGGTCTGCCTCTCTTCAGTGCTCCTGGCTGGCGTTTATGGATCACAGTAGCGCTTGTGGCTCGGTCTTTTTGTCCCCGAGAGCTCCTGATGCTTTTGCTCCAATGGCCGAAGGCCAGCGGAGTCAGTCCACTGTCCCTCCTCAGCTGTCTGCAGCCACAGCCACTTGTCACATTGTGTAGTATTCTATTTCAGTGCAACCTCGCATGATCCATTCCCCCGCTCTGGCTTGGCAGTAGCTGTATTTTATCAATTAAACGTAGCGTGGCTTTACACAGCCCTTCACCCCTAGTACCTGCCCTGAATCACCCTGCGTGGAAAGAAAGGGATGAATCAGAGATGGCAATACAGTTTAAGGCAGCAGCTGACTGGCACAGAGTACAGTGACCACACCACGCTTTAGGGAGGGCCCTCTTGGCTGGTGACTTTGCCCCGTGGAGACAGGCAGTTTCTTGTTTCTGAGTCAGCGACAGTTATTTTTATTGAACTAGAGGTGTTCTATTGAGTACCTGATGACATGGAATCAATGCATCTTAAGACTTGGGGCAGGTTCTGGGGCTTGCCACCTCAGGGGAAAACACTGATTATGGATTCATGGGACCCGGGGATACCTATGTCCCAACAATGGCATTGACCCAGTGCCAACATGTGGCTGGGTTAACCCAGCAGCATTCTGGGATCTGCTGAGAGCTGGAGCTTTTTGATTTTAACCTTTGAACAGAGGGGGGAAAAAAGACTTGCCAGGAAAAGCCTTGATTCATGCTGTGGTGGTGGTTACAAGTTCAGGATCAAATGGCCACTTCATCTTCAAAGACTTGTGAGGCCTCACAGCACTGAATGAGACGAAGTAGGGAGTGTTCTTTTAATGCTCATTTGGGCAATGGCTCAAGTAACTTTTTCCACAGTGTCTTGTGCCAAGTGGGCTGTAGACCAATCTTCTTCATGTAGACCCCCAAAACTGCACTATTGGGAAAACTCCAAGCGAGTTCATCAGGGATCGTCCTAGGAGTCAAAAGAGAAATTTCCTAATCAGACGCAGCCATCCTTATAGAGAATCTGGGTGGCGGGTGTTGAGAAATCGTCATTGACCTCAAAGGTGCGCCATCCCATGCCAGGGGTCTTCATTTCTTCCTTCCAGATGCTCCTGAGGTGATCCACCGAAATTGCATGCTTCCCTCTGGGTTTCGAACAGCTTCCAGGGAGGCATGCAGGTCCTGGAAACAGTCCTGAGTTGTGTCTAGGAGGTATGTTAGGGCCACCACCCGAAGACAGTATTAGTGACTTAGCACTCTTCAGCTATACTCCCCACATTCTTTACAGAAGTCTCTCAATGCTTTTGGGATTCTTGATATTCTTGGCTTTGGGATTCTTGCAACTCAGAGAAAAATTAAACAGAATGCTTTGGACGTCCCTCCAAGGAGGGACGTCTCTCCTTGACTGCTCACTGGGCTCCTTGCTCAGCTCAGGACCATGAGCACATCAGAACACAACAGAGTGTCAACGCGAGGATCTGGTAATCCTGCCTCAAATGCACCAGGAGAGGATGCAGAGCTTGGAACAGATTTCAAAGATGTTCTTTCCCCTCTTTTTTTCATGTCGTTACTTTGAAAAAAAAAAACTACTTTGGTTTTCATGCCGATTTCTTATTTGAAATGAGACCAGAAGGTTGCGAAACATCCATTCAATTCTGAACATCCTTAGCATTTTCTCTGTACATCCATTACTCATGAGTTTTCAGAGTATGCAGTATCCACAGTATTCTTGAGCCAAATAGCAGAAATTGAGATTGTTCTCAGGACTCATCCATTTAAACTTTTTTAAAAATTAATTTATTTAACAACTTCTGTAACTCCCCCATCTCAAACCCCATAAAAACCCTACTCTGCCCTTGTTCAGGGCTCTCAGCACGGATCCATGGTGCTGGTGAAGTCTGTGAGCCCGAGCTTAAGTCCGTAATAAAGCCCTTTGCTTTTGCATACATGAAAAAAAAATTATTTATTTTGAGAGAGACTGAAAGAGCATGAGAGCAGGGGAGAGGCAGAGAGAGAGGAGGGACAGAATCCCAACCAGACTCCATGCTATTAGCACAAAACCCAACGCAGGACTCAACCCCATGAACCAGGAGATCATGACCTGAGCTGAAATCGAAAGTAAGATGTTTAAGTGGACTGAGCCACCCAGGGGCTCATCCATTTAAAAAACAAGTGAATACATGTTATTTCATTTGATCTCCACCCCCACCTCAAATCAAGTAGTTGGGGGGGGGGTTACTAGCTTTTTCACTTAGAGTCAGAGAAACTGAGGCTCAGAGAGGTTAAAAGATGCGTCTATGATCTGGCTCTACGAAGCAGAGTAAAAACTGAAATCAAGACATCTAACTGCAAAAGCCTAGCTCTTTTTTTCCTCTGCCCAGCAGCTTACCTGATGGTGTCCCACAGTAACCAAAACACGATTGCAGAAGGGTCTGAGAAATTAAAAGGGCTGCTCCAATATTGCACATTACAAAGTCACCCACAGTCTGTAAGTCAATCCGGTGTTGCCGATTCTGTCCCAGCTCTTTCTGGTGTTATTAGGAGAAGAGGGGAGGGAGGCGGTGAGAGAGCTGAGCTCTCAGCGTATTCCGTCCCCTTCAGAAATTCCCTGCCGCCTCCAGGGCTTTCCCTTTAAGAACAAAATCACTGACAAGGCAGAACCAGTTTGTCATCACAAGACCTTTGGAAGAATGGCCTGGAAAATGGACTCTGACAGCTCGACAGACGTGCTCCTGGAGCAGGCTGCTGGACTGTTCTCCTTCATCCACCTGGCATTCTTCCAGAACAAAGCCTGTGTTGGAGGAAAAACTGGGGCTCGGGCCGATAGAAATAACCGCAACCTAAACCCAGGCCTCTGAGGTTACTCTTAATGCTTTGCCACGTAGAGAAGGGTATTTAGGGAAGAGGGGAGGAGAGTGGGATGTGCACGAGGCCACAGATGAGGGTTGGTCCTCAGGTGGGGAGGCATACAGAGAACCGTCCGGTGTCAGTTTCCTGCAATGGGCGGAAGGTTGTGTTCTCAGGACAGTAGCCTACAATGTCCCCAGGCTTGAAGTGGGCTGAGCGCAAAGGCAGACTCTCAAGCCGGGGCTGAAAGACTGAGGGTCTTCGGGAGAGACATGGGGGCTGAGCACAGCCCTGATATTAAGTTTAGGTCTCTGGTCTTCCCTCTTCTCCCTCACACATCATAGGAAGGATTTCAAGTAGGATTCATTAGGCCCCTCCAGGGCCCCTTCTTTGTATGGCACGTTGATGGGCAGAGATCAAGATGAAATTAAAGCATTTGTTCATTTTTCAGGGTGGCTCTGGCGGTTAAGAGTCTGACAGACTTGATAGACAAGCCCCTACTTGATTCGGCTCAGGTCATGATCTCACATTTCATAAGTTCAAACCCCGCGTCGGGCTCTGGGCTGACAGCGTGGAGCCTACTTGGGATTCTGTCTCTGTCTCTGTCTCTCTCTCTGCCTCTCCTTTGCTGGTGCTCTGTCTAGCTCACAAATAAAATAAACATCCCAAAAAAGTGTTCGTTTTTAACAATTATTTCCATGCACTTTGATTGTACACGTGTTTTAAAGCCCACCACCATTATACGGTCTGTATTAAAATTATCCGCCAATTTTTTTTCTCTCTTTTGTTTTTTTATGTCAGCCTACATTTTTGTAATTCCTTTGGAGCTCATTTTTCTTCTTGAGGAAACCTCACTTCCTCCTTTATTTCCCCTGGCCTCTCTTGTAAATAGACTTCTGCAAGGAATTACATACTCTTTTTTTTTTTTTTTGACTCGAAAGGTCCTTATTTTACTTTCATTTTTGAGGGCTACTTTCCTGGTTATAGATTCCTGAGTGGCAGGATTTCTCTCTCTGAACTTGAAAGATGTCGCTCTTTTGTCTCTTACCTTCTCATGCCTCTTTGGCGACATCTTCCTTCTAATTTTTGCTCCTGTGAAGGTAACTGGTCTTTTGATCTGACAGCTTTCAAGATTTCCCTGTGTCCTTAACGTTCAGTCGTTTCCTGGTAGGTCGCCCTATGGCTTTCGTGGTATTCGGGCCTAACTTGGTCCATCTGTGGCTCGATCGCTCTCTAAAGTCCTGGAAAATTATCAGACGTTGTCTCTTCAAATAGTCCTTTTCCTTTCGCTCCCATCCTTCTGGGATTTTAATTCCAACGATGTGAGACCTTTCCCCTGCATTTTGTCCCCTGCTTTTTATGTTCTATATTCTTTTTCTGCCAATTATTTAGGTTTGATGTTTCGTGCTGATTTCACTTTTATTTAATTAACCTTCAGCTTTATCATTAATGTTAACTCCACTCACTGATATCTTAATAGCAGTTAGAGAATTTTCATTTCATCATTTTTCAAACAGATTCTAGCTCTTTGTAAAATTCTCCAACTTATTATTCTCCTGAACGTTGTCGAGCCAGTATTTGGTAATTCCAGTACCTGATATACCTATGGACTGGTTTCTTTTTTGTTTTCATCTCAGGTTTTTGTGGTTTTTTTTTTTTTTTTTTGTATTCTTAGCAAATTTTGACTGCTTGCTAGACACTATTTGTATGAAAAATTAGAGAGGCTCTGTGTGATGTTTTCTTTCGGAAATATCCTTCCTCTGCAGGCAGCTCGATTTTTAGGGCAGGTTGCCTTATCCAAATAGGCACTCAACCCAAGTAAGCCTCAGTTTACTTTTCTTCTTTTTAAATATTTACTTATTTTTGAGAGAGACAGAGAGTGCACAAGTGGGGGGGGGGAGAGAGAGAGGGAGGGAGGGAAAGAGACAGAGAGAGAGAGAAAGAGAGAGAGAGAGAGAGAGAGAGAGAGAGAGAGAAACCCAAGCAGATTCTGTGCTGTCAGCACAGATCCCCACAAGGAGCCTGATCCCATAAACTGTGAGAACATGACCTGAGCCTAACTCAAGAGCAGTATCATTCAACTGGCTGAGCCACCCAGGTGCCCCATCCTCAGTTTACTTCTGATTTTCCCCTGCTCCTAGGGCATAGTCCTCAGCTGAGGGCATGGAGTGTTTAAGAAGATGTATCCTGAACTCTAATATTTGCCTCCCTGGGATTAAGAGACCACGAAAAACTCCACTCTGATTTTTAGACGGTATTAACTTGGCTTTTAAGCCTTTCATCAAATAATCAAAATGCTTTGAGGGGAATAAAACTTTCAAATGCTGGGCTTACTCCTCTGCTTATCCCTTCTTTCAGGGCTCTAAACCACAAGTCCTTGGTCCTTCAAATTCGATTTTTCTTCTTCCTAGTTCCAGTAGATTGGTAAAAGCTTAGATAACTTCTCTAAGATAGAGACCATTTGCCTGGCTTCTCGGCCTCCCAACAAAGCCAAAAAACTAGCATATGTACAGTGTAAAATGTTAGGGTCACATCATTGAGTTCTTCTTCTTCTGGGATCTCAGCCCCTCAAATCCTGATTCTCTTTGTAGCTCTCTTGATGCCTTCAAACTGATGAGTTTTTTAAAGATACAACCTTTCTTGAATCATTGGTCGGCTAGAGGTTCCTTCGCGGAGGGATAACAAGATGAAACATAAAGCAGCACCCAGAGCCTCCAATTTCAAGTATCAAGAGTGTGGGAGTTGTGTGTCTGTGTGAAAAAATGAGTATCTCATGGGGCACCTGGGTGGCTTAGTCGGTTGAGCGTCCGACTTTCGCTTAGGTCATGATCTCGCGGTTCGTGGATTCGAGCCCCGCGTTGGGCTCTGTGCTGACTGCCAGCTCAGAGCCTGGAGCCTATTTCAGAGTCTGTGTCTCCCTCTCTCTCTGACCCTCCCCTGCTCACTCTGTCTCTCTCTCTCTGTCTCCTAGAAACAAATAAAAATATTTAAAAAAAAAAAAGAAAGAAAGAAAAAATGAGTATCTCAGTATATTAATCTGGAAGGGACAACTTTCAACTGGATTTTCAAGAAAAGATAATTATGCAGTAAGCTGTAGGAATCCTAAGTAAAAGGAAGTGTATATGCATATAAGTAAATCCTTTTCATTCACGCATTTCCTCCAAGATATATTTATGATCATCTTGCTAAGTGTCATCCACTGGGATAGATTGTTGAAGCAATCTCTTGGAGCCTATAGGATCTGGGTGATGCAGAGATAGGCAGGAATTACCATATACCATGACTGTGTATGTCAGACAAGGGTCTGCTTGGTGAGAGCAAAGGGTCTAGGTAGAGAACAATACAAACAGTGAGAAATGAAGTTGATGAAGCATTAGAAAGCAAGCACAAGAATTAGGATGGAAGAAATGTGGTAGGAGAGCATGCTTGGGGGAGAGATTTGGATCCCACAGCAAGCAGTCATGCCTCATGTCATGCTGAATGGGGAAGAGCGCTACCATCATCTTGCATAAGGAAGGCCATTCCAGCAATGGCAGATTCAGAAGGAATGGCAACCCAACTAGAAAACTATGGGGATGGAGATCTATGGATGCTCAGAGTACCCCACAGGCACAGCCGGAACCAGAGTTTGCCCTAACTAGATTTGTACCAATCTATTAACTCTGGGTCATGTTCTCTTTTCAAATGATGCTGAAAGATCCAGAAGCAATCAGGCCTCTGCCCTCACTGAGCTACCAACCATGACCTCTGAATCCTCCCTTCTCTGTTCTCTTCCACCCCTTCCTATTCCTTTCCCTTTCCTGGCTGTACTGGCTCCTTCTTCCCTCCTTTTGTCCATCTCCTTTTCCACAGTTTTCCTATTTTTATGAGAAGCATCATCATTGGAGTAGTCTGGAATCTTCTAAGGAAAATGAATTCGGGGAAACCTCAGGTCCACCTCGGATCTTTATGAATCAACACAGGTGTGTTAGTTGCAGCCCCCAGGATTGTCCAGCCTGTCACACTCCACTGTAGTGGCTGCCTCAAAGAACAATCATCTGTGTGCTGCATGTGTCCCCTGGTTTCCCTATTTTGCGTCCCTGAAGAGACCCAGAAAACCAGAGGCCGTGCAGTGGTCCCCGCCAAGGACTGTGACAGAGCTGGGCTTTGACGACACATCCTCTCGGATCTGTGTCAGCAGCTCGGGCAGCTCTATGCCGGGGAAAGCAGACCGGGGTCACCCTCTGTGCATTAACCTCCGTGGCTCACTCCCCAGCTCTCATCAGCTGATTCTTTACCGTTGAAAGCACACAGAGTTCAGATAATTAAACACTTGTGAGGCATTTTACATTTTCATGAATCAATCATCAGTGAATTAATTTTGAATATGCTCTTGCAATACACTCCAAGTTTCTTACCCATGTTTTGCAGATGAGCAGGGGTGGATTTATCGCCAACTCGAGGAGGCTGGAGCTGGCCTCTTTCTCGCAGGGGCCCCTTCCAAGGCCCCAGGAGGAGCCTGGGTCATGTTGCTTTTGTGGTTAAATTCTTTTCCTGAATGATGGTCTCCTCCATCTTTAACATCTGATTTTACAAGCTTGAGATCCCACAGTAACTGAACGTGCCCCCTGGAGGAACTCAAATATTTTCATCTGAAGATTTAGAAAGAGGGAAATAACGTTTTTTTACCAAGCTAAATCGATGGCCATTTGCATCTAATACTGTCCCACTTTTATCCCTAATTGGAGATGTAGAACTTTGGGTTTCTAGGCAGTTTGTTCCTCATATGTAGATCTATTTTATCAAGTTCTGCCTCTTGAGTGTGGCCGTCGGGAAAATAAGTTTTACAGAGTTTCAACTTCAGGGATCGTCACTGATCAGGGGGCCAGCGAGTTCTGGAACCCACCGCCATATCTGCATCCTGGCCATGCTTTCCATGGGCCACTCCCAGCCAACCGGTAACTGAGTACAGCAGTAACACTCAGGCAGTGCTAACCCTGGAAGATGAGGAGTCTTTTGATGATCCACTTTGATGTGAGGCCTCCCTGACAATATTACTAAACCTTCCTTAGACTTCATAGCAGCTAAGGATGCTTCTACCCCTTCTCTTCCCTTCTTCTTCACGTGGGGTCAAACTCATACCCGTCTGATGTTATCCCTGCTTCCCCTGTTGCTCATTTTCTGTTCTGCAGCCATTTCCCTTAACAAAATCCCATATATTGAATCCCTGCTTTAACATCTGCTTCAGAGGAGGCACACTCACACACTGAATTAATAGGAAAAACAGGACTGGATATTGGAGCCATTAATCAAAGTCCCACTGAATTTTCAGGGACCTGAGTAAATTAAATTTTGAAATCAGAACACTCATTGGCATGCACTTCCCTGTCTTTCACATTGCCCACACTTCAAACTTCCTTTTCTTCTCCTCTGTCTTAATCCTCTTCTCATCTGAACCCCAGCTCAATCCCACTTCTTCCATGAAACCTTCTTGGTTTCCCTCCTCCTGAATTCTTATGGTTTGCATTCTAGGACGTTACCCATCATGGCAATTCCCAGCCAACTGGTGGTGATCCGCCAATCAACCTTCAAACCTCCAAAGGCCTAGTTCGGGCTAACTACTCCATGACCAGTGTTTCCCCAAGTATGTTCCAGTGACAACAAGAGACGATATTTATTCTTAGGAGACCAAGTTTCCATGGCCAAATAAATTTGGGGCAAATACCCACTACAGACTCTGGCTCCTTCTCAGAGTGTACTGAAGGCTGGGGGACCACCCACAATGGTGGCCTCAATTAATCCTAAGTCCCACATCTATGTGACCACAGAAACATTTTCCCATAAAGTTTCTAGCAACAACCACACAATTTATTTTATTTTCTGCAATACAAGTTGAGAAATATTGTTGAAAAGGTCTCTTTCAGGGGTACATTTGTATCGACCCATCCTCTGACATAAATGTTTAATGGGGAGGGGAAGGGAGCAGACTAATTGGTAACACTGGCAGGTGGGGGAGCCTCTGGACCTCAACTGTGAGATCAAAAGAAAGGGGGTCAGGTACAGAGTAAGGCACAGTGTGCAAGCCGAAACGCACATCTGAGGGACACGTGAGCTTATTCTCACTGGGCAATGTTTAAAGGGGATGACAACAGACTCCGTTTCCTTCTGCACAGAAGCACATAGTCGTCACTTGTAGGGAATACCCTTCAAAGAAAATCCAAGAGCTTCTGATGTGCTACCTCGCTTTGCAGGCTCTGTTAGTATTCATAGTTTGCTTTCCACCAGATTATAAAGCAAGATGAGGGGAAATGCGTTACCATTCCTTAATGTGCCTCAGGACTTAGCATTCATTCCTTAATCCAATAAATATGTATCACATCCATTCTATGCCCCAGGTACTCTCCTTGGTGCTGGGGATGCAGCAGTGAACAAAACTCCATAGGGTTCCTGTCCTTGTGTAATTTACATTCTTTTTAATGTTTTATTTCTTTTTTGAGAGAGAGAAAATGAGCAGGGGAGGTACAAAGAGAGAGGGGGACAGAGGATCGGAAGTGGGTTCCATGCTGTCAGCACAGAGCCTGATGTGGGGCTCAAACTCACGTACCTTGAGATCAGGACCTGAGCTGAAATCGGGCACTCAACAGACTAAGCCACCCAGGCGTCCCTAATCTACATCGTAATTGAATAAACTGATAATGAAGCAAATAAACTGAAATATAACAATATTAATAGCAAGTGCTATGAAGGAAATAAAGCAGAATAAATATAGTGGGCAGAATAGATACCTACGGACATTGATTAGGTATGGCCTTTTGATAGTTTCACAGACTCCCCAATGCCTTCAAAGACAGTGCACTTTCTTTCAAAGAGAAAACTGCTACCTTGGCTTGCACAGGTGTGATCCTGCTCTAATACTTGGGAAGACCTCTGAGCAGGTCACCCTTTAATGCCCATATGATGCTCTGTCTGCTGTTCATTTGCCAAGATGCCAACTCTGCCCCTTCAGCTGTCAGAGCTCCACATTTAGCACATTCCTCTTGGTAGGAGCATCCAGGAAACGCTACCTTTCCCACTTCCTCCACCATCACACCCTGATAATTACCGCACTGATTTCAGATGAAGATGTTAAGGTCCAAAATGTTGGTGAAAAAAATTGGCAAGCTGTCACTTCTGAATACCTGGCTGAATTGCTAAATGAATAATAATGCTAAAATGCTTACTGAAAGAAGAATAAATAAAAGTCCATTGTTGTGCAATAAATCCTCTTCTGTAAAACAGCACTGAGGCCACTGGCTCTGGATTTATCACATTTCCTTCTACGTATTCAAGCCATTTCATTTAATTCTTTTCTGTGCTTTATCCTTTGCCAGGAGCTGGTCTATGGCCCTACCCTATTATTTGTCATGAAATATTAATGCTCCAGGAGCGAATGGGGAGAGAAGCCAGCTCCATGACTGGTGATAGGAACCACCACTGACTAGAATATATGATTAGCTCAGAAAGTATGCACTGCGAGCAGAGTTATTTTAGTATCCTTTAGCCAAAAGAGAAGGCCTATTTATTTTAAACCTATAGACTAGATTTAAGGGTATCCATCTTGCCCACAGCAAGCTGGCTCTGCTTATGTAAAAGGGGAACGACACGGAAGGTAATCTCTTTACCACACAATTCACTCAAGCCAGACTGGATCTCTCTGGATGGCTCCACATGGGCCCTTACGCTTGAGGCAGAACGTGGGCTACAATGTAAACCAGAGGTCATGGTCACATGTGGGGAACTGGCAAGGCACGTCCGATAATTCGGCAGCAACTACTATTCTACCTACTCTGTGTATGTCTAATTGATACATCCATTGTCATCTCAGGATTCCCCCAAATGACCCTGGGAAGTAGGATTATTTTGCATATTTGAAAGAGGCAGCAGCTGAAAGTCAGAAAGGTCCAAAAATTCATCCAAGGTCACACAGCTAACAAGATGAAGAGCTAAAATTCAGATCCAGGTCTCCTGGACTCCCTAGCTTCAGCTTTAGCAACTCTTTTACACCATCTCCTCTTCTTACCCAAGCCCAGAAAAGGAGTAAGAGACAATGTGTATTTTCCCCCCTACCTCTCACCCTTGGCTCATTCTATTTATTATGTCAACCCTCCCTATGGCTCCTTTTCATTTTTTTTTTTTTAAATATTTTTATTTATTTCTAGGAGAGAAAGAGAGAGCGTGAGCAGGGGAGGGTCAGAGAGAGAGGGAGATGCAGACTCCGAAACAGGCTCCAGGCTCTGAGCTGGCAGTCAGCACAGAGCCCGATGCGGGGCTCAAACCGCGAGATCATGACCTAAGCGAAAGTCGGACGCTTAACCGACTAAGACACCCAGGCGCCCCTCCTTTTCATTTTTTAAACACAAGCTTGTGAAGTCCACAGCAGTGCCAACCTCACAGTGGACTTACAAAAGCCCACTGCTTTTAACAAGAACACATTGGGGAAAAAGAATATTTCCATAGTGTCAGGAACTGCACACTTTTTAGGTCCCTGGCCTCTCTGCAGAAGCGGTCTACCCATTCCAGTTGCCTGGTGTTTGCCAACCAAGCATCTTTACAGCAAGAAAATTAACTCACTTGCTCAAGGTCACCAAAGTTTTTGTATACATTTCAGAAAAAGCATTAAACCACAGCTCGAGCCCGTGATTTCAACCTAATGCAAAATCTGCCTTTGCGATTAAACTCAGTATGTATGGAGTGTGCTATTATCAATAATATCAATAACAATAATGGTGATAGTGACTAGGACCATAAAGATGGGCACGATAAGCCAAGTTGGTATTATTTTCTAGATTTTTACCATGGTTTCAAAAAGCCAGCAAAATATGTCAAATTTTTTAGCAATCTTTTATAGAATGATCTGAAGTGGTATTTCTTTTCTTTCTTTCTTTTTTTTTAAGTTTATTTATTTTGAGAGAGAGAGCACACCTGTGCAAATGGGGGAGAGGCAGAGAGAGAGGTAGACACAGAATTCTAGGTAGACTCCATGTTGTCGGTGCAGAGCCCCAATCGGGACTCAAACTCATGAACCATGAGATCATCACCTGAGCTGAAATGCAGAGCTGGACGCTCAACCAACTCAGCCACCCAGGCACCCCTAGAGCAGTGTACATTTATGATCACACTGTACTATTCCTGAGACATACATACATTGCTCTTTGTGCAAGACAGAGGAAAGCAGAAAAAAAAACAATGTAGGTGAAAATCAAGGACAAGACTCTTTTTAACAGAGAAAAACACTGCGAAGTCTTACATTTGATGCCGACGTGTTTTCAAATCTATTTACCCTACGTTCCATCTTTCTTTTTCCTTTCATCGACTTCTCTCCTGGTTCTTGTTTTTAGTCTCTCATTTTTCAGCAAACCCAACAGTCAAAACAACAGCCTCCTACGTAATGAATTACATTATCAATTTGGTTGGTTTTCAGGGATTCCGGTTCTGACTTACCATAGTAAATGAAGGTCTCTGATGAGGAGATTGAAATGAAGATGATGTGCTTTCTTAGTACAAAAGTCATATCCTTCTTTTAACAGGGATAGTAGGAAGCTTTTCTCATTTATTCTATTGAACCATCAGTATCTAGTCATTTGCACTCACGGCCCATTGGGGAATGTTAATTGACCAACACGGGCAGCAGTTATGGTCCTGAGAGCATTGTGCAGGCTTCTGAAATGGCCTTTCCCATCCTGGACTCTGGTTCTTCTCCTCCCCCCTTCCCCTTGCGGCTCCAGCTTCCTCCATGCCAGAGGTCAAAGGGTGCCACACTAAAAAGCTTTATAAAATCCAGAACCTGAGTCCTTCCTACTGGGAAATCAGAATGTGAGCACCTTGGCCAGCATCTCTGATACGTGCTTGTGAGATTTTGCCTGCGATTCAAAGCCATCAAGAAAAACACACACACACACACACACACACACACACACACACACACATTCCTGCTGTGTTGCAAACATCATAATGGAAAAAGAACTTTGATTCTAATTCCTCAACCCAGGATTTCAGTTGCCAGTAAGGACTGTCAGGAAGCAACACCCACTGAGCAAACTTAATTGTTTCCTTGTTACTTACTATTTACGATCCTCATGGTGTGCTGATAACCCCTGGGCTCATTTAAAAAGCCCTTGGGGGAGGGGCGGGGGGGGGCCTCACCGGTTAAGCACCTAAATCTCGATTTTAGCTCAGGTCATGATCTCAAGGTCTGGAGATGGAGCCCCGAATCAGGCTCTGCAACAGACATGGAGTCTGCTTAAGATTCTCCCTCTCCCCCCAAAATAAATAAATAAATAAATGAAAAACCCTGCCTGGAGTCGTCTGGGCACCCAGCTAGGGTCACACATGTGAAACTAATTAAAAATGCTAATATAGAGAGTAAATGGTTTTCCCTCTTTTCTTTCCCTTTCCTTGCTTTCTTGGTAAGTTTTAAGCCCTCCCTGCCTTCAAGATCAGGGTACTAGGTCCTATTCTTTGGGGTTCCATGTCTTTTGGGTCACCAATATCTACCACGAAAAATGTATGGAGTTTGCAGAAAGAGGTAGAAAGGGGGATACTCAAAGGACCAAGGGTCTCAAGGGAACTGGGGAATCACCTTAAAAGTGGGCAGCTGGCCTTTCCATGGTCTCCCCAGAAGGGAGCCTTCCAAAGCCACCTAGCTGCTGCATCCTAGCTCCCCTCAGTCACTTTGCAAGAATGAATACATACACACCTTCTCACCGCATGGCCTGGACCCAGGAACTATGTAATCAAGGACCTCATTTCATTAACATTCTGCACCTGCCCTGAGATTTGATAGTAGGACTGACCCTGTCTGTGCTGTGACCTCTCCGGGACCCCTCTGGATTCGTTCCCCATGGACATTAGCCACCTCCCACAGCTTCGGTGTAGGGTAAAAAGAGAGAGAGAGAGGTCTGTGTGCGAGGTCAACTGGGGTACAACAAAGCTCGGCCTCATTTGCACTTAGGGGCTGCTGAATGCTCATCACATCCACAGAGAAGGGTCAGTAATGAATGTGACCTTGGTTCAAACAACAAGGATGGAGAAACCAACCCTAGACTGTCTGACTTGTTCAATCTGCCCCTTCTATTCAGGAGGAATTAATTCTGCTTCAATGAAGCGAATGGCAACCCCCAGGCTGCCATGTTCCTTGACCCTTTGGTTGGCTCAACATCTTCTATCCCAAAGTCACTTCCCTGCTGCCTCAGGCTTCAGTCCAGCAGACAAAGACCAGACCGAGGAGTCCGTGAGCTGGTGCCACAGGACAGAAACCCTCGAGTGAAATGCCTGCTTTTGGGGACACTCTGCTGGCTGACTCCCAGCAGGTTTATCGGATCTGAGCAAGTTATAACATCAAGGATTTATTTTCTGCAGGTCAGTTTACAAGTGGGCAAAGACTATAAGTAGGAAATCAGCAAAGTGCTTTTTTTTTTTTTACAGCAATATTAGCCAAACACTTTAAGCCTTAGGTTTATAGAGTTGGTTTCACCAGACCTTTATTTCCCCCAGATACTCCGCCTTCCTGTCTCCACCTGAGACAAAGATAAATTTCAATGTCCCGTGTCACCTGCACGACCCTCAGCTGTCAGCTACAGGTGGCATTTGCTAACTGTCCAAATAGTCACTTGCCCTGGAGTTAATGAACCTGCCATCGTGATGGCGACAGAGCAGGGTCTGCCCTCTCCCTACACAGAAGCCTGCAACCACACCAGGCAACTGGGAACGTGTGGGTGTGAGTTGACGCATAAATGATTTGACCCCTTTAATGATTTCAACCGGAGCAGAAATAAGGGCCCATGGCAACAGGCCCGCTGTCATCTGTTATCTTGTTTGAGGCTCATAGTCAAGCTTTCTCTTCCTCTTTGATCAAAAAAAAAAAAAAAAAAGTATGTCAAAGAGGAAGCGTACAAAATTCTAAGAGAGTTTTAACCAAGAACCTTCGGAAATAGCGTAATTACCCAACAGAAGCTTTCATCACGGGAACTTTAAACACTGCATGGTTTTCCTTCCTAAATCAGGTAAGCAGGGAGATACCTGCAAATAGCTCATAGTCTTGCCATTCCTTGGTGAGGAGAGGCGAAAGCCGCTCTGCTGATCGTGACTGCTTCCATTGAGAGAGTAAAATTCTTACATGGGGTGTCAGGTGCCTAAGACCGAGGGCTCCCTATAACTTCCATCCTGGGGGGGGAAGAAATCACTGCATTCTACCCCTCCACCCAGCATTCAGAGCATCCAATCTCTCATCAAGTAATCCGTGTGAGTACTGATTCTCTGATAGTCGATAGTCTGCAGCCAAATTTAATGCCAGAATTCAAGGCTTCCATTGCTAGAATTCAAATGCTAAGTCACATCCCAATTTGCTCTTCGCTTGGGAGAGAAAAAGATGAGACTGGCATTTTCTAAAAAGTCTGAGGAAGCAACTAGTGGCTACAGCCTGAGGCCTTTTTATAAAGAGTGGGCTCAGCTTATATAGTAGAAAAGTCAAAGAGAAGCGGTTTAAGAAGATGAGGGTTTTATTTTTCTCTCAGAAAACAGGAAATCTGGGAAGGTAGGAGGACTCTGTGTGCGTGTGTGTGTATTGGGTGGAGCCCTCCACACCAACAAGTTCTTGAACACCAGCTGGGTATCCTACACGTTAACTCAACTCTGATCCTACCCACGTGGAGACAACATCTGATTTCACAGCAAAGAGCTCAGTGCTACAGCCTCCTGGCCGCACACCTGGGCTTCAGAAGGACTCATCATGGACGGTTGGTTCCAACTACCTTCCTTGGGAAGCTCACGAAATTCACTGAAACCTTGAACTTACTAAGTCACCAGTTTATTACAAAGGATATTAAGGAATATGTATCCGCAGCTGATGAAGAGAGGTGTAGGGTGAAAAGTACGAGACAGGGTACAGAGTCGCCCTTTCCACACAAACCACCTTCCCCCACCATCTCCATGTGTTCACCAGCCTGGGCGCTCCCCAAACCAGGGGTTCTGGGGGTTTTTAACGGAGTCTTCATTACAAATGAGCGATTGCTCTGAGCCTGGAGCCTGCTTCAGATTCAGTGTCTCTAGCTCTCTCTGCCCCTCTCCCCCACCTCTCATAAATAAACAAACATTAAAAAAACCTAAACGCATGATAGCTTTAATCATTGGCCTTTAGACATGGAGCCAACCCCCAAGCACTTTCTTTTCATTGCAACGTTCTAACCCTCCACTCAGGGTCACCTTGGGGCTTTCCAAGTCACTCATCAACATGACAAAAGGCACCTTTGCCCTGGAAATCACGAGATCTGTGTTAGAAATGACAAAAGCAAATACATATTTGCTAATAACATCACAGTATCAGCAAACTCACGACGAACTTCTCAGGGTTGGTTTGGGACGTCTATTCACACCTAAATATTGTTCATAGGCTTTCCACATCCTTGGCTGAAGCCACCGATTGGCTCCTGCGAATTCCAAGAGCCAAAGGAGAGTAAAACCAGATTCCAATTCGTGAGAACGCTCTCCACCTCCTTCCCCTGTCTTACGGGTTTTCTACTTCAGAGAAAAACACCAAATGATATCAAGGGCGGCCAGCCAAGTCAGGAACCGAACAGGAAAAAATAAAATGAACTCACCATTTGTCAGCTTGCCGGCGGAAGACGCCGGGGGCCACCCTTGACTTCTCCATCTACATACAGATCTGTATAATGGAGCCGGTTGCTGAGAACTATCCTGGGTTGCATCCGCAGGGGAGAGACTCGGGTTTGGGGATTGGCCTGCTAGGGTGTACCGCACAGTGTTCTGGGGATCAGCACCTGGGCGACTCGAGGCAGGCGGGATTAAGCACAAGTACGCGTGCAGCATCGACCTCAGCCCAATCCACAAGCAGGCCCTGAGGCTAATCAGACCTTGACTCACGTTTCGAGGGAGGCAAGGAGGCTCCGCCTCCACATTCCCACGCTGGCCAGCCATTGGCTGCCGTTGGTGTGGGTGGAGCGTAAGCCAGGGTGAGGCCTCACCCTTCAAGATCTAGGCCTGCAGCAAAAGTGGTCAGAGGCTTCAGCAACTAGAGGCCAGCACCCTCACTTCGGGGGGGAATGATTACATTTGGGTGGTTCTCCATAGCCTCCACTATAGTAAGGATCAGAATATTTTTAGATTCTAGGTCAGAAGTTATCAATAACCATCAAAGACACCGAGTAAAATCCAAGTCCTGCCTGTGAGCTACCTACCCTAGCCACGGTACTACTTCTTAGCATCACCACCCCCCACCAAACTCTTCTCCCAAACAGCTGGAGCTCCTCAGGGCCTTTGCACTTGCTATGTACCCCGACCAGACCGTGCCTCTCTATGGCAAGCTGCCCCATCTCAAGCCGACATCTCCTCCTATCCTCTCTGGTCCCTGTATCTTTACAACCATTATCACTAATGGCATTGTATTATATGTTTGACTTTTGCTTCTTTGTTTTTTTCGTTTCCCCAATTACAGAAAGAAAATCCAGGAAGTCAGGGTCTGGCGGGCTTGGTCAGTCATGTATCATACTCCTAAAATCGTGCCTGGCACACAGTAGAAATCCAGTAACGTGCAGTGAAGAATAAATGAATTCATTCAGATGACTTCTGTCCGAGGAATGCACCAAGGTGGATGAAGTTAATTTCAGGCACAAACTGAAGGTTAACCGTAATCTTCGGGTAACTGTCACAGCCCTCCCTGACCGTTCCTTTGAAGGCATTGTTACTCTGATCATGTTCTCGCTTGCATCAGCTTGCAATGAGTGTTTCTAATATCAATTTACCTGCAGTAAACCATCTTCTGCATTTCCCATCGGGTGTTTTTATGTCTTTGATCATGTTTATGCCTCAGTCACCTTAACCAGGTCCCACAGCGAAGAACAACCATGACCTAACTTTGGGACAAAATCAGGGTGCTGTTTGAGGTTTACGGTTTCACAGGGTTTTTTAACAGGTGGATGAAAACCTTATTTTAGGTTTATCAACTACTAAGGCCAAGAAATGACTTCAGCAGCCCTGGTAGCAGCATAACAGAGTGTGGCTAAGGGGCAAGCTGTCTGTCCCCACAGCATCCCTCCCTTAGGGTCTGTTTGACACTCTTTGCAGACCTTGGGGAGGAGGGGGGTATATTTGGAGCTGGGGTAGCTGAGGGGAATGGAGAAGAGGGCCTTGTGTGTGGGGTGCGGGGTGGGGGTATCTTGGTCTCTCTTCCCTGTCGGCTCAGCTAAGTGCCTCTGTGGTGTTGCTGGCCAAGAGCAGAAGCTGCCGGGATGGATTTCAGGAGGGACCTTGTTGGACTTGGAACCACACACAGAGTGGCCGCTGGGCCCAGAGCACAAAGCTCGGGGCCACCCATCACTGCTTTGGCTCCCCAAGAGGTGACAGTCATGGGGACACTGCAGACATCACCAATGGGCACGGACACTCGCATCTCATGATGAGTAGCAGTGACTGAAGGGGCACCAGTGAATTTCCCTTCGGGGCAGCAAACTGGGGAGGGTGGGGTGGGCGGGAGCGATAAACAGCAAGAGGGACGTGTGGCCACCCTCGTTTCCAGTCCCCACGGACACATGGGAACACCCCTCAGCGCCCAGCAGCAATAACCGGGACCAGGGGGCACTGAAGATCTGCCCTACCATCTACTGGATTTGGAGGCACTGTAATTACGGCATCAATTTAGAAGTGACCCCGTTTGTATCCACAGCGAGGTGACGGTTGGGTTAAAGCTAAATTGGCCCCGAGCCCTTCCAGTGCAATTATCCTGGAAAAGCTACCTCTTAAAAGCCTCTTAAAAGGCTTAATTTACATCCCAAATAGAATGCATCTGTTTTTCAGGTTCTGCTTTTTTTTTTTCCACCTGGTATCTGCAAAGATTGATTTCCATAACTTGAATGCTTAAAAGACTCAAGTTCTAACCCTCTAGGATTGAGCCAATATAGAATGAAAGGAACCCAAAATTGACGTGCTTGTGAGGCTTCGCTCTCGGGTCTATACAGCAAGCGGGAGCACCTGTCCTTAATCTACGGATGCCTGTTCCCTGGGCCTCACTTATAAAACAAGTCCTGGAAATCTCTTCGCCCTAGTAATAATGGCTGATATTCTTTGAGCTGAGTGCCTTACCCTTGTCTCTTAATCCTTTCTCATTTAATCTTAACCATACATTGAAATAGGAAATCGTACTTATCTCATTTTACAGAAGAAGAAACTGAGGTACAGGGACTGAGGTCACCCAGCTGGCGAGTGAGAGGGTGGATTCAAACTCGGTCCTGATGACGTCAGGGCTTCACCCTCACCAGCTTGAGAGCCCCGCTCCTGACTGTCCCTCAACCCCGTTCTAGCCTCTGTCCTAACCCTAAAGGCATAAAGCAGCCGCTTCATGAGTTTCATTTGTGTGGTTCGTTAACAGTTTACTTAAATGATGGACCAGCCGCCCTTTGAGTATCGCCAGCAAGTATTTGATGAACAAACCACTTGTGAACACAGCCACGAAGTGGAGTGCGTGGCTGCTTGCAGAGTAGCCACCTGTGTCTCACAAGAATCATGACATACGTCCTCACCAGTGTGGGAGCCACTGACATCCACAGCAGGCCATTTGGCCCCAATAGCCCAGACTACCTCATATTGTGACAGGCGGTGTGACTTATTGCTGGGCTTTCATCCTGGCCCCGAGTGTATCAAGAGTGGTACGTCATTTTAAAGAAAGTTAGGGTCTGCCATTGTTCTTCTTGAGCACGGAAGAGCCCACAGAACGGAGGTTTTAATTAAAATCACAAAAGCTGGCTGCGGAGCTAGAGGGTTCAAACGGTGGGGAAACCTGGTTCCTGACTCTCAACTTGGATGAATATCCCCTGAGCACATCAGACGTTGTCCAAGGTTGGGAAGGGAAAACCGGCCGCGCCGTCTTAATCGAGCTTCCCTTTGCCAGGAATGTGGGGTCCAGTCCTGAATCACTTGACTGCATTTCTGCCTCCTAGGCTTTCTTGGCATTTCATTAGCAGGCATAGCAATGCCTGAGGATGAGGGTCCCGTGCTTTGTCAGATCTCACGGGGACACCAAATCACTTCGTCATCAAAGTCTACAGTTGCTTCTGTGCTCTTTTTACAATATTCACAGTGCTCTGTGAGTACGGGGGCGTTCGCGTTGCTAAAACGTGGTGCAGTCCACGTATCTCCTTCAGCGTGGAGTGGACTTGCTCCGAAACCCTGTCACACTGCTTCCTCCCTTCTCTGACACCCAACCGGTTTGCCTGAAAGTTCCTGGTTTACTCTTTCTTTTTTCTTTCCTTTTTTTTTTTTTTTTGGAGGGGTGGGCATTGATTCCTCCAAGCCTTCCTTGACAAACTCTCCACCCTTGAAAATCAGGTATTCAGTACCTTGTGCTAAAGAGATGTGAGTGACTGATGGATGGATGAATGGATGGTGCATGGATGATAAAGACCAAGCAAGGTCTTAAGAATCCCATTCTGTGAAATTGTTAGGAAATAAGAACTTGGACTGACCAAGAAAAACAAATATTTTGGTTTCCGAGGAAGCAAAAAGAATGCTCTGTGTGTATGTGATTGTTTTTCCCGGGGCCTGCTTAATGGCTAACTTCCTAGCAGGGGGAATGGGGGTGACCCGGATAACTTTTTGAGGTCCCAATGGGCTCTATAATCCTGCGATGTGAGGAGGTTTGGAGCCCAGAGATCCTCTTGGGCTCAGGGTAGGGATGAAGGAGGAAGGAAGAAACCATCAAATCCCCACAATTCTCAGCCGAGGAAAGGCCTGGCTTTTATTGCAATCACGAGGTAGACACTTGGTCTCCCATGACTCCACTCTCCTCTCTCCTCTCCTCCCCTCCTCTCCGGTAACCCCCCACTGCTCCCTCCACCACTGCCTCCGGGGCTCAGCAGAGGACAGTTGCAGGAAGGCAAGACCACTGTGACCACGGCCCTTCCATTGGATGATGCGCGCTGGGCTCCAGGCCCCTGCGCATCCGGGACCAGCCGTCTCTGAGCAGCTCTGTGCTGCTGTGCTTGGCCTCGCACGCTTCCCACTCGGCAGGTCCTCCCCGGCTTAATGCTCCCTTGGCTGCTGTGCAGGGATTCGCTCCTCAGCCTGAGTCTCTGTTGACAAGTCTTTCCTTTGGTTTATTTACCATGTTTCATTATGCAAATAACATGAAAACCTCTCGGTTGTGAAATTCTAAATGTACGCATGAAAATAAAGCTCAAGTCTGCCTTGACCATATGCTCCACCTGCCCCTCACCCACCATATCCCCCTTTGCAGAGGCAACTATTGGTAGTTTGACTTACGCGTGTAAGCTCCCCTATGAAAATGCGTAATGGTTTTGTTTCATTATCTTTTTACGATAGTGTTTGGTAAATTCTTTTTTCTCCCCCTAATATTTTCCTTGTCAGAATGTACAAATCGGCTTCATTCTTCAAATTGCTGCAGGTAGATGGCTATGGGGGCAGCAGTGTTTATTTAACCTCTACCTTATTAGTATTTAGGCTGTTTCTGGGTTTTGCCATTAGAGACAGCATGGCCGAACCACGAACATTCTGTGACCTCTTGTTTGCCCTTCCTCGGAGTGCTTCTGTGAAGCCGGCAGGCCAGAAGGGGCCTATGTGGTAGGCATGTATTAAATTTTATTATTTTTAAAATATTTGCTTATTTTTCAGAGGGGGGAGGGGCAGAGAGAGGGAAACAGAAATCTAAGCAGGCTCTGCGCTAATGGCAGTCTACATGGGGCTTGAACTCACAACCATGAGATCATGATCTGAGCTGAAGACAGGGGCTTAACTGACTGAGCCACCCAGGCACTCCAGCACATATTAAATTTTAATACACACCAGCAAACTGTCTCTTAAAAGAGCTAAAGTAATTTACATCTCCCTAGCAAGATCGTTGAGTACCATTTACCACATCCTAAATAATGCTTGATTTCTTGTATTAAATGCCTCATGTTTGGCATATCTTTATTATTGTGATTCAGTTAGTCATTCACTGGGTTATATAATAAACAAGGACTGAGCCTCAGCCACTGTCACCTACTGGGCAATAGGATCCAAAGGCGGGAACGGTTTGCAGAGCGGACAGTTTTGCAAGCCGCGGTCTGTGTGGGTGATCCTGGTCTCAAGAAAGTCTCCTGACCAGCCTGTCACCAGACATGTGGAGCGCCTTCCATGGGGACTCCAGCTCCCCGTGCCTAGTGAGCTGTCTGGCCTCAGTGCAAAACTGCTCAGGATGGGGTCATGTTCACCGAAGGACTCATGCATGCCAAGGGTCCTATGGGATTATTCAGGCACGGCGCTTAGCTGGAGGATTTGGGGGCAGAGAGCAGCAGGGAGGGGAGGGGAGCTGCCAGCTGTAGGCAAGGATGAAGACAGGGAGGGTTTTGTCTACTTCCAAGGCCCCCCTAGAATCAGCCACACGCTGCTCTCGGTTTAATGGGACCTGGGTGCTTTCCTCCACATTTTGAGAATCATATACATGGACTGTTACAAAGGATGTAACGTAAAAATGATGATGCTGATGGGGCACCTGGGTGGTGACTCAGTAGGTTGAGCATCTGACTCTTGGTTTCAGCTCAGGTCAAGATCTCATGATTATGGAGTTTGAGCCCCGAATTGGCTCCGCACTGACAGTGCCAGAGCCTGCTTGGGATTCTGTCTCTCCCTCTGCCTCCTCTCCCTCTTGTGCTCTCATTCTCTCTCTCAAAAATACATAAATAAACTTTAAAAACTGATGATGCTGGTAATAATAATAATAATAACAGTGTTTCATCAACTCTTAACTCTCTGTTGATTGGTACATGAACCATTAGTTATAAGCCAATAAGGAAAACAGCTGCCAATTATAACTGTAAGATGCTATTGATTATAAGTCACATCCTGGTTCTACAGATGTAAAAATCAAAGTCTTAGCATGTACGTAAAAGGTAATAATTCACAATCCTTAATGTGCAAGACGCTGTGAAGCCCTTTAACACAAACTATTTTATTAGTTTCCCCCAAATGTGTAAGAGCTAGTGCTTCAAAAAAAGAAAATGCTCTGGATTGTGGCATTTGCCAATTTCCATGGTGTAAATATTCCCACCTGGTTATTCTCAACCTATCGGTGTGAAGTCACTGAACTCTGAGATGGGGAGAGAAGTCCAAGAGCTTGCTCTTGCAAGCTACTACGAGCTTATCCTGACACTGACACAACACGGGACAGATCCTATGATTATCTCCATTGTACAGGTGAAGTGACTGGGGCTTAGAAAAGATAGGGAATTTGCCCAGGGATGCAGCTAGTAAATGGCCAACTGGACATTCCACCATGACGTTCTTACTCAACTCTCACTAATACAGGTTTGAATATGGTGAGTAAAGGATCTGGAATCAATCTTACAACGGTCACTCTGATGGGCAGTCAACTTCCGCTGACCCCCAATTCCCACCATATGGGGTTGGAGCATTCTGGGGGGTGACATTTGGGCCCTCATAGGCCCCGCCCTCTTCCTTCCATGGATGTATTTATTCTTTGTTTATATTCAATGCAGCTAACACTTACTCCAGGCAGAGGATTAGCCTCAGCACCATTCACTTGGTACCCAAAGCCCATGGGAAGGCACCCAACTTCCCTCTTTTCCTCCAGCTTCCTGTTGGAGGAGGAGGGAATATAACTAACTGCCTAATATATATTAGAAATGTCATGGGGCGTCTGGGTGGCTTAGTCGGTTAAGCGTCCGACTTTCGCTTAGGTCATGATCTCGCAGTTCGTGGGTTCGAGCCCCGCGTCGGGCCCTGTGCTGACTGCCAGCTCAGAGCCTGGAGCCTGTTTCGGTCTGTGACTCCCTCTCTCTCTGACCCTCCCCTGCTCACGCTGTCTCTCTCTCTCTCCTAGAAATAAATAAAACATTAAAAAATTAAAAAAAGAAAAAGAAATGTCAAAGGTACAGGAAATCACCTATGAAAATTATAAGACATAAATCATAATTCTATTTGTGTTGAGATGGAATAATAGATGGGTTTTCACCACACGAGAAAATTAAAACCTGCTTCTACCTTATACCCCCTTCCCTTCCCTCGAACGTTTCAATCAAGCTACTTAGGAGAGGTCACCAGTGTAAAGGCACAGCAGCTCTAACTTTGCTCATCAGCAGAGAACAGGGTGTGATTAGAACTGGTTGGCTCTCCCAGCCTGGAGAGGCGAAGTTTGTGATATCACTGAAAAGGTGTTCTCATTGGCTGGGTGACTCTCCCAAGTAAGGTAGCACTACAGGGAATCCAAACTTTGCAGGCTTACTGATGTGGGACACACATTTCTACACCTGGGCAGCTATCACTTCTTGGCTCTCTGACTCTGTTTCCAAGGAATAGATTACATCCAGATGGGCTTCTGTCACCTGGCTACACCAACAGAATGCAGCATATTTAATGTATTTCTTTGCAACCGTGCCCTATGACATTTTGCTTCGCCCAGCTGTTTCCCGCGTCGCCCACAGGCAGGTGTCGCATTCTCGGTGGCCTGATCCCCTTGTAAGAACACCACCACGCACACCAGGACATGACTGCCTGGGCAGCCGCCAGATGGGGAAATCTTCAATGGAAATATTCACACGCTGAAACAGTGCCAAGCAGCAGGCAGTCTTACAAAACCAACATGGCTTAGGAGACACAATTGCCCCTGATGAGTAAGAGGCCCGGTGGTATTAGTGGAAACTCAGCTGTTGCAGATGGTGGCATTAACTCGCCCAGCCATGGCAACAGTCCTTGGAGTTTGGGATCGCTGAACCTTAATATAGGATTTTTTTTTCATCCCTACTGTTCTCTGCTGATAAACCAAGATCTTGGGTCTCAGCTGCCGCTATATATTTCTGAAGACAGCCTTTTCCAGTTCTGCCAGCAAGAATGTATTAAATCACATGGCCATATGTTCGCTTCCAAACTGGAAATTCGACTTCAGTTGGGCCCCGGTCTAGCAGGAGAACAAAAGCCATATAAAAGTTTTGAGGCAGAGGACACGGTTTTCCTCAGTGGCTGTGGGGGGTGGCGAACCCACTGAACGAGGCAAGGTTGCAAGATTCAGCAGGGAGGTTGGGTAAAAACAGAAACGCAGGGCGCCTGGGTGGCTTAGTCGGTTAAGCGTCCGACTTTCGCTTAGGTCATGATCTCGCGGTTCGTGGGTTCGAGCCCCGCGTCGGGCTCTGTGCTGACTGCCAGCTCAGAGCCTGGAGCCTGTTTCAGTCTGTGACTCCCTCTCTCTCTGACCCTCCCCTGCTCACGCTGTCTCTCTCTCTCTCCTAGAAATAAATAAAAAAACATTAAAAGAAAAAAGAAAATTAAAAAAAAAAAAAACGGAAACGCTGGGGTGCCCTGTGGTCGCTTAGAACACAGGGCTATAGCGCATGAAACGAAGGTTGGGTTGCGATCTTCCGAAACACTGTTATGCTCACTCTTCCGCCCAAATGTACACAAGGCTGATGGTCTGTTAGCTCTCTTTTTGTATCTCTTTACCAGAAAAATGAGTGAGCCTCTTTCTCAAGTCTCTTTCTGCCATACGACTTGACACATGATTCGCTGGACGCCCACCCTTATGCCCGGCAATGTGCCAGGAGTCCTGAGTCAGAGAACTACAGGACTTGTGTTTGCGAGAAGCACTCAAATGATGAAATATACATGCACTGTAAGGACCTATAATAAAGGGCTGGGAGAGGGCGGCTGAAGTGTCATCTGGTTTTCCCACTGAAAGAGGGGGCAGGCTCTGGCCAGCATATTTTCTTCTTTTATCCGTTTCCCTCAGCTATTCGTCTCTCCAGAAGAGGAATGGGAATTAGGTGAGTGACACGAGGCAGGACCTGGAGAACTTCAGGAAACTGAAAGGTATGAGCTGTGTGGTTTGACTGGCTGAGGTTATCAGTCTTCCAAACTGGTCCTGCAGCCTTACACTGGGCGTTGACGGACCATGCCGGATGAGCCCCGGGTTTTCCCTGGCTTGCTGGTTTAACCTGGAGCTCCACCTACCTCCCAGCTCCCAAACCCTTTTCCCCAGGGTCCAGGTCCACACACTGATTCCCGGCTCTCCGCAACGACCACTTAGCTGCCATGTACTGCAAGGCCCTCATGTACTATGTGCGTACCCTGGTTTTCCAGAGAAGCAGCATTATACCCCCATTTCAAAGGAAAAGAAAATTGTCTGCCTGCCTATCAGTAGGCGGTAGAGAATCAGCGCAGATTCAAGGTTGTCTGTCCTCAGAGCCTGTGTTCTTTTCCTCAAGGAGTGTGTATACAGTGCGGGCTTTTGTGACACAGGGAATGACGGATGCTAAAATACCCACAGGGCACATCTGGGACTTTCCTTGGTAATTTACTGGGACTTTAGGTTCTATTTGTTGCCATTTCGGTAGCTCTCAGATTCCCAATTTATGAAACAAGCAGGGTTGGACCGAATGAACCCAGCGTCCGCCCCCCTCTCTGGCTTCTCTTGGAGTCTATGAAGGTTCAGATATGGAGCTGCCATATCTCCTCTGTCCTGGCCACACTGCCTTCAGGCTGGAGCCCTCAAGATTTCATTGCTGGAGAGTAACTCAGGCTGGACAAGGAGCCCTATAAATGAGATTTGCCACAAATCACCGTATTTCTGCCCTTTGTCCTGTGAGCACGTGCAACCTTAGGAGTCCAGAAGTCTCTTGATCTTTGCTTTGGGAAAGAGACCATCCCTTGCCTAGGTAAGCGACTCCAGCATTTGGAAAGGTAAAGACAGACAAATTTGGGTATATCCTGGGGGAAAATATATTTGGAGAGGTGAGTTGATTACAGAGCTTTATGGAAGTAATGATATTTCAGCAGTCCATGTAGATGAGTTTTGAGGTGCTGCTGAAATAGAAGCCCAGGGAAGAGGAAGTGATTTTATCTGATCATATGGAACAGAGGTAAAAAGCAGTGGCACTTTTACTGCCAAGATAGATGACAGGGATGATGAAAAAAAAAAGCCGAGGGCACATTACAGCAGGCTTGATGAATGTCAGCCTGAAATCTAACTCAATATTTGAATGCTATAAATTATGTTAAGAAATATAAGGCCAAATAAACCTTTGGGACCGTTTGTGACTGATTCAAGGCAACTGAGCTCCAATGGTGGCTGATGAAATGAATAGGGTAGAATAATGGTATTAGCAAGTCAAGAAAATCCAAATAAATCAGGGACGAAACCTCATGTAAGTTACATGGCAGGGCTTGGCTTGGCTAATGCCTGGAGTCACTAACATTCCAAACCCATTGCCTCGCTCTGTCAGGTGATGTGAGGAGAGACTCCCTCTGACTATGCTCAGCACGGGGGCGAGTCTTGGTTTTCCTGCGTGTCCATCTGGCCTGTGCACCCCTTTTCCCAGTCCTCCTGGTCTGGAACCACCTCCTCCCGCCCTCAGTTACCACAACAGGTGCAAAGGTTTCACCTCCCCTCCCCAACTAAGAATAGATGAAGACATTCACATGCATTCAGTCTTCTCTTCAAAACGTTCATGGAGGGGCGCCTGGGTGGCTCAGTCGGTTAAGCATCCAACTCTTGATTTGGGCTCAGGTCATGATCTCATGGTTTGTGAGTTCGAGGCCCGTGTTGGGCTCTGCCCTGATAGTGTGAAACTTGCCTGGGACTCTCTCTCTCTCTCTCTGTCTCAAAATAAATAAATAAGCTTAAAAAATAAAACCCAAAAGTTTCATGGAATTAAACTGCATTCAGAAATTGAATTAATAAGGCATATACCCAATGGGAAAGTATACACACACTTCTTTGGGTGTTCACCAAAGACACAGACAAACAATGACAATGTTTGAAGTTCCTAAATCTTATCATCCGTAGTGGAAGAGCTTCATAAGTCGAGGTATATTCCTATAGTGGAATGCTATATGGCAAAGAAAATGAATACATTCTAGTTATGTGGGGAAAGAATGGATGAGTCCCATAAAACATAATTTTTGCCAAAGAGGTAAGACACAGCTGAAAACACACTACACAATTGCCTTTTTATGAAATCAGGCACAATGGCTCTGTTGCCTTAGAAACACAAGAGTGTGGAACTTTAGGGGGTTAAGAGGAGTCGTGTGGAGAGGGAACACAAAGAGGTTTCTGGATCTGCGCCTGCGCGGCTTCGTTGGTTAAGCACCCAACTTCGGCTCAGGTCACGATCTCACAGTTCACAGGTTCAAGCCCCGCGTCAGGCTCTGCACTGCCTGCTTTGGATTCTCTGTGTGCCTCTCTCTCTGCCCCTCCCCCGTTTTCTCTCTCTCTCAAAATAAATAGATAAACTTAAAACAATTTAAAAAAGAGGTTTTTGGAAACAGGACTGTGTTCCATTGCGTAACCTTGTGCCAGTTATACAAGGTGCCCGTTTTGTACCAGTTCCTCGAACTGGATATTTATGAGTTGTGCACTTTCTGCCTATACCTTACATTTACGTGAAAAAGACAAGAAATCAGGGCAAGGGCATCGTGCCTACAGGTGGAAAGTGGATCCAGCCAGGCCTTGGCAGCAGTGGTTTATGAGGAGACCAGCCAATATCTACTCAGCCTTCAGTACCTAGTGCAGATGCCCCTTTACCTCCAAGTTTTCCTTGTAAAATCAGATTTCTCCAAATTTATCTCTCTTCTGGGCTCCTGTCACTGTTTGCTTGTGGACTTCTATTTTAGCATCTGCCGAAATTTGTTTGGACTAGCTAGCTCTTTGCAAATTGTATTGTTCCCCCACTGAAGTTAACTTCCTGATGCAGAAATCATGACTTCTTTATCTGCATACCCCTTACAGCACCTAAAACATGGACTAGTACCTGCTCAGTAAGCATTTCTGGACCCAAGTCACCCCTTGTGTCATACATATGTTAAAGCCATAAGTTGTCCTACTTCAGAGAGTTGACATTTTATTGATTTTTTTTAAAGTTTATTTATTTTGAGAGAGAGAGAGAGAGAGGTGGGCCGGGGAGGAGCAGAGAGAGATGGAGAGAGAGAGGATCCCAAACAGGCTCTGCGCTGTCAGCACAGAAACTGACATGGGCTCAGTCCCACGAATCACAAGATCATGACCTGAGCTGAAACTGAGAGTCAGATGCTCAACCGCCTGAGCCACCCAGGTGCCAATGAAGTTGACATTTTATTAATAGAGCCCCGTGACTTTAAAAAGCAAGGCCATTGAGCACAGAAAATATTAGATGCTTTGGCTTTGTGACCTCCTTCTTAGAAAAGCCTCTATTCCCACATATTTTGAGCATCTGTAATGGGCCAGGCTCTTGGTTTATGAAAGAGATCATATTGTTCCTCAAGGAGCCCTCAGTTAGGATCTTGAAAAATAATAAAAGAGGATAGCAATGGGCCTCAGGTGTTCTCAGAAAAGTCGCCGAAAAAGAGGGATTGCAGGAAAAAAGAATGAAG
Source organism: Proteles cristata cristata (assembly GCA_017311185.1). Lineage (NCBI taxonomy): Eukaryota > Metazoa > Chordata > Mammalia > Carnivora > Hyaenidae > Proteles > Proteles cristata. The sequence continues at coordinate 853,729 of JAESUZ010003821.1, forward strand.
GCTAAAACATTGTTAAGACAAAAGAGCACAGCAAAGCAAAGACAAGCGCGGTTAACTTCATACTCCGGCCCCTGGAGTCTCATTCTCAGCTGGGCCGGGTATGGCTGCTGAGGGGGCAGAGGGCGGCAGTCAGGTGCAGAGCTGAGGCAGGACCCCCTTAATGTCTCCCGGCGACACCGGAGCCCGCCCTCCTGCCTCAGGGCTCCAGCCCAGGTTGACCCAGCGCCTCCACCGGCCTCACCCTACTTGGCACCGGTCAGCCCGGGGCCCCAGCGTTTACTCTCTTACCCGAGGCCAGCTGCCTCCACGCTCGCTAGGCCGTCTCCCACCCGTTTCCCTCCCGAGAACAAGGCTCCTACAGTCTTTTCCCTTGTTCACGAAGCATCCAAAAGCGGAGGTGAGCTACCATCATTCTGCCCTGGGGGCAGACACCAGCTGATTCATGCATCTAGGGTTTCAGGACTGAGCTCACGAGTAGGTAGAGAAAGCGACAACCTCGGTGCTTGGATGACAGAACCTCAGCACTTACTGACACGTGGGGCAAGATGACTGCCTGCTGTGGGGGCTGTGTTGTGCATTGTGGGTAATCAGCAGCATCCCTGTGCATTATGGGTAACTGGCTTCTTCCCATTAGATGCTTGACATTTGGAGCCAGATGATTCCCTGCTGTGGGGCGGGGGCGGGGGGGCTCTCCTGTGTATTGTGGGTAATCGGCAGCATCCCGGTGTATTGTGGGTAACTGGCTTCTTCCCATTAGATGCCTGACATTTGGAGCCAGATGATTTCCTGCTGTGGTGGACTGTCCTGTGCATTACGGGTAATCAGCTTCTCATTAGATGCCAGGAGCACCCCTTCAAAATGTGACAACCCAAAGTGTCTGTGGATAGTGCCAAATGCCCTGAGGGTGGGAAGTGGGGTAAAATTCACCACCCCCAGGTGAGAACCAATGCTTTAGAGGAAACATGACCACATGTTTCTATCCAATGAATCAATCCATCTGCCCAGCTACAATCTAACTGATTAGTATTAATGATTAATAGCTCTTTAATGCCTATCAGTGTTGATAAGTTAATATTAATTAGTAATACATTAATAGGGATTAGTAACATATTCTTACCTCTTGGAGAAGAGTAGAATGGTGAAGAAAACTAATAGGGAAGAAAAATAAGGATGTGCCGGCCTATGTAGCCACACAGCCCTTCTCAGGACCAGCTTGGGTCGCCCTGGTGAATCTCAGAAACCCAATGACAGCAACTAAGGCATACAAAATTATTTTAGGCTGGGAACTAAAGGCCTCATTGTGTATGTCTTTCATAAGTGAGAAGAGTGGTTGGATTAACACAGCAGGCGGGGAAGAAGATGGAGAGTTAAAAACACTGGTGTTCAAACCTTAGCTCTGCCTCTTCTGCCATGTGTACATTCAGATGGGCTGTCTTGTTTCTCTTGAATAATCAGTGTCTTGTTATCCATACAGGGAATTACGGGGTCTTCGAAGAAGTTCAGTCTGCCAAGTCCCGGAGCCAAGGAGTGCTAAGGAGAAGGATTGGAAAGATTTCCAGGAGATGACCAGAAGTGGGGTTTGAAAGAATGAGTGGCCCAGTATATGAGTGCAACTACAAAGGCTCATGTAGATCAAGAGGCATTTTGGGGGCTCAGTTGGTTAAGCTTCCAACCCTTGACTCCGGCTCAGGTCAAGATCTCACGGTCCATGGAATTGAGTCCCGCATCGGGCTCTGCACTGACAGCAGGCAGCCTGCTTGGGATTTTCTCTTTCTCAAAATGAATAAATAAAAAAAAAAGAAAGAAAGAAAGAAAGAAAAAACAAAAGACAAAAGCTCATGTAGATCAGTAGTCAGTGGCTTGCTGAGATCGTCAACCCCCTCACTTTCCAGACAAAGAAACAGAAGCCCATAGAGGTGAAGTGACATGCCTCAAACAGCTGCTCAGTTGCACAGCTAGAACCAGAACGTGGGATGCTTTTCATGGGAACTATGCTTTTCCGAAAAGGACAAACATACCAGACTTAGTATTTCGGTTCCTTCACCTAGAAATTGACAGTAGAGTGTGCTCAAAAATATGCAGCAAGCTCATAACAGAAATAATCAGTTTAGGAGGAGAATATAACCTTTGTAAGAGTGTTTTAAAAATGCACATGTTGGGAAAATGGACCCAGGAAGAAGGTGATAGGACATAAATCTTGTATAAGCAAAAAAGAGAAGTTTTCACCATGTTTCTTTACCCCTGGGAGCCTTGAAATGCCACTATTTGTAAAAATGTGAAAAGCATGTTTGTAACATATATGCATGGGGGGATAATCATTTAAAATATCTTTTCTATAGTATTTCCATCTCCTAGAATGATTGTTGCTCTGGGGCACTGTAGCCATTAAAACAATGGATTTAAGAGTTTCAAGGGAAGGGAGGAGACCAAGTATGACAATAAAGTTATTTCTCATCTCTGAGTAGCAAATAGGATTTTTGAGTCACTAGCAAGATAATACACCTCAAACCCAGGCTTTGGTGAGGAGAAATGAATTTCTTAAGTCCTTGAGCTCCCATTAATATCTGAGGAGCTAGGGCTGGTAGACTGGCCTAGAAGTTTCCATGAACCTTGAGAAGAGAAGACTCTGGATATAATGTAAGGGAAGTGTTGGTTTCACGGATGACCAGAGAGAAATCTGGAGTCTCCAGACGTGGGGGTATTGGGGGTGGAGGAAGATAGTGCTGGAAACACAAATGTGTGTTTATGGTTTACCCTTTTTGGGGAGGCTCTTGAGTGAATCCAATACTAAGGTTGATGATCTGCTTCTCATAGCAAAACCTCTGTGTTTTGTAACTCCAGGGGCACACGTTCCATTGTGTTCTTTGGGTTCCCCCCACCCCCCGCCGGAGTTGTGCTGTGCTGTGGCCCTGTCCACAGGCATGGCCTGGTGAACATTTCAGGTCTAAGAGAAATGAGGCCGAAGGAGACAGTGTGGCACAGAGGAGGGAAGTATCTAGAGAGATGAGCCTGAAGGAGACTCTCTCAGCTCTGCTGAACCTCGGTATGTTGAGCAAAGTGTCCGAAACTTGCTGGGTGGCCTGGTGAGAAGCCACAGATGTGGTAAAAGGAAGGCCAGACCAGTAGCAGCCTGGGGGACAGAAATAGACAACTCTATAGGCAACTGCTAAGGGCACGAAATTCAATGATAAAGGCGGCCATGAGCCTCAAGGACACAATTTCATGCCCCAAGACCAGGTGAGACCATCCTTAACAGCTGACAATTCTGACATTAGATCGTCATGGCCATGGGTCCCAGGCTGCTACCTGGGCCCGCCACCTCTCACTGCCTCATGCCCCGTATGCACCTCTTCAACCCCAATTATTAAAAATACTCTCAAGCCTTACCTCCCTTCGGAACCCATCTTGAAAAAGAGGACAAGGAAGGGAGAAACGGCTATTTAAAGAGTTTAAATATAAGTTAAGTGAATATTTATCCAAAAGAGTAATTTTAATATGGAGACACTATTAAGTGTCCAGTTAAATTCTGCCTCTTTGCTCTGCCCCAGTTCTCCACTATCTAGCAGGGCCTGGAGAGAAGCTGGTAATGAGGAAGATTAAACCAGTTACAGCATTTTTTTTTAAATTTTTTTTTAATGTTTTTATTTATTTCTAGGAGAGAGAGAGAGACAGCGTGAGCAGAGGGTCAGAGAGAGAGGGAGTCACAGACTGAAACAGGCTCCAGGCTCTGAGCTGGCAGTCAGCACAGAGCCCGACGCGGGGCTCGAACCCACGAACCGCGAGATCATGACCTAAGCGAAAGTCGGACGCTTAACCGACTAAGCCACCCAGGCGCCCCCAGTTACAGCATTTAAAGAAACTCTTCCGGGTTTTTTTTTGCCAGCATAGTCAAGTAGGCATACACTCGCTGTCTTGTTCTAGAGCTTGGTTCATAACTCCTAGCCCGTTAGAAGAACAACTCTCAAACTATTCTATTCTAATTGGTCTGGTGTTCCTAAAAGTCCCTTGCTGTCCCAGAAAAGGAGAGATTAATTGCTGAGTGCACACTGTCTGTGACAGAGTTCAAGTGTGATACTCTTGGGGCTGGAGGCAATCTAAGAGACCATCTCATCAGTGCAGTGCTTTTCAGAGAAGAAACTGTAACCCAAGAAGCTCTGACGTCTTGCCTCCCTGAACAGTCTCTGGGAGCTCTGAACTGCCGCAAAAGATGTGCTAGAGGCCACGTGTGGGTGTCCGGACACCAGCGCCCACTGAGCCCAGCCTCCCACCATCGCTGCCAATATGCCAAACACTGAGTGAGCTGTGGCGAACCAGACTTACTCATTCACCGGATGAATCCACCAAATGACTTCAGTTCACGGCATATGGAGCAGAAAAACCACCAAGCGAAGCCATGCCCAAATTCCTGGTCCGCATAAGCATGAAATAAAATAAAATGGTGGTCGTTTTAAGTCGACTAGTTTTGGGGTGGTCTGTGAACGCAGCAAGGCCTCGGGGAAGATGAGGTGGTTGCTGACTCTGGGGACCTTGGGGATGGAGGAGGTGGAGTTTAAGTATGGCCTTGAGGATGGGGGGCCATGGGCAAGTGGAGTGGGTGGGGACCTGGAGGGGTTGTGCCCAACGTAGAGACGAGATTAAGGAGGCAGTGCAGGTAGAGCACATAGACAATGTGCCGACTGCAATGAGGCTGGTGTGGGTGAAAACATCTGCAGGAAGGGAGTCTTGAAAAAATAAAAAAGCACCAGTTAATGTCAGGGCAATTGCCTGAAATTGGAGATGCTAACTGCCACCAGGAAGGAGCTTTTAGGATGAAGGCCTTGCCTCTGGTTATTGCTTCAGTGTCAGATGCTGTTTAATGGAGTATTTCATGGTGATGACCAAGTTCACTGGCCCAGCCTATACCCGAATGTGAGTGAGCTCTCGTCAGTGAGAGTATGAAAGGTACGGCTTGCCTTACGTCCATCTCGGCTTGGGGTGGTTTCCCGGTCATAGATTAAATCGGAAACCTGCATCCCAAGACTCCCCAAAGGAGTATCTGATTGAGCCTCTGGCCAGTCTCTCTACAATGTCCCATGCAGCCGTGTGTGCGATTCTGAAATTCTTCCAGTAAAAGGTCTTCCTTCTCAGCTTTCAGAATCCCCCTCTGAAAGCATAACCATTCTGTTCATTCACTTGTTCAATACGTATTTCTTGGAAGCCTCTAATATGTCAGGAACCGTTCTGGGCACTTTCCAACACTGAGTAATGCAGACGAGGCTCCGGTCCTGGGAAGCTCACATTCTCATGGGGGAAACTGATGGCAAACAAGTAAACACGTGATAATTCCAAGATCTATAAAGAAAGAAACCAGGGCATGTAACCAACAGTGGCTGAAGGTAGAGGACAATATTCGATGGTGGGTCATGGAGCCACCTGTCTGGGGAGATGATGTTTGGGTTGAGGTCTAAGTCATAAGAAAGGAAGGGAAGGGCTTCCAGAAAGAGTGAGCAGCACTTGCAAAGACCCAGAGGCTGGAACCCACGGAGTGTCTCCAGGATAGGAAGATGGTGAGAGGAAGGTCAAGGGCGGGCAGGTCGATCAGGGAGCCAGGTTCACACATTGACCATGTCAAGCTTTGTGGGGCCCAGTAAGGAGCTGGCTCTTATTTTAAATTCCATGAGTGCTCGCTTCGGCAGCACATATACTAATATTTTAAATTCCATGGGCAACAAGAGTGGGGAGCATGAGTTGGTTTATCTCTTTGGCTGACAGAATGAGTTAATCAGTATCAGTTATGAAGTTCCTGGGAAGAAGATCAAGTGTTGGCCACATTTTTCTGCAAGAGCCAGGAGAGTAAATGTTTTAGGCTCAGGGGCAGCTCGGTCTCTGTTGAAACTACTGGGTTCTGCGTCATGAAAGCAGCCATAACTAACATGTGAACAAAAGGGGCATTGCTGTGGCCCACTAGAATTCTTCTCTAGCCAGACAGTGGGTGGGCTGGATTTGAGCCAAGGGGCTCTAGTTTGCACACGGCTAGATTAGGCAGTGGGTGTGGAAAGGCAGCTAAGCACCCCAAGGGAGAGGTGGTGCGTGTTCAGTGGGAGCACAGAGGATTCTAAGACATAAGGCCGCGGGCTCCGAAGGGGAAGGAGTAAAATGATGTGAGCCGCAAAGCTTTCACATTTCCTCATTTTGCAAGGCCCGGACCAGTGAGAGCGTATGTGTTTACCTATGTTCCAGTGATGGGCCAGGGTGGTTGATGCCGTGGGACTCGCAACTTGACAATTTTGGACTCTCCTTTAAGGAAATGAATATAGAATTACAGACACAAAATTCCAGGGACAGGGCCCTGAAAAAAACCTGCCCAAGTGACAAGCCCTGAAGCCTGTGCTGTATTAGCTGCAGGGTGAATCCGCCTCTGCTTGTGTTTATGTTTTTATTCCCCTGAGCTCTTAGCAACCATCGAAGCCTCATTATTTTAAGTCCGATTGTTTCCCAAAAAGCCTCCTTTAGTGACATCTGGTGCATGACGAATACTTTGAAACACTCAGAATCCTGGAGATGAAAGAGTCGCCTGCTGTGGGTATATACTGCAGGGTCCTGCTGCGTCCGATTTGTCCCCACAGGGGGAGGGTGCGTAGACCAGCCCCAGCCCAGTCCTCAATGACACAGGCAGCGGCAGCCCTGCTGGCTTGTGAGGCTGGCGTCTCGCGTGCGTCCTTCTTCCTGGGTCTCCAAATGGAACCAGAAAGAGTGTGTGCTGGGGCTTTAGGGCATGAAATGAGGGGCGCCCGGGTGGCTCAGTTGGTTAAACGTCCGACTCTTGGTTTAGGCTCAGGTCACGATCTTGCAGTTCATGAGTTTGAGCCTCGTGTCTGGCCCTGCACTGAAGGTGCAGAGCCTGCTTGGGATTCTCTCTCTCTCTGCCCCTCCCCTGCTCATGCTCTCTTTCTCTAAATTAAATAAACAAATAAACAAACTTAAAACAAAAAGGAAGTGAAATTAAAGACGCTGTATGAACTGAATTTCTTCCATTTTGCTCTGAAAGATTTTACATGTGACACTCAGTGCTTTCTCTTGATTCCACGAATCTTTATCAGGAAAGTACTTTGATAAACACTTGTAGTAGGAACCAAGTCTCCCAAACATCTACGTGTGAGCGCGACTGCCCTGTGGAGGTTGAAGGTGGGGTTTGTTCGGTGGCTTAAGAGAGAGAGTAAAGAGAGGCATGGGTGTAGCAGCCAGTGAGCAGTGGAAGCAGGTGTCTCTGCAAGTTCTCTCGCTTTGCGCCCCACTCTGTCCCTCTCTAGTGTCCTGTCATACAAACTGTCAATTGACTCCACAGAAGGAAGGAAGGAAGGGAGGGAGGGAGGACACAATGTGCTCGAGGGGCATGGATTTCTTTGGAGACGGCAGAAGTAGCTAAGCTCTGCAGCCAGAATGTGGAGGAGGGTGCTGGAGGGGGGTGAGTGGGAAACAAAGCAGGTAAGGAAATCGGAAGCCATGGAAACTCACAGAAATGGGTGGGGGAAGACTTAGATGGTCCCAGAAGCCCTGGAATGAAGGTTGGTTCTAAACTTAACCACATCGATGAAACACAGAGGGTCCCCACCTGTAGCCCTGATGGCAGCAGGCACAACCGTGTCCTGTGGAGTCCCCGTGGGGACTGGTGGCCGCCAGCAAGCCCGACTTGCTGTTGAGCACACACAGGTAATCCCTGGAGACCCCCAGAAGTATTGGGGGTTTGGCAAGGGGTTGAGTGTCTTTGCAAATAGATGCATCCTTGTAAATCAATGAGATGTGGGTATCAATGTGACCCCACTGAGCAAGCTTGGGACATGTGACCTGCTGTGCATTTCATATTTGTCTTCTCTTGACTATGAGGTCGCTGAGGTCATGAACCTTGACTCTGGTGTTTGTAACTCTCCCTGCCTCCCAAGCACGCTTATTCCTTCCTTCCCAGTGCTGAGCGTAGCCCCCAGCACATATGGTATTCACTGTGATTGTATGCATGATGGATACATGAATAAAGAAGGCACAAATTAAATACTTTCCGTGGAAGTCTGTCCACGAGCCCACGTCACCCTTCCTACCTGAGCAACTCTAGCTTCCTTCTTGAGCTTCTGGTCTTTGTCTATCTGCCACAAGAGAATAAGTGTGCTTTCCTAGCATCACTCAGGCCAACATTTGGAATTCCAGAATGGCAGAGCTGGAAGGGACCTTACATATGGAGTCCAAAGCTTTTGATGAGATCTGAGCTCCTTATTAGAAAACCCAAGGTAAATCTCAGTAAACTCCCATTTATGTGAAATCCAAAGAACCAGGAAATGCAAAGGATTGGAATCTCTTATATAGGTTCTGCCGTATTTTTATCTGTAAGAATATCTTCTATGTGAAAAGGTCTTTATAGGATGTTATATTCTTACACACTATCTTTTTAGCTAATGGGAGAGCATGCAAGTAGGGACAGAGAGGTAGAGAGAGAATCCCAGGCAGGCTTCGCTCTGTCAGCACAGAGTCCGACATGAGGCTTGAACTCACGAAGTGTGAGATCATGACCTGAGCTGAAATAAGAGTTGGACGCTTAACCAGGTGCCCCACCCCCATTCTATAAAAGTTAAATTACTTGCCCCGAATTATTCAGCTAGCAGGTGGTAACCAGGGTTCCAGGTGGTCTATAAATTGTAGGTTTAGATACTACCCACCATGTGGTGGGAAATTTGCCATTCCATGAACAACCAAGAGGCAAGCTGATGTCAAGTCTCCCCTTGAGAACAAACACAGCGTCTGGCTTCTCACAATCTCTGTTTCTTCTGAAGCCCTAGAGCCGAGCCATGGTGTCAAATCCCCAGGTACAAGTTCACACTGCTATTCTGCTAATTCTCCCTTGTTGTGACCCGGTGTGAAGTCGGTGTTACCTTAGGTGAGGAGGGGGGTTTTGTTTACTACTGCCCCTGTAAGAAATTACTACAAACTTAGTGTTTGAGAAGTCGTCCAATTCTAGAGCCTTACAGAGTTCAAATCAAGGTGTCCACTTCCTTCTGGAGACTCCAACGGGAATCCTTTCCCCTTCCAGCTTCTGGAGGCCATTAGCGTTCCTTGGCTGGTGACCCATTACATCAGTCTCTCCTCCCGGAACCACACTGCCTTCTCCTGACTCCCATGCATCCTGCATCTTTTCATAACGGCCCCTGTGACCGCAGCAAGCCCATGCGGTAATCCCAGGTCATCTCCCCAGTGCAAGACTCTTACTTTAATCACACCTGCAAAGTCCCTCTTGCAGTACAGATCCTGGGGGTTAGAGCACCGCCATATTTGAAGGTCAGGGAGAACTGGATCATCCTAATGCATCAGGCTCCATGTTTTCCAAAGAAAGATTTTTATTATTTTTTTAAAATATTTTTATTTATTTCTAGGAGAGAGAGAGAGAGACAGTGTGAGCAGGGGAGGGTCAGAGAGAGAGGGAGTCACAGACTGAAACAGGCTCCAGGCTCTGAGCTGGCAGTCAGCACAGAGCCCGACGCGGGGCTCGAACCCACGAACCGCGAGATCATGACCTAAGCGAAAGTCGGACGCTTAACCGACTAAGCCACCCAGATGTCCCCAAAGAAAGATTTTTAAATACTACTTCCCAAGGGATTTATCTGGGAAGGGAATGAGAAGGCTAGAGAACGCAAGGCCGGCTCTCCCAAGAAGGGGAAGAAGGCATCTAGTGTCTGCAGCATAGAGTGTCCTCACAGAACTGTCCCCCTCCGTCTCGGAGGCCAGAGCGGAGGTGGCAGAAACCAGACGGCATCCGTGAACAGAGACAACATTCGTATCAACTTTGGGGAAGGCAGGGGGCAGGGTTTGGGTCTCAGCCTGAGAACCTGGGCTGTCTCAGTCCCAGGATTAAAATTGTGCGAGCACGTCCGGGGTGGGGGTGGGGTGGGGTCCGTGGGGCTGACCCACCAGAGGCCTCTCTGCCTACACAACGCAGGAGCCCCTGGACAAGGCTCACCCTAGTGGTGGCTGGAAATAGTGGAAGCCACATGCTCAGAGCATGAGAGACTGAATGGCTTTGGGGGACTGGGGGCCACATCTGTCACTCACATCACCGCCTGCACCAGCAGCTCCGTGCCATGGATTTGGGCGTGAGCAGGAAGTGGCACAGGCGCCTTTTGTGGTGGACTCCGGGGCTCCCTGGGCCTTAGCTGGCGTTAGCAGGGGAAGAGAAAACCCGTGAAACCCATCTTAGGATCCCCCTAGGAGTAGTGAAGGGATGAAGAGCTGTGAAGGTGAGCGGAGGCTCCTGGTAGGTTGAGTTGCAGGGAAATCAGAAAATATCTGTGGCAAAATCATACTTTAAAATATTAATAGCGGTCTTGGGAGCCTGGGGGGCTCAGTCGATTAAACGTCCGACTTCGACTCAGGTCATGATCTCGCGGTTCGTGGGTTCGAGCCCCGCGTCGGGCTCTGTGCTGACAGCTCAGAGCCTGGAGCTGCTTCAGATCCGAGTCTCCCTCCCTCTGTCTCTGCCCCTCCCCTGCTTGTGCACACACGCTCACTCGCTCCCTCGCTCTATCTCTCAAAAATAAAATAAAGTAAAATAAAATAAAATAAAATAAAATATTAATAGCGGTCTTAATTTCCCTGTTACTTTCTGTTACCCCACAACCTCAGGACCGTTTTCCATTTCAAGCCTAGACTTTGAGGTGTTCATTGCCATGGAGAATTGATGTTATTGCAAAGAAACAGAAGAAAAAAAACAAAAACAAAAAAAACCCCCCAAAACTTTGAGTTTTAAAAGTGCAGCCCTCAGGGTCCTTTAGGCATAAACAATAGATTTGGACTAATACCTGGCAAAATTTAGGGGAAGGCATCTTACCTCAAGACTAACTCAAGATTCTGGGAAGTTACTGGGAAGGGGTGGAAAAAAAGAAGTGTTATGTGTCGGGGGGCGGGGTAGGTTAGGGTGCATTGTGCTCTACTCGTTGCTCATGTGGGGGTGAGGGAATCTTCCGTTTTGGGGGGAAACCTGAGAACAAAGAGACTTTGAAGCTGTCTGCCCTAAGTAGCACCCTACGGGAAAGGACAGGCCATAGAGAAGCCTCACCTCATGGGGGCCCGAGTCCCAGACTGTCCCTTGCCCTTCAGTGGAGTTTTGCCAGCAGCTGAGGAACAGTCCAGTAATTGCTCTGATGAGCAAATCCAGTCCTGATGGGACCGGAATGTCTCAACAGATGCCTACCCATAGATGATGCTATTTTCCCAGTGATACCATTGACCCCTCCCTTTCCAATTCACACACAGCCCCAGCAAAGGGGAAATCCCCAAATAGATTGTGATTCAGTTTATGCTATTCTAGCATAAGAAAGGCTCGAAATAAATCAGATCACGTTGTAGAAAAATAAAGATCACATTCTGTGCACATCTGAATCAGAGGACTGAACTTTGCATTCTTCACTTCCTGCGGATGCATTTATAGGAGGCCCCAGGGTCCCTGGCTTATTGCAAGTGGCTTGTTTTGACAGGGCCAGAGTTCAGATCCTTCAGGTAGGGCAATGAGTGTTTCACGCGAGATGTGCGTCCACATGTTCACCAGCATCCCAACGGTGCCCTTGTGTGTGAAGGGACTCTCCGTGAGGGTCTGAAAAGATCATCTAAAATTTCATTTTCATTTACCTATTGTACCGTTCAGGCCTGCGGGGCGGATGGGGCACAAGGGAGGGGGAAACTCCAGAGAAAGCTCTACACTGCCGTGATGTCTGTGAATTGGAAGATTTGGAACTGCCTTGGGATATACGTGGCTTGGAGATCACCTGCGCTATGTTGGACCGTTCAGAAACCCGGTCCAAGCAGCAGAGGCTAGTTAGAAAACCCTGAGACTGGTTTTGAATGTCTTGTGCACAATTTTGCACACGCCCCAAACTAGAGAGAACAGCGTGATGAGCCCCCACGTTCCCATCCCCGAGCTTTAATTATTAACATTCTGCCGATCTGAAAATACAGTTTTAAAGTGGAAACACTTTGTTTTAAAAGTGAGGCAATGCCTGGCTGAGGGGCACATGGGACTTCTCCACTCACACACCCGGGATGTGCTTTCTTCTCCGACGTGAGTGAGATTGTGCACTGATCGATATTCAGTATTCAGTAGCTGTCATGTTCCTCGGTCCAGCCATCTGGGGACGTGGGGGGTCGCCTCTCTCACCTCCTCCATCCCAGCCTTGGGGCTACTGTTTGCTTGTTCTGCTCCTGACTCAGCTCCAAACCAGGAACCTCAGAGACTTGTTTCCAAACAGCCTTCCTTGTGGGATCACACTCTTCCGAGTGTGCAGGTGATAATGGTCCCTTGCCTTTCAGACTCCTTCACCCGCTAACGCACTTAACACCAAGTGTCACCACCTGTGAGCCAGACTTGGGACTGGATGCCTGGAGGGGGTGAGTCAAGGTCCTGGCACTTGAGGGCGCTGTAGTCTGGAAGGGGTCTTCTGCATGGCTCACTTGTCCACTTAGGTTTGAAGGGGTGGGTGTCAAACCAGGCTTCACTCCTCCCCAGGGCCCTCCTGGGCTGCGGCTGAATGGCTAAGGGCCTCTTTACTCTGTGATTGATTCTGAGGGATGCTGGATGGGGCGGTACTGGTTTCCTAATCCACAGTACCTTTCCCATGTAGGGTTCTCACAGGTGGGTCCCTCACAAGACCATCTTTGTAGAACTGAAGATACGGTGCTCAGTGATGCCGACTGATCTGCAAGACATTCCACAGCAACGGACCTTCTGGTGTGATTTGAGCCCTTGCCTTGTGCCTTAAGTTACACTCTTTAATAACACACCCACACACCCAGGGGAGGGGTTTTTAGGTGGGTCCACAGCTCTTGGCTTTCAGAAAAAAAAAATATTTCTCTGTTGGTCAGGACGGGAACGGTTATGCTATGGTAACAACCACAATGACGGGGCCCTACTAGGTGACAAAAGAAGGTGGAAAGCTTGGGGACCTGGGAGGGACATGTTATAGAATAGCCACCTGGGCGGTGGAAGGGCCAGCTCACAGACACCCCAACTTCTCAGCCTAGCCCTCCGTTCTTCCCAATTTCAGAGTCAGAGGGGGCAGCGTCCCATTCATGTCTTTTCAAAATCCCGCATGTCCCCAGAATCATATCTGCTTCCTCTCCTGACGAGAGAGAGCTTGCGTGACCAGCAGCCTCACAGGCAGTGGCCACGGCGGGGAGAATGGGCTCCTCCCAACTTGCACCCCCCGCCCCCCCCCACCATGCAACAGGTTTCAGCCACTCACGTGGGCCTGGAGAGTCTCTTTCCAGATGATGAAGGATGCTGGCCTCTCAGATCTGGAGGAGAATCCGGTTCACTCCTAGTGTCACTAATGGCCCCAGGAGAGCTCATTGCAGACAGAGTCTCTCATGGGCAGATGTGCAAGAAGGTCTTCACATGCATGACAGGTGTTTGAGGTCTCTGGACACAAAGCCACATTGGAGGTGGCAGGCTTGGTGGATGACCTTTCCAAGGTTCTAATCGATCCTGTTCTTTAAAAAAAAAAATTTAACGTTTGTTTATTTTTGAGAGAAGGAGACAGAGTATGAGCAGGGGAGGGGCAGAGAGAGAGGGGGACACAGAGTCCGAAGCAGGCTCCAGGCTCTGAGCTGTCAGCACAGAGCCCAGCACAGGGCAGGGCTTGAACCCATGAGTGGTGACATCATGACCTGAGCTGAAGTTGGATGCTTAGCCAACTGAGCCCCCCATGCGCCCCTAATGGGTCCTGTTCTGACCACACTGTCTGTGGTGTGGTCACATAGAAACACATAGAAATTCTGTAATCTTTTAAAACATAGCAGGTGCCATTGTGCTGATTTCTAAAAAGGGCAACATTTATGGCAATTTTATTACCTTCTTTTGACATTTTTTTCAATTTACTTTAATGTTCTGAAGCTTCAGCGTTGGAAATTGGCCTCTGGTGGTGTCTGAAAGTTTTGCTCAAACTCCTTAATTGTGTAGGAGACCTGGTCCCAAGAATAGGGTATTGTTTCTTAAGCCATTGATTTATTCGGGTTCTAGATTTCATTTACTAACTTCTCTAAGTCACATCAAGAAATTACTAATCTGCTGTGTCTGCTACCACAGACTGACTTTGGGGAATTTGAAGCAGTACTTGGAATCATTATGGCTCTAAAAACTTTCATTGCTTCCAATCATGCATCATCAGGGAAATGCAAATGAGACCACGAGACACCACTACACCCCTAGTAGAATGGCCAAAATCCAGAACACTGTCAATGCCAAATGCTGACAAGAATGTGGAGCAAAGGGATACCTGGGTGGCTCGGTTGGTTGGGGGTCTGACTTCGGCTCAGGTCATGATCTCACAGCTTGTGGGTTCCAGCCCCGCATCAGGCTCTGTGCTGACTGCCAGCTCAGAGCCGGGAGCCTGCTTCAGATTCTGTATCTCCCTCTCTCTCTGACCCTCCCCTGCTCATGCTGTCTCTCTCTGTCTCTCAGAAATAAACAAAACATTAAAAAAAAGAAAGAATGTGGAGCAAAAAGAACATTCATTCGTTGCTGGTGGAATAGCCACTTTGGAAGACAGTTCGGCACTTTCTTATAAAACTAACCCTACTCTTTCCGAGCGATCCAACAATCACGCTCTTTGGTATTTACCCAAAGGAGATGAAAACTCAGGTCCACACCAAAACTTGCACGTGATTTATAGCAGCTTTATACACAATTGCCAAAATGTGGAAGCAACAAGATGTCCATCAGTAGGTGAACAGAGAAACGGTGATCCATCCAGACAATAACATAATTCAGCGCTAGAAACAGAAGAGCTAGAAAGCCATGAAAAGACATGGTAGAACCTTGAGTGCCTATTACTAAGTGTAAAAAGCCAATCTGAAAATGCTCCATATTGCAGGATTCCCACTACATATTTGAGAAAAGGTAAAACTTTGGAAACAGTAGCTAGGTTAGTGATGGGAAGGGATGAGCAGAGAACAGGAAGAACACAGAGGATTTTGAGGGCAGTGAAAACACCCTGTATGATATCATAATGGTGGGTGGATATGCGTCATCACACATCTGTACAACCCCACAGACTGTACAACACCAAGAGTGGTGCCTTATGTACCCTGAGGACTTTGGGGGGCTATGATGTGTCCATGTAGGTACATCCTGAGTAAAGAACATACCCTTCTGGAAGCGATGCTGGTAATGGAGGAAGCTAAGTGTATGTGGAATGGGAGTATATGGGAAATCTCTGTATCTCCTGCTCAATTTTGTTATCAACCTGAAACTTCTCTTAAAAATTGTCATAGCAAAATAAAAAACAAACGAAAAAGCCCATTCATCTCAAATGTGCAGATAATGGATACAAGATGCCTTCACTTTTAAATTATCTGCATAGTTGCCTCAGTTCCTCATAAATTGCAGTAAATACATAAGTCATATAGGTGTGTGTGTGAATCATCATAAAACATATAATATTGAATAAAATGTTTTGATATGTTAGTTATCAAACTTGTAATCAACTTTGATTCTTTTTAAAAACAATGCCCCATAGGCTACTTTGATGTGAACGTTTCTCATGCTTTCTTTTACATCCTATCTATTTTCCAACCAGAAACTGCATTGATTGATTGTTTCACTTTGGAACATGTGCTCGGTTGGTTCAGTATAGGATTCATGTATCCCCAAACCAGCCAGTCATGTAGTGATGAATCCAGGGTCCCTAGACTTAGGTAACTGTGATGGTCATTGGTGCTGGTCACCGCTTTCCCCAATATTTCCCTTCTGTCACTTCTCATCTTTCCTGTGATGGAGGAAGTCAGGGGATCACTCTAGCTAAGGAGCTGTAAGTAGCAGCATGCCCTCCTGGTCCGGGGCATTTGACTCCTGCCATGAAATGTCTGGGGCTTTCCTTCCCTTTGTCAGGAAAACCGATGACCTTCCAGATTAGGGCTGCTCTATCCAGTTTGGGTGCTGGAGTCAGGATGCTCCAGAGCTGGGATGGACCTATAACATGAGCGAGGAATAAACCTTTATTATTTAACCTTGAGGTCTTTTTCTCCCCAGGGTATAGCCTAGCCCAACTTGATTGATACAGAATATACTGTATTTCTGAAAGAAAACACTTTAAACTACATGGCTTTCCAGTCTGAAAAAATGAAGCTATGTTAAGTTTCTTTTCATATATTTTTATCTCTGTTGCAATCAGGAGATCCTATGACACCATGCTAACGCTAATGGGAAGCTTCGGATCTCAAGGGCAAATAATCGTATATATTTCTGTCTATATTTGAACACATTTCCATAATTTTGCTTGTTTTGAACTGCAAGCCTCAGTCTGTTGCCCACCATAGGAAGAGTGGAAGATGAAAAAGTTTTATGGTAGAGAGTGGCTCATTTTGAGCCTGGGCTCCTTCTCTGTAACCAGAGAAGTGAGTCTACCATCTCTACGTAAACTTTAGTTTACAAGAAGAGCAGATTTTACTTTGAGAAATAATCTCATAACATGAAATAAAGTTTGAGGTCTTTCTGGCTAATGACCTCAACAGCCATCATTCTTTTTTTTTCTTTTTTAAGTTTATTTATTTATTTTGAGAGAGAGAGCAAGTGGAGGAGGGGCAGATAGAGAGGGAGAGAGAGAATCCCAATCCCAATATGGGGCCAAACTCACGAATTGTGAGATCATGACCTGAGCCCAAACCAAGAGTTGGATGCTTAACTGACAGAGCCACTCATGAACCCCAACAGGCATCACTCTTAATCTGCTTATAGAACATTCTAAGAAGCACATCATGAACTGGCGATTCAGACATAGCCGGGACCACATTCCAGCTACTGAGCTGACTGCTGTGTGATCTTGGGTAAGAAGTGTAGTCTTTCTGTCCCTGCTCTGACAGCAGTAAACCTGGGATAATAATGTGCCACAATGATTCAATGAGAGAATGCATGTAAAGTGCTTGGCACACAGGGTGTTTAATAAGTGGTGGTCATTGTTTTTGTTGTGAATATTATTTGACACATTTGTGAAATGGTAGCAACTCTAAGGTAGAAAAATCATTTTTAAGAGAAGAAAGGAATAGAGCCTCGGTTATATCTAACCTACTTGCTATGGAGTGATTGAGATATCCGTTATCAACATTGGGGTGGGTAACACAGCAATACGATTTTCTGCAATGAAATTGCTTGTTTCAGCCAGAGGGTGGAAACATAGAATGAAGTTGTATTCTTTCTTCTGTGGCATCCAGCACAGCACATATTTGTTGAGCACAAAGAAAGAGGAGGTGTGGTCAGAGAGGAAAGCACGCAGAATTCAGAAACAGGTGGGATTCAGCGAGACATCTAGACTTCCTTGTTTTTTTAAGTTTATTTATTTATTTGAGAGGGAGAGAGAGAGTTTGTGTGAACAGCAGGAGGGGCGAAAGGAAAGGGAAAATCCCATGCAGGCTCCATGTTGTCAGCACAGAGGCTGACACGTGGCTCGAACTCACAGACTGTGAGATCATGCCCTGAGCTGAAGTCAAAAGTTGGACGCTTAACGGACTGAGCCACCGAGGTGCCCCCTAGTCTTCCTTCTTTCCTACTGTAGGAAGTAGAAGATAGTATCCTCTCTTCACCTCAGGAACCCTTACCTTTAAGTAGATGTTGGTAAAGTGGGCGTACCTCCTCCCTGTTTGGCTGACACAGGGCTAACAGGAATAGCAAACACAAACTAGATGAGATAATTGAGGCACTGAAACACCTAAAGCGCCACAGTTAGTAAATGGTGGGACAGGACTTTGAGACCGAGAAGTTTCCAGAGTCTGGGCACGTAACCATTAGGTTGCATTGCTTCTTCTGATAGTGGATGACAGACCAAGCATCTTGGACACAGAATTTCCTCCAGTGTTATTACATCTCTTCTTTAGCATCGAATAGCACTTCCTGTCCCCCTTAGATTCTCCACATCAACCAGGGTGCGGTGGAAGGCCACCTCCTTTAAGAAATATCCTTCTATCACCTGAGTTTCCTCTGTTCACTTTTTCTCGAGCCCTGAGGTACTAACTAAGCCTCTAAGGTGATCTATCCACCAGATCTATTCCATAGTGTGAGGAACCCCAAGTTCTTAAGCGTCAACACTATTCTAAATATTGAACCCAGAACACAAGTTTGGTACAAGAAGTCGCCCACCCCGTTACGTGTGGAGGAAGACAGTCTTACCCCCAACAGCTCAGACATGTTGCCAGTTTGACGAGGTACCTGGCAGAAAGTTCTGGGACGTCTAAAATGACTAGACACTCACACCTTTTCAAAAGCTCCCAGCCTGTTCATGAAGGTGGTGAGGAGTGATGTGTGAAATGTTTAAAGTTCTAAAGGAGCCAGGAGGAACTGGTGACTCTCTGACCCATGAGTTCCTTTTGCTTTTGATGCGAATTATAGCCACTTACGTCCACATCAGAAGTGCCGATTGGTTCTTGACAGCAGGATTTGGGAAACATAAATGATTGGCGGCTTTGACAAGAGTTCTTGGGGCCAGAATTAGGGAATGACAGTGCCTGAGGAGCATGTGTCCAAAATGTATCAAAACTGAGCAGCGTCCCCGGCGCAGGGCAGTGCCTCTGGCCCACAGTCGGTTTGTTTATCAATGACTTGCTTCTCAGCCTCATAGACTGGCCAGGGTTTAACTGATTTTATCATTTCCTTGGTGTCTTAGTCTACTCCTGCTGCTGTAAGAGAACATGATAGACCAGGTGGCATAAACAATAGAAATGTGTTTCTCGTGGTTCTGAAGGCTGAGAAGTTCAAAATCAAGGTGCCAGAAGACAGCTCTTTAGCTAGTGGCTTCCTGCTGCACACTCACATGGGGGACAGAGAGGTGGAGAGAAAGAGAGAGAAAGCTCCAGTCTCTTGCTCTTACGGTACTAAAACCATCATGGGATCATCACTCTTGTAGCCTCATCTAAATCCATTCACCTCCCAAATGCCCACCTCCTAATACCACATTGGGGGTTAGGGTTTCAGCATATATATTTTGTGGGGGGTCATATTCGGCTCATAACACCTGATAATTATGGATCCTTATTAAAAATTGGGACCATTAACTGCACCTTCCTGGTTTCTCTCTTTTCTCCGGTTTCCTGGTCCCTGAGTTCCAGCCTCTTCCCTTCTTTGTCCTGCTCTTGTCCAACCTCAATAGGCTGCCTGCTTTCTGGATTTTAGTCAGTTTGGCCAATGGAAAGTACTAGCGGAAGATCAGAGGGCAGAACGAGAAAAACAATGGATTTATCCCTTCGCACTCCCTTGCCTTCTTTGTATTGTTCTGGAAATGGCTGCTTCCCTCTGTGATCAAAACTTCTGTTAGCTGAAGCGCCTGGGTGGCTCAGTCGGTTAAGCGTCCGACTTCGGCTCAGGTCACGATCCCACGGTTTGTGGGTTCGAGCCCCGCGTCGGGCTCTGTGCAGACTGCCATCTCAGAGCCTGGAGCCTGTGTCTCCCTCTCTCTCTGACCCTCCCCTGCTCACGCTCTCTCTCTCAGAAATAAATAAAACAATAAAAATTAAAAAAAAAAAAACACAAAAAAACTTCTGTTAGTCAGCATTGTGTTCCATGGCTTCAGAACCCCATGTGGGGTTCTCACGTCAGTTTCCTGTCCTCCCTTGCAGGCCCATAAGGTTGATGGCTTCCTGCTGGCTGGGTTCTCAGCGCCACATTCTCCCTTGTCTCTTACCTTAAACCAGGATTTTCAACCTCAACACTATTAATATTTGGGCCAGGTAATTCCTTCTCATGGAAGGACTGTCCTTGGAATTTTAGGTAGGATGTTTAGCGACATTCCTAACCTCCACCCACTAGGTACCAGTAGCAGCTACCTTAGTTGTGAAAGCCAAAAATATCTCCAGATATTGCCATATGTCATCTTGGATGCAGTCATCTCTAGGTTGGAAACCAACTACCTTAAACCTATTTCTGTAAATGATCCTTTTAATTTAAAAACATCTTTAAATATTCTTGTGTGTTGTCTCTTTCCTGCCAGGATGCTGATGAAAGCAGGGATAAATAACAAAGTAGACAGGATTTATTTATCACTCATCACACACAGGTTGGAAGAATCGTTTAATGAAGCTCAGTCCCTCCTCATCAGGGAAATACAAATCAAAACCACACTGAGATACCACCTCATGCCAGTCAGAGTGGCTAAAATGAGCAAATCAGAGAACTCTAGATGCTGGCGAGGATGTGGAGAAACGGGCACCCTCCTCCACTGTTGGTGGGAATGTAAACTGGTGCAGCCCCTCTGGAAAACAGTGTGGAGGTTCCTCAAAAAATTAACAATAGAACTCCCCTAGGACCCAGCAATAACACTGCTAGGAATTTACCCAAGGGACACAGGCGTACTGATGCATAGGGGCACATAGACCCCAATGTTCATAGCAGCACTCTCAACAATAGCGAAAACTTGGAAAGAGCCTAAGTGTCCATCAATGGACAAATGGATCAAGAAGATGTGGTTTATCTATACAATGGAATCCTCCATGGCAGTGAGAAAGAATGAAATCTGGCCATGTGTAGCAACATGGATGGACCTTGAGGGTGTTATGCTGAGCGAAATAAGTCAGGCAGAGAAGGACAGATACCATATGTTTGCATGCATAGGAGGATTAGGAGGAACTTAATGGAGGACCATGGGGGATAAGAAGGGGGAAAATAGTGGAGGAGAGGGAGGGAGGCAAATCATGAATGCTGAGAAACAAACTGAGGGCTGATGGATGTGGGGGGCGGGGGATGGGCATGGAGGGGGGCATTTGTGGGGATGAGCACTGGGTGTTATATGGAAACCAACTTGACAATAAACTATTTGTAAAAAAAAAAAAAGAAAGAAAGAAAGAAAGAAAAAAGGAAGAATCGTTTAAAACATGGGATCCAAGGAAGAAAACACGGTGGAAAGGGTCCTGATTGGTGGAAAGCCTAAAACTATTTATCATCTCAATGACATAATGGCTGTTGGCAGATCTACATGATTGCCCCCTTGAAGCTGTTATTTCAACCTGGGGCCACAGCGTAGGGAAGAGGCACATGGTCTAAATGCTTGGATACACAGCATTATAACCATTGTTCTAGGCTTAGACTGCTCAAGTTCAAATCCCAGCTCTACCGCATACTTCTAGCCCTATGGCCTTGGTCATGTTTGTCTCTCTAAGATGGGGTCTTGGCTGGGTTATTGGTATCTGGTCATTCCTTCCTCATCTGGAAAATGGGTCTAATACCTTCTCAGATTATTGTGAAGATTAAGTGACATGATATATACATGAAATTCTTAGGACAGTCCTGGCACGTTGCAAACTTTATAATAATGATAATAGGATTATTTCTGAATCACACACACACACATTACACCATGCCACACTAGGCACACTCTTATTAATCATACAGATACACACCACAAGGTACACATTTATTAATCATAATGAATATGCTAAACCTAACTTCGATTTTTAAAAATTAAAACTGATAATTCATGATCTATAAATCCATACTTGCTATAAAGATTTAAATAATACTAGTATTCCCTCTTTAAAACTTACATTGCATATTCTATTCCATTCCTCAGATATAACCATTATTAACATTAGCTTAAAGTTTATCAGGGTGACTGGGTGGCTCAGTCAGTTAGGCGACCGACTTCAGCTCAAGTCACGATCTCATGGTGCGTGAGTTCGAGCCCCATGTTGGGCTCTGTGCTGACAGCTCAGAGCCTGGAGCCTGCTTTGGATTCTGTGTCTCCCTCTCTCTCTGCCCCTCCCCCACTTGCGCTCTGCCTCTCGAAAATGAATAAACGTTAACAACAACAACAAAAACTTTACCGTATTGCCATTTTTGTAGGTCAAAATTGTCAAATATTACAATGCCATGTCATTCATTCTCATCGCGTTTGGGTGTTCTTCTAATTTTTTTTAATGTTTCTTTAATTTTGAGAGACAGAGACAGAGCCCAAGTGGGAGAGGAGGAGAGAGAGAGGGAGACCCAGAATCTGAAGCAGGCTCCAGGCTCTGAGCTGTCAGCATAGAGCCCAACGCGGGGCTCAAAGTCACAAACTGTGAAATCATGCCCTGAGTGGAAGTCAGACCCTTAATGGAATGAGCCACCCAGGTGCCTCATCATGTGTATTCTTCTAATTTTGTTCTGTGCATTTATACACCATTATATATACATATGCTGTGTGTCATTTAGACACGGGTACAATAACTGCTTTCTTAGCCAACAGGTGCTTGGGAGGTCGTTCCGTGCTCATCTCTTTCTTTCTAAGGTCAGCATAATATCCCATTTTATGAGTGAATCAAAATTAATATAGACTCTCCTTTGTTGATATGAGTTTTCTAGTGCTTTTGCTATATACAAACTATGGTGCAATTAATACCCAACAAAAATATTTCCACAGATTGATGAGTATTTCTGCAGAATGGAATCCTAAAGTAGAGTGAGGGGCCAAAAGGCATATATACATTTAAAAACACAACAGATTTGCCCACCTTGACCCACTCACTGACATTCCACAAGAGTGCCGCCTTCCTCAGTCCTCATCACTGCTATATATTGTCAAGCTTTTAAATTTCCTCAAATGTGGGGCGCCTGGGTGGCTTAGTCGGTTAAGCGTCCGACTTTCACTTAGGTCATGATCTCGCGGTTCGTGGGTTCGAGCCCCGTCGGGCTCTGTGCTGACTGTCGGCTCAGAGCCTGGAGCCTGTTTCAATCTGTGACTCCCTCTCTCTCTGACCCTCCCATGCTCATGCTGTCTCTCTCTCTCCTAGAAATAAAACATTAAAAAAAAAAAATTTCCTCAAATGTGACAGGGATAGAAAAAGACAGCTCATTATGGCCTTAATTTCCATTTTTCTGAACACTTAAGGTTAAATACCTTTTCTTGGGTTTATTGGATTTTTGCTTTTCTTGCGTAAATTGCTTGTTCATATCACTAGCCCATTGATTGGGATACTTGTCTTTTTCATATCAATTTGTAGGAGCTCTTTATAGAGGCTGGATATATAACTTTTGTTTGTTACACATGTTGCAAATATCCCTGTTTGTCCCTGTCTTTTTAATTTAGTCTATGGTGTATTTTCATCACTCAGAAGTTATAACTATTTTATGTGATCAACTCTATCAGCTGTTTCCTTGTGAACCATGGAGTGATTGGACCCGACTTGTAGAATTCTGGGGCATTATACTAAGGCGTCCTCAAGTCAGAGCCTGGATGTTGCCTTGGACTGAGATATCTGTGGTTTATTTTTTTACCCTTCATATTAACGGTGGTATATATTTTCTTGGAAAAAAGACACTGCACACACTCCAAACCAAAACTGAGGACACTAATACTTGCTCTTACCAACTCAAAAATAGAAAAAGAATGTTCTTGGGGGTGCCTGGGTGGTTCAGTCAGTTAAGCACTTGACTCTTGATTTCCACTCAGGTCAGGATCTCAGGGTCATGAGATTGAGTCCCATGGTGAGCTCGTGGAGACTGCTTGAGATTCTCTCTTCCTCTCTCTGCCCCTCTCATGCTCACATGCTCTCTCACTCTCTCTCTCAAAAGAAAAAAAATTAAATTAATTACATTAAAAAGATAAAGATTACTGTCAGACCCTCTCATTAAAACGCACACACAAAGTCCTTTGTGAATATGGCATTTTAATAAGGAATAATGAAAGGCCAGTGAATGAATGTATGAAATGTGTTTATGTAGACATCTATTTCTGAACAAGCAAGCACTTAAAACTTACCATGTGCTCTGTAGTAATGCGTCAATAAGCAATTGTTTAGATACTATCCACCAGTGTAGGAAGCTATCATTTTTTATTATTCTTGTTATAAAGCTTGAAACTGTAACTCAGTGATGATTTTCAAGGCCATGTTCGTGGTAAGTGGCCAAACCAGAAATGAAACCAAGCTATTTCTTTCTCCTGGTTACATACAGATAATGTATATTTGTATGCGTGCATGTGTGGGAATGCGATGTATGTCTAGGTGTGTGCTTTTTGTTTTCTCTGTTCATCTCTATGTGTTGGGTGACTTTCTGTGTGTCTCTGTATGTTTGTCTAGATGTGTGCATGTGTGTGTATCTGATTGGAGGGAAGAAAAAGAATTTAAGGGAAAAGAGATTTTTAAGGTGAGGCTGGCAGGCTGGAGCTCTGGGAAGAGGTGATGCTGTAGCTGGGGTCTAAAGGCAGGCTGTCCCCACAATTCCCGCTTCCTGTTAGGACGTCTGTCTTTCTTTCTTGAAGCCCCATACCTTGACAGAAACATCTAGCATAATGTTAGACCAAGTATTTGGATACTGAGGGCTAGCTGACAGACAAGATTGACTGTCACAGAGAGAACTGTCTTTTATCAAATGAATTTGAAGCATGTATTGTATGACTTTCTCCTCTGTTTATACACTTAATTTTATTATTATACTTTTTATATTTTATTATATTTTTTATGTTTATATTATTATACGACATTAGACTCTCTTTGCCTTCCTAAGAGAAGCCACACCAGCTTTCACACACTGGATTTCCAAACATTTTAAGGGATTCAAAATTACAAGCTTTGGCGTGGACACCAGGACATGGGTATAAGTAACAAAGTCTTTTTGGAGAGCAGTTTGAGAGGACTAATCAAAATCGTAAATATATCTCTTATGACCTAACAGTTCCATTTCCCCTTTTGGGTCCCTAATAACACATTTGTAGATAAACAAAGACACACTGGCAAAGTCGTTCATTGTAACATTCGACGTAAGGTGAAACATTGGAAACCAACAACATGTCATTAGGAGGGGAATAAATGAACAACGAAATATCTAAGAAATACTAGCAGCAGTCAAAAAGAATATGTTAGATGTATACATATGCACCAGCTCAGAACTCTCTGACATTGATAATTTAAAATTAAAGCAAGCTTCAGAACAATGAGCACAAAATGACATCGCTAATATGAAAAAATACCCCATATTTCCATATGTTCATTGTTACATAAATACAAATAAGGTAATTTCAATCGTATCTGTCACACTGATAAGAATTTACCTCTGGAGGGGTGTCAGGGAGGATAACTATTTTTCTCTATTGGATGAATTTGTGCAATAGAAAGTACTCATATAGTTTTTATATAATTTCAATGTAAGATTAAACATTTTAACTTTACAAAATATACTTTCATCTCAAATATTAGAAGTTTTTTGGGGGGGCGCCTTGGTGGCCAACTTCGTTCGGCTCAGGTCTGATCTTGCAGTTTGTGAGTTTGAGCCCTGTGTTGGGCTCTGTGCTGACAGCTCAGAGCTTAGATCCTGCTTTGGATTCTGTCTCCCTCTTTCTCTACCCCTCCCTGCTCACTCTCTGTCTCTCTGGCTCTCTCTCTCTCTCAAAAATAGATAAACATTTAAAAAAAAACAAAGAGGTTGGGGGTGCCTGGGTGGCTTAGTCGGTTAAGCGTCCAACTTTTGCTCAGGTCATGATCTCGTGGTTCGTGGGTTCGAGCCCTGCGGCGGGCTCTGTGCTGACTGACAGCTCAGAGCCTGGAGCCTATTTCAGAGTCTGTGTCTCCCTCTCTCTCTGACCGTCCCCTGCTCACGCTGTCTCTCTCTCTCCTAGAAATAAATAAAAATATTAAAAAAACAAAAACAAAAACGAAGAAGTTGGTTTTGAACCTCGACATGTTAACTATGTACCTTAAAAGACAAGTTAACAAATTCCAAAGTAGTGGATATAACATTTTAAATTTATATTGAAAAATTAAATAATGAACTCTTCTAATATTATTTTAATCTGCAACATGTAATGTCTAATCTCAAGACAAAAATGGAATGTATTTTATTTTTTACAATTATTTTTAATGTTTATTTATTTTTGAGACAGAGAGAGAGTGTATGAACAAGGGAGGGGCAGAGGGAGAGAGAGACACAGAATCTGAAACAGGCTCCAGTCTCTGAGCTGTCAGCACAGAACCCGATGTGGGGCTCGAACCCACGAACCGTGAGATCATGACCTGAGCCAAAGTCAGATCTTAAGCGACTGAGTCACCCAGGTGCCCTGAATGCATTTTATATAAAGTTGGATAATGGTTTTCTGGTAAGAATCTTCTGCTAATTTGGATAACACAAGTAGATATGAGGTCTAATTTTAGCTCACATGATAGTTATTTGAAAACCAAAGATATATTCTTCTTTCATAAAATATTATCTATGTTACTAAACAATCCCAACATGTTGGGCATTTTGCCTCAGTATTTCTCAATAATAACCAAAGGGAGATAGAAAGTAATAACAATATGATTTAATAAACATGCTTTCATATAAAAAAACTTACAAACAAGTGGAACAATTTCCTTATAATTTCATTAGAGAAACTAAAATGTCCTCCAGGCCATCCAAAGGTGAAAATTATCTTTTGATACCTTTATTACGCTGATCAATAACATATATAACTTTTCATGAGGTTTCTTGCTTTTGAGAAAAAACAAAATAATAATATAGTAAAATCCCACATTTATTTTTATTCTTACGTATGAAGTTAAACTCTTATTTAATGGAAGAAAGGGTAAGAAAAAGCTGCCTCACTTTATAATTTGGGACACCTTTCTCAAGAGAATAATCTATTCTGGGGCACCTAGGTGGCTCAGTTGGGTAAGCATCTGACTTCTGCTCAGGTCATGATCTTGTGGTTCGTGAGTTCGAGCCCTGTGTTGGGCTCCGCTGACAGCTCAGAGCCTGAAGCCTGCTTCAGATTCTGTGTCTCCCTCTCTCTCTGTTCCTCCCCAGCTCACATTCTGTCTCTCTCTCTCAAAAATAAAGATTAAAAAATAAAAATAATTTCAAAAAAGAGAGAATAAACTATTCTGAGTCAGCTAGAGCCTTGTCCCTTCTGTAGTGATGTAGGTCCAATGGGAAGGGCCTCTGTCTTGCCGTAGAGCACGATTTCCCCATTTTCATGATCCTGAATATGTACCTCTCTCTGTCCATCCCACTTGATTCTCTTGGCCTGGAATTCCCTCATAACCTCTCATTTTATGATTCCTCATTCAAGTCCCCAATTTGGAGCTGGCTTTGTGGCCATCTATGCTCAGGGCTCCGTGGCCAGAAGGGCTCGGGGCTTGGTTTCTTGCTTTGCTGTTAACTGTCTTGAAGTACTATATCTTTGAACTTGTGTTTTGCGCGTGAAGCCTGATGGAACCGTGGAGTATGCACAGGAGGCATGCAATATATGCGTGTCTCCCTTCCTTGCTTATTGTGTTCGATATGTTGCATGAGCACAGAATTCTGGTCGGCGCACGATACAAAAGTGTTCAAGGTGAGTGCAAGGTAAGAGCCCCACAATGAGTGGGGGTGCCAGGAGCCTGAGAAGCCACATGCTCTTTTCTAACAGAATTTATTTCAACCCAGAAAGAAGGCAATGATTTTCTAAAAACCAAGAACAACGAAGGAATCCTATCATACCCTTCCTTATCCGTGTTACTTTGTAAACTCAGGCCACCGTTTCGGGACACAAAATGGTATTATATTAGCCAACCAGTTGGACTGAAATGATATATGACAGAAAAAGGAGAGTTAGGGGACGCCTGGGTGGCTTAGTCGGTTGAGCGTTCGACTTTGGCTCAGGTCATAATCTCACGGTTCCTGGGTTCGAGCCCCGCGTCGGGCTCTGTGCTGACTGCCAGCTCAGAGCCTGGAGCCTGTTTCAGTCTGTGACTCCCTCTCTCTCTGACCCTCCCCTGCTCACGCTGTCTCTCTCTCTCTCTCTCTCTCCTAGAAATAAATAAAACATTAAAAAAAAATTTAAATTGTGAGATCATGACCTGAGCTAAAACCAAGAGTCAGAGGCTTAACCACCTGAGCTGCCCAAGTTCTGCTCACTTGCTGGCTTTTGAGCAAGTTCCCTCTCCCCAGGACAGGCTGAGAACCTGAACCCAGAGGAGAAAATTCGTAACACCAGCAAATGCCCTGTAAACAGTCTCCCTTTTTGTTTAGAAAAGATGCTTTCTGCCTTTAATGGTATTGTTAAAGAATAAAGAGACGTCTAATCTGAGTGCGTTCAGAGGGTGGATTTTCACAGGCCCGAAGACCCCCCAGGAGAGCTTGAGAAGGAATCAGAACACATGCCCCTCCCGGAATGGGGCCAGGAGACTCCTGCAGAGCAGCCTGTGGGAAGGGAAACCCTCTCAGAGGTCAGCACCCCCAGGGGCCATAGAGAGAGCTGATCATCTCAACGGCACTGAGGCAGTGGTGGAGGAAAGCCAGTCCCAGGGGCCTGGAGGAAAGAAATCACGCCCGAGTTCAGCCTGCTCCACATTTAGTAAGAGCCCAAACAGTGATTCTTTCTGTCAGCTTTTATCTCCTAATATCTGAGAATTTCTATGTCCTTGTGACACAAGAGAATCTAACTTAAGGTTTTACCCAGATTGGAGCAATAGCCCTCATTTTGATAAGCTGTACGAGCTTTCTTCAGCATTCAATTTGATCAAATGGTTAAAACTGAAACATGAGGAAGAAAGATACAGAAAGGTTTCTAAGTCGTGAATGGTCCCTCTAGGTGTGTGTGTGTGTGTGTGTGTGTGTGTGTGGTTATGGGCTTATTGTTTTGTTAGTTGGTGAGTACAATATCACAGTAAAACACCAGTATCAGTAATTTGGGATACTGCATAACATTGAAATACTAGTATGGATCCTGGCATTTTAGGTTTTTTAATGCTTTCAAGGTTCATGAAATAAAAAGTAAGACCAAATATTTAATATGTAACTATTAAAAAATTGAATGTACTCTAAAACAAGTAAAAATGTAAATTTTTAAAAGTATGCCTATTAAAAATACATTGACATTCCAAAATCACTTTTTAGCAATATAATTAATAAAATAGAGTAATACTCAAAAATGCTATATAAAAGGAAAAACTTTATCAACCATGAAAAGTTACAAATTAAATATGACTAAAAAGTTAAGTCTACATTGAAAATACACAGTGTCACTACACTGTATGTTAACTAACTTGAATTTAAATAAATTAAATATATATGATATGTATATTTTTATATATATATCATATATATATCATTAGTGTCAAGTTGAGAACCTATTTTGGTACAAATTTTAACTATTGATACTCTTTGATACTTTGTAGCAAGGATAATGGTGAAGTTACTTAAAAACTGACTCCACATATTTTCCTCTGACTTGACATGTTCACATGATGTCATCTTCTCTTGACAATTCTGAGAAGGTGTTTTTGAAAAGCTTTTTCTTCTGCACAAAGCACCATCTTTTTATCGACAGCAAGCTATAGCTTTGTTTCAAAGATATTACCAGCATGCTTTTGACTCTTCCAGTTTCATCATGTGTGTGTGAAATATCTTATGCAGACTTACTTGCATCAATTTCAATTTTGTCATGTTTATTTTCCATTTTTTCAGAAAATCTTTGAACTAGAGTAAGAGGTATTCTTTGCAATGGAAGCCTGACTTCCTTGACTGTTATTTTCATTCTCCTCCTGAGGATTACGGAGGCATAGATGAACGCTTTCTTTCTAAGAGAGTACAGTTTTGTTGGATTTGAAATTTTAATGCAGCAAATAACTCTCAGTATATCTCAGGTTGTAAAAAAAAATGATTTCAGATTTAAATATATATTTGTGTTTATTGCTCCAGAAAAAAATACAAGTATTTCAATGCTTTAAAAAAAATGCACTGCAGTTATTTACACAGATGAAACAATGATCGCAATGTGCTTGCTCACACACAAACACCAAGTAATTTTTAGCAAACTCAGTGTCCGTTTCACGGATATTTCATGATGACGTCGTTTCAGCATGAGATGTCGGAAGAAAGCTGTCTCCTCCGGAAGCAGGAAAGTTCCCGTGATGTCCAGGCATGAGACATAGTGGATTCGAGCATCACAAAGTTTGAAACCCCCTCATACCCACTTTGGACTCAGGCACGTGCCACGTGCTCATTGTGGCCCACCCTGACCCTGGGGCGGCTGTGGTAGGTACCACAGTCATTTTTCAAGTGAAACACTAGACGATTCTCCCACTGGCCCACCAGGAGGCCCTATGTCAGCTGCGAAGTGGCCACCCCAGCAGACTTCAAGTCAGATCTGAGCCCTTCGGATTCTCAGCTCTGTTTCCAGCTCCGCTCCGGACAGCTAGACTCAGTGCAGGTAGTGAACTATACCCATGAAGTTAGGTGGCTGCGTCAGCTAATACAGAGCAAGGAGACCAAAGCAGAGTTTTGTAAGGGGTTCCCCACAGCCTGCATCTATTCCTCTGCTCCATAAAGCAAGCATGAAGTTTTAAGAGAGAATCATACATAGTTCTCCAGGAATTCCCGAAGTGCTGAGCGCCGATTAACGCCCACTCCAACCTGTTCTGGTTTTCAGTGGGTATTTGAAACAGAGATGGGTCCAGCATTTCCTCCTTCCAAATAGTCCAATCATCCAGGGGAATCTCTGCGTGCTGAGGAGCCTTAGGGACCTTGCTTTTTCAGCAAGTCAAATCCAAAGCAGATGGGGACAGGAAAGTCATGGCTAAGAGGTCTGGCGATTCTCCATGACCCGCTTTCTTGCAGGAGGCTGGAGCCCATCCAGAATTGCATGCCTCCCTGAAGCCATGGCACGCTTCCTGGCGGCCCTGTCTCTGGATATGCCTCTCTGGATTGAATTCTTGACATCTTATGAATCTGAACCTACAAGATGCAATAAGCAGAAAAGAAATTGGAGTCCATTTGGAATGTAATTTAATGAACATTTGTGCACATTTCAGGCATTCTATTAGAGACTCGGATATAAAGAAAATAGAATAAACACCCAACTATCCAAGAAGCTCATGCTGCAGAAATGTACATGTTAACACGGTAATGAACAAGATAGAGGTTGGAATGAGAAGATGAGGCAGGGCTTAAGGTCCCACCAAGGAAGGCGACCCTAGCTGGGTCTTAAGAGGTAAGCTGACCTCATCAGATACTAATAGGGAAAAGCCATCTATATAGGAAAATTGATAGGGTCACAGGCAGGGAGCAAGGAAAACCATGACTGTGGTCCATAATCACCAGGAGGCACCATGTGGTTGGGTAGACAATTTCAGCAGGTAAGGAATGACTTGAACTAAGGCAAGTCTCTCTTACCAAGGTCAAGAACAATGTCTGTTCTCGATTTCTATCTGGAGTTAATCGAGAGAGGCATCACTAGATTTCTTTTTTTTTTTTTAATATTTTATTTATTTTTGAGAGAGAGACAGCATGAGCAAGGGAGGGTCAAAGTGAGAGGGAGACACAGAATATGAAGCAAGCTCCAGGCTCTGAGCTGTCAGCACAGAGCCCGATGCGGGGCTCAAACCCACGAACTGTGAGATCATGACCTGAGCTGAAGTCGGACGCTTAACCGACTGAGCCACCCTGGCACCCCACTAGATTTCTAGCCAGGGAGTGCAGGAAGAACTTAGGTTGCAGAGAGTTCCATTAGCCATTAGCTCAAAAGAATGAGAAGTGGAGGCAGAGAAGATAGTTCAGGACACCTGTGACAAGGAAAAATGGAGGGTGGGGGTCAGGTGTGCTTAAGGGAGAAGAGTATTAAGAAAAGTTTTGTTTGGAGATGGAGGAGATTTGAACACTTTGTAGGCTGCAGTCCAGTTGCCATTGGTGATGGGGGGGAATGATACACTGATGGGAGGGAGAACAGGGATAAGCCACGAAGCAAGAGTTGTATCCATGCCCGGCCTAGCATGCAAGTCTCTTTCAAGTAACTACGTGCATCAGTGTCGGTCGTTTTGCAGAATACGCTACGTACTCTTTGCCGTGATAAGACCATAGAATAAGGGAAAGAGAACAGGGGCCCTTAGAGAAATGCCTTCATCTCAGGGTAGATGGAATGGCATTGATGAAAACAGTCGACCAACAAAGGGCAAAATGATGGATTAGACACGATCACATCACAGAATGATCAAGTTATTGAAACCAAAGAGCTGCGAAGGGCATTGGAGAGGGAGGGCAGGCAGGAAGGAGAGAGGGTAAAAATCAGATGAAGAGCAGTCAGGTGAGAGGATAAACAAAGACACAAGATTCCCACCTTTGCGAGGGGAGAATAATGGCTTGAGGTTTTCAGCAGCTCACGGAATTCTTTGGGCCCCTGCCTGGCACCCCCCTTCCCTACTGGGAAGGCTGCGAATGAGACACCAGCTGCAGCTTGTAGTGTCAGAGCCTGGAAGCCTGTGGGGCCTTTGGAAATGGTTTGCAGTATCTCTGGCTGTCTTGGGTCGCTCCACTGTAAGTTGGCAGTCCATCTTCGCAGCCTGGCCGGCCACCACCCGTACTTGTGGAGAGAGCTGTCCACAGACAGTCTGACCCTGAGTTTCCCGGAGACAACGGAATCTCTTCACCTTCGATCCCCCCTTCGATCTCCTCAGCAATGAATGAAGGTAGTGCTGTACTCATGGGTCAAGGAGTGTATCCCTCTCTCCAAGTGATGGGCATAGCTGTTCTTATGCTCTCTGGAGTCCTTTGGAAAGTGTGTTCAGAGCCCGGTGCAGTGTTTCTCAAAGTTTAAGGTATAGGGTTGTGCCTGATTTGTGAGTCCCCAGAGACCACCAAGGAGCCGACACCGATGCAAGTACAAAAGGGTCTTTATTACAAGCTCGAGCAGGGGCTCACCCGTCAACCAGTGCAGTGGCAGAAGGTGAAGCCCCGAACAATAGCGAGCAGGGTTTTTAAGGGGTAAGGGATGGGGGTGTTACAGTGCACACATTGTACGTATAGCATCATCACATAAGCACCAATCATAATTGTACAGCAGCACCCATGGTAACAGCTTTGACCGTTCAGTATCTGTGAGGTGTTCATTACTTTTGGTGGGACCCAGTCATGACCTTTGAGAATCTTTTGAAAATGACCAATTATGAGGTGAGTTCAAAGGGCCCACGTGGGGTTAGGCAAGCGGTGAGAAATTGGCTAGTCTGTATAAAGTAACTGTCTACAGTTCCCAGCCTTGACTCAGACCTCAGGAATGTTTTTTGATGAGCTGACCTGAGGGCGGTCAGAGGATGGCTTTAGCCTTGAGCAATCTGAGGAACTGGGGCTACGTGCAGCCCGAGGTTGCTCTTAATGGAGGCCTTAATATCAAAATGATGTTACTTAGGCTCTTCAATAGAGGAGTCGCCGGGGAGTCTTGCTGAAAGCATGGGCTCTGGTTCAGCAGGTGTAGGTGGGGAGCTGAGATTCCGAACTTCTACCCAGGCCCCAGGTGATGCCAATGCTGCCAGCCCATGGACCACCTCTTGCATAAAAGGGCCTCAGAGCCGCCCTTCCGCCTACTTGGGAAGAACTCTGTTCGATGCAGCAAGGTGTGGTTGCTCCTTGACCACTCGCCGGGCGTGCCCATGAAGTCGTCCTTGGCTCTGTTCAGCCCCGTCGTGGACTTGGCCAGAGATTTTCCGACCCGAGCATGTGGAAATGCGTAAGTACAATTTCTCCTTCTTTCCTGACAGCACAGCCGAGGCAGGGCTGGTGCTCATGGGATTCTCCCACTTGGCAGAGAAGACTAGTCAAGCCCGCAGAGAAATCAGGTTTCCAAATGACTTTTGCTTATGACCTGATTTACGTTTTCATAAAGAACTGGGGAAATGAGCCGCTTTACCGATCCAGGCCCTACCTCCTTGCTGAACTCTTCTTAGGGAGGGGGGCAAAATGCAAAACTTGAGGATTTCTGCAAGGTTTACTGGACCAGCAAAACAGAGGAAGGTAAAAGCTTCTTAGAATGTTTATATTTAGCTTCTGCCCAAGGGGAGTTCTTTTTATCACCTGAATGTGTCACTTTAATTTGACAAACAGTGAGAGAGGAGAGACTGACGTTGAAAAATGCTTGTGACACTGCGTAATGTTTTACTTACTCTGGCGCAGCGGATTCTTAACGAAGTTTTATTTTCTGTCCTATCGTGTCAATTTTGTTCAGTTCAACGAACATGCACAGACTGTCTATTATTTAGCAGGCACTGGGCTTGGTGCCGAGCGTACGGGGTAATGGAGAAGGGGTTGCTCTCCTGGGGAACACTCAATGCTCTGTGGGAGACAGCCAAGCAGGGGATCACGTCCATGCGGTGTTGGTGATGGAATGGTTGAGGTCAGTGTCTGGGGTGCCTCTGAGGTCTCCTTAACTAGCTTGGAGGTCGGGGTGATAGAGAGGGGAGGCCTCTCTGAATGGAGACTACCCGACCTGAATCTAGGATCTTGAGTAGGAATTTGATGGGTGAAGTTTTGAAAAGGTGAGTCATTAATACTCCTCATTGCCTTCCTGATGGATTACTCATTGAATTCCTGATTTCTTCTCCTTGGCACACCATAAAATAGGACACCCCCAACTCTTGAATTTAAGTTCTGGCCGTACCCTGTGCTTGAGCCAATGAAATGTGAAAGTAATGAGTGTCACTTCTGGGTAGAAGCTTTAAATGCCAGTATGTGATTTATCATCTTCCTTCTTTACTGCTGAAGAACCTGGGCAAGCATACGTTAAGACGAAACTTCCATCTGTCAGTGTTCTTGAATGACTACAACGAGCAGAAATCCATCTTTTTTGAAAGCCAGGAAATTTGTGGCAGTGGGTACCACAACATTAGTCTGTCCTGGCTGACACAGAAGGGCATTGGGGGTTGGGATTTTGATTGACAAAAGTTCTGAGACCTGTAACATCTTTGACCTGGAAAGTGCAAGTGCTTAGTAACACTAAGTACGTGGTGTAGACTGGGCTGGGTGGGGATTGGGTGGGACTTAACATCTCCTGGGTCTCAGGGTAAGAAAAGCTTGGTTGATGGCAGTAAGAAGCTCACCAGATGAGCTCTTGAGTTGCCTTTATAATTAGAGACTTTGATTCTACAAAAGCGAATGCAGTTAATGATGGTTTCCTTTGGGAATGCCCTTTGCCAAGTTCCTGTTTGTGGTTGGAGTTCTTCCTCTTGAGAGCTATGTCTTTTTTTCTTTTTTTAAACCCATGTTCTAGGCATAAACACTGTACACAGTGTTTATCTTGGTTATCTTCAGTAGACCAAGTTATTTGGCAAGAAACACTTTAATTGTAATCCCAAGATCCTATATGGTGTCTAGGAGTGTAATAAATGTCAGAAAAAATGAAAGCACTGGCTTCGTGAAACCTAGCTTTGGTACCTCTTCTGATTCTTTGGGCCTCTTCAGTCTGCTAATCCGTAGGCTACATGGCTCCACTCAAGCTACTGAGGGCCGGTTGACCGCCTGGCACCCCTGGCCTGTTGGTTGTCTTCCAGCAGTAAAGCCAATAAAGAGACAGACACTGAACCATGGACCGAATTCCCCCCAGTGCCTGCTGGAAAGGCAAAGACCACCCAAGTCCATCTGGGAGGCCATTTTTTTTTTTACTGGTGGGTGAGGGTAAGGAGACCGCAGGTGAATTCTCTTTGCATCCCTACGGTGGACTTGGCCACGGGATCACCTATATGGAGGTGTCCACGCGGGTAAGCAGGTACCCTGCCTAGTGATTGGCCACATTCCAAATGGTGTCTGGGTGGTGTCCTACCCCATTACCCCATTTCATTGCTGCTTCTCTTCTGTGCCTCGGCTCTATTTTCTTTTACTGTCACTACCCTGAGCTCTAAAAAGCATTGGGGCATGACCTTTGGCTCTGACTCCCTTTTCTAAGGAATGTGGGCGAAAAACGTCGGTTTCAGAAGTGGCTGTAGAGAACAGGCCCTCAGAGAAAGCTGGTGAGTCACTTGTCGGTGATCAGAAAGCAATGGGATCACATGGCTGGTAGTAAGTGGATTGTTAATAACCCCTCAGGGTTCGTGATCTTACAGGACTTTGTATGAAACCACCTTGTCTAAGTTCAGCCTGGAAATTCTCCCAAGTTGCCCTGGGATCTCTAAAATGATTAACATCTAAGTGAAAATTCAGTCAGGCTATGACCCCGAAGTCTGCAACAAAAATTCCATGGCTACATCCTTGTCCAAAGAAGTAAGAGCTCCTGGGGGGACCCAAGGCTGCAGAAACGGAGCTTGGGAAGCACACACCACGGGCGGCCCAGGGGGGAGGCGGCGGTGCAGGCCCCTCAATCTGGGGCATGAAATGCAGTGAAACTGTGAAAATGCAGGCGGTTCCAGACTCCAGAAATACCTTTTGCTGAGTAGTCCTTTTCAGAGGCCTGGAGAGCCGACGGCCTCCCCTCAGTTGCCACACCTTCTAAGGGCTTGAAATCGAGAATCACGACCTGTCTGTTCCCTGCGAGAAGATGGCTGGGTTGCTCTATGGCCAGTCCCCAGCGCTCTCTGTGCCAAGGGCATGGTTAGCCTTGGCCTTTGTTCTCACTAACGGCTGCTGTGAAATTCGAGGGGGAGCTAAATATTGGGATGTGGGGGAGGTGAGAGTTGGGGGGGATTGTATGCTGCACAGGGAGACGGCCTGGTCCCCTCAGCCTCCCTGGCACCCAGGGTCTGTAAAGGGGGACCGGATGCCCGTGCTGCAGGGGTGAGGGGGTGAGTGCCCGTGCCTGCCTCCGTTCCTTGCTCCTGACTGCCCTCTCCCTGCAGCTGCCAAATGAGACTTGAATTAGAGGATGTTTTTGGGAAGAGACGTCTGGTTTCAAATGTTAATTAAACTCTGCCTACAAAGTATTTCATGGTAAACAGTCACAGAAGAGCTCCCTTATTAAACAAATGTGAATGATTTAAAATTCGGTGCTCATGGGGCGCCTGGGTGGCTTAGTCGGTTAAGCGTCTGACTTTCGCTTAGGTCATGATCTCGCGGTTGGTGGGTTCGGGCCCTGCGTCGGGCTCTGTGCTGACTGCCAGCTCGGAGCCTGGAGCCTGTTTCAGTCTGACTCCCTCTCTCTCTGACCCTCCCCTGCTCATGCTGTCTCTCTCTCTCCTAGAACTAAAAAATAAATAAATAAATAAATAAAATTCGGTGCTCATGAAGGAGTGTCGTGGGGGGTGTAGCTCAGGCAGGGAGACGGGAGAGGCAGTGGGGGCCACGTTTCTGGGGGGTTAGCTGGGGGATAGGGTGTCTGGGCCGGGGAGCATAGAGCCCTGGTCTCCCGGGCCAGCTGGCCATCAGGTCCACACAGTGCATGCAGGGTCGCCCAGGCCCTGATGGCCAGCCCATCGGTCCCACAGCCCCAAGCCCTGGGAAGCCCCCTTCCCCCTTCAGATCGTGTGGCCAATGGGGAACTGGTGGTGGCTTCCGGAGCCACAGGTGCTCAGGGAGGCTCAGTGGCCCGGGCGCTCCTGGAATACGGAGTTGGAGGCGATGATGGGGGCCCCTGGGCACAGGGTGGTGAGGGGGCAGAGGGAACATGGTGTAGAAGTGTCGCAGGGAGACCAGGAGGTCGAGTCCGCAGTGAGCCCCGACAGGGGAGACCGCGGCCGGGAGCCCCATCTGGCCAAGCCCCTGCACCTTGACCAGCAGGCTGCACTGGGCGAGGACAGGAAGACACTGGAGGCTGGGGGACTGTCCGCCGGCCACTGTGTTGACAAGGGGCATGTGGAGGAGTATTTCCGGGACATGGGGGTTGCTATGGCCAGCACGTGGCTGTCCTCTCTCGGGAGTCTCTCCTACAGGCCCAGAAAGCCCCAGAGGCAATGAGCTACCTGCTGGGCTTGTGCGTGGGTGACGTGACCACGGGTGGCCTGTGTGTGACCCACCTGGGTCCTGTGCTGCTCAGCCTGCTGGAGATGCCAGAAAAATCCTTTGGCCAGGACACTGGGCTCCGTGCTTGTAAGTGAGAGCATGTGCTGTCTCCTCCAGGCCTGCATCGTGAGCAATGCCAAGATGGCTCCGGAGCGTGAGAAATCGGGTTTCCCTCATGGTCCCTTTCTACACCCTGCAACCTGACAGTGACCTCAAACTGACCCTGAGGCTCCGCCCCAAGGCCAGGATGCTGTAGCAGCAGAACAGGGACTTTGCTGGGTTCTGATCCTGCCACCTCTCAGCCCCATCCGCAGGGAGGGAGAGGCAGTCACAATTCTGTTCTTTTTTTTTAATATTTTTATTTATTTCTAGGAGAGAGAGAGAGAGAGACAGCGTGAGCAGGGGAGGGTCAGAGAGAAAGGGAGTCACAGACTGAAACAGGCTCCAGGCTCTGAGCTGGCAGTCAGCACAGAGTCCGACGCGGGGCTCGAACCCATGAACCGCGAGATTGTGACCTAAGCGAAAGTCGGACGCTTAACCGACTAAGCCACCCAGGCGCCCCAATTCTGTTCTTGTGAAACAAACAAACAAAATGCCATTGTTCCCATACGCAGAAAAGAATGATTAAAAAGCCAACATGAGTTAGTTACCTGTAACTGGCAAGAATTTGATAGCTCTGTCTCCAAAGTAGGTTAGACTTTCCTGTCTTTTATATAAATCGTTGGTATAATCTGTTTGTAGAAATATCTTAACACAGCTGGAATGAATGACCTTGACCTTCCTGCTCTAAAGTATCCTCAGCGCCGTTTTTGAAGCAAAGCTAGAACTTGTATTCGCTTTCTTCATCCCACAGGCAGAGGCCAACTTCATGTTCTGCACTTAGCAGCTACTTAATAAATATTAGTGACCAATCTACTACTCTGAGGTGTGATCTGTCCTTAGATTGAATCAGAAGATCCTTCAACGCAAATGGTGACCCTGAGGCGGAGTAGAGTCAGGGGGAGGAGAGAGGAGACTGAAAAGCACGGGGGAACTAATTTTGCCTATCTTCTCGATTTTAGCAGGTTGGAAATCCCAAACTTCTGAACATACCTGATCACTTACATCAGGACTTGATCACTGGGATTCCTCAGCTGTTTATAATTCCATTTCGAGCCAAGCTGCTCAGGGACCCACTCGGGCAGTTGACAATTACTAGGGAAGTTGTCTGTAAGGAGGGTGAACGGTGTCTGAAGCAAGTAATTGATCATTATTTCCAGCTTTTTGGTTTCCTTGTCCTTATGATGGTGCACTCAAAAAAGATGATTCTGGAACTTTGTTGAGACATGGGAAATAACTTGCTGGCAATGAGGCCTATCATGAGGTAGGCCATACAGGAGGTGAAAGGAGAGGGGAAGGCATGAATATTCATTGAGCACCATATCTGTACCAGTAGCTTTAGCTGTTTATTTTCTGTCCTTTCCAGAGCAGCCCTGTGAGGGAATAACAAGCATTATTTATTGAGGGTTTACTCTGGGCCTAACCCTTGAAGGGCCTCATGGTGATAAATTTGCAAAACAACCCAGGAGGTAGTGGGAGGTGCATTTCAGAGGTCAAGTGTCAAGGGGTCAACATCTTGGCCAAAGCCAACCATCTTCTTGGAGGTGGAACTGAAACTGAAAGGGACTTCCTCCCACGTCAAAGTTTTTTTTTTTTTTTTTTTTCCCCCTCAAAATAAAAATGCCTTTTTACACTCAGGGCAGACTGTGCACACTATCTTCGGCTTGGCCTTCCCACCTCCCTCCCGCCAAGCTTGACTATATTTTGTAGATCTTCACAAAGCCTAGCATGAGATTTTAATTTGTTCTGAAAAGTTGCATCGTTTCCATTTTCTTTCTAAAAATGAATTCCGTAATTAGCCAGTTGTTTCAGCGATTTTTCAGTTTTTCTGCTCTTGCAGACCTTGTGGGGAATACATAGACCCTCCCCTGTCCCAGTTCATTCGTTTCAAATGCTGCTGTCAGTGGGGCGGATTGCTGAATCAAAGGTAGAGACAGGCACTTGGAGTTCTGGTAGCTTCTGCCCACTGCCCTCCATGGACCAGGCCAGATTGCCCTCTCACAGTGGAATTGAAAGTGTCTGTTTCCCTCTAGCCTTGCTAAGAGTTGTTTTTTTTTTTTAATCAAATTTTCAGCCTTTTTGCCAATCTGATAGATTAAAATTGGCAAGCCCAGGTAGTTTGAATTTTTTTATTGTTGTTTTCAAGTGTGTGCAAGTGGGTGAGGGGCAGGGGAAAAAAGGGGCAGAGACCATCTGAAGTGGACGGCGGCTAGTCCAATGTGGGGCTTGGATTCAGGGACGGCTTGAACTCCGGAATGACGAGATCGTGACCTGAGCCAAAGTCAGATGTTCTGCTGACTGAGCTACCCAGATAGCCAAGGTAGTTTGAATTACTTATTCTAAGATGAAGTTTAGGATCTTTTCATATTGGGAAGATACTGGTCTTTTCTTCTTAGTGTAATATCTGTGCCTACCCTTGGTCCACTTTTTTTCTTCTACTGGGTGACTTTTTATGTATTAGGGAGTTAGCTTTTGCTGATGGCAGTTGGAAGTAGTTTGTCCTGGTTTCTCTCTTGTCTTTTGACCTTAAGTAGGTCTTTTTCCATGGAGAATTTAAGAGGCAAGTTTACCAGTCTTTTGTCTCTTCTTTGTTTTTTTTAATGTTTGTTTATTTCTGAGAGAGACAGCATGAGCAGGGGACGGTCAGAGTGAGAGGGAAATACAGAATCTGAAGCAGGCTCCAGGCTCTGAGCCAGCCATCAGCACTGAGCCCAGTGCGGGGCTCGAACCCACGAACTGTGTGATCATGACCTGAGCCGAAGTGGGACGCTCAACCGACTGAGCCACCCAGGCGCCCCAGTCTTTTGTCTCTTCTAAATGGGAGTTCTCATTAGATCATGACTGCTCCAGTGTTGAAGAAAAAAAACATTCTCCCATGTTTTGGTCTGGATTTTTTGACTTCAATGATGGCATAGAAGTCTTGTGTCCATTTGGAAACAATCCCGTGGTGGGGGTTGAAGCATGCATCTAGTTATACGTATTTATAGGTAGTTCTCCAATCATGTACCGTTGATTGAATCATTACATGACAGATTTGAGCTGCCTTCTTGATTGGTCTGTATATGCCTGTTTTGAACTTTGTATTCCATTCTATTCACTCTATTGATATGTTACTATTGTGTTCTAATAACTGAAGGTTTTTAATGCACTGTAACATCTAGTGTAACTAATTCTGCACCACCGCCACTTCCCGCCAGGTGGTTGGTTTTCAGAGTTTTCTGGGTGTTTGAGCTTCTGTTTCCATAGGAGGTTTGGCATCCCATTCTATAGTTGTGGAGCTTTTTTTAAGCTAAACTTTTGAATGTTGGGGTATATTAAACATATACATTAGGTTATGAAAAATTCACCTCTTAGTCATGGCACATGTCATTTTTAAGTCCTTTTTAGGGGTGCTGGGTGGCTCAGTCAATGAAGTGTCTGATTCTTGATTTCAGCTCAGATTGTGATCTCCTGGTTTGTGGGTTCAAGCCCCATGTGGGACCCTGTGCTGACAGTGAAGAGCCTGCTTGGGGTTCTCTTACTCTTTCTTTCCCTCTCCCACTCACTCTTTCTCTCAAAAATAGTCGTAATCTTTTTAAAAAAATGTTTCTATTTTTTTTTTTTTTGAGAGAGGGGGAGAGAGGTGGAGAGAGAGCGTGAGCAGGGAAGGGTCAGAGAGAGAGAGGGAGACACAAAATCAGAAGCAGGCTCCAGCTCCAAGCTGTCAGCACAGAGCCCGACGCGGGGCTCGAACCCACAAACTGAGAGATCACG
Organism: Proteles cristata cristata; assembly: GCA_017311185.1. NCBI lineage: Eukaryota > Metazoa > Chordata > Mammalia > Carnivora > Hyaenidae > Proteles > Proteles cristata. The sequence goes on from JAESUZ010003821.1 coordinate 895,190, forward strand.
ACCTGAGCTGAAGACTTAACCGACTAAGTCACCCAGGTGCCCCAGTCTTTTCTTAATCTTGAGGAGTATTGGGATGTTTCTCTTCTTGTGGCGCCTACACGATATTTTAATTCCTGATTTTGTTGCTACACTCATTTAGCCTTATCTGTGTGGTTGGTATGAGTGTGTGTGTGTGTGTGTGTGTGTGTGTATGTGAAAGCTAATGTATCCGTTTTATGCCCCTAAAGTGTTTATGAATTTTTTATTGGTTATGGTAGCTTTTTAGTTGTGGTTTTCTTTTTTTTTTTTTTTTTTTTAATGTTTTTTATTTGTATGAGAGAGAGAGAGACAGCATGAGCAGGGGAGGATCAGAGAGAGAGGGAGGCACAGACTGAAACAGGCTCCAGGCTCTGAGCTGGCAGTCAGCACAGAGCCCGACGTGGGGCTCGAACCCACGAACCGCGAGATCATGACCTAAGCGAAAGTCGGACGCTTAACCGACTAAGCCACCCAGGCGCCCCTAGTTGTGGTTTTCATTTGCCAAGTGCACCGTCCTACCATCTGCAAATAATGCCTCCTGCTCCTTTCCAATTTTTAGAATTAGGATAATAACTTTGTTACCGAGTGGTGTTGGCCATTACTTCAAGCACAGCATCAAATTCTATTTCTGACTTTAATGGTAATGTTTCCAGTGCTTCCCATAATACTAGGCATAATACTAGCTTTGGGATTATGAGAGGAAGATTTTATCTTGTTAGAGAGTTATTTATCTAATGCTCTTTTACTGCAGTTGTAACTTCTAAAAATTAATGGATATTGATGTTTGGTATCATTTAATATTTTTATCTCCTTACGTAGTCTGAAGCATGGGGGTTTGTAGCTGGCTTAAAAAATAGGAGTTTGCCATATATACTCATCAGTGGCTTATCTCTGGCACTACATAATACCTCGTAGAGTTCTTCCTAAATTGTCTCCTGTAGATGTAGCTCCTTGTAATTGCTGCATAATACTCCACGGTTTGGATATTTTCCACTTAGTCCTGTATGATGGGCATCCACTTTTCTCCTTTTTTCATTTCACTATAAACAAATACATACTAATCATCCTTATAAGTGTAGTTTCATGCGATCGGTTTTCTAATTTCTAAGGATTATATTCCGAGGGATGGGAGTGCTGAGTTGAAGGTTATGTATAATTTTATTTTAACAATCATGCTGCTGTACTTGTCAAATCTCCGAGCTAGAGCTGGTATTCAGTGAGGCTTCTGACTCCAGATCTCATTAAACCGAACTGCTGTGCCTATCAGAGCCGTATGCAGCAAATCCTGTAAAATTTCCGTGGGCCATAGTGAGATTCCTGCTCCACTTCATCTAGGGGATGAAGTGTCAATATGAGAGAACTCTCTAAAGAGAACATTGACCTCCCAAGCATTTGTCTTCATGACTCTTGGGAATCAGATGGCCCTTAGTTTTTGTGATCTTGGATGTGGTCTCTATTTTGTCTCTGGTGTGTCTTTTTTTTTTTTTTTTTCATCTAGGAAATGGGAATGATTGTACTTGACAGAGTCATGAGTTTGGATCCCACAGCATCTAAAGCCCGTTGGAAGGAGTTGAGATTTTCTGGATATGGATACACACACACACACACACACACACACACACACACACACAATTTCAGTTCAGGCTAAAGCCAATTTTTTTCACTGTGTGCTTTGAAGTTGCCTAGGCTGGCCAGACCAGTGGAGTGGAAGGTGCAGCTGCTGCTTGAAACTTGGACTCTTGGGCCAGGAGTAGCCTACAGCGTTGTGACGAGCACAGGAACGCAGAGGCTCTCGGGACCACAGGGCGCTTCCCCCGGGGAAGCCTTGCTGAAACACCATTGGAAGGCAGTGGGCAGTGTCCAGAAGGAAAGCAAATGGACAAGGGCAAAGGGTGGGGGTAGGGATAGAGAGGCGTGCTACAGACCGTGTATTAGTCACATACAGCCGTTGTGACAAAATAACCCCAAACTTAGTTGTTCAAAAGAACACAGATTTATTAAAGTTCTAGAAGTCGGAATTCCAAAATCCGTCTCCCCTGGATATGGTAAGGTATAGGCAGGTTTCATTCCTTCTGAAGACTCTGGAGAAGCTCTTCCTTGGCTTTCCCAGCTTCTAGAAGTTTCCGGCATTCCCCTGCTTGTGCCCCGTGCCCCGACCTTCACATTGTTCTAATCTGTGGTAGATAGACAGTAGGGACACAGAAGGAAAAGGCAATGTGGCTCTCTTAGAAGGACCTTTATGGTTCTTTTGTGTCTACCCAAATCTAGAGCTTTCAGAGTCACAGGTTAGGGGGATTAGTTTGTGGGTATCTTTGGAGGAATGTGTTGCTCTGTGCGTACGAGACAGACATTTGTGGAACCTGTAGCACCAATGCATCCACCTTGTGATCAGTGGGGTTTCCTCCTAATGTGGAAGGGGACCTGTTTTGTTCATTGGCTCTCTCTGCTTCCGTAAGCATTTGCTTCTTGATCAGACAAGTCCCCTTCTCCTGCTCCTAAAGAAAAGATAGGATCCATTTTGTCCTACATGAGATGGGAAGAGCCTGCATTATACTTCGTCATTTTTACTGGTTGTGGCCTCTGGGTCTTTCTCAAAAGAGCCAGCTCTATAAGCTGAAGAGTTGGAGGAAATGGTCAGAGGAACTTTACCATCTGCCTGATGTCAGGTGTGTCTTCTGGGCTGCATTTGATCCCTTCCAGTGATGGGATTCCTGCTCTGTCCCCACCAACTCCCACCTCCTCAGCTTGCTCATTTTCTCTCCTTACCTTGGCATTCTATTAGTCTGTTAGGGCTGCCATAATAAAACATCAGACTGAGTGGCTTAACCAACACAAATTTACCTTCTCACAGTTCTGAGAGCTGGAAGTCTAAGATCAGAGTGTTGACAGGTTTGATTTCTCCTGAGACCTCTCTGCTTAGCTTGCAGATGGCTACCTTCTCCATGTGTCTTCACACCGTCTTTTCTCTGTGCTTCTATATCCCTGGTGTTTGTCTTTGTATGTGCTAATCTCTTCAAAAGATACCATTCCATATTGGATTTGGGCTCATTCTAATGACTTCATTTTAACTTAACTGCCCCTTTCAAAAGGCCTTATCTCCAAATACAGTCACACAAAATTACTGGGGGTTAGGACTGAAACATAGGAATCTTAGGGGGATGCAATTCAGTCCATAATAACCTTTTTGAGCCCCTTCTTTCCCTCTGCTTAGACTTGGGCCATAATGCATGTCAACCCTGATCTCTTGAACCATAGCCTGCTTCCATCCTCTGAGGTTCATTCCTGGATGGGAGGAGAATTTTCATTTCAAGTTCGCTAAAATGGATTAGGAGCAAGGAGGAAGGAAGAGAGGCAAACAAAGACTGACTGATTGTGCCTCAGGGATTTTCCGTATTGCAATAATAGGCCATGCAGATGCAGTTATGTGGGGCCTGAGAAGCTTGCTGGTGGAATAGATCGGGCCTATGTCCCCTGAACAACTTTGCAAATAGACAAAGGATTATCCAGGGGCAGGTGTCAGAGGTGTCCTTGACTTCACCTCTCGGGAGGGTAGCTCCTCCGTTTCTCTTCGTGCCTTGGACCTCGTTTAAGTATGTGGAGATTCATGTGGGTACAAGGAGAGAGAGACTCAGGGAGAGCTCAGAGCCTGGGGGAGGAGTGAAGAGCAAGAGAGGAAGATGAACCTCTTGGCCCTAGCCCTGTGGCACCTGCTGAAACCATCTTACAGGCTGATCTTTTTTTTTTTTTTTTTCCTCAGGTTTGTTTGCATTTATTCCACATTTGATTTTGCAATCACATGTCCAGGAAAATAATTTCTTTTCTGCCACTGGTCAATAGCTATATATATATATATATAATTTTACAGATAGTTTATTGTCAAGTTGGTTTCCATACAACACCCAGTGCTCATCCCCACAAGTGCCCTCCTCCCTGCCCATCTCCCCCCTCCCCCCACCCCCATCAGCCCTCAGTTTGTTCTCAGCATTCAAGAGACTCTCCTGGTTTGCCTCTCTCCCTCTCCCCAAGTATTTCCCCCCTTCTTCTCCCCCACGGTCCTCCGATAAGTTCCTCCTAATCCTCCTATGTGTGATCTTAATTGGAACTCTCTATCTTGAAACAACCTGAATACAATTTTCAAAAATTATAACCTTTTCCAAATGACCTTCTTTTTGTGGGCTTTTCCCAAACAAGTTTCTATTAATTTACAATCAGATGCAAGAAATGTGGTATTTTCCCCCTTCTCGAAGTGAAGTTCACCTTTCTCAAAACGTCTTTCATCTCGTCATGCACAGCCCTTTACCCTGCAGAAGGGTGTATACTATACCTGCGCACATGTGGAAGAAATGAAGAAAAATTAATCAACTAGCAAGAGGATTGGAGGGCATGCGGTGAAGGAGGGTGAAGAGCTAAATTTATATAACCTAGAAAAGGAAGACTCTGGAGGAACATGATGAAGTTATACTTCACAGAAGCAATATAAATGAAGGCAGGGAATTGTTCACAGTCTCCAAAGATGGTGGGACAGAAGGGCTGGCCTCAAGCCAAGGCCATGAAAGGGAGTCATGATGGATGATCAAGGCAGGAAAGTAGAGGGCACTCCTGATGTGGGGACCAGGGCCCTACTCTTGTACTTTGTGACAGACAGACGGACGTGGGGTCTGGTAAAGGCCGATGATCAGCTGGGTGGCTCCACTTGGAACTTACTCACCCACTACTCCCTCTTGGATTGGGAGGGGCTTCTCTTCTGCCAGGGACCGTGAGGTCAGGGAGCCAGGGATTTTTTTTTTTTTTTTTTTTTTTTTTGGTCTCCAGTGTTGACCAACTTTGTGTGAAGGTAGCTTTAAAGAACCAAACCTCCCCAAATACAGAAATAATTGCAAGCATAACACTCCAGTGACTTGTGTTCCTTTTTATATTCTATCTTGCTCCGTTTAATTTTTGATCAATTGCAGCTATTTTAATGCTTGTGAAGTTTCTCGTCTAGCCAATAAAGGAGGACAACTCTTATTATTCTGAGCTTGAGAGTGTGGACGTCTGCTGGCTGATGACAGGGGATCAAGGCTGTCAGTGCCTGTACCATATGGAGAGGTAAATGGAAGGGAAGAGGTCAAGATTCTATTTCTTACTCCACCGATATTTCTCCATGGCTGCCGTGGTACTATGATATATAATAAACATATATTTGGTCTTCATCTCTGTTTCTGGCATAAAAGCTCTAAAAAAAAAAAAAAAAAAAAAAACCCTGGAATTTCCTAAGCAAGAAGAAGAAAGTTTTGTTAGGTTCAAGACATTGACATATGGAGGGGCACTCGGGTGGCTTAGTTGGTTGAGCGTCCAACTTTCGCTCAGGTCATAATCTCGTGGTTCGTGGGTTCGGGCCCCGCGTCGGGCTCTGTGCTGACTGCCAGCTCAGAGCCTGGAACCTGTTTCAGTCTGTGACTCCCTTTCTCTCTGACCCTCCCCTGCTCACGCTCTCTCTCTCTCTCTCTCTCTCTCTCTCTCCTAGAAATAAATAAAACCTTTAAAAAAAAAAAGAGATTGACGTATGGAGCCCACCTGAGGATGGAGACTGGTTTTCGGGAGTCCCAACCATGTGATGGGAGGGTTGGAACTTGTCCTACCTCACCCTGGGGAGGAGTGGGGGGGCTAGGGGGTGAATCAATTGTAATATAATCAGTTGTGCTTGTGTACTCAAGCCTCCGTCAAAAATCCAAAAGAACAGAGTCCAGATCTTCCATGTTGGTGAAAATGTGAGAGATGTTGAGAGAATGGCAAATCGCCAAGAGATGAGAGCTTCTCTGCCTTCTATCTACCTAGCTCTATGCAGCTCTTCCATCTAGTGGGTCTGGAGTTACATCTTTCTCTAATACACTGGTGATCCAGTAAGTAAAACAGTTTGAGTTGCGTGAGCCATTCTAGAAACTACCTAAACCTGAGGAGGGGGTCATGAGAACGAGTGATACATAGCCAGTCTGTTTGGAAGTAGAGGTCACATTGAGGACTTGGGATTGCCTGGGGGAGGGTAACTGGAGCCTCCAAGTGACAGATTGGGTGGAAGCACAGATAAAAACTTCGGCTTGTGACTGGCATTGGTAGCTGGGGGCAGAGGGCACTCTTGCAGTACCGAACCCTTAACCTGTGGAATCTGAAGCTATTTGTGGGTAGATAGTGTCAGAATTGAGTTAAATGAGCAGACGCTCAGCTGATGTTCTGGATAATTACTTGATGCTGTGTGGAGAAGCCCCAGAATTGTTTGTTGGTGTGGGGGAATACCCACCCATCAAACCCAAGATTTGGTACCAGATGATTGTTTATTTTGGGGAGAGACAGAGACTGAACGCATGTGCGAGAGGGAGACCTAGAATCTGAAGCAGGCTTCAGGCTCTGAGTTGTCTACATAAATCCTGATGTAGGGATCGAACTCCCAGACCATGAGGTGATTACCTGAGCTGAGGTAGGATGCTTGACTGACTAAGCCACTTGGGTACCTGTACAACATTTTTTCAGAATAGTGTTATTTAAAAAAAAAAAATGTTTTGAGAGCAAGAGTGATCGAGAGCAAGTGTGCACGTGCAAACATGCAAGCAGGGGAGGGGCAGAAAGAGAGAATCCCAAGCAAGGCCTGCCCTTCTGCATGGCTCACTCTCCCTAAACCGTGAGATCATGACCTGCGCTGAAACCAAGAGCTGGCTGCTTAACCAGCTGAGCCAACCAGGTGCCCCAACACCAGAACATTTTTAACAGCATAATGAAGGACTATAGACCTAGTAGCTTAAAGCAGTAACAGTTTCTGTAGGTCAGGAATCGAGGTGTGCTTGGCTGGGCCTTTGGCTTCCGGGTTTCGCGATGGCTGCAATCGAGGGGTTAGCCCAGGATCTTTTAGAAGGTTATAATCAAGGTTTGGGTTGGGCCACATCTCAAGGCTTGACGGAGGGCCGTAGCATCTAATGCCAAGCCCGTTCAGTGATTCTTGGTGGGATTCAGGTTCTCACAAGTTGTTGGACTAGGGACCTCAGTGTTTTGCTTGCTATTGTTCAAGTGACACCTTTAGTTTGCTGCCTTGAACTCTTGAACTTGGGAATTTGGTTCATCAAAGTGAATGAGCCATGAAGTCCATATAGGACAAGAGACAGCCAGCAAGAGAGTAAGAAAGACAGAAGTCCGTCTCCTAGAACCTATTCTGGGAAGTGAGATCTGGAATATTTCTCATTGGATAGCAACATAGAGATGCGATTTCAGAAAGGGAATCTTTTCTTTGTCTTAGAAGGAAGTTATTAGATCCTACTGTCATACAAAGGACTTAAGTTGTACAAGGAATGGACAAAGAGATAGAGATGACTGGCAGCCATTTTGGAATGCTTTCTACCACAGCTTTAAGCAGACAAGTGACCTTGGGCTTTAGGACTTTTCTGTTTCGTATCCAAATTTTAAAACAAGGCTTAAGATTGCTGTACCAAATCAGTGGTAAATTCAACTGCCTGTAAGAGCCTTGTGGGTCACAATTCTCTTTAGACCTGTGATATTCTATTCAAACCTGTGAAAAATACATAGGGTGATCAGGAAGAATATCTCATCCAGACTATCTGCAGGTCCCTGGTCTGACCTGATCCTAACTAGCACATTGTTGTAAGCGCGGGGTTAATTCTAGGGATGTTTGATAGCTTTTCCTTTCCCATACTCATATTGAATTCCCTTCCAACTGGCCAAAGCAAAGGACACGGGCTCTTGGATCGGTCACTGGTCCTGGCGCTTATGAGGAATCAAATATTAATAATGACCCGGAAGAGGAAGATTTGGTGAGAACAGAATGGATCTTGTTAAAACCACTGAACATTGGTTGCCATAGGGGGAAAGGAGATGGTTACACTGTTCCCCAGGTCCAGTTTGAGCCCTGAAGGTACTCCTTGCATCAAAGGAACGTGTAAGGGGGTTGTCTAAAAGCAGGTTATGTTGGATAGAGGCAACGCTTTGGGAGGATAGCGATGTTTGGCATAATGTCATTTCTTCAACAAATGTTAATTGAGCACCTGCTGTGCCTGGAGCTGTAATACTGGAGGACACCAAGATCTGGTTCCTTGAGTTCTTCCAGTCTGTGGGGGACCCATGGACAACACAGTGCGACTTGTGCCACAGAAGGGTATACAGAGGACCCAGATGATGGCGGGGGTGGGTGGTGAAGACTAGGTTTGTGTGGGATAGTTAGTGAAATCTTCAGAGGGGACAATGGCGAGCATTTCTCTATCCTAGGGCATAATCTACAACTCCCATTTGTGCTTTTTGTTTCAAAATGTTTTACAGTAAGATTATCTCCATCATGCTAAGATGGTGGATTTTCCAAAAGCACCTAGGATAGTACTCTGATAGAAGGATAACTGAGTGAGGATCCCGCAACATAGAAGCCTCCTTGAAGACCATTCCAGTGCCTGACAAGGGATATGATCTGCCAGTGGTTGGTTGGCTGAGTTCTGCTGGGGTCCAGAGGAGCTGATTTGAAATCCTATTGTTTATGGCATTTATATACTGCTGCTTTGGGATTATATAAGGCTATCTATGTGATCCTTACTAAATGGGATAGTAATGAAAAACCAAAACAGCGTCAAACAATCTTTTATAGGGTATTAGCAACATTTCTCATTTGATAGCAACCTACAGATGTGATTTTTAGAAAGGGAATGTTTTCTTTGATCCAGCTGTAAAGATTCAGATTCAAAGTTCTAGAAATCACCTCTGTATTCCTGAACCACCGAATCCAGGCTCAAGAATGAGTGCTTAAATGGTATGCTTAATTTTAGATCTAAGAGATTTACATATCTTTTTCTTCTATATTACTTGAAAATGTGAAAAAAAGCGGTGTTTCCTCCTTTCTCCTACCTTACATATCTGAAACGCAGGTGTTACTTACAAAGCTGCCGCTTTGTCATTAGATACCTGACTGACTACATACACACACACGTATACAAATTTGCCTATTGAAGAAGATACAGGAAATTGCCTAATTTCTCTACTTTGTGTCCATCAATAAACCCAAAGTACTGCTTTTCTATGATCAGAAGGAAAAAGTTAGGTGTGTGTATTCATCTGAGAGCTGTAAAATCAGTAACTCTTTGTATAACTCCAAAAGGCAGTTCAAACAGCATCTACTTAGGTTGGAGACCAATTAAATAATTATCAAAAGCATCAGGAAGACAGCAAGGTAAGGCTCAGAAGAGAGTGAAATGTGGCAGGAAAACATAATTGCCATTTTGAATTTTCCCCTCACTTGCCATCTATTAAATCATGGCTTCCATCGACCTCTGCATGTCAAACGATCTTGGGCAGCTCTTTTTTTTAAGGCACCAACCTCCCTGAGCGCACAGTAGTTTCCTGGGGGTTTTTTGCAGGCTTATAGATAGATGGGTTTCTGCACCCACCCTCCCCCTGCTAAGCTGCCAGTCTATTCAGATTGCAAAAATGAGCATTTGGTTCAGGACTGAGTGAATTTTGCATTCTGGCTGCCTGTGTATGAGGAGTCTGCTCTTTTGAACTCTGCCCAACGTCCCCACTTATCCAGGTCGATATGGTCATCATCTCTAGGATGCTCGGGTAGAATGGTAAATGTGGTCCTTGCTTTCCACTGATGGGTTTCTTCTCATTAACTCCTTTTCATTCCGTTTCTGCCTTGCTCGAAGAAGCAAGCTAAGGAAATCTAAACCAACACCCTCGATGAGCTGAAGCCTGTCTCCTTCCCATGCACCTGGCTCGCAGGCTTCATGGGGCTGCCCTCAAGGGCTGGTCATTATCTCGCAGGCTCCCCATTACCGAGGCAGAAAGAAGCCAGTGTGCAGTCATCTGCTGCAAACAAGCCCCACACATTCACCCTCGCTAGAAAAACAAATGGTCAGCAAATGGCCTATTCAGCCTGGGTTTGGAACTCATCATCTGTGTCAGAAAACGGGAAATCTCTGAGGTGGCCCGGCACAAAAGGATGCAAATGACAAAGGGTCAACAGCAGATGCTGAATAATGAAGCGGGAACAAATAGCATTCATGGGCTTCGTGGTTTTTTTGTATATCTCACAAATGGTGCCTCATTCTTCCCACGTCATTTTCAATTTCAACTATTCCTATTTTTATGTCCGAGGGGAGTGTGAGAGGGGCATCTGGACTGATTTCCGCTTGATGTTTTCTGCCCTTGGATTGAAGTGCGCCTCTTCTCTTGCTTTGCCGAACGGTGACATTTGTCTGCAGAGCTTCGTAACCGCCTCCCGCTTCCTGTCTCTTGTCTCAGAGATGGCTATGTTTTCATGGCTGGTGCAAATGACTGATAGAAAGTTTGCAGAACAATTTAAATCTTCCATGAAGAAAATGTGAGCTTGTCAGAATTGTCCTCTGACCTTGAGCTTGATGACCAAGTATGGGCTGTATAAATTTTATTAAAATGAGACCATTTCTCCAGTGTCAGGAAGCAAGGAGAAAAGGTGTATACAAATACACACCTCTTGCCCCTCTACATGTGAGGGGAAAGTAAAGTTACTAGCAGGGATCTACCTGGAGCACAGGAGGAGAGAAACGTGCATTTAAGTGAAATTGCACATAGAGAAACATCAGACTGAGTCAACACAGGGGCCGGTTATTCTTTCAGAGGTAATGTGATAATATTTAATGAAGACTGTGTTTCAGGGACACTTCTGAGAGCTTCATGGTATTATCTTCCTTGATCCTTTTAATTACTTTGAGATAGGTACTCTAATTATCCATTTCTTTCTTGAAATTAAGCAGGCACAAAGAGCTTGATTAAATTGTTCAAGGACACAAAGATAAGCACGGGAGAGCAGGCCTAGAACCCCAGGAAAAGTTGCTCCAAACCTAATAACCAGAGGCCTTCATCAGCTACATCTAGGAAGAACTGTGTAACAGCACGTTGAAAAGAGCCAGTCCATGGAGGTGGTTTTGTTTTGTTTATAATTCCTCTGTGGTAATAAAAGTCAAAGTAGCCAATCAAGGATTACTATAGAAATTCCTCATTACTGGAAATAAGGTTCCTTCTTTCCTCTCTCTCTCTCTCTCTCTCTCTCTCTCTCTTTTAAGTAGGCTTCACACCTAGCACAGAGGAGCCCAATGTGGGGCTTGAATTCACAACCCTGCGATCAAGATCGGAGCTAAGATCAACAGTTTGGTGATGATTAACTGACTGAGCCACCCAGGTACCCTTAGGGTTCTTTCTTTGTCTCTTCCTTTCTATTTTTTTTTTCTTTTTTCTTTTTCTATTTTTTGAGAGAGGGTATGCATGTGTGGGAGGGGCAAAGAGACAGAAGGAGACAGAGTCTCAGGCAGGCTCTACACTGTCAGCCCAGAGCCCAAGATGGGGCTCGACCTCAGCAACATTGAGATCATGACCTGAGCCAAAATCAGTTGATGCTCAATTGACTGAACCACCCAGGCACCCCTGTAGGGTTCCTTTTTAATTTCTGTGTCACTATCCTTACTTTGTGCCTATCTTTAATCTTTAAGTTCATTTCATGGTACAAAAAATGTTTTCAGAACCTCTGCCATCGTATCCAATTCCAAGAAGCAAAGAGAAGTGAAGGGAGAAGGGTGGGAATGTACCTGGTGAGTTGGCTCCTCCCAGTTGATAAGTTTCCTAATGTCCCATCTACTCCCTGTTATGTGTCATTTGCTGGACCTCCATCATAGGTGCACACCGATGCACAGGAAAGTGGTATACAACTTTAAGACAGACTATACTGGGGGCGCCTGGGTGTCTTAGTCGGTTAAGCGTCCGACTTTCGCTTAGGTCATGATCTCGCGGTTTGTGGGTTCGAGCCCCGCGTCGGGCTCTGTGCTGACTACCAGCTCAGAGCCTGGAGCCTGTTTCAGTCTGTGACTCCCTCTCTCTCTGACCCTCCCCTGCTCACGCTGTCTCTCTCTCTCTCTCTCTCCTAGAAATAAATAAAACATTAAAAAAAAAAAAAAAGACTATACTGTCACCTTGGATAGAACTTAGATTTCAGAGGCACCTTAGTGGCTCAGTCATTTGAGTGTCTGACTTCAGCCCAGGTCATGATCTCATGGTTCATGAGTTAGAGCCCATGTCGGGCTTGTTATCAGTACAGAGCCTGATTTACATCCTCTGTCACTCTTTCTTCCCTTTCCCCTGCTCATGCATCCTCTCAAAATAAAGCATTTTAAAAATTATTTAAAAACAAGAACTTGGATTGCATCTTCAAAGAAGGGGAGAGTGGCTTTTTGAACATCATCAGGATATGCCAGAGCTGCCAGTTAGTGTTAACTCAGGACTGAGATCCAACAGCTATAAAGCTGTGCCTTCATCCCTATTGCTAGCTTGTCTGCTCGTTTTTTGGATTATCATGAGCACGGAGGAGCCTCCTGGAAGCCCTTGCTACCAAGTCTAAAAGTGAGTTTCAGCCTAAACCACGTGGCATGCCCAAAGGCCTGGGCAGGGTTAGGTATGGAAGACCTCAGAGGACTCTGAGAAAAAGGTTAGGTCCCTGAGAGAGTTCACTAGGAGGAAGGAATTTTCCAGTTTGAGCATGAGGTGAGTTGGATGGAGTGAGGCTTGGTAGTTGGTGGTAAGGTCCTCTCTGACCATGTTCTCTGTGGGTGTATGAACTCCAATGACTCCATTATTAAACTGTATAACAAGCCTGGATGCTAGCAGCTTTGCTGGAGAACTCCTTTAGAGTATAACGCATAAGGAGGAAGCTATTTCTTACTCTCCTCAAGTCCTTTTTGAGTGAATTGTTGATGGCTTGAGAATTCAACCCAAAGCATCCAGAGAGGAAGATAGGAGACAGCCACAGAAGGGCAGCATGATTGAGATCAGGATGGAGTAAAGAACAAGGTCAAGTGATAAGTGCTGGGTAAGCCTGGGTGTTTTTCCAAGTTACCAGCAGGAGTTTCTCTGTGGGGAAGGAAGTAGTGGTCAGGGTTCTGGAGTTAGGAGCTTTCACATTTAACTGTTAAGATGTTCTATATTCATAAGCCTGGGGGGGATTTGGGCTACGCTAAGTCCATACAGGTTTCAGTTGAGTTTTAGGTTTTGCTCAAACAGCGGACTTTGAGCCTGGACACCCAACTCCAGTGAAATGAACCTCCCCTCTACCTCCCTTCTACATTTGTCTGTTCAGCTTCAAAGAAACACAAATGGAAAGCTGTCCATAGAAGGAAAAAAAGACCAAAAAAAGGGGGCAGGAGAGATGGGGGGGCAGAAAAAGTGAAAAGGAGAGGGGAAGAAGCCAGCCAAACATGAGGACTGTAATCTTCATCCAACTCGGTGCTGAGGCAATAGCAATAGAATCATGGTGTTTATTTTGAAGATGGATGACCACGTAGCCTGTGTGGAATTGGGCTGTTACTGTGAGCACGTGTTCACTCCTACTGATCATTTAAAAACCTCACAACATGTATTAGGCAGTCCAGGTTTGCACATTGCATCTTGGGACTCTTCCATGTCAGAGTTCTGAATATGGTGAGCGTTGAGGGTAAAGAGCACTGAATCAGGAAACTGATGTCCTGACTGTCGATCCTCCTTCCCCTCCCCTCCGTGGAAGAGCAGTACTTCTTCCTGTCCTGCTTCACCCACGAGGATGTGGTGAGGGTCAAGTTAGAAGACCATGGCTAAGGTTTTGCATCAACTTACAAGTTTAGGGAGATACAAGTTACCAGTAGTCGATATTCAAAGCCCTGGGCTAACTGCAAGAAAGTCTGATTCCTTCAAGTGAGTTGGAACCCGTCAGAGTATTTTGACTGTAGGATGTTGATGAGCTCCAACAAGGGAAGGTCACAAAAGTAGGATTCCTCAGCAAGCCACATTCTGGTAGAAAGGTAGCCTTCAGGGTGCAGGTGGCCCTATGGATTTTTAAGCCTGACAAAGAGGTTCCCAAATAGGTATCCATCATAGGATACAGCATTTCAGTCTCTCCTAACTGTGTTGCATGGGACATCTCTAAAAAATGGATATACATACACCTAGTTTTCAGATTCTGAGAATGGGAAATTGATTTGGATCAGAACTTTGGGTAAAAACATATTTTTAAAAAAAATCCTTTGAAACCTTAAACAGCTTCTAATACCTAACAGAACTACTCCAGATTTGATATAAGTGGAAGGGAAACATGAAAAATTAAGAAGAGCCTGGGAATCAAAGCCACTTTTATTTTCTGGGCATTTGACAATTCTGGTCCTTTTTAAGGTTTATTTTAGAGACAGAGACAGAGCTTGAGCAGGGGAGGGGCAGAGAGAGAGGGAATCACAGAATCCAAAGCCGGCTCCAGGCTCTGAGCTGTCAGCACAGAGCCTGATGCGGGGCTCGAACTCACAAAACTGTGAGCCAAAGTTGGCTGCCTAACCGACTGAGTCACCCAGGTGCCCCAATTCTGGATCTTTTTAAAAACCTCCCAAGTTAAAGGAGTCAGGAGTTTAGACTACACCTTGGTTGGACTCCAAAAGAAAACCTCTCTGGATAAGTATGAACCAGGAGTACCTGCCAGAGAATTTCAGGACATGCTGCCCGATGCCCAACAGCAGGACAGAAAAGAGAATGTCTTCACAAAAAGTGGCCACAGTCCATCTATGCACAGATTTGCATCTGGGTTTATGCTGCTAGGTTGATCCATGGGACCTCCAGTCATGAACTTGCTTTAAGATGATTGATGACCAATAGTACTAGCAAGCAGAAATAAAAACAAATTCATTTTAAAAGAAGGCACGTTCATTCTAAGCTTCAAAAAAAAAATCTTCATAGAAAAAACTTATGGGAAATTAATGCTCTGCCGTTGAAAATAACTGAACATCAAGGTACTAAGGCACTGTAAGTGACAATTGGGAAATACAGAGAATGAAACAGCCTCATAATGATACAGTGATTTAAATATTGTAATTTTAGAATCTTGATTATAAAGGAACTATGATTACCACCTATAAATTAAAAGATAAACCTTGTAGCAATTTCTACAAAGAACATTGAAGTACAAAAAGGGACCTATTATTTTAGGGGAAAAAAACCAAATCTTTTCCAGAGAATTGTTGATAGTGTGAACAAAAAGAAAATGTCCATTGATGGGTGAAAAATCAGAGCTGAAAAAAATAGCCGCAAGGATATTATCCAGGATGCAGTGCAGAAAAATAAATGCATATGAAAGAAAGAAATGTGAAGGGTAAAGGGAGAAAGTTTAACCTGTGCCTCATCAGGTCTGGGAGAGAAGGAATAATGGACACAGATGACATTTAGACTTAATCGTGGACAATTTCCGCAAATGATGACACCTCTCTACAATTTCAAAAAGCCCAACAAATCCAAGAATGATAATAAAAGAACTCTGTACTTAAATATAACGTGGAGAAGCTGCAGAAAACCGAAGACAAAAGTTTCATCACATAATTATCATTTGTTTTCTTGCAGGAAGAACGTTTAAGGACCTAGTCTTGTAGCAGCTTTGACATTTACAATACGTTGTGTTAACTGTGTTCACTCTGCTGTGCATTAGGTCTCTGGAATTTATTTATGCCCTAGTTGTAAATGTGTACTTTTAAAAAAATCTCCCCAATTTTTTACCCCCCAGCCACTGGTAACCACCATTCTATTCTTTGTTTTTAGGGCTTTAGCTTTTATTTAGTTTCTACATATGAGCGATCTCCTATAGTATTCATCTTTCTCTGACTTCCTTCACTTAGTCTCAAGTTCCTACTGTGTTGTTGCAAAAGGCAGTAGATCTATCTTTCTGGTGACTGAAAAATTTTCTATTGTGTTTATAAGTACACCGCATCTTCTTCATTCATCTGCTGACTGGTGCTTAAGCTGTTTCCGTGTCTTGATTATTATTAATAATGCTGCGATGAACATGTTCATGCAGATCTCTTTCAGATAGCACTTTCAGTTCCTCCAGAAGTATACTCAGGAGTGAGATGGCTGGATTATGCGGTAGTTCATTTTTAATTCTTGGAAGAATTACCGTATTTTTGATAATGACTATAACTTTTTGTTTTTCTATTTTTTTTACTTTTATTCGAGTATAGTGGACCCATGGCGTTATATTAGTTTGAGGTGTACAACACAGATTTGACAACTGTATACATGATGTTAGGCTCACAAAAAGGGTAGCCTGTCTGTCACCATATAATGCTATTACAGCATCATTAATTATATTCTCTACCTCGTGCCTTTCATCTCTGATTTATTTATTCCATAATGGGAAGCCTATACCTTACTCCCCGTTACCCATTTTTTTCCATCTTCTCATACCCTCCCCTCAAACTGGCAGCCACCAATTGGTTCTCTGCATTAATGGGTTTGTTTCTGCTTTTTTGCTTATTGATGTGTGCGTGTGAGTGGGTGTTTTTTTTTTCTTTTTTCTTTTTCTTTCTTTTTAAGATGCCATACAGAACTGAAACCTTACGGTATTTCTGTTCCTCTGACTTGTTTCACTTAGTGTAATACTCACTAGGACCATTCAAGGTGTCACAAATGGCAGGATCTATTCTTTTTAGGGATCAGGAATATTCTATTTTATGTACTTATATGTACATGTACACTGCAACTTTATCCATTTACGTATGTGTAGACCCTAAGGTTGCTTCCATATCTTGGTTGTCAGAAATAGTGCTGCAGTAAATATGGGAGTGTATTTATCCTTTCAAACGGGTGTTTTCATTAGGTAAAAAGTATAATTAGTGGACTAGATACTGTTTCTATTTTTGGAGGAACCTCCATTCAATTTTCCACAGTGGCTGCATCGGTTTACATTCCCATCAACAGTACATGAGGGTTCCTTTTCTCCACATCTTTGTCATCTCTTATTACTTCTGTTTTTCTTGAGCCTGGCCATCCTGACTAGTATAAAGTGGTATCTCACTGTAGTTTTGATTTGTATTTCCCAGTAATTAGCAATGTTGAGCATCTTTTCATGTGTCTGTTGGTCACCTGTATGACATTTTTTGGGGAGAAATGTCTATTCTGGTCTCTTAATTAAATATGTTTTTGGTGTCCAATTCTTTCTATGTTTTGGATATTAACCCCTTATTGGATATGTCATTTGTTAATATCTTCTCACATTCAGTAGGTGGACTTTTTGTTTTGTCAATGGTTTCCTTTGCTGTGCAGAAGCTTTTTATTTTGATGTAGTCCCAATAGTTTATTTTTACTTCTGTTGCTCTTGATTGAGGAGACTTACCCAAAAGATGTTGCTAATGCTGATGTCAAAGGGATGACTGCCTATGCTTTTTTCTAGAAGATTCATGGTTTTAGTTTCCTGTTCAGGTCTTTAATCCATTTTGAGTTTATTTTTATGTAAAAGTCGCCTACTTTCCTTCTTCTACATGCGGCTAGTATATTCCCAGCATCACTTATTAAAGAGACTCTTTTTCCCCTTGTATGTCTATGACTCTTTTGTAGACTGACCATGGAAGCATGAGTCGATTCTGCAGTATCGATTCTGTTCCACTGGTGTATGTGTCTCTTTCTGTGCCAGTACTGTGGTGTTTTGTTCATTATAGCTTTGTAATGTATCTTGAAATCTGGGATTTAAAAAAAATTAATGTTTTGTTTATTTCTGAGAGAGACAGCATGAGCAGGGGAGGGTCAGAGAGAGAGGGAGACACAGAATCTGAAATAGGCTCTGGGCCCTGAGTTGTCAGCACACAACCCGATGTGGGGCTTGAAGCCATGAACCGTGAGATCATGACCTGAGCTGAAGTCAGACGCTTAACCGACTGAGCTAACCGGGTGCCCCGAAATCTGGGATTTTTATGCCTCCAGCTTTGTTCTTTCTCAGGATTGCTTTGGATTTTCAGAGTCTTTGGTGTTTCCATTCAAATTTTAGTATTTTAGTTCTGTGATAAATGCTGTTGGTATTTTCATATAGATTACGTGAAATCTGGAGATTACTTTGGATAGTATGGACATTTTAACAGTATTAACTATCCCAATCCATGAGCATGGAAAATATTTCCATAAGTTTAGGTCGTCTTCAATTTCCTTGATCAATGTTTTATAGTCTTCAGAGTATAGGTCTTTCACCTCCTTGAATTAAGTTTATTTCCAGGAATTTTATTCCTTTTGGCGCAATTGTGAATGGAATTGTTAATTTCTCTCTGTTACTTTTTTAGTATACAGAAACAAATTTCTGCCTATTAATTTTGTATCCAGCAAATGTACCAAATGCATTTGTTGTAAGCGTATTTTGGCTAACTCTTTAGGGGTTTTTATGTAGAGTATCATGTCATCTGCAAATAGTGGCAGTTTAACTTCTTCCTTACCAATTTGGATGCCATTTATTTCTTTCTCTTTCGTGACAGCTGTGGCTAGGATTCCAGTACTCTGTTGATGAGAAGTGGAAAGAGTTGTACCATTGTTACATTCCAGACAAAATACATAAAGTTTTCCTTGTACTGCAATCTCGCCAACATTTGATAATTGCTTGATGAACAGCTATGAAGCAATAGCTCCTTGAGGTTTTGGTTTATGTTTCCCTGATGAATAGTGATGTTGAGCATCTTTCATATACTTTTTTTCATGTTATTTTCACATACTTATTGGCCATTAATATGTCTTCTTTGGGGAAAATGTCTATTGAGGTCCTTTACCTATTTTTAAATTGGGTTATTTGCCTTTTTGCTATTGAACTGTAGGAGTCCTTTATATATTTCGAGATGATCTTACATGGTTTGTGAATATTTCCCTCCCGTTCTGTGGGTTGCCTTTTCAATTTATTGTTTTCTTTAGTGAAAAGAAGCTCTTTAATTGAATGTAGTTCCACTTGTTTGTCTTTTTTTTGCCTGTCCTTTTGGTATCTTACCCAAGAACTTCCTGCCGAGACTAATGTCAAGGATATTGTTTTCTTCTTGGAGTTTTATGGTTTCAGATTTAAAATAGTATTTTTTAAGTTTGTATATTTATTTTGAGAGAAATAGAGAGAGGAGGAGGAGTGGAGAGAGAGAATTCCAAGCAGGCTCCATGCTGTCTGTGCAGAGCCCAATGCAGGGCTCGATCTCTGAGCCATGAAATCGTACCCTAAGCCAAAAGCAAGAGTTGGACTCTTAACTGAGCCACCCACGTGCGTCTGGTTTCAGGTTTTGCATTGAACTCTTTGATTCATTTTAAGTTAATTTTTGTGAATGATACAATATAGGAGGCATTTTTTATTCTTTTCTTAGAGATAGCTAATTTTCCCAACACCGTTTATTGAAGTGACTGCCCTTTCCTCACTGGGTATTCTGGCTGCCTCATCAAAAATGAGTTGACTACAGATGCGTGAACTCTGTTTTGTTCCACTGGTCTGATGGCTGCTGTTATGCCAGAACAATACTGTTTAGATTACTATACTTTGGTAATACAGCTTGAAATCACGTGGTGTGATGCGATCAGGGTTTTTTTTTCCCCCTCAAGGTTGCTTTGGCTCTTGGGGGTCTCTTGTAGTTCCAAAAATTTTTCAGGATTTTTTTTCCTATTTCTATGAAAAAGGCAGTTAGGATTTTGATTGGAATTGCATAGAATCTGTAGACCACTTTTGGTAATACAGATACTTTCACAATATTATTTCTTTGAATCCAAGAATGTGTGATATCTTTCTATTTGTGTCTTCTTCAATCTCTTTCATCAATATCCTCTGGTTTTAAGTGTACAGGGCTTTCATTTCTTAGGAATAAGCTTAACCAAAGTATTGGATTGATTTTAATTCTCTTATAGATGGAATTGCTTTCTTAATTTCTCTCAAAGAGTTTGTTGTTATTATGTAGAAAACAACCAACTTGTGTGGATTTTTATATCCTGCAACTTTATTGAATTCATTTATTCTAACGTTTTTTAGCTGAGAATTTAAGATTTTCTATATATAAGATCATGTCTTCTGCAAACAGATAATTTTACTTCATCCTTTTTCATATAGATGACTTTTATTTCTTGCATAATGGGTCTGGCTAGGACTTTGGTACTATGTTGAATAGAAATGGTGAGAGAGGGTATCCTGTTTTGTTTCTCATCTTAGAGGAAAGTGTTTTAACATTTGACCATTGAGTATGGTGTTGGCTGTGGGCTTGTCACATATGGCCTTTATTATACTCTGGAATATTCCTTCTATACCCAATTTGTTGAATGTATTTATCGTGGAAGGATGTTCTATTTTGTCAAATGTTTTTATGCATCTGTTGAGATGATTATATGCTTTTTATCTTTCATCCTATTAATGTGGTGTATCATTTGTTGATCTGTGTACATTGAACCATCCTTGCATCCCAGGTATAAATCCCACTTGATCGTGGTGAGTGAGCCTTTTAATGTGTTGTTAAATTCATTAGCTACTATTCTACTGAGACTTTTTATGTCTATATTTATCATACATATTGGTCTGTAATCTTTTCTTGCAATGCCCTTATTTGGCCTTGATATTCAGGTGATGCTGACCTTATTAAATAAGATGGCCAATATCCCATCTTTTTTTTTTTTTTTTAAGAATTTGAGGGCAATTGGTATTCATTATTTGTGATAAGTAGAATTCACCAGTGAAGACCTCTAATTCCAGACTTTGGTTTTTTGGTAGGATTTTGATGACTAATTCAATTTGCTTATTTGTTACTAATGTCTTCAGACTTTCTGTTTCTGTTTCCCCTAGCAATGAAGGGTCACAGCCACAACCTGGGTCTCTGGGGGTGGGACTCAGGGCAGCAGAGTCTGCCCTGGAAATGGTAGGAGTAGTTTCAAACTGGAACCATGGGTGGGGCCCAGAGCAGTAATAGTTTGGGTCCCATATAGGTGCAGGTGTCCTGATTCTGAAGAACAGTCCACAGCAGCAACTGGGGCCCTTGAACGCAGGGCTCCCCACAGCCACAGCTACAGCCTCAGGGAGTGGATGCAGCTGTGGGGGCTCCAGGGCAGCCCCATCAGTGGGATCATTGTAAATCTCTGTAATAAATGCTGCAAACATCCACAGTGATGAGGCTTGCTCTGCCCTTCCCCTGGGGGTTCAATTCCTCTGAGAAGGTCTCTCCTGGTGCCCAGCTGCTCTTGACTGAGGGATGGAGAGCCACAGGTAATAGCCTTCTTGTATTTGTGTTTGTGGTCATCCTCAACCCATGATCTCCACATGGGTTTTGCTCTTCCTTTTTTCTAGTCCAGAGACTTCCCAGAGCTATTTTCATCAGTTTGTAGCAAATTTATTGTGTTCATTGTTTGTGGGGGAGACCAGCATGGGGATTTCTGCTCAAAAGATAAACATCTGATAGAAGGAAATTGATCTAAGACTTACAGTCTAAAATGCAAGAAATAGAAATGCAGAGTGAAGAAATATGATTAAACCCTAAAAGGGAAGATTGGATAAACTGTTAAGAATGTGTCTTATAAATTTAAAAAAAAAAAAAAAGGTACAAGTAAAATACAGGCAGCAACAGCATATGTGTCAGGAGGGAAAAGGATTGGATTGAAATATTATAAAATATTCAGATTCTGTGAGTGGAATAGTGGTATTAACCTCAAATTTTATTTTTTTTAAACATTTATTTTTGAAAGAGAGACAGAGAGGCAGAGCATGAGCAGGGGAGGGTCAGAGAGAGAGGGAGACACACAATCTGAAGCAGGCTCCAGGCTCCAAGCTGTCAGCATAGAGCCCAACGCAGGGCTCGAATCCAAAACATGTGAGATCATGACCTTGTGCCAGGCAGATACTTAACCAACTGAGCCACCCAGGTGCCCCACGTATTAAACGCAAATTTTAATGTTGTTTAATATTTGCAGTAATCACAAAAAGTGGCAAAACAATATAAAACTACCATTCTAGCCAAAGGAAAAACAAGTAGAATGGGGAGGTTAAAAAGAAATAAATATTGAGATTAAAAACAAAGAAACTATAGAATAGGCCAAAATAAAATTGAAACTATAAAATAAAATGTTAGATTGAAGAAAGTATATAAGTAATCACATTAAGTGAACCAAATTCTCCAGTTAATAGAAAAAGATTGTAGGCTGGACTAGAAACTGAAAATAGCAATAAAATGTAACTATATATTGTTTACAAAACAAATAACTAAAACAATAACAGAAAATCTAAAAAATTAAAGAGCATGGAAATACTAATGTGTAGTTGATTTGGCTTCTATATTAAACACATTTTAAGACAAAATATACTCTATAGATGAGTAAGTTTCTTCAAATGGTTCAAGTCACCAAAGTTTATTCTGCCCTGTTTTAAATGGGTCTTCATGTAATAATTTATCTTCAAAATGTGTAAAGCAAAAGCTGACGAGAGTTATGAGAAGGAATAAGGATCACAGTGGGAAATTTTTATCACATCTCTTTTAGGAACTAATAGAAAAGCAGACCAAATACATGTTATGATATAAAAGATTTAAACAAGATGATGAACAAATTTACTAAACTTCTATGGAACACCACAATAATAAATAAAAAATATACTTTATTTTTGAACTACACATGGACTTTTCAGAAAAATTTACCATGTCCTGGACAAGGCAAGTCTCAACAAATTTTCAAGGATAAAATGATCTATACCATGTTCTAGGACATAGTGCAGTTAATTTAGAAATTCATAGCAAAAAGATAATTAGAAAATCTTAATTTATAAATTACGAATTCAACTTTGAAATCTATAGAGCAAAGAACAAATCATAAACAAAAAATTGGAACTATTTTTAATTGAACAACAAAAGTGACTATGTCCTATCTGTAAGGGAACAGACATAGCAGTATTGGAAATTTATAATGTAAATACATATGTTAGGAAAAAAGCTTCAAATAAATCAGTTAAGTATTTATATGAAGAAATCAGAATAAAAGCCAAATACTCCAGGTACCTAGGTGGCTCATGTGGTTAAGCATCTGACTCTTGATTTTGGCTCAGGGCATGATCTCATGGTTTATGAGTTTGAACCCCTCTTTGGGCTCCACACCATCAGTGTGGAGACTGCTTGGGATTCTCTCTCTCTCTCTCTCTCTCTCTCTCTCTCTGTCCCTTAAGCATGCTCTTTCTCTCTCAAAATAAATACACTTAAGGGGAAAAAAAGAAAACCAGACACTCAAAGACTGGAATCAAGCTAGATTAGAAACTAACTTAGAAGACACACACAGAATAAAAAGCATTTATACAGTTGAAAATAGATTTTTATAATGATTAATAAAATTGAGAGACTTCAGGCAAGATCAAGAAAAAGAGAGATGCTAATAATGAATATTAGGAATAATAATTATACTCTATAGATGTTTCAAACATTTGCAAATGTAATAATGGGATATGGTAAACAACTTGAATAATTTGGAAAATTTTGAAAGGATCAAATCCTCAAAAAATTGATCACAACTGAGTTAAAGAGAGGTAGAAAATCTGAACAATCATACAACCATCAATAAAGTGGAATCAGAAGTCACCCATCTTTCTCTTACGTATGTATGTGGGTACATGTGTGTACGTGCGTACGTATGTATGTGTGTATGTGTGTGTACGTGCTAAACCCATTGGTGATTTCTACCACAAATGTAAGGAAAAAGCGTTTTAAATTTTACATAAGTTCTTCAAGAGAAAGAGAAGGAAGATACAGTCTATTCATAGGGGTAGTTAATGTTGTGCTCGAGCCTTCCTCCATTTTATAATTTTACCATCTGCAACATGTGTGATCTCCTCCAGGAAATAGGGAAGAAGGTACAGCCACTCCTAACTGCAAGTCTTTAAGGAAGACTTTTTCATTCATGTCCCTGTTGAGTGATAAAGTCTTCAACTCAGAGGATGTGGAAATGGCATGGTCTTTGCCTCATGCAACCCTCCTTCTATGAGTTAACATCACCCCCTTACTAAAACTTCACAAGGACAATAAAAAGAAAGGAAAACTATAGTCCAGTTTCCCTCACTAATATAGGTACAAAAGTCCTAAGCAAAACATTAGCAAACTTAATCTAGTAATAGGTAAGTAAAAAAGATAACACATTAAGACAAAATTAGCTTTATTCTAGGAATGTAAGGTTAGCTTTAAAAATGGCTTAGACAGGATCAAGAAGATGTGGTTTATCTATACCATGGAATACTACATGGCAATGAGAAACAATGACATCTGGCCTGTGTAGCAACATGGATGAACCTTGAGGGTGTTATGCTGAGCGAAATAAGTCAGGCAGAGAAGGACAAATATCATATGTGTGCACGTATAGGAGGATTAGGAGGAACTTGACAGAGGAACAAGGGGGAGAAGAAGGGGGGAAATGGTGGGGGAAAGGGAGAGAGGCAAACCATGAGAGACTCTTGAATGCTGACAAAAACTGAGGACTGATGGATGTGGGGGGGGAGGAGGGATGGGCATGGAGGAGGACACTTGTGGGGATGAGCACTGAGTGTTATCTGGAAACTAATTTGACAATAAACTATTTGTAAAAAAAATAAAAAATAAAAAAAAATAAAACTACATTTTAAACTCTAAAAAAAATAATAAAAATAAATAAATAACTAAATAAAAACGGCTTAGGCATGCAATTGGTGTAACTAACCGTATTAAGATATTAACGAAGGAAAAAGTACATCAATGGATAAAGAAAAAGATGATAAAATTATTATCATTTATGATTGGTAAAAAAAAAATCTTTAGGATACTAGTGGTAAAAATGCAACTCTCTGATACACATAAAGAGTATCTATAAAACACCACTCAGGAGATGTTATGCATAATGGTGAACATTGAATATTTTCCCCTTAAAATCAGAAGTAAGAAAGTGACTGGAATTACTACTACTATTCAACATTGCACTGACTAGGACCTTGAGTACATCAAGTCAGAAAAGAGATTGACAATTGGAAATAAAATTCCTTTTACTTATGGAGGATAAAATTTTATGATTATAAAAAAAAACAAAATTTATTAGGATTAGAATCTAACAAATTTCCAGATGTAAAATGTAATACAGAATCACTGTAGTCCTGTATATCTGCATTAAAGGAAATTTTTAAAAATACAAAGTTCTTGAATAAATCTAACAGGATCAGTATAAGACCTGTAAAGAAAATGATTAAACTTATTTTAAAAAGTTTAAAGAATACCTAATCAATATAGAGAAATACTGTTTGTGGACTGTAAGACTAGTTACTATAAAAATGGTCAGATCTCCAAATGGATTTATAGATTCAGTAGATCTTATGGAACTTGACAAGTGAATTCTAAAGTTTACGTTCTAGCATAAGTAAGTGGCTGAAACAGCCATACACTCTCTTGAGGAACAAGGTGGGATGATTTTTTTTTTTTTACCAGTTTTCACAACCTATTTTATAATCAAGACATTATAATATTGGGTGTGAAGCTCCACAAACATACCAGTGGGACAGTAAAGATAACCCAGAAAACTCAACTATGGGTATATGGCCACTGTGTATATTAAAGAGAGGTCCTGAGGAAAAGTGTACAGTATATTCAATACATGGTTTTGGAAATAAGGGTAGCAACATGGGAAAAATAATTGGACACTTATGTCCCACTACACACAAAAAGAATTCTAGTGGAATTAAAGATCTCTTGTGAAAGGTAAAATTAAAAAGCTTTAAAAAGTAAAGAGTAAAAAAGGAAGAATTTCTTACGATAAATAGGCATTATCCAGGAAAGATGGGGTTTTTTTTCTTTTTAACACGGCTAAGTTTAAGAACTTTTGTTCATTGAAAGACAACATAAAAAGAATGAAAAGGAAAGCCCTAGAGTGAGAGAAGCTATTTACATTGCATATAACTTGCAAAGGCCTAGGATCCAGAATGTATAATGAACTACAAATCAAGAAGAAAAACAGAAGCAACCTAACAGAAAAAAGGGCAGAAAACTTGAGGAAGCATTTCATAGAACAAGGAAACCCAAGTGGTCAGTAAACCTGCAAAAAGTCCTCAGTCTCACCTGGTGTTAGGGAACTACAAGTTCAACAATAATGAGTTAATT
Source organism: Proteles cristata cristata (assembly GCA_017311185.1). NCBI lineage: Eukaryota > Metazoa > Chordata > Mammalia > Carnivora > Hyaenidae > Proteles > Proteles cristata. The sequence goes on from JAESUZ010003821.1 coordinate 921,106, forward strand.
TTACAATGGAGGTGTCCTTAAAAAACTGGTGAAGAGGACTCTCAGGTACTTGTAATGTCAATGGGGACGGGGACCAGATAGTTACACCTTAGAGTGTAAATTGGTACAAACCCTTTGGGAAGTAATTGGGAATGATCTATCAGAACTGGAAATAATGTGTTATGATCCAGCATATGTGCTACGTTTATAACCATATATAACGTGGACCAGGAAATGTTTATAAGACATAAGAATGTCCATAGTACCTTTACTCATTATATTGAATTAATCCAAATTGTCATAAATGAAAGGAATAAATTGTGTGATTTGGTAATGAACAAACTACAGCTAAATGTGACAACATGATTCTAACAAATCAATCTTAAGCAAAAGAAGCGAGATGAAAAAATATCCTATGGTATGCTTCTTAAAAAGTTCAAAAGCAGGCAAAATGAGTTATACACTTCAGTATTTAGGTTCTAAAACTATTAAGTAAAAAAAAAAAGTCAACACAAAAGGCAAGGTAATGGTTAGAGATTGGTTGAGAATGGGAAAGGCATAGAGAAGTCTTTGAAAATGCTGGCAATGCCCTTGTCTTTGATCTGGGTTTGAGGTCAGCGGACTTGATCTGTAAAGGGGTAGAGAGTAATTATTTTAGGTTTTATAGGCCAGCGGCTTCTGCCACAACTACTTCACTCTACATTGATAGCCTGAAAATTGACTCCAGTATGTGCAGATTTGGGCCTGGAGGAGTTCTGATAAAACTTTATTTGAGGGGTTCTTGAGTGGCTCAGTCAGTTAAGCTTCCGACTTTGGCTCAGGTCATGATTTTGTGCTTCCTGAGTTTGAGCCCCACGTCAGGCTCTGTGCTGACAGCTCAGAGCATGGAGCCTACTTTGGATTCTGTGTCTCCCTCTCTCTCTGCCCCTCCCCCACTCACACTCTGTCTCTCATTCTCCAAAATAAGTAAACATTAAATATTCATAAAAAATTAAAAATGTGTTTGCTATGTGTGTCCTACTTCACAAAAATGATTCAAACCCAAGAAAGGAGCTTTAAGGCTGTGGAACTAGAAAGATTTACCCACTCCGAATGTATTAGACCTTGGAAAACATCTATAATGTATGCCTGTGAAACTATGGTTATGATACCTAGCCAATATGCTTGTTTGAGGGTTAGTGGAGACTATGGAGTTTGGGGCTTGGTAGAGCTGCTAGCATGTAGTGAGTGCTCAAAAAACTTTTTTCAGGGTCTAATTAAGACACTAACCACTCTTAACAAGACTTGAAAGAAATATTTGTTGCTGTTCATAAAAATAATCTCCTAGGGAAGGAATCTAAGGATGAATAGGGAAATATACATAATCTGCTCTATACATGATATGGAAATCACAAGTAAACAGCACAAGTAAAAATAGTATGCTGCCTACTATTTCTTGGAGAACACTTTTCCTTAGCATACTTTGGGTGCTCAACAGAGAATGTGTGAAAACTTATTTTTAAACGTGTTCCAAATGTAAATTATAAGAAGGAAAAAAATAATGTGAAGGAAAAAGTTCATTTCAGATTCCCAAACCAGAATGACTGGGCTTTATACCTCAAAGGAGTCTTACTATGGGGGGATAAAAACCTGATTTTGTCTACTAAAGGGTAGATGGAGATTTTCTTATCCTGATTTCTAGAGACTGAATGTGTTACCGTACATGACAAAAGAGACTTTGCAGCTGTAATTAAGCTAAAGATTTTGAGGTGGAGAGATTTTCCTGGATTATCTGCATGTTCTTAATGTAGCAAAGAGTCCTTATAAGAGAAAAAGGAGGCAGGAAGATGAGAGTAAGATTGGAAATTACTACACTCTGGTTTTAAAATGACAAAAGGGGTCACAAGCCAAGGGATGGGGGCCCCAAGATGCTGGAAAAGGCAAGAAATGGGTTCTCCCCTAGAACCTACCAAAGAAATGCAGATCGGCCCTCCCTGTAACGTGAGCCTACTAAAACCCATTTCAGACCTCTGACCTCCAGAATTCTAAAAATTGTATTGTTTTAAGATATAAAGCTTGTGGGAAATTGTTCTAAAAGCTCTTGGAAAACTAGTTACTACTGTCAACTGAGTGGAGTATCTAAGTGGACCAAACATAACTCCTTAAATTCTTTCCATGCTTTTTTGTTAAGTACATTTTAAATAAAAATGAGTATCAGTGACTTCCTGGATACTGGACTCTGGGGTTACAGAGATAAAGGAACATGGTCTCAGTCCCCAAAGAACTTCTAGAACAGTATTGGAAACAGTCGTTGGTGTTTCAGTGCAGCTTCTGAGCAGTGGCACTGATGGGTTTTGGTCAAGACTATCTTTAAAGGAAAACTGTTACCTTGAGCAGCCTTGGAAGACACAGTGTCTACATCTAGAGCATGGGCCAGACAGACTTATAGTCCAGTATAAAAGACTCGGAGTTCCTAAGCTCAGGGTGTCTTATAAGGCAACCCAATGTGTGTGAAAGTATCAGCCGGCACACTTTGTGCTCTCCTGTGAGAACTGGGAATGGAAAACCAGCTCAAGGAAATGTTTGATGGTCTGGCTGCTGCTATTTCTGTGAGTAATAAATGGTCCTTTGTCTCTGACCCCAGGGTTTTATGTCTTCCTCTGCATCCACGAAACTGAAATGGGTTAACTTGTTAGCTTACAAATAGGGTAAAGTCTCAGACCCTTCATAGTTACTGACCAGCAGTAACCAACAATGTACAAATCTCTGTGATCACACGGGTCAAGGTCTCCAGCTATATGTATAATAGGGAAAAGAGACACTGTGTCTATCAGATTCCACCTGCTCTGCTAATACTTAACAAATACTAGCTGAGTGTTCACAATGCTCTGTAAGAGATTTACCAGCGTTTTACTGGCCACCCAGATGTCAGCTAGAATAACCTAGTTGATTATAATTCAGATAAAATTGACTCTCCACATCCCAAATGCCTCATTCATTACATGTCTTTTTAGAAAATCCAGTGATCCCAGAAGACTTCAGAACAGTGGTCTCAAAGGAAGTGATTTCCCCCTCGCCCCATTTGGCACTGGCTGAAAACATTATTGCGGTCACAATTTGGAGTAAGGGTATTATTGACATCTAGTGGCTAGAGCCTCCACAAAAAGAGAAATATCCAGTCTAAAATGTCAGTGGTGCTGGAGCACTTGGGTGGCTCCGTTGATTAAGCTTCCAGCTTCAGCTCAGGTCTTGATCTCACGATTTATGATTGAGTTTGAGACCCGCATCGAGCTCTGTGTTGACAGTGCTGAGTCTCTTCAGATCCTGTGTCTCCCTCTCTCTCTGTCCCTTGCTTGCTCTCTCTCTTTCTTTCTCAAAAATAAACATTTAAAAAATAAAAACAGGAGTGCCTGGGTGGCTCAGTTGGTTAAGCACCCAACTTTGGCTCAGGTCACAATCTCAGGGTTGGTGGGTTCAAGCCCCTCACTGGGCTTTGCACTGACAGCTCAGCTTAGAGCCTGCTTCATGTTCTGTGTGTGTGTATGTGTGTCTCTCTACCCCTCCCCTTCTCATGCTCTCTTTCAAAAATAAACATAAATAATAAAAATTAAAATAAAAAAAATGTCAGTGTTGCTGAGGTTAAGAAGCCCTTCTCTAGAGTATAATTTTCTGACTCTAATTTCCTGCCTTTATTGATATCTTTTGCCCTGTTCTTTATCCATTGATTTCTTTATCCCACCTTGGTGTGTCTATGGATATGTGTGTGTGTGTGTGTGTATACATATATATATATACACATACACATATGTATCTCCAAATGTCCAAGGCCCCACTAATGTGGACTTACTGCATGCAGGAGAAATTTTACTAAATCTTTATAGGTCAGAGCAAGAGGGTGCAAAATCATATTGCATAGCAAATGAGCCAAATAGTGTATAAGGCAGCTTTGCTCTTGATCTCTTTCAGCCACTGCATCATCGGGGTGAGGGGTGAAGTCAACCACTTGGCTTCTCACCACTCTGCTGGCTCTAGTCTTCACATATTCCCCTCCCATCCTGTACCCAGGAACTCCAGATTTCTCTCAGTCTTTCTATGGACAGTCATCCCTTTCTTGTGACCTTCCACATCGACATCAGGCCTTCCTTTACCTCCACTGGTAGTTTCCAAATGTAATCATGTATCTGAGTCGCCCAGAGTCTTATTGTGACATGCCTTGCTGGATTTTGAGTCTATAGATGTGGCTGAGATGTTGCATTTCTTACACGTTGCCAGTTCCTGAGTCGTGAGGCTGCCCTTGGTCTGGGAACAACTCTTTGAGAACCACTACATATTAAAAAAAAAAAAAAATCTAAACAAAAGAGCCATTGATTTCTGTGCCAGTACAAAGGACCTACGAAAGGCCTGAGATGATTGTCTTCTCTCTTACTTTGATCTTCCCACTTGAGAAAGTAGTGTAAATCTGTTTAACATTCTCCATCCTCCTGAGTTACACACACAGGAGGAGTTTGGGACTCAGGTTAAGTGAGTGCAACCAGAAGGGTATGACCCAGAACCAAGGTCTGTCTGATTGGGGAGCCCTGGACTGTGTAAATGGTACTCGGTGGGAAGTAAACAACATAGTCTCAATGAGACGATCGTAAACCTTCGACAGAGAGGCAGGCTTGGTAGGTAGACTTCACAAATATAACCCATAACTGCATTTAAAATTAGTTTCAATATGAGCAGTGGTAATGTGAACCCTTTCTGCTAAGTTTCATGATAAATAATTCCTTAGGCCAAGTATGACAGCAGTGTCATTAAATAGATGGCACTTGGCAAGAAGTTTTGAGGTAGTCTTCAGTGACAGCCAGTGGACCTACATATGCTTGTGTTGTATGTAGAAATAGCTGCCCTCAGATGGTTAATATTCCTCCAAAACATTTGGGTATTAAGCATAAATGACCTTCAAAATGAAGACTGAATAAATTGCAGGATGTTAGGACATGATGTATCATTTTCAGAGATAACAGCCTACTGATGTTCCTCCCTCTGGTTGCTCTAAGAAAACAAGGTTAAGTTCATTGTCCGGGTCACTGGAGTAATTCAATATAATCCTGACTGGGAATTTGGCTTCTAAAATCAAGATTGATAACTTGGAACACCGTACTTCTTGGAAAGTACTGCTTTCTAAGTTGTCTGATACCTTGCTTTGGATTTCTTTCATCTATAGTCTTGACAGGTTTCTACATCAAAGTGATCTCATATGCAATTCTGACTGCCAAGATAAAAATCAATTCCTATCATCGTGAAAAAAGTCTATTTAATTATTAAATGGGCAGAAAGTAAAACAGCACAGAGGTGCTTGATTGTCACAATGGCTAATCATTGAAAGTCCATACAGAGTACAGAATTCAATTCTATTTGGTGAAAATAATGTTCTGCATGCACTCAGTTCTTACTTAGAAGGTACTTGTCCAAATGTGAGTTTGGATGCGCACTAGATACTACATGGAGTCAAAATTTTGGAAATAAAGCAGGCATGCTGGCTCTTGTAGTGGCTAAAGTATAAAGTATCCCAAAACACAATGACCAATTCAAGGGTTCTCCAAACAAGATTTCTCCTTCTTTGGAGGTTCACTGGGGTCTAGATTATTTCAGTGAAGACACTGACCACATGTCTGACTAGCCAATGCACCCAAAGCAGAGGACAGAAGTAAAGGTGGTCCTAGGACAAGAAAGGTTAGAGGAAAGAAGTAGAGATGGAAAATGGCGGAGGGGGGGGCATAGAGCGTGAGAAATCAAGAGCTTGGGGCAGGAGTCAGATATATTTGTTTCCTAGAGCTGCTGACACCGAGTACCACAAACATGGCAGCTTGAACAACAGGAATGTATAGTTTCATGGTTTGGGTGGTTAGAAGTCTGAAATCGAGGGGTCAGAAGGGTTGGTTTCCTCAGAGGACTGTGAGGGAAGGTTCTGTTCCACGTCCTTCTCCTCACTTCTGGTAGCCTCTGGCATTCCTTGACAAAAGATGGGATTCTTCTTGTGTTAACATCCTCTTCCTTGGGTCCCAGTGTCTCCTTTTATGAGGACATTAGTTATATTAGACCTGATTTTAACTTCAATGCTTCTGAGAGACCCCATCTGCAAATAAGGTCACATTTTGAGGTACTGGGGGTTAGGAACTCTAATATATCTTCTTTACGTGTGTGTGACAGGTGTGGTAGACACAGCTCAACCCCTGAGAGGAAGAAAGATCTAATTGTGAGTAGGAAAAGAAGAAGGGGAAGGCATGCTAAATGGGGAAAGAGAGAGAAAAGTGAGCATAACAAATTGGTGAAATAATGAAGCAAGAGCAATTTCCTTACTAACCATTACCATCCATGGCACCTGGCCAGCTGCTGATACTCAGAGCCACTGATAGCCCATGTCCAGTGATAGCCCATGTCCAGCAATTTGGGTCTAGCATCCCCTTGGGAACATGGCAACTCTACTAAAACAGTGATGTGAACTCCATTTTCCTAGTGGCTTAAGGGACAGAATTGTCACTTTTAAAAAGCCAATAAATGAAAATGGTATGCAGAATTTTCTAAGACTTGGATTATAAAACTTTTGATCTCTGGAGATTTTGGTTTGATCCAAGGAAACCCCACTGAATGGGATAAATGGTGCTATTCATCCATGAGTTTGGTTTTCACAAGTGAAAATATATGCCAGATTGACGGCTTTAAAATATTAATAGGTCCAGTCACCATCTGTATGACAGATACATGAATTGAAATCTCCAATTTCAAATGACCACCTCTTGGCTCCCCAATTTTCAAATATACAACTTAAGCAAGGAAAATTCCATAGGAAAGAAATACTTATTTGTAAGATGCATTTGAAATAGCGTAAGGGGCTAAAAAGCTGAGAGCCAAAGGTGGAGCAGTCGAACTGGCTAGTTGGACAGACTTCCTCTGTAGGTCGTATACAAAAACGATGTTATTTAGTTGTGCAATTGTACTCTGTACAAAGTGAGATCATAGTATGTGGGTTGCAAGTCCATTTTAGAAAGGCTGGAGAACAGCCAGAGTAGAACGGAGTGGAAACCTATCCATCGCGTATTGTGTGTCCCAAAGCCAGCGCCGGGGATCAGTGGGTATATTTTCTGGTGATCTTTCTCTCATCACATATACTTGGTTTGGTTTAATTTTGAGCTGATTGAGTGTTCTCCCTCTTTTGGTTGGTGTACAAATCATATGTGCTCAGAGTAAAAATACAGTTAAAAAGCAGGAGCTACAGCTGAGTAAATACAGAAAATAAAAATTACCTGGAAATCTGTCCTTAAAGTTACATTCAGTTTGTTTCTGTGTCCATCACAAAGGAATTTTTACCATACTTTGATTTCAGCAGGAAAGGTTAAATAATACCAACAAATCTTGATAGATCTGTTAAAACCTCAATGTATCTTGGACTACTTCCATAAGACCTCTACATACGGCTCTAATTCTTGATAAAAAGGGGTAATTTTCAAACCTACAATTATCATAGTTGGCACCTTAAATTCAATCCACTCTTTCTATCTCTCCCTGTCCCCCCTGAATCCAACAGCCTTTCAGAGAATGGGACCTTTGCCACCTTTTCATCTCTTAGAGGTATTGTTGAGGTGTTTTGTGTGTCTTTTAATCAAGTGAAAGCAGAGTATGTAATTATACTTGCAGGTAGGTCAGAAGTAGAATTTCTGACTTGAGAGGAAGATGTTTATTTTCACTGACATTTAAAAAGCAGATGTCTTTTCAAGCCTCTTTAAACACCCAGAATTATCTTGAAATTCCCATACTGCATTCCACATAAACTGATAGATCCTCACTTACCCGACCACTAAAGTGTTTAAGGTACATTAAATAATTAATACATTTTTAAATGTTTTTTTTCCCTGGCAATAAACATTATAAGTCATTACTTAAGATGAAGTTCAGAGGCGCCTGGGTGGCTCAGTCAGTTAAGCGTCTGACTTCGGCTTAGGTCTTGATCTCAGGGTGCATGGGTTGAGTCTTGTTCTTGGGTTCTTTTTTTTTTTTTTTTTTTTTTGAGAAAAAGAGAGAGAGAGCAGGGGAGGGTCAGAGAGAGAGGGAGACACAGAATCTGAAACAGGCTCCAGGCTCTGAACTGGCTGTCAGCACAGAGCCCATGGGGCTCGAACCCATGATCATGACCTGAGCCAAAGTCGGATGCTTAGCCAACTGAGCCACCCAGGCACCCCGAGCCCTGTGTTGGGTTCTATGCTGAGAGCTTGGAGTCTGTAGTCTGTTTCATATCCTGTGTCTCCCTCTTCCTCTCTTCTCCTCCCCTACTTGTGCTCTGTCTCTCAAAGATGAATAAATATGTTTTTAAAAAATGAGTATTAAAACTCCTTATTTTAACACCCATTATTTAAGAATCACCCATAATCCTACTTCCTAGGGATAATCATTGTTAGTATTGGTATATTCTACATGATTCAATGCACATGTTTTTAGTCATAATCTATACGTGATTTTAATAGGTACAAGGTTTTTATCATATGTTGTGCATGCTACCTTTTTTTTTTAATGTTTATTTTTAAGAGACTAAGAGATAGAGCATGAGCAGCGGAAAGGCCAATTGAGAGGAGACACAGAAACTGAAGCAGGCTTCAGGCTCTGAGCTGTCAGCATAGAGCCTAACGTGGGGCTTCAGCCACAAGCTGTGAGATCATGACCTGAGCTGAAGTCAGACCCTTAACAGATGGAGTTACCCAGGTGCCCCTGTGAATGCTACCATTTTAATAGAAATTCAAAAATCAGCTGAATTTTTAAAAAAGTCTAGCTAAGTGTCAACATTTCTTTGCTCAGTTTATTCCTATGCTGATGAACTTGATCAGTAGCTGTTCTCAGACTCCTTATCTTGGCTATTAGCCAAAAACTCTGCATTTCCAGTCAAGGTTTCAAAGACTTCAGTAAACTTTCCTTCCCAACTCTCAGCTACACACTGAGGTTGTTTTTTTTTTTTCTTTTAATTTTAATTAATTCTCTTTAGAGAGAAAGAGAGGGCAGAGGGAGAGAAGAATCTCCAGCTGAATGGGGAACCTCATGTGGGGCTTGATCCCACAACCCTGGGATCATGACTGGGGCTGAAATCAAGAGTTGGTTGCTCAAATGACTGAGCCACCCAGGCGCCCTTGATGTTTCATTTTTGTCCAACATGTAATCTCTCTCCTGCCTTTACTTTTCAGTCGCACTAGCTAAGCAAGGTGTTTTTGCCTTTACCAAGGTCGTATCAAACTTCTAGTTCTAAAATGGACTCACTCTCTCCACCGTTCCCTGCAAGACTGCAGAAGAATCAGAAGCCTGACTGGTCTCTGGTCTCTTCATCTCTCCCTTATCTATTTCATTCTCCAAAAAGTGTCACTGAGCACCTATGAAGTGCAGGCTTCCATTCCGATGCTGAGCTGCGGCGTTTACCAAACCCCTACTAGCTTAGTGCCTCCAGCCTGAAATTCTATGCTACTTTCCCGACTGTAAGTGGCTTCAAAACAAGATCTGTGTCTGTTCCATCTGGGAGTTGTTCCATCAGCTCCTAGTCAAGTGCCTTTGTCACGGTAGTAACTTAATACTGTAGCTATTTGCCAAATGAAGGAACGAAGGTAAATTGCTTTGGAAAATTAATGAGTTTTGCCACAATCTTTGCAGATTTATTACTTTAAATGAAGACAATCCAGTCCTAGTAAAAAAATGTGAATATCTCTAGGAGGAATCATATGAAAACACCTCTAGCCATTAATAGGTTAGTGGGAATAAATTTTCCAACCAACTTCGAAATTTGAACTGGGAGAGAAAAAGGTAACACCTACTTTGGATCATCAAGGGTTGCTTAGGACAGACCCGGGAACAGTTTGGGGGTAACCGGAGAGCAAAAGATGGTGCCTACCAGGGCCAGAGTGAAGGGTAGGAAGGCTTAAGGGTAAACTTGTCTAGTCTGACAATTATATTCTCAAAATTTTTACAAAGGGAAAGATACCCAACCCAGAGAGTATTAAAAATGCTTGTAAAGAGCCTCTGGCAGTAACAAATTCTATGCCTTGGCCCGCTTGGGATATGGGAAGCAAAGATAGAATGAGGTTCCTTTTCCTGGTCTCCCATTGCAGAGAAAGATCCTTCCCTGGAGACACACATACTCCTACTGATTTATCTTCATGGTTTACAGAAAGTAACCCACTGGGAAATTCTCTTACAAGCAGTATTTAGCTGCTTGCATTTGGGGTTTTGGGAAGGTCAGAATGTCCTCAAACTCAGAAATAGCAGGAGTGGAGGTAAAAACCATAGCTCGGAGGTACGCTAAAATGTGACATCCTTGTAAATAAGCCCCATAATTTCTTCTCATTGAGATCCTGTTTGTTAATCACTCCTGTAAACCCTAATGGAAAACAGATGCAGAATCAATTTGCCAGAACTGGCATCCGTTAAAAAAATCTACAAAGGTACTTTTACTATGGTGACGAAAACACACAATGATGGACCGTAATTCTTTTTAAAAATTTGGAGCAGAATTGGCATGAGAACCGAGTATAGAAAGAATTAGAACACATTTCCTGTAGGATCTGGTAAACTTCCAAATGACCTGTTGACTTGCCAACTTGAAAGTTGAGTGTCTTATGTTTTATTTTTCTTTTGGAAGCTTTTGATTGTCTTTGGCCAAGTGACTTTATCTCAGTGTCTGGAACAAGAAAGCAAATGAGATAAGGGAAGACAAAGAACATTTCAAATTTTCTGAAAGCACACATGCGTGTATATTTACACAAGCACTGACAGACAAGAGCATACAAACATTTAATCTTGCCCTTATTAAAATGTCTTCGTATGGTTTAAGGTATCTACTTAGAGAAACAGACCAGCTTTTAAAAATTCAGGTTTAATTATTTCATTTCCCTACTTAAATCTTCCAGGGATCCCCATTGACTTTGGATTAAAGTTTAATTCTTGACATGTTATATCTTGTGTAATCTGTTCTTTACCCTTTTCTCCTAGGCAACTCCCATCCCCACCATGGGCTGGAGCTGCCTTTTTTTCCTGCCATATGTAGTACCTCTTCTGGAAAGTCTATCCTGAACTTCCAGATCGGGCCAAATGCCCCTCCCATGAATCCCCACATGACCCTGTGTATAGTTTTTATTTCAGAGTGATCTGTCTTCATGTCTGTCTTCACTAAACTGTGTGCTCCCTAATAGTACAAATCCTGTCTGTATCATTCCTGTAGCTCTAGGGATATAGCCCAACACAGCGTAAGTTCAAAATAATTACTTGTTAAACTGGACAGGATTGAATTTACTAAAGTACTTACTGTATATAGGTGGCTATAAGCCACCCAGATGGGTTGGAAGCTTGGATGACCCTCTGATATTGGCAAATTTCCACTTGGACATGCACCATGTCAACAGGAAATAAACATGCTCTAGAACAAAGGCGGACTAGTCATAAGGTGGAAGCAGAACTGACTGCATTTTCTTTTGTTTCTTCTCATGCATCTTGTCCTGTTTTCTGCCTCGGACTCCCTGCACTATTTTCCACCTAAACACATGTATCCACAGGGGTGCACCCACAATAGAATGGTCAGCTGGCCCCTAGGCTGTCTTGGCTTGAGCATGGGAAGAATTTAGTGACTGACTGGCTTGTACGGAAAGCTGTCTTCGATCAGGGGACATAGACTCATATGCCTTAAAGAGATGAGCAGAGGGGCGCCTGGGTGGCTCAGTCGGTTAAGTGACCGACTTCGCCCCGGTCATGGTCTTGCAGTTCATGGGTTCGAACCTTGCATCGCACTCTGTGCTGACGGTTCAGAGCCTGGAGCTTGTTTTGGATTCTGTCTCTCCCTCTCCCTCTGACCCTCCCCTACTCATGCTCTGTCTCAAAAATAAATAAACTATAAAAAAAATCAAAAAGAGATGAGCAGATGTGACTCTGTGAAAAGAATTCAAATTCAGACTTCTATATGTGTGTGTGTGTGCATGTATGTATGTATGTCTATATTCTAGACTGTTTCTATTTCAATGATTGGTTTACTAGTTGGAAACCTTTGGTCTAGACTCTTGATGAGACCTCTAATGGTAGTTGGAGAGAATGTAGGCTGAAAACTCAAATCATAAATGGCAAGTATTTTAAGGTCAAATGTGGTGAAAGAAAAAATAGATCCTGACATAAACATAGTTGGAGGGAATGTGCCTCCTACATATAAAATGATCCTACATTGAAGATGGTGATACAGTGTATACACAGACACACAACAACTCAGATGTCTAGGACCGTGTTGTATGTCCAACCATTCTAGTTCTCTATTTTGTACTTGGTTTTCCATTTCTGTTCACTTATGGAACACTATCTATAAGCCAAGCATGGGTCAGATACTGGAATGGAGAAGTAAATAGACATGATTGCTCTCCTCAAGGGCTTAGAGGGTAGTAGAGGAAGACCAGCATCTATGTTAAAAAGTGCACTGAAACATGAGAAGGAACGGTGGGACCTCCCATAAAAAGTGATCGTTCTTGCCTGGGGAAGTCTGGACACATCTCCCCAAAGGATAATCCTGATGTTGAATCTTTGTAGATGAATGAATACTATTTTCTAGGGAGATGGGGCCACATTGAGAGAAACTTAAACATACTTGCTTAAACATGAAACTGTCTTACAAGAATACGTTAATGGTAGTAGTTCTGCAGGGTTGGAGAGGGAGAGAAAGACTAGAAAAGTAGACAGAATCCAGGTTATGAAGGCCTTAGAAGTCTGGCTACAAAATTTGAACTCTATTCTGTAAAAAAAAAATATTTGAGGACATGGCAAGATAACCTACTGTGATTATTAACTTGCATTTGCCTTTTATAACTACTCTACCCCACCCCACTCTTCTTTCCAGAAGGTAGCCTGAGCTTTTCTCTTTCCTTTCTCTAGGGCATTGGCAGGGCCCAAGGAGAAGCTATTGGAAGAAGTGCATTCTTTTTTGTTCAAAGACTCATGTCTTGGAAGAGATTACGCTCATTATCCTGGGTGGGGAGGGAGGGAAAGCGAGAGAGTCCCTCTGCTGGGAAGAGGATAGAGCCTGGACTTCTCAGTTGCTGGCTTTTGGACCTACTCTAGGGAAAGAGAACCTCCATTAAGTACACGGATTGAATTTCCTGCCAGCTGTAACAATAGGGGCTTAGAATTGGATTTAATTGGATTTTTAAAAATGTGATACTTCTCAAACCACCCAAGTCTTTGGAGTAACATTTAAGGAGTAAAACCACAAAGTGTTTTCAAAAGGAAAATAACATCATCAGATTTGTGTGACAGAAGGATAATGATTGAGAGGATCTATCTAATATCTGTGAACTTTATTACGATTGGAGAATCAGATTTTCCCACAAACTAGTAAAAAGGGACAGAGAAGTGCAAAAAGAAAACAGGATTTTATTCTTCTAGAAAAGTCAGTCCTTCTCACGTAGACTGAGCACATATTAAATACTGTGCCCAAGGAATGAGAGATCAGAGATGGAGGCCAGCATAGGCACACCCCCAACAGCTTAGAAAACGCCACTGTAGTGCAGCTCGATTCAGTTCAAGCTTCAAGATATGTGTGTCCAGTAAAATACGTTTTTACATGTTGGTCAAAGGATCCAAGCTTTCACTTAAAAGATGACTAGGTTCTGGGACCTATTATAATATACTGTATCTAATACTGAAAAGTTGCTAAGAGAGTACATCTTAAGTGTCACCATCCCCCAAAATAGGAACAAAACCAAAAGCTAAGGTGAAGTCATGGACATGTTAATTACCTTGATCATGGTAATCATTTTACAATGTATACCTACATGAAAACATCACTTTGTACACCTAAATATATAGTTTTTGTCAGCTGTACCTACATGTAGCTGAAAAAAAACACAAAACTAAGTTTTAATAATAAACCTATAATAAAAATCTTGCTGAAATATATGGAAGTTTCAGATGTGATCATAAATCTAAAAAAAAAAAAAAAAAAAAGAATCTCAGTATTATGGGTCCAGGTTCTTTCCTTCAGGTATAAAGTATTTTTGTTCCCATGTTAGAGATAAAAATCTCCAATCTCAGGGACGCCTGGGTGGCTTAGTCGGTTAAGCGTCTGACTTTCGCTTGGGTCATGATCTCGCGGTTCGTGGGTTCGAGCCCCACGTTGGGCTCTGTGCTGACTGCCAGCTCGGAGCCTGGAGCCTGTTTCAGTCTGTGACTCCCTCTCTCTCTGACCGTCCCCTGCTCTCACGCTCTCTCTCTCTCCTAGAAATAAATAAAACATTTAAAAAAAAAATCTCCAATCTCAGAGATTAAGTGCATTCACTGAAGCATTGTTTTTTTTCAGTGAAAGTAGACCAGTCTCCACCCCTTTCTGGATATTTTGCTAAGAACTGCCCTAAAGAAGTCTATAGATGAGAAACAAATGAGTAAAAACTGGTGATGTGTTTAGATAGATGGATATAGGTAAGTCCTGAACACTTGTACATTTCCTTTGGGATGTCTACCCTCCACAATGACCCCATTTCTCTGAGAACTCTCCTTTTACCCTCCCCTCAGTATTGACCCCTGGCAGATGTGTTTTGCAACTTAATCCAGCACTCTGGTTTTAATTCTGTCTGGTGTGGCTGCAGACTAAAGAGAGGGCCGATTAAATTCTCTCTTCAGGGAATTTAGAATTGGGCTTGAGAAATAGTGTCTAGGTCTGAGCTTACCTCCCAGGTCAAATACAGTTTTAGTAAATTATGTATTTCTTTGAATTTCATCAAAACTTTCTAAATTATTCACACAAAGTTTGGAATAACTTATCTTTTTAATATCTGCAGCGTCTACAGTGGTAGCCTCTTTCATTTTGATATTGTTTGTGCCTTATTTCTCTTTTGCTAGATTGTTCTTGCTAGAGGCTTGTCTATTAGCTTTTCAACAAACCAATATTTGGATTTATTAATCCTCTGTATTTTATGCCTGTTCTATTTTATTAAATTTTTTCTTTCTGATTTCCTTCTGCTTTTCTTTAGGTTTGTTTTACAGTTCTTTTTCCCCCCTAATATCTTGGGAAGGATGTTTTGTTCATTAATTTTTAACCTAACTTCTACTACAAGGATTCAAAGTTATAAATTTCTAAGTGCCACTGAAATCGCATCCCATTTCATTTGTTATGGTTAAGCTGAAAATGTTTTTAATATCTGTTAAGATTTCTACTTTGATCCCTGGGCTATTGAGAGAGGTATTTTTAAGTTTCCAAACATGTAGAAAAATTTCCAGGTATCTTTTTTTACTGTCTACTAGGTTCATTGCACTATAGATAAAGAATACAATTTTGATCCCTTGAAATTTGTGAAGAGCTGTCCAGTATATCGCTAATTTTTGTGAGTATTCCATGCTTGCTTGAAATAAAGAAGTATTCTGCAATTTTTAGCACACCATTCTATAAGTATCCATTAAGTCAAATTTGTTAATCATGTTGTTCAAATATTCTGAATACTTATAGCTTTGGTTTTTTATTTGTGTTCCATTAGTTCTTGATAGAGGTGTGTTAGTATCTCCTAGTGTAATTGTGGATTTGCTTGTTTCTTCTTGCAATTCTTTAGTTTTTAACTTCATTTATTTTGAGGCTGTGTTCCTATGTACATATATCTTCTAAAATATTATATCTTCCAAAAATAAAATCAAATAAAATGTTATATCTTCTTGGTAAATTGAACTTTTATTGTGATAGCATAAATCTAAAGCATAAAATAATTCTTTTTGCCTTTAGGTTCATTTTGCCTGATATTAACACACATATACATTTTTCTTTTGACTTCTGTTAGCATGATAAATCTCTATTTTTTAACTTTTCAACCTTTATATGTCCTTTTATTTTAGGTAATGTACAAAAGAATTGTGCTTGAAATTCTTTTTATAAATCCAGTATGATCTTCATCTTTTAAGTAGAGTACTTGGTTCATTTATGACTCATACAAGTATTCATATGTTTGGATTTATTATGTACCATCATATTTTGTGTGCTCCATTTTGTTACTTTTTGTCTCCATTTCCTTTTAAGTATTTTTTTCTTATTCTCTTTTGTCCCTTCACTTTTTTGAAAGTTACACATTGTATTTCTATTCATTTAATGGTTAACCTATCAATAACAGCATCCAGATTTAGCTTATCAAATCTATATTTAATCAATACCATCACCATCTCCCTTATAAGTTCTTAGACCTTTTTAACTCTATTAGCTACCACCATCTCCTAAGTGAAATGCCATTTATAGTCAATATCTGTTTAGATTTCCCACATATTTCTGTATCTTCTTCCCTTCTCGCACCTCAGACTTTCCATTTTAGATCACTTTATTTTCAATCCAATGACCAGCCTTTAAAATATCCTATAGTGAATATCGGTGATGGCATACTTTCTCAGTCCTTGTTTCTTGACGATACTGCAGTTTATCTTTCTGTTGGAAAATATTTAGATTGGTATAGAATTCTAGGTTGGACATTATTATTTCTCAGCACCTTAAAGATATCATTCCAGTAGGGGCACCTGGGTGGCTTAGTCGGTTGAGCTTCCAACTTTGCCTCAGGTCATGATCTCACGATTTGTGAGTTCAGGCCCCAGGTCCAGCACTGTGCTGTCACCTCAGAGCCTGGGGCCCGCTTCAGATTCTGTGTCTTCTTCTCTCTCTGCCCCTCCTCTGCTTGCACTTTATTTCTCTCTGTCTCAGAAATAAACATTAGAAAAATTTTTTCTTAAAAAATTACCACTCCAGTATATTCTAGCATTCATTTTTACTGTCAAGATATCAACTGTCTGTCTTTTACTCCTAGAATCTATATAATTTTCCTGTGGCTGTTGATAGGGTTTTGTTTATTTTTTTGTTTCCTATGAATCCCAGGGAATCCCAACAGGGTACACAGGAAAAAAAGCTACACGAAGACACAGAACAGAAAAATTGTAAGACACTAAAGACGAAAAGAAAATCTAACAATTGTGACAAGTATCCTCTTGTTAAACTTTTAAATATTGCACTACCAAATGCTCTTTTTCCTTATTTCCATGAAATCTAATTATAAACATATTTTTTAGAACTTATTATTCTTCTCTTCAAGTCCTTTAAGTTCACTTTGACCTTTCCATTTTATACTCCATGTTGTATCATAGATAAATTTTTTGAGAATTCAACTTCATTAACTCTGCTGTTAAATTAATTTGCTATCAAATCTGACAATTTGAATTTAAGTTATTCTGT
Organism: Proteles cristata cristata; assembly: GCA_017311185.1. Taxonomy (NCBI): domain Eukaryota; kingdom Metazoa; phylum Chordata; class Mammalia; order Carnivora; family Hyaenidae; genus Proteles; species Proteles cristata. Next base: position 938,297 of record JAESUZ010003821.1, read on the forward strand.
TTTTTATTTCTAGAATCTTTGGGGGGTAAAAAATTCCTACTTGGTTATATTCTTCTTGTTCCTTGTAGATATTTTAAACTTTGTCTTTTATGATGTAAAGAATAGTAGACATAATTATTAAAATTCTGTTTGTGATAATATCAATATTCGAAATACTTGAGTTCTTTTTCTGTTAATATTTTTGCTCATGAAACATCAGTTTCTTGTGTTGTTAAAACTCTTTTGCATTCATGGTAGATTTTCCTTGAAGAATTTATTTCTGGAAATTCTTTGAGAATTGTGGTAAAGATGCATTCCTCTGGACCAAATTGGCTTTTCCTTTGCCATAAATCCACGAGTACTACCAGTTTAGGTTTCTTTAATAAAGAAATTTTAAAAAGGCTAATGGTTGGTGATTATTTTGGATTTTCTTGGTGATTTGACTTATGGCTGCATATCGACATGAGGTAGTTTACTTGCTGGCTGTTCCTGTTTGAGGTGTATTCCAGCCTTATGGGAGATTTACCCCTTGGATTTACTACCTTGGAAAGGTCTGGGATTTATCTTCTACCCCTTATACATAGAATCTCATGAATACTTAGACCGAAGTTTATTAGATTTGATGAATGCCCTCAAGGCAGAAGCAACATCCATGTTCCTCTTGCATCTATGAGTCTCCACCTTTACTAAGATTTAGTACTGATAAAATCTTTTCTCCTTTTTGCCTTTTAGACATTTTGAAAAAGCATATTTTCTATATATTATCATTTATTTGAATGGTCAACATTAGAAGAGTTAGCCTAGATACCAAGCCAAATCTATTACCAGAAAGAGAAGTTCCACTTTTACCTTGTAATGGTAATTTAGCTGTTAATCCAAGATTTTTTTCTTTGTCTTTAAATTATATCACAGCACTGTTTTCACTATACCCCACAAATTTTGATATGTTTTATTTTCATCATAATGCATTTTTCTAAATGTTTTCTAAAATTCATTGTTTTTCCCCCTTTGTCCTGTGTGGTATTTAAAAGTATTTTGCTCAGTTTCAGAACATTTGGGAATATTCGACTTATCTTTTGTTACTGATTTCTAACTTCCACCGTGAAAAGAAAATATACTCTTTTTCAGTTGTTAAAACATATCACTACTTGCTTCATGGTCAAACATAAGATTACCCTATGGAGGAGTCCTCATGGCAAGGAACTGAAAGAGGTTTCTTCTGGTCAACAATCAGAGAGGAAGAGAAACCCTAAGCCCAACAGCTGGTGAGGAACTGAATCCTGCCAATAATAACATTGGAAATAGATCTTTCCCTAGCTGGACCTTCAGGTAACATTGCCCTATGAGAGATTTTAAGTCAGAGAACCCTAAGCACACCAGGATTCATGATCTACTGAAACTGAGATGATAAATAATTACTATTTTAAGCTGCTACATCTTGGGGCAATTTGTTATACAGCAATAGACAATACAGGAGAGACTTTATGGTGGAATTATCTACTGTATTCAGTTGTTTATAAAAATTTTTAAATGTTTATACTATAAAATCTGTATAATTATCCATCTTAACCATTTTTAAACATACAGTTCAGTAGTGATTCATATTGCTGTTGCAACCAATTTCTGGAGCAAAACTGAAACTCTATATCCATTAAACAATAACTCTCAATTCCCCCCTTCCCCTAGCCTTTGGCAACCATTATTCTACTTTCTGTCTCTCTGGATTTGACTCCTTGAAGTACTTTATATAAATGGAATTGTACAGTGTCAGTCTTTCTGTGACTGACTTATTTCACTTAGCAAGTCTTGAAGATTCATCAGGGTTGTAATATATGTCAGAATTTCTTTCCTCTTTGCATTGTATGTACATACCACGTTTTATCTATTCGTCTGTCAATGGACACTTGAGTTACTTCTAACTTTTGTGAATAATGCCACAGTGAACAGGGATGTACAAATATTTCTGAGACATTGCTTGCAATTCTTTTGGCTCTACACTTAGAAATAGAATTCCTCGGGGTGCCCGGGTGGCGTAGTTGGTTAAGCGTCCGACTTTCGCTCGGGTCATGATCTCGCGGTTCGTGGGTTTGAGCCCCGCGTCGGGCTCTGTGCTGACTGCCAGCTCAGAGCCTGGAGCCTGTTTCAGTCTGTGACTCCCTCTCTCTCTGACCCTCCCCTGCTCACGCTGTCTCTCTCTCTCTCTCTCCTAGAAATAAATAAAACATTAAAAAAAAAATAGAATTCCTAGTTTATATGGTAATGCCATATACTCTAGCAAAATTTAAATTTTTTGCTATGCTCTTTTTTACAGTAACTGCACTATTTTACATTCCTACCCGTGGTGCATAGGTGTTGTAATTTCTCCACATCCTTGAAAAGACCTGTTCCTTTCTTTCTTTCTTTTTTTTTTTTATAGTAGCAATCCGAATGGGTATGAAGTGAATTCTGTTACTTTTTTATTTTTTTTAAGTTATGTTAGTAGATGTACAAACATTTATAAACGATTGATCTCCTTATAATTACAAAATATCCATTTTTCTCTTTAATATTTCCTGTTTAGAGTATACTTTGTCAGTAATGCTATTAAACTTCTTATTGATATTTGCATGTAAGTATTTATGTTATTTTCAAGCCCTATGTTTTTGTGATCAATGTATAGCAGATAATGAGGCTGAGATTTTAAATATCTAATCTGCTAAGCTTGGTCTTTTATAATTGAAATATTTTGTTCGTATACATTTAGTACAATCACTGATATATTTGGATTTTAATCTGCCATCTTCTCTTTGTTTTTTATTTGGCCATTGAGTTGGGTTTTTAAACTATTAGTATTTCCACAAGTTTTTGTTTGTTTTGTTTTTTTGGTTCTGCTTAGTCTCTTTTCATAGTATTTTCTTCATTCGCTGTTTTTGTTTTCCTTTAACTTTGTTGTTATCACTAGGAACATGTTTATTTTATAATTTCTTGAAACTTATTACCTCAGTTTTTAGGGGGAGTACAAATTCCACTTCATTTTGTCATCAATTCTTATGGTGGGTAGGTTTATACGTTTTATGGTTTACAGGTTTACAAGTTTTATGTTGAGTGTATCAGCTTTTTTATCCCCTTTTCTCCTTAGAAAATCCATATTCACTACACAAAAAATATTTTCTTTCAGATGGACTGTGAATTTCATTCAACCAGGACCCCATGTTGGGTTTTATTATACCAGGACCAGTTCACACATTAACTCAACTGCTTAGGATTTTCATAACACATGGGCAATCTATGTTGGGATATCACACCTGTATACTACATGGTGTATGTATATTTGAGGGTTTTTTTTTTTATGTGTAATAGGAAACTTTTAGACCAGTTTCAAGGTCAAGAGAAGAGATTTCCTACCACTTTCCGAGGCCAGAGTATAGTGTTTTTCTAATATTCCTTCTGTGAAGGGGATAACCATTTGGTATTCTTGCTTTATGCAAGGTGCAAGATTTGGTGCAAGCTTTCCTACTCGAGCTCTAGACTATGTCTCCTATCCTCGCATGTATGTTACAATTCTAGGCAATTGTATGCCTTTCCAATAGGACCTATATCCTAGTTTAATATCATCTTGGGTGTCTCACCATTAACTTTAGAACTCCTCATTCTAACATATGTTTGTTTTTTATCTCAGTATTTCTATTCTTCTTATCAAGCTCAGCTATATGCACTAAACTGTTTTTTTTTTTTAATCTTTCTCTTAGACATATTTGTATCAGGAAGGGGAATGGAGAAATCCATATTCAATTCCTGATGATGCTGGAATTGTAAATCCCATGCCAATAAAACTTTGGTGTCCAAAGTCCCTTGTATATTGGAAATTATATTTGTGGTGTTCATACTGACTCTGATGTATGTACATTCATGTTAAATTCCTGTGGTCTTCACCTGCTACTGGTTCCTTAAGACCAGAACATTTTATCTTAAGAGTTTCAACCACAAGCCAATCTCTATACAAGCCTCTTAGGGAACTTAGGACAGTGTGACTGAGTGTCTTGTCTATCTTCCTTTCTAAAGAGAGTAACCTCCGTGTTGGCTATCATAGTCATTAAATGTGTCCACAGTTATGTCCTCTCTTTTGTCTTTGAAGCATATGGTAGGATTGTTATTCTCCTCTCTCTTTAACTTAAATGTGGCCATATGACTGGTAGATGATATTCTTTCTTGGTAGAAGCTATAAGAGTTAACGTGTGCTTCACCATATTCTTTTTCCTCTCTCATGGAAACAAGGTGCCAGATAGTACTAGTACTTTGGTATAGGCTCCAGTGTGAGATCTATTCAGAATTTCTATCTGAATTATAATTGACATGGAGTCTGGTGAGAAATAAACCTTTGTTGTCTGAGAATTTAGGGTTGTTTGTTACTGCAGCAAAACCCAACATTTCCTGATGGATTCAAGAGTAAGTGGGATCGCTTATTTTTCATTGTCTTTTCCATATCCTAGCACAAGTCCTGGCACAATAAGTGTAAATTGTTGAGTCAAATTTTACAAGCAGAGCCCTTTAAACTCAGTGGTGACACAGCAAAGATGGGGTCTCTGATCTTCAGTGAGGTCCGTCATGAATCCCCAGTATATTGCATCGACCTTTCTAGCTGAAGAGAAAGAGAATTATATTTGACTTAGTCACAAGTGAAAATCATTTTTTTGGTACAAAGCCCATTGGAAAAAGCAATACAAAAGACTTTGTTCCACTGAGTCATCTGCCACAGTATTTCCTAAAAACACTAGCTGTTCTATTGGCCTGTGAGAAATGATACTAGGGAAGAGAAGAGGCAAGGTTTTTGTCTTTTGGGTCAAAAGAATAAGGAAACATCTCTGACTGGAGAATTATGTGCTTGGGAAACACTTGGGCATTCATTGAATCCATTCCAGTCCCTACAAGTAATCTATCTCAGAAAGGGTGTTTGACTTTCAGAAGATATGAGACCATTCTTGTTCTATGAAATACGATGATTGGATCTACCAAGAGAATGTCCTAATTTCTTGGTCACACACGTATTTTATGGATTTTGTTTTCTCAAATAGGTGGGAGAGCCATATTATTTATTTCCAGACATAGAGATGTTTGAGAACAAAAGGGGACACCATTATCAATTATACCAGAAGAACTAGCATAAACTGATGATAGTTTGTCTGGGCAAATGGTTATGAGCACCTTACAAACCACAAACTTTACAAATGCGAATTTCAAAACAGAATTAAAGCAGTAAGTCCTTTGTCCTAAGAGGAGCCAGCTAACTGAGGACTAAAGAGCCAAGGAGAGGAAATTTCATCCCCCGTTACCCACTGAAATGCGTAACATCATTTTTCCATTAGCTGATTATCATGAAATTTTTTCACATCTATACCCTTAGTGATTTGATACCTTTGTACAAATGCCTGAACTATTTGCCTGGCATGAAAAACCCATTCTTGCCCAGCAATCCCTTTTGCTGAGACTCAGATGAAATGTTAGTTACTTCCTCTGGAAACGCTTCTCTAACATCCCCTAGATGTAGCAAGGCTTTGGAAACTGGGTTTCCCCAGCACAGTGTGGATAGTTCTGCATGACACTTAAAACGTGACATTCGAATTTCCCATTTATGTCTGCCTTCCCTCCTGGGCTGCTCAAGGGCAAAAACCACATGTCATTTTCTCTTTCTAAGAAACCCCTTTTTACCCTCTAAAGTAACTACTCAGTAAATTATTGCAAGTGTAAAGCCAGAGAACTATTTATTTAGGAAGAGATTATGCTTAGGAGGCCTTCCCAGCTTGAACATGAGCTAAAAGAAATAAAAAAGGACGAACTGGTTTACCAGCTGTTTCCTGATTCATAGGGGAAGAAATACAGAGTGATTCTGAGCTGAGGGTGAGGGAGAAACAAAACTGAGTTCCTTTATTTTAATTACATTTGGCTGTGGTGCCTTTTCAGGATGAAACTCACAAAGCCATAACTGCTTGAAGCTGTGTGTTTATTATGTAAGGGGAAACAAGGTAATGCAGTAATCTTTGAGGGTTTTTTTCAAAAGACTTTTGTGGCATAGCTTCTAGGAATAAAACTGAATGTAGATCATATTTCCCAAGTGGTAATTATAGAAATTAGAGATGCAGAAAATGCATCTGGTCACCTCCTGAGCACTGCGTGCATTTTTATGTAGCTCGGGTCACTTCCCAGAAGTAGGCAGTGCTCTGAGCAGGTCAGAGCAAATGGTTTTGGGTATAGAAGGCAGATACTTGGCTCCGAATGCTAAATGGCCTTTGTGTGAGGGATCAGGAATTGACGAATGCTAAATTAACCGAATTCGCCAAGCCAGGAGTTGAGGCTGAAGCCTGACCTATTGAGAAGTCATATGTATTTAGGTAGAAGGGAGAGCCCACTCTTCTGGGCCAAGAAGTGGGTGGGTTAAAGGTACATGAGCCACCTTAAGCTGCTGTGCAAGATTGAGAGAGCTGATCACACGGAGGCATGTGACGGGACAGGGCAACTGTTCTCAGAGTCAGAAGTGGTTTGGTCCACAAAGGATAGATTGGCACAGAGACTTGTGGGCTTACTTTGGGTTTTGATTCCGGGCTGACATCTGAATGGGGTAGAAGCATTAAATGTCTGTGTTTCTCTCCAGGGCTAGAGTTTTCATAGCACTAGGCTGAGGGAGGAGTCTTGGTACCCAGGGGAGGCAGCCGCAGAAGGCGATGGCACAGAAAGGGCATCAGATATCTCTCCCTGCACTGGGTGGTGTCCGCCCCTATCAGCCTCTTCCTCTCTCACTTCAACAAGTATACCCTGGGCCTCGCCTAAGTTCATGGCATGGTGCCAAGCTGTCATGGTAAAAATGACAGCCTTGCCTTTCAAGATCTCCCAGTCTCTGGGGGAAGGCAGCTATGTAACCAGATCATCATCATTCACTGTGATGGGTTTGCTATTGGAATTGTGTACAGGAGGTTGTGGGAATGTGGAGGAGGGAGTGGCTTGTTCTATATGGTTAATTATAGAGGAATTGAAGTTTGGAGAAGACTTCGCATATGGCTCCCATTTCAGACTGGAACCCTTTTGGTGTGGCTTTCCGGGGTCTCCGTTATGTGTCCCTTTGTCAGTTGGGGCTACTGTAACAATTCCACATACAAATACCTCATACTACATGCTATAACAAATACCATAGACTTGGGTGGCTTACAAACAACAGAAGTTTATATCTCATGGTTCTGTGGGCTGGGAAGTCCAGGATCATGGCGTCAGCCGATTTGGTATTTGGTCAGGGCTTCCTGGCTCATAGGCTGCTCTTTTCCCTGTGTTCTCACATGGCAGAAGGGACAAAGGCAGTCTCCTCAGTCTCTTTTAAAAGTGCACTAGTCCAGGATACCTGGGTGGCTCAGTTAAGTGCCTGACTCTTAATCTCTTAATTTAAGATCAGGTCATGATCTCAGTATTTGTGGATTCCAGCCTCGCATTGGGCTCTGTACTAACAACAAAGAGCCTGCTTGGGATTCTCTCTCTCTCTCTCTCTCTCTCTACCCCCTTCCCCCTCCCTCTCTGTCTGCCCCTCCTCTACCCTGTCTAAATAAATAAATAACTTAAAAAAATAAAGAAAAGTACACTAGTCTCCCAAAGGCCCCACCTCCTAATACTATTATCTTGGCCATTAGATTTTCAACATATGCATTTTTAGGGGAGACCAACATTCCATCACTGTTTCTACACTAGTCCAGTTTCACCATCCAGGATTCTTGACAGGATTCTCTTTACTCCACTCAGCTTGTGCTATTCCCAGTGTTGTCCTCTTTATCACCCAGCTGGAATGCCCCCCTTCTCTTTACTAATTCTGAATCTTATCTCTCAAAGATCAGCTTACATCACACCTCCTCCATGAAGCCTTCTTTGATTACCACAGCCCCCAGTGGTCTCCCCAAACTGGACTCATCGTTTAGAATTCTACTTTAACACCTAGTTTTATCCTGCATTGTGACCTCTCTTCTGTTGTATGTAGGTCCTCTATTATTGATTTAGTACATACTTTCTTTTCTGTTCAACTAAAATTATAGGCATGACAGGACAGAAGACATTATTCAATATATCCTATAAATGGTAGTAAAGACACAGTGCTCAGTAAATATTTGTTGAATGAACGAATGGGAAAATATAGGCATTTGGCCCTTTAGGGAGGTTCAGGATGAAACTTTTTTTTTATAAGTATCTGCATTTGATATGAAGAGTCTTCCTCCCCTGTGGCTATTAATTGACTGACGGTACTAATGGTATATTTCCTTGAAGGCCATACACGCGTGTATCCATCCACCAAATACTCAGGACTTCACTGAGAGCTACTACTTCGTTCCCCTGAAATAAAAACACTCTGAGAACTGACCTCTCATTGGGAAGGGCGAGCATGTCAAGGGATTTATATCTGTCAGGGTGGAGACACAGAGGACTGAAAGTCCAGGGAAGTAATGATTTCAAGAGTCAGGGGATGTTCACTCCCATGCTCACCAGGGAATCATGTGGTCAGACTGGGGACTTGAGGGGGAAGGAGTGTGAACAAAGGAGAGCTTTCTAGAACTTAAGGCAGCTCAACTACACACCTCACAGTTGTTACATCCAAGTGAGGGGCCTCAACAACAGTTAGTTGTCTTGGTTTGCGGTGCCTCCCTTTTGCATTTCAGACCTAATTCCATTCCTACCTTGCATATCTGCCCATGGCTTTATTCTACCCTTTGCAGATTGACACTTTGGCAAGAGATAACAGTTCATGATGTGAAGTTTCCTTCAGAATTCTTATGGCATCACCCAATCATTCCTGGCTTTCACTGTATGTAGAGTTAGATGTCATTTCTAATTCTTCATATTTTTTTCAAAAATTTTCCATGTATATATATTTTTGAGCGTGAGAGGGGATGAGCTGGGAGGGGGGCAGGGAGAGAGAGAGAGAAAGAAAAAGAGAGAGAAAGAAAGAAACAGAGAAAGAATGCCAAGCAGGCTCTGTGCTGAGGGGCGTGAAATCATGACCAGAGCCAAAGTCAAGAGTTGGTTGCTTAGTTGACGGAGTCACCAAAGAGCACCTGATTCTTCATGTTTTGTGTGTGACTTTTTCTTCCCCCATTGACGCCAGTTTTTAGGAACATCTCTTTGCCCCTAGTATCAATGATAATGTACTTTAATGTGTTTAGTTGTTTGTTGTTGCTGCTGTTCTTTTTTGATTCCTGCTCTCATTTTAATTAATTTTTAAAATTTACATCCAAGTTAGTTAGCATATAAGTCAACAATGATTTCAGGAGTAGATTCCTTAATGCCCCTTAGCCATTTAGCCAATCCCCCCTCCCACCATCCCTCCATGACATCTGCTTATTCTCCATATTTGAGAGTCTCTTATGTGTTGCCCCTCCCTGTTTTTATATTATTTTTGCTTCCCTTCTCTTATCTGTATCTTAAAGTTCCTCATATGAGTGAAGTCATATGATCTTTGTCTTTCTCTAATTTTGCTTAGCATAATACTCTCTAGTTCCATCCATGTGGTGGCAAATGGCAAGATTTCATTCCTTTGAATCTCCGAGTAATATTCCACTGTGTGTGTGTGTGTGTGTGTGTGTGTGTGTGTGTGTGTGTATGCGCGCGCACACGCGCGCCACATTTTCTTTATCCATTCATCCATTGATGGACATTTGGGCTCTTTCCATACTTTGGCTATTGTCAGCATTGCTATAAATATTAGGGTGCCTGTGCCCTTTTGAAACAGAACACCTGTATCCCTTGGATAAATACCTAGTAGTGCAATTGCTGGGTCCTAGGGTGGTTCTACCTTTAATTTTTTGAAGAACCTCCATACCGTTTTCCAGAGTGACTGCACCAGTTTGCATTCCCACCAGCAGTGCAAAAGAGATCCTCTCTCTCCATCTCCTTGCCAACATCTGTTTTTGCCTGAGTTATTAATGGTAGCTATTCTGAAAGGTGTGAGGTGGTATCTCATTGTGGTTTTGATTTGTATTTCCCTGATGATGAGTGATGTTGAGCATTTTTTCATGTGTCTTTTAGCCATCTGGATGTCTTTGGAGAAGTGTCTAATCATGTCTTTTGCTCATTTCTTCACTGGATTCTTTGTTGGGTGTTGAGTTTGATAAATTCTTTATAGATTTTGGATAGTAACTCTGTTTTTGATATGTCATTTGCAAATATCTTCTCCTATTCCATCAGTGGCCTTTTACTTTTGCTGATTGTTTCCTTTGCTGTGCAGAAGCTTTGTATTTCAATAAGGTAAATTTTTTTAATAACATTTATTTCTTCCTGAGAGACAGATCATCAGCAGCATGAGCAGGGGAGGGGCAGAGAGGAGAGACACACAGAATCAAAAGCAGGCTCCAGGCTCCAAAGCTGTCCGCACAGGGCCCGACATGGGGCTCGAACTCATGAACTGTGAGATCATGACCTGAGCCAAAGTCAGACACTTAACTGACACATCCAGGAGTCCCCCAATAGCTCATTTTTGCTTTTGTTTCCCTTGCCTCAAAGGCATGTTGAGTAAGAAGTTGCCATGGCCGCAGAGAGGTTTTTGCCTACTTTCTCCTCTAGGATTTTGATAGCTTCCTGTCTTATGTTTAGGTCTTTCATCCATTTTAAGTTTATTCTTGTGTCTGGTGTAAGAAAGTGGTCCAGGTTCATTTTTCTGCATGTAACTGTCCAGTTTTCCCAGCGCCATTTGCTGAAGAAACTGTCTTTATTCCATGAGATATTCTTCCTGATTTGTCAAAGCTTAATTGACCACATGTTTGTGGGAGCATTTCTGGGTTCTTTATTCTGCTCCATTGAGTGACTGTTTTTGTGACAATACCATTCTGTCTTGATGATTACAGCTTTGTAAGACATCTTTAAGTTAGGGATTGTGATTCCTCCAGCTTTGGTTTTCTTTTTCAAGATTGCTTTGGCTATTTGGGGTCTTTTCTGGTTCCATAAAAACTTTAGGATTGTTTTTTTCTAGCTCTGCGAAGAATGCTGGTGTTATTTTGATAGGGGTTGCATTGGATTTGTAGATTGCTTTGGGTAGTATCGACATTTTAACAATATTTGTTCTTCCTATCCAGGAACATGGAATATTTTCCCTTCTTTTTGGTGTCGTCTTCAATTTCTTTTATAAGCTTTCAATAGTTTTCAATGTATAGGTTTTTCACCTCTTTGGTTACGTTTATTCCTAGGTACTATATGTTTTTTGTGCAATTGTAAATAGGATTGATTCCTTGATTTCTCTTTCTTTTGCTTCATTATTGGTATATAGAAATGCAACTGATTCCTATGCATTGATGTTCTATCCTGCAACTTGACTGAATTCATGGATCAGTTCTAGCAGGGTTTTTTTTTGGTGGAATCTTTTGGGTTTTCGATAGAGAGTATCATGTCATCTGCAAAGAGTGAAAGTTTGACTTCCTCCTGGCCAGTTTGGACACCTTTTATTCCTTTATGTTATCTGATTGTTGAGACTTAGACTTACAATACTATGTTGAATAATAGTGGCAAGAGTGGACATCTCTGTCATGTTCCTGACCTTAGGAGGAAAGCTCTCAGTTTTCCCCATTGAGGATGATATAAGCTGTGGGTCTGTCATTTATAGCTTTTATGATACTGAGTTACGATCCTTCTACCCCTACTTTCTTGAGGGTTTTTATTAAGAAAGCATGCTGCATTTTGTCAAATGCTTTCTCTGCATCTGTTGAGAAGATCATGTGCTTCTAAAAGAAATTTTATTGATGTGGTGTATCACATTGATTGATTTGCAAATATTGAAGCAGACCTGCATCCCAGGTATAAGTCCCACTTTGTCATGGTGAATAATTCTCTTAATGGATTGTTGGATCTGGTTGGCTAGTATCTTGCAGAGGATTTTTGCATCCATGTTCATCAGGGAAAGTCATCTGTAGTTCTCCTTTTTAGTGGGGCCTTTGTCTGGTTTTGGAATCAAGGTAATGCTGGCTTCATAGAATGAGTTTGGAAGTTTTCCTTCCATTTCTATTTTTTGGAACAGCTTCAAAAGAACAGATGTTAACTCTTCTTTAAATGCTTTGTAGAATTCCCCTGGAAAGCCATCCAGCCCTAGAGTCTTGTGTTTTGAGAGATTTTGGATTACTAACTTGATTTCTTTACAGTTTCAGTTCTGGTAGTTTATATGTTTCTAGGAATTTCTTCCATATTGCCCATTTGGTTTTTTTGGTTTGTTTCAATAGCATTGATTTCTATTCTAATCTTTATTATTTCCTGTATTCTGCTGGTCTTAGGGCTTATTTGCTTTTCTTTTTCCAGCTCTTTAAGGTGTAAGGTTAGGGTGTGTATCTGAGACCTTTCTTTTTTCTTTAGGAAGGCCTGGATTGCTATATACTTCCCTCTGATTACCACCTTTGCTACATCCCAGAGGTTTTGGGTTGGGATGTTACCATTTTCATTGGCTTCCATGTACTTTTTAATTTCCTCTTTAACTTTTTGGTTAGCTCATTCATTCTTTGGTGGGATGTTCTTTTTTTAAAAAAATTTTAAATGCTTTTTAAATTTGTTTCTGAGACAGAGAAAGAGACAGACAGCCTGAGCAGGGGAGGGTCAGAGAGAGAGGGAGACACAGAATCTGAAGCAGGCTCCAGGCTCTGAGCTAGCCATAGCACAGAGCCCAACGCGGGGCTTGAACGCACAAACCGTGAGATCATGACCTGAGCCAAAATTGGGCGTTTAACCAACTGAGCCACCTAAGCGCCCTGTGGGATGTTCTTCAGTCTCCAAATTTTTCCAAATTTTTTCTTGTGGTCGATTTCGAGTTTCATAGCGTTGTGGTCTGAATATATGCATGGTATGATTTGATCTTTTTGTACATGTTGAGGGCTGATTTGTGTTTCAGTATGTGATCTATCCTGGAAAATGTTCCATGTGCACTGGAGAAGAATGTATATTCTGCTTCTTTAGGATGAAATATTCTGAATATATCTGTTAAATCTATCTGGTCCAGAGTGTCATTCGAAGCCATTGTTTCCTTGTTGATTTTCTGTTAAGACGATCTGCCCATTGCTGTAAATGGGGTGTTGAAGTCCCCTACTATGACGGTATTATAATCATTCCCTACTATGACGGTTTCTTTATGTTTGTGATTAATTGATTTATATACTATGGTCCTCTCACGTTTGGAGCATGAATTTTTATAATTGTTAAATCTTCTTGGTGTATAGATCCCTTAATTATGATATAATGCCTTTCTTCATCTCTTGTTATAGTGTTTATTTTAAAATCTTGATCTTCTGATACAAGTATGGCTACTCTGACTTTCTTTCGGTAACCATCAGCATCATAGATGGTTCTCCATTCCCCTTACTTTCAATCTGAAGGTGTGTTTAGATCTAAAATGGGTCTCTTGTAAACAGCATATAGATGGATCTTGTTTTCTTATCCATCCTGTTACCCTATGTCTTTTGATTGGAGCATGTAGTCCATTGAAGTTTAGAGTGAGTACTAAAAGTTAAAAACTTATTGCCATTACGTTGCCTGCAGAGTTGGATTTTCTGGTGGTATTCTCTGGTCCTTTCTAGTCCTTTTTTTTCCCCTCATCTTTTCTTCCCTTAGAGAGTCCCCCCTTAAAGTTTTTTGCAGGACTGGTTGAGTGGGCATGAACGCCTTTAGTTTTTGTTTGTCTGGGAAACTTTTTCTCTCTCCTTCTATTTTGAATGATACCCTTGCTGAACAAAGAATTCTTGGCTGCATATTTTTTCAGTTCAGAATATCGAATATATTCTGCCACTCCTTTCTGGATGTCCTCTTTGGAGAAGTGTCCGTTCATATCTTCTGCCCATTTCTTCACTGGATTGTTTGTGTTTCAAATGTGAAGTTTGGTGAGTTCCTTATAGATTTTGGATACTAGCCCTTTATCTAACATGTCATTTGCAACTATCTTTTCCCATTCTGTTGGTTGCCTTTTAGTCTAATTCTTAAATCATGCTCTTTTGCCTCCGTGTTTTTGTCTGCTTCATTATTCTCCATAAGTTTGTCCTCTATATCACTGATTCGCTGCTTTGCTAAATCCATCCTTGACGCCGTGGCATCCATTTGAGATTGCAGGTCAGAAAATAGCATTTTTTATTTCATCCTGACTAGTTTTTACTGCTTTTATCTCCATATAAAGGGATTCTAATCTCTTCTCAACCTCAGCTAGTATTCTTCTTATCATGATTCTAAATTCTGGTTCAGACATCTAGCTGTGTCTGTGTTGATTAGGTCCCTGGCTGTCATTTCTTCCTGTACTTTCTTTGGGGTGAATTCCTTCATTTTGTAATTTTGAAGGAAGAAAATGAATTAATAAAGTAAAAAAATAAAAATTAAAATTAACAATGGAAAACAGCACACACAAAAAATCAAAGAATACTAGATCCTAGGTGTGTTTTTGTCTGGTTATTGAAAGAAGCTTGATAGATTAGAGAAAAAAGGGAAAGATAAGGGGGGAAAAAAGGGAAGTGTTTGAAAATTTGAAAACATGAATACAGCAAAAGAGAATAAAATGAAATGATGAAAGTAAAGTAGGGTTTTAAAATTTTACAAAAAAGTAAAAAATGTAGAAAAAAATTAAAAATCTTTTTAATAAAAATGAAAAATAAAAATAATTTTTTCTCTTTCTCTATTCAAGAATAAGAAAAACATTGAATAGATGGACCAGCAAACAGAATGAAATACGATTGAAATTACATTCAGTTTCCCCTAGAAGTCAAACTATGAAGCACTTTATAGTCCGTAAACTAAGTAGGCGGACAGACTTGTGGTGTTCTTCAAGAGCAAAGTTGGCCCAGTTGGGTGGGACTTAGTGTAACAGCTCCATTCTCCACTGGAGGGTGCTGCTTAGCTTACTGGGGTGGATTGTTGTGTATGGATGTGTGAATGTGCATACATAGGAGAGGTGAAAACGGCATCACCCAGCTACCCAGTCTCTAGTATCAGACCTCTGTGCTCTTCCCAACCGGCAATCAACCACCCCTTCATTGTCTCCAGCCCCTGTCCACTCTCTGCTTCTACACTGTCCATGTCAAGCCCTTAGGCTACCAGGTGGCACTTCCCTCCTGAGTTTTATCTCAGAAGGGGCTGTGTTCCCCAATCCTTCACTTCTGAGGGACTGCAACTTTGACCTGCTCTGATGCTTTGGAGGAAGGTCTCACTGAGCAGTGGCTGGGTCCGAGCCCACCCCTAGGAATGTGTGTGAGACCATGCCCCTACCGATGCCCAGAGACGTTGGCTGGGCAGCAACCTGCCCCAGAAAAAGTTCATGCAATTGTGTAGTGGTAGCATTTCATGGATTAAGGGAAATCACACGCCCTCTCTCTCCTCTCTTCACAAGCAATAACAGCTCCCTACCCTCCGTGGCTTCTCTTTCCCCCAGTTTACTTCTCTGTGCCGCATGTGTGCTGAGTTCTCTGGTTCAGGTTATGCAGATTGTTGTGTTAATCCTCTAATCAGTTTTCTAGGTGTTCAAGGTCATTTGGTGTTGATCTGGCTGCATGTCAGAGATGAGAGATGCAACAAAACCAAAAAAACAATCCTTTTATACTGTTCCGCCATCTTGGCCCCTCCCTCTGTTTAGTTGTTTTTAAGTCATGGCTTTAATTCAGTTAAATTAAAAATTGGATTTTTTAAAACACTTGATTGGACCTTCTAAAATTGAGAGTCATCTTCTATTGTTTGTTTTAAATAATTTGCCCTTCTCCATTTTCTCCATTCTCTCTTTCTGGAATTCTTACTGGGTAGAGGTCTAATACAATCTGCTTCTCTAGTTTTCAGCCCTTTTTCCTATTTTTCATCTCTTTTATTATTTGTTCTACTTTCTGACGTTTCTCTAACATTGTCTCCTGATCATCTTACGAAGGTTTTCTGTTACCCCATTTTTTATTTTGTATGTGTTATTTCTGCTCTGAATGTTTTTTTAAAAAATAATATCTCATTGTTTCCTTCACTCAAAACATTCTCTTATTTCTCTGAGATTGCTAGTTAAAATTTTCCTGAATGTTTTTCATAGGCCCTTTCTTTGGTCCCAGTACTTTTTATCTTTCCCTGTTAACTTTGGGGCCTCTCTCCCATTTTAGAAATCCCTGGCAAAGAATATGGCTAGAAGAGGCAGAATGAGTGGTCGATCTACAAAGGCAGGGCTGGCTGATGGTGGGTATTATGGTAAAGCGATCAGTCAGGGATACAGTAAATTTCCTGTGAATTGCTTGCAAATATCAGTGGATGTTTTCCCTTAAGCTAGGGTATTGACAATCTGAAGGAAAGGAGTGGGCATCTTAGCATTTACTGTGTGGACGTAAGTATTCTGTTTTCAGTAGTTCTTCCATGCTTTTCTGTGCCTGAGATGGTCAACTTGAGAGCCTGTCATGTTCCTGTCCTCTGGTATATCTGCCAGTTCCTCTGAGTTTGGGGCAGGGAAGGTGTCTGGGTACTAATCACCTCGAGGCACACTAAGCCTTCCCCAGCCTTAATGGCTTCTGAGACCCCTGGGTGCCCCTAATTCCTGACCTTTCCAGGTTTTTGCAACTTTAATCAGTTTTTCCCCCTGCAGGCTTTATCCATTATGAAGTCAGTTACCACCTATTACTGGCTATCTCCTCCAGTTTTTCAAAATCTGTCATCTACTGTCATGCCCTATTCTCTTTGCCTTCGTAACTTAGGGATTTTCTTCTTTATTCTCTTACTGTCATTGTGAAATCTTTCCAGGATAGAATTGAGATAGATTTGTAATGCTCAGCCGACCATATGTAACTGACAGTCCTTTTCCTTACACTGACCCTTAGATTTCTACTCCTGACTGTCTTGGGAGGTTCCCCTCACCCTCACCTTCCACCCCACTCCCAGTGCTGTGGAATAGGGTTGTCAGACTTGGCAAATGCAAATACAGAATGTCCAGCTGAATTTGAACTTCAGAGAAACAAATGCTGCATAGAACATACTTCAACTTAAAAAAAAAATCTTGTTTTCCTGAAATTCAAATTAACCTGCTCATCTTCTATTCCATTTGGCAGCCATGCTAGGAAGGAAGCTTCCCACTCTGGCCTTGGCCCTGCAGAACCCAGGCCTTTCATCTAACCACTTAGCTGGTGCCCAAGGAACCCTCCTTTGTTCTGCCTGCACAGAGGGCAGTGCTAGACCTCTCTATGTTCAGAGCCTTCTCCCTTCTTCTGAAACAAGGTGGGCAAAAGGTTTGCTCTTTCTACGTTGCATATACGAAGTTAAAGAGTTTGAATTTTAGCCTTAGAGTTTGGGAGAATCTGCCAATAGTTTTAGCAGTGAGGTGACCTGATCAGATGTGGACTAAAAAATGACCATAATGCTACAGCTTAGAAGCTAACAAGCCTGGGAAGCAGGGACACCTCCAAATGCCTATTGCAGTGAGTGATTCAAGCAAGAACAATATGGCGTCCTGAAGCAGGACAGAACATGTGAGAATGGAGACGAGAAATGGGCGGAATACTAACGTGTAGGAACTGCTGGCCTTGGAAATTGAAATGTCTGGTGAAGGGGAAGGGGAGGTATTGGAGATTTTTGCTTAGTTGCTGGCTTAGGCAAATGATGGGGAGTAGATACTTTCACCAAGAAAAGATATTCAGGAGAACAGAATCTGGGGAGTAGATGGCTTTGCCTTGTCTCCTAAATGATTCTCATTTACACAGAGGGAGAGGGTTTTCTTCTGGGAATCATGAATGTGTTTGGCCTTAGCCCAAACTCCAGAAAAAAGAAACCACAAGGATGTACCCAGCTTCCTGAAGTCATTTGCAAACTGTCCTCCTACCTTGGCTGTGAACTCAGCTGATGGAGGAAGGCTGTCAATTTCCCAGATACAAGCAAGAGAGGGACCTTCTCACTTGATCATCCTAGCTAACCAACCAGTGGGTGACAGCTGTGGACAACTGTCAGCTCAGCAACTTGGGGAAAGAGGCTGCTGTCATTTTGCCTGAGCCCATGGTAAAAACACAGGGATGGGATGGTAGGAGCTGTTGTGTATTCGACCTGAGCTGAGTAACCCATCCTGGACTGAGACCTTCTAGCACCTGGGAGCTGGGTTGGGGGTGGGAGGGCGGTGACTGATGCTCTCATGGGACCATTTTCTTACCACCTCAGCAGCCTCACTTGCTCTGAACTTTCGGGTCACATCCTTTGCATCCAGTTCTCTCCCTGCCCTAAATCATCTGCCTGGAATAATTGTGTCCGAGAGAGTTTATCAGCTGCTGTCAGCACGTGTCATTTCCCGAGGCAGTGGGAATCCTACGGACTCCTCTGTTGGTGTTAATGTTTTGGCTCACACCAAATCTTATTATTGAATCGAGATGGTTGTGACTTTCATATTAACTTCAACGCTAGTTCTTGGCCTTGTTAATAGTCACGGCAATGAAGGCAAGCGCTCTCTGTGAAGCTAATGAGGCGGGGGGAACCCTGAGGATGGCAGGTGCGGCCAGCCTTTCATCCTCTTGAGCGTGTGTGTTGCCCAGGCAACTTCTCCCACAACTGCAAAGGGCAGTGTTTTGCTTTTCAACGTTCTTCCCTCTGTCCTGCGTTAGCGAATCGTCTGGCCTCTCGTCTTTATTTTCTCAAAGACGATGGAGAATGAACTTGAACGAGCCATCATCTTGCCGATTCAAAGCATGGCTTCCCTTTCGATTTCTGTTGTGGATGGCTTAATGTTTTCATTGTACAGCACCGAAAGCACAATTTTGCATGTGAAATGATCAGCAAAAAGCAGCCAATTGCCACAGGGCCCAGGAAAAGGAAAGCGGATTGTGGGTGGGTGCATTTTTTAAATTGGGGACTGGGGGAAGGTGGTTCTAAAATTCAGGTTTCTGGCTGAATCACTGAGCCCATCAAGAAGCAGAAAGAGGGTTTGCGAAGCCTGAAGGACAATTAATTCACTTAAGCATTACTGTGCCTATGTTTGCCATATTAGCTTGTTCAGGTTAAGTCAAAGGACGGAAAAGTAATAGGTTATCAACAGAGTAGATTGTTTTATTTTTTTATATTTTTTAAATATTTTATTTATTTCTAGGAGATAGAGACAGGGTGAGCAGGGGAGGGTCAGAGAGAGAGGGAGATACAGACTCTGAAACAGGCTCCAGGCTCTGAACTGGCAGTCAGCACAGAGCCCGACCCGGGGCTCGAATCCACGAACCGCGAGATCATGACCTAAGCGAAAGTCGGACGCTTAACCGACTAAGCCACCCAGGCGCTCCCAGAGTAGATTGTTTTAAATGGAGAGCTGAGCATACAGAACTTGAGTGGAAACAGGGAGACACCTCATCTTAGGTTATAAGAAAAAAATATTCATGAGCCCTGTGAGCTTGTTTTGTTTTTTTAACTGGACTACTTTTCTTGAGTAATCATGGAATATGATGAATTAAATTCAAGGTTCAAATTCTCAATGCACGCAACATGCACAAGCGTCAGCATGTTCTGAAGCCAGCCACTGGTTTCCAGGAAGTACTGTTAAGCAGTGGTGAAGAATCAGGCCTCTAGAGTAAAAAGGCCAAGAGGCACATGCAGGTCTGTAATCAGCTAAAGGATTTGGGGGAAGTTATCCAGTATCTTAGCCTCAGTATATTCCTCTGAAAAGTGGGTATGATGAAAAAAGCCAGGAGGCATTCAGCAGGGTACCTGGCCCCGCCAACTACCACATTGTTATTTTGGGAGACACGCCTACCTCCTTTCCATTTCTCTGGCTCTGCAGCTGGAGCGTGGTACACACCATCCCATTTCCTTTGTCTTCTCTTGGAAAGTGCTTCCTACATCTTGGCAGCCCCGTTTGTTGTTGCCGGCCAGGCACGAAGCCTCGGGGCTCTGGGTCTGCAAAGGGGGCTTGGTTATTTGCCAGGCTGCGAGGACGGGCTCCCCTTGAGGACTGTCACGGAGACACTAATGAGATCTCTGTTTAACCGTGGCTGTGAGCTCTCCCGGCAGGTGGGGGAGAGCAGAAACACCTTGTGCAACAATTAGTTTTTCACAGCCATTAGCAATTTGTAGTCATTAGCACCGTGAAAACGTTGCAAATAACACTCAGGAAACAAATACCACTCTGTGCTGGATCAGAGCTTCTGGGTTACATGAGTCCCTAGTGAGTCAGGGGTCTTCGTGTGATACCCTCATTCTTGCTCACTTTTGCAGAGGGGGTGTCTGACCCAAAGTGCCTCTGTTCCTTCCCATCATATCTCTGAAAATGGCTGTAATCAAGCTCATGATTTGTTTCACTGAAATACAAATCTTTCAGAAGGAAAGCCCAGAAGATGTAGTGCATAATAAAGCAATTCTAAACTGCATTGGAATGAATGGCATGAATAACTGAAATGCAATTTGAATGAAACCCCAGTTCAGTGCAGTGATTTAGCCCCAAAGCTGTTCAGAGCCACACTGCTAAACGTTGGAACCACCTACATATCTTACTATAGGGTTTGGTTAAATAATTGTGCTACACCTGTTTAATGGAGTATAACACAGCCAATAAAAATAATATCCTGGAATTTGAATTACATTAAAAAGCTTAGAAAATAGTATTAACGTAGGATTTTTTTCTTTGTAAAAATGATTCACACCTAAAATAGCAAGGGCTGTTCTTGGGTGCTGGGAACATGGATTGGTTTTAATTTTCATTCTTTTGCCGTTCTATTTTATGCTCTTTTTCTAAAATAACTGCGTATACATGTGTAGTCCTTTGGAATCAGAGAGGCAAGAGAGAAAAGGAGCCAAGTGAGGAAGTAAGTTCTGTCTGGCAAAGCGGATTTAACATAAATGCAAAAAGTCTAACATGTACAGAAAAAAAGACACAAATAATAAGTACACAGTTTGACTTTTGACAAGGTGCATAAACCCAGATTCAGAAAGAATCTTAAACACAGTGGCGGTTCTGCCGCCACGAATCTGGAGGGCGAACACTTAGAGTAGGAGAGGAGTGGACAGGGAGTCAGTGATCCAAGTTGGCAACTTGGAAGCCGGTGATGGGGACTTTGGAAGCAAGGTGGTGAATCTCTGTTGTACAGAAGCAATCATTGAGAGAAAGGGAATAAGAGTAACTTGAATCTCGAGTGGAGAAGTTCAGGGAAGTTTCTAGGCTGTCAGACTTTGAAATCAGTGCTTCTCCAAGACAAAAATACAGCTGGTCAACCAGCAGAAGGCCAGGACATCCCTAAGATCTTGATGACTAGACAGTAAGAGAAGGGATGGAGAAAGGTATGTAAGGGAGGCTGGGAAGGCTTACAGGTTAGGAAAGTGCAATAGAAAAACCAGCTCCTGGCAATGTCTGCAAAAGGTCGAGCAGTGGGGAAATTAGTAAGTCTGCATTTGTGCACTGAAGGTCCATGTGGAACTGAAAGGTGCTCTTGAGGCTAATGGACCAGAGATGCTGACACAAGAGCTCTAGCCTTGTTCAGAAATCATGGCTACGTGGGAGAATGGGATCTGACTTGTTTTTTTTTTACATTTGCTGATTCTTAGGGAAATAAGGCACTACTTATCATCCCCTTCACCTAGAAAAACACCCCCCACCACTCCAGTCTTCATGCAATTATCAAACCTATTTCCCCCGTGAAATAACTACTCTGTGTGAACCCTGCAGAAGGTGTATTCTGGGCAAGGGGTGCCTCTGGAGAATAGATGGTAAATGTTGAGGACTTTGGGTGATGACAGCAGAAAAGCCACCTCCTCACAAGAAACTCAGCTGGAGAGGACCAGTTTTCTTGGGTACCATTTTGTCCAAGGCATGTGCCTAGGAATTTGGTTTTCTTAATTAACTCAGTGGTAGCACTGAGAGTGGCATGCTTACTCGGTGATAAGCTGACGGCTGGATGTGATACTTTGCAAATACCTCTGGCTAGGTTGTAATGTCCTTCCTTGTCACGGTCAGATTTGTAAGGATACGGGCTCTGTGGTCATTCATTTTTACGTCCCATTGTATCTTAAAATGCCTGGCAGGTACGAGGTGTTGACTAAGTGCTTACTAAGTGTATAAAACACATTGTCCTGAATTTTCTAGGGCAATGCCAATTTAAATATTGCATTGACTTTGTACGCTGATTTAAGTTCAGAAACCTTGATCCCTGCAGAGTTCAGTCTAACTGTGGCTAGAAAGAACTGCTTAGAATTCTCTGGAAATACTTTTCAGTGGTAGCCACAATACCAGTCATTGTTCATAGTTCTTCTCTATCACTCTTTGACTCCAGTGAAGGATCAGACAGAAATAAAGAAGTCCCTAGGAGGGAGGGAAGCAAGAATTTTGAAAAACCTAAAGTTGAATCCTAATCTTATGCTTCACCAACTTCAGAAGTTTGTTTGTCTTAATTTTTTGAGTATAGTTCACACACCATGTTAAATGAGTCTCAGGTGTACAGCATAGAGACTCAACAAGTTTATGCCTTATGCTCTGCTCACCACCAGTGTGGCTACCATCTGTTAATATACAATTCTGTCACAGTACCATTGACTATATTCCCTGTGCTGTGCCTTTCATCCCCATGACATATTCATCCTATAACTGAAAGCCCATGTCTCCCACTCCCCTTCACCCATTTTGCCTGTCTACCTCCCCTCTGGCAACTTGGGTCTCTTTATGCTTTCCATTTATTCATTTTTTGTTAGACTTCATACATGAGTGAAATCATACGATATTTGTCTTTTTGATTAATTTCGCTTAGCGTAACAGCCTCTATGTCCATCCGTGCTGTTCAAATGGCAAGATCTCATGTTTATGGCTGTGTAATATTCCACTGTGTGCATATGAATGTATGCTTGAGGGCATGCACACATGTTTCCGAAGTTATTATCGCCAAAACACTTCTTCAACAAACATTTATTGACTCTTCGCTAGTGCCAGGATCATATCCAATGTTAAAAATACAAAAATTAGACACCAAGTCCACAGATATGAAATAGAAAAATGATAACACTAGTTGGACAGTGTTTGTGTCATGTAAGATGTGTTTGGTTACAAGTAGCAGAAGAGAAACGGTGGCCAAAACGATAGAAATTTTTAATCACCTCACTAATTATCAAAGTCTAGAAGTCATTAGTTTCAGATTGGGTCAGCAGTTTAATGGTATCATCTAAAACCCTACGTTCTGTCTTTTCACTCTTTTATCCTGTGCCCTTTAGCTTGTTGCTTCATGATCACAGAATGATTGCTGTAGCTCCACATATCATGTTCCCATGCAATTACATTCAAATCAGGCAGGAGGGAACTTGCTGTGACTCTCTGTAACAGAAAACACAAATCTTGTGAGAAGAAACCATCAACAGATTGTCTCTTTAGTCTCATTGGTCAAAATTGGATCACATGCCTGCTCCCAAGTCAGTCATGGGGAGAAGGGAATGGAATTGCCAAGTCTGGCATAAACCAATTATGTTGCATTATCTCAGGTGCAGGAAAGTTTCTCTCTTCCTCGAGCATGTTTTCACCCCTTAGAAATGGGGATTTCATGACCTGAAGAAGATAGAAGAGAAACTAACCAACTGTGTGTGTCCCTAGCTTAACCTTAGGGTTGTGCCAGGTCAGCATGCCTATTTTCTCTCATTTGATGCCCTGTCTTCAGCTAAATCCCTTCCCCAGAGTAAGGCCAACAGGCCTACGCTACTGGCAACCCTGGCCCTTCATGGACATTGGCCGCTGGCCCGGCCTGAGCGCTGTCAGACCCAGCTTAGGCCCCATTCTTGAGCTCTCCTAACCTCAGCCTTTCACAGTCTCCACCAACTCTTAAAAATGCAGCTTGTTCATGTGAGTGGGAGCTTGGAATGCCGGAGGGGAAGGGTGAAAGTCAGGTCAACAGAGGAGATCGAAGCAGATTGTCTTCTGCAGACACAGAGCTCCCTTCAGGATTCTGAACCCCAGTGACTTCTGAGTGGGAAGACGGAGAAAGCCTTGCAGGACAGCCAGGATTCGCCCGGCCACAGATCTCGCTGAAAAGTCAGAGAGGAAGGATAAATAGATGATCTTCGTGAGGACCCCTGCGGTCTACTTCCTAGATGTACATAACAGGGAAGGAAGGAGTGGTCTTGAGTCTGGGGAGGGAAGTCAACAAGTGCTTAGAGGAGATATTTTTGAAGGGTGTGACTTGAGCCAACACACCCAGAGGCACTGGCTCTGCAAGGCGCTGTAAATGTCCTAGTGCTATATGTGATACGATAGTATACAACACCAGGCAGCGCGATAAATGCAATATGGTAGGACATGCAATATGATGTAACGTAACCTAATAGAATCCCATCTATCAATACAATATAATACAACAGTAACTAAATTTTATTGAGCTTTTATCATGTGATAGACATGCTACAGTGTGCTCTCCTTGCATGACTACTTATAATGATATTCACAGTGCACGTTCCATTATGCCCCAGAGATTGGTAACCTGCCCAAAACCACTTCATCAGATGGTGGACTTAGGACTCCAGGGCCCAGGGCTGTCTGCCTCCAGTTTGCCTTTTCCCTACTGGGGTGTTAAAGAATGCTGCGGTGACCAGGCCAGGTGGTGGCAACAGGCAAGACGAGAGAGAGTTTAAGAGAAAACTAGCTCATTTTGGGCTCTGGATGGGGAACAAATGTTCGGCTGGTTAGCGACATAAAAGAACCAACACCAAACGTTATTTTAATTCTGCCCAAATGTTCAGAGAACAAAATAGTTAAAGGTTTCTTGTTATACACAGTTCAGGAGAGTAAAGAAGAAGAAATATGGTACCGAGAGGAATTATATAAACAGATAAACTTGTTTCTCCAGCATAGAATCATGCAAATGTATGCATGCATTATGAAGGCTTTGCAGTTGTGTATCTCCACAGTCATTCTCTGCCCGGGCAGTTTGTTCATTTGTTCATTAACTCAAACACTCACTTTATTCTTTCCCTCATTCATTTATTTACCTCGTCACTTGTCAGATGTTTATTCAGACTCTTCCATGCACCAGTACCAAAAAGGATAATGAAGGTTTAAGACTAAAAAAAAAAATGCTGTCTCCTCCTGACTTAGATGGGATGGAATTAGGAGATAGAGATTTTCCCCTTCAGATCTGCTTTCAGCTCTCCATTGTTAGGAATGGTTGTCTGCTCTGGACAGATGTCCTTTAGCACTCTGGCATGGCACTGCCATAGTACAGAAAGTTGCTGTCCCTGATTTGTGACTGGGACACTGTGAAGAACAGAGGACTTATCTGATGTCCTGTGTCTGCCTGTCTGATTGGAGCAAATCACAGGGACCTCCTGTGAGTTTCTACAGGATCTTGAAGACATCAGAGTTTCCAGGAACTAATGAACACAGGTTGGTCCCTTTAAAATTTCCCTCCCAGGGGCACCTGGGTGGCTGCGTTGATTAAGCATCCAACTTCAGCTTGGGATAGGATCTCACAGTCCTTGGGTTCAACTCCTGCATTGGGTTGTGTGCTGACAGCTCAGAGCCTGGAGCCTGCTTTGGATTCTGTGTCTCTCCCTCTCTCTACCCCTCCTCCAGATGTATTCTGTCTCTTTCTCTTTCTCAAAAATAAAACATTAAACAAAATTAAAATTTCCCTCCCACCTATGGAGAGCACTAGACTATGGGTAAGGTAGGCGCTTGGGGATTCTCTAATCCCATTCAAGAGCTACCTGTGGCAACTGGATGGCTGATGGCCACATCCCTGATCTAGCCTTTTGGCTTGACTCAGAGATCCTAATGAGTGTATCATCTTCCCAGAGCATTTCTCTCTATACTGAAAACCAGTAATGAGCAACATTCTTGACACCACTAGAATCATCCACACGATTTGGGCATGTCTATTTGGCCTCTCTTAGGATTCCTGTTACACACATTCCCCGGACTAAGACACTCTTCCCACCACCCAACAATCATCCCATCCCAAGAAGGTGTTCCAGATCACTAAAGAGGACCTAAGTCAAAATGGCTCAACACAGTGATGGCAAGTGCCCTAAGCAAGTCTGTAATCTGAGGCAGGCAGTCTTCATAAGTGCCATCCTATTACAGCGATGCTTCAGAAAAATGTATATTGGTGTGATGAAATGGACGCTGGAGTGAAACTCAGAACACCCCACCACCTCCACCACCAAAGCTTGGGTATTTGTTCCTGCCCTTTTCTATGCCCAGATTTTCTCTACAAAATAAGTAGTCCCGACGAGGATAAGGCCCCAAGTCCTATCAAGCTTGGACAATCTATGACTTTCCAAGGACTTTGTATATTATCTGCTTTGGCAGTTTGCACTGCCAGACTTCAGAGACCGAGCATACCCTAATGTTCATTCAAGTGGCAGTAGTCTCAGTGATCTACATCTACCCAATGTCTCTGGCTTCTGGAGTGCAGGGGGTAACTGGCATTCCCACCTGGTCCCACCGGAGATGATGCAGTTATGTTACATAAAAGGACACTGTGGTCTCTGTGGAAGCCATTCTGTCCTCTTGACAGAGGGGACCCTGAGCAGAGGACCCACATCCACGATGGCTCCAGTCTGGGTAGAATCCTCTGGAAGCCCACAATCTCAAGCACCTAGGAACGGAAAGAGGGGAAGAGTGAGTCATGGTGTGCTAATTTGGAATCTGAATTCCTGTTTGATCTTAGAAATTTGGAAGCCTGTAGGACCTGGAAAGGCTCATGCCCACAGGCAGTGCAGTGTGGTGGAAAGAGAACTGGCTTTGGAATCGGGAGTTCTGGTTTGAGTCTCAGTCCTGCCCTGACAGGCTACGTGACTAGGAGCAGGTCTCCTCGACCTGCTGACTGTGCCTTTTCTTGTCAGTCCAGTGAGGAGAATTAGGTCTTCCGTGATGATCTCATGGGGCTGGTCTTGGTTGGTTACTTTTCCTGCACACAGTGTACAGCCTCCCACCCCCCACTGATGTCCCCGTCTTGATCTAAGGACAATAGGAGGGCAGAATAATGATAAAATTAATACTAGTTTCTGTAGCAAATACATTAGTAACCATTGCTACCCGCTGTTAAGCTCTTAATACATACCAGACACTCTGCTGAGGATTGTAGAAACATTATTGCATTGCCCGAGGTCATCTGGCTATGGTAAGTCTTATGGCAGGACTTAACACAGACATTCTGAGTTCAGAGCCAAGATCTTAACCCTATGCATGCTTCGTTCCTTGTGACCAACCAGCCAGATTTCTTTGTAGTCCTGGCTGGCAGAGAATGAGATATGCCGGGTTCTCCACTAACATTAATAAATCAACAAAGCCAATTAATCAAATCCTTGAAAACAGGCAAACATGGCAACTTCAGAATATCCTACATTAAAAGACATTTTATGGAGGAGAATGAATAGGAAAAAAATGCAATCCTGTATTCCCTAATAGTTAAGCAACACTGCCTACTGCCTTAAGTAAAGCTTTTCTTCGGCTCATACAAAATGGGCATCCCTTTCAACCATCCACTCCCCTCATCCATCTCTAAAGGAAATAATTTGTGAGCACCTGCTTTGCTCCAAGCCCCCAGGCAGTGGTCAGATCTAATGGTGAAGGAGGTGTTGATTGCGCCCTCCAGACTAACATATTAATAGGCATACAGTTAGAGCATGAACGTTGTGTTGGGCAGGGTACTAAGGACAAGTGGAAAACAAAAAAGCTAACACAGTCTGAGATTACTAATGAAGCCTTCCCAAAAAGGTGACGACAGCTCAGTTGAGTTAGAGTCAAACTCTTGTAAAGGAGAAGAGGAGAACTTAGTTGGGAAGAACAGAAAGGAACAGTGCCTTTCACGACATGGGACCATCCTATATGATGGCTTAGAGGCAAGAGAGGCAAGTCTCAACCAAGGAGCCAAAGGAGGTTCCGAATGGCTGGGGAACAGGGTCCAAATTTAGGACTGGCGAGAGCTGAAAAGGGGGGCCAACCTCATTGCAGTCACATTGGGAATTAACTGAAGGGATTCAAGCTGTGGCAGGCCGGGGTGGGGGTGGGGGGCTGTGGGCAGGTAGAAAGTAGATGGTCATGTGATTTGTGTGTTTTGAAGATGATTTTTTTTTTTTTATAAAAAAATTTTTTTTTCTAGGAGAGAGAGAGAGAGACAGCGTGAGCAGGGCAGGGTCAGAGAGAGAGGGAGTCACAGACTCCGAAACAGGCTCCAGGCTCTGAGCTGGCAGTCAGCACAGAGCCCGACGCGGGGCTCGAACCCACGAACCGCGAGATCATGACCTAAGCGAAAGTCGGACGCTTAACCGACTAAGCCACCCAGGCGCCCCTTGAAGGTGATTCTTAACATAACATGGAAAATGGTTTAATAAGGGGCACGGGAGGGGCGCCAGGGTGGCTTAGTTGGTTAAGCGTCCAACTTTCACTTAGGTCATGATCTCGCGGTTCGTGGGTTCGAGCCCCGTGTCGGGCTCTGTGCTGACGGCCAGCTCGGAGCCTGGAGCCTGTTTCAGTCTGTGACACCCTCTCTCTCTGACCCTTCCCTGCTCACGCTATCTCTCTCTCTCTCTCCTAGAAATGAATAAAACATTTAAAAAAATTAAAAAAAAAAATAAGGGGCACAGGAGAAGGACAGCATACAGAAGATCCCTTAGAGAATATTTGGAGTAATCCAGCCAAAAGATGAAGGTGACTCAGCCTGGAGTTCTGGCAGTGGGGGTGGGGAAAAGTGGATGATAATATGAAGAGCATTTAGTGAGGTGAAGTGATCAAGATTGAATGAAGGTGTGGTGAAGGAGGGCACAACTCAGAGTGGCTATGTCTGTGCCAGGCACTTGGTCCCTGAAAATAAGGGCTGATCTGTTTTGTGTTAGGTTCTTTCTAATTGAGATGGAATGGCTATGTGTCTCCAAATTTCTGAATCCACCCTCCCATGCATTTTGACATCCTTCATCTCTTCTTTTGTCATGTATATGTGTATGTGTGTGTGTGTGTATATGGCAAATATACACATATATGACATACATATGTGTGTGTGTGTGTGTGTATTATAGTGTATTCACTATTCAGTGTATTAACTAGGGCATGTGAACTGCTGTATCAAACTCAGGACTTTGAGTGGTTTATCACCATAGAAGTTTCTTTCTTGCTCATGTGGGACTCTGCAGGTAAGCCAGTGGCTTCCCTCCACATGCAGGCTCAAGAAAGCATACCTCTTCCTATTGTATGGCTTTGCCATTCTCTAGGGTCCCGGTGTTCTTAGCATTCATCTAGTAGAGGGGAGAAAGTATCCTTGCTGCTTAAAAACCTCATTTATACATCCTTAGTGAGAATTTGTCACATTTAGCTTCTGCTAGTTGACAGTTGCTGATCATAGGAATGACACACAGAATTGACAGCATTTCTCTGGTTCAGATATTGATGGAGGATGACACTCCTCTAAGACATAAACAACAGGGAAAGGACAACTCACAAGCTTTCCATCACAGTTGAAGCCACGACCCATTCATTGTACTGTCACTGAGAGGGCAGCTAGCTGAGAGATGGAAATTGTGGGTTTAAGTTGTGGCTCTATCGGCAACTTCTAGCATGACTTGTGCAACTCACTTTGCCTCCCTGGAGTCCACTTTTTTCATCAGTAAAACAAATGGACTGGGCTACATCAGTGTTGCTCGAAATGTGTTTTGTAGAACACTATTTCCATGAAATTCTATGGGAAAATCTTTTCTGGGAGAATAGTTTTAAGAAATACTGCAAACTTGAAACTTGTTCTGGAGGATAGTCAAGGCTCACAGGCCCACTGAAGGATCTGGGAAATCCTTTGGTAAGGAACCTTGTTTGGCTTTCTTTATATCGACTTTTTCTAACCTTGAGAGGTGGAATTTACATTAGTAATTTCCAAAATTAATGTTTTACCACGAATCAGTGGGGCTATACTACAGAGAGGCTTGGACTGAAGTCAGGAGGATGAGTTCTCTCAGTAACTAAGCCTCAATAAGGTGAAAAGAAGGAGAAATGAGAACCTTGGTAAGAAGGTAGGTTATCTTTCATGTGCTGAGAAGCTATGAGGAAATTGGTTCTGCATGTAAATGTCCCTTTTCTCTCATTATGGACTAACTTCAGGACAGTGGAGCCCCTGGATGGAAGTGAGGTTTGTTGCTGCCTGTGAAACTCTGCCTAGATCCCTCCACTGTCCCGCATGGACCCATTTCCTGTAGACAAGCCATCAGTGGAGGTCCTAGATGCTCATTAGCCCCACAGATCAAAAAGGGACTTTGTCACTTGTGGGGTGATGAAACTGAAGGGAAATTCATCTCTTAATCAAGGTGGGGCAGGAAGGATGAGTTGGAATTCCCTTTTGAGCCAGAGCATTGGTAGAAATCCCATCCTTCTTAATGTGTCCTTTGTCACAAGAGACTATAGTTGATGTTGTTTTTCCACCTTTCAACTCCACAGCCCACCTAGGCTCACATGTACCTGTAGAAAGTTCCAGAAAACTGAAGACTTTACCCTCAAGCATCTGTCTTTCCATTTTCTAAGTCTGAAGGATTTCTTCAGCAGAAACGTCTACTAGAGCAGGCAGACTCAGCCCAGAAGTGTGGGAGAGTTAACTCCTTCAGACCAGTCCCCAAATAAGAGGTCATGTGAGCTGGTGGATATATATGCCTCAGTCTCCCTATACTACTGTGGGGCACTTTTGAGGCATCTTGTACCTATCTTCACAGAGTGTCCCTAGTGGGATTGAGCCCCAATTGCCCACTTTAGGCAACTCATGTTTCATCATATCTTTTATTGGTTTTTCTTCCTTTTGTGTCTTTCTCCACTTACTAGTTCTTCCTGGAAATACTACTTAAGTAAACTACCTAAACCAACCCCTTATCTCAGCATTGGCTTTGGCAAAATCTATAGTAAGATAAAAATTTGTTCATGGGATGCTTCTTAGCTGGTCACTAGACCCCCTTTTTGCTCTAAAATTCAGTGATCACTTATTTGACCACTTGTAGTGGCCAAGCCCTGAGCTAGTCCCCATTTTACCAGAAAGACAGGGAAGGGAGATTTACCACATTCTGACTTTAACTCTTCATCCAAAGAAATACTATTGCTTAAGACTAAAAACAGTCTGTACGTCCAGAACCACCTTTTCAGAGAGGCACAAAGCAGTAGGGAATTGTGAGCTTGTTTCTGGGATATTTTAATAACATAAAATCAAGAATGAACATATTTATAGAAGTTAAACATGTTACAATGATCTTTTACGTATAATAGCTTTACTGAGATATAATTCATATAACCATACAACTTATCTCTCTTTAAAGTACCGAATTCAATGATTTTTAGTATATTCACCAAATTGTATAATCATAATCAATTTTATTTTTTAAATAGGCTCCACATCCAATGTGGGGCTTGAACTCATGACCTCCAGATCAAGAGTGGCATGCTGTACTAACCAAACCAGCTAGGTGGCCCCATAATAAATTTTATTTATTTATTAAAAATTTTTTGCAATGTATTTTTTAATTTATTTTTGAGAGAGAGAGAGGCAGAGTGAGCAGGGGAGGGTCAGAGAGAGAGAGGGAGACACAGAATTCAAAGATAGGCTCCAGGCTCTGAGCTGTCAGCACAGAACCCAATGTGGGGCTCCAACCCACGAACCATGAGATCATGACCTGGGCCAAAGCCGGACGCTCAACTGACTGAGCCACCCAGGTGCCCTGATATTGATTCCTTTTAAAGGTTTGGTAGAATTCTTTAGTGAAGTTATCTGTTTTTCTATTTTCCATTTTATTGATTGCACTGTAATCTTTATTATTCTTCTATTTTTGCTTGTTTTAAAGTTTGTGCATATTCTTTGTCTAGTGTCTTGAAATGGAATGCTAGGTTATTGATTAATTTTTTAACATAGGCTATAAATTTTCCTCTCTGCGCTATTTTAGCCACATCCTATATGTTTTTCTATATTGTGTTTTAATTTTTATCCATTTCAAAGTATCATGTGATGTCCCTTGTGGTTTCTTCTTTGACCTATTAGATATTTAAGAGTGTGTTTTTTAATATCAACACATTTCTGAATTCCCCAAATTTCTTTCTGTTATTGACTTCTAAGTTGACTATATTGTGGAGATTATATCTATAATTTCAATCCTCTTAAATTTATCAAGGCTTGTTTTATTGCTTAATATATTCAGGGGTATTGTCTCATGTGCACTTGTGAAACAAAGACATGTAATATTATTGGTAGATAGAGTCTCTGTTAGGTCTAAGTGATTTATACTGTTGTTCAACTCTTGTTTTTGTTCATCTTCTGCCTATTTGGTTTATTCAGTATTGAAATTGAAGTATTAAAGTCTCTAACCATTGTTGATTTTCAGTTTCTCTCTTCATTTCTGTTAGCTTTTGCTTCATGTGTTTTAGGCTTTGTTTTTAGGTGCACATATGTTTGTAATTGCTGTATCCTTCTTGATGGGTTGACTCTTGTAATAAGTAAATGTCTCTCTTTATCTTTATTAACATTTTTTGTTTTAAAGCCTCTTTTGACTGATAGTACTATAGCCACTCCAGCTTTCTTACGGTTACTGTTGGTGATACATACCCTTTTTTTTTTCATCATTTTACTTACAACTTATTTGTATCTTTGAATCTAAAAGGTATCTCCTATAGATAGGATATAATAGAGTCTTGTCTTTTTATTCAGTTGGACAGTCTGCTTTTTGACTGAAATGTTTAATCCATTTACACTTAATGTCACTATTGATAGAGTTAGATTTCTATCTGCCATTTTACTTTTTGTTTTTTTTATAGACATTAGTTTTCTAAGGCAGTCATAACAAAGTACCACAAACTGGAGGGCTTAAACAACAAAAACTTGTCTCATAAATGGAGGCCTGAAGTTCTGAGATCAAGTTATCAACAGGGTTGTTTCCTTCTGAGAGCTGGGAGGAAAGGGTCCATTCCAGCCCTCTCTCCTTGGCTTTAACATAGTCATCTTTGCCCTGTATCTACTCACATCATCTTCCATCTGCGTGTGTGTGTCCAATTTTCCCTTTTTTTTTTAAAATTGTTTATTGTCAAGTTGGTTTCCATACAACACCCAGTGCTCATCCCCACAAGTGCCCTCCCCCATGCCCATCCCCCCAACACCCATCAGTCCTCAGTTTGTTCTCAGCTTCAAGAGTCTCTCATGGTTACAAGGATAGTAGTTATATTGGATTAAGGCTCACCCTGATGACCTCATTTTAGCTGTATTCCCTCTGTAATGGCCCTACCTCCAAATAAAGTAACATTCTGAGGTATTGGGGATTAGGACTTCACCATATGAATTTTGGGGGGCATAATTCAGCCCACAATATTTTTCTCCTCTATTCTTTTACTTCTTTCTTTTGCGTTCATGATTTTTTTTTCTAGTGTGACATTACACTATATGTATTTTTGAGTTATTTTCTTATTGGTTGCTCTAAGACTTACCATCAGTATCTTAATTTTCAGATTCTACATCAGGTTTGTGTTGACTTCTAGTGAAATACAGAAATGATGCTCCTCTATAGCTCTGTTGTTTCTGCCCCATTTTTGTGCTAGTGTTAGACATACCCCATTTATGGAAACAACCCCAAAATACATACACATGTTGTAATGATTAATTTATATAATTGATGTCTTTTTAAGAAGCTGAGAGAAGAAAGGAGAGCAAGTACTATTTGTAGAGTTTCTTTTATCAACTGTTTGATTTGTCATATCTGGTTCTCTTCATTTGTTACTCCTGCTTTTAGTTAGTATATGGTGTCATTTCCTTACTACATTAAAGTTTTACTCCCACCTTCTTTTCACTATTATCAAATAGATTGCATTTCTATATTATAGACCCCCAAATACAATTATATGCTTATGTTCGACACAGCTACTTTTTCTACCTTATTTTTATTAATATTTTATTTCTTTATTATTTTTAATATTTTTATTTATTTTTAGGAGAGAGAGAAAGAGACAGTGTGAGCAGGGGAGGGTCAGAGAGAGAGGGAGATACAGGCTCTGAAATAAGCTCCAGGCTCTGAGCTGGCAGTCAGCACAGAGCCCGATGTGGGTTCGAACCACGAACCGCGAGATCATGACCTAAGCAAAAGTTGGACGCTCAACTGACTAAGCCACACAGGCGCCCCTAATATTTTATTTTTCATTAATCTCCACACTCAACATGCACCTTGAACTTAGAACCCCAAGATAAAGAGTCACATGCTCTACTGACTAAGCCAACAAGGCACCTTGACACAGCTGCTTTTTAAAGAGGCTAAGGGAAAGAAGAAGAAATATGCATTTATATTGTGTTTTATAATTAGGCTGTTATCTCTATCAGTGCTCTTTTTTTTTTTCCACACAGATTTATATAACTGTCTGTGGTCACTTGGTTTCAGCCTGAACTTCCCTTAGTATTTCTTGTAAGATATTGTGATAGTAACAAATTCTCTCAGTTTCATTTATCTGGGAAGGTCTTGATTTTGCTTTTGTCCTTGAAACATTGTTTTTCTGGATATAAGTTTCTTGGTTGGCCTATTTTTGAAATTTCAGCACTTTAAATACATCCTCCCACTGTCTTCCAGTCTTGTTTCTAATAGGAAGTCAGCTGTTAATCTTTTGGGGTTCTCTTATCCTTGATGAGTTCTTTTTCTCACTGCTTTCAACATTTTTCTCTTTGTCTTTTGCCATTTAAGTTATGAAGTGTCTGGTGGTGTATCTTTTTGCATTTATCCTTTTTGAAATATGTTGAGTTTCTTGGATATCTAGATGACTTTTTTTTTTTTTGATAAAATTTGGGAGCTTTTAGCCATTTTTTAATTAATTTTTTTACTCTCTGTCATTTTCCTAATCTCATTATGATTTATTGCAGCTCTTAATGATGTCCTACATTTCTCTAAGGTACTATTCAGTATCACTGTTCCTTGGGCTATGTAACCTGTATCAATCTGTCTTCAAGATCTTTGATTATTTCTTCTACCAGTTCAAATCTGCTTTTGAGTCTTTATAGTAAATGTTTTATTCTAGTTGATTTTTCAACTCCAGAATTTCCATTTGGTTTATTTTGATAATTTCTGTCTCTATTATTCTTCCTGATTTGATGAGACATTATGATCATGCCTTCCTTTACTTTTGAAAGCATGGTTTCTATTAGTTCTTTAAACATAGTATAGTGGCTGCTGTAAACTTGTTTTAGGTCTGACATCTGGGCCCTTTTAGAGGCGATTTTTGTTGCCTGCTTGCCTCTACCCTCTGTCTTGGTCACACTGTCCTGCATCTTTGCATGTCTCATAAGGTTTTGTTGTTACTGAAAATTGAACATTTGTGATAATATATTGTAGCAACTCTGGATATTGATTTCTCATCTCTCAGATTTGTTGTTATTTGCTGATTTGGTTAGTAGCTTGGCTGGAGTACTTTAGTGAAATCTATTTTCCATGCAGCATGAGGCCTCTGATGGAATTCTTGAGAACTTGAAGCTTTGGGTATGGGCACGTCACCTTTGGATGACCAGTTTTAGCAGGGTTCTCTACAGCAGGCTATTTTCCTGATCTCTCTAGATCCTCTGTTGGTATCACACTCAGCTTAGGTAGGTTCCACTTACTGCTGGCTGATTTCTCTATGGTTTTTTTATCATGTCCTAATACATACAGTGCTCCCCAGTCTGATCCAAGTACATTTGGGCCCTTTTAAAGAGCTAGTCTTGGAGGTTTTTTTCTGACTCTAGAAGGACTCATCTTAGCAGTTATCTCTTTACCTGATTCTCTCTGGTAATCTAGCTCGTTTACAGTTTTTCCTTGTTGCTTTCCTAGAGCTATCAACCTCCTCTTAATTGTCTACACTAAAATCTTCATTGTTCTTTCAGAATCTCTTAGGATTAAACTTACCCACTTTCTATTCCAAATAAGTTTAATTGGTCTGGTAAGCGCTTATACACATCTTTTCATCTTTTTGCCTCTCTCTATGCAAAAATCACAGAGTTAAACTGCTTTGGATATAAGAGCGGGGACAATGACCCACTTCCTTAGAGTACCATTTTTCCTCTAAGGAGCAAGGCACTGGGTGGGAGCCGTAGCCTCTGGTCTCCCCAGCTTGCCTCTCCCAGGGCGGAATACCCTCTGTAGGAGAAAACTGTGGTGATGGTGATTGGCTCCAGTATTATCAGCCATCTTTGCCTGGAATAGAATGAGTGGGACTAAGTGAGGCCTGTGGGAGGAAGGCGGCACCTGACCTCTTGGTCACCATTGCCTAGAAATTTGCTTCTGCAACAGGCAGCTGGAGAGGAGGAGAAATGTTGGCGCTTGTCCATCCCAGGGAGATACAGTACTTGACTGGTAGCTTGGGGAAGAGGGATTCCCTCTCTGGAACAGAACTTCAAGCATGCTGAGCTGGGGTGGAGGGAAGGGCGAAGGATGGCGTAGGTCATGAATCCAGCAGCACAGTCTCTTCGTGTTCTTACCAAGATTTCTTACATTTTATTGAATAAATGTTTCTTCATTTACTGTACTCTTTAAGGCATTGCATGGGGATCTGAAACGCTTGTTGGGGTTTTCGTCTTTACTAGTTAAGGTTGTTAGGAAGCGAGTCTGCAGAACCCTTGATACTGCCATTATGTCTCTCTAACGATCTTTAGATGAAATGTATTAGGGTCAAGTAAAGAAAGGAGTAAGAACAAAGGGAAGAAAACTGAAGTCTAATTAATTTGTCTATTAGTGGTGATTATTAGAAGATTATTTGTAGCTCATGCAAACTTGATTCATTTCTGTTGTAATTCATTAATAAAACAATATATTGAGTGATAAGGCTCTCACGGAGGTTGACTTTTTAAATAAATTCCAAGATTTGGATACCAAATTCAAAAAGAGCATTAAATATGCACTTGACAAGATTGAAGAATGGGTGGTTATATGCATTTTCTATGATACAAATATTTTAGTATCTTAAATGTCGGTGTACTTATCTACACAGAGTCTGGGTGGGTTCCAGTATGTCTTCTCTGCTTCATCTCTCGTGTTCGCAGAGCTGACCAAATAAGAAGCTCTTTTATCTCATAGAACACATAGTTTTTGCTTTAATTAACAAGGATATATTTATAGAGTATCTACTGTCTAAAATGTCACTGTGAGGGGCGCCTGGGCGGTTTAGTCAGTTGAGCGTCCGACTTTCGCTTAGGTCATGATCTCGCGGTTCGTGGATTCGAGCCCCGCGTCGGACTCTGTGCTGACTGCCAGCTCAGAGCCTGGAGCCAGTTTCAGAGTCTGTGACTCCCTCTCTCTCTGACCCTTCCCTGCTCATGCTGTCTCTCTCTCTCTCCTAGAAATAAAACATTAAAAAAATTTTTTAAATGTCACTGTGAGTGTACGCATAGAGAACTCAACAAATGTAGTACAAGAAACCTGTCTCCAAGAGGGTAATATCTAAACATGGTAAAAAAAAAAAAAGACTTGTAACATAATACAGCATAGTTCAATAATAGATGGCTACAGAAGGGTTCAGAGGAGGGTCTAGCGCTTTAGGATTGAAGTCCTATGTTTGACTTAAAATGGGCTTAACACAGCAATACATTTTTTTCCTCATAAATCTTTAATTTGGGCAGGGCTCAGTGGAGTAAGTCTCGTCTCTGTTTCATGCAGTGTTAGCTGGGAGTAGTTGGTGGTTGCCGGTGATGAACTGAGGGCTGGAGGATTTTCTTCC
Organism: Proteles cristata cristata; assembly: GCA_017311185.1. NCBI lineage: Eukaryota > Metazoa > Chordata > Mammalia > Carnivora > Hyaenidae > Proteles > Proteles cristata. Next base: position 975,825 of record JAESUZ010003821.1, read on the forward strand.
AAGATGGCTTCCTTATATGACTAGCAAATTAGTACTGGATTTTGGGGAGCAGCTCTTAGTTTCTCTCCTGGAAAGTTCTAACAAGAGGGCAAGGAAAATGAGGACTTTCAAAGGTCATTGGAATTGCCTACATTAGAATCAAATACTAGAGTTTTGATAAATGGAACCACATTGCAGTAAGACAAGGAAAGGTGGTTATTGAACAGATTTATCTGTAGCCTAGAAAATAAACAGTAAAAGGCAGGAGAGAAATCACTTGATAGCCAGAGAAACCAATCAGATAAAGCTTTCTTTCATGTTAAGAGAGATCATACTATCACAGAAAGCAGATGAGAAAGAAAAATGTTCCATATGTGGCTTGCTTTAGATTTGGTTTCTAATAGTATTGTATTTGATTAATCTACCTGGAATTACTAAGGTATTTCTTGGACTCTACTGTGGTCTTGATTTGTTTAGATGCTTCTGTACCCCAAGAAAGGAAGAGTCGGAGATTTTTATAGCATTACATCTTTGTATAACCTGAATCCCGGTACTTCCAGAAAAGAGTAAATGGTTCCTTATTCCTGTCTCCTTGGAGAATAGTCTCGTTTGTAGATGCAGAGAAGAGCGAGTACTTCCTGACCTCAAGCAAAGTAGAACAGGGCTGAGGGGGCAGACAAAAGCTTGAACTGGAGTGGAAATTTGCATAGGAATTGTTACAATTTTCTCCAAAGATCTGTGTGGCTTTATTCATAATCGCCTATTGGTAGCCAAAGCTACGTGAGACCGGAAGACCTGTAAAGGACTATGTTGATGGTTTGTCAATAGTAGTTAGAAGGATTATTGGCTGCCAAGGGGTTCCACTGTTAGGAATAAAGGCAAAGGATGGCGAGGAGGCAATTTAGAGCCACTACTGAGAGACACCATTTCTGAGAACTGCCTGCTGATGAGAGCTCCTACCACAGAATGTTCCAGGGTATGGTGTTCGGGGGAAAATCGACTTCTGCTCCTGACAGTCGGCATTGATGGGAGCAAACTCAGTTGGGCTTTTCCTAAAGACACTGCAACCTTGACTGGCAAGGTTAATAAATACTGCTCTGAGCCAGAGAGGAAAGTCTGCAGGGAGCTGAATTGAAATGAAAAAAACAGGGAACATTCTTTGGAGGCCACTGACCCAATCTGCCCTCCCAGCAAACACTGGCCATAACACTGATGAGAAGAATAGGTTGACATCCAGTTGAGATCAAGCGAGGAACAGATAGCAGTGGAAAGAGCATGAGCCTTGGGGCCTATTGGAGAGACGTTTGTGTGCATACTCTGGTACTTATTAGTTTGTGATTGTTGATGATTTGTTTCAGTTTCCTTGTAGCCAACATTTTAAAAAATCCTATCATGGTGTTAGAGGGAGGGCTGACTGATGTAATAGATCCTAGTATGTTGCAGGTACTGAAAATATGACAGCCAGTAGTGTTCTTTTCTGTCTGGACCTATGTGAAATGAAGGTCATGAGACTCCAAGGGCATCCAGCCAGTTATTGAGTCCTTGAATTATAATCTGTTTTTTTACATTCCTATGGAAATAATCTAGGAAGCTGTAGTTTGGAAAAACCATTAAATAAAGGACGAGAGGATCTCACCGTGCCTGTGAGATCCAGCACACCGTCGCATGTATGTGGACTTGCGACTAATCCTAGAAATGTCACGCACTCAGGGGCCAGCATGCCTGTTCTGTGTTATTTCCAATGTTAACTCTACGACTTACTATCATTAAACTGTTCAAAGGATCAGAGTCACAAAGGATTTTGTTACTGGGAAAAAAAAAAAAACTTTCAACTTGTTTGCTTCACCTTATGTATAAAAGATGGAAGCCACATTTCTCTTTTAAAAACACACTGCTTGATTAATTTCTCCTTGCCCATCTCTATGCTTAATAGCTGGATGATTTGGGTATCACTTTGCAATTCAAAAATCTTAGCTTTCCAAAGATGCTTCTTGATGTGATGTTCCAGGTGGCTGAGAAGAAATGGACATTAAGCGATTGCTTATGGCTTTGAAAGGTCATGATCCACTTTGTGCAGGCTAGAGAATGTCAATCTGCACCTGGACTTTAAGCCTCATATTTTTCTGATTATAGATATAAATCATGTGACATTGGCAAGTAGCTTATTCTCATGCATACCCAATGCTCAATTAAGGCAGAACTCAGAGCTGAGGGGCACTTCTGTGACTGCCATTTCAGAGGTATATTTATTTCCTTCTCCCTCAAGTCCAGCATCAAAGGAATTTACACAGTTTGGCTGTTGGGGAAAAGAGAAAGCAATTCCTCACTTAATATGTAATCATTTACACATTTAGAGCTCTCAAAATGTATCATTCTTTCCCAACTCAAATTTCACACATAATCCATTTATTTAGGATAAAATAACTGGCACACTTCCAGAAAACATTGCAAGAATTATAGATGAGAGCATTTAAAATCCTGTACAATAAAAAAATCTGTATAGTTCATAGATTTACTGTTATTTTTGGCATAGTATCTAATGATCTAATAAGGAATACTTTTGAACATTATGAACTATTATTTGCATCTAGTATTTTGTACAGAAAAATATACTTTATAATTAAAATATTTCCCACATGTAATGCATCATTAATACCTGCAAGGTCAATTAAGTAGATTCACCTGTTTGTTGAATTAACAAATGTTTATTAAGCGTATTCTGTGCAAAGCCTTGAGCTAGCATTTTAAAGGGTTATTATAGCTGAATATATTATACACACATAAATAAAAGAGAGAATGTTATATGTGTGATCAAGGGAATAGTGTTCAGGGATGGTGAATTTTATGAGGTGATCTACTTAGAACGGTCAAGGAAGGACACCCTAGGATTTAAGTAAAGTAACATTTAAGCTGAGATCTAAGATGAGAAGTCACCTATTTAGAGAGTGTATTAGCAGGAAGGGTATATTACACAGAGGAAAAGCAAGAACAGAATCCCTGCAAGGGAGTTGCCATGTTACAGAAACTCAACATAGTGTGACGGGAAAAGCATGAGCAGTGAGAGGAGTAGAATGATACAAGCTGGGTTTTCTGATTATCCCTATTTAAGATGTGAAGAAGATGGGCTCAGGGAGCACCTGTTTAGGCAGACAGAAGCCCCAACCAACCAACCAACCAACCTGGGCATGATATCTTGGCCTTCTAACTGTAAATCCCAAGCCGGTCCCGCTATTTTACAAACAGGGAGATGAGGGGGAAGATGGACAAGGCATATGAGAGCCACTGTACCTGGCCTCTGGAAGATCTGTGGTAAGGCTACACATCGATTTACTATATTCTTTCTTATCGCTTAATTTATCCATGAGCCCTGACAAAATTCTAGGACAGCAAAAATGAGAAAAAAAAATAAATTATTGCAAACCGAAGGAGAAATCCGCATTCCTTAAAAAATGAGGAGTCGCAATGAGGAAGACAAAAGTAGAACATAACATAGTAATGGCAGTGCTGGTTCATCTTCCTCAGCTTCACTGACCGTGGGAAGCTGTTGGGGACCTTTGAGTTAACTACATTTATCATCTAATTTGTAAAACCCAAGACCCATTTGTAAAGACCCAAATTGTCATCTCTAGGAGTTGCAGCTTCTGTATTCCGTGGCATTTTGTCTGGACTTTGAAGTAAAGTTATTTTAATTCTAAGATGTAGCAGGTGCTTTCTGGAATTGGATATTGTCCTAACTGGACAAGATGGCCCCAGTAGGAGAGAAGTAGAGTGGGGTTATCCCCAGATTTGCCGAACATCACAGCTACAAAGAAGCTTACCTGGGGTCAAATGGCTTGGGATACTGATATTTGCAAACTCACTAACACTTGAAAGATGTGCTACCACTAGTAACCATAAAGGCTGTTGATTTGGTGCGCTCGATGTAACCAACCAGGGCTTGGTGTAATGCAGGGCATAATGTGCGACCCTAATGTCCTTTCTCGTGGCCTTGAAGACACAGTCTGCTGCTATTGGCAGAGGGCAGATTGTTGCTGAAAAACAGGCTCAGGACCTAGTTGTGAGTCAAACTGAAGAGAAGGCTTGATACACAGCCTCACCAAATCTCATACAGTAAAACAGAAAACTGATAGGGATGGCATGAGGCCATCTAGAAGGAAGAATCTGAGAACCCCACATTATCAGGATCCCTTTTGAACTCTCTGTGCCTTCAGAAGTGCTCCATTATTTCTTGCCAAAAAAAAATATTACCAGGCTCTCCTTGAGTCAAATGCCTTATAAAATGACAATATTCCTTCCTTAATATTCGTCCCCACCTCTCTTATGGCATCCAGGGCAAGAACCAGCATCAACTCACAAAATTTCCCGACTGGTAAAATACTGCTGCGAGGATTCAAATAAAACATGCATGCATTTTAGATGAGATCGGGCACGTTCAGGGTGGTATGGCCATAGACACATGCACGCAATTTAGTTTCGTACTGCTGCTGTAACAAGTTATCACAAATTTACAAAATAAAGTTATACAAATTTGTTACCTGACGTTTCCATATGTCAGAAGTCTGGCACATTCCCCCAAGGATCCAAAATCAAGATGTTCACGGGATTGATTCCTTCTGGAAGGTTCCAGGAGAATATCCATGTCCTTCCTTTTTCTAGCTCCTAGACACCACTTGCATTCTTTGGCTCATGGTCCCTTCCTCCCCCTTCAGGGCCAGCCGTGGCAGGTTCGATCCTTCTCACTGTCATTGTGACCTTCTCTTGTGCTTCCCTTTTCTGCCTATTAGGACTCTTACTATATTGGGCTCCCCCAAATAATTCAGTATACTCTCCTTATTTTATTATTGTTTAAGATGTATGTATGTATGCATGTATATATTTAAGATAGAGAGTGCACGGGAGCAGGGTAGGGTCAGAGAGAAGGGAGAGAGAGTTCCAGGGACTGAGCCGAAATCAATAATCATACACTTAACCAATTGAGCCACCCAGGCGCCCCATACTCTCCTTATTTTAAAGTTAGTTGACTAGCAACCTTAATTTCATCTGCAACCTTAACTCCTCTTTGCCAGATATAATGTACCACATGCACAGGTACCAGGGATTAGGATTTGACATTTTGGAAAGGTTGTTACTCTGTCTACCATACAATATAAAGACACTAAAATCAGTGTCTGATAGATAGTAAATGTTCAGTAAACACTTGCTATTACTCCCTGGGCATCTGCTTTTAGATGGCGGAAACCACAACCATGTGAATCAGAGGCATCTCAAACCCAGTGCTCTAGCCAGCTCTCACTAATACTCTTGTCTTCTCCTTCTTTCTCTGATGTTCCCAAACTACCCTTTCCCTCCAGCCATTTCCCCAGTCCCTACGTCCTCACCATCAGCCGATGATATTCTGTTGCCTAGTTTGAATTAAAAAAAATGACAGCCATCTGCCTTTGAATTACATTAATCTCTGGTGCTCCCACTCATATATTTACCTTCCCCTCCTACCTTTCTTGGGTCTTTCCTCAAGTTCATGGAAGACCGGAGCTCCTCCTCTTTACTCATGGTCAACTCTCCCACCCATACTCTTAGTGCCCATATCAGCTTGAGGACAATGCTCCCATCTTCTCTTTTCTCTGCAAGCTACTGTGAACTAATGACTGCCTCCTTGTGATCTCTCTGTGATCTCTTGCACAGCAAGCTTCTGTGGCACTATTCTCGCCTGGTGGATCCCCTTCAAAGTCTCCCCTTCCTTCACTTATCCCTTAATTTGTGGAATATCCCAGGTCTCTTCCTTGTTTCCTCCTGTTCTCATTTCATTGTAAGGAGGTGCACTGTCATGTCCATCTTGTGCATGGTTCTCATGTTTTTCATCTTCCAAGACTCAGAACTTTTGGGAAGCCTTCCGTGGTCTCTCATCTTGGTCTTTCCTCTGATATTCCAGAGCACTCAGGAACACCTGTATCTTAGAATTTATATCATAATATATTCAAATGATAGCTCGTCTATCTTCCCTGTGATACTGTATGTTACATGCAGATAAAGATTTTAGTGATCTTTCTTTCTCTAGTGCCAACTACAGAGGCTGTCAAACAATTAACTCTTTATTTTAGAGTGCACATATGTGCTCATGAGTTGGGGAGGGGGAGACAGAGAATCTTAAGCAGGTTCCACACCCAACCTGGAGCCGGATGTGGGCTCAATGTCACAACTGTGACATCATGACCTGATTGGAAATCAAGAGTCAAATGCTTAACATTAACTAATGGAGCCATATGGGCATCCCCACAATTAACACTTGATATAAGTTTGAAGAAGTTTTGAACAGTAGAAAAAACAATGCCAAATTTATGAAGTCCTGCACTTACTCTATCATGTGGAAACTCATCTAGAAAGTAAAACAACTTATCTCCTAACAAAAGTTAGTGGTGTCATTTGACTTTGCGTCTATACCCAAAAAAGCAAAAACTCTTTTTTTTTGTAGGTTGGTTAATGTATAGCTATAAACAATATGATACAAAGTAACTTTTCAGGTACCAGTTTCTGTAGTCAGAATGCTTTCATTGCACAACACATTTTTGTAACTGAATTTATGGAAATATTCTTAGATTGGGGCAGTGCTCCTGTGGCCCTAAATGTCCATAATATGGCTTTTTGTGATGGATGGCTGATTAAAAACTCTCAAAGTACTGAACTGAGGTCAGAGTCACACAACACTTACTATAGCCTCCACCTAAATAGGTCCTTTGAATGACAGGGAAATAGGTTAACTTTGTTCTTAAATTTTCTATTTATGTCAGGAAAACAGGGAGGAGTAGATATCTTTTTTTTTTTTTCCTGACCCTTCTCTTACCTCTGCTGTAAAAATCACCAAGGTCCCCTGGGACATTGCTCTGTTTTACTTGTAAGGGGGGGATGCATGTTTGGCCGGTGAAGTGATGTATCCACATGGGAAACATAATTTTTGCAGAGTCCTTTGGCTTGACAGAAGTTGCACAAACACGGCAAGACCCTTGGAATAAGTGGCCACATGCATTCTTTGGATCTTTTCAAGTCTGGGAAATACCAAGTTCGGAAATAGAGTTCAGTAGAATCAGTTAGTGATTCACCCTAGCTGTATATTGGGCCTCCCTTTTCTATATCAAAGCCATATTCAGTAATCCATTTCCACAGATCTGGGTGGCTTCAGAAAATAATGGGAACATATTTAGGTCACCTGTAGAGTAACTCATGCATTGTTGTTTGTAACCTAACATCACAGGATGGGAACTGTCCCAACTTGCTTTGTCTGTATAGGATGCACTCAATAAATATATAATGTAATAAATCCAGGTCAGACAGTGTCCCCAATGCTGGGATACAAAGATAAATAAGACACATTTCTATTCTGGAGGAGTTCACAATGTGGCAGGGAAAAAAAAAATCAGAGAAGCTACCGGAGGAGATATTAAGATCTAGTAGAAACAAAATGTTACTGGAATCTAGCAAAGGGCAGGATTAATTCTTAGGTGGAATTGGGAGAAGTCTCAGAAAAGGTGACATCCTCCAAAACCCAGTGGGCAGAGAGGATAAAGGAAATAGGAAATGGTGCTGAGGAAGCATCTCTGGGGTCTCAGTGAGTGCAGAGAGTGTCTTCGTGAAGCTTGATGAAGTTTAGTTGGGTGAAGCATGAAGATGCTAAAGTGAAGTAACAGATCAGGTCTAGAAAAGCAGGCTGAGGTTGGATTGTGAAAAGCATCATAAATCACACAAAGGAGTTTGAATTTCATTTTTCCCATTGAAAATTCCATTTTTTTAATGTTTTTATTTATTTCTAGGAGAGAGAGAGAGAGAGAGACAGCGTGAGCAGGGGAGGGTCAGAGAGAGAGGGAGTCACAGACTGAAACAGGCTCCAGGCTCTGAGCTGGCAGTCAGCACAGAGCCCGACGCGGGGCTCGAACCCTCGAACCGCGAGATCATGACCTAAGCGAAAGTCGGACGCTTAACCGACTAAGCCACCCAGGCACCCCGAAAATTCCATTTTTAAAGCTCCATGTTGCCTATAAGACTGGGTTTCCCAGAGCATACAGGTTCCATCGGATGTTCAAAGGGGTTATACCACAATACCTCTACAGCTTTTAGTTCAAGGTGGAAAGGTAATCATCCGGAGCAGATAGTAAGGAACCCAGCTGTGAGACATAACATTGGTAGGGAATCTCCTGAAATGTGTGCAGTCCATCCATCTGCTGGATAACTGAAGTTAAATCAAATGAAACTGTATATCTGGACCCAACAGTTTGGCTACCTCCTCGGATGGATATTACTATCGTAGTTTTAGTGAGAAGAGATTGGCTTGTGTTGAGAATTGTAATAGGAGACGGTTTGATGAGACATTTATGTGTGCTTCATTTGAACACAAGGTTGGTCTTTATCTCAGAGGCAATGGAGGTGTTATAATTGTTATGCGTCCATCTTTGTCACAAAAAGTGGAAAGCCTAGAGCCAAATTTGTGGCTCCCTTCCAGAGGAGGGTCTTTAGGGCATACGTTCTTGGGGGATGACAGAATTTAGGATTTGGTTTGACTTCCTGCATTTGTATTCCCTTTGCTTAATCTACTTATTTGATTTTACTGGAAGCTTTTGTAACCTCTCTCTGATCCTTCTGGGGAAGAAGAGCTGGGATTAGGAGAGATACTGAATGTACATCACTTACCACAGTGCCTGGCACACAACACTTACCGAATAAGGACTTGTTTTCGTTATTGTGGTTTATTATTATTATTTATCAATCAATCCTCTGTTGCACAGTCCCGTGTTGAACGAAATGGAAAGGTAGCATATACGATGTGTACAAATGATTTTCAAAATCTTTTTATCATGGTCTTCAGTTCAGCCCATAGCAAAGTGGATAAGTATGAGGTGAACAATTAGCAACTGCAAGAGTCTGACCCTTGTGCTGTGAAAGGGACAAGTCACTAAGAGCTGGTAAACGGAGCTTTTCACCTAATTAGAGAGCTGTGATATCACTATGGGCCTCAGAATCTCCATCTGTACAATGGGAATAACAAGAAAACCTAGAATCACTGTGAGGATTCTGACTCTGTATACATAAAGTGCTTAGAATAAAGTCTGGCCCATAAGTTCTCAGTTAATAGTAGCAGGGGCTCTAAAAATTGAGACAAGTGTGAAATCACCTGTCATCCGGGAAGGCTTCCCAGAGGAGATGGGATTTAAACTAGGCTTGGAAGAATGGAGATAATTCAACTGGGGAGAGAGAAGGGGAGGGGGGGCGGTGATTCTTTTGGAAACTCAGTTTAAAAAGGCAGAGAAGAGGGGGATGTCCAGTGAGAAAGAGACCTCAGGAAAGTAGAGAATTGGTGAAGGGGGCTATTGGGTGGCAAAGCATGCAAAGGCCCTGATTTCTGTGCCTCTTGTGTCTTTCTTGGGCACTAATGTCCTGGCATGAGGTGAGCCCTCCCCAACCACCTCCTGAAGAAGAATCCATGCTTTTCTCTGAATGAGACTGAAAGGCTTCTCTGAAAGACACTCTGAGCACTCTTCTGATTCTCTGATCTACCCTGTAGCCAAGAGTAAAACTGCCTCAGGGTGCGGCAGAGGGAATTACAGAAACTGTGGCCATTCCCCCACTGAATTCCTACACACAGACTCAACCAACCATGATTCTATTTTGGGCAGTTGAGTGCTCAGGAAGAAAAGTCCAGGAGACGTGAAATGAGAAGGTGGTAGCGGAATTCCCATCTGTGCAGACACAAAGAAAGGCTTTTATTTCAGAACGTGAGAGAGAAACTCGGTGAGCCCTTGCAGGGATGGAGGGAAGGGCTTCCGTGTGCAGGGCCCAGAGAACACCCAAGATGGCCGCGGCCATTTCAAAGATCTAGGGTCATCAGGCTCCTTTTCTACACATTTATGTGTTTGTTGAAAGAGAAGAAAAACTATTGTTAAACATGTCCCCTAGTCTAGGGACTTTCTGGACTCTAAAATTTGGAGGGGAAAGAAAGACTGATTTAGATAATTTATCTTTGTACCAAGAAGAAAACCAATTTGAAACGTAGCAGTGAAATGTGAATCAATAAAGTATACGGAAGGTGTGACTGATGTGTGTAGGCCAATAAGCCTGTGACTGTCAGTGACAGAAACCTTAATTACAACAGGATGAAGATACAAAGAGTGAAATGCCAATTATGGTTATTTGTTCATACCCTGATGTGTTCCAAAAGTATTTGAGCTTGCCGAAATTCAAGTTGAGAAGCCCAACTACCCAAATGAATACCTGCTTGACATCAATGAGAATCACGTTTCTTAAAGAAAATGCTAGACCCAGTAGAAGAGGAGATTTCACTTAGAAAATGTTTTTTTCCTTTCTGCCAGGTGACAGCATCTTGAGTGGGGAAGAGAGCATGAATCAAACTGGTAATTCACTGGAAGCAACCATACCTGTTGCACAAAAGGAACTTTGCTAAATTAAAATTTTTATTAGGGTATGAGATAGATACTTGCACACATCATACACACACACCTGCATGGATTTTCTCGGTGTGAAAATGTCCATGCAGCCAGCATCCAGATCAAGGAACAGGGCATTACTCGAATCCCAGAGGCCGCTGTCAGTTACCCTGTATCTTTGAGGGTAACTACTCACATGATTTCTTAACACCACGGCGGACTTTGGCCTGCTTTTGAACAAACATAAATGGAGTTATAGATCATTTACTCTTCTTTCTGTAAACCCTTTCGCTCAACATTATGTTTGCAAGATGAATTCACGATGTTCATTATTTCTCATTGTTGCATAGGACTTACTTATTTAAAGTGCTCTAATTTACTTACTCATTCTATGGTGAGCAGGCCTTTGGGTTCTTTCTGGTTTAGGACTAACTCCGTCAGTGCTGCTCTGAATATTCTTGTATATGACTTGCATTTGTTGGGATTATACCAGGAGTGGAAATGCTTGATATATTTTTGAGTGTTTGCTATTCACTAGAAGCTATGAAAGTAGGCTAGACATGAGACCACAGGAAAACCCAGTCCTTGTTTGCAAGGAGCTCACAATCCAGTGAAGGACAGAGCTGAGCTGCACATGTAGGGGTCATGCGCCAGAGCACCTGGGACTGAGGAGAGTCAGGAAGGCTTCCCAATGAGAATGACACTCGACTTTTGAAGGATGAAAAGATAATGAAGGACAAAGTGGAGAAGGCTATGGAATAGCATGTAGATACAGCAGAGATAAGTGAGGAAGTGGGTCAAGTGCACAGACTGTGAGTTAGAGCAATAGTGGAAGGTTGGAAATGCTCGGTGAAGAGGAAAGCTGAATAGGTAAGTTGAAGACACATCAAGAAGGACCTTGCCTTCCATCTGTGGAATACATACGTTATCCTGAATGTGATAGGGAAGCTGCAGAAGATTCTAGGGCCACAGAGGTGCAAGATCAGTTCATTCAGGTACTATGTGGAGACAGGGCTGGAGAAGGGGAAGGAAATGTGGTATCCTAGCAGAATGAAACTAGGTGATTCTTTGAGGTCTGGTTTTGGCCGGTATCCGCACCAAGAATCAGGATGGCTTCTAATGGAGTATGTCCTATGTGTGGGGGGAGGGGTGTGTCTGTGAGCCAAGTTTCAATGTGCAGAAACCACGCACAGTAATTCATACAGAAGGCGTTGGGGCCAGCAGGCCACTTTGCTGACATCCAGACTAGCGCAGGCAAGGAGCCCTCTGCTTGAAAGTGGAGAGGCAAAGCACAGGAGTGAGGAATGGACGCCAGAAAGCAAGTGCACTAGAACGTGGGTCTCCGACAGTGGTGCCAAGATCTCATTGCTCTCCGCTCCCTCTGGAGACGCAGACAGAATACCGACTGGAAACCAACAGGTTCTAATCTTGTCCAGCTTCCTGATAGACTCAGAAGAGGATTCTAGACAATTCTCCCAGCCTCCTCTGATTGAAATCATAAATTCAGTAGGAATATTTTACGCAAACTTAGCTAATACGGCGGCCTGGATGGAGCCCAGAAAGTTGGTGTTAGGACTCAGAATGGTTACTTGATAGGGCAAAAGGGTGTCTAAAATGAAATATAATGGGAAAACTCCTGATTCAATTTCCTTCTAGCTCTTCTAAGTATAACATTGGTAATAAAGTAGAAAGTATTAAAAATTAATAAAAGTAGAAAACATTTGCCCCATATACCCCTGGCCAAAGAACACCGCTATTACGGGAGATTTTTCTTCCCCTCCTATTTCCACTTTCCTTCCATCTACACATTTCTGTATAGCCATTATCTCATATTGCTTAAAATTTTATGACAATTTTCTCCTTATTAAACAATTAGAATTTCATTTCAAAACTTAAATACTATACAAAAAAGAAAAATCACCCATACAATCCCACCACCCAGAGGTAATCACTGACATTGTGTGTTCTTAACTATAAAAATTATTGCTTTATTTTACCTTCAATTTTACAACTTTTAAATTATCACCTATGTATTATGACTATCTTTCTTCACTATTCATTGTATAGCACCAGATCTTATTGGCATAATTCCTATTTTTGGACATTTGTTTCCTGGGGCACCAGGGTGGCTCAGTCAGTTGGGTAGCTGATTTCAGCTCAGGTCATGATCTCACAGTATGTGAGTTTGAGTCCTGTGTCAGGCTCTGCTGACAGCTCAGCTCCAAGCCTGCTTCAGATTCTATGTCTCCCTCTCTCTCTCTCCCTCAAAAATAAATATTAGAAAAAAATATTTTAATGAAAAAAGAAAAAGTTGTTTCCAAATTTTCTTCATAAAAACACTTTATGCTTAATCAATTTTTAAAAATATATACCCTTTATGTAGAATTGGTCAGCAAGAAAAAAAAATCTGTGTAAATTTTTAAGAGTTTGCCTTTATGTCCCTAAATTTCTATCCAGGAAGTGTATACTAATTTATGCTACTAACAGCAAAAAGCAGTGCCCCCCCACAAAATTAAGCCAATGAAAGAAAATGGAATTTTATTTATTAGTAATGAAGTTAAACATTTACGTGTTTATGGTACATTCATACTCTTCTCTGAGTTATCTGTTCAAAACATCACTTTTCTACCAGCATAGTTCTGTCAGGTGCTAATACTATTATTTATGTAAGCATTGTCTACAGAAAGGGGAGAGGCAAAGTATAAGGAGTTCAAGCCAAAAAGCCAACAATTACTACATGCTTCTAAAACAATGTGACAAAACCTCACCACCCTCCATCTCTTCTGGAGTCTTTGAGGTTTTTACCTACATGTATATAATGCTGGAATGAACATCTCTGAGTATAAAGGTTTAGAGAAAATAATAATCCCTAGTAATACTTTAATGTAGAATTAGCCTTTATTACAGCAGTTAAACAACCAGGAGTCTGAGAACAGATGTCCATAAAGGCAACGTAGGCTTTATGTCTGCTGTTAGTGTCTTAAGGTGTCTTTTTGTATGTAATATGAGGGATCAAGTATGGTAGGATTCGTATGTCACCTAATGCTCTCAAGTGTGGGTTGTTTGCTCTTCTCTTCACACACGCTTTCAGGACTATGGAGGTCTGATGCAGAGTGACATATCCTCTGATCTCATCATACATGTGCTGGAAGAGACAGAATTAGGAATGTGAGAAAGTGTAAGGTCAGAGATGCTTGCCCTAACTCTTTCACCTAGTTCTGGAGATCATCTTGCACCATTTAGCATAAATCTCCTGGAGATTCGGGGTGGCGGGGGGAGCTCAAGATTATCCTTGGTGTTGGAGCAAACCTCTCCATGGTTTTGGGGGGGTGGAGTTTAACTGACATACCCTTGAGATCAGTGTAATAAGGTGAATGTAGGTGTGTGCTTATGGATTTGGTGCTCAGGGATAAAAGGGTCTTAAACGTACTTAATCACCCCAGAATTTTTTTTAATGGATATTCCTCACCACTTACCAAAGCCTTTGGGATAAAAACATATTATTATATGTTAATGCGCTTCTTAGGTGATTGTGATGATCAGACAGATTTGTTTTCTGATCTCTGTTTTGCTGATGTCTCCTATTCTAATGATCATTCCTTTGTATGTTATCTGTTTTCTCTACTGGGTCTTTGCCTAGTGTTTGCCTCAGGGTTTTGCTCTTCATACGGTGAATCTACCAGATGTGTCCATCGTATGCAGGACTTTGCCGATTCAGTGTGAGGTTTCAGGACTTTTCTCAGATAGGGACAATTCATAGCCATTTTACTGAAAGCATTGCCCCTTCCTATTTTCTCTTCCTGAAATTCCCATAAGACCTAAGTCCAAACTCCTAATTTACTGCTATCTCCAAACCTGTCGTTTTGATTTCATACCTTATTGTCTCTGTATCATTACTGACGGTAACTTCCTGATGTACATCCTCCATGTTATCAATTCTCTCTTTAACTCTGCCAATCTGCTCCCAAAGCTAGTCATTGTTGAATTTTATTCCAGTGTTTCATTTTGAGTTGTTCTACTGGGTTGTCATATCTGCCTGTTGTTGTTATGTCCTTTCATGATGGTTTTTATGTCCCTGTCTCATTTGGGATTGCAAATAGACTTAAACTAACAGTCACCTATAACCTTACTTCAGGTTCTTTTGGTGCTATTCTTCGCACATGTACCTGTTGACTCCCTCATTTCGTGGAATGCTTCCTTCACCAGTACTTGGTGAGCATTTATTCAGCTGGGGTATAACGTCCCTGTGGAATGCTTGTGTACTTGACGACTGGTAGTAATCCTTCAGAGAAGTCTTACACATGATTTTTCTGAGAGTCCAGAAGTTTCACTGGCCAGAAATACTTACTATACCTACAGTAATATCTCCACTTGGGATTCCTCTGCTATGAGAAAGGTCTAAAATTTGAATTCTACACCGAACCTAGATTTTTAAATTGCCATTTATTGTAGGGTCTCTTTTCCACCAACATATCTGATCAGTGAGAATTTTGGCAGTCGCTAATAAGGGAATAATGCTTTTAGTACCTTACTACAGTGGGAGCTGGCCTTTCTGGGTTTGCACTTTGTAAATCTTTATCTTTCTTAGGCCTAAGGGCAACTCTTGTCTTCTAAATGTGTACAAAAACCCAATCCCTGTGAAGTCCCTTGGCCATGTCTGATGGCCTCTGTTCTGGCCTCAACTCATGTACTTACACATTAGTTATGAAATTCTTCTTTATTCTTGGCTCATAGAAGTTTTGTCTCTCCGTTTCTTGGTCTCTCCCATTCTTCCTTGCCTATATGTAAAATAGTTTCATTATATTTTAGCCAGCATTTTAATTTTTTAAAATTTATTTAATTTTATTTATTTCTGAGAGAGAGAGTGTGAGCACGGGAGGGTCAGTGAGAGAGGGAGATACAGAATCTGAAGCAGGCTCTGACTAGCTGTCAGCACAGAGCCCGACGTGGGGCTTGAACTCACTAACAGCGAGATCATGACCTGAGCCGAAGTCAGACGCTTAACTGACTGAGCCACCCAGGCGTCCCCAGCATTTTTAAATGTGTCTGTAGCACATAGAAGGATGTCCGTGTTAAGTAGATGGAATTAGAAAGGGTTATCTTAGTCAGGTTTGAGAATCACCACCAATGGGTGCAGTAGAGAATACATGTCTTTGAAATTGGAACCAGAGTTTGAACTCTGACTTCACCCCTTTCTGGGTAAGTTAGGCTGCGTGATTTAACCCCTCTTTAAGCAGTAGTTTTCTCATCAGGAAAATAGAGGTAATGTTACTAGTGATCTTCTTTATATGTTTTTCCTTATTGCTCTAAATTCCCTCCTCTTTAAATTGAGGCCATTTTCTCCATCCTCCCTTCCTACAAAAGCTAGGGAAGACTGAAAGTTTCTCATTCAATATTTTCTTTTAAAAATAGATAATAGGGATGCCTGGGTGGGTCAGTCGGTTAAGCATCCAACTTCAGCTCAGGTCATGATCTCATGGTTCATGGGCTCAAGCCTTATGTCAGGCTCTTTGTTGATGGCTTGAAGCCTGGAGCCTACTTCAGATTCTGTGTCTCCCTCCCTCTCTCTCTGTCCCTTCCCCAAAACAGATAATAAAGTGTAGTGGTTGACTGAATGATCTTGCTAATTTCCTTTCACCAATGTTCTTCTACATACCAATGGACTGAGAAAAACTCGAGTTGAAAAAAAGAACCTGACTGGTACAGAAAGGAATTCCATTTCCCAAGAAGTTTGCAAGGGGCTAAGGGGAGGGGTGGACTTAGGTCTTTAGAGTTTCACTTCCTGTCCTTCTCTCCCTGGAGTGCAAATGAGTGAAACCATATTATCGGTTTAGAGGTTCTGCTTGGGTAAAGGTTTAAGAGCCAATAAATCTGTCAGAGGAGATCTCAGGCTGAGCCAGGGTGAGGAGCCTCATAGTCATTTTTCCAGAGCCTCAGGGTACCAGGCAGCACATGCAGAGAGGTCAACGAATGCCTCCTCCCCTCTGCCAGGGAAGGGAGACATTACCCTATAGGAATATGAGGAGCTTTTCCCAAAGCATTGTGTTTACCATATGGTAACATCCCTTATCAAACAGCACTCTGATTTAAAAAGCAATTGGAGAAAAAAAGGCACAGAAGAATCACAGGTCCTTTCAGTGAATCTGGTGGTTTGTGGACTCCAGGTCAATGTTACTATTTGTTTCAGATACCTGCTTCTAGAAATGTATGCTACAGACAAACACAAATGCTCTAGGTTGTCCCTGGTGGCTTAATTTTTTGTTTTGCACTTTGAGAGTGAAAAATCTAGAAGAGATTATAAATCTTATCTGGATACATTATACAACAGAATGTTCTATAGGTACTCCATATACACTCTGCCTGAGTTCCTGTGTCTATGTTTATCTGTGTGATACTGGGCAAATAGTTTCCTATCCCTGTGACTCAGTTTACTCACATATAAAGCCAGGAAAAAAGCAATAGTTGAGCCATAGAGTTATAGTGAGCATCAAAGGGAATTAATACACAAAGCATTTATAACAGTGTCAGACTCACTGTCAAGTAGTAAACTGTTATTATGTTAAGTATTATTGTAATAACTAAAAAGAGCAAAGTAATGGTAACTGCTTATGTGTGGGCATTTTCCTTATGGGGTTTGAGGTGAGAGTGAACTGAGTGAGTAGAATCTCAGTTTTCTTACTAGTTGGATTGGTTACAGTGTACACAAGACTAATTTTATTAAGAAAAAAATGAGGTGCACCTGGGTGGCTCAGTTCGTTGAGCTTCTGACTTTGGCTCAGGTCATGATCTCATGGTTCATGAGTTCAAGCCCTGCATCAGGCTCTGTGCTGACAGCTCAGAGCCTGGAGACTGCTTCAGATTCCATGTCTCCTTCTTTCTCTCTCTCTGGCCCTCCCCTTTGTCTTTCTGTCTCTCAAAAAATAAAACAAGCATTAAAAAAATAATGAAAATCATTCAGAAGTACACTGGATAAGAAGATCGTTGTTCTGAAAGTTGGGCACATTATGGGGACTTTAAACCATCAAACTCACCGATGGCCATATATTTAATGCATTAGGAACTGATTACCATGTGCCAATCCTTACATCTCATCCACTCCATCTGTAGTGCATTTTACACTCAGCAAAATGTTTTTGTATTTATGAATTCATTTAATCCAACTAACTGGATTATTGACGAATACATTGAATCCCTGTGAAGTGAATTTTCATATGCATTAATCCAAATAGACGGGTGAAAGAGAGTGAGAGTTGATTGTTGTCTTCATATTCCCCTGGGCATGGCAAAGCTGGGCAGGCAGCACAATTGAAGCTTAGAGGGTTAAGGGTTTACCTAAGATCCGGCAGCTTCTGGGTAACAGAAATAGATGAAAAGCCAGGTTTCCTGAGGCAACAGTCTTTCCACAAAACCATAATTACCCTGTACATTTATAATTTCACCCTATGCATGTACACTATTAGGTATCTGGTTTGGGCAGAAGGTGGGTTTCTAGTGGGTCAATGGGAAGTCTCGAAGTTAATAGAGCTTGTACTGACCCCAGGAGAAAGATGACCAGTGACAGAACATAGAGTGGGCTTCTGAGCATAGAATCCTCAAATGGGATAATGCTGGTAAGACCCTGGAAGAACACCATGAAGTGCTAAAGTAGTGGCAACAGCAGGACAGTTAAAGACAGTTGCTATGAGGGGCGCCTGGGTGGCTCAATTGGTTAAGCGTCTGACTCTTGATTTAGGGTCATGATCTCATGGTCGGGAGATGGAGCCCCACACTGGGATCTGTACTGAGCATGGAATCTGCCTAAGATTCTCTCTCCCTCTCCCTTCTTCATGCACTAGAGCACCTCTCTCTCTCTCAAAAACAACAACAAAACTAGTTACTAGATGCAGTAGAAGTCATCAGGACAATGGCCACATTTATTTTTTTTTTTTAATTTTTTTTTATGTTTTATTTATTTCTCGGAGAGAGCAGGGGAGGGTCAGAGAGAGAGGGAGTCACAGACTGAAACAGGCTCCAGGCTCTGAGCTGGCAGTCAGCACAGAGCCCGACGCGGGGCTCGAACCCACGAACCGTGAGATCATGACCTAAGCGAAAGTCGGACACTTAACCGACTAAGCCACCCAGGCGCCCCGACAATGGCCACATTTAAAGCAAGAGGCCAAATAGCCTGCTGTCTGTGATCTGTGGCAAGTAACTCTACTCTCTGGTTTTCTCACTTCTAACGTGACTTTAATCCACCTACTCGTCCATTCATTCAACAAATAGGACTGAGTGCTTTCTTAGTGCTGGACCCTCATGATACTGAATTGAATGAGATTGATAAGGTCACTACTCCCAAGGAATTGACATTCAGGTAGGGGCACCACACAGACAATCAACAACAAAAAATATATATATCAGATAGCGGTAAGTGTTATCCATAGAATTAAAATAGGCTGAAGGGAAGGCTGAACGCTTTCCCTGAACAGTCTAGGTGGGTCCCCGGGGAAAGATTCTGTGATGGGTGACCTCTTATACAGGAATATAAGCAAGAGTAAACCATGTGTGAGTGAAAGAGAAGCCCCTTCTAGGCAGAAGAAGAGCTAGTTCAAAGACTTTAGAGAGGGAATAAGCCTGGAATGGTGAGGAACCGAATAAAGACGTGGTGGGCAAAAGCCAGAGAATGTGTGGTTCTATAGTCTAGAGACTTTTAGAAGATTGTAAACTGATGTATGATCTGATCTGATTTATGGTTCAAAAAGTTGACAGTGGCTGCTATGGTCAAGACTGAAAGCAGAAATAGGTAAAAAGCCAGTGCAGCAGGTCAGAAGAAATATGATGTCTTTGTCTGAGGCAAGAGTTCTAGAAATGCATAGAACTGGGCAGACTCCAGGTATAGGTTGGCGTAAGATCAGTAGCATATAGATAAATATATTTTTGAGTTGAACAAAAGAATCAAGGATAATTGTTAGATTTGTGGCTTGAGCAAGCGGCTGGATGTTGGCACCATCTTCCAAAATGGGAAGAAAGGGGTGTGTAAGGGGTAGACCGTGTGTATGCAGACGGCATAAGCAGTACAGAAATTGAGTCCCTGCTAAGCATGTGAAAACGTTAAGTTGGCAGCTCCTAGGGATACAACAGAGTTAAGGATAAATGGCTGGGAGTGGTCAGCATAAGACTATGGGCTGGATGGAATCCCTTAAAGAGACTGGGTAGAAAGAGACGAGAAACAGTGAGCCCAGGATTCCAAGGCAGTCTTACATCAGAGGTCAAGTTGAGTGCACGGACCAAAGGAGACTGGAAAAAGTGTGATGGGAGATAGAAACAAAATCAGAAGAGTGTGGTATCTAGGGAAGCTTCAGGAAACAACCCAGCGTGAAGCCAGAAAATTAAGTCTTTGAAATTCTACATAAAGGAAATCATGTTTAAGGATCGAGCTATATCTATAACTATTATGTTTCTACAGCGCTTAAGGGCTTGGGAAGGAGCCCTTAACAATAAGTTTGCCAAGAGGTCTAGAGAGTTCCAATGGAACTCAAGAGACGGACTTCCAATACATAGGAAGATAAATAAACCTGGGGTTTTAGTAGAGTCAGTGCAACAAGGAGATTCATGTACTTCAAGGTAAATGTAATAATGACTGGAATGGATCTAAATGCAATGATTATACATTATAAGGAAAGAAGGATCCTACATAAGCTGGCACCAGTCCAGAAGTCAAGTTTATCCACAGCTATCACAGAACGATTAGAGTTTTTCACTCCCCGCTTGATGTTTGGGTTTATAGCACAAATGGAACACTAATTCATAATTCTTTTTTGATAGCACTGTCTTCATTCAGGAAAATTGTAAAGCTGATAAGGGGTAGTAAGAGAAGGGTGCTGTAGGGGCGCCTGGGTGGCTCAGTTGGTTAAGCGTCTGATTTTGGCTCATGTCATGATCTCACAGTCTGTGCATTGGAGTCCTGTGTTGGGCTCTGTGCTGACAGCTCAGAGCCTGGACCCTGCTTCAGACTTTGTCTCTGCCCCTCTCCTGTTGGCGTTCAGTTTCTCTCAAAAAATAAACATTAAGGGGTGCCTGGGTGGCTTAGTCGGTTAAGCATCCGACTTTCGCTTAGGTCATGATCTCGCGGTTCGTGGGTTCGAGCCCCGCATCGGGCTCTGTGCTGACTGAAGGCTCAGAGCCTGGAGCCTCTTTCAGTCTGTGACTCCCTCTCTCTCTGACTCTCCACTGCTCACGCTGTCTCTCTCTCTCCTAGAAATAAATAAAACGTTAAAAAAAAATAAAAAAAAATAAATAAACATTAAAAAAAGAAGAGCGCTCTGAGGACCTGGGTCAGCATGAACCAAACCCCTCTGCTAAGCGTCTAAGAAGTGAGTAGTGGGAAGGAAACGGACAAGACAGTGCGAAGCAAGACGGCAGGGGGGTAGAAACCAAGTTGCAGAAATAGCAGAAGTGGTTTTAGGAGTCCTCATATGGAACGTTGAATTTCAATAAAATTTAGCACAAATCAATACCTCCTGTGCCTGGAGACAAACCCACACATATGGACACTTGGAAAAAGACAAATCTGCATCCATTTACTGTCCGGAGCTCTTGAGAAGCCACACCCAACTCCACAGTTTGCCATCGGCATTTCCTCGCCTTTTCAAATCTTAAGAGAGCGCTGAGGATTACTTGGCGTGTGAAGAAAGTCTCTAAGATAAAACATGAGACATCAAAACAAGGAAGGAAGAAAGGAAACTCTGAAGAAAAGTTTAATAAAACTATGTGATGACCTCAGAGAGATAAGCTACTTATCCTTAAAACAAGGTCAGAATGCTCTTAAAAAAGGAGAGATTATTATTAGGATAAGAAGGAGTTCTTAGAAATTTAGAGGCGAGAGCTAAAATTATATACATAAATATAAAATTTGTAAAAGATTTGGACAATAAGGAAATAAAACCTTTTTCTAAAATATAGGAAACCTTTTCTCCCTCTCTCTCTGCCGCTCTCCTACTCACACTCTGTCTCTCTCTCACACATTAAGAATAAACATTAAAAAAAAACTTATAAAAGAGGGGGGCACCCGGGTGACTTAGGTAAGCATCCAACTTTGGTTCAGGTCATAATCTCAAGGTTTGTGGGTTCGAGCCCCACATCAGGCTCCATGCTGACAGCTCAGAGCCTGAAGCCTACTTCCGATTCTGTGTCTCCCTTTCTCTCTGCCCCTCCCCTGCTTGCACTCTGTCTCTCTCTAAAATAATAAACATTAAAAAAATTTAAATATAGAGGAAACCAGAAGGCCAACCCAGGAGGCCTAACATCCTACTAATAGGGTTCAGAAGAGAAATATTACAAGGACACCTATGTCCAGACTGCACAGGCCTGCTGAGCACCAGCACAAAACACGAGAAAAGACCCACCATGGTTGTAAAATTTCTGAGCACCAGGAAGCTAATAAAAGTTTATCCAATAAGAGGGAAAAACAGGTCACACAAAAATGATTAAGAGTGAGAAAGGCAGTGAGCGCCATACCCAGCGCTATCAAGACAGAATGCAAACATTTTCTGAGAAGTCAAGGAACGATACCCTGAGAACCCAGAATCCACCCGAGAGGGAGGGGAAGGAAATCCTCTGGACAATAGAATAAGTCCAGTGTGAGCAGTGGGCGTAGGGATAGATGATACCAAGCAATTCGGGTGAAACCAGGGGACACACAGGAGAAAAAGCTTTATAAAAAGTTTATTTATTTTGAGAGAGAGCAAGAGTGAGCGCTAGTAAGGGAGGGCCAGAGAGAGAGAGAATCCCCAGTAGGCTAGCAGGGAGCTTGAACTCACAAACCATGAGATCATGACCTGAGCCAAAACTAAGAGTCGGATGCTCCACTGACAGAGCCACTCAGGGGGCAAGTTACCTGGTAGATTTGCTTGAACTTGGGAGAGTGGGTGCAAGAGCCAGACTGCCCAGGTTCAAATCCTAACTCTGGCACTTAGGGTTCTTCTGCTAGTCAATCAGCCTCTGTGCTTTACATTTCCCATCCACAGTGTGGATCATAATGTACCTACCTCACTGAGCTAAGGTAAAAATTAAACCAGTTACTATACTCAGTGTGCTTAAAGGAGTGCCTTGAATATCAAGGGTTATTGGCAGCCCTGAGAAACTCATCATGTACTGAGAAAACTAAATGCACTGTTTTTGTTTTTTTTTTTTAATATTTTATTTCTAGGAGAGAGAGAGACAGCATGAGCAGGGGAGGGTCAGAGAGAGAGGGAACCACAGACTGAACAGGCTCCAGGCTCTGAGCTGGCAGTCAGCACAGAGCCCGACGCGGGGCTCGAACCCACGAACCGTGAGATCATGACCTAAGCGAAAGTCAGACGCTTAACTGACTAAGCCACCCAGGCGCCCCTAAATGCATTGTTTTTTAATGAGCTAATTCTCAGCTCTGGGGAAAATAATAATTGGAGAGGAATGGACACCTGAGAAGAGCACTCCTGGCTCAACAGTGGCTGTACCACTGTCCCTTATATAATGCAAACACTGAAACTGCCAAGTAGCAAACTGGAAGGATGGAAGAACGGTCAAAAGATCCAAGGGACGGGGCGCCTGGGTGGCTTGGTCGGTTAAGCGTCCGACTTTCGCTTAGGTCATGATCTCACGGTTCGTGGGTTCGGGCCCCACGTCGGGCTCTGTGCTGACTGCCAGCTCGGAGCCCGGAGCCTGTTTCAGTCTGTGACTCCCTCTCTCTCTGACCCTCCCCTGCTCATGCTGTGTGTCTCTCTCTCCTAGAAATAAATAAAAAAAAAAAAGTACTGTCCCAAAGATGAGCCAGCGGAATGAGAGAGAAGGCATACAGGTTGCCCACGCAATGACAAAGTTTAAGCGACACCTGATTTTGTCTGAGCTCTATCTGATGTTTCTTTTTTTATTATTACTTATTTTGGAGACAGAGAGAGAGGGACAGAGTGTGAGCAGGGGAGGGGCAGAGAGAGAGAGACACAGAATCCAAAGCAGGCTCTGAGCTGTCAGCAGAGCCCAACACGGGACTTGAACTCATGAACTGCAAGATCATGACCTGAGCTGAAGTCAGACGTTTAGATGACTGAGCCACCCAAGCGTCCATGGGGGCTAGTACTTTTCCACCTTAGTAACTGTCTTGGGGGGTTGTCTCCATCCCCGGTTAGTGTGGTTTGTGGTCCTCAGCCACCATACAGTCTCTTTGAGGGCTGAATAAAATCACAAGACTAGTCAGCATGGAGGAAGTCACTTTTTCAGGCATTTTCCTGTCTGGGGGACAGAGGTGTTTGGATTTCAGTGAAGGAACTGAAATTTCCACAGCTGAGCTAGAGACAGCTGCTCCAGAAACCCAGAGGGGCGCCATGGGGTCTTGTGTTTTGTGCTGTATCTTGGCAATACTCCTTGGTGCTGCTAATGCACAGCGGAGATTCCGTTCCTTTGTGATGGTCCTGGAGGCAATCACCTTTCCAGCTGTGTCAGGAAGAAGCCGTGGGATAAAGTCACAAGGACCCCTTGCTCAGGTCACAGAAACACCCAGGCAACACATGAGGATGAAATCCCGCTCAAACTATAAATGGCTTGCATGGGAAGTGGGGTTTTTCTTTCCAGAAACAAAATAGGTACAGATAAATTTTTCTTAAGACGATGTGAAATGGACTAAATGGCCTTGGATGTGGAATGCCCAGGGATATTGGTGCTTTCAATAATAACCAGGAGTGCTGAGGTTTGGATTTTAATTCCTTTCAAACATTTTCCTCTTAAGGTGATTCATCCCAGCCATTTTTTTGGAGAAAGAATTTCTCTCACCTTTTCTTTCCTAGGATAGATTTATGGTAAAAAGAAGGGGGGGTTTGGAACACATATTTACAAAGTGCCCATTCTGTGCTGAGCACAGTGCTGGAATGATATGCTGCCCACATGGTCAATTTTAACCACGGAGGGACCGAAACTCAGTTGAGACTAACCTCTACAATCACAAGGCTAATAAGCAGTGGAGGTGAGGTTTAAAATGATGTTCTGAATCTGAAATGATGCTCTTTCCATTACACCACGTTCCTTCTCACAAATCCAGCCACAGAGCTTTGTTTTCTCTTCTGCTCGGCCACTAACAAAGATGTTGCAATCCATCCAGTCGTGGAAGTCTAGTAGGACTGGCCTGTAATTTCCAACTTGAGAGTGAGTGCACTTGTCTCTACTTCATCAATTAAGGTCGTTTCTCCATCTAGCCAACTTATTTAAAAATCTCCATAAATGCATTGCTTCTTACCTTGCCCAGTGAAAGTTGGCAAGCACCGTGATCCTCACTGAATAACTCAAGTTACCCAGGGAATAGCCTGGATTAGAAGCTATGATACCCAAAGCTCGTGGATAAGCACTCTGAGTCTCCTGTCCGGACTCCATGAATAATTCAGAGGTGTGCTTGGTGGAAATCCAGTTAGAGGTCTGGCAGGTTTGATGGCTTCAGAGCTGTGACTTCTGGGATGCTACTCTTGTCTCAGCTTCCTCCTGGCTCTCTGACTACTTCTCCTTAGGGGCCAAGGTCTAATCCCCCTATCCTTTAAGAGTTGCTTTAACACAAGGTACTGGTCCCAGCTCTCTTCATCTGGCCAAAAAATGATGTAAGCTCCCATTACTTGTGCATGGCAACTGCCTGTTGGCATTTGAGTCTATCCCTGGCTCGGCCTCAGTTCCTGGACCCCAAGGGTCACTCTCCAGGCAGCTCCTTCCTCTCTTCCTCCAGCCCCAGGCTTGATGGCAGCTTCCAAGGTGCCACTGATCTGTGGGTTACCTCATGGCTTCCTGGTTGGCTTTCCAGCTCTTCCATCACCTTCTGTATTAAGTCCCAACTGTTTGCAAGAGGTAGAGAACTATTTTCCTGGCTCTCTCCTGACCCACACAGACCACCATCTTAGGCACAAGCTACAGGGACCATACATGATGGGTTGGCAGGAAAGGAACTTATCACGCAAGGTACTGGAGAGATCTAAGAATCTCTGCGAGGACAAAAGCAGCAGAGGTTCAAGGGTTGCAAGGGGAAGAGCAGGGCTCAGAACCATCCAAGTAGAACCATTCAGGGACTCCATGCTCTGTGACTAGGGTTGCCCCCCAAGTGCCCCTGACACCGGATGCTGGAAATTTCCATTCAAATCATAGTCTCTGAGACCATCTGTCAATAGAGTCGATTCTGGGCTTTTCCTTCCTTCAGGACATTAGGTTCCAGTTCTAGGAGTGGAGTCCATGTGTTTTATTAGCAAAGTCCAAGTCAGGTATCTGTCCATTGTTGCAAGGTTATCTGACATTTTCAGTTCCCATCACGAGATGGGCTCTTTACAGGCACCAGAATTAGCCAGATAGAAGATAAGGATTTGGAGGCCATGTGGACATTTTAGTTTGGGCAGACATGTAGACAAGGATTCAAATGTAAGTGGTTTATTTGGGAGTTGGGAGACCCCATGAAGTCACTGGTTGGGAAGATAAAAGAAGGGGCACCTCAGTGGGTGTCAGTTAAGTGTCTAACTCTTGATTTCAGCTCAGGTCATGATCTCATCCTTCATGAGTTCGAGCCCTAGCATTACGCTGTTCCCTGACCGTGCTGATCCTACTTGCGATTCTTTTTCTCTCCCTCCCCCGCTGGCACTAGTACTCTCGCTCTCAAACTAAATAAACTTAAAAACAGAAAATGGAAAACGGCCAACGAGGGGTAAATTACCAATCAAGCTCTTACCACTGGGGAACTGTAACTAATGCCTCAGAGGGGGGTAGGATGTGGGCGGCTGGATGGAACTTAATTCCCCATCAGGCCTCCAGGTGTGCCCTGAGTGGGCTTTGGCGGCTGGCAGCAGTGAGTTGGGCAAGGGTGAACTGAGAAGGTGAAGGAAGGCATGAGCTGCATCTCTGCAGCCAAGGTCAGCTAGGAACTGCTAAGCATTGAACATAGAACAGCAGACCAGAGAAAAGCAAACATTTCTGGCCTCCCTAAGCTGGTGCTCTTGAGATGTAGACAGGTGAAGAGGCAAGGGGTGCAAGAGCAGTAATAAGGCAGCCTCGGGATCTCAGGCTGGACCTCTGGCCTATAAGACCCATGAGGATGGGGACAGCACCCTACTCATTTTTGAATTCCAATTGCCTGGGATGGTTATCTATTCAATATAGGGTTTCTGGCTCAGTAATGAACTGCTGGGCACAGCTCTGGGATAGTACATTCGTTGTCTCTGTTTCTCACTATAACCAAACAAGGTAGGTATGTCCCCATTTTACAGGGAAGAAAATTAAGGAACTCCTAATTATTCCTGTCTCAGCTTTGAAGTAATGTCACCAAATAGTTTGCCTGTCTAGCATGCCCCATTTCTGAGCCTGGGCGTTCCCTATCAGAGAACTGACCTTCTGGGTTGCAAATGGTAACTCTTTCTCGTATATTCTCAGGGGCAGAGTTCTTTGGGAGCAGAAACTATGTCTGTTCGCAGCATCCAGGCTGGTCCTGACACACTGATGATTTTCTGAATGGCTTGGATCAACAAATAATGCTCAGTGCTGGGGAGTAACTTGACTGTTCACAAATCTAAGAGGTGCCAGAATTGTAGTCTGACTCCCAAATCTCTCTGGTACTTTGCTGAGCATTACACAACTTATCTGTACCCCACAGATCTGTGGCAACTAGAAAATTTAAGTGGGCTTGAAGACTGTTATTTTAAGGTCAAAGTAATGGGACAGGAAGTA
Organism: Proteles cristata cristata; assembly: GCA_017311185.1. Taxonomy (NCBI): domain Eukaryota; kingdom Metazoa; phylum Chordata; class Mammalia; order Carnivora; family Hyaenidae; genus Proteles; species Proteles cristata. The sequence continues at coordinate 1,002,923 of JAESUZ010003821.1, forward strand.
TTTGAGAACTTCCCCTAATTCACAGCCTGAGGGATGACCCAGGACAACTCTAGTCGTACAGCATGTAGAAGGTTCTTAGAAGACAAGGCCCCGTTTCCAAAGCCGTGGTTGGACTGGACAACCTTTGAAATTCCTCAGAGATTTACATTTCAAGGCTTTTAACTTAATCTCTTGGTAAAAGTCTAAGTGTTTGCTCCAGCACCAAAAACTGATTGATCTTATTACCTTACTAAACCAAAATAATTTAAAAATATTGGAAATCAAGTAGCACAGATGATTTATCCAGTGCCTTAAGACACTGTGGAACAGTCATCTCAAATGTGCACTGTCCCATTGACACGGAGCCACATTCAAAATGGAGGGGAACTAGAAGACCTTTTCTGCCTTATTTATCATGTTCTTCTTCTCTCCTTTTTGCAAAATCAGTGAGAGTCATCCATCCTTTGTGCGTGTACTTTCCCCAAATCCTCAATTCTAAAATGGCCAAGCAGCAGCAGAGAATAAATAACTAGTACCAGGGGGAGGGGACAGGAGGTGAGAGATGGACAGGAAATGCAGACAGAATTTACAACGTACCCACCCTGATTTTAGAGTGCTAAAATGGACCCTCTCCCAAGAAAGTCCCCAAATTGAAAAAACGTGCTAATTAGATATATAGGCTTTTCATCAATGCCATTTGAAAATTTTGTATTTTTGTCTCCGCGAGACTGTTAGGAGTAACTGAATGACCATGGGAACAACAAAACGATTTCGATTTGAGCAGGTAAGTACACATGTTTAAGTTTCTTAGAAGAACGTAAGATGTTTGGATTGGTTTAGTGAAAAATTGTTCACCTGGGGCGCCTGGGTGGCTCAGTGGGGTAAGCGTCCAGCTTCGGCTCACGATCTCACAGTTCAGGAGTTCAAGCCCTGTGCCTGGCTCTGTGCTGACAGTGCGGACCCTGTGTGTCCCTTCCTCTGTAAAAAGTTTTTTAAAGAATAATTCTTCACCAATCAAAAGGTACATATATAATCATGCAAGTGCTTTGATAGTGTGAACTTTAGTAACCACTGAAGTAGGATCTAATGTCTACTATAGCTCTTTATCTTCTGGGGAAAAAAATTATGTCTGTGCCCCATCAGCTTTTAAATGGAAATGTATACATGCAGCCAATTGGATTCATAGTTACTCAGGCATCCCTCTGACTGGATCACTGATTCAGAAGTGAAACATTAGGTTGTATGTCATCTGGTTGTCACCACTTAAATATGTTCCAGGAGAGTCCTGCCACAGGACCCACCACTAGGGTTAAAGTGACAACCAAAAATTTCATGATGCCTTCAAGAATCTCAATACATACCCCAAACTATCCCAGTGAGAAACACCTTGAGCATTTTTTATGCCTAATTCAGAGAAGGTGTGAAAGAGAAATTATGTGGCCCTGATACTCTGTTGACCCTTCTTCTGAGCCCTCATTAATCCCAGAGCCAGATGCATCCTCAGAATCTATCTTAACACATTTCTTCAAAAGGGCACTCCAGACAATTAGGAACAGAACTCTCACTGAGGGCTGAATATTTCAAGCCATGGATACTTCCCATAGCGACTGTACCCAGGCTGCAGTAAGCTATTCCCCTCTGCTTGAGTGTGGCAAGAAAGTTTATGCATTTGGGCCTTTGTTTACTCTGTGCACTCTACCTGGGAGTATCTTTTATCTACTGTTCTACCTGCGGAAACCTTATTTATTCTTTGTGGCTCTACGCGACAATTGCCATTTTTGTGAGGCAGGCCCCACTGATGGCATCTAACCATCAACAATAGTTCATAATTGTTTATTTTAGGAGTTCCAGCTGAAACGGCCCAGAGAATCTAAAAAAAATTCTACCTAACAATGATAGCCGTCGTTATATATAAAAGAAATATTTCGGCCCAAACGCAAAGCTAAAGAGGGAAATGCTCAGGTTTATGAACTGAAATTCCTTTCCCCCATTTCTTTCCCAAAGCTATAGCTTCTACTATAAAGTGAGTCAATATATAAAAGTTTAGGGGAAACCTGAGTTTCTAAAAATGGAGTCATAATAGTGTTTTGTCCTGAGCCACAGTAACTTCTATCGATGCAAAACCCTCTTCACCAAAATTATTTTAGGAGTTAGATCCTTCCCAGGCTGGGCTGATACCCAGAATTCATATTGGCCTGTAACGCAGCATCTTTGGGGAGCCCCAGCCTCCCCTTGGTGAACTGAAGAATCATGAGGCTATCAACTGTCTGAGCTGGGGATATTAGCAAGTGTTCCTCACAAGTATATGTCAAGGAACAGAAATATGTGGACACACGGTATTCGAATTCCATGAAAGCAAGGACCCTAGTGGCCATTTGGCAGTGTAGTTAAGGGAGAAAAGGGACAGCCAAAAATTTTAACACATTTTTGCAAAACAAAATACTGACTTGTCTTAACAGAAATATCTCATGGTTGTCTTCAGCCTCAACCCGAAAAGATTGGGGACAAAACTTTGTTAAAATTCAATTTAATTACCCAGCCATGAATCATTTTGTTTTGCATGTGAATTGCCAAAAGAGCTTAGTTTTCAGACCTCTGTTACACAATGACCTCATCTTCTTACATGAGGCAAGAACCTGGATTGGTTCAAAGAAATATAAAGTTATAGTAACAGAGTCTTTAAAAATTAGAATCCCTGCAAGTCTAATATACAGCTGGTTTGGGGCTACCCATTCATACCATGAAGTAAGATTCCAATCTATCAGACTGCATTAATTGGATGTTTTCTGACAATTCTCTCACTGCTTCTCTATGGGTAATCCATACATATCTGGTAATTACGTGCTAGTCTCCCGTTACTATGTTCTACTTATGCATGCCCCAGTGGGGAACCAAGGGACACTGTGGATACAAATGAATACAGCTCAAACCCTAACAAGAGGAATGCATTTGACTCTCAAGGACTACATTAAATTCGACACAGCCTCGTTCATAGTGTGGCTGGCGAAATAAGGACACCTCTATGCAGTAGAGACAAAAATTAAAATGCAGAGTCCAACCAAGCATAGGAAGACTTCCACCTTCCCTGTAATGAGTCTGTCTGCTTTTTTGGTAAAGCTAAATTTGACAGTTCACATGGAAATTAATTTAAAACTCATGGCGGCTCTAGGCATGGAAAATACAAGATGATTATTTGTTGGGTTTTTACCTAAGACTGTACACCTTACACAGTGCCTTACGTTTGGTGTGAGAGTGAAGTTGCAATACTCACATGCAGCTGAGAATCTGGCTCACTTTTCACATTTTCTCTGCAGATACGGGGTACAGATGGCGTTGAAGAGGTGAGAATTTCTTGGAGTAGGTTGTCTTTGCCAAAAATGGCCACATTAATATTCCAGTCCCACCCACTCCTGCAGAACCTGCCTAGCCAAAGAGGTAGAGACTAATTTTCCTCCCCGTGGATGGGGGTGATACTTTGTGACCCACCGCACCCCCAACCTCCACCCCAGACAAGAATATGGAGACAGTGATGTTGTAGGACTTCTGAGGTTAGGACATAGCAGCTGATAGAGCTTCTACCTGGTTCTGCTGTAGGACACTCACCTTGGGGAGACAAGTCAACCCCATGGAAGGGCCACATGTAGGTACTTCAGCCATAGCCCCACACCAGTCCCAGCCAGCATCCACTGCCAACACATGCAATGCCCCTGCAGAGAATTGTACTCTTCAGCCTTCTAGAAGACACAAAATGTGTTCACCATGCCCCACAAATTGCAAACCTGTGAGCAAAATAAATATTGTCAATATCTTGAGCTACTGTTTTGGAGTGATCTGTTCTACAGCAAATGGATTGCTTATCTTCTGTCAGTAGTTTAAGTCACTTTTCACCAGGAAAACAATTCAACAGTCATTTATCAGGGATTCATATATTGTGATTTATGACTCGTAATAACTGCCTCATCTGACCAGTATCACGTGAAAGCCATGCTTGTTCGCTTGGGGACGGTAAATTCTTCCTTTAAAGATTATAAAATACCTACTTCTAAAAATTCACATCTTCCAGATTTTCACTACAAAAGAAAAAGGAATGTCCCTCAGCTTTCAGATCCTTCTTCACACACCTCCTTGAGCACATCTTAGACTTTTCCCCTGTAGGGCATGGCTTTCTTTTTATTATGTTGTCAAAGCAAGCTTAATGATGATCAAGATATGAATATGATGATGGTGGCCAGTTTCTATGAGCCAAGCAATGCAGAACACATATAGCTTGACACTGCTTCAGGTGGGAGTGTTTAGAGCACAGGCATTGTAAAATGTTCTCTCTGCTTATTAATATGTCTCCAGCACCGAGGACAGTGTCCAGCACATGGAAGGCTCTCAATAAACGATTGTTGAATGAATGAATGCTCGAAGTGCAGCCTAAGACAATATTCCAGCCAATGTACTTCTAAAATGAACATGATCTCCCAGTTTTATAAATGAGCATGCTTCTAAAATGCAACTTCTAATCATTCTTCGTTTTCAGACATTTCCTTGTTTGGATAATTAGATTATTCTCTCAGTGGGTCAAAGAGCCAGGGACGTAGCTGAAGCACACAATTCAGAGGGAGGCACAGTGTCCCAATAGTCAACTTACCATGGCAAAAATGAATTCAAATCTCATAGCCAAAAAGTACCATCTTTTTCATCTCCTTTACCAGATTTTGTCATGCTCAAATGTTTTTTCAGGAGTGACCTAGTCAAGGAAAAAAAAATTAAGAACATATACAGAAGTACATGTGGCATGTAGACCTTTTGGGAGGAGTCTACATACATATTAAAGATCTTCTTTAAACAGAAATGGTGGCAGGTTGGTGTGAGGTGGGGAAGAACGTGTGAATGCAACATAAAAACGAGAGCAATCCAAGCCTTGTCTGTCAGACGAAGGAAATCATATCTGCAAAATGGCTGCCTCCAAAATTAACTACTCTGATAAATATAAGCAACATACGCACTTTAGGCATAAAAGACCCACAGCAAAGTGGTAATGATCCCGTGAGGGACAAAGGCTTTCCCAAAGAGCAAAGCTGTGGACATTATTTAATCATCATGACCTGCTCCAGGTTTCGGGTCACTGACAATAATTATGATTTGTACAATGATAGATGTCTACATGGCACTTCCCCAAATTCCATCTCTGCTTAAAATGCAAGTGCTTTCCAAAGCAGATTTATCTTTTCAATTAACCTTCTCATCGGTTCCAAGAAAATCTTTGGGGGCAGGCTGGAGATGAAGGATGGTGAATCGGTATTGGTTTACTCACCAATTACTCTTTAAGGCTAATCGGTGCCATTGCTGGGCTAACAAATGGGCATCTAGTTGAATTCTTTTCTTCCTTCCCTCTTTTGTTTTCAATTCCAGGAAATGTTAGGAATCTCAGTTCTGTTTCTTTGAAGAAAATGAAGGGTATTAAAAGAAATGTTGTGGCTTTGGTGAGAGTCATGCATCACTACTGGAAAGTAGATATTCTGTGATTCCCAGCTTTGGAGACCTAGCAATAATTTCACCACTGAAAACAAAGCCATCTTCCTGGTAGTATTTCCAAAAGCAAGGACTCTGGAAAAATCCACAGAAGTCAGGAGAAATCGTTACAGTCCCCCTGCAGAAATCAAAGAGAATGTAATTAAGAGAATGTCTAAGAACAATTCTTGCATGACAAAGCCCTTACAGATCAGCAAAAATAAATTAACTTATCAAGAAATCTTAAATGAAAGAGCTAGGAAAAAAAATCAAAGCCAGGGCACAACGTGGGAGTGCAAGGATGAGTCAATATTAGGAAAACCTAATTCACTAGATTACAAGTCAAAAGAGAGGAACAACATCTCCTCCTCCTCCTCATTCTTTCCCCCTTACCTTCCCAAAGAGTTCAACCCAAAAGATATTAGCTGAGTCCCAGAAGAAGTGGGGGTGTGCTGGGACATGAAAGGTGTGAGGGGAGCATGCACGGGGGGGAGGGGGTAGGAGTGGTGGGTGGATGATTGGTTATACTCAAGGGTTTGATCACATAGGTAACCATCTTAAGGGTAGGAGAAGGCAGGGGTTTTTTTTACTCCCAAGGAAGGGAGTTATAAAGGTGGAAAGGGGGAAAACTACAATAAACCTATTCCATTGGATTGGAGTAAAGGTATCACTCTAAATTCAGAGTTTTCTATAGATGGATAGATGGATGAGTGGACAAATAAAGTCACATACACATACATGTCCACGTGAGCATATATATTCTCTAGCTCAGTTCACTAAGAGGGGCTTACAAACAGTGACACCCAAAGAGTAGTCAACTTACCAAGATGACTGAGGACTCTAGCGGAAGCAGAAAATCAACAGCCACGTAGGTAATAGGCTCATCTTACTCTCTAATGTTTGGACACAGCAAGAATACTGTGCTCAATTTCAAGAGGTACACTTACATAACAGATTCCCAGGACAGTCCAGAGGGTCCTATGATTAACATCTAAAGGAGATGAGCAGATTTAATCTACTGAAAAGAAGAATTAAGGGAAATGTAAAAATACTCTCCAAATTTCCAAATGGCTGTCATGAGAAAGAGAGACCAGGTTTATTATCTCCGTGGTTCCAGAAATAGAACGAGGACCAATGCATAGAAATTTCCCAGGTAGCACCTAGGGACAAGAAAAACTGTTCCAACAATTAGACTCGCTCCACAGAGGAGGAGGAGGTGAATCACACTATAGGTCTTCCCTCAGAGGCTACTCATCGGGCTGTTACAATGTAGATTCCAGCCGTGGGGAAAGATTTGTATGAAACTGACACTGAAGACCTTGGAACTCAAAGTGAGGCCCATAGACCAGCAGCACTAACATCACCTGGAAGCCCAATAAAAATGCATATTGTTGGGGCACCTGGGTGGCTCAGTTGGTTAAGCATCCGACTTCGGCTCATGTCATGATCTCACAGTTTATGTGTTCAAGCCCCGCGTCAGGCTCTGTGTGGACAGCCAGCTTAGAGCCTGGAGCCTGCTTCAGATTCTGTGTCTCCCTCTCTCTTTGACCTTACCCTACTCAGCTGTCTCTCTCTCTCTCAGAAATAAATAAAACATTTAAAAAAACTTTCTTTAAATGCATATTGTTGCTTCCACCCCCTAGACCGAATGAATTAGATCCAACATCTTTGTAGGGTCCATGTGATTCACATGCACATTCAAGAGTGAGAAGCAGACCTTGAAGATGTCCTGTCACTCTTCATCTTCTCCATCCACTTGGGTTTACGTCTCTTTTTGCTATTTCACTCTGCATGACCTACTAAATGTCCATTTAATAATTACTTACTAAAGGCAGAAGACCTGAGGGTGATTTGGGATAGAATGGATACAATGAGCTTCCAAATTAGTGTAATCTGATAAGCGATTATACAGTTGACCCTTGAATAATGGCAGGGGTCAAGAGCACCAACTCTCCAACGTCAAAAATCCATGTATAACTTCTGACTCCACCCAGACTTCTCAATAGCCTGTTGACTGGAAGCCTTACTGATAACCTAAGCAGTCAATTAACACTTATTTCGTATGTGTATTATAGACTGTATTCTTAAAGTAACTAGAGATCATGTTAGGAAAATCTTAAGAACAAATACATTTAGAGTAAAGAAATCTGCATATAAGTGGACTGATGCACTTCAAAGCTGTGTTGTTCAAAGGCCAACTATATTCCTCACGGGTGGGAATTTGGGGGTGGGAGCTACTCCCGCTGAAGGTCACTGACAGAGGGGTGAGAATGCAGTCATGTATGCTCTCCTTGGACCGGATGAATGAGAGCATACCAGAAGCTCTCGCCTTCCCCTAAGCTTGTCATTTCAGTAGGTCTATACACGAGGCAGGAATTTGAGCCTGCTATCCAGTCTCTAGGACGGTGTACAGAAGGGAAAATGACATTCTGCCTTCCGAACAGTCCATGTGCATGCATTGGCTTTATCTTCCAGGATCGTCTATTTCTTGTAGACACAGAAACCTCCCCCTTTACAACAGCCGATAGTCTAAAATTTCAAACAAACCGAGAGTGGACACACAGCCAGACCTCACGTGTAAGACGAGAACCAGGGCATTTGCTGATAAGTAGGTTAAATGGTAGGAAACCAGGTCTCACTTCTTAGGCATCTTCATCGTCTTCCAGTTTCCAACTCCTCACACTTTAGGCTGTGGAACAGCCATCTGCTCCCAGGGCTCCTCCCCAGCTCCACCCTCTCCTGGGCTTTCATGTCATCTCCAGCCAGAATATCCTCAAGCTGCGTCCTGGCCGGGATAACCTCTGCCAATCCTTTAAGACTCAGCTCAGGACGCATCTGCACCTCCAGGCAGCACATCTTCACCCCCAGGGAACCTGACACGCTGCCCCCGAGCTAGTTGCCACAGCACGTGTATCACTGCAGACCAGTGCCATCCGACAGAAGGACAACAGGGGCCGCATAAATTCAAATTTTCTAGTACTACAGTTTTTAAAAACATAATTTGTTTTTGTTTTTTGCGAGAGAGAGAGAGAGAGAGTGAATGACTAGGGAACGGGCGGAGAGAGAGGGAGACAGAGAAGCCTAACCCTCACAGAGGACCCAGGAGTCGAATTATTATTATTACTTTTTTGGTAAGAAAGAAGTTAAACTGTCATGATTTGTAGATGATATGATACTATACATAGAAAACCCTAAAGATACCACTAAAAAACTATGAAAAGAATTATGGGCACTGAGAGCATCGAAGCTGCTTGAGATTCTCTTTCCATCTCTCCCTGCTCCCTCCCATACTTGTGAATATGCTCGCTCTCAAAATAAACATTTAGAGAAAAGGAATTCTGTGAAGTTCCATGAAACAAAATAATACCTGGAAATCAGTTGCATTTCTTTTTTAAACATTTCTGTTTAATGTTTATTTTTGAGAGAGGGCGGGGAGAAGGAGACAACCCAAAGCAGGTTCAAGGCTCTGAACTGTCAGCACAGAGCCTGATGCGGGCCTTGAACCTGTGAACCATGAGATCATGACCTGAGTTGAACTCAGACACCTAACTGACTGAGTCACCTAGGTGCCTCAGTTGCATTTCTATCCATTAATAAGGAAACAGCAGGGAGCAAAATTAAGAAAACAATTCCATTCACAATCACACCACAAAGTATAAAATACCTAGAAATAAATTTAACCAAGGAGGTGAAAGACCAGGACTCTGAAAATTATAAAATGTTGATGAAAAACACTGAAGATGACACAAATAGTTGGAAAGATCTCCCATGCTCCTAGACTGGGAGAACCAGTATTATTAAAATAGCCATAGTACCCAAATCAATCTACAGGTTCAGTGCAATCCCTATCAACATACCAACGGTATTTTTCACAGAACTAGAAAAAAATAATACTAAGATTTGTCTGGAACCACAGAAGACCCCAAATAGCCTAAGCAATCTTGAGACAGAAGAACAGAACTAGAGGTACCACATTCCCAGATTTCAAGATATACTACAAAGCGCTCGTAACCAAAACAGTATGGTGCTGGCACAAAAACAGACACAGAGATGAATGGAATAGAGGAGAGAGTGCAGAGATAAACCCACAGGTAGGTTGTCACTTAATCTACAACAAAAGAGGTAAGAATATACAAGGAGAGAAGACCGTTTCTTCGATAAATGATGTCTGGAAAACTGGACAGCTACAGGCGCAAGAATGAAGCTGCATGGCTTACACCATAAATCACTCACTCACTCACTCGCTCAAAATGTATTAACAACTTAAATGGGAGACTTGAAACCATAAAACTCCTAGAAGAAAACATAGGCAATAATCTCTTTGACACTGGCCTTGGCAACATTCTTCTAGATCTGTCTCCTCAGGCATGGGAAACAAAAATAAAAATAAACTATTGGGATTACACCAAAATAAAAAGGTTTTGCATAGCAAGGGAAGCCATCAACAAAACAGAAAGGCAAACTGCTGAATGGGAGAAGATATTTGCAAATGGTATATCCAATAACGGTTAATCTCCAAAATAAATGAAGAACTCATGTAACTCAACACCAAAAAACCTCAAATAATCTGATTTAAAAAATGGGCAGATGTTAAGAGACACGTTTCCATAGAAGATCTACAGACAGCCAAGAGACACATGAAAAGATGCTCATCACCTATCATTAGGGAGATGCAAACTGAAACCACCATGAGGTATCACCTTATGCCTGACAGAATGGCTAGAATCAAAATGGCAAGAAATAGCAAGTGTTGGTGAGAATGTGGAGAAAAAGGAACCCTGGTGCACTGTTGGTGGGAAGGTAAATGGGTGTAGCCACTGTGGAAAACAGTATGGAGATTTCATGAAAAATTAAAAATAAAAGCACCATATATCCATTAATTCCACTGCTGGGTATTTACGCAAAGGAAAAGAAAACACTAATTTGTAAAGACTTACGCACCCCTATGGTTATTACATCATCATTTACAATAGGTAAGATATATATGCAATATATATATCTTATATAACTGATAGAATAATGGATAAATAAGATGTAGTATGTGTGCATATATATGCACATATATGTGAACATGTATGCATATAACATATGGTCCTAGATAGAGCAACATATATGGTCCTAGAAGGCATTATGTTACGTGAAATCAGTCAGACAAGGACAAATACCATGATTTCAGTTATATATGGAGTCAACAAAAAGGAAATAAAATAAACAGCAGAGAAAGGCCTATCAATGGGTGAAGGGGAGTGGTAGGCACAGGTTTCCAGTTAATGGAATAAATATGTCACGGGGATAGAAGGTACGGGACAGGAGATGGAGTCGAGGGTATTGTGACAGCATCGTACGATGACGGATGGTGGCCACCCTTGTGGTGAGCACAGCATAATGCACAGACTTGTTGAATCCCTGTTGTGCACTGTAGCATTGTGTGTCAACTGTACTTCAATAACAAAATGTACTGATGTGCTTAACCCAGCATACCCCAGTGGTGTTTCAACAGGTAATCAATACTATACTAACAAGTATTATTTTTTTGATGTTTATTTATTTATTTTGAGAGAGAGAGAGAGGGCAGGGGGTGGGGCAGAGAGAGAAAGAGAGAGAGAGAGAGAGAGAGAATCTCAAGCAGGCTCTGCACTGTCAGTTCAGTGTCAATGCAGGGCTCTAAGACACAAACCGTGAGATCATGACCTGAGCTGAAATCAAGAGTAAGACGCCTAGGGGCACCTGGGTGGCTTAGTCAGTTAAACGTCTGACTTTCGCTTAGGTCATGATCTCGCAGTTCGTGGGTTCGAGCCCCGCGTCGGGCTCTGTGCTGACTGCCAGCTCAGAGCCTGGAGCCTATTTCAGAGTCTGTATCTCCCTCTCTCTCTGACCCTCCCTGCTCATGCTGTCTCTCTCTCTTCTAGAAATAAATAAAAATATTAAAAAGAAAAAAAAAAAAAGAGTAAGACGCCTAACCAACTGAGCCATCCAGGCACTCCTATAATAACAATTGTTAATTAGGTATTTCACATTCTCTTTTCAAACCAAGTCTTCAAAATCCAGTATGGAGTTTAGATGTAGAGCACATCTCAATATAGTCTCAGCAGCTACATGTAGCTGGTGGTGAGTGAATTGGGCAGTCTAGCCTTAAACTGAGATCATCTACTTACAGGTTGGCCTTCCCTACTAGAAGGCAAGCTACCCAAGGGCAAGGTCAGCATCTTACTTACCAGTGTCCTATCAGTGCCCAGTAATGTACTGAGCGCTCAGTAAATGTTTACTAAAGTGACCTGAAGGCATCTTGAAAGAAGGCAGAATTTCAGCAGCTACTCAAATTAAGATGTGTATGTGTAATAATTATAACAATGAGAATAATAGCTAATATTTTATCTTGGACCATGTTCTGTGCTATCTATCAATCAATCGATCGATCGATCAATCAATCAAGTAGGCTTCACACCCAGTGTGGAGTTGAACTCAAAAGTGGGGTAGGGTTGAAGTCAAAACCCTGAGGTCAAGACCTGAGCTGAGATCAAGAGTCGATGGTTAACTCACTGAGCCACCCAGGCACCCCTGTGCTCTTTAGCTGCATTATCTCATTTAGCCCTCACCACAAATCCATATAACTATGTTCTATTATTACTTCTACTTTATGGGTAAAGAAACTTGCCCCAAATCATACAGCTGCTAAGTGGAAAAATGAGGACTCACAGAAATCATTCTAGAAAAACAACGGAAATGGCCACTCCCCACCCCACCCCCCCAACACGCATCCCAGAGTAAAGAAAAAGTTGCAAAGAATTTATTTGCAGATGAGATAAGCCTGGTCCAGTAGGTAAGCCTTCTCCGGAGTCTCCTTCACCAGCCCCCACCAGCATCTTCTCCAGGGCTCAGTGACCTGCTGAATTTTGCCATTTTCGAAGGTTTTCCACCTCCTTGTCTTAAAATTTAATCTCTCTCCTATTTGCCTTCTAAGTTGGCTGCATTCTGCCTGTCTGTCAAACTGGCAGCGATTTCCACAAACGACTTTAGTGAGTAAAGTCCCCTTTCGCAGTGCTCCTCTCCCAGTGTAGGAGACAGAGGGGCGTACCCTGCCTCCCTGCACCCCCTCTCCCCACAGGGCCCCCCAGCCCCACTGCCCCGGCCTGCACACGAGGGAAGCAATCTCTGCTGATGTGTGCTTTCGTTTAGCGCAACTAGGCTCAACTGTGCTGAAGAAAAATGAAGCCGACCTCACATTTCGGGGGTGTGGGGGTGATGCGCGTACAGAAATCCCATTATCTCGAAACTGCAGGAGCCAGAACCACATCTGGCAAAGGCAATAAAGCCAGAGAGGTAAGGAAAGAACAGATTCGGAGAAGGCTTGAAAACAGGCAGCCGCATGTGGATCTGGTGGAGAATGAAGATCCCGGGAGAGTTTCTCAGCACGGGTGTGAGGTGATGAAAACTGTGATTAAGGAAGAAATGCGGCAGGACGCATGGCAGGGAGGGGCTGAGATCGGAGAGGAGGCGGTCATCCAGGCGCGGGGAGGAGACGACACTGAGAGCCCGAGACAGAGAGCAAGCCTCCGGAGGAAGGAATCCAGGAGTCCACATCAGTTACCATCTGCCCGCCCCAAAGTCACTTTACTACCAACTTAACTACCAAGCTTTCTTTCTTTCTTTCTTTTTTTTTTTTAATGCCCTTACTGTATTTGGGAAGACGAAAATAAGCCTGTGAGGAGCTCAAGAGTTTCATTAAACTGATAATAAAATTCCCTCTCTGCAAAGATACTGATTAACTGTACGTGTACCCTGCTGAGCAAATGGGCTTCATCGTGAGCACGTGGGACCCTCAGTGTGGCAGAAACGGAGCTCAGAAAAATGTATCTTGGGCCCTTTGTCACAGAATAAACGAGCACAATAAAAACAGAAGAGGTTTTTAGCGCAGCCTCATGTGGATGAGGCCTCTATGACAGAAGAGAAGTGGGAGCCCCATCGGGAGAGTGTCCCAAGCCCACTGCCCTCCAGGATCCACCGCGCCCTGTCCACATCAGCTTCTAGAGTGGCAGCGGGACCAGCGCCACTTACCAGAGCCGTATACCCCAAACCGCCACGTTCTTTAGCTCTGGCTCCAAGTTTAAGTGGTCCAAGGACTTCAAAGTTATTTTCATTCAAGTTTAGGTCTGGAAAGAGCCGTGGAGAGCATTGAAACTCATCATTTAAGAATGTTTCCAAGCTGGGGCACCTGGGTGGCTGCTTGGTTGAGCATCCAACATGGTCTCTCAGTTGGTGAGTTCAAGCCCCACGTTGGGCTCACTGCTGTCGGCACAGAAGCCGCTTCGGATCCTCTGTCTCCCTTTCTCTGCCCCTCCCACACTTGTGCTCCCTCAGAAATAAACATAAAAAACATATTTTTGGGGCATCTGGGTGGCTCAGTCGATTGAGCACCTGGCTTTGGCTCAGGTCGTGATCTCACAGTTTGTGGGTTCAAGCCCCGCATCAGGCTCTGTGCTGACAGCCTGGAGCCTGCTTTGGATTCTGTGTCTCCCTCTCTCTCTGCCCCTCCCCTGCTCATGCTCTGTCTCTCTGTCTCTGTCTCTCTCTATCAAAAATAAACAAACATTTGAACTGTATATATATTTTTTTTCAAGCTGTGCACCTTCCCTCCCCCATCTACTCATTCTGTCTCTTCCCCTGCTTCCACACGTATGGCAGACCCTGAAGTCTCCCCCAGGACCCTGGGGCTGAAGAGAAAGCAGTTTGCAAACTACTGGAAAGTCCAGTATTTTTGTTTTGCTTTGGCATCTTGTGACAGATGAAAAATTAAAGCTCGGGAAATTAAAACAGGACTTCCATTTCCAGACATAGGACACATAAAATAACCCCAAAAACCTCCTTCTAGGACACTAGAAAGCCTCCTTCTGTAGCTAGGATTCTAGCTTTATGCAAATATCCATTTTACTGCATAAAAAGAACTCTCAAAGACATAAACTCCTCACTTTGAAAATAGATCTAACCTATGACCCAGCAATTCCGCATGTAGGTAGAGATCCCAGAATAGTATTTATCCAATTCTTGGTGGAGACGGGTCAGAGAATCACTTTAGTAAACTGCAACCAGCATATATATTTTTTAGAACAGGCTAAAGTGAATTGAAAATAAGGGTATTGTTTTGAGGAACTTTTATTCCACATATATGTGTAGACACAATCGTAATGTGTGTGTGTGCGGGGTTTCCATGCAAAGCATATCCTAAACTGTGGGTGTAGACACAACGCTTTGAAAACATGCTACCTTAGAGAAAGTTGTGGATGTGGGCATAGGACATGGTAAGAAAACTTCTGGAAGCATTGTTTATAACAGTGCAAAATTCGAAGCAATCTAATTGCTCAACAAGAGAATGATGGTCTGTTCATGAAACATTATAACACAGAACAGTTAAAACGAATGGACCAGAGCTATGTTGCTGAAATCTAATGCTAAATTAAAAAAGAACAAATTGCAGAATACATACAACGTGCTTCCTTATATTTAAAGTTTTCGAACATGCAACATGCATGCAGTACCTACTGCTGAAAGATGCAGGGGTCTTCAGAAGACGTAAACAAGTATGCAGACTCAGGGTGGTGTTTATCTTGGGGACGGGAGGAAGGCAAAGGGGAATCCCAAAGTACTCAACTAGGTCTGAAATGAGCTGGTCAAAAATGTCAGGATAGGCCAGAACTCATTACTGTGATCGTTCTATTCTTACCTTGATTTAAAAAAAAATATTTGTAGGGGTGTCTGGGTGACTCATAGGGTTAGAAATCCAACTTTTGGTTTCAGCTCAGGTCACGATCTCGCGGTTCGTGGGTTCGAGCCCCGTGCATCGGGCTCTGCACTGACAGCGTGGAGCCTGTCTCCCTCTCTCTCTGCTCCTCTCCTGATGCTCATTCTCTCTCAAAATGAATAAACAAACATGAAAAAAAATGTATTTGTCAGTTACTCGTACTCACCGAGTCCAGATGGCTGTTGGGTGGGAGGGTCACCGGGAAGAAACCCAGGACCGGAGCCTGGTTCCCAACCCAGTTGTCTTTCCACACGGCTCCCCATTTGTGATCTGTCTGCACATGAAGGATATGCGTCATTCTGGTCCTCATCTTCGTAATTTATATTTACCTGAGAGATACTGTTCCCCACAGCCCACCAAGGCCACATCTGCTCCGGCCAGAAATAGCACAAAGCGCACTCACTGTGTTAGGCTGAGAGGCTGATTCACAGTTTGCGTCTTGGCTCTGTTTTCCAGCTTCACTCGTGCATTGAAAAAAAAAAAATGCTGAGCCATTGAAAGGTCAGTAGAGAGATGATCTAAACAAAAAAGTATAAACAAAAAAAACAAAAAAAAAAGAAAGAGAGAAACAGAAAAGAAGGGAGAATGAGTTCTGTGTGAGGAAATATATGTATTCACAAGTATCAATCAAATTAAAGTCAGAATATTACTGAGAAAACTTAAGCAAACAGGGGGTGTATTTTAGATGACGGGACTAACTTGAAACAGTGCCCTTTTTACAGCCTTTAGGCACAAATACACAATCTAACAGGAGTGGCTTCATTAACTTTTCACCTAGTCTATAAAAACCAGATGAAGGATACCTTGCCAAGGACCGGAAGATTGTACGCAGGGATTGATTGTGCTTTGGAAAAGTTCAGGGCACTGGTTTTTATCACTGGATCTTTCCTAGTCTTCAAGTTACATAAGAGGCTCTGACTTCTCTTTATTCTGTTAGCGTAACTTCCAGGCAAGCTTTAGCTTCTCCAGTGGGCGAGCCAGAACCTTCTGCCATTGGAGGGGTGGCAGTGACAGAAAAAGAAAATACCCTGTAGTAGAGGGCCTGGAACAGATCACTCTCCAGCGTCAAGCTGTGAGCTGCACATGACTGTACCTTATAGATACTTCTCTCTCTGGGATGCCTACCGGTCATCAGCAACTGTGAACATACTCTTTTCATGCCGCTGGAGAAAACAAAGAATTGCGTGGCACATTTCCTTCCTTTGTGTGGTGAGCAAACGGGGCAACAATGGACATTTACTGAGCACTTTCCTTTTTTCAATACTTTACTTCTTTGACATGCTTTCCCAGGAAGGTATTCTTGCTAGCCCCATTGTATAGCTAAGAAAATTGAGGCAGGAAAAGGTTGAGTGACAGATGCCTCCAGTCCCCTGGAGTAAATGCTGGAGCAAGGATCTGGACTGAGCCCAATGGATCTAATGGACTGGGCTCCTACATGCCCCACCGTGTCCGGGGGGTGGCATTTAACCAAGTGGAGGCAGCTACTGAGATGGCAGCACTGAGTTACATTAGGATCCCCGGGGCCCTCGGGTCCGGGGGCTGGAAGAGGGAAGTATTCACCTACCAAGGTGAAGGCGGGTCACTAAAAATCAGAGCCCTCTCCCTAGAACATCTGCCATGTACCCCACGTGGCTGGAGTTAGGGCTGATTTCTGCTTTGCTCCCCGCTCCCCTAGGGACAGAAGTGGAGATGGACTTGCCGTTAAATAAAAACCAGAAGGCCCAGGCTGGAGTTGAGTTTTGCCACCTACTACTAAAAGGATTCATCCCCCTCACTTTCTGGGTCTGTGAAATGAGAAAATGTCCACCACAGAAAATGTCCACCACAGAGAATGTCCACACCAGACGGAAGCACAGGGAGCTTTATACACATCATTGATGCATGAGGTTTTATTCTTTGTTCCCTTAAGTCAAGGCAGCACATTACAACAAGATGCTGTAAACATCTACAAAAGATCCATGTGGGTCCCAAAGCGTCTTCCTGCATAATGTAAGTATTAACCTTGGCCAGGCCATTCCCCCTTTCTCCCCATCTGTAAGAGGACAGGTATTAATCACCAAAGTGTCTTCCAATTTTGGTATTTTGGGATTGGTCCCAGAACTAGGAGAAGTGAACCAGATTTCAACATGGTAGTTTGAGCACTTCCCTGACCAGCTTGCCCTCATAAGGTGAACAATCATCACATTCCTCGGGTCCCCCTAATGACACAGGACCCTGGAGGAAATCTAACAACCCAGGGAGATCATGACAGTGGTGCTAATTGCCCCCAAGTTCAAGCGTTAGACAAAAGAGAACTGGACTCTTTACTAAAACTAAGTGAGCATCTGGTTCTTCGGGCAACTGGCCAGAAGTAGGGGTGGGGGCATCTGCACTTTTGTTCTGGAAACTGACAGACACATGAGGAATTGCAGTGCGGGAGGGCCTGTGGGGAAGCCTCTATCCCTGGGAAGCTTCACTGATAAATATCCCTTGAAAATGATGTCAAGTCTGGGGCGCCTGGGTGGCTCGGTTGGCTAAGTGTCTGACTTCAGCTCAGGTCACGATCTTGTGGTTTCTGAGGTCAAGTCCCCTGTCGGGCTCTGTGCTGACAGCTCGGAGCCTGGAGCCTGCTTCAGAGTCTGTGTCTCCCTCTGGCTCTGCCCCGCCCCTGCTCATGCTCCGTCTCTCTTAAAATATAACATTAAAAAAAAAAAAAGAAGAAGAAGAAGAAGATGACAGTGATGTCAGGTGTGACCAGCCCTGGCAGACTAGGAGCCACAGCTGGTGGTGGGGAGAGGGAGGTACCAGGCTTCCTACGTCTCTGCATTGGCCTTTCCATAGGGAAACGTCCAATGTGGTGACTGTAACTCAAGCAGGTGCCTGGGGCATGATGAAGCAGCTGTGGGTTCTCTGAACACTATGCCAGTCCTTCCAGAATGGGATGGACCCCCTTCCAAAGAAAGCCAGGCCCCTGGGGAGCCTCAGTGCTGTGGCCGAGCACGACGGGTCCATTCTCGAAGGGAAAGGACAGCAGTCACTCTGATCACAGCCTGATCACAGACCCTCCCCAGCCGTCCCGTCCCCTGGAGTCTCCCAGCCTGAGGCAGAGGCGATGGGAACAGTGACCGGTGCCACGGGAAACCCTGTCGGCAGCCTCTAAATACATCATAAGCCAGAGAGCCCAGTGGCGGGACAGGCTGGCATGAGATGAACACGGGCAGCCCAGGGGACACCTGTTAAGGATGCATTCTGTGTCCCTAGTGGCATGCTCGCTCCTGCCCACGGCTCTGCACCCCCATCCCTCCTGAAGTCTGGGTCTCCTCTCACACAGCTAGCTCCTTTCTGCAAGTCAACTTTCACCTCAAGTATCCCCGTCTCACGCTTGCCATGCGCACACCTCCCATCAATTCCCATCGCCACACTCCTTTCCCATTTCATACAGCGCCTCCCATTCTCTCAAAGGACTCCCTTGGTTTATTATTCTTGTTTAGTGCCTATTTTCCATTTAGAATGTCAGCTTAATGAGAGTCAGTACCCTCTCTGACTATCCCAAGCACCTGGAAAAATATCTAGTAGATAGCAAGGGATCAATAAAATCCAGTACCATTAGTTAATTAACGAGTTGATTAATTCTATCTAGGACAGGTGTGTACTGCTTCTGTGGCCGTGGGGAGATCTCAAGGCCCCATGGTGGCTTTCATAGACAATTTTGACAATCTCTCCATTAAAGATCTGAGACTCCCTCTCTGATCATGGGGACTTCGCTCCCGCCATCTGTATTTATACTACCTAAACTTTCACCTAGAAGTGATTTTGGTTGCAAGTATATTAGGTAGAGTATACTGTGATTTCAAGTATTCGGGCATCAGTTTTCTCGAATAAGCACAAATGAGGAGGCGTTCGGTCCAGTGTCCGTGTCGGTGTGGCGGCTTCACCACAGAAGGATCTTGTTCTTTCCCCTTTGCCTCCTCTGTTCCTGGCACACAACTTTCATCCGGTGCTTGTCACTTCATGGTCACAACGTGGCTGCTGCATCACCAGGCATCATGTCCAAATGCCAGAGAAGGGGCAAAGCAAAGGAAGAAAGAGCCATGCCGTGAGATTCTGTCGCTCCTTTTTATTGAGAAGACAAAAGCTTTTCCAGCATCCATATCCAGCCTCTTTCTATTCACATCTCCTACATTAGTCTTGGATCACATGGCCACCACTAGACCAGTTACTGACAAAGGGAAATTAGATTACTGTGACTGGCTTAGATTATCACCATTCATGCCCTGGGGCTGGAGAGAGGACCGATGTTTCTCGAGATCAAGGTATTGCCACTCTCTCCCAAACAAACTGATGTGTCATATCTAAATGGAACAGAGTAGACGTTTACCCAAAATGAGAGCTGATGTTTGCAGAAAGAGAGTTAAAGGCAAACCCCTTGAGCTGTCATGCTTCTGAACGTTCTTAAGATGTGGCTGTTCAAATTGTTTCAATTCCAGTGTTTGCTCAAACACCTACCTGAAATGTTTTCTTTTTTCCTTAAGCTAGCTCAAGATCACTTCGGAGGGACTCTGCTATAGGAACATCTAACTATGAGCATCCTGCCTGGCCAATCGGGCAGGGGTGCATGGCTGCTGTAGGGCATCTAACAGTCCATTCACATCTCCCCCAGCCTCCATGCAGCCCTGTACACGCAACACCCTGCTCCTCCCTAGGTGACCCAAACACTTAGACATTATGTCATCAGCCTGACAAGCCCCTCCTGCTCCTCTTCACCTTCAGACAGCTCTGCTGAGGCCCCAAGTGTCCAGGGAGGTCTGCTGGGTATGGAAGGCCCCCCTTATGTCAGGGGGATACTGGGCTGTACAGTCGCACCCACCCTGACCAGCGGAGGGACAGGACTGAGAGATGTCCCATCACAGATCTATGATAAAGACCAAAAACACTTCATGCTTTCCAACTGTCAACCTGATACTGTTTTCTTTTGTAAGCCATCTGATTATCCAGGCCCTCACAATTAAGAAAGAACCTAATGAATGAAAAGCCTGGCCAGCCCAGCCTAGTGTTTTGTCCCTGCCAAGAGCCACAAGGAGTCTTTTGTGGGCGAGAATGAGGACTGTCACATGAGTATCTATAGGGATATCTCTGCAGTGCTCTTGCTTGATCACTACGAACTTGATCTACAGTCTTTTCCAGCATATACATGATGCTTCAATAGATCTCTTCAACTTAAGTAAATCTTAGACAGTATTTGTCAAAAATGTGCTGTGTGCAACTTACAGGTTTTACATGAACCAATGGTCCCATGATCCGATGACTCTGCAAACACCTGATTAAAGAAAGTTAAGTGGCTTCTTCATCCCAAGGCATCACCAAAGACTTCAATATTCCAAAATGCATGATGATTCCCACTCTTGGTTTCGGCTCAAGTCATGATCTCACGATTTGTGGGTTCAAGTCCCGCATCGGGCTCTGTGCTGGCAGTGCGGAGCCTGCTTGCGATTCTCTTTCTCCCTCTCTCTGCCCCTCTTCTGAACTCCGTCTCTCTCAAAATAAGTCAACATTAAAAAAAATATATTCCAATATGCATGATGAACAGGTAAGAGAGGGATGTAGAATGTGACATCTTCCAAATACGTTTAAACACTGAAGTGTTTTTCCTTGGCTTATTTTGAAAGGCTGGTAACGCTTGGGGAAACACTAAGAATCATAGGGAGATAGAGGGCAAGTCCTAGAAATGACTACCTCTTTTCAGTGCCAAGAGGCATCTTCTGTGACTTGGTTAAGTAAGGCTTGTCTAGACTTAAGTGTACCCTTTGTGAAGGTACTACATAGTTAGGTTGACCCCTTAGTCCATTGGTCAGCGTCTTACATCACCATTGCTGCTCTGGGTGAAAAGCGTCTTGGTTAGAAGGGAGTACCTTTGAGCTGATGATGTTTTTCTTGGATTCAAAATGAGGATGGTGGGCCGCATCACAACAGGGAGAATGTGGTCATCATGCAAGAGTCCATCACACTGTCATTTGTCTTCTGTTCCAACCTGTAATGAAAGCAGTCTTCATTAACACAAGGGGGAGCAAGCCACGCTGACCTTGAGGACACGGAACACGAGCTAAAAACTTTTAAGTTTTTATTATTATTTTTTAATTTGTCTTGTTTAGATCTGCCTTCTCTAAAACACCACTTGGCCTGGCTCCCTCATAACCTTTAGATGCTTTTAGCATCTCGACACTGACAAAAGGGTTTTAGGAGAATTAAATGCAGGATTGGCCACGGTTCGACCGAAGCCTCATCATGGGACATCCAGAAGGAAGGCTTGCTTCCCTAGGACAGAGCGATCCACATCAAAGAGGAAAATCACTGACAAACACATTTATCCTCACAGTGTGATGGTCTGGGAGAACTTCATCTCTCTCAGCCACAGAATACTGAAGCACTCATTGCTTCCCCTCGAGATGATTCTTTT
Source organism: Proteles cristata cristata (assembly GCA_017311185.1). NCBI lineage: Eukaryota > Metazoa > Chordata > Mammalia > Carnivora > Hyaenidae > Proteles > Proteles cristata. The sequence goes on from JAESUZ010003821.1 coordinate 1,024,630, forward strand.
CAGGCTCTTTATGGAGGTAATCAAGTTTAAATGACGTCATGAGGATGGGCCCTACTCCAGTCTGAATGGTGTACTTGTAAAAAAAGAAGATTTGAACAGACACACCTCTCCTTCTAGATGCTCCATGATGAGGCTTTGGTAGACATTGCCAAGCCTGCATTTAATTCTCCTCAAATCATTCTGTCACGATGATGTGACTAAACATGGGGAGAAGACAGCCATTGACAAGGCCAAGGAGGGACACTAGGAACAGCTTTGTCCCTTCCCACCCTCAGAAGGACCCAATCCTACCAACACCTTGCTGTCGGACTTCTAGCCACCAGAAGTGGGAGACAATACATTTCTATTGTTTATGCCACTCGGTGTGTGGTCCTCTGTTATGGCAGCCCCGATACACGAACACGAGCTGTGTTCTCAGGGAAGTCTCTGATCTAACATCTCTGAGTCTCAGTTTCCTCCCCTATAGTATTAGGAGGCAAATGACCTTTGAAATTGCTTTTATATCTAAAGGTTAGCGATCAAAGATGAAGGCGCCTCTCACCAATTCCCCTGAGATGTAATCATACACTATCTTTGGAGAAAAGTTTTCCCTTTTATCTACAAATTAATGGGTTTTTATATACATGTTGAAACCATGTCTGATAGTCTGCTGTGGCCATCCTGATTTATATTTCAGTAAGGGCTTTCGGAAGCAAAATAAAGAAAGGGCTCAAAGTAACTCCTAGGGAAGGCCACAAACTTATAAAATGTGTATCTTTTTACAAGACATTCATCGACTAGAAAACCTGGCTTGTGACAGATTTTAGGAGAGGTGCTGGGGTTGGGCTCACGTGGAAAGATCGGTAACAAACGAACGCTAGCCATGCAAGGAAACATGTTGTAGGCACAAGTACTGAACTTCCGAGTGCTCCTCTCCTGTTCTGTCTCACCAATCGGACTAGTTAATGACAACGACTTTCTGCAACATTTATGTATCATGTTGGTATAAATCCTGGGCTATTCATGCATCTTCAAAGCCTGGAATATTGTGTTAATGCCAGAATCATAACGGGTAAGAAAAACATTTTGGCGACTGAAGTTGCAATTCCAAATGCTATTAAACAGAACTGATGGCCCAGTGCCACTTCTCTTTCCTTCCCTGAATGTATACTCACCTACCAAAGGAACTACCAAGATAAGCATTCTATGCAGTGATTTTATCATTGCTAACAAGGGTGATCTTCTTAAGCAGCAGCTAAATGGCTGGTTTAGCATCAACCATTTTAAAACAAAAATCAACCTACCAGACAAACATGAACCCAGCATTTACATGAACTGTGCTTGTATTAGTTAAGGTCCCATGACTCTCACTCAGGTCCAGTCATTTGCAAGAACTCAGAAAAGCACTCTACTTTCTATTACAGTTTTATTATAAAGGATATAACCCAGGAAGAGCCCAATGGAAGAGGCTCACTGGGCAACGTACGGGGGGACAGTGGTAGGGCTGGGGTATCCAGAATTTCTATGCCTTCTCTGAGTGTCCACCCTCCCAGCAAATTAATGTCTTGACCAACCTCGAAGCACCTCTAGCCTCATTGTTTCAGAGATTTTATAAAAGCTTCATTATGTAGGCACGATCTCCTAAATCACTGGCCCCTTGGGATTGAATTAAACCTCCAGCCCCTCTCTTCTGCCTGGGGTTCGAGGCCAGGCTGATAGTGCGAGCTCTCTCACAGGTGGGTTCCCACCCTGAAGCTATCTAAGGACCCATATTTAGTCACTTTTTTAGCACACAAAAGACACTTATCGAAATTCCAAGGATTTTAGTATAGTGTGGCCAAAGGAACATAATTCCAAGTATTTTAGAGAGCTCTGTGCCAAGAATGAGGACAAAGACCAAATATATTTTGGGGCACCTGGGTGGCTTAGTCGGTTGAGCGTCCGACTTTCACTTAGGTCATGATCTCGCGGTTTGTGGGTTCGAGCCCCGCGTTGGGCTCTGTGCTGACTGCCAGCTCGGAGCCTGGAGCCTGTTTCAGTCTGTGACTCTCTCTCTGACCCTTCCCCTGCTCACGCTGTCTCTCTCTCTCCTAGAAATAAATAAAAAAAAAAAAAAAAAAAAAAAAAGACCAAATATATTTTTTAGCATGCCGTGTGGCCACAACCTACCAGTCTCTGGTGCATGACAGTTATATTTGCTAATGAATGATGTCATTTCAGCAAGCTGCTCTAGAGTTCTTTTCCCATCCTTCCTTCCTCCCTCCCTCCTTCCGTCCATCCTCCATTCCTTCTAAGAGATTACTGAAAACTTTAAGGCAAAACTATATACGCTTTAAGACTCTCCTTCCCCTCTGAGGTGGGTATTCTAAAAAGACAAACCCTGATGGGCTTCCACAATCTTAGGGCCTTTCAGACCCCAGAGGCCTCCAGCCCTGGCAGATCCAAAGGACAAACAACCACGGACTCAGGAGAGAAGGAGCCAAACCTTCCGACTTACAGTCTCTTCCTGTCTCCTGATTTCATACCTTCTTTTCACCCTCTCAACCGACAGTTCTGCTGCCCTACAGAGACGGAGGAAGCTAGGGTTGGACATCTGCCGGGGGTGCTGTGAGATTTTTGCTTATGTTGTGTGCTGTGCAACATGCTGCCAAAAGGACTTCATATTCTGGGTGGGTTCCCAGCGATAGGAGTCCCACCTTATGCGTTTAAAATCCCAAGTGATCAGCATTTTACTTATCATATGGAAAACTGGATTTCTGCCAAAGGAAAATCTAAACCAAGGATGAAGAAAATGTGGACTGGAATATTTTATACGCATTAGGGTGCCTGGGTGGCTCAGTTGGGTAAGCATCCAACTCTTGATTTCGGTTCAGGTCATGATCTTACAGTTCCTGAGGTCGAGGCCCATGTAGGATCCTCGCTGACACTGTGTAGCCTGCTTGGAATTCTCTCTCTCTCTCTCTCTCTCTCTCTCTCTCTCTGCCCCTCCCCCCACCAAAATAAATTAACTAACCAACTAACTAAATGTATTAACAGGAAAAACGAAAGTAAAAAACACACAATAGTCCCTTTATGGCTAATATGCCTTGAAAATTGGAGTGAAATTCCAGTTTATTATTTTATTGAGAGAGAGAGAGAGAGAGAGAGAGGGAGAGAGAGAGGGAGGGAGAGGGAGAGAGAGAATGAAGGAAGGAAGGAACGAATAAACAAATGAATGAATTAATCTGAAGCAGGCTCTATGCTCAGCACAGAGCCCAATGCAGAACGCAATCCTAGGACTCTCGGATCATGACCTGAGCTAAAATCAAGAGTAGGTCGCTCAACCGACTGAGTCACCTAGGTGCCCCTGAATTCCTATTTAAAAGAGGGTTGGGATAAGGGTATTGTAGTCTCTGTCCATCATCAGAGCTGGCTCTCAATCTGATGGACTGTTAGGCTTCTCTATAGTTAAGAATAGCCTTCTAATCTTTTTTTTTTTAATGTTTTTTATTTATTTCTAGGAGAGAGAGAGAGAGAGAGAGACAGTGTGAGCAGGGGAGGGTCAGAGAGAGAGGGAGTCTGAAACAGGCTCCAGGCTCTGCGCTGGCAGTCAGCACAGAGCCCGATGCGGGGCTCGAACCCACGAACCGCGAGATCATGACCTAAGTGAAAGTCGGACGCTTAACCGACTAAGCCACCCAGGCACCCAGATAGCATTCTAATCTTAACAAAAATGAGGTAAAGTCTAGGACCAAACTCTGAACTCTCAATGTAAACAGATGCTCAAGGGGTCTTTTTCAAGAACATGGTTAGCCCTGTTCACACAGCCATGGCCCACCTTCCCGTGGAAGTGTTCCCTCTGACCTGAGCAAAAAAAAAATACAAATGAGGCTCTGAGTGTCCTCTCTGGCCACTGCATCCTCCGGGCATGTGACTCCTCTTTGGTGCACCATATCATCACTTCAGGCACTGATAGGAAAACGCATCCAAGAACAGATTGTGATCCATAGCTTGCACAAGTTGCTGGAGACAGACACCTGACATGGGGAGGAAATGCCCCAGACAGTTGTTCTAAAGCCAGCAGAACAATCTAAATGTCTTAGTGGGGAGGGGTAGCCAGGAACCACTCGTGGGCCTTTTGAAAGAGGGACAGTGAGAAAGAACAGGCTCACCCAAAAAGCACAGAATTCTATCTAGAAGTGGAGCCCAGAGGTCTTTTTTAAGTCACACCCCTCCCCCATCATACAAGAGAAAAGAGGCACATTAATTATTTATCTTTAATATCTCTAAACAATACTCCCCTGGAATGGGTACAATGGAATTACACGGGGAACATTTTCGAAATATACATGGGCACGACCTTCCCTCCCGAGCCACCGGCCCCACCATTCTGGCAAACCCTACGTGGGGGCAACCTATGCATTTTGCAGGAGCTCCCAGGTCTTTCTATTCCTCCCCCCTCCCTCTACCCTGACTTATCCCTGGTTAAGATCCACAGAACGCTAGTTCGCTATTACACTCAATTACTAGAAAGAAATATATTTGGGTCACATATCTTAATTCTCTGCTGACATACCTTAATGGAATTAATATTTAACAGTACACACTTGACTTAGATCAGAAATGCCTTATAGAGGTTATCTGCTTGAAATTTACATCGTTACGCCTTCTGGAAAATCAGTTTCAATCCTCTGATACATTACCCAACATCCATTACAGAAACCCTTCCCCAAGTTGCATGTCTGACAAAAGATGGTCCCTCCCAGCAGAACATGTCTGTCTTTCTTACAGACAATGATGAGATAATGCAAAGCATTTTCCTGGTCCCTCAGCTGGCAGAAAACAAGCCTTTTTTAGCAGTAACTGTGTACACTGGCAAGGATCCTTAAAAATGGCTTATAAGGCAGTGTCATTCAGTAGAACTTTCTGCGATGACGGAAATGTTCTTTGTCCACACTGTCTAGTTCAGCAACCAAGAGACACATGTGGCTAGTGGGTACTTTTAATAAGACTGGTGTGGCTGTGGAATGAATTTTAAATTTTAAACAGCCACATATGGCTCATGGCAATATTGACCAGTGGGATGCCCGGCCACGTTTAAAATTTAAACTTGGGACACCTGGGTGGCTCAGTCAGTAAGCATGCAACTTCGGCTCGAGTCATGATCTCACGGTTCGTAAGTTTGAGCCCCACATCGGGCTCTGCACTGACAGCTCAGAGCCTCCAGCCACCTTCAAAATCTTGGTCTCCCTCTGCCTCTGCCCCTCTCAAACTTGCACTCTACCTCCCTCTCTCTCTCTTGAAAATAAACATTAAAAAATTAAAATTTAAACTTATAGTTAGTACTTACATGTGATAAGACAATAAAAAGGTTTTATAGTAGTTTCAACTTTGGAGCCAATGCTATGTCTACATTTTATTTTTTAATTTTTTAACGTTTATTTTTGAGAGACAGAGAGAGAAAGAGAGAGAGAGAGCGCGCACATGACCATATGTTTAAATTTAAAAGTGTCATTGACTTTCAGTAATATTACAGTTGCCCCTTGAATAACACAGAAGTTAGGGTTCAGACCTTCCACACACTCAAAAATCCTTGAACCACTTCTGACTTTGCCAAAACTTTACTTGTAAACAGAAGCCTTTACCAATAACATATACAGTCAATTAACACATACTTTATGTTATCAACGTTACAGATAGATAAAGCAAGTAGCTTTATAGATCTATCTATCTATAGATAAAGTAAGCAACAGAAAAGAAAATGCTTGTAAGAAAATCATAAGGAAGAGAAAACACATTCACAACACTGTCCTGTATTTATTGAAAACACCCACGGATAAGTGACCCCGTGCTGTTCAAACCCGTGCTTTTCAAAGGTCAGGTGTATTTGAATAGTCTTCTGCATATGTGGGGCAGTCTGGAAACCTGGCTGCTTGCAATAAAAAGGAGAAGGCTCAGGTCATCTGGGGAACAGCCAGACTTAACTGGAAGTGCCCTCTGTCCTGTGGTGTCCCAGTTACAATGCTGGGGCCTGAACATAGAATTGCTGACTGTCCTCTGAAGCAGGGCCACCAAGCCCCGCCGGGGTGGCATGGCCAGTAACCTTTCTTTGCCCCTCGGCTAGGGACCCTCCCCCATTCCTAGCCCTCCAAGAAAAGCGAGGTCAGGAGGTGGCTTTAAGGATTGCTTTGTTAATATGCACCTGGGAGTGTGCTCCTAAGGAAGAGCCTGCTGGATTTGCAGGGTGTCTCAATCTTGACCCCAGTGACAAGTGGGGCCTATAGTTCTATGCTGCTGGAGGATGTCCTGTGCATTGAAAGACGTTTAGCAGTGTCGCTAGTCTCCATCCATTAGGTGTCAGGTACCCGTCTGGGCAGGGCCAACCCAGTATTTCTCCAAAAACTGTCAAAAACCCCCAGGGGAGCAAATTATCTCCCATGGGGAACCTCTGTCTTAGACAGTAAGTTCTTGGACTAGAAGCTACTTAATAAAGGGAACTAACCCTAGCTTTTTATTTGTTTTAATCTCTAGTGCCCATGGGGCACCTGGATGGCTCAGTCAGTTAAGCATCCGACTTCAGCACAGGTCATGATCTTTCAGTGAGTGAGTTCGAGCCCCGTGTCAAGCTCTGTGCTGACAGCTCAGAGCCTAGAGCCTGTTTGAATTCTGGGTCTCCCTCTCTCTCTGCTCCTCCCCAGCTCATGCTCTGTCTCTCTCTCTCTCTCTCCCCCCCTCAAAAGTAGATATTAAAAAAAATTTAATCTATAGTTACTATTACTTGATACACACTCAAGCATCACTTAGATGACATAAAAGGCCACTATTAGTTTTTTTAGGGGCACCTTGGTGGCTCACTTGGTTGAGCATATAACTCGTGATTTCGGTTCAAATCATGATCTTATGGTTCATGAGTTTGCGCCACACGTTAAGCTCTGTGCTGGCAGCATGGACCCTGCTTGGGATTCTCTCTCTCCCTCTCTCTTTGCCCCTCCCCTGCCTGTGCACTCTCTATTTCTCTCAGAAATGAGTAAACAAATATTTTTTAAAGTCCACTATTTTTTTTTTTACTTTTTAAAAGTCACCCTCAGTACATAGCATGGTATAAAAATCAATAAGTATTTTCTGGTTGGTTAATATTTCTTTTTTTTTTATTTTTAAATGTTTTATTTATTTCTGAGACAGAGACAGCATGAGCAGGGGAGGGTCAGAGAGAGAGGGAGACACAGAATTTGAAACAGGCTCCAGGCTCTGAGCTAGCTGTCAGCACAAAGCCCGACGCGAGGCTCAAACCCACGGACGGCGCAATCATGACCTGAGCCCAAGTCGGACACTTACCCGACTGAGCCACCCAGGCACCCCTGGTTGGTTAATATTTCGACAGTGTTTTTTTAAAAAAGCAGAAATTTCTACTAATGACTATTTCTGAGAAAGAAATACGCGGGGGAAAGTAAATCTTTTTCATACCATTATGTACGTGAAGGAATTTCCTGGCCTGTGAGGGTTTTAAGCAAACATTGCAAGTCTGAAAATACAGTCTTACCGTTTCCAATTAGCATCATGATTGTGCGTGAGGACAGGACGCCTCTCCGGCTCCAACTCTTCACAGAGGTGGGCCTGGGTGCTGGGTCAGCCTGGGTGCTGGGTCAGCCTGGGTGCTGGGTCAGCAGGATCCCTTCCTCACTGACCGGGGGAGTCGACCACCTCCAGCACCAGATGAGAACCCGCAAGGCTTCAGCTGCCAGGTTCCCTGCAAAGAAAAACAGACGGTTGGCTTCAGGTCACAGTCCCTGAGCCTTTAAGCGGCACTCCCCAGCACATGACGCTTCTAGCTCACAGGTCACAACCAAACCCTGGAGAATAATCCTGCTATCTCATTAAAGGCAAACCCACTGCACCTAAGACTTAGGGGACAGTTGACCGCCATGTACGCACGGCGCAGCGTAGCAAAAGGAAATTAAAAGTGTGCCCAGACTTAAACGGACAATTCGTTTGGTACAGTCTGCCCCTCGCTACTTTCCTAAACTGTTTACGGTACTTAAAGCTTCTTGAACAAGATGTTTTACTTAACGAAAAGTAAAGCTTTCCAAGTTCCAGAACACGGGCTGTTGAACTTCAAGAACTGCTCTAGTCAGACAACCAGCATCATTAAGTCACCCTGCTATTTTTCCAAGGACGAGGTCAGAGCATTTATTACAATTAGACAAGACAGGAGAAAGGAAAAATCTATGCCTTCCTTTAGAGCACTTTGCTGGAGATATACTGGAATCGCCTGGGCAGCTCTTGAAAGTCTCGAGGGTTGGGCCACACACTGGATGAAATCAAAATCTCAGGGTAGGACAAGGCACTGTACATTCTTTTTAAAAATTTTTTAATGTTTATTTATTTTTGAAGGAGAGTCAGTCAGAGGATGAGTGGGGAAGGGGCAGAGAGAAAGGGAGACACAGACTTGGAAGTAGTTTCCAGCCTCTGAGCTGTCAGCACAGAGCCCAATGGGGGGTTCGAACTCACAATCCGTGAGATCATGACATGAGCTGAAGTCAGACGCCCAGCCGACTGAACCCCGGCGCTACTGCACATTCTTTTCAATAAATGTTTGACTTTAGAATAGCTTTAGGGTTATAGATAAAAATTACAAAGTGACTACAGACATGTCCCATATACCTTATAGCCATTTCTCCCTATTATTAACATTTTATATCAGTCTGGTACACTTGTTACAATTACTGAGCTAATATTGATACATTTTTATTAACTAAAGTCCATACTTTTTTGTATTTCCACAGTTTTCCCCTAGTTTGCTTGCTGTATCCCATGATCCCATCTAGGATGTCACATTACTCATAGTGGTCATATCTCTTGAGACTCTTCTGGGCTTCAAGAGTTTCAAAGACATTCCTTGTTTTTGATGACCTTGGTAGTTTTGAGGAGTACTGGCCAGATATTTTGCAGAATGTCCTTCAATTGGGATTTGTCTGGTGTTTTCCTCTTGATCAGACTGGGGTTATGGGCTTTTGAGAAGAAGACCGTTGAGATGAAACACTCTTATCACATCAGATCAAGGGCACCTAGGTCAACATGACTTGTCATTCGTGACGCTGACCCTAATCCTTTGGCTCAGCTAGTGTTTGTCAGGCTTCTCCAGGACAAAGTTGGTCTTTTGTTCCTTTTTTCTTCCTGTACTCTTCTGAAGGAAGTCACCATGTGCAACCCACACTTAAGGGCTGTATTCTACCTCCTTGCAGGCTTAGGATCTATGAGAAATTTTTAGAATTCTTTGATACAGGAAATTCGTCTATTTTCCTCCATTTATTTATTTATATCATAGAGATTCATTTATTCTCTGCTTTGGGTTTCAATCCAATACTACTTCATTGATTTTGCTGCTCCAGTGTTCTCACTTCGGCCATTGGGAGTTCTTTCGGTTGGCCCCGTATCCCTCTGTGGTAGTGGTGATGTTTTTCTGGACACTTTCCTACTTTGGGGCCCCATGCAAGGCTCCATGTTCATCTTATGTATTTCCTACCCTAGTCCTAGAATCAGCCACTTATCTAAGTCCTGGTTCCTTTGTTGGAGAATGGTATTAGAAGCCAAGATCTATGTGCTGGGTCTATGACGCTCCTACAGAGGTGTCCCTTCTCCTAAGGTGTCCCTTAGGAGGTGTCCCTTTTCCAGCGACAAAACAAGCAAATTGTATGTGTGCATAATAGCCAATGCATATACACTTATAAGTACTTCTGTATCCAACTATCAACTATCTCCAACTCTAATCCAATTATTGCGTGCATGTTTCCAGTCTCTTCCTCTTGCTTTTCTGTAACTTCCTGCTCCAACAGTGAGAAACGTGGCTGCCGTCATTATCTGTTTACTTCACTGATGAATTTCAGTACGTATGTAGTGCTATCAGAATTGTTAACCTGGACCCTCATGGGAAGCAAGTTCATCAAGTACAGCACAGCACTTATGGGCAGTTCCTTTTGCCTTCAGTCTTACAGACTCCACTCATTTCTTTTTTTTTTTTTTTAATGTTTTATTTCTAGGAGAGAGAGAGAGAGACAGCGTGAGCAGGGGAGGGTCAGAGAGAGAGGGAGTCACAGACTGAAACAGGCTCCAGGCTCTGAGCTGGCAGTCAGCACAGAGCCCGACGTGGGGCTCGAACCCACGAACCGCGAGATCATGACCTAAGCGAAAGTCGGATGCTTAACCGACTAAGCCACCCAGGCGTCCCCAGACTCCACTCATTTCTAAGGTTACTTAGGTGAGCACTTCTCCACATCTTCAGTGAGGCTGTTCAATATATTTGTAATACATTCTTCTGTCCCAATTCTACACATCATCCTGGGATCCCGATCTACTAAATAACTTTTTAAAATTTGCATAAAGTTTCCTCTTTGCCCTATAAAATCATATAGGTTTTGACAAATGCATAGTATCATGTATCTACGGTTATAGCAATCATACAGAATAGTTCCACTGTCTTAAATAGTTTTCTGTGCTTCACTTATTCAACTCTTTTCTCTTCCCCCTTTCCCCCCAAATAGCCCCTGACAACCACTGATATTTCTATCATTTCTATAGTTTTGCCTTTTCCAGAATGTCATAGAATCTGAATCATATAATATGTAGCCTTTTCACTCTGGATTCCTTCACTTAGCAACTTGCATTTCAGATTCGCTCCTGTCTTTGTGTGGTGTGATAGTTCATTGTTTTTATTATATTAATAATATTCCACTGTATAGATGTACCAGAGTTTGTTTACCCATTCACCTACTGAGGGACTTCTTGGTTGCTTCTAGTTTGGGAAATTTTAAATACAGTTGCTATAAACATTCCCATGCATGTTTTTTTGTATGGATATAAATTTTCAAAATGGTAACAAGTTTTCCAATCAGTAAATACGTGGTAGTTCAATCACTGGATGATAAAGACTACACCTATCTTTGTAAGAAAGTGCCCAACTATCTTCCAAAGCGTCTATACTATTCTGTATTCCCACCAGCAATGAGTGAGACTTCTTTCTTGCTTCATATCCTTATTAGCAATTGATGCCAGTTTTTAAATTTTGCCATTATATGTGTCGTGTTATGTCATTATTGTTATAATTTGTAATCCCTGACAAATGATGTTGGGTATCTTCTCACATGCTAATTTTCCATCTGTTTCTCTTCTTTGGTGGAGTGTTTCTTCAGATTTTTTGACCATTTAAAATTCGATTGTTTTCTTTCTGTCAAGTTCTAAAGGTCATTTGTATAGTTTGGATACAAGACCTTTATGGGATATGTGTTTGGAAATATTTTCTCCCAGTCTGGGGTGTGTCCTCTGCTTCTCTTTACAGTGTTTCACAGAAGTTTTTCATTTTAATAAAGTCCACTTTTCCATTTTTCTTTAATAAATCATGCTTTGCATCATGTATTTACAAACTCATCATCAAACTCAAGGCCACTTAGCCTTTCTCCTGTGTTTTATTCTGACAGTTTCAAAGTTCTGTATATTACATTTAGGCCTATGATCCATTTTGAGTTTATTTTTATATAAGTGTAAGATCTGGGACTAGGTTCATTTTTTTAAAATTTTATGTTACATATGGACGTCCAGTTATTCTAGAACTGTTCGTTAAAAAGCCCATCTTTAATCCTTTGCATTGCCTTTGCTTCTTTGTCAAAGGTCAGTCGACTCTATTTGTGTGGGTCTATTTCTGGGTTCTCTGTTCTGTTCCAGTGATCTATGTGTCTCTTGTTTCAACAATGAACACAGTCTTGATTACTGAAGCTTTATCGTAAGTCTTGACATTGGGTAGTGAGTCTTCCAGTTTTGTTCTTGTACAATATTGTGTTGGGCATTTCCGTTTTTTTTAAAGCTTTCCAGATGAGTCCAATGTAAAGCCAATATAAGAATCACTGCCTTGGGGTCAGAAAAGCAGCAAGAACATGGGTGTTAGGGGCACCTCGTGGCTCAGTCAGTTGAGCGCCTGACTTCGGCCCAGGTCATGATCTCACAGCCCTTGAGTTTGAGCCCCACATTGGGCTCTGTGCTGACAGCTCAGAGCCTGGAGCCTGCTTCAGAGAGATTCTGTGTCTCGCTCTCTCTCTGCCCCTCCCCGCTTGCTCTCTCTCTCGAAAATAAATACACATTAAAAAAAAAAATAAAACAAACAAAAACAAAAGAATACTGGTCTTCAAATCAGGCAGCCCTTTGTTTAAATTCTTGGTCTGCAGGCAAGCCATCTGAAATGTTGGAGCTTCAGTTTCCTTTTCAGGAAATGGGGGATTAAAAGGCTTACTGTAAGGGTTTTTTGTTTGTTCGTTTTTATAAAAGCAATACCTTGGAAACCCCCCCCGCCCCCCCGCCCGCTTGCATAGGGATGACCGTGCAACAATGGCCTGGTCATGACGGATTCCCTTTTCTTCACTTTCAATGCTTTCTTGACTGTTTTCTTAGTGGACTCTTAGACCATGTATTCCAAATATTAGGAAGGACTAGCATAGTTTATTATTATGAAATATCTCCCAATAGATATATAGCCATGTAAGATGGGTTATAATCCAGAGCGCTGCTTCCTCTGGAAACTGCCAGCCTCAAGAAATAAGCCTGTTTGACAATCTTTTTTAGAAGGAAGTGATTCATGTTGAGCCCATGGGGAATTAATACTGGTCTATTTTTTAACGATTTGGTGAAGGGATAGGAATTTACTGCCTGCATGGAAACAATAATGAGAGTAAGTAGCAAATGGCACAAACGGTTAAAAAAAGAGAGAGAGAGAGGGTGAGGAAAGTGCCTTTTCAAAAAATAAACAGGAAAATGACAAGGAAGGACATTTTGAAGCAACAATGGGATCTCTTTATGACTCTACACCTTTGTACTTTTAAAAATTGGGGCTATTGTTTCAGTATACATTTACCTAAGTGAGATTATTGGGTAAAAAGTACCGTTTTAAGACTTTTGTATAAATGTCTTTTTTCCAAAAACTCCGCCTTCATTCTACAGACTAAAAAATAGTGTATGGAAGCAAGAAATCAATCAAACAAGCAAAAAACAAAAGTCAGGATGGGTCACAAGGAGGAAAAATAAAAGAAATTCATTTATCATTTACATCTATGCATGCATCTATGCATGCTAAGAATTATACACATTTAGATAACTTAATCCTCAGGACAAATTTAATACCATTTATGTAATGTGTCACAAAGCATACAGTTCACATATCAGAGCCAGGAAGCCAACCAAGTGGTGCCTCAAAACCAAGCACTCTCGCCCCATCTCCAAAACCATTATGCCATCGTGCCCTCATTCTTAAACTTCTGAAAAGGAGAAAGAGGGTAAGACTATTTTCAACTTCCCAAAAAAGATCCCCCGAATTACTAGGTATTTTATCAATGGAATCCTACTTGGACTCATTTTCTTGTACAGATATCCTAACAAGTCTGGTACTGTGCTCGCACGAAAGGATTCTTTCACTCCTTGCAGGACACAGACAGGCACATTTTTACAATGGCCTCCCCCAGACAGTAACCCTCCTCTGGCATCTCCCCAGGAGTCATTAGCAAATCCCAGAGCCCTCCTTGCCTGCTCTCAAAAGATCTGCTAGCCCAGCAGCAGCAGCAGCAGCAGCAATAATGAGACTCGGCCACCGTGTAACAGATGCTGGTGATTCATAGGAGAGGGGCCCATGTCTGGCTGTGACTCTCCTTCCTGCTGCAAACATTAAGACGAACCAAATAAAACCAATGACAAAACTCCAAGAAGAAAAGAAAATGTCAGGGGTCAGAAGTGGCCACCATAGAACCCAATTAAAAGTTGGTATTTTCCAGCCTCGCTTGTGAGAGGTGTTTTGGCAGGCATCCCTCCCTCCTTTCTCCGAGACGATGAGACAGACACCAGCAGAGTGGAAAACAGTGCTCCAAGAAAGGAACTGTTCTAGAATTCACAGCAGCAGGTGCACAGCAATTTAGGAGTAATTAAGATATTCTAAGAGAAAACAGTCCTCTGTCATATAAACCAGGAGGAGATGGGGAAATGGTAACTTCAAGTTCAGATGCTTTATTCATAAGGGAGACATATGGCTGTCACTTTGCAGCCATGCCGGGCATCCCAAGTTGGGGTGCATAGGATCACTCATCTGGGGTCTGGTCCTCTGTGCTGCAAGTCCAGAAACTAAATTTTATCTATTCATTCAGAGACGCTCAGGCGCTGCTATGCTCCCTGGCTTAGAAGATTCTAAAACACAAACCAGAATGCCAAGGTGTGCTGCGTGTTTTTCATTCCTAATATTTTTGTTTGGCTTCTTTTATTTATAACAGTGGACACATTTTTCTATTAGTTATCATGCTGTTATGAGGGAACCTTCCTGGCTCAGTTAGCTATTGCTTTGGAGGAATGACGTCCAAACTCAGAGACTTGAAATACTTAGAATCTGGTTTTGCTCACACATCTAGGGTAGTGGGCCGGGCTCAGCGGGTCTCTCCAGGGCTCGCTCAGGAGCCTGTGCTCACCTGGTGGTTGGGCCACACAGGCGGGCTGAGCTAACACAAGTCTAGCACAGTCTGGCAATCGGCCAGGGCAGTGTGAGTAAATGAGCTTTGTTTCTCATCACTGAGCAAGTTGGCCGGGGTGTGTTTCCATGGTGGCTGTGCAATGCAGTATTGAGAGAGAGAGAGAGAGAGAGAGAGAGAGAGAGAGAGAGAGAAAGGAAGAGAAAGAGAGAGAGAGAGAGAGAAAGAGAGAGTCTTTAAGGCCTCTTGAGGACCTAGGCTCAGAAGAATCACATCATGGGACACCTGTTTGGCTCAGCCGGTTAAGTGTCTGGCTCTTGGTTCCCTGTGTCTGGTTCTGTATTGACGGCATGGAGCCTTCTTGGGATTCTTTCTCCCCACTCACGTACCATCTGTCTCTCTCTCAAAATTAAAAAAAATTAAAAAAAAAACAACAACCTGGCACATTGTGACTTCCACCACATTCTATCAGCCAAAACAAGTCACAAGCCAGCCTCTATTCGAGGGGTTAAGAAAAAGTCTCTACCTACTAAAAAGCTGAGTTGCCGAGTCACTTACGGGAAATAATTATGGCTATTTTGGCATCAATCTTCCATGCCTCCCTCTCTCAAGCTCTTAAAAATTGATTCATATGCAGAGATCACTTGACACAAACAAACTGATGGGCACCTGGGTGGCTCAATCGGTTAAGTACCCAACGTCAGCTCAGATCATGATCTCACGGTTCGTGAGTTTGAGCCCAGCGTCAGGCTCCCTGCTCTCAGCACAGAGCCCACTTCAGATCTTCTGTCCCCTTCGCACTGCGCTTCTCACTGCGTGCACGTGCGTGCTCTCTCTCAAACAATAAAATAAGCATTTAAAAAAATCAAATATAATGGATACTGCTCAGGGGTTATTTCACCTAGGCCTCCCAACAATCTGAAGAGCTACACTGGCTCCACCCAGAATGTACCCAACACCAGATCAGATGGCCTCCTTCCGTCTCCTACCCGCCGGCCCCGTACCACCTCCTACAGACCCTAAATGTCCTTCTGGGGGCTGAGCCTCAGAGTGGGTTCTTTCCAGAGATGCCTGCCACCAAACCCTTCCATTATGCATTGCTTTTTGCTGGTTTCCCTCTTAGGGTGGCACCTGTTTCCACATAATAGATTTGCGTCCGGCAGTCTCTGCAGCCACTAATATGTTTGCTTTTCGGTCAATAAAAATTTAATTGCTGCTGAAGTTGTTTCAGGAAAAGAAGAGAGGAAAACATGGTCTCTTCCCCTCCTGTCCCCTCCTCAGGGGCGGAAAGGCAATGGCACTTTCAAAATCTGGAAAGAGAGAGAATGCTTTTCTCTTCCATTAGCCATCACTGTAATAACCGGAAATTTATGACCTTGTGGTTCATATACAAGAGGGAGCGCCCAGGCGTCTGTGGGCCGCACAGGTTTCCTGCATCCATGGGAACATTTCCTGAAGTGTCCTGGAACTGAAATCTTGTTCTTTTGCAGAAATTCAAGGAGCCCCAACCCTGTTAGAGTAACTTAGCACTGAGGTATTCAACATGGCTTTAGAATGAGTCTTTCTGTAGAGATGAAGTTTCTAGGTCGCTCGCTATTCCATTACACAATGCTCTCCTTATGAGAGCCCAAGGGAGAAATTTCTCTCTGCTCTCAGAATGGGAAACAGCTGGGCTGCTTCTTAATACTTGGAGTGATTTTGTGGTGGCTGTTATCACAGATACTATAGATCATGGATGTGAGGGCTTCTCCTTCTTTGGGCAGTTTACCATAAAAGCGGAGACCCATCTCTAGAAAATCTATAGGACCCTTCGGTAGGAATATTAGATATTAACCTCACACTTAACTTTGCCTTATCTTTCCTAGTTCTATATACTTTCTGCTTTGCTTTCCTCACTCAATTATTTTTATGTTTATTTTGTCCTTTTTAAGATATTTATTAAGCAGACTTAAATGCTTTTTAGAACCTAAGAGAACAAAGAAGCCAACAAATCAGTGCCAGTTTCTCAAAAAAGCTATAACCTTTCTGAATACTTAAGAAAATTCTTCAATTTTATCTATCTGATGAACTCTGTCTTCTTGATTTCAGATACTGTGGCCTGAGTTCATTCTGCTTCTCAATGGTTATCATTTTTTATCTAAGATGAACCCTCTCATTTCCTTCCTCTCCTCTCCTCTCCTTTGCATTTCCCTGCTATTCTTCATCTGTCCCTGGGCAACCATTTGAATGCCCTTAATGCAAGCCCTTTTGTTACTTTGTGTTGTTATGAAACATATGGTTTTATATGCAGGAGTCTTAATGGCATGCCACCCTTGCTGCTTTTATTGTTATAAACGTCTGCTTCCTTTCTCACTCAGTACATTTAGTCTGTATGTCTCTCTGCCCAAGAACATGAACCCAGCACACTTTGTCCTCTGTTCCCTAAACTGCCTCCCACAGCCACCCCCCACCAGCAAAAGCATGCTGTGAGGACAATCCTCATACCCAGGGTAAACCCTTGTGAGAGTGATAAGGGTGCTATTAGTCTTTGTACCAGGACAGCAAAAGTGCCCAGTGATGGTCCCGGGGCGGGGGGGGCTGAAATGCCTCGTCACCTTATTCAAACACGACCCTTAGGAACTTCATGACAATCCCTTCTTGGTATGTACCCAGGAGTGGATTTGCTGGGTCAGGCAGTACTCAGAGACAATCCACTATCACTGCCAGAGTCCCATGCGGGATTTTTTTTTCCATGTGAAACAGGAATTCTTTTTTTTTCATAGTTTATTGTCAAGTTGGTTTCCACATAACACCCAGTGCTCATCCCAACAAGGGCCCTCCTCCCTGCCCATCTCCCCTTCCCCTCTCTCTCACCACCATCAGCCCTCACTTTGTTCTTGGCATTCAAGAGTTTCTCATGGTTTGCTTCCCTCCCGCTCCCCAACTATTTTTCCCCTTCTCCTCCCTCATGGTCCTCTGTTAAGTTTCTCCTGTTCCACATGAGTGAAAACATATGGTATCTGTCCTTCTCTGCCTGATTTATTTCACTCAGCATAACACCCTCAAGTTCCATCCATGTTGCTATGAATGGCCACATTTCATTCTTTCTCGTTGCCATGTAGTATTCCATTGTATAGATAAACCACATCTTCTTGATCCATTCATCAGTTGGACACTTAGGCTCTTTCCATGTTTTGGCTATTGTGGAGAGTGCTGCTATGAAGATCGGGGTACATGTGCCCCTATGCATCAGCACTCCTGTATCCCTTGGGTAAATTCTTAGCAGTGCTATTGCTGGGTCCTAGGGGAGTTCTATTGTTAATTTTTTGAGGAACCTCCATACTGTTTTCCAGAGGGGCTGCACCAGTTTACATTCCCACCAACAGTGTAGGAGGGTGTCCATTTCTACACATCCTTGCCAGCATCTAGAGTTCTCTGATTTGCTCATTTTAGCCACTCTGACTGGCGTGAGGTGGTATCTCAGTGTGGTTTTGATTTGTCCCTGATGAGGAGCGATGCTGAGCATTATTTCATGTGTCTGTTGGCCATCTGGATGTCCTCTTTGGAGAAGGGTCTGTTCATGTCTTCTGCCCATTTCTTCACTGGATTATTTGTGTTTTGGGTGTGGAGTTGGGTGAGTTCCTTATAGATTTTGGATACTAGCCCTTTATCTGATATGTCACTTGCAACTATCTTTTCCCATTCCGTCAGTTGCCTATTAGTTTTATGGACTGTTTCCTTTGCTGTGCAGAAGCTTTTAATCTTGATGAGGTCCCAATAGTTCATGTTTGCTCTTGATTCCCTTGACTCTGGGGATGTGTCAAGTAAGAAATTGCTGCGGTTGAGGTCAAGGAGGTTGTTTCCTGCTTTCTCCTCTAGGGTGTTGATGGTTTCCTGTCTCACATTCAGACCCTTTATCCATTTTGAGTTTATTTTTGTGCATGGTGTGAGAAAATAATCTAGTTTCATTCTTCTGCATGTTGCTGTCCCGTTCTCCCAGCACCATCTGTTAAAGAGGCTGCCTTTTTTCTATTGGATACTCTTCCCCGCTTTGTCAAAGATTAGTTGGCCATACATTTGTGGGTCCAATTCTGAGTTCTCTATTCTATTCCATTGGTCTATGTGTCTGTTTTTGTGCCAATACCATACTGTCTTGATGATGACAGCTTTGTAGTAGAGGCTAAAGTCTGGGATGGTGACGCCTCCCGTTTCGGTTCCATGCGGGATTTCTACACCAGTTCACATTCCCATCAGCAGTGCACGAGGGCCCCCATGCTCCCGTAACCCCACCAACCCTTGGCCTTACCCTGACTTCACCAGTCTGGCACGTGTAAAGAGATACCTCATTGTCCACTTACATCTTTCTGTCAACTAATGCGTTTAAGCATCTCTTCATATTCTTATGAACTTTTCATACTTTCCCTTTCTGTGAATTTTGGTCTTGTATCTTGGCCCATTTTCCACTGGGGTGTCTGTCTTACTGATTTGCAGAAGATGGTAAATTTTCCAAAATGAGCACACAGGTCTTTGTCTTCTTGAACTGCATCACCAGCATGGCGATTCTTTCTTGCAGAACTAGGGTCACAGGCTGTTGAGCATATGTAATGCTGGGGTTATAAGATGCTATGAAACAGAGTTAAATACTTACCAACAGACTGCGGTGGACTGAATGGTCCCCATCCCCCCCAAACTTCATATATTAGAGCCCTAAGCCCCAATGTGACTGTGGTGGGAAATGTGGCCTTTATGAAGATAAGTAACATTAAATGAGGTCATACATGTGGGGCCCTAAATCACTAAGGCTGTGTCCTTGCAGTAAGAGGCAGGAGGTAGACGGCTGTGTACATAGTAGGTGGGCTTCCAAGTCAGACACTGGTAAAAGTATTAAACTCATTTAAGTTGCTTACCTCTGTGGGCAATTGTGAGCATCAGAACTTGCTGTCTGAGACTCGCAATGCTTTCTAAAAGTTAACCAGTTGCATTTCTAGGAAACCATTCAGGAAACAGACTGTTTTCCGAGATCAGGCATTCATCTTCTCTTTCACCATTTCCTTTTTTCCTTTTTTTTTTTTTTAACACTTATTTTCCCAAGTAATGTCCTCCCTTCCTATCACCAATTTCTCTAGAGGAAAGTACATGTGGCTCAAACACCCGTGTTGTTCTTGAAAACGTTCTGCTTCTGCTACTTACAATCTCTAAAGATACTGGAGGGTCTGTGATTTTTCCAAATGGGAAGTTTGTCCTAGGTCCAAGAGAATGGTTTCAGGGACCTTGCTAATTATTCTGCTGCTTAATTGTATGTTATCTGCAGCATAATTAATCCAAACATTGTGATCCGTTCCTACAAATGTGTAGGCAACTAGCTGCAAGCTGCCATCAAAACCCCCCCTAGAAGTTATTTACAATATCTACTGGAACACCATGTGACAGCATTCTACAGAGCTGGGCTTATCCAGCTAGTCTATTCTCCATGAGATTTCAAATCTCCAAGGTACCAAACCTTCTACAGAACTCCTTGAAGTCCCAATGTGTGTTCTGTGTTCCATAGATGTTAACAGAACATGGCTCCTGGATGGCTCAGTCGGTTAAGCATCCGACTTTGGCTCAGGTCATAATCTTGCAGTTCGTGAGTTCGAGCCCCATGCTGGGCTCTGTGCTGACAGCTCACAGCCTGGATCCTGCTTTGGATTCTCTGTTTCCCTCGCTCTCTGCACCTCCCCCACTCATGCTCTGTCTCTAATAAAATATATAATAAAAAATAATCAAACATTAAAAAATAGTTAACAGAACTTGGCCCAACTTTTACTAAATGGTCCTGTCCTCCCCGATCACCTTCCCCACCCCCACCCTGCACTAGAGAGCTGACTTCCGGTCCTTCGGTGGGGGCAGAGGAGGTGCACTCCTTGCATCTTCAGATTCCCAAAGGACTGTTTATCATTTCCCTATCGCAGTATTGCTTTTTCCTTTTTATTTCTCTCTTTGCCATTTTACTTCTTTTTTACTGTTATTACACTATCTGCTGCTTGTAACCACTCTCCTTTCCCTTTCTGCCACTCTCATTCATATATTTTTACCTTCTCTTTTCTTTTCTGTCTCCTTCTCCTGTCGCTTCTCTCATGCTCCCTGGCTACTGGCTCAGCATAGCATCTATTCCTTCTCAGTTGGGCCCTATGGCGTATGTCTCCTTCCGTCCCTAAAATTGCCCGATGAAGCTATGTGCATGCGCACCCATCTGCACATGGGTGTGCATTTTCCTTGAACGAGGACTGTGTCAGACCCAATGGATTATCCAATGATTCCCAGTTCCCTATGCCTCTGACTTCCATTGCCATAGAGGCCAAGAGGCTGAAAATTTTCAATTTGCTACCTTTCCTTGGTTTGCCCAACAAGAAGGAAAACACCCTTTGTTGAATATAAAGCAAAGCCTCACTATGAGAAAACCCCTTGGTCTTCATTTTTCCTACGATTCTTGCCCAGAATGTAGATGTAAAGCATGATCATAAGCAGCCAGCTAGTACACGAGACTGCGAGCCCGAGAATGAAGGCCCGCACACGAGGCAGAAGAGTTTAAAGGTGGAAAGGGCGTTAAGTCTCTGAAGGTCAACCTTGAGCCACCATCCCAGCTCTGCACAGTCCACCTCCAGGCCTATTTTTACGTGTTTTGAAATAACACACACGCACAAACACATATTTTTAAGAAGAGGTAAAAATATAAGCAGAAATTCTAAAATGTTCTTCCTCTTCCCTGACAGATTACTTTCTAGACACCCTAGAGGAAGCATCCTATTTTGCAGAGCTCTGCTCAATATCCAGGGCATTGCTACTAACAGAAATCAGCAAAAGTTAAACCAGCAATGACGCAGAAGTGGGACCGGGGTGGGGGGAAAACCCAGAAGAGTATGCCCTAAGATAGGGTAGTAGTGTTTGTTTTATACGTAAATGGTTAGAAGGACACACATAGCTGATGGTGGTAGCTTTCAACTATTTTATGTCTGTAGCTCTCTGCATCAGCCATGTATTCATTTGCATTTAGAAAAATAAAGAAAAGGAAACATTATTTTAAATATCCCAATAGTTTGGGATGCCTGGGTGGCTCAGTCAGTTGAGGAACTGACTCTTGATTTTGGTTCAGCTCATGGTCTCACAGCCTGTGGGTCGGAGCCCTGCATCAGGTTCTGCCCTGACAGTGTGGACCCTGTTCAGGATTCTCTCTCTCCCTTCCCGCTCTCTTCCCCCTCCCCTGCCTGTGTGTATTGTGCGTGTGCTCTCTCTCTCTCTCTCAAAATAAATAAATAAACTTCAAAAATAAATCAATAAATATCTCAATAGTTCTATACAGGTCTCTCCCTCCCAAAATCTTTTTCCTTCCATGTGGCCTTGTCATGGTGTGGAGTGTCTCCCTACCCTGCAGAGATGTTCTCCAGGGCGACCCCTGCCTGGGAGGAGAGTCAGGCAGGTGTGGCAGTGAGGACTGGGGAGGAGGGCTCACTCCAGGTGGCCTCCAGCCTGCTCTGGGGTGGGGGTGGGGATTGGGGGTCGAAACGAAGAAAAGGAAGGCCCGGCAGAGCTTCACCCTTGCTGATGAGACCACCTTCCCATGTATCAGTGGGGTTTTCCCCACGTTTCATTCCACTTATTACAGAATTGTCCCAATTCCTAGCCTGCCATAGAATGGTGGGCATTTAGCCCTGGAACAGCCTGCTCCTGCCTTTTCAGAGACTTGAAGAGCAAGCTCGGAAAGTTGAGGGTATGTCCAAGGTCAAAGAAGACACAGAGGCAGCCAAGTCGGGATCAGAATTCAGTATCTAACCAGCACCATCACTACCCACCTGACTGCCTCGGGGAATCCTTCCTGCAGGCTGGGCACTGCCCCGGCTGCCATCTACAGCATCTCTTAGGCTTCTAAAAGCCCTACAAGGTGGATGTTATCTTCTCCATTTTCAAGTTGAAGACACTAAGGCTCAAACAGATCATGTGGCTTTCTGAGGCTAGAACAAAGTAGAACCAGGAGTTGAACCCAGCTCTTTCTAGCCCTTTTTACCACTTCAGCTGACTCAAGACCATGTTTGTATGATCTCTTACACACACGCCTACAAAGCAGTTTCCCACAATTCCTCTAGAGGGGTCTTTAGCTATTGGAGTCTCAGGAAATCCATTTCAGGGCCACCTCCCTCTCTCCTTCGGTACAAAGAATACTTCCCGGATGAGCCTGTTCTCTCAGCAGCTGGTGATACTCGATTTGATTAACACCCGGGGACCCATCACCAGACGTAAAGATGATGCCTAATTAATTGCTTACATTAAAGAGCTGGCACTTCCTGCATTCGGTTCACACTTCCAGCTTCAATCATGTTTTCGTTTCAGCAATAATATTTACATGATTAGCAAATAGTCGATTCATACTCCAGCGTGGACCTAAGCTGTGTGTGGGACTTCCCAAAGCAGATGTCCTTGACAGGTGTAAAGAAACAGGCTTTTTTTTTTCACAGCAAGAACCACAGCAAGCTCTTCTGCTTGGTTTTTCAATAAGAAATCGTGCTTGGATGAACAAATATTCATTGAGCGCTGACCTATTCTGTGTCAGTCATTCCCTGTCCAAGGTGCCGTGGGGGCCCAAAAGCAGCACACTCACTAGGAAGTCACATTACACTTAACTGTGTTTTCTTTCTTTCTGGTCCAAGATCTAGATGCATAAATTAGGGAGAGACACGCCTCATCAGACTTCTGAAGTTTCAACAGGCATTTGCTTGACATCTCCTGAGATCTTATCATGCAAGAGGCAGGAGAGTTTGGGATGTGAAATGACTCCCAGGATGTGAATGGGGGTCAAACCGAAAAGAGGTGATGTGTCACCAGGTGATCCCATGCAGTATCTTTAATCAGAACATGGAAACGACACAAAAAAGCAAGATTCTATCTTCAGACAGCAGGAGGCTGGAAGGGCTAAGGCAGCACCTTGGACAACAAAGTTCTTGACAATGGGTCGAATTCTAACATTGGGAAATTAAGTAGGAAGAGATGCTACCAAAAGCAGTCCTACCCAAGTAAGATGTGACTTTGTGGAAGAGACCGGACTGCAATCAGCCACAAGCTCAACACGAGGCAAGGGCATGATGTGGGCCCCAAGTCACTAATGCATCCATTTGACTACATTTATGAAGTATCTACACTTAGGATGGAGCAAGCCCTGCTCTCATTTTCCCTGGTCCTCCTACAATTACGTAGCGTATTCAAACTAAGGAGGTTGACTATACATCATACTGTTCTAATTAGAACACTTTTTAGAATGAAACAGACTGTAGGTGTAAATGAAGCCTGGAAAATAGGCATCAGTGAAGGCTCCTGGGCAAACTGGAGTCTATGGACAAACTGTAGCCAGCTGACCTCCAACAAGAGAGATTTTCTGAAAGCCCATCTGGCTGTACCCATCAGTTTCCAGTTCACATGCCTAGTTATTTTTCAAAAAATTCCAAATAGCAATACTTCCTTCTTAGTGAAACCCAGCTGCTTTTCTCTGAAAGTGTTATTATTGTGTAAATGTATGGTGGTGGCTCTTTCTCTTTTCAGAGAGAATTTATTTTATGCAAGCTAGCTACACACGGATCTGTGATTCCCTGGGTCCCCTCTGTAGTTGTACGTTTTATATATCCTCTCTTCAGGGAACTATTTAGAGGAGAATTCTATCCAGCATTCTCCTTTGTACAAACCAACACAAACACTCTCTTACACTGAATGTAAGACACCAAGGGTTATGAGATGTATCACTATTATCTGCCATTAAGGAAGAGGACAAAAAAAAGCTTCCAGTCAACTTACTCCAAACTCCTTCACATTCAACTCTCCTTGGTCACTTTTCAACTCAAAATTAACATGTGGTTCCCATTTTCCACATGATATTTGTGTCTGTGTCATCAAAAGCATCAAGAATGCAGCATTTCTTAAAAAACCTTTCCACTATTTTCTCCAGAACTTTCTTCCCAACAAGTAACACTTGATCTGTCTGATGTTACTTTTTTGATCTAACCAGCAGCTGACAATAGTAGGTTTTCAGACAACAAGCAGGATTTTATTCTTCCTTCAGACAGTCCTTAAGTTGTTTTCTGACTGAAATTCTGAGGGACACTGTCCAATCATGACACCATGGAGAACAACAAAATCTGTTCTGCATGGACAATGACAACCGTATCCCAAATGGCACTTGACCAACAGGTGCCTGGGTAAAATTTTAGAATGTGAAGTGTGGATGCTGTGGAATTAAATACGTTAACTTAATCTGCCCGTGCCCTTCTGGCTCGGGTTCTACCCTTTACCTGATCATCTCCAGCCTGCTTTCCTAGCTGGTTGTGATAAGCTCGATTAGTTCTTCTTTACGCTAGCTACGATGCTCTTCAAGAGCTCTCCTGGGTTTATGCCCAACCTTTACACCCAACCTTCCTACACTGGAACTATTCCTAATCTTTTTATTTCAGCTAGCTCTCTATTTTATGCCCATCAACTGATGGAAGACAAAGCTGAAATGGAAAGGTCACCGAAGATTCTGCATCTCAAAAATGCCTGCTTCATCTCTGTGGTTTTTTTCATTTATGTATTTTTGAGAGTGGGGGAGGGGCAGAGAGAGAGGGAGACACACAATGAAAACAACTCCAGGCTCTGAGCTGTCAGGAGAGAACCCAAAGCAGGGCTCAAACCCACAAACCGTAAGATCATGACCTCAGCCGAGGTCGGACACTCAACTGATTGAGCCACCGAGGTGCCCTTGCTTCCTCTCTGCTTTTATGAAGAAAAGCCATGCAGCTTGAGGGTAAAGAGGTAGTTCTTAGCTCTGGCTGTGAAGTAAAATAATTTGTAAAAGATTCTCTAAGTGCAGATTTCAGGGAGCTATCCCAAGACCCACTGACTCAGACTCTCAGGGTTGGGAGAATTGGGGGAAAGCAGACCTTGTATTTTAACAAGAATTCCAGAGACTGATGTGCTAGGTCATGCAGGTTGTAAACCATGACGAAGAGGGGAGCATTAGGCACTTTCCAGTTTATGTAGGGACAAGTCTACTGTCATCTACAAACACAAATGAGCAATCGAGAGGCCCCAAGTCTAAGTGTGCAGCAGAAAACATCCTATGGATGGACCCCAATTTTATTCAAACCATAACATTCACAGCATCCCGTAGTCAACATGATTAAACCACGGGGTAGGAAGGATATTGCAAATGATTCGGCGTGGGCTGTGCACGGCGCAGCACAGGCAGGAAATAAAGGATGAGATTTTCTTTTTCCGACCATCCAACAATCCCAAACGCTGCCTGGTCTGAGGCCAAAAGGAAGGTGACCTTATCTGCCATTCCCCGGCCACGACTTTACAGGCCCATTTTAGGAACGAAATGACCTGAGCATAATTCTGGCTCCCTGATGTGGGGACAGTCTGCAGCCTTAGAGTGGAGGATTGTACTAAAGAGGGTCTCTCCCCAGAAAATATGCAAATCTCTGCACCAAAGGACTCAGGAAGAGGTTTTTTTGCGCACCTGCAAAATTTTGTGTTCTACCAGAGGCCAGAAGCTTTGCTGCAACTCATCTCATAGTTACTAAGTGTCCTTAGGGCCTTAGCTTTTGAAAATATAAAGCCTTTTCTTCCCCTCTATTCTTTGGTAAAACTCCTTTTTTCCTTCATACAGTAAATGATGCCTATGTAGGGCTGGGGGTGGGGCGGAGGAGGCAGAAGCAACAGACGCTCCCAGACAGGGAGCATCAGTGAGTGTCTTAAACATATCATCCTATCAGCGGACCTGCTCTAGACCCAAGGCTGAATCCCAAGGTGACTTCCAGTCCTTAGGAAGCTGGGGCTCACCTTGAGAGCTGCCTGGGTTTCAGTGACCGCGGACTCTCCCGCGGTTTCCTCAAGAGATGCAGTCGCAGGAGCCCAAAGCTGCAAATCACCAAAATGTACCACACTGCACACTTCAGAAACGTGATGGTTTATTTGCGTGCAGTGTATAGCTGCTGCGCCTCGTGTTCTAACACGAGATCGTCAGTGTGGGGCCGTGTCCTTTCTGAGTTTCCTGTGCCAGTAACCACCACAGGGAAATCAGTATTTCCCAGATGGCTACCTGTCCACGTGTGGCTCGGCTTTTGCCCATTTGTGGAAGTTTCTCATCTGCAGCCCTGTGGCATGCCTGTGACTAGATCCTCTCTTTCGTTTTAGTTCTCTCTCTGGTTCATGTGACAGTCTTATGTATCAACCATGAGGTCCAAAAGAGAAATAACTTGTCAGCTAAAAAAAAAAAAAAAAAAAAAGTCAAAGCCAAAAATGCGGATATTTGAAGAAAATATTAGCTGGATTCTTTTCTCCGCCAACTGCTCACCCCAAATGAGGGCCGTGGGAGTTTTATTTCTGAAACATAACTATATATTAAAAAGGCTCCTGGTATGAAGTCAATAAATACCCCTAAAGCCTGTCTCCTGTCATAAACCCATCCAGATAGGAGTCAGAGACGTCCCTCCCCATTAAACAGAAAGAAACTGTCCTGATCACAAATTAAAACCTTCCCCTTTGGCTGTAGATCTATCAGCAGACTTGCTTACAATGGTCTTCTTGTTAATGATGACTAGGAACAATAAATCATTTCTTCCTACTACAAAGGCTGCTCAAATTAGTTCAAAATGGTGGTCCCCGTGTTGAAATGAACCTTCCCTGGGTCAATAATGTTTCTTGGGAACAAGTGTAAGGGGAAGGTTTGGCGTCGGGTGGGACCTACATTTCTAGGATTTAAAGGGGAATATTTAGCAGCATGTGGCTTCATCACCTTACATATGCTTCAAAAAAATTTTTTTATGTTTATTTTTGGGAGGGAGAGAACATGACTCAGGGAGGGGCACAGACGGAGGGAGACAGAGTCTGAAGCAGGCTCCAGGCTCTGAGCTGTCAGCACAGAGCCGATGCCAACCTAACTCACAAACCGTGAGATCATGACCTGAGCCAAAGTCAGAAGCTTAACTGACTGAGCCACCCAGGTGCCCTTATATATGTTCCTCTTTTTTTAATATTAAAAAAATGTTTATTTAATTTTGAGAGCAAGTCGAGGAGTGGGGGGAGAGGGAGGAAGAAAGGGAGGGGGAGAGAGAGAGAGAGAGAGAGAGAGAGAGAGATCCAAAGCAGGCTCAGCATGGTCAGCACACAGCCCAATGTGGGGCTTGAATTCACAAACCATGAGATAATGACCTGGGCTGAAATCAGGAGTTAGATGCTTAACCGACTGAGCCACGCAGGTGCCCCTATGTTCTTAAACAATACCCAGAAGTAATAATGACCCAAAATGTATTTTTTGTTCATTTCCACCCAAAATGTTGAATATTGATTATTCCTTTGAAAAGCTTTCGTTAGTGAAAATAATACAAAATGCACAGAAGTATATGTGTGCTCTCTGTTCCTTCCTTTCCCTCAGTGATAGAGGAAGCTTCCTTTTATTTCAAGAAAACAAATTAAGATCATAAGACCAATAAATTCTAATTTGATATAAATAATACCTTGACTGGGCTTTGTTGCTGAGACATAAACAAATCACTAAGAGCTCAAGCAGTGATGATTCTGAATAAGATCAAGAAACCTACTCATTTAACTCAGGAGTCTGCTCTATTGCCTTCTTGGTACTGGACAAAATTCACATTTCTCTCCCAACATCCTCCCCCACAAATAACGCACATACTTGCAAAAAAGTATCCCTCACCCAACTAGACATTTTCCGAGAAGTACCCAGAGTAGTTTAAACTCAAGGCAACATCCAGACCTGTATTTTTTAACTCCTCTGAAGACTTAAATAAAGCAAGAAGAATCCATGTGCGTCACTCAGTCAGCCTGACTTAAAGGAGTGTGAGGCAAGAATTATCCACATGCGGAGTTAAACAATGCAATTTTGCAAGTGTACACCTGCTGTGCGAATCAATCACCTCTTCTCAAACCAGCAAATTGGTTTCAAGTATTTGGTTCACCGGTTCCATCCAACAACCATGAAGAAGAGGCCGCCTCCCGAGTAAAAGAGAAGGGGATGATGAATCCTGGAAAAATGTATTCTCATCAGAATTCCTGTGCTTCTCGCTGCACTGATGGTATTTGCAAAACTCTCTGGAAAGAACGCCGGGTTTCATTTCAGGCAATCCTCTTTTCTGGAATTTTCACAAAAATGCTTTTGCGGTATACTCTACAATCTCATTTCGGGAAAGCAATTCATGCCATGGAGCTGTTTCTATAATGTGCTAGTTTCTGAATTTTAGATATTTCTTAACATTGCAGCCACATGATTCTTTCTAAAATAAAAGTGATACTCTCTAGGAAGGTGTAGCTGAAGTAACTGGCCCTTGTACTGAGCCGTGGGCTCTGGGAATATTTGTCAAAAAACCTGGTTCTTGGGGCGCCTGGGTGGCTCAGTCGGTTGAGCGTCGGACTTCGGCTCAGATCATGATCTCACGGTTCGTGGGTTCGAGCCCCACATCGGGCTCTGTGCTGACAGCCAGCTCAGAGCCTGGAGACTGTTTCCCATTCTGTGTCTCCCTCTCTCTCTGACCCGCCCCTGCTCATGCTGTCTCTCCCTCTCTCTCTCTCTCTCAGAAATAAATACAACATTAAAAAAGAAAGAAAGAAAAGAAAACCTGGTTCTTGAAATAGCAGAATGTCTGCATCTCTTACTCAGGCAAGAAGTCTTTGTTTTCTCTTTTCTCCCTTCCTGCCTCGTCATTCCCCAAGCACTATCCACCTTCCTCTTCGACCAACAATATCTAGTGTCACTGCCACAAACTGACTTCACTCTCCTGCTCTCTCAGAGCTTCTGTATCAATCCCTTTACCTTTGGAAACTCCTTCCCTTTTCTTCCTGTTAGGATAAAATGCTGTGTGGGAATTCTAGCCCAAAGTACAACTATTTCTGTGATCTAGAACAAAGAAAGGTCTCTGTCGAGCAGAGTAAGTAGGGTTTTCTGCTTCAGAGCACACCCTTCAAAGGACATACGCAAATGGAAAGGCAAGGGGACCTACCCTAGCCGGTCCTTCCAACTGGTACAACTTAACCCTTGAACTTAACTCTTAACCCTTGAACCAAGGCTGCCCCCCATTCCCATCTACCTGTCCCATGCTTGCCACCAAAATGGTGGACCTTAGAACACGTCTCTCAGAACGCCTTTCCTCCACTAGTAACTAGAATTCTCTTCCCTTCATATCGCCTGGGTCCCCCTCAAGACACACAGAAGCTTAGGAGATTTCAAGACCTAAAACCACTGATTTAGAGACACAATGGGTTAACCTGGCCTTTGCGGGCTGGCCAAGGAGTCCTGCTAACATGAATTAGATGTGAGGTACTGATACGCTTACACCCCCACTTGTAAAGGGAGTTTAGAGCTATTAATAATATCGGTCATCACTAGCCCAGTACCTAAGAGAAACTGTGAGTTACAAACAACTGAATTATAAAAAAACGATCTTTGAAAAAAGAATAGGGAGAAAACTGGAGGCTGCTTTTTTGTTTGCTTGTTTTTTCTTTCCTTTCCCCTTTCACATAGGTGTTCATTCGTTAAATATTCATTGATCACCCTCTTTGGGGCCAGGACCAAAGCAGAGATTTCCTGCTCTGGTGGGGTTTTTAGTGTAAGAGAACAGAGACACAAGCAAACAAGAAGATAAAAGGAAAAGGAAACCGCACGTAGGACATGAGGTAGAAAGGATGGGCGCACAGTGCTTCGCCAGGAGTAACTGGTCGAGTCAGAGAAGCCACGGGAGGCAGAATAGAAGGGTCCAGTAGAGAGAACATGTGTTCAAAGGCCCTGCAGCGGAAGGCGGCTGGTGGGGCCAGGAAATGAAAAGAAGCCCATGAGGAACAGAGACAGGGAGGGGAGTGGGTGCACATGTGGCTGGTAGTTGGACAGGGCTTTGGGGTGGGGGGCGGGCAGAGCAAAAGAAAGCCTCTCCAACTCTTACCTGGAGGAGGGGACATATCAATTGCACATGTTTAGAGGCTGCTCTAGTCAGTGTGGAGAAACCTGGTGGTGAGAGTGGCTTCCAGCAGCCCACATACAGAAGGTTAGTTCACGAGTCCTTATGAGAAACAGCGGCCACTAAGAGTGGACAGAGATAGACCAAGAGACCATTAGGTGGGAAAAGAGACAGACTGGGCAATGGGTTGCATAGGAGGGATGAAGTTCGGGAAGCATGGAGGAATGACTTGGGTTTCTTGTGTATCAATTTGGTCTTTTGCTTTATCATTGACTATCGTCTAGGATTTTAGGAACTTCCTGTTTTTCTTTCTTCATGCTCCTACTTAACCTTATAGGAAAAATTCGCTGCTACTTCAAAACTAACAACACACAGAAGCCCCTCAGCATTGTTCTACCAATCCTCTCAAATCTATTTTTAAGATAGACAATTCCCAAGTGATTTCTGTTCATAGTTTTTAAACTAAATTTGGTCACCCCCCCAAATCTGGTTTTTCTATGTAGTACAGTTTCCTGCATTGAGGTGGGAAACCTGAAATTTTGATAGAGTGGTAGAAGATTTTTAGTCACTAGTCACAAATAATTCAAACCAACCCACACCAACTTTGATGCAAAAAGAAATTTACAAAGAAGAACAAACACAACGGTATCTCAAGGCATCAAATGGGAAATGCAGCCAAGACTCTGAGGCAGCTGCATCCATCCAGAATTTCTCTCCATATTCTGTCTGCTCTTCTTTGTACAGTGGTTTCAGACCTTGGGTTTGTAAATTTAGCTTTCTCCAACTTTCAGTCCATAAGACCACTCTGGGGCAGACCCCATGTTTATATGCTCTGGGTTTAGCCACAGCGACTGACCCTCAGTCCCTCGGTGTGTCAAATCCAAATCCCCAAGATGAGAATTGAGCCAGCAATGGGCAGGTGTTTGACTCTGGCCAATGAACTATGGCTGGGGGTGGCTGGGTGCAGGAATTCGGAGAAGAATGAGCCAATGCCAATTCTGAGTTCCCAGAGAAGGGCGAATTGTTATAGACTTGGCAGAGAGCCCATAGAGAGAAGGAGGGAAACAATAGCTCCTTTACTTCAATAAACATGTATTAAGCACCAACTATGTTCCATGGTCAGTCCAGGCCAGTGGATACAAAATTAAGCGCAGCAAATTCCTCCTTTAAGGAGCGTGACACCCAGCACTGCCCGCGAACACCTTGGCCTCTATTTATATATGGGCATTTACTTACAGTACACGCCTAAAAACTCATAGTGGATAGTGGACCACCCAGAACCAACACGTACGGCGTTCATACTGTGAGATCAACACTTAGCTCTTCTCTTACCCCACACCAAAACTTTTGCAGAAATGGAGGAAACGATTCAAAATTTTATTTCCAGTTGCTGACAGATGCCAACAAATGAGCAGAAAATAAAATGCAAAACCTATAATGCAGAGAACTATGGCCATCTTATCTACCATCATTCATCCATCGTCAAGGTAAAAGGTATCTATCTGTACATTCAATAGGAAAGAAAGGTTCACTGAACATCTACACCATGTCAGACAAGGTATCAGAGAGGCCCAGACAGCAAGTGCAGATGGCACATCCGACCCTGAGGCGGAAGATCTGGGTCCTGGGCGCACCAGCTGGGGGACCCGAGGCAGGCTGTGCACCTGTCAAGTGAGGCTCTCACCTACCTCTCAGGGCCGGCGTCGTGTAGCGGGAACAAAAAGGAACAGTCTGAAGGTAGAAAATGATGCACTGAGAAGGCAGTCCGGATGCGAAATGAGTTACGACCAAGAGTGTGGAGGTAGGAGCCCACAAGGATCACAGGGAGGCTGGAAGACGGGACTGAGAGCGTGCTCTGTGTAGACGTCGTGGTAAGATAGAAGGCTGACAAGTCAGAGGGGAGCCCTCTGCCGAGGATTTACAAACGGGAGGCAGGGGAGTGAGAAAGAGCAGGAAAAGATGGAAATGAGCCAGGCAGCATGAAGATTCCTTCCAGACCTGTGTGGGGTGACCAGACAGCTCATCTACAGCATAAGCCTCACTGTTCCCCAACACAGGATGTGGCCCCCCCCACCCCCCGCCTCGCAGATATAGTTGTACTGAATCCTTCCCTTTCGTACAAATCAGAAAAAGAAGCTACCCAGTTATTGTAGTACCTGTCACCTCCAAAAAAGAAAAGGGAATATGGTTCCCTTTAGCTTCCTTATAGAGCAGGTTCCCATCCATGCTATTACCTCTCAACCCCTCCTTTTATGTTTCCTTTTCACAGTAAGCTTCGATTCAGATCAGCAGCCTCTCAAGAAAGCTTTCATCTCTCCAGTTTCTTCTACATTTGTCCTCTAGCAGATTTTATTTTTGCATTTACAGATTTTACTAAACCTCCATTTAGATGTTCCATCTGTATGAGCACCCCTGTCCCTTTAATTTTTTAAGTTTATTTATTTATTTTGAGAGAGACAGAGGGCACAGGGGAGGGGCAGAGAGATGGAGAGAGAGGGAATGCCAAGTAGGCTCCACACTGTCAGTGCGGAGCCCATCATGGGGCTCGAACCCATGAACCGTGAGATCATGACCTGAGGCAATATCAAGAGTTGGACACTCAACTGACCGAGCCACCCCGGCGCACCTATCACTGTCCATTTAAAATGCAATAGACATGCTAACCTTAAAGGCAATAAGTATTTTATTTTCTAAATTTTTATTTTATTTTAGAGAGAGAACACAAGTGGGGAAGAGAGGCAGAGGGAAAGAGAGAGAATCCCAAGCAGGCTCCCTGCCCAGCATAGAGCCCAATGTGGAGCTCAATCTCATGATCCTGAGACCATGACCTGAGCTGAATCAAAAGTCAATCAGTGGAGCCGCCCAGGGGCCCCAAGACTACAGGCATTTTAAATCCACGGTATTATTTTCACATCTCCTATGGCTGTCTCAATGTGATTCCAAATACAAAACAGATGATACAAAACTACTTTTAATTTAATAAGTAATCAAAACATCATAAAAAATACTTGTTTTCAGAATTCATTCCCTTTTATCTAGAACATGCATTCTCAATGGTGGGGATATTGCCAGAGAGGCATGAAATTGGTTCTTCTGAGGCAAAAAGAAAAAGAAAAAAATGTTGGAAATCGTAGTGGTTGTGGCTCTCAATCCTATCGGACTTCATAGATACCCAGCATACCTGTAGTATTAACACATCATGGTCGGAGGAAGTAATTAGGGGGAAAAATGTCTAAAAAGACACTTCAGTGGGAAAATGAAAAAAAATTTAAATTAAGGAAAATTATTTAGATTGAACCTATATTTGCACAATACATTAGTTTACAGAAGAGTTAATTACAGTCTTTCATTTGATCTCCACAAACACCTGGTGAATCAATCAGAGGTTACTTCCTAATTGTGTGACTTCCGCGTCAAAGTCACTCCCTCATCTATGACAGTACAGCATAGACAGTCTTTTAAAGCAGAAACTCAGTATCTGCACTACTGACTGACACTTGGGGCGGGATTGTTCTTGGTCACAGGGGCTGGCCTGTGTACTATAGGATGTGCCACAGCACCCGTGACCTCTGTCTGGTGGATACCAGTAACACCCCCTCTTGTACCACCTCCTCCATCAGATGGAACAAACCAAACTGTTTCCAGACAGTGCCAAACGTCCCCTGGGGAATGAGGTCAGGGTTACTCACTCCTGGCTAAGAATCACTGATTTAAAGCCTACTTATACAGAGAGACTACCATCTACTGTTTTTTAACTCACAGGTAGGGTCATGATAACTAATAGTTATTGAGCACTACTATTCACCAGGCACTTCCGATGTATTGGCTCATGGCTCATTAAATGCTCTCAACAACTCTGTGGGGTAAACACTAGTATCACGCCCATCTCACAAAGAAGGAAACCTAGCCCAGAAAGACTGCAGTTAGTAAACTGTAAAGCTGGGATAAATAGATGTTGGTGTTTTATTTATCACAAAGAAGTACTTAGGGGGCATCTGGGTGGCTCACTCTGGTAAGTATCTGACTCTTGATTTCAGCTCAGGTCATGATCTCACGGTTTGTGAGTTCAAGCTCAGCGTCAGGCTCTGCTTGGGATTCTCTCTCTGCCCCTCCCTTGCTTGTGCTCTCTCTCTCTCTCTCTCAAAATAAATAAATAAAGATTTTTTAAAAAACAAGACTTGAACCATTCACCCAACTATAACTATTTTGTTCATACAAAATAATCTATATTGTGATTGTGATTATTATGTTGATTGACTTCAAACCCAGGTCTGAGTGCTAACAACTATGTCTACTTCAGAAACAAAATGTCCTCAGCCATTCTCCTCAATTTTGCATTACCTCCCATCTGCTGTCCTATTTTACATACAGGTATAAGTTTCTTGTAGGTACTTTATTTTTACTGGTTCATTTTTGATTGACTCATTTACGCTTAATAGGCTCACAAGAAAACCCTAGTCAAAAGATGTCCAACATAGGATGGATATATTAATAGATGAATTGTTTAAGTTATAGCCATATGCTTAGAATCTCATTGTTGTAAAAGTGTATGTATACTGTAGTCATACTTACACACACATACAGAAAAAAGACTGGCGATGCACTTATCATCTTAGTAGGATTTATCTATGGGAAGTAAGATAACAAACATTTCTAATTTTTGTCTTTTTGCTTACCAAGGTTTTCAATCTTTTCTATAATGATTACATTTATTTTTATTTTTTTTAAACTTTTTTTTTTAAATTTTTGAGACAGAGAGAAAGAGAGCACGAGTGGGGGAGGGACAGAGAGAGAGGGAGACACAGAATCTGAAACAGGCTCCAGGCTCTGAGCTGTCAGCACAGAACCCGATGCGGGGCTCGAACCCACAAACCGTGAGATCATGACCTGAGCCAAAGTCGGACGCTTAACCGACTGAGCCACCCAGGCGCCCCTATAATGAGTACATTTAAAAAGCATACAAGTAATGGGGCCCCTGGATGGCTCAGGCGGTCTAGGGTCTGGCTCTTGATTTCAGCTCAGGTCACTATCTCACAGCTTCTTGAGTTCAAGCCCCACACTGGGCTCTGTGCTAACACTGAGGAGCCTACTTGGGATTCTCCCTTTCTCTGCCCCTCTGCTGTTTTCACTCTCTCTCTCTCAAAATAAACAAACTTTATTTAAAAAGTCATATAAGTAATTATTTTTTGAAAGATTATTTGATCAGTTAAGTATATATGAGTATAAAGGGAAGAACAAAAGGCTTACATTACAAGAGGTCCCAAATTCAAACTGCTTACACAGCAACAAAGAAGGAATACCATGTCCATAGATAATCAGAGATGAGACCAGTGGGTCTCAAAACCAATTCTCTGATAAGATTGAATAATAACGTTTCACAAATTTTCAAGGATAATGAAATTCCGAGAGAGAATGTAAAGTTCCTTGCCTTTAGACAAATATCATGTTTGCACGTATAGGAGGATTAGGAGGAACTTAACTGAGGACCATGAGGGAGAAGAAGGGGAGAAATGGTGGGGGAAAGGGAGAGAGGCAAACCATGAGAGACTCTTGAATGCTGAGAACAAACTGAGGACTCATGGGTGTGGGGGGGAGGGGGGAGATGGGCATGGAGGAGGGCACTTGTGGGGATGAGCACTGGGTGTTATATGGAAACTTGACAATAAACTATTTGTAAAATAAATAAATAAATAAATAAATAAATAAATAAATAAATAAATAAAAATATATTAAGTAGCAAAAAAAAATGCTCCTTGCCTTTATATTTTCCCTAAATCTTAGATATCTGCTTCTGCTTGTTTCCAGTTAGATTATTAAAAGGTGAAATATGAACAAATATATGGACAGCAAAATTTAGATACCTGAGCTTCAAGTACTTCTTTGGTGAGACAGGTAATCACACTCATATTTTTTCATGACTTCCAGATACTCTGACAGTTAACTCGAGTTGAGCTAGATTGGATTCTAGGAAGGGCCCTGTACCTGATTTTTCTATCCAACTTGCACCAACTGGCATGTTGCAGGAGGCCATTATGGTATCAATGGGTTTAACAATGAATGAATAACTACAATGAACAAAGTGTTAAGCATCTAAAGAAGAATAAGGAAAACAAGTGCCATGAGAATTGAGAGAGAGAGATGCCAGGCTGAGCTAGTGAGGCAGACTGCCTAGCTGTTCACCCAACAATTGCCCTTTCTTCTCATGGGCATACTAAGATAGACATTTCCCAGCATGCCTTGCACTTAAGGGTAGAAACATGATTGCTTCACTTCCAAGAGAATGCGGGGAAAAGGCAGCAAACCAGTGCTAGACCGGGCCCATAAACCCCCCTAGCTGAGGGGAGAGGATTCTGAGGACCTGAAGGTAGGTAGAGCCATGAGAGAGAAGAGGCCTGAGTCCTTGAAAGACTGTCTCAGGGAGAAACGTCCAACCAGGAACCCTGCACTGCACTGAGAATGAGCAAGACAACATGCATTACAGTAAGTCCCTGGCCTTGGGGGGCTGCTCTGTTAGTTAGCTTCCCGAGTACATGTGATTTCGTCTGGAACCATCCAAGTGCTAAGAACCAACCATGACACTTGTTCGGAATAAAAGCTTTTTCAGATAAGCTGCTTCATAAAGTCCCTAATACTGCCACTAATCTGTTTTGCCCTTAGAGACAGCAGTATTATTATCCACCATTATTAGGATAAAAATAGATAAATAAAATACCTAAGGTCACATCTGAAGTAACACATGTAAAACAAAAAACTTCCCATGAACCAAATGTGCTTACAAAGGTCTTCATTTCCAAGTACCTTTAACTACTACAACAAAGGGCATGCCTGTTTTCACCGTGGGTGGGAGATAAACATTAGCATCTGAAAATAAAGAACAAAAACCCATGTGTGAAAAAATATGGATGGTGGATGTGTCCAGCAGACCCGAAGTAGCCATCTTGGATCCTACCCCATCCATTTCCCCATCCGTTATGTTTATGTTAATAAACATAAAGTTAGTGTTTATTGAGCACCTACTGTGTATGAGACACTGTGCTTGCCACTGGAGATATAAAGGAAGAGGAGCCAGCCACTGTATTCAGGAAACAGTCTGTCCAGGAAACAGATGTGCACGGTCAAGCTATAGTGTAAAATAGTTATCTTTCGTCTATTAAAATAGGACACAGTGGAAACACCAAAGAGGAAGTGTTTACCTCTACTTGGGATAATTTCACAAAGGCAGTCACCCTTAAATATCCCAAATCTACCTTGAAGTGGCCGCTTCTTTGACTTTTCTCCAGTTATACATAAATGAACAGTTTTGCCTGAATACTAATGATCCAGATGTGAAAACACGTTAAAAAATTTGGAGATCCCCTTATGAAGATTTGAGGGGTGCCTGGGTGGCTCAGTCGGTTCAGTGTCTGATTTGTGATTTCAGCTCAGGTCATATCCCAGGGTTGTGGGATCAAGTCCCACGTTGGGCTCCATGCTGAGTGTGGAGCCTGCTTGGGATTTGTTCTCTCTCTCCCTCTGCCCCTCCCCTGCTTGCACTCTCTCTCTCTCTCTCTCTCTCTAATAAAAAGAAAAAAAAGAACCTGAGGACATACCACCTATATACATGTATTCACAGTCAGCATCTGCTAATACTATGTAATATTAGAAAAATAAAGATATGAAATATTAAATTTGAAGTGAATATAAATTTAGTACATTTCATCCTGTAGTCAATAAATGTCCTGGAGCAGATACTCTGAAACTACGCAAATCCCTTCGTTCCTCCAAGATCTGCCCGCTGTTATAGCATCCATGCAGCAGCAATGGTCACCGTGGGGGGTGCCCGCGGGGCTGGTGGTTTGCTGTGTCTTCACTCTGTTCATGTTTTTAGAGTTCAGTTGCCAAGAAGAGCTGTCACTTCTCCTCCATATATAGTCAATCCTCATTATTAGGGACTTGAGAATTCACCTTCAGGCTGAAATTTATTTGTAGCCTCAAAATCAAAACTCGTGGCACTTTCTTGGTCCTTCATGGGCACATGCAGAGCAGTGAAAACTTTGAGACTCATGAAGCACACACATTCCCCGCCAGGGTCCAACGACGCAACACTCTGCCTCCTTCTTTCGACTCCCCCACTGTAAACAACTGTCCCTTTTCTGATTGATCTAGTGCCACACTTTTCACATTTCTGTGCTTCTGTTGGTGGCTTCACTGTTTAAAACGTCCCCCCGTCAGGGACCATGTACTCTCTAGTGTTCCTTCTGTGGCGTTCAGTGTCCCTCACGGAACCTTACAGAGAATATGTGTGCTTAGATGAGCTTCCTCCAGACCTGAGTTACGGTGCTGTTGTGAATGAATCAGCAAATAAATTAAGTAGAGTCTTTAAACAGAAAAATAAAACCAGGTATGTGTGGATCAACTGATAAAAAAGGTTTTGACTCCAGACTTACAGGAACCTAACCCTGTATTTCCTCCAGGAGCAATGGTTCAGTATGAGCTAGTTCAGGTTCACACAGTGACGTCAGAGAGCTTAACCACAGCGAATACCAAGCCTTGACTGTATTTTATCAACTGCTTATTTATATCACTATTAGCTGGTAACTATTGTTTTATGGGTGACAGTCTAATACCATCATTATCTATCTTGCTGCTCAAATTGTTCCATCGTGGCCATTGGGATAGTAACTTTATAGTGGCAAAGTCTGAGGTGACCATCTTGACCAGGTGATCGATACCAACATCACCAATCATAATGCACATTGACATTATGAATGCTATGATCTGATGTACTGAGAAGGATGAGGCACGACTTGTGTGGTGTTTTTCATGGGGATGCGTGGCATCGGTCCAATCCTAAGATTCCAGACAGGCCTGAATTGAGTGACATGCAGTAAAATAAACTAATCAGTATTCTTTGGAAGCTGTCAAGGTCACAAAGGACAAGGAAAGACTGAGGAGCTATTGCAGATTACAGGAGAGCAGAGAGAATTAACAGCTAAATGCAATATGGAATTCTGAATTGGATCATGGGAACAGCAGCGACAGAAAAAGCCAGGAGCTGGACATTTCAAAGTGAAGTTCAAATGAAATCTTTAGTTCATGGTACTATACCCAGGTTAATTTCCTGGTTAGCATAATTATATTGCAGTATATAAGATGTTAAGAATACGGTATACTGAGACAGGGACATCTAGAAACTCTTGGTACTATTCTTGCAAATGTTCTGGAAGTCTAAAAGTAATTCAAAATTTGGACCATTGAACGGTCTTGCATACCCCTGGTTGCAGAAATTGCGAGAGGGTGGGGCAACTCCATTTCAGATCCTATAAATTTGGGAAGTGTTCGCTTTTCCAGGTCATTTTTTGAAATCCAAAACCTTTGGGAAGTAGTGAACAAATAAATGTCTTTTGCTTTAAGATATTCTAGAGGATTTGCTCGTACCTGGGCAGGAGACTA
This sequence comes from Proteles cristata cristata, assembly GCA_017311185.1. Classification (NCBI taxonomy): domain Eukaryota; kingdom Metazoa; phylum Chordata; class Mammalia; order Carnivora; family Hyaenidae; genus Proteles; species Proteles cristata. The sequence goes on from JAESUZ010003821.1 coordinate 1,064,453, forward strand.
CCCTTTCAGCTGATGAGCTTGGGCCAGCCATAAACTCAGTTTCTTCATCCATAAAAGGAAGAGGCTGAAATGAATCATCTTACCTTGTATCTCCTGTCTGTTACAGCATAACATCTTATTGCTTTAAATTAACCTTGTTATTCAGCACTTGAAATCAGGTACTGCAAAAATACTCTTTCAGATGCTTATTTATTCTGCTTTCTTAGTAATTAACCGCAGTGTTGACATTTCATAGGAAATCCAGGAATCGATGACAGTAGTCGGAAGAAATTCTGCAGTACCCCCTGAACTTCATTTATAAAATAGATACAGTTGACATGCTCACAAGCAATACAAATATATGTAAAGAATCAAAATTATGCAGCCCTTTAAAATGTATAAGTCTCTCAATCATTATGAGGAAAAGCAGATTATAAATGTGCACGTGTGTAATGATTTCAGGCAACATTTTCCACACAAGTATCATTCAATGGAGATGAAGGAGAACTTCTAATTATATGCTGATAGAGTATTCTTTCAGAGGATATCAATCACTGATAGAAGTAAATGCATAATATATCATGATAAAATATCATATTCAGAACAGCAAAGTTTTATATACATTTCATCCACCTACTATTATTAAGGAAATCATAATTCTGTCCAATGTTGCTATGTTAGCTGAGAACTTCGACTTCTGCCCATTTGATGATTAATGCCATTGGGGAAATACCAGGAGAGTGAAATTAGAGAGAAAGCAATGAACCTGGTATTCATGGTACTCCTCACTCTGCCAGGGTGGGAGAAGGGCTGAGTGAAGAAGTTCAATGTGAATCCTCTGTGGGCTAACAAGATGAATTCTTTTCTTCATTTTCTCACCTGACAAATTCATCAGTTGCTTCAGAACAGTAAAGAAAGAATGAGAAATGAGGATAATGACAAGAATGGCGTCCAGTGTAGGGCATTTTGCGTGGATAATAATTCCCCACCCCATTTTATAGAAGGCAAATGGTACTCTGTCAAAAGAAATTAAAATGTAAACGGGGCACCTGAGTGGCTCAGTCGATTGAGCATCCAACTTCAGCTCAGGTTATGACTTCATAGTTCAGGAGTTCCAGCCCCACATTGGGCTCACTGCTGTCAGACTGTCAGTGCACAGCCTGCTTCAGATCCTCCATTCCCCTCTCCCTGCCCCTCCCCTGCAGGCGCTCTCATAAAAAGTATATTTTAAAAAAGAAATTAAAATGTGTGTATTTTGAAACATCATTAATACACATTTAATTATTTTTTCAAAGATAATAATTCATCAGGTTTTGAAAGTTGATCCTCTGATCACTAATAAAGTTCGTTTAAATAATGAAATCAATGGAGTAGAATGGTAACCAGAAGACATGGCGTTAATATCATGGACTCCTATCTGTTTGTTTTCTTACTCATTCACCTGTCAAGATATTTCATTCTCTGGGCCTTATTTCCTCATCTTTAACATAAGAACAATATAAGCCATGCTTCATAGGGGTGTCATGAAGATTAAAAGAAATAGAACTATGTAAAAGGTTTAGCACAGTATCTAGTACACAGTAAGCACTCCATACAGACTACAGAAGAAGACAGAAAAGAAACACAGAAAAATATTAAGTGTTTACCCTCCAGAGTAGGATTATGGGTGATTCTCTTCCTTTATTAATGTTCTTTATTTTGCCAAATTTCCTAAATTTATGATAAGCACTTCTTCTGTAATCAGGAAATGTGCTTTATTTTTTTAATGTTTATTTATGTATTTTGAGAGAGAGAGACAGAGACAGAGACAGAGAGAAAGTGCAGGGGAGAGGCAGAGAGAGGGAGAGAAAGAGAATCCCAAGAAGGGTCTGGTCTGCACTGTCAGTGCAGTGTGAGGCCGATGCAGGGCTCGAACCCATGAACCATGAGATTGTGACCTGAGCCAAAATCAAGAGTCAAACGCTTAACCGACGGAGACACTCAGGCATCTGAGGAAACGTTATTTTAAAAACCAAGTATGGTAAACAAGAACTGGAAATTCACATACACATTCTTTTATGTTCTCCTTTCTTTTCCATAATACATTATCTAATGATTTCTGACCCAAGAAAAAACGATGCGTGTGGACAGCTCAATTTCACTTAATTCAAGTTAGGCTGGGTTTGCAAGGACTCTTGCAGGATGGAAATGAAAAATGATCAACTCAACGGGAGAAGGTGGAGAACACAGAAGGGAGATCTCCAGGCAGAGGAAGAACTTGAAGAAATAAAAAGACAGGAGAGGAAGAAATGGAGAGAAGAGGCGTCGCCGAAATTCTCCCGGACCAGGTTGGTTGCAAATGGAGCATCAGAAGAAAGGACGCAGCCAATATTTTGTGTGAAGCATTTTACGCAAGAACTAACCATAGGATAATTAATTTCAACTGTCAAATATCTGCAAAAGAACCTACAATTCGAGTTCACTGTGGTGAATGGACCTGGCTGTGCCACTGAGCCCCCATCGATGGCTCTTTTCCAGTCCTGCTTCACAGGTTAATCATTACCATGTGTAATGATTTCGAAATTCTGTGAAGACACTTCTGACAGTGATAAGGATACAAACAACCAGCTGATTAGACAGGAAACTTTCTATTCACACTCCCTACTCCTAATTAAACAGCCAGTGTATCCTTGATGACTAATACCCCACGGGCTGTCCATACAATTGCAAAACTAACTCCTCATGGAAAACACTGCCAATATCCTCACATAACCCTAAGGGTAGACTGGGGAGCAACCTCCATTCCATCTTCCTCTCTTAGACTGTAGACTTCTTTTAACATAATGTGACTCTACCTACCTACCACTCATCACTGAGTATTTTCCACTGGGGCTAAGGTCACATTACCACTCCATTTCCTGGCAGTCAAGTGCCTCTATGGTACAACCTGTAGCCATAGGAGAAAATCAAATTGGCCATATGACTAGGGATTGGATCCATGACTTGATTTCATTTACTCCGAGAACCAGATGGCTGCCCACCCAGTCAGGAAAGGGTCAGGGCGAGATGGTTGCAAAGATGATCTGAGAGACTGTGAACAGAACCACACACAATTTAATTCCATTGGCTTCCATTTTTATGAATGGCTAGAGACTACTTACTGGTAAATTACTAAGTGAATTACTAAGGGTTACTCAATTTGTTATTAATAAACTAAACTTAGTATATTTCCAGAATTTACTAAGGATTTATTCTATATTCTCCTAACATGGCTTAGTGCCCACGAATGCTTGCCTACGTTCAAAAGCTCCCACTGGGTGTGCCTCACCTAGAAATAGAATTCTTGTAGTTTTAGAAAGGATATTTAGGGAGGATCCTCACTACTATAGATGTGAGTTGGTCAGGTTTTTAATTACTGCTAATTTTCCTTTTTAATTATCAATTGCTCTTAGTTTAGCATCTTAATTATGAGGTTAGTTTATTGTAGATTGTTTAGTTAATAACTACTGTGTGTTTATGTTAGTCCAGACCCCACGCCAAGATGTTTAGAAGCTCATTTATTGCTTTTAACACCCCTTTGAGGCAGGTAATATTATTGTCCTCATTTTACAGTGAGGAAATGAAGACATAGAGAGGCCAGATAACTTGCCTGAGGTCACCCAGCTAGAAACTGCAGTTAGGAATTTGAACTCAAGGATCTTTACTTTAGACTGAGGGTCAGCAAACTTTTCCTGTCAAGAACCAGATGGTAAATACTTTTGGCTTTGTAAGCCATTTTCCATCCAACTGTGTTATTATAGCCTGAATGCAGCCATGGTTGCTATGCCAACAAATAAGTATAGCTGTGTTCCAATAAAACTTTATTTATAAAACCAGGCAGCATGCATGATTTAGCTTATGAGTCATAGTTCATTGACTCTTGCTTTAGAACCTTCACTGTCCACCTCTATGTCATTAACATTTGCCTTCTTAACTTCCAGTGAAGCGCCTATGCAGATTAGGAGACTAAAATATTCTAATAGCTATACTGAGACATGAAGGCAATGCAATTCAGATATTAATCAAGCATGCCTTTATTGATAAAGAGGATGTAAAATATGTTTGTACAGCAGTATACTCATTAGTGCTGTGAAGAAACTTTGTTTTAATTGCAACACATGATCAAGGTGAGCATAAGATTATTTGATTATTTAAGCTCATACTACAATTTTCTAGGGTGTAAAATCTATATATAAGCTAATCATTTGATTTTAAATAAGTATACAATTCACATATTTTGGGTCCCATTGCTTTATATCATCTATCTGAATCACATGAAGTAGGGAGGCCAAGGGATCTTTGAAGTGGCATAAGATGGCTACAGTCCAAAAATGTTTGGGAGACACCACTCTAAAGGACTGAGGGAAGATTCTGAGGCCCCATTGTGTCTGGAAAGAGTTCCCAAATGGCAGTGGTAAGGAGTTAGGGCGTTTACTACTTTCAGCAGTTGTACAAATGGTTCCTCTTATAAACTGAATTGTGTTTCTTCAAAATTTGTATGTTAAAGCCTAAACCCTCATGTTACTACATTTGCAGATAGGCCCTTTAAGCACATGAATAAGTTTAAACGAGGTCATGAATGTGGGGTCCTGATCTGACAGGCCTGATATCCATCTGAGAAGAGGAAGAGTGACCAGAGCTGTCCTCGCTCTCTTTCTGCGCCCTTACAGGGAAGAGGCCATGGGAGGGCACAGCAAGAAGGCAGCCATTTGGAAGCCAGGAAGAGGACCCTTAACAGAAATCAACCCCACTGGCCAGGGACTTCCAGCCCCCACAACTATGAGAAAATAAATACCGGCGCACCTGGCTCAGTTGGCTAAGTGCTCATCTTCAGCATAGGTCATGACCTCATGGTTTGTGGGTTCGAGCCCCACGTCGGGCTCTGTGCTGACAGCTCAGAGCCTGGAGCCTGCTTTGGATTATGTGTCTTCCTCTCTGCCTGTATCTGCCCCTCCCCTGCTTGTGCTGACCTACTCTCTCTCTCAAAAACAAACATTTAAAAAATTATTAAAAAAAAAAAAAAAGAAAGAAAGAAAAGAAACGTCCATTGTTTAAACCAGTCTGAGATAATTCGTCATGGCGGGCTGAGCTAATATAGTTTCCAACTTTAGAATGGGAAAATTACATGAGCTTCAACAATATGTTAATTAGTTGTATATTCACTATCTTTTAACTGAGATTATGGATACACATACAGAAATAATTTGCTATGACGGCTTCAGTGATGCCCGCATGTTACTGTTCATAGCAGCACACAAATATCTTTGGGAGAAATAGGTTTTGTGGGGGGTTTTTATGCATCAACCACCTTACAACAGTAACTTCGTTGACCATCCTGATGTCCCCAGTCTTCTGGGGGGAAAATCATCTATTCCCAGACCCTTTTAAATCCAGCTAAATTTGCTCTACCCTTGGCTCAGTCCCTCTCCCCCAGCTGTGCCCTGACAGATGATGGGGCATACACAGAATAGAACATGTCAGATAGAGTTTAAGGCAGTGATCTATGTGCAAGAATCCCACGGGCCAGGGCAGGCTTTAGGCCAGGGAAGAATCATGGCAGCAGCTGGACTGAACGCTGAGCTGGTGCCATGAAACTGGTCATGTATCAGACTTACATGCCTGGGACTGGAAGCTCAACAGCTTCAACTTGAACCTCTTTATTATTTCTTAAAATTTATTTTGGTAAATTCAAGATATTTAACATACAGTGTAGTCTTGGTCTCTGCAGTAGAACCCAGGGAGCCATCACTTACATACAACACCCAGTGCTCATCCCAACAAGTGCCCTCCTTAATGCCCATCTCCCATCTAGCCCATCCCCCCACCACTTCCTTTCCAGCACCCTCAGTTTGTTCTCTGTATTTAAGACTCTCTTGGGATTTGCCTCCTTCTCTGTTTTTATATTATTTGTCCTCCCCTTCCCCTATGTTCATCTGTTCTGTTTAAGTTCCACATGAGTGTAATCATATTTGTACTTCTCTAAGGTATTTCCCTTGGCCTAATACACTCTAGTTCCATCCACGTTGTTGTAAATGGTAAGAGTTCATTTCTTTTTCATTGCCAAGTAGTATTCCATTGCATATGTGGAATATATATGTGTGTATATATACCACATCTTCTTTATCCTTTCGTGAGTGGATGGATGTTTGGACTCGTTCCATAATTTGGCTACTGTTGATAGCACTGCTAAAAACATTGGGAATGCATTGCCCTTTCGAATCAGCATTTTTGTATCCTGCGGATAAATACCTAGTAGAGCAATTGCTAGGCTGTAAGGTAGGTACATTTTTAATTTTTTGAAAAACCTCCAAACTGTTTGCCAGAGTAGCTGTACCAGTTTGCATTCCCACCAACAGTGCAAAAGGGTTCCCCTTTCTCCAAATCTTTCATTTATTTTAGCCATTCTGACAGGTGTGAGGTGGTATCTCATTGTGGTTTTGATTTGTATTTCCCTGATGATGAGTGATGTTGAGCATCTTTTCATGTGTCTGTGAGCCATTGGATGTCTTCTTTGGAAAAGTGTCCATTCATGTCTTCTACCTATTTCTTCACTGGGTTATTTGTTTTTTGGGTACTGAGTGTGGTAATTTCTTTATGGATTTTAGATATTACCCCTTTATCTGATATGTCATTTGCAAACATCTTCCATTCCATCAGTTACCTTTTAGTTTTGCTGGCTGTTTCCTACACTGTGCAAAAGCTTTTTATCTTAATGAGGTCCCAATAGTTCATTTTTGGTTTTATTTCCCTAGTTTCTAGAGACATGTCTAGGAAGAAGGTGCTGAAGCCAAGGTCAAAGAGGTTGCTGCCTGTTTTCTCCTCTAGGATTTTGATGATTTCCTTTCTCACATGTAGGTCTTTCATCCTCTTTGAATTTTTTTGTATATAGTGTAAGAAAGTGGTTCAGTTTCATTCTTCTGCATGTTGCTGTCCATTTAAACCTCTTTCTATATCCCCTGTGACATTTATTATCGTAAGCACTTAATTAATATTGTTACACAGAAAAGGGGTCTAGACTGGGGGTTTTCAACCTTGGCTTATCATCTGTATTACCTGAGCAGCTTCTAAAACCATGGGCACCCAAGCCTATCCTGAGGGGCAGGGGGGCTCTCAGGAATTACAATGTTACTACATTCCTTGTACCTTCCCATTGGCAATCTGATGCAGCTGCCTTGACTCCATTTCTCAGATTTGCAATTTGACCATTGCATTAGATGAATATAACCAATGGCCTCAACGGCCACCCCATATCCTTGTCCCTTCCTTTATAACTCTGTAGTACCCAGATACTCTGAGATCACCCAAGCATCACACTTTGGCCAACAGAATTTTAGGAAACCTGATACAAGCAGAGACTTGGGAAAGTATTTGCTTACATGTTTCTATCTCTTCTCTTCAATCCCTGACACTGCAATGAGAATATCCTAGGCTAGTCCGTTGGAAGAATAAGAGAGACACATGGAGTAACAGAGGCATTCCACACAAGGTTAGGTTAGGCCAGCCCAGCTAGCCTCCATCCCACTCAACACTGCAGATACAGAAGCAAGGCCAGCTAAGATCAATCAAGACCAACCCAGATCAGCAGAATCACCTAGTGAACCACAGAGTTGGAAGAAATAATGGCTATTATTTAAGCCACTAATGACTGGAGGTAGAGGTGAGATGGGAGAATGTGTTCCACAGCACAGCTGGCTGATACAAATGTGGGTGCAGGGGTACCTGGGCAGCTCAGTTGGTTAAGAGTCCGACTTCAGCTCAGGTCAGTATCTTTCAGTTTGTGAGTTTGAGCCCCATGTCGCGATCTGTGCTAACAGCTCAGAACCTGGAGCCTGCTTCGGATCCTCTGTCTCCTTCTCTCTCTGCCCTCTTTTCTCTTTCTCTCTCTCTCTCTTTCAAAAGTAATTAAAAACAAAAACAACAACTTTGGCACACAGCAACCAGAGGGACAGAGCAACCAAATGAAAGACTAACATTGATGCTGTCGAACACTCTTGCAGAACTTTTCAATTTACATTCCACGGGACGGCACCGAAAAGAAAAAGAGGATTTTCCAAAGTCAAGTATCTGGGAAATGCTAAGTTAAAGCTGAGCTTAGCTGGTTTCTTGGCTACAGAATTTCAAAGCCTTTAATATGAGCCATGATAAATCTTCCAAAGGAAGAGTTTGTAAGCAATGTTTCCAAACTTATCTGAGCACACAGACTTTGCTTGCCTCCAGCCCCATGCTGAGCATCACATGAAATCAATGTCCTGCAGGACATATTTTGGACATTATCTAGGGCAAATTGGTCTTTGTCCTGCTTCTGTGTTGTTTCAGAGAGTAGAACAGCATTTAAAGCATGAGAGTCACACAGATAAGAATTGGGACTCAAAGAAGTCAAACAAAGACTTGGCAACTATGCGAGTCATCCGAAGATGGACTCGTCTGCCTTGGGAAGCAGTAAACCCCAAGACTGAAAGTGTCCAATGAGACTTAGAGGCTTAGAGATTCTTTTTTGTGGATGACTACTAGTTACTTTCATTGATATTCAATAACATGATGACAAACTTAGATTCTTTCAGGTAAAAGAAGTATAATGGCTAATTTTTTTTTTGTTTTAGAGAGAGAGGATGAGTGGGGGAGAGGGTGGAGGGGAAGACAGTGGAGGAAGGGAGAGAGGTGGTGGGGGTGGAGGGGATCTTAAGTAGGCTCCATGGTCAGTGCAGAGATCTATGCATGGTCAATTCCACTGCCCTGGGATCATAACCTAAGCCAAAATCAGGAGTCAGGCACTCAATCAACTGAGCCACACAGATGCCCCTATAATGGTTAATCTTATGTGTTGACTTGGCTGGTTATTGTGCCTAGTTGTTTGGTTCAGCACTAGCCTGAACATTGCTGAGAAGGTATTTTCCAGATGTGATTAACATTTATAATTAGCAGACTTAAAGTAAAGCACAACTGTCTCTACCCTGTGGGTGGGTCCCAGCCAATCAGACTCTCTCAGTTGCTCTCTCAATCTCTCTCTCTCTCTTTTTTTTCCAGGAGAGAGAGAGAGAGAGAGAGAGACAGCGTGAGCAGGGGAGGGTCAGAGAGAGAGGGAGTCACAGACTGAAACAGGCTCCAGGCTCTGAGCTGGCAGTCAGCACAGAGCCCGACGCGGGGCTCGAACCCACGAACCGCGAGATCATGACCTAAGCGAAAGTCGGACGCTTAACCCACTAAGCCACCCAGGCGCCCCTCTCTCTCTCTCTTTATACACACTCAAACACACATGCATACAGTCTTGGTCTGTTTCTTTGGAGAGCCTTGGCTAAATACAAGTAGATATCAAGCATCATTTATATTTTAATCACCATCCTGGACTTAAAATATCCTCTATAAATTCTACTCTAGCTACATCCTAGTACTTGTCCAGGGCAGATCAAAGTGCTAGATTTTCCATTTGTTCCTCTGAGGACTCTCCTGGGCAGTCAGCAGAGAGGAGAGCTCAGAGCTGCAATCTAGTGATAGCCAGCAGGTGACATTTCTAAAATTCCCTTTTTAAGAGGGGCTGATGTTATGGGTCACCTTGGGTAGCCTAGTAATTTTGCAGCTGTGTAATGTTTGTGAGGAGCTGACAGTCCCTTACAAGCCACAGTGACCCAGCCTGGCAGGGCCCCGGCACCTGTTTATGGCCTGAAGTACGGGGGAGAGGTCACAAGACTGGTTTTCTCTTCTGGAATTGAGTCAGACAGATGATAACACTCCAGGTCAGAGTTAACACAAACTTTCATTTACTGCATCATGTTCTCTGAATGGTTTCCCCAGAGCCTAATGGGAGCCTAAGTAAACTACTACAGATCTTGCATGGGTATCCAATACTTAGTCATTTAGGGAAAAACAGAACAAACCAAAAACCAAAAACCAAAAGCCAAAAGCCAAAAGCCAAACTAACAAACAAAAGCAAGAAAAGAACTAGAGAATGTCAACAAGAAAGAAGACTTTAATATAGGAGAGGGGCGCCTGGGTGGCTCAGTCAGTTGAGAATCCGACTTCAGCTTAAGGCATGATCTCACACCCCCTGAGATCGAGCCCCTCATCGGGCTCTGTGCTGACAGCTCAGAGCCTGTAGCTTGTTTCAGATTCTATGCTTCCATATGTCTCTGCCTCTGAGCCCCCTCCCCCTCCATGTTCCCTCGTGTCTCTCTCTTTCTCTCTCAAGTAAATAAACATTAAAAAATTAAAACAAAATAAAACAGGACAAATAAGTAAGGAGAAGACCACATGTGGTCCAGTGACTGTGGGGATCGGAGCTGAAACTACTAGATTCCCAGGTCAGGTATCCTGTTCATATACTTGTCACAAGCCTCCTCGCACTGTAGCAATGACATCCGTAACTAGTTCCTTGAGGACAGACTCCTGTACCCATCATTCTTCTATCGTCCGTACCTAGTGCAATGCCTGGTACATAGCAGAAACTTAGAAAGATGTGCTGAGTGAATGAACTGGTAGAGGCATACAAAGCACTTAGCACCCAAGCCGCTAGAATCTCCAGCCCGCATTATTTCTCATCCCACCACGAGCCTAACAAGCCCAGCAGATTCCAGTGCCTGAGAATATTTCTTTCTACATGCGCCCTGAGACGTATGTGCAGATTTGAGTTCTTAAAATCTTTAGGGCTGGAGTCTTCCAATTAGGTATGTGTATTTGTACTATTTCACTCAGGTTGCCGTAATAACGCACCATGGGGTGCAGGGGTGCTTAAACAACACAAGTGCATTTCCTCACAGTCCTGGTGGCTAGAAATCTGAGATCAAAGTGTCCACAGGGTGCATTTCTTCTGAGGCCCCTTTTTGGCTTGTAGATGGCTGTCCTCCCCTGTGTGTACACATGGGCTTCCCCTCTGTGCCTGCCTGTGTCCTCATCTTCTTTTATAAGGACACCAGCTGTATTGGATTAGGGCCCAGCCCAATGACCTCATTTAACTTAATTACCTTTTCAAAGCACCCTACCTCTAAATAGAGCAACATTTGGAGATACTAAATGTCAAGCCTTTAACCTATAAATTTGATTGGGGAAAGAGGACATAAATATACACACACATAGCATATATACGTCATATATATGCAAGTATTTTCACTTCTAAGGTCAAGAAGGGAAGGTCTTCACATCCATTCCGTCTTAATATCACCTCTCTTGCTGCATAGACTTCCTCACTACATGTGGGGGGAAGGGAACTGGAGGCTGTGTGTTTTGTATCTCTACTCTAACTGGTAACTAAATCACCTTCTAATTCGACAATTTCTTTTTCATTTATCTCACGTTTTTATTTCTCCTTTCAGAATCCTTGAAAGCTGAACACAAGAGTCTAGACATGGCCCGCAGGGAAGTCACTAGATTCCGAGCCCCTTGAGAAATGGCTGGAACTTGTATCTGTGTTGTCAGCATATAACACATCACGTGGGATTTAGTAGATGTTCTCAAAGTAGATGGTTAAAATGATGTACACAGGAAAAAGAACCTCATGCTGGGTTCCTGTTTTCAAGTTCCAGAATAATATTGGCTCCCTAAGTAATACTCCCATGCGCTGACTCATGTTGAGCCCACTGTACCTTAAACTTTATAAAAACCACATTTAGGTACAACCACGTATTTCCTGGAGTTTAACAGACTTGCATGTGCAGCCATCTACATTAAAACAGGAGCTAAAGGTCTTTAGAAAGGTCCTTCTGCACAAACAAAAAACCAAACGGCATCACCTGTGAGACAGCCAGTGTTGCTGACTCAGGCACCAATGCCACTGATACGTAAACCAGCTGCCAGGCATGGCACCCTCTGACTTCCATCACTGCTGAGACAGTGTACTTGGGAAGCACATACTTGGCAGGGTCAGCTTGACTCATGACCTTGACTTTGCCCGGGCCCAAGTGGCATCATCAAGAGGAAAATGTGGGTACTCAGCTAATCTTCAGGGCCCTCCTTGCCTAACAGCAGCCAGCCATTCCTCTGATGGCCCGTAATCCATCAATAAAAGACCCTGTTGCTAAAAATATGACATCTAACATACCGTATCTTGGAGCCATGGTTGGCTCTTTGACTCTCCCCGAATGAAAGATTCTGATCTGGTTAACTTCCTGTTTTGCGGCTATGGGCCCAGACTCTGTGCACGCTAGTTTCTATTATGACCTGCTTTTCTATCTAGAACGGGGTGAGGACATCTGTAATGGCTACTGTAATACAATGAGTAATCAGCAAGTTTTCTCCCTGTTAACTCAGAACAGAGTGGTCAGGAAAACAGAAAACTAAACCCCATCATCTCCAGATTGAGACTGGAAGGTCTTATATTTGTGAAGTTTGTTTGTTTGTTTTGAGAGAGAGCATGACAGAGCGCACATGTACGAGCAGGGGAGGAAGGGGGGGGGAACGGAGGGAGAGAAAGAGAGAGAGAGAATCCTAAGCAGGCTCTGCACTGGCAGTGCAGAGCCTGATGCAGGACTCAGACTCACAGACCATGAGATCATGACCTGAGCCAAAAGCCAGAGTCAGATGTGCAATCGGCTGAGCCACTCAGGTACCCCTGAGACTGAAGGGCCTTGAATGACAGATATGTGGATGGGTCACAGCTTAGCTCCTTAAGAAATGCCATTCATCTTCTACAAAACCAGCAATAGTGGCCTAATTCTGCTCTAGCACTGAACATCAATGCCAAGTCCTGGAATGCCACCACCCAGCACTCAACTAACAGTGTCACATGGTTCCCCAACACCAGATGGGGTAAAAGCTTGATATGATTGGGTTGCCTGTTGGTTAAGCGTCTGACTTCAGCTTAGGTCAGGATATCATGGTTCTTGAGTTCGAGCCCCACATCAGACTTGGGGCTGTCACCACAGAGCCCACTTGTGATCCTCTTCAGATCCTCTGCCCCTCCCCCCCTCATAGTCTCTCAAAAATAAATAAAACATTAAAAAAAAAAAAGTAGGATAGCATGAACATTGAACTGAGGGTCATAAAGGCCCAAATTAAAAACTCAGCTCCAGAGTGACTGCTTTCTCTAAGCAAGGTACCAAGCTTGCATCTGAAGTTTATTTATAACACCAGAATACCGGATGTAACACCCAAAAGAAATGCTGTAAGGATCCAATAAAGTAAGAGTCATTCTGTCAGTCAGTCAACAAATATTTACTGGAGCCACACTAGGTACCCAGCATCACCCTAGGATCTTAGGATATAGCTGTAAGCCAGCCCTGGTGGGGCTCATATTTTATTATGGGGGGAGATGGACAAAAAATTAATGCTCATATACATGGGTAGGGCAAGGAGAGACCTCTAGTAATACAGTTTTGGAGCCTCTTATTTCAGATAAGGTGGTCAGGTGGGGCTTTTCCAGTGCAAGGGCATATGCACAGAGCTCAGGATCGAGTATAGACCTGAGACACGCACATAGTAGAGGGAACAGCCAGTGCAGGAGCCCCGAGGCAGGACCACGTGCGGCATGCTGGACGCGGCAAACAGGCCAGTGCAGGTGAAGCTGATGAGCAATGGGAAGATGGTAGAAGAGGAGGTCAAAAAGGTGGTCCTTGTCAGGTAAAGCCTTGCAGGACAGTAATAGGAGTAGGTGTGTGTTCTGAGGATCAGTGCTGTCTTGGAAAAGACCAACAGACGAGACTGGAATCGGGGCGAATGGTCTGGAGACCACGGCAGAAGGTAGGTGACTAAGTAGAAACCTGTGCTGGAGTGACAGAAGTGGAGGATCCATTTGTGAGGTGGAGCGCTGGGGGTTTGCTAACAGCCTACAGGTAGATATGAGATAAAGCATGTGGAGTGGGGTATTAGTCATGTTGGTTTGGGGGTACTACAGTGTGGCATCCTCCTCTACAACACGGATCTGTAAGAAAAAGATCATACTCTGCATAAACTCTAAAATCATGGCGGAATGCTTCATAACCAAGAGCTTCGGGGTCACCTTAACAAGGCAAGTCAGTACCATGGCCAGCAAGAGGAGACCAGACTTCAAAACTTTTCACATGGTCAAAGAAGGGATGTGTCAGCCATGGAGCTTCTTCCAACATGAAGACATATATATAAAGAGAATTATGGATTCAGAAGCTGCCTGTGTCTTTATAAATACCATCCAGAGAATGGGGAGCCTTCACCAAGGGATGTCAATTATTATGTTCCATTGGCCAAGCCAGCTCATCTGTAGGGACTGATAGAAGAAACTGCAGCCAAATGACTTTGAGAATCCCGGACTTTGGCAAGATAAGCCTCATTGTGGTGATGAATGTTGATTGCTTGGTAAGGATGGCAGGCAGTAAGAAGGGAAATCTGGTTACTGAGTCCGGGAGATGGCTATTAACAAGAGAGAAGGCACTTAGGACAAAGGGCAAACAAATCAGGAAATTATTGTTTCTTGGCTCGGGTCTAAGAACTGTGGTCAAACATAAGTCCTCTCTTCTATCTAACCCCTGATTTAATTTAATGCACCATCTTTAAATTAAGGGACGGTAAGACTCGTCATTCCCAGACAAGCTTGGATAAGAGGGCACTGCAATGAATTGTTTTAACCATGATGTGAAGTAGTGGGGAAACTGATGGGTTGTCTTCAATGACTGAAATATCAATGTTAAATTGTGCTAGCTCTTATATAATTCAGTTTAAAGGGAATTTTTCCTTGGGGCATCTGGATGGCTCAGTGGATTGGCCATCCAACCTTGGCTCAGGTCATGATCTCATGGTTCATGGGTTCGAGCTCTGCATTGGACTATCTGCTATTGGTGCAGAGCCCACTTGGGAGCCTCTGTCTCCTTCTTTCTCTCTCTCTGCCCCTCCCCTATTCTCGCTCACTCTCTCTCTCTCTAAAATAAATGTTTTTTTAAAAAAGAAATTTTCCTTAAAAATGGTATCCTCACACTACTGACACCCTAGAACATACTTTTTAAAGTGATTGTTAATATGTGAGATTTATCAGGTTTTGGAAGACAGACACTTCCATCTCTACCAAAATACCCATGATTTTTTTTTACAGAATTAGAACAAAGAATCCTAAAATTTGTCTGGAACCACAAAATATCCCACAGAGCCAAAGCAATCGTGAGAAAGTATCACAGTCTCAGATTTCAAATTAGACCGCCAAGCTATAGTGATCAAAATGGTACTCGTACAAAAAACAAACACAGAGAACAGAATAAAGAGGCCAGGAATAAACCTATGCTCTTTTGGTCAATTAATCTACAACAAAGGAGGCAAGGATGTACGATGAGGAAAAGACTGTCTCTTCAACCAATGGTGCTGGGACAACTGGACAGCAACATGCAAAAGAATGAAACTGTACCACCATGTACAAAAATAATCTCAAAATCTCAAAATGTAAGACCTTAAACTATAAAACCCCTAAAGGAAAATATATCAATAAGCTCTTTGACATAGGTCTTGGCAATATTTTTTTGATTCTGTTTCCTTAAGTAAGGGCAAGAAAAGCAAATATAAACAAATGGGACTGCATGGGGTGCCTGGGTGGCTCAGCTGGTCAAGTGTCTGACTCTTGGTTGTGGCTCAGGTCGTGATCTCACGGTTTCGTTAGTTGGAGCCCCGTATCGGGCTCCAAGCGGGCAGTGCAGAGCCTGCTTTGGATTCTCTGTCTCCCTCTCTCTCTGTCTCTCTCTGACTTGTGCTCTGTCTCTCTCAAAATAAAATGAAATAAACTTTAAAAAAAATGGGACTACATCAAACTAAAAAGCTTTCACAGAGCAAAGGGAACCATCAATGGAATGAAAAGACAACCTACTGGGGAGCCTGGATGGCTCAGCCAGTTGAGTGTCCGACTTTGGCTCAGGTCAGATCTCACAATTCATGGGTTTGAGCTCCACATCAGGCTCTGTGCTGACAGCTCAGAGCCTGAAGCCTGTTTCGGATTCTGTGTCTCCCTCTCTCTCTCTGCCCCTCCCCCACTCATGCTCTGTCCAAAAATAAATAAACCATAAAAAAAATTTAAAAAACAGAAAGAAAAGGCAACCTACTGAATGGGAGAAGGCATTTATATATAACATATCTGATACAGGGTTACCATCCAAAATAAACAACTCATACAACTCAATAAAATAAAAAACAATCCAATTAAAAACTAGGCAGGGGTCCTTAACTCTTTTTGTTTCAACAGACACATGAAAAGATGTTCAACATTACACATCATCAGGGAAGCAAAAATCGAAACCATAGTGAGATACCACCCCACATGGGTCAGAAAGACCATTACCAAAAAGACAAGAAATACCAAGTGTTGGTGAGGATGTGGAGAAAACACAACCCTTGTGCACTGTTGTTGGGAAAGTCAACTGGTGCGGCCACTGTGGAAAACAGTATGGAGGTTCCTTAAAAAGTTAAAAATAAAACTACCATGTCATCCTGCAATTCCACTTCGGGGTATTTATGAAAAGGAAACAAAGACACTGATTGGTGAAGATATCTGCACCCCTATGTTCACTGCAGGATTATTTACAATAGCCAAGATGTGGAAGTAACCTAAGTGTCCATGATAGACGAATGGATAAATAAGTTGTATACATATACAATGGAATACTACTAAGCCATAAAAAAAAAAATCAACTCTTATCATGTGTAACAACACGGACAGACCTGGAGAGTATTATACTAAGTGACAGGTCAGACAACAGAAGACAAATATCATACGATTTCAGCCGTATGTGGAATCTAGAAAACAAAACAAATGAACAAACAAAACGAAACAGAAACAGATTCATAGATACAGAGAACAGACTGATGGTTGCCAGAGGGGAAGTGGCTGGACAAAATAGGTGAAGAGGATTAAGAGGAAGAATCTTCCAGTTATAAAATAAAGAGGACAGAGGGATGTAATGTACAATACAGAGAAAACACTCAATAATGTAAAGACTTGGTGTGGTGACAGATGATAACTAGACTTACGATCATCATCTCATAATATATAAAAATATTGAATCACTATATTATGTACCTGAAGCTAACATAATATTATATTCCAATTATACTTCAATAAAAAAACCATTTCACATGAATGGGTATTTCACATGATTGATTGCAACCTGTAGACAAGCCAATATTTAAAGTACCTTGACCAACATAATTCTAAAATAAAGTACTGTGCATTCTTTCCTCTTAAATAGAACTCTCTGCAGATCTTTCATCTTTTTCTTAATGAATCAGACTCATTACTATGAACATTAGCAATCACGGCACCCTCAGGAGCCACTGACCTCCACAAAGTGGCATGCTCCAGAAATAAATGGTCCCTCTTAAAAACAAAATGTTGGAATAGTTTTTCTTTGATCACTCCCACATGAAGGTCTTATTTATCCTCTTTCTTGGGCTGCTGCTCGGGTATCTGACTTTGGAGGGTGCTGTGGATTGAATATTGTCCCCCTACAATTCCTATGTTGAAATCCTAACCACCAATGTAATGCTATGTGGAACTGGGGTCTTGGAAGATAATTGGGTCTAGATAAGACCATGAGGATGGGGCTCTCATGATGGAATTAGTGTTCTTTTATTTTCTTTAAAAATTTTTACGGTTTATTTATTTTTGAGAGAGCATGAGCAGGGTAGGGGCAGAGAGAGAGAGAGACATAGAATCTGAAGGAGGCTCCAAGCTATCACCACAGAGCCCAACGCAGGGCTTGAACTCACAAACCCTGAGATCATGACCTGAGCTGAAGTCGGACGCTTAACCAACTGAGCCACCCAGACGCCCCAGAATTACTGTTCTCATAAAAAAGACACCACAAAGCTCGTGTGCTCTCTCACTCTCTCTCTGTCTCTCCCTCCTCTCACATGCACAAGAGAGCAAGCCATGTGAGAAGACAGGAGGCTGCAAGCCAGGAAGCAGATTCTTACCAGGAACGAAGTCAACCAACCTTGATCTTGGACTTCCGAGCCTCCGGGATTGTGAGAAATAAATGTCTGCTGTTGAGGCCCCCCAGGCTGGGGCACTTTGTTATGGCGGCCTAGCTGACTGTGCCACAGGGGAACCACATTTCCGTTTTAGGTTCATTGCTTCCAATCTGCCATGAACAGCTTAATCAATTTTTGCTTAAAATAAAAGTTTGAATGGGATCCACGGGTGCTATTTCATTTGTTTCTACTCCTCTGGCGTCTTCACTATCTACTTGCAAATTCCCAGTTAGATTTGGCACGCAGACATTCAGTATTTACATTTGTTTACAAGGTTGCTGATCGCTGAAAGTCGGTTCACCAAATTAAAAGCACGGACCATGATTCGGCGGGCTTTGTTTCTCAATTTAAGGAAAGAAGAAGAAAGTGCTTGACTGTCCCTCTGTCTGGACTCAGAGAAGATTTTTAAATGCACAGAGGCAAGGGTTCCTCTGAGAAGCCATGGTGATCTCTGACTTTCAGGAGGGCTGGGGGTGGGCCAGACAGCCAACAGAAAACGTGTATGCTAGCACTGATTTCATCTTCCAGGATACAGTGAGGACATTATTTTTAGATGGTTAGGAGTTGGGGAGCTTTGGGGGGCCAGGAGGGCTATTGTAATGAAGCCTCTGAAATAATGAAAATGATTAGTATGCAGCTCATGGCAAACATATCGTTACTATGGTTAGACGACAAGAGAAAGAGAAACTGTAAAAGGCTATTATTTTCGGAGGAAATAATGTGACTTTGGACCAGTTTTCTGAGTAAGGGGAGCTAGAAGCTTGCAGGGGGTCCCTTGAGATGTTTTTTCCTAAGGTTTTTAGCAGATGGCTTACTAATGAGTGGCTAGGATGCTCACATAATGGGGTCAAAGAATACATGTTGAGGAGTCTGCTTAGGAGATGAAATATTAGGATTATCAGTTGCTAAGAAGGCCTTGATGAGGAAAAAAGACAAGAACTTTGCAAGTCATGACTTGTTATTTCATGTATATTTTCTGTCGTGTGCATAGGATGAGGGCTCCAGGATGTAAGAGAGAAAAGGAAATGGAGCTTAGTAAGAAAGCAAATAATGAGACCATTTACTTATTTCAACTTCCGCCTTTGGAGCAGAGCCAAGTGCGTCATGTGGGTCATATGAACGATGAACACAAAATTCTGTGGGCCATGTGCCAGAGTTTTAGGAGTGGCAATTGAAAAATAAAAATTAAAAAAAAAAAAAAACAAGAAAGAAAATGATGGGATTCTCTCTCATCTCTTATAAGAGACTCTCTCTCTCTCGTCTCTCTCTTCCATGTGGAAGTTAAGTGTCTACTGGGTCCGTCAGCTAACTGTATAACCTGGCCAAGCACCGTCACTCAGACACAGTAGGGCAGCTGACAAATATTTGGGCAAGAAGTAGCTACATTTGTGAGACAGTTTGCTGAGTACTTTCCCCTAATTTATTCCAACAGCCCCTTAACACATTGCATTATTCTTCCTAACTTATAGATGTGGAAGGCAAAACTCACCAAGTTGAATTTTTTTACCCAAGATCAAAGAGCCAAAGAGGATCAAAGAGAAGTTTCTAACACAGACTTGACTACAAATTGAATGCTCCTTCCTCCTCCTATATGAAGACAATAGACCCCAGAGAGGCCTGGTGATCCCTAGCACTGGCTTCCAGAATGTCCCAGAATGGTGTGGCAACACAGGAAAATCAGCAACAGAGTATCAACCCACATCCAGGTCATTGGCTTCACAGAATACCTTCTATTTCCTACCTTATTCCAGATACGTCAGTGTAGCCAAAAGGTCAGTGACATGCTCCCTTGGAAAGAGCATCTAATCACACATCCATCGTGAACCATCACTGAAAAACAAAACATTCATGGACTTGCTCAAAAGCTTTCTGGCCATCATTTATTGCTCAGTTTTCAACTGCTTGTCTGGCGGTCGCTTCTGAAATGACACAGCTTGTTTGCAGGGAATGACGGGGCAATTTCTCGTGAAGCTCAAGTTTATGGACCAGCAAGACCAAATGTGTAAAGAGAAGCTGAAAATGCCTTCACATCACAGTTTTAAAGTCTTTTCAGTATTTAAAGATTTTTCAAAGCACGCCTAAGAATCACCAAACTACTCATATATGGCTTTAGCGTGAGCGGAAGATAATTTCAGAAGTTAGTTTTCCATGAAGACTTTGAGCAGGATTTTGTTTTCCAGAATTTCTTATTTTAGTTCCTTGATCCGATCTGCCACCCAGGAGCATTTTCTATTCTATTCTACCACATATCCCGTAGAGCCCGACTCCCCCTCCATGGAAAGGTCATGAGGATTCCAGGGGACTCTTCTTTCTGAGCTCCTTTGGCCTTCTCATGTAAATCATTAAGGCTGACAGGTACCACAAGGTCATCTGTTGTTTCTTCCTATAGAGATGTCTTTTGTTCCTTTTCAAGATTGTATCTCCCCTGAGGGCAACCACTGCATGGTATACACTTCATCCTGTAGCAACATTCCACAGACAAAGTGACTGTGCTGGGCCTTTCAAACAGTGGGAGTGAAAACATGGTGGGAATTTAGACAGAACGCATTGAGAGAGGGGTTGAGAAGCCAAATAGAGGAAGGCACAAGTTAGCAACCCCACTCTCTTTGGGGTCAGAGAGACCGTGGGAGAAGTTGTGTTAACACAGCCCAGGAGCCAGCGCCTTCCAGTAAGAGCTGGAATCATGCAGGAGGCATAGCTACTATCAGAGACAACACAAGAAGCAAAAAGAGAGGTGAGAAAACCCTGATTCCTCTGTGCTCCCTAGTCTTGCCCTATTTTTCACCAGTGGCTCCTTTTGGTCACATCTCCTTGGAAGCCAAAGAGTGAGAGATCTCTATCTGTGATATAAACCAGAGGGGCAGAGGAACAGGAAACAGATGTGACAGTAAATAAGCAGTTTGCAGAAACAGTGATCCATAAATTCCTCCTGGTAGATGGAGAAATCAATGAAATCATATGTAATCATTGTATATTACAATTCCATTTCCTTCCTTCCTCCCTCCCTCCCTTTTCTTTCTTCCTTTCTTCCTCCTTTCCCTTTCTTTGAGAGAGCATGCATGCAAGCAGGGAGAGGGGCAGATGGAGAGGGGAGGGAGAGAGGGAGAGAGGGAGGGAGGGAGAGAGAGAGGGAGAGAGGGAAGGAGAGAATGAATGGGAATGAATCTTAAGCAGGCTCCATGTTCAGCCCGGAGCCCAATATGGGACTTGATCTCACAACCCCAGGGTTATGACCTGAGCAGAAATCAAGAGTCAGATACTCAACCGACTGGGCCACTCGGGTGCCCCTTCAATTTTCCCTTTAAAAATGGTTAGTGTAGGGGCGTCTGGGTGGCTCAGTCAGTTAAGCGTCCGACTTCAGCTCAGGTCATGATCTCACAGTCTGTGGGTTCAAGCCCCGTGTCAGGCCCTGTGCTGACAGCTCAGAGCCCGGAGACTGCTTCTGATTCTGTGTCTCCCTCTCTCTCTGACCTGCTCACTCTCTGTCTCTCTCAAAATAAAGACATAAAACAATTTAAAAATGGTTAGTGTAAGAAGACTACAGGATGCGAGACTGTTTAAGAAATGCATAGAATAGGATTCTGCTTCCTGTGGTGGTAGACCAGCTCTCCTGCTGACCTTAACTAAGGTATGCACACACTCATACACGTGCACATTTATCCTGAAGAACTAAAAGGAGAGTAAAGGTCCACAATTTGGCTTTTCCTCTGAGGGCATTTACTAGTTCAGGAGGAGGTAGCCAAACATCTAAACAGCACCTCTGGCAGTCTCATGGGCATAAAGTCACAAATGCTGCAGTCTTAGGCTTGGTAAGAGAGCCTTGGTTACCCTAGTAGGGTGAACCAGAGGAGACTTTAGTTCAGTTTTGATTCATCTTTATCCCTAAACTGGATAAAAGTGATTTCAGATGCAAGAGCTACCAGCCATGTAGTAGAAGAAAGCCTAAATCTTCCTTGCAGAAAGAAATATCCTAGACACCAAATTATTTCTACAAATGATTTTTCAGTACAATTTCTAAAACACAGTAAGATAGCAACAAGAAGATCAGATAATAGCAAGAAACAGCAAAACAGGCAGACAACAGAAAAAGACTAAGAATGGATCCAGATACTAGACTCAGTGTGCATGTCCCTAAAAATAATTAAGCTAGGGGCACCCGGGTGGCTCAGGAGGTGAAATGTCTGATTCTTGATTTCTGCTCATGTCATATCACGGTAGTGAGTTCAAGCCCTGCATCAGGCTCTGCAATGACCACATGTAGTCTCTTGAGATTCTTGCTTTCTCTGCCCTTCCCCTTCTTTATAAAATAAAATATATATAAATAAAATAACTATGCTAAATGCTCACATTTATTAAAACTGGGTGATGGATTCTCGCGAGTTCATATATTTTTCCTTATACTTCAGTTTATATTGTGAATCTTTCATAATACAAAGAATAAAGCCTGTGAACCAATCCTAAGAGAGCCTTAGTTGCCTCTTCTGTTACCACCACAGCGAAAACACACTGACTACCACTGCCTAGGGAACAGTACATCACCTCTGTGACGTTCATCCTCAAGGGCAGGTCATAGAAGGCAATGAAACACAGCCAACATAAAAACAAAAACGTGCTTACCCTTTCAAGGAAATAAAAGATGCAGTTGTGAATTCGGCAAAGAAGAAAAGTTATTTTTAAAGGGCTTATCAGATTGAAAAATAACTAAGCAGAAATTCTAGACTTGAAAAGCACAGTAACCGACTCAAGATGCTGGCAAGGATGTGGAGAAATGGGCACCCTCCGACACTGTTGGTGGGAATGTAAACTGGTGCAGCCCCTCTGGAGAACAGTGTGGAAGTTCCTCAAAAAATTAACAGTAGAACTCCCCCCCGGGGCGCCTGGGTGGCTTAGTCGGTTAAGCGTCCGACTTTCGCTTAGGTCATGATCTCGTGGTTCGTGGGTTCGAGCCCCGCGTCGGGCTCTGTGCTGACTGCCAGCTCAGAGCCTGGAGCCTGTTTCAGTCTGTGACTCCCTCTCTCTCTGACCCTCCCCTGCTCACGCTGTCTCTCTCTCTCTCCTAGAAATAAATAATAAAAAAAAAACATTAAAAAAAAAAAACCAAACCATAGAACTCCCCTATGACCCAGCAATAGCACTGTTAGGAATTTACCCAAGGGATCCAGGAGTGCTAATGCATAGGGGCACATGGACCCCAATGTGCATAGCAGCACTCTCAACAATAGCCAAAACTTGGAAAGAGCCTAAGTGTCCATCAACGGACGAATGGATCAAGAAGATGTGGTTCACCTATACAATGGAATACTACATGGCAATGAGAAAGAATGACATCTGGCCATGTGTAGCTACATGGATGGAACTCGAAGGTGTTATGCTGAGCGAAGTAAGTCAGGCAGAGAAGGACAGTTACCATGTTTGCACATATAAGAGGATTAGGAGGAAGTTAATGGAGGGCGATGCAGGAGAAGAAGGGGAAAAGTAGTTTGGGAGAGGGACGGAGGGAAACCATGAGAGACTCTTGAATGTTGAGAACCAACTGAGGGCTGATGGGGGTGAGTGGGGGTGAGAGAGAGGGGAAGGGGGGTGATGGGCATGGAGGAGGGCACTTGTTGGGATGAGCACTGGGTGTTATTATGTAAACCAACTTGATAATAAACTATTTAAGGAGGAAAAAGAAAAAGAAAAACACAGTAACCAAAATTAAGACCGCAATGGGTCAGTTCAGAACAACTGATACAGAGCTAAAGAGAGTCAAAGAACAAGCACTCATCCACAAAGTAAAAAACAAACAAACAAACTACTCAGATTTAATGAAAGAGAGAAAAAAAGTTGAGAAACATTTTTTTAAAGATGGTAAGATGGTAGAAAAGATAGAAGTTTTAACATACTTCTGTAATCCTGGAGGGAAAGGAGAGAAAAAAGAAATGAGGCCAAAGGAACTTTGAAGAAGTAGTGTCTTAGAGTTTTCCAAAATGATGAGAAACTACCAATTGTATATTCCAGAAGCCTTCTGAACTCCAAGTAGGATAAAATAAAGACATTTCCATGTATAGGCAAATCATAGTAAAAACTGCTAAAACGAAACAAAAAGAGTATGTTTTTAAGGTAGCTGAAGAAAAAAAAAAGAAAAAGAAAACAAATGCTTTCAAAGAAGCATTGAGACCAACAGCCATCTTCTCAAAACATAAAAATGAGAGCCAACTGTCAATGGAATGATTCCTTCAAAGTCATTGCCTTTTGGGGGAGAAACAATTTCATGAGTCCCAGGTATGTAACGAAACCTCACCTCACTTCATCTTTCTCATTTCTGATCCCAAAGGAAGCCTGGCTGCAGGGCGCAAATAAATCTGCTAGTCACAAATGTTTCTATCAATAATACATCAAAGATGCTTCTCCTGTGCATATTCTTAAAATCCATGGTCCTTCACATTGCCCAGTGCTTTTAATTAGTTGTCAAAATTTAAGTAACAAATTCACTAAACAAAGGGGGAAGGCTAGGTCTTTTAAAATGAAGCCGTCATTAGCTGTATGATCTCAGATTCCTGACTTTTCTCATATTTGCATGCTACCAAAATGACTGGAATGGAAATGGACTTCTTCCTTCTAGTGGTGGCTGGACTGCTCCATGCCGCTGTCAAACTCTCCCACCCAGGGGCTGTCATTAAAGCGTGAAGAAAGCTAATTGCACACAGTAAGAGTTTTAATTGAGGAGTACCTGACCATTATAGCTAGTTATACTTCCAGAAGCATCCCGGCTGACATTGTTAGAGAGTAGCATCACTGAAAAGAGAGGGACTAATTGGAACAATTAATTAAAAACACACAATTAGCTTCCATGGTAACTTTTTTTTTTTTTAGTTCTTATCCTTATAGCTTGAGGCCTGTGGGGATTTTATTGAGTCTTCCCACACTGGAGGTTGTCAGGGCTGATAATTAACAAGGAGCAACTCGGAAAAAGAGGGTAGAGCTCACAGCCCAACCAAGTGATGGAGTTTGGCCGGTTTTCCTCCATGGCAAGCCAGGAACAGAGCAAAGACGAGCAGCCTAAATGAGAGCTCGGAGTGGGGTCTGAATGAGGGCCACCATGATGGAGACATCTCATCTTCCCGGCCCTCCGTAAAGTCCCAAGATAACTATGACATGTCTCCCTACTCCCCACGCATACAGAGAAGACTCAGTGTAGGGGCTACACTGTTAGCAGGAAGAACACCCCCGCCCCTTTGCAGGTGAACACTGTCACCCCCCTCTGAGCCTGACCTTTGGGGATCTCAAGGTTTGAGAGCTGATTTCTAGAATAAAGTCTTGTTTGGTGGGTGCCACCTCTGAAAGATAAGGAGTCAAAACATCAGTACAAGGACATGATGAGTCAAAAAAGCCCATGTTCTCCTCCACCTGCTTGCCGGCTGCAAGAGAAGTGAGCCCGGGCTCACCTGGAAACAGGCAGAGACCGTACCAGTAAGCCAGGCATGTAGGCTGGACCGCAGAAATTCCTTCTACCTATTTCAAATCAAGAGGTCAGGCTGACGCTTATACCCAGGCATGTGGCCTCAAAGGAAGCTGAAAGTGAGGAAGTGAATTCAAAGAAAGGTTCTCATTAGTAAGAGCCTTCTGTCTGGGAAAGGCCGCTACATGATGTCATGCGTCAGTCGGCTAAGGGCCTGCCTGGGCTTTCCTCCACAACCTTCGCCCGGGCATTCTGCTAGGAAGTTACATTCCACAAAGGCTTCCTTCTTCCCGTGAGCAATGTCTTCCAATCAGGTGGAGCTAGATCACTGTGACGAGGTTCTGAGGGGAAGATGTGCTGGTGAGTAAGTCAGTTGAATGAGGCTCTTTTTTGAAGCTGCTTTCATGATCCAGTAACGTTACATCTGAACAAGATCAACTTGACGATTCCTGGTTACAAACCAACCAGGGCCTTTGTTTCTTAATTTCAGACCAATCCAGAACTGTAAATACCTCTCTTTTTTTTAAATGTTCATTTATTTTTGAGATAGAGAGAAAAAACACAAGTGGGGAAGGGCCAGAGAGAGAGAAGACACAGAGTCTGAGCTGTCAGCACAGAGCCCGATGTGGGGCTCGAACTCACAAACCACGAAATCATGACCTGAGCCAAAGTCAGGCAGTAAACCAACTCAGCCACCCAGGTGCTCTAATACCTACCTTTTTAATTATACTTGCATTGCCTGTAATAACCTAGGTACAGAGGAAAATACTGACCAGTTCTGTAAATGCCTACACATTTGACAGAAACAAAGAGTGAACAAAAAAAAATAATGCAAAACCTACCTAAAAATCACTTAACCTGGGGCACCTGGGTGGCCCAGTCGGTTAAGTGTCGGACTTCGGCTCAGGTCCTGATCTCGCGGTTTGTGGGTTCGAGCCCCACATTGGGCTCTGTGCTGACAGCCAGCTCAGAGCCTGGAGCCTGCTTCGGATTCTGTGTCTCCCTCTCTCTCTGGCCCTCCCCTGCTCAAGCTGCCTCTCTCTCTCTCTCTCTCTCAGAAATAAATAAAAAACTGTTGTTGTTTTTTTAGAACTTTTCAAACTTGGCAATGTTTGAAATGTATAGCCAACTTCTCTAGGCTATACTGTACTTTTTTTCTTTTTATTTATTTATTTATTTTTCTTACAAATAGTTTATTGTCAAGTTGATTTCCATAAATAAAAAACTTTTTAAAATTTTTTAAAAAATAAAACAAAGTAAAAATCACTTAGCCAAAAATTCGAAATTGGTAAAGCTAGTAACCGCCAGAGGAAAGAGGTCCAATTTACCTTCGTTCTCCCAGTTAATTCAGCTCTTAGCTATTGCAGCAATGACTGAACATTTGATGTATTTCTCTTTAACCGTATTACACATCCTCGTGTTTTCTTGGCCAACCCCCAGCTGAATGCATATAAATCCTATCTACTTGTGTTCGGTAAATACGTACATCACATAGCCAATCAAGAATTTATGAGCCTTCAGTGATTAATGCAAAATGCCAAAAGATTTTAATTGCTTTATATACCCCAGGCTTCCAGCTCACTCTAACAAAACCAATTAAGGCACCGGCATAACATTTGGCAGAAGAGAATAAATGGATGTAACCTCAAATTGCATTCATTACCAAAATGGTTTCAATCATTCAGGGTGAGAGAAGTTGTGTCCAAATGGGGGTAGTACAGAGGATATGCAGAGCAAGAGGTACTGATATTCTGCCTTAGATATCAACCCCTCACTCTACCAGGATTGCAGAAGATGAGAATCCACAAGAAACGACAGCAAATAGGAGGCAAGTAACTACCATGGGTGTTTGTGCGTCTGGAATCAGAGGGGACGGCTTGGAGAAGTTAGTACACAGAATCAACTCCCTATGTTTTTCTATTTGAATTAGCCTAAATAGCTCTGGCCTAAAGCAAGCTGACCTCCCAGCATAGGCAGAAACACAATCAGAGACAGACCAACGAAGCAGAGACGTTCCTCAGATCTTAGTCCAAGAACTGGCCCAAATCTCACCATGACTCAAAGGAGAAGAGAATAGAAAGGAGGTAACGAGATCGCTCATCCTTGTGTCGTTTAGGAATGGCCTTGACCCTTATAATTCAACTGTTATGTGGACAAAATAAGAAACAGCAAGCTATGGTCTATGGCTAAATGTGATCTTGACTACTATTCAGGAAGCAATAGTAGTCAGGAAAGCTTTCCGTGGGCAGTAAGAGAAAACCCATCTAACACCAACTCAACTTGAATATGTTTTATTCCCCAAAGAAGGCTGGAGGCAGACGATGATTAGTAGGAGTTCGCCAGCTCAAATACAGCAGAACCTGTGTATGTGCTATTTTCTTGGTCTTTTCTCTTAGGTCTGGTACCTCATGGTTGCAATACGGTCGCCCAAATCCAGGCATCACATCACAATTCAAGGCTAGCAGTAAGGGAAAGGGTTCTGCTATCAGTCAGCAAAGGAGGCTCTTCCCCAAAACCGTCAGCAGTTTGCTTACATGCCATTGGCCAAAACTGTGTCACATGGCCACTTTTGGCGGCAAGTATATGGGAAAATGAGTATTTGGGGACATGGGAAAGGGAATTCTCCTTGGAGAAGAGTAAAGGGTGAGGCCAGACACAAGACAGAAATAAGAGATTGGAGCCTTGAAGGAAACTATCAGATTTTGAGGTTAGATCACTAGAGGTGGCAAGGAAACATTCCTTTCCCTGATTTTGGTCACACAGGAGAGCATTTCCCATCAGTGGATCCTAACATGGTGAGCATAAATGGTGTCCTTGTACGAATACAATCAAAAGCAGGACCCAGAAATGCCAGAAGCTTCCTCAAATCTGGCAGGCCAAACTATTTATAGGGCTCCTTTAGTGTTTTTATTGGGCTATGTATAGTCTTCTTTAGTATTTTTATCTACCAAACAACAAATAAGATGGGAAAATAAATGTGGCACCAAGACACGGTAAAAGTCCTCGCATTGACAGTGCGTGGCCTGGCATGGAAAATGTGAAGATAAATAGAACATCTGAATAAGGATGAGAAAGGCAAGACAGCTGAAACTTACCACTTCTAAAAGCACCTTAGAGATAGAAAGTTCAGACAGGAAATGGGAAAAAGTAGAAGAAAACATACAAAACTTTTCTAAACATTAATTGGTGGGATGGTCAAGTGGGACTGGGACGCCATCTAGGTTGAAGCAGAAATGGACTTCTTTTTTCCCAAGTATATAGAAATCCACTTGGAGCAAAATATTTTGGCCAGGACCATAATTTCACGGTATGTTTTTTAAGGGAAACATATGCTACTTAGACTTTAATGTGCTCTGATATAAAAGGGCTTTGAAGTATTTTCCATTTATACAATTAGCCAAGTTTTTTTTTCTTTTTCTTTTTAGAGATCGAGAGAGAAAGAGAGAAAGCGAGCGAGCGAGCATGAGCCAGGAGCAGGAGAGGGGCAGAGAATCTTAAGCAGGCTCCACACTCAACACAGAGCCCTCTATGGGGCTCGATCTCATGACCCTGGAATCATGACCTGAACTGAAAAGAAAAGTCAGACGCTCAAGCCACTGAGTCATCCAGGTGGCCCTGAAATCTATCAACTAGACGCATTTGAGGGCTTTGAAATTTACAGATGGCTTGGCCCCCAGCTCCTTAGACATTGATTTCATTGGTCTGGGGGAGAGCTCAGGCGAAAGTCCATTTTGTTTCTTTGTTTATGTAAGTCTCCTGCGTCTATTCCAAAGCAGAGCCAGAGTTAACAAAACCGGGAACGGGGCGCCTGGGTGGCTCAGTTGGTTACGCTTCTGACTCTTGATCTTGTCTTAGGTCATAATTGCACAGTTCATGAAATCGAGCCCTGAATCTGTCTCTGCGCTGACAGCATGGAGCATGCTTGGGATTCTCTCTCTCCCTATCTCTCTTCCCCTCCCCCACTTGGATGCACGTTCTCTCTCTCTCTCAAAAAAAATTTTTTTTAAAAACAAGAAATTGGATCAAAAAATAATACTCAATGGTATTAAGGATATAGTTAAGTCAGAGCACACACAAACACTGATGAGTGCAAATTGGTATCATCTGCCTAAAATACAATTTGGCAAGATGTCAGATGCCTAAACAAATTGATTCCCTTTCTAAAAACAGATCCCAAAGAAATGGGCAGAGAATCAAAGATTAGTCTACTGAAATGTTCACTGCAACATTAGTTATTGTTGATAAAATCCAATAATGGGTAAAATTAAACAGTCTGACATATTTGTGTTAAAACATCTTCAATGAAAAGCTTCACAAGCATCCACTAATGAGATGTATATAAAGGATAAAAGTGTATATATGGGATGGTTATGTGAAAAATACACACACGCTCACACAAAATACAGGAAAGCAAATACACTGACGTATTAACAGCAGAGTATTAACAACAGTTTCATGATGGGATTACCTTAGTCATACTCATTGTTTTTATACTTTTCAGTATTTTTTCAAATATGTACACATACTAATTTTACAGTCTGGAAGGAAAAGCATTTCTTTTCGAAGACTTTGGTTGTAGTATTTGTGGGATTCTTATATGGTTAGAAAACCCTAGTCTGATTACAGCTACATTCATTAAGTACAGGGGCTTCAGGTTTGAAGAAGAAACGATCATGTTTCCATCATGAAACGATCAAGTCAAATAAGTGGGAGAGGAAGTACTAACAATACTTTCTAAAAAAGTTTCCATAACTCCTTGATAAAAATTAGCTCTTCTGTTTTATGACAAGTATAATTCAATCTTCAAAAATATAATTTTAAAGGAATGGAACTCTATACAGTATGTCTGATGAGATCAGTCCAATTTTCTATCTCGCTACTGCCAAAGATATTAAAACTCCTGGGAGAAATTTAACTATAATTGATTCTTAATATGTTAAATGTGTTTAGATAATAGGTCATACAATAAATAATAACAGGAAAGCTGTGTATAATCATTTATTTTTATTTTTTAATGTTTTATTTATTGAGAGAGAGAGAGGGAGACAGAGCATGAGTGGGAAAGGGGGCAGAAGAGAGGGAGACAGAGAATCGGAAGCAGGCTCCAGGCTCTCAGCTGTCAGCACAGAACCCGACACGGGGCTCAAACCCATGAACCATGAGATCATGACCAGGGCCAAAATTGGAAGCCCAACTGACTGAGCCACCTAGGCGCCCCTGTGGATATGAATTTATACACGTGTTCTCCCAGACCTGGATACTGTTTTTGCTTCCCTTCTTGTGTTCCCATGACTCTTTCCCCAAAAAAGAGAGGTAACTCATTGCCCTTCTAGATTAAAATATTTATGAGACTTGTACTTGGAGTATTTGTAATGTTTAGTTTTGTTTCATGGAAGCTCAGGGTCGAGGCAAGCACACTGTAGCATTGGTTGCCAACTGCACATTTCCCCAGGGAAACAGCTGCCTTAATGTCATGGTTACTGAGTTAATTGCTATTTGGATGACTTGGGGCAATGGCTTCTATAACCCCCTAATTTAAACCACTTCAGAAAATGTACACAAGCTCTGCTGGCTGTGGACGAGAGTCCAGTCTGAGTCACAATGTGACAGAGAAAGATGGCTGCTGCCATGTTGGCTGAAATGGTAGAAAAGAAAGCTGGCTATGCTGCTGGCATTATGGGGTAGGGACCCCTTGCTACTTGCTTACGGCTCTTACATTAAAGGGCTCCTTCTCAGTGGTTTGGGGAGCCAGACCTGAGCTACTGTTGAAGCCAGGAGACGTGAATATATGCTCAAGGGGAGAAGCATGAAGTTATCACTGGACACACAGAGGAATATTCATTTATATGGATTCGGTTCAGTCAAATTCGTGCATAGATGACACCAATCTAAAGTCCAGTGATGATTAAAGAGTCTGCATTTGTTAAGGATGAAGACAGTGGGCTATAGATAGTATCCCGTGCAGTCTCCACAAAGAAGCTGAGTGTAAATGAGTTCAGTAACTCCTATAAAAGAGATTGTTGGTCTGTAGGGACTTGTCACCTGCTCTATACTCTGACGCCATCGCCAGTTCCCAGGACCCACCTCAGGTCCTATCTTTGCTTTCAGTCGTCACTAACTCCCACAAAAACAGCAAAGGGGTGGGCTAACTGGCCGTGCCGCAAGGGGTGACCCT
Organism: Proteles cristata cristata; assembly: GCA_017311185.1. Lineage (NCBI taxonomy): Eukaryota > Metazoa > Chordata > Mammalia > Carnivora > Hyaenidae > Proteles > Proteles cristata. Next base: position 1,095,970 of record JAESUZ010003821.1, read on the forward strand.
CCTCGGGTTTATTTACATGTTGGAGGGAGAAGTGAGATGCAGAGAATTCCAGAATAAAAGACCTTCCTTGCTGCCTCTCACAGGACCAGCGGCCCCGTCCTTCTAACCGCTCAGCAGCAGCTTCTGTGAAGGGGACCTTAGGCGTGTCCGTTCCTCTGTCATCATCCTAGTGCTTGGGGGTGGAGTGGAGGCTGTACTAGCTAGAATTAAAGGGACCCTAGAGATCACTGGAGACTCACATAAATTTAAATGAACAAATCAAGGCAGTAGGTCTTCTGTGAAGTCACTGACTGCTCATCCACTCTTAATAAGCACTTTACCCCGATCCCCATCTCAACTCTGCCCACACCCGAGAAATTCAGCAGGGATCTAAGACTCTGATCATGGAGAGAATATTAACCATGTTATAATAACAGTTGCTGGACATTCTCTATGCTCCAGACCCAAGATCATTTACAAAACATGAAATGAACTTGGTTTATACTATCATCATCGTCATTGCCGTTGTTCTCTTCTTCGTCTTCCTCCACCTCTTCTTCCTCTTCATCACTTCCCAGATATAGAAATAACCTGTATATTTCTGTATATAATAACCTCAGCAAAGAGGAAGGTTTTGTCCCAGGTGACATAAGGTTGGATGCAAGGTCAACCCCAGGCAGCCCCATGACAGAGCCATGCTCTGAACCACTCACTAGAGGGGGAGACAAGTTAGAGGGAGAACAGTAATTGTGAGGCGATCCACCGGAGTGCTGATTCTACGCCAACCTCTGCTAAGCACCTATGCTCATTACAACACCCGAAGACAGGTTTGGTTCATCTACTCCTATTTTGCACACGAGAAAACCGATGTTCAAAGGGATTACATGATTTGCCTCTGTTCCCGGGGCTGGTAAATGCCAGAGTCAGTATTAGAATCTAGCTGGCTAAATGCCCCAGGGTCACTGGACCCAATATTCTTTCTGCTCGCAGGCGGAGGTGCTCCCTAAGAGGTCTGGTTGGTACTTTGATTCCTGACCATGTCCTAATTTCTAGGAGGATGAAGAAAGTTTTGATTTGTGGTGTTTGATGCTTTACATTATTTAGTTATGTTGTTAGGTTTGTTTCCCTTAAAAAAGCATGAGAGAGGAACGGGGGAGACGGCCCTTGAACACCATGTCTTCACCTTGAAAAGAGATGACATGATAGACAAACAGTGGATTAAGTATTCTTCCTCACGGTCTGCAAATTTAAATAGAATTTTTAAAAAAACACTAAAAATGGTATATGCAAAAACAGAGTTATTCTTTATTATTATTATATTATCATAGACTCTTAACACATTTTTTTTTCCACCAAAGCAAATACAATCAACAGCCTGAGTCCTGAATCTCAGATGCCTATTGGAGAGTCCATTACCCACTGTATTATTTCTCTGGTTTTTGAGAAAAGGGAAGATGAAAATTTTGGCAGGCTTTATACAGGGCTGATCGATATTTTCTATTTCCCCATTTTATGTGCGTCTACAATTCACCAGCTGAGAGGACAAGCTAGCCGGATAGAGTGGGAAAGAGAAAGTGGAACAGACCCATAAGTCAAGGCAAAAGGTGAAGGAAAAAATTAATGGAAAAACTCTGGGAGAAGAAGGCTGAGAAGCAGCATAGCCTCAAGAAACTCATAAAGCAGCTTGTGAATTGACCACTGTGCACATATACACAAAGGTGGCCAAGCCAGTGGGAAAGTCCCCTACCTACACCCAGCACTGGCCCAGCATGACCAGTGTTGGGCTCCCCAGCACTGCCAAGAGCTGTGGGAAGGACAGGTGTTAGTGCCAGGCTCAACCCCACAGGGAGCCCCAGAAGAGAACCTTGGGACTATGGCCAATTTCAACACTCACTCCCTCCTCCCAGGTCGGCACCGGTAGGCTGCAGGCACCCATTAGAGGTGATGTTGAAGCTTAGGCTCTAGGCTCCAGGGTCCCCGACAGTGCTGAATTTCTGTGCCTTGCTTCCTGGGTACCCCCTCACTCCCGAGGACTTGAGAGTCAGCAGTAATGGAACAAGGCTGTGCAGATCCAGGGCAAAGCCACATTTTAGACCAATGGATTACCAGTCCATACCTCCCTCCAAGCTCAATATGGTATGTTAGGCAGTGAGAGTGAATGAGAGCCCACTGCTGGGTTTCTTCAACCAAACTAAGCAGAGCCTGGGGACGTGTACTTTAAGAATATCAAAGCCAAACCATCACACGACCAAGGGATTAGGAGACAGCTCATAGTCTGGGGTTAGAAATGTGGATATCTGAATCCCAAAGAAGCCAAGAGAACAATAAAGAATGGCATCAGGAAGGTTGAAGGTCCAAGTTAGGGCTCCTGGGATGGGAAGGAGATGAGGAGAGGTCATTAAGGGTTTAGGTGCTTATACAGAGGGGACGCTAGGGTGACAGAGTTCCAGAAACAGGTCCTGTGGCTTTCAGGGACCAGCTGCACCTGCACAGTCACCTACATCTGATTCTTCCTCATGGGTATGCCATTCCATCTGTTTATTTTCCCACACAGTTTGGGCAAAAGTGGACATTTATTCAAGTTGCTCCTGGACTACTTAAGAGTCCTATCTAGCACACAGCCCCTAACGATCATGTCAACTAAACCTGCACAGAAGAGGACAGCCTTCTATGAAGCTCCAGTTGACATGACCATGCAAAGAAGGGCCAATCGGATGAGTGTTTGACTTAGTGAGACACACACTTGATAATGGTTATCTCTAGGACAGGCAGTGAAGAAAACGGGACCACGCGTCAAAAATAATTTTATTTCTGGGGCGCCTGGGTGGCTTAGTCAGTTAAGCGTCCGACTTCCGCTCAGGTCATGATCTCGCCGTTTGTGGGTTCGAGCCTCGCGTCAGGCTCTGTGCTGACTGCCAGCTCAGAGCCTGGAGCCTGTTTCAGTCTGTGACTCCCTCTCTCTCTGACCCTCCCCTGTTCACGCTGTCTCTGTCTGTCTGTCTGTCTCTCTCTCTCTCTCCTAGAAATAAATAAAACATTTAACAAATAATAATAATTTTATTTCTGGGGCGCCTGGGTGGCTTAGTCGGTTGAGCGTCCGACTTTCGCTTGGGTCATGATCTCGCGGTTCGTGGGTTCGAGCCCTGCGTCGGGCTCTGTGCTGACTGCCAGCTCAGAGCCTGGAGCCTGTTTCGGTCTGTGACTCCCTCTCTCTCTGACCCTCCCCTGCTCATGCTGTCTCTCTCTCTCCTAGAAATAAATAAAAACATTTAAAAAAAATAATAATTTTATTTCTATCTGTAATGTTTTAATCTAAAAGGTAACATTTGGAGCTTAAAATATTAATTATAAATTCTGCATGGGGGAAATAAATTGCTATTCCCAGAGCTTTTCTTTTCTTTTTTTTTTTTTTAATGTATCAAAATAAGAACCCAGAAATGCCTGAGTAGCTCACTTGGTTGAGCATCCAATTCTTGATTTTGGCTCAGGCCGTGATATCTATCCCCATGTCAGGCTCTGTGCTAAGTGTAGAGCTTTATGAGATTCTCTCTCTCTCTCTCTCTCTCTCTCTCTCTCTCTCTCTCTCCCTTTGTCCCTCTCCCCATATCTCTCAAAAAAATTTTTAATTAAAAAAAAAAAAAAACCACACTCCCAAAAAGGAGGGCAGAGGGAATAGAAGATGGATGTAGAACTAGAGTGAGGAAATGGGAGATGAGGGCTCCATGGGAACAGGAGGGAGGGAAGAAATATTCCTGGTGAAGGGCTCTGTGAGGCTAGTGAACCCAGTGGTAAGTGGACACTGAGACCCAACTCCACCGAACCTCTCACAAGTACCCAAACTAAAGGAAGAACGGAGATGTTCTCAGAGTCATGAATACAGAGGGACATTCTTAGAACCCAGGGACAGACCCAGATCAGTCCTTCTAGGAAAGCCACCTGAGGCCCCAAAGGAGAGAAGAGAATTGCAGTCCACAAGTAAATGCCACAGACGTGCAGGGGCCTGGTAACCATGTGACCCTCCCGTCACACATTTTGAATCCATGCATGGGATGTAGCATCACAGTGTCGTTCAGGGTTTAGAATAGAAGCCAATGAGAGAAAGAAACTTCACCTGACCATTAAATTCTCAGTCCGTTTGTCAGGAAATTGGCCTTTCCTAGGGCAGAGCACCTGTCCTACACTTACATTTCTGAAACAGAGGCATGGGCAGTAAACATCCCATGACATCCAACCTCGTGTGCTAGATGCACAAAAATTCGTTCCTTCTTGGAATAAGGAAAATAGCTGGGCGTTGGTCACTGTAGGGTTTATATATGTATAAGACTTTCACATCCACTGATAAAACTAGCAGCTTAAAACATTTTCAGTGTCAGAGAGAAGAAAACATTTCAAACATGTATTGATTGTTTCCTGTCACTAACTGGATACTGGTCATGGAGGAAAATTCATAACTGTGGGCAAAATACATCCTCTCATTAAGCCCAACTGCTTAATTAAATCAAGAGAAAGGTTCTAATTTTATTGTGTCTTTTCAAATACTTGCGTTCGTGTATTGGGAAAGGAAGATGTTAGATGGCCAAAGTCACATTTGGTTGAATTTGCTCAGAAGAAACAGTCTTTTAGTACCAAAGGGACTGTCCGAGACAATCTACTGACAGATGCCCTCCCGGAACCTTTTAAGGCTGTCAGAGAACAAAGCAATCATTCACAGTGGGCCTGATTTCTGTAAGCCATAGATGATAAAAAGAAAAAAGGTTGGCCTCTTTGCTTGATAGTCACACTTCAGTCCCCAGAGAAGGCGGAATGGTGCCACAGCATTTGGCCTGCACAAAACGACCACAATTTCAGAAAATGCACTTACATCTCCCTTCCTGGAACAGAAGGTAATTCAAATAAGAAATCCAATAAGAAATCTCCAGTAAAGGAATGTCAGAACCTAGAGGTCACTCAGGACAGGACTTCAGTGAATTTGTGGTTAGATTTAAGCCTCGGTAATGTTTTATTTCTGGGAGGAAGAGATGCAAAATTGGACAAGGTGAGTGGTAGACTCTCGGGATGTGCTTGCATATAGGGATGAGCTTGAATGTAGATGCCAGGGTGTCTCTCTATAATCAACAGGTGACTTTGGGCCCCTTCCTCCCCCGGGAAAAAAATCTTGACTGTAAAACCAAAAGGACACCTGGAAAACCTACTTTAAAAAAGACAAAATTTGGGGCACCCGGGTGGCTCAGTCCGTTACGCGTCTGACTCTCGACATCAGCTCAGATCATGATCTCATGGTCCGTGGGTTCGAGCCCTGGATCTGGCTTTGTGCTGACATTGCGGAGCCTGCTTGGGATTCTCTCTCTCTCTCCCTCTCTCTCTGCCCCTGCCTCACTGGCACTCATTTGCTCTCTGTCTCACTAAAGAAAGAAATAAACTTTAAAAAATGATTGCCTTTTAAAAAAGAAATAGAAATAAAAGAGAAAAACTTGCCAAAGGGCACCACTCTACTATCACATTATTTGATCCACGCAGTGTTCTGTTTCTCTTTTTGAGAAAAGGCATGCTTGTATTTCAAAAAGTGCTATATGAGATACACTTGTTCCATTATGAGATATACATGAAATTGAACCTCCAGTCCCACTCTCAGTGGGGGGAAGGGGTCTCAGAAGGTCATAAATCCTTAGGGGGAATTTGACTTCACAGTCGTACCTCCCTCTGATTCTCAGTTTCTGCTGAATTCCTCCCCCTACTTACCTCTCACCACCACCCACACACCAATAGTTTTGCTCATCGCCAATCCATTTCAACAGCTTCTTCTAATTTCCCCAAAGCACTGCTTACTCACGGCATGTTGGCACACATCACATTTTATGGAAGGTCTGAAACCATGGAGAGGAGTATAACACAGCACCACTTACGCCCCAATAATATAAACCATAATAGCTTATGCTATGCTGCTTAGTCAGGCCAAAAGTGATATACAATTGTATGCAAATTCTGATAGTGTTGCCATTACCCATGATGAACACACAAAAAAGGAAGGAAACATACCAAAGCGTTAATAGTAATCATCTTAAGCTGATACCATTATTCTTTTCTTTTCTTCCCTTTCCCCCACGTTTTTTACATCTTCTCTGATGCACTTGCACCTCGACATTCAGCCTTATCTTCCGGCTTCCATACCTTTGCTTTTCTTTCTTATATCTGTAAAGGAACATCACCTCTGCCCCGGCTTATTGACCAAGTTCAAGCTTGTGGCTCTTCCCCTATGGTCTGCAGAGAAGTGCATCCCAGGAACTTATGAGAGATGACCTCCAACTCTTAGTGGCTTAATATTTTGCAAAAGTTCAGTTGACAATAAATAGTATAAATGGAGAATTGCCTGAAGGTTCTTTTCTTTTCCTAAGGAGAATTAAACTTTGGCAAAATGCCACCAATGAGGGCTGTTCAATAAAGTGGTCCTATATAACTCAGTGGCAGGCACCGTGGGACATTGAGGAAATTCATCATCAGCTTTCAGAATAGCCTCTTTATGTGTACCTTCGAGAACGCGTACTTCTGTTTGCAGTGCCAGGAACAAGCGAGCTCCTCCTAAGAAAACTCAGTTTTAAAAACCGTGTAACCCGAACAGATTTTTCCTCTTTGCCCTGGTCGCTGGGAAGCCCAGAGCTCAATTTCCTTTCCGCACGCACACATTTTTTATACCTAACTTTACACCCTTTTTCTTTCCCCTTAGTCCTTCTATTCTGTAATCTTATTGTTAACATTGTCTTAAAGTCTTTACAAAACAAGACAATTGTAAGAAAAGCTCTTGTCTTCATGTTATAAAGGAAAACAAACTTGAAAAAGTGCCCAGGAAGCAGACAATCTGATTTCCTTTTACCCTTCAGTGAAAACAGCATCTTCTTTGGCAAAACAACGCTGATAAAAGAAAACAGAAAACTTCTTCAACCTTCAGAATTGTCTCGAAGAACCCTGGGCTGCCTTTCTGTATGAAAGCTGGATCCCTTTAAGAAGTTTCTGAGCTAGCAAAACGTTTTCACTGAGTACATTCCAACAGCTATTCTCTGTGGGGTTTCCCTGGAAAGTGAGGCTGCATGAGAGTGTCTGGCTGCTTCTTTTCCCTCCGGACAAGCGTATATTAATATTCACTTTTTAGGAAAAGAGTGTGGATAAGGGAGAATGACATGAATCTCTGTCCCAGGTCCCTTCCACGCAGAGCAGTGATAGATTCTAACTCAGTTTAGATGATATAAGATGACCAACCTATGAAGCCACGGCAGCCATTGCACTCACCTCCAGCTGTATCAAGATTATTGTGTGCTTGTCTTAACATCTTACTCAGAGGACTTGGTATGAAGTAAGACGAAAGAATACCCTGAAGTATTCGGGGTTCGATAAAGATACCTGCTTTCATGTTTCAAACACTCCATGCAACACGAACCAGAGTCTGTATGTTCTCCTCCTAAATTACTTTCGAGAAAAACTCCCAGCCCTTTTTGCTGAAACACAATTGTACGTTGTCACAAGGCTGTTCTACGTTGCCTCCATTGTGAGTGATGCCCTTCCCTGCAAAAGTAAGCCCTCAAAGGATGCCTGTATCATGTAAGAAATAGTAGTTCAATGGGGTATCTTCTTACCATATGCCTGAAATCCTACCAAGCTCGTTACCAGAGATCTCACGGTTCCTCATCACCAAGGAAGGAGAAGGTCTTTCCTATTTTCACATTGAGGCTGACACCATGAGTAACTTGTCCAGGGTCACGCAGCTACCACAAGACAGAAACAGGTTTCAAACCCATATCTAACCCCCAATATACTCCCTTAAACACAAACTGATTGGATTCTGCTTGTCCAGAAGAGCCACATGTCTAAATTCTCTTTCCAGGGCCTGTCCACCTCAACAGGGCCTGTCCACCTCAACAGGGCCTGTCCACCTCAACAGGTCTAAGGGCTTCCCAGGCACTTCTCAGGGAAAAAGGGCTTAGTGGTCCTTCTAGCTCCCACTTAGCTCCTCAAGCCAAGACTCAGACATCCTCCTTTGATATCAGAAGACCATAATAGCTTCCGACAGAAGATGGTTGCTTTAGAAAATAAAGTGAGGCTAGAAACTCAGTTTGGTTAGAGATAGAATGTTTGTGTGCCTCCTCCTCCCCCCAAATTCCTATGTTGAAGCCCTGGAGGGGAGTTCTTTGGTTAGGTTTCGACGAAGTCATGGCGGGGGAGGCCTTATTAGTGTCCTTATAAGATGAGGAAGAGAGACCAGAGTGTGCTCACTTGTTCTTTCACTTGCTCTCTCCCTCTGCCATGTGAGGACACAGAAAGAAGGTAGTCATCTATAAGCCAGGAGGAGAGTTTTCACCAGGAACCAAATCAGTCACTCTGGCTCAAAATTCCCAGCTTCCAGAACGTGAGAAATAAATTCTTGGTGTTTAGCCCCAAGCCACCAAGTTTATGGTATTTTTATTATGGAAACCCATGTTGGCTAATACATCTGGTGTCCCATGAAACCAAGAAGGTCTTCCACTGATATATAAAGAATTTACACAACTCAACACAACAACAACAAATAATCTGATTAAAAATGGGCCGAGGGGGGCACCTGGGTGTCTCAGTCGGCTAAGCGTCCGACTTCGGCTCAGGTCGTGATCTCGTGGTTTGTGGGTTCGGGCCCTGTGTCAGGCTCTGTGCTGACAGCCAGCTCAGAGCCTGGAGCCTGTTTCAGATTCTGTGTCTCCCTCTCTCTCTGACCCTCCCCTGCTCACACTGTCTCTCTCTCTCTCAGAAATAAATAAAATATTTTAAAAAAAATTTTTAATGGGCCGAGGGTCTGAATGGACCTTTCTCCAAAGGAGACCTACAGGTGGCCAACAGACACATGAAAGATGCTCAACATCACTTATCATCAGGCAAAGTGAAGTCAAAACCACAATGAGACATCACCTTACAGCTGTCAGAAAGACTAGAATCAAGACACAAAATATGTGAATAAAATGGAACCCTTACAAGCAGCATGCAGATTCAGTGCAATCCCTATCAAAATACCAACAGCATTTTTCACAGAACTAGAACAAATAATACTAAGATTTGTCTGGAACCACAAAAGACCCCAAATAGCCTAAGCAACCTTGAGACAGAAGAATAAAAGTAGAGGTACCACATTCCCAGATTTCAAGACATACTACAAAGCTCTAATAACCAAAAGAGTATGGTATTGGCACAAAAATAGACACATAGATGAATGGAACAGACTAGAGAGTCCAGAAATAAACCCACCGTTATGTGGTCAATTAATCTACAACAACAGAGGCAAGAATATATAATGTGGGAAAGATAGTTTCTTCCATCAATGGTGCTGGTGACACTGGACAGCTACATGCCCAAGAATACAGCTGGACCACTCTCTTACATCATTTAAAGAAAAAAACAACTCAAAATGGATTAAAGACATAAACGTGAGATTTGAGACCATAAAACTCCTAGAAGAAAACATAGGTAGCAATCTCTTTGACAACGGCCTTGTGAGTATTTTTCTAGATGCGTCTCCTCAGGCAAGGTAAACAAAAACAAAAATAAACTGTTGGGATTACATCAAAATGAAAAGCTTTTCCACAGCAAGGGAATCCATCAGCACAACAGAAAGGCAAACTACTGAATGGGAGACGATATTTGCAAATGATGTACCCGATAAGGGTTCATATCCAAAAGATAAAAGGAACTCAGGCAACTCAACACCAAAAAATAAAATAAATAAATAAATAGACAATCTGATAAAAAAATAGGCAGAATATGTTAAGAGACATGTTTTCATAGAAGAGCTACAGATGGCCAACAGACACATGAAAATATGGTCAACATCACTCATCATCAGGGAAATAAAAATCTAAACCACAAAAAGGTATCATGTTATTCTTGTCAGAATGGCTAGAATCAGAAAGGCAAGAAACAAGTGTTGGTGAGGAAAGGTAGAAAAAGGAACACTTGTGTACTGTTGCTGTGCATGTAAACTGGTGCCGCCACTGTGGAAAACAGGATAGAGGTTTTTCAAAAAATTAAAAATAGAAAGGTCATATGGTCTAGTAACTCCACTACTGGGTATTTGCCCAAAAAAAACAAAAACACTAATTTGAAAAAAAAACTATAGACACCCTATATTTATTGCAGCAGTATTTACAATAGAAAATTATGGAAGCAACCCATGGGTCCACTGATAAATGAATGGATAAAGAAGAGGTGGTATATATACATGATGGAATATTATTCAGCCATAAAGAAGAATGAGACCTCACCATTTGCAACAACATCGATGGACCTGAACAGTATTTTGTTACGTGAAAACAGTCAGACGAAGAAAGACAGAGATCCTATGACTCCACTTATATGTGGCATCTAAAAAAAAACAAAAAAGCAGAAATGGACTCATAAATACAGAACACAAACTAATATTTACCCGAGGGAAGGAGTATGAGGGGATGGGCAAAAGGGGTGAAGGGGAGGGGGAGATGCAGGTTTCCATTAACAGAACAGTCACAAGGGTCAAATGTAAAGCACAGGGAACATAGTCAATGGTATTATAATAGCACTGTACGGTGACAGCTGGAAACTACACTTGACCGTGGTAATGGCTACGGAATGTACAGAATTGTTGAAACGCTATGTTGAACACCTGAAGCTAATGTACCATTGTGTGTCAACCATCCTTAAATAAAAAATTTTTAATTAAATGAAAAGTCTTCCATTGGCTATCTCTGCCTTCACTGGAAAACATGGTCACTTCCAGTTATGTCCAGAGCAGTGTGGGGAGCCGGGCATCTACCCTACTGCCTCTCAGTGGGAATGGTCCTACCTCCAGAGGGTGTTTTGGGGCAACAAGAGCACATTTTGGTTGTCAGGATGACTAGAGGCATGTTGTTGGCCCTGAGGGGGAAGGACCGGGAATTCTAGACAAAGACCAAGCAGGTGACCTATAGAACACACCAAGAAAAATAGCCCACACGATTCAAACATACGAAGATATTCCACCAGGTATTCAGGGCTTCTTGACTCTGTTGATAATGATCTGAGCCTAGATCCCGGTTCTGTTTTACACATAAGCACAACATATCTGTGTGGTTTTAACACACACCCAAATTTCCAGGAATGCAGCTAGCACATCCAGTACAGCGAAAACCAGTATTTACTTTGTTTTAAAAATGTGGTTCACCATTTCAAAAAATCGTATGACAAATAACTATGCCCCTTGTGATAAGTCTCTAACTCAGGACACAGCTGGCATTGGTGATCCTGTGTGCGCAGTATCTGACTGCTGGATTGGGTCTCCTGATGTGGCTGTGTCGTACTGCCTCATGGTGAACTGTTTATCATTCCTTTTTATGTCACGCTTAGGACATTATTCTGATATCTTGTGGATTATATGTGTGTGTGTATATACATGTATATATATATAATATATATATTATCTGTGATTTTCATTTCAGGAGAAGGCAGGGACACTTCAAAATACTACATAAATGGAACAACTGAGTATTGAGAATCACTCCCCTCTCTCACCAGAGTACAGACTCCAGTCTGAGCAACATCGATCTTCAGGGAGAGGGAAGGAAAGCCTCTTCTTCAGTGTTATCTCAGTGGAGATCACTTGGGACCCCATTCAACAAGAAACCTGGGATCCCACATGCACCTCTTGGGATGCGTCCACTCAAGCCATTTGCTCAAGGCCAGATCCCTTGCTGTTTGAAACAAGGCACCATCCAGCAGCACTTTCTTCCAGGATATTTTTCTATCCCTACGGTTTTTAATAGGGGCCTTTTTATCCTTCTATGGTATTTGATAACCCAGCCCACCCTGAAGGTTTCTATAACCTCAAACACAATGGGAAGGTATTGAGATTTTGGTCCCCCCTCCTTTTTTTTTTTTTTACCCCAAGAGGGTCATTTAAAGTCTTTATGTGGATTTACTTACCCCACTCCCTTCTTCCCTTATAATTTTATTTATTTTTTAAATGTTTATTTTTGAGAGAGAGACAGAGTGCGAGTGGGGAAGGGGCAGAGAGAGAGACACACATAAAATACGAAGCAGTCTCCAAGCTCTAGGCCGGCAACACAGAACCTGATACGGAGCTCAAATCCATGAACTGTAAGATCGTGACCTGAGCCAAAGTCAGATGCCCAAGTGACTGAGTCACCCAGGCATCCAATTCCCTTATAATTTTAAATTCTGACTATGAAGACACTGTCACGGTGCAAACGTCACTGGATATTCCAGGAAAATCACTGACAATCACTTTTATGCCCATTCTCTCTTGGGAGCCAGATGGAATGCTGTAGGAGGTAGGAAGGCAAAAATGGCGTCCTTACTCCAAGGGAGGCTCAGAGGAAGTTAAGGAGACGCCTCAAGGAGGCAGAGTTAGGAGGAACAGAGACTAGATGGCAAACCTCAGTTTTTTGTTTTTTGTTTTTTAATGTTTATTTTCTATTTTTGAATGAGAGAGAGATAAAGCGCAAATGGAGGAGGAACAGAGAGAGAGGGAGACACAGAATCTGAAGCAGGCTCCAGGCTTTCAGCTGTCAGCACAGAGCCTCACACAGGGCTCGAACCCACGAACCGAGAGATCATAACCTGAGCCGAAGTCGGACGCTCAACCGACTGCGCCACCCAGGCGCCCCAAACCTCAGGTTTTGAATCCAAATGCCAGCACAGGTCACATCACTTAAAGTGATAAAATGGAAAATGTTGCAAAGCCACCCCAGAGTAAAAAACAAAAAAAAACAAAAACAAAACAAAACAAAAAAACCCCATAAAACGAAACAACAAAAAATGACAACAAAAAAGTCCCCTTTCCACAACACTCCTTTGAAAATGTATCCTTTGTTTCTTAAACGAGGCAATACAGTCACCCTGTAGACAAGCAGAGAGGACATTACTTCCATTCTGAGCATTATCTTCTCACCAGTACGGTCCAGAAATCCTTCTCAACACACACGCTCACACCGTCTCCTACCTGGAACTCACTCAGCTGCTTATTTGGGGGAACATGTCCAGGCAACTTAAAGTTTCTTTCATTTTTTAAAGTTTATTTATTTATCTCAAGAGACAGCGAGAGCAGGGGAGGGGCAGAAAGAGATGGAGAGAATCCGAAGCAGGCCCCACACTGTCAGTGCAGAGGCCAGTGCAAGGCTGGAGCTCAAGAACCGCAGTCATGACCTGAGCTGAAATCAAGAGTTGGATGCTTAACCGACTGAGACCCCAGGTGCCAAGTGTCCAGACTAAGGGGTTAGCTTTTGGAAGGAAAGACACTGGAAAGGTCTCAGCAAGTGTAATGTGTACAGAAAAGGAAATCTATGAGAATGAATTCGGTGGTTCAATGATATAAATAAATGCTGCAAATTGTCACACTCTCTTAAATTTTTTAAAATATTTTTTAATGTTTACTCATTTTTTTTTTACAAATAGTTTATTGTCAAGTTGGTTTCCATATAACACCCAGTGCTCATCCCCACAAGTGCCCTCCTCCATGCCCATCTCCCCTTTCCCCCCCCCATCAGTCCTCAGTTTGTTATTGTTTACTCATTTTTATGAGAGGCAGAGAAGAGAGAGAGAGAAAGAGCGAGCACAAGTCGGGGGAGGGGAGGGAGGGAGAGAGAGAAAGAGAGAGAATCTGAAGCAGTCTCCAGGCTCTGAGCCTGACATGTGGCTTGAACTCATGAACCGAGAGATCATGACCTGAGTGGAAGTCGTACCTTCAACCCACTGAGCCGCCCAGGTGCCCCACAGTCTCTTATTCAATGCAAATGAATCAAAGATTCTTACCATACCCCCAAGAAGATTTTTTTTAATTAAAGGAGTATCTGGGGAGAACCCCCCCAAACTCTAGACAGCCCCGTGAAAAGGCACAGTCATCTTGCTACTATGGCAATAAACCCTAGGTGCACACTGCCAAGTCTAGAAACAGAACAAGTATTTATAGCGGAGCAAGATGTAAATGGCCAGTAACATTTCTTCCAGAGGTGCTTTGGTGACTGAGAAAATAAAGATTCTCCCGTATCTGCCAGGGTACCAGACCCCTTAGCAGAAATAAATGAACTACCACCATTTCACATCAGAGTCCAGGGAAATGGGAAGAGAAGTGGCCTGACTGGTAAATAGTTCCTGCCTTCACCTTCAATTTCCAAAAACTCCCTGTTGTGGTATTTCTGATCATTTCTCCAGCAAATAGGACTTTGTTTCGGGAAGTGATATTAGAGTTACAAGACAAAGTTTCATTCATTTTCATAGTCTCTGAATTTCCTTCTGCAGGCAGAGCCTCCTGAGATTTCCTGAGAGAGCCAGTCAGAGACTGAGGGGGTAGAAAAGGCAAATGAGCAATTTTATTGGATGTGATTAAAATTTCCTTGCAAAAACAGAAACAAGAATTTAACTGCCACAAATGATAACTACTGCTTTCTTTCCCCCTTCACATTATTAACAAAATCTCTCACTACTGCACTCTGCTATGGGATCCTAATCAAAACAACAGAGGGAGATAGGCTGTTTCCATCTCTCTCTTCAGAGACTCATCCCTAAGACTCCAGGTTCTAGGTGAGGTGAGCCAACGAGAACACAGATACTACTTGGTATCTCTTGTTTTGGTCTGTCATTTTACTTTAGTCTTATTCCAGAAACAAGTGCTAGAATGAAGCCAGCTCTAAGCATGGCTATGGGTGGGGGTGGGGGAGACACTATAAAAATGTTCAATGCCTTTGTAAAGCCTGTGACAGAGTGCATCAAGACCGAAACTTCGGCTAGCCGCCTTTAGTGTGGATGCCCATGCTTCCATGAGATTTAAAAGCCAAACAATCTGGCAACACGCGCTTCAACTCAGAAAGGGCACTGATGTGTGCTCCAGCTCCTCTAAACTGCCGAAGGGAGAGGATTCCCAAGTGCGGGTGCACTGTCTCGTCCCCCGGGCAAGGAGGTCACGTTTGCAGAGACTCTGAACCTTCTCAGAAGGAAGGCAGAGCACTAAGTCCAGACATCCTCCTCACACCATGGAAGGCACAGCCTTCATTTTTGGTTTCGCCTTTAGAAAACTGCCCCTCTAGCCAGGTTATATCAGAAAATAAAGAGACGATCTTCTGTGACCTTCACAGACTGTCCGTCGAATGTTCTGAATGGTCTTTCTGCCAACCAGCCATCTCTCCCTCGCCTCTTTATTCTTCAATGGAGACTTTGCCAAAGCAAAGGGAGAAACCAAGAAATGTCAAGAGACCAGCCTCCCTGCAGTCACTTATCCCAGAAAGGGGTCTCTCAGGACTTCACCAAGAAAACCAAAGAACTAAGGGGCACCTGGGTGATTCAGTCGGTTAAGCATCCAACTTTTGATTCCAGCTCAGGTCATGACCTTGCTGTCCATGAGATCGAGTCCTACATCGGATTCTGCGCTGATGCTGCTGAGCCTGCTTGGGATTCTCTCTTTCTCTCTCTGCTGCTTCCCTGCTCATGCTCTCTCTCTCTCTCTCTCTCTCTCTGTGTCTCTCTCTTTCTCTCTCCCCTTCCCTCTCTCTCTCAAAATAAATAAAACATTAAAATAAGAGAGAGAAGCCAAGAACCCCATTAAAAGATCTGCTCGTATATTCATTCTAGTTCAATTTCACAAACATGGCAAGCCCTCTGAATATTTAAACCATAACTTTTACCATCCAGGTGCTTGCCTCCAGGGACAGGAAAGGAGTAAGTTTTGACTGCAAAGAAGGATGTTGGTGATATTGGCGTAGTAGTGTTAAGCAGGTGAAAGGTAAGCATGAGATTTCGTGCAGGGCTCCGGCACGTGTCCTCTCCCAAATCCCCTTATCCCACTTCCTGTATTATTATTCCCCTCGCCAACTCTGATCTGTGCTTCCAAATGGCCTTCCATTATCTTCTTTCCAAAGCTAATCCAAGCCAACTTAGGAACAAGCTCTGATTGGGGTCACTAACCATCCATCATCCTTTCTAAGAACAATCCCTCACCTCTAGAAGGAGCCTCTCCCAAAGGGTGAAGCCTTTACTTCCCTCACACGCAAGAATGGTCCATCCAGAAAAACAATCAGACCCAGCCCAGAAAATTGCTGTAATAAACACACCTTCTGAGAGAGCTCCATTTCTCCTGGATCAGGGAGGTAATCCTTTTTTTTTTTTTTTTTTTTATGTTTTTGTTTTATTTTGAGAGACAGAGACAGAGAGTGAGTGGAGGAGGGCCCGAGAGAGAGGGAGACACAGAATCTGAAGCAGGCTTCTAGCCATCAGCACAGAGCCGGACGTGGGGCTCGAACACACGAACTGAGGTAATGACCTGAGCCGAGGTTGGACGCTTAAGCGACTGAGCCACTCAGGTGCCCCTGGGGAAGTAATTCTTAAGATTTCAAAACAGAATTCCAGTTTCTAGCAGGTGTTCACTGGATTCCCACCTTAGTGGGATTCCCACCTTAGCCTGCACTTTGTGATCCTATCGGGTGATCCACTGAAATCATTATTCGTTTATGTTCAAAACCATACCTTCTTTCCCACACAATTTATTCCAGGGCCCTTTTAAAGATTTCAGTGGAAATCTTTAGCAGGATCCCAGCTCGTGCTAAGAGAGCTCCTCCAATTACAATGGAATCCCCTTAACTCTTTGATCTGTCTATCCATTTATTCCCGACTTCTGACTCCAGGAACCATTAAGTGGTCTTTCCTCACTTAGATGGCAAACTCTGTCATGCCTCATAATTGAGTGGGCACTCGATAAATGAATGCTACAGTGCTCTGAAGAATAATGCACTTCCTATTGGCAGCAAATCCGAGAGAAACTTCCTTAGAAGAAAGGGCTGTCAATTACCACTTAACAAGCCTGAATTTTGGCTCCTGTAGAAAAAGCAAACAAAACAGTGACAACTCACGCCCAACAGCAGCCACAGCGCTATCTGGCCACTGCCCTCCAGTCACCTGGCAAGTGGCTGGCCCCACAACAGATCTGTGTTGGTAGACTGACTCATAAAGGCATGAAACTGGTGATATGTAATCCGTCACTGATAGGTAGACGCCAGCTGGGTGCCTGGCCGTCTGGCTCTGCGGAGCTTGTGACCTCCTGTGGTCCTTGGCTCTCATACCGATGACACATCTCGCTGCATGGGAGATGTCAGGGCCAGGAGCAGGATGCACAGGGAGGGCCGGGAGACCATTCTGGAACGCTAGCTGGGGACTTGCCTTTGTTTCTTCTGCAGCAGGCCGCCACAACTCCTCTGACTCCCTGAGGATGGAGCCTGTTCCAACGACTACCCGGCCTGCCTTCGACACCGCCCCGGCTCAGGCTCCAGCTTCGGGCTTGACACCAAGGGGCCCATGATTAGAGTGCAAGTCGCCTAGGAAGATCATGACCCAGCCCCATTTCCAAACTTTGTTTCCGAACTGGCCTAGGGCAGAACTACTATTGTTATTCTGACCAGCTCTCCAGCGGAAGTGAACATGGCGGCTGGGGCAGGACGTCTGCACCCCCTTGACCCCCCCATCCCCGCCCCTGGGCGCACACCTGCAATCCCTTTCGTCTTTTACGGAGGGGTGGGGGCTGCTGCTGACAACAATAAATGTCATTATCGATAACAGTAGCTCGGGGTTAAGCATCTGACTCTTGGTTTCAGTTCAGGTCACCATCTCATGGTTCGTGGGTTCGAGCCCCACAGTGGGCTCCGCACTGGCAGTGCGGTACCTGCGTGGGATTCTGTCTCCCTCTCCCTTTGCTCCTCCCCCACTCATGCTCTCTCTCTCAAAATAAATAATAAAACTTAAAAAAAATAATAGTAGCTAGGGGCACCTGGGTGGCTCAGTCGGTTAAGCGTCCGGCTTCAGCAGAGGTCATAATCTCATCATTCATGAGCTCAAGCCCCGTGTCAGGCTCTGTGCTGACAGCTCAGAGCTGTCATGCTTCAGCTGGACCATGCTTCAGATTCTGGGTCTCCTTCTCTCTCTGCCCTTTCCCACTCCTAATCTCTCTTTCTCTCTCTCTCTGTCTCTCAAAAGTAAACATTAAAAAAATAATAAAAAATTAAAATTAATAGTAGAGAACAATTCCTAAGCATTTATTATAGGCTAGGCACTGTTCTAAGTACTTTACTTGTATGAATCCAAGGGTGTTCATAACAAGTGGGTGCATTATGGGGTACCTGGGTGGCTCAGTTGATTAAGCATCTGACTTTGGCTCAGGTTATGATCTCGTTGTTCGTGAGTTCGAGTCCTGCGTTGGGCTTTGTGCTTTCAGCTCAGAGCCCGGAGCCTGCTTCGGATTCTGTCTCTCTCTCTCTCTCTCAAAAACAAATAAAACATTAAAAAAAAAAAGAAGTGGGTGCACTTGACAGCCTTTTTTTTTTTAAGGTAAAAACACTGAGGCAGAGAGAGGTGAAACAATCTGCCTAAAACTGCACAGCTGGTAGGTGACAGAGCCGCGTTTCACGCCCACAAAGACTAGTTCCATCCAGCACCTTCTCTCTTAACCATTAACCTACACTGTCTCTTCGTAGTCAACACACAAAGGCTTTGAGGTACCGCACGGTGCCGTCGGATCCCGTATGACACAATCATCTCGGATAGTCGTATTTCTAAACACACGTATCTGCTTCCATTGTCCCCTGACCAAAGAGCAGCGATGGTTTCCTGATTGCTCATAGGACAAAAATCCAAAGAACATACAAATATCTCCCCTTGCCTGGACCGGGCTACCCTCTCTGGTATCTACTTCCACCTTCAGCCATTCCACCCCTCCCATTCTACCCTTCAGCAGAATGCTAAAAGCAGGCTTGAGAATTGGGACTGCCCCGTCCACACTCTAGATGTGGCTGCTGCCAGCTTTAGTGCTCCTCATCAATGTGTTTCTACAACAATTTAGAGATGCTAAGATAAAGCCTTCCCCAAGAGCTAGGTTGGAAGGAGGCATAGTCATTGAGAGACTCAGCCCTTCCAGACTGACACTGCAATCTGACAGAAATGTCAACCATACACGTAACAAGAAGACATCAGAGGGGCGGCCATGTGGCTCAGTTGCTTAAGCATCTGACTTTGGCTCAGGTCATGATCTTGTCTGCTTCCAATTGTGTCTCCCCCTTTCTCTGCCCCTCCCCTGCTCACACTCTGTCTCTCTCTCAAAAATAAACAAACATCAAAAAATTAAAAACAAACAAGCAAGAAAAGACTAGATACTTCCAACTATCCCCTTTCACAAAACTCCTCAAAGTTTAAACATGGAATTATCGTGACAAAGTGGTATATACTTAAAAACCTTGCTGCATCACACTCATAACTTGCAGATTAAAATTCTTACGTCCTAATAAGCATTTAGGCTTAGCTGGCTCAGTAGTGGCGTCGAAGTCCCCATTTCCATAGAAACTTGCCGTGTAAGTGTTTTAAATGCTACAGCACCACATCCCAAAGCCTCCTGTAAATTGCGGTTAGAGCAGAGAACAATCAAATCTGAGGCTCGAATCTTAGGAATGAATCATCAAGAGTTTCTGGAAAATAAAACTGGTCCAGTACTTCATTCCTTCGTTGAAAAACAGGCAAAGCAAACCCCAACATTCGGAAAATAAAGGACCCTCATGTATCACAACGCCACCAGGCCGTCGATACCCCCTATCAGTCTACTTCAACTGGAAATGTCAACTACTTGTGGTTCACTTTACCTCCTCACGACCCCGATGCTGCATTCACATCTGGTTTTCTTCCGAACCCCATCTGTGCTCTCTACCCCATCAGTAGAGAGAACATCTTTCTACTGAGCCACCCAATTCCCAGATAACGTCCCCTGACCCTGCTCATTCCACACTGCACATTACAGAATCATCTGACTTTTCTCGGTCTAGCTCAGGATGTCTCAATCATGACCACTGACATTCTGGACCAGACAGATCATTCTTGGGGGGTGGAGGGGGGCTGTTCTGTGCCCTGTGGGCTGTTTGCCTAGCAGCAGCCTGGGCTCTCTCCCCTATATGTCAGTAGGGCCTGTTCCGGAGACAGGAGAACTAAACATGACTGGAGACATTGTCAAATGTTCCGGGGCGGAGGGGGGGACAAGATCACTCGCAGTTGAGAACCACTGATCTAGCCTCATCCTCAACCTATTGGGAGTTTTATTCCAGCTGTAAACTCTACGAAGTTTGGCTACATTTTTACCTCCTAAAATTGTTCCAAAGCAGCTGGCAAAAGGGTCTTCCGCCTTGGGATTTCTAACGTGGTTCTGTTAGAATGTAGCCCTCGGGAAATACAAATCAAAACCACACTGAGATACCACCTCACGCCAGTCAGAGTGGCTAAAATGAGCCAATCAGAGAACTCTAGATGCTGGCGAGGATGTGGAGACACGGGCACCCTCCTACACTGTTGGTGGGAATGTAAACTGGTACAGCCCCTCTGGAAAGCAGTGTGGAGGTTCCTCAGGAAACTAACAATAGAACTCCCCTATGACCCAGCAATAGCACTGCTAGGAATTTACCCAAGGGATACAGAAATGCTGATGCATAGGAGCACATGTACCCCAATGTTCATAGCAGCACTCTCCACAATAGCTAAAACCTGGAAAGAGCCTAAGTGTCCATCAACAGATGAATGGATCAAGAAGATGTGGTTTATCTATACCATGGAATACTACATGGCAATGAGAAACAATGAAATCTGGCCTTGTGTAGCCACATGGATGGACCTTGAGAGTGTTATGCTGAGCGAAATAAGTCAGGCAGAGAAAGACAAATATCATATGTGTGCACGTATAGGAGGATTAGGAGGAACTTAACAGAGGACCAAGGGGGAGAAGAAGGGCGGAAATGGTGGGGGAAAGGGAGAGAGGCAAACCATGAGAGACTCTTGAATGCTGACAAAAACTGAGGACTGATGGATGTGGGGGGAGGAGGGGTGGGCATGGAGGAGGGCACTTGTGGGGATGAGCACTGGGTGTTATGTGGAAACTAATTTGACAATAAACTATTTGTAAAAAAAAAAAAAAAAAAGAATGTAGCCCTCGGTGGGGGCCCTGAGCATTTGATTTGGGTGGAGGTGGGGGGCGGGGGGAGCTGACCTGGCCGTGATGCACAAGAGAGCAGTTTTTAGCAGTCCTTCCTAATACCGCTACCCTCTGACCTCCCTCCAGGATGGGCAAGTCACTTCCACTGGACAGTCACTCACACAGTCTTACCCCATGCTTTACAGGACGCCTACTACATCCCTTAAGAGGGCATCTCTAGGGGTCCCTGGGTGGCTCCCTTGGTTAAGCGTCCGGCTCCCTCTCAGGTCATGAACTCACGATTCGTGAGTTCCAGCCCTGCATCGGGCTCTTAGCTGACAGCTCAGAGCCTGGAGCCTGCTTCTGATTCTGTGTCTCCCTCTCTCTCTGCCCCTCCCCAACTCACGCTCTGTCTCTCTCTCACACACAAAAATAAACATTAAAAATTAAAAAAAAAAAAAAAAAAGAGGGCACCTCTATCAGTTAGTAACTGAAAACTCAATCCAAACAGTCTTAGGCAACAAAGGGAATTAACTGGCTCAGGTAAGTGAGAAGTCCTACAGAACGACAGCGTGCAGGAGGCTCGTCGGCTCAGGCTGGAGGTCAAGTGTGGGCGCCGTCTCTCTGCTTCTCTCAGCCTCCTCTTCTCCACGAGTCAAGTGGTCTTCACATTGGCTTTCTCCGCCAGGGCACTAGGATTCTACAAGTTCTGGCCCAATGCCCATATACTGCATTGCTTCCAGAGGGTGCCTTTCTAACCGAGCCAAAGTCCTGAGCTTCGCTGTAAGCGGACAGACCTAAGTAATGTGCTTAGGGCTGAAGCATCCCGGCAGTGTGGCCAGAAGGCCATGGGCTGACTGGTCGAGGTCCTTGAGTCAATCACAGTGACTGGGGGGGTGGGGGGGGAGTTATGTGGATGGGCTTACAACACTGGTTCTCAAAGTGTGTTCTCTGACCAGCGGCATCAGCACTACCTGGGAACTTGGTGCAAACACAGATCCTCAGCCCCGACCCCAGACCTGCTCAAAAAGGAAGTCTGGGGTGGGGCCGGGCCATCCATGGTGATTTCCGACAGAAGCTAGAGTTCAAGACCCACCGGTTTAGACCATTAGGCCCTGCTCACAAAGCCTGGAACGGGGTGAATCCCACACGCGTCACCAGCCTGTCATTCAATCAGAAAAGGAGACAGCGGAGGCCCCAGAAGTTACAAGACCCTTTGAAAGGAGAAAGTCACTTCACTTCTCCCTGCGGCACAACTACGGGGTGGAAAAGGCGGTAACTGGCGCTTCAAACTACCGGTTTGAAGATTACTTCTGCTGGCCCTATTTGCTTGTGTACAGGGCTTGAAGAAAAGGAAATGCCCATGTTCTCACTTGCAGTTTCTGCCCCCCTCCCCCCCACACACACACACAACCACCCTGGAGACACTGGACCAACCCATGTATGCATACTGAGAATTGTGAAGCTACCTGGCTGTTCAAATCGCAGTGAAGAAGACATTCTCTAAAAAAAGGTTCTTAACCATAGCCCGTCCTAAGAATGAACTGGATTGAGATTACATCAGTTTCAATTAAGTGGATTGAGACTACATACACAGCCCTCTTGGGACCTACATGAGACCCACTGAGTCAGGATCTCCAAGGGAGGATCTGGGAACCTGTTCCTTCAGCAGCCATTGCCAGGGAGCCTCTTGGAGTATGCGTGTTCAGAAGACACTGTTCTAAGAGATATAACCAAAGGGCTGCCGAGAAATATCTCACACGGGTACCTGGGTGGCTCAGTCGGTTGAGCGTCTGACTTGGGCTCAGGTCAAGATCTCACAGTTCACGGGTTCGAGCCCCATGTCGGGTTCTGTGCTGACAGCTTGGAGCCTGGAGCCTGCTTGGATTCTGTGTCTCCCTCTCTCTCTGCCCCTCCCCTGCTTGCACTGTGTCTCTCTCAAAAATGAATAAACATTTAAAAAAATGTTTTCTTAAAAGATCTCACAAAAAAAAATGATATGAACACGGCTGAGTGCAAAAACAGTTTCTTCCTCTTGTTTACACTTTCCCCTCCCTACCAAGGCCCTAATTGCTCTTCTTCTCATCCTACCTGCTTCCCAAATATGTCATTCTTCATACCATTGCCTGAGTGAATGTTCTAGACTGCACTGGATCTAAGGGCTCTGATCAAAACTCAAAGTAACAGAGGTTTCCTCCAGGGAAGAGGGCTAGATGGATTCCTGGGGAAGGACCTCCACAGATAGGTGTTACTGTCAATATTCTATTTCTTGGAAAGCAGCAGTAGACTCAAGGATGCTTTTTTTTTTATTTACAGAAGTAAGTTAGCAATATAGAGAACCCTAACTGTATTACCAATTACAGTAATGTCAGTATAATTCTGTGCCCCGAGGATAAAATTAAATACATTTTTAAAAGTAAAGAAATGGAATATGTTAATATCTCTCCATACTCAAAGCTTGCTTTAAAAATTACTTTTCCTCCATATTTGATAATTACTCCTTAGTGAATTACATAACTTAATACGCTTTTTACAATTAAGAAAAGTCCATCACGAGTCCTAGACATGGCCTTCAGGATGAGGACCAAAGTGTTAACCATGACACACAGGTCTCCACGGAATCTCGTCCTGACCTTTCCTTCTAAACCTTCTTTCACGCCATTGGCCCACTTGAACCTCACCCTCGGAACATCCTGCATCCCTCGCACTGCCTTGAATACTTGATACTCTCTGGCCTTTCTTCCCTGTGTTCACCCCCGCCTCCCTTCCCATTCCCCCAGTGCGTCAGCCTGGTTAACGCCAGTTAATGTTTCTCCCAAGACCCAGGCGGCAAATCGTTCAGGCTCTGTGAGCAACATACGGTGTCCGTTGCCTATTTTTCTTCTTGGTTTTGTTGGCTTGTTTTGGGGGTGGTTTTTTCGGTATGATCTGTTTTTAAAAATGTAAAAACTGTTCTTATGTCCCTAGGCCATCCAAAAGCAGGCCACAGGCCACTTGCTGACCTCTACTCCACGTGACCACTCCCAGACCAATAGAGACAGCAGAGAATGTTGCAAAGTGCCATTCAGCAGGTGCGCACAAGGACTGGGTTACCTGGCAGATCTGATGGCTCTACTCAGCTCTGAGACACGCTTGTTCTCCAGCCACATTAGCCACTCTTCCCCTGTCACCTTAGAGCACCTGGAGCATTTCTGGGCTTGGTCTGTGCTGGGGGTATGAGGGCTGCTGTTTCTCTGCCTTCCCCAGCAGATCCAGAGATTCCTTGAACAGGCAACCCCCTATGCCCCCCACGTAACACAGCGCCCATGGGTCAAGGGTGTCAGTGTGTGTTGTCTCCACACAAAAATGAATGTGATGGACTGAGGGAGCAAATGGCTGCCTCTGCATTTCCCCGAAAGCCCCCGAAGCCAGCGGTGTCAACCTTTCTGAGACCAGTCAGTTCACCCACACCAGTGTCCACTCGTGATAAACGTCATCGCTTTGGTGATTCAGCTCTTTTCCCTATTCATTACTCTCATCGCTTCTTACAGCTGTTTTCTTTTCCCCATCGATGTTTTGTGGCGAGCTGGTCCCTGAGGCCACAGATCACTCTGGCTTCACGTGGACTGGTTTGTTTTCAGTTTACAGGCAAAAGGCAGGCACAGAGAGGCGCGGTGATTTTCCTACCCTGCATAACCAATCAGAGGTAGAGCCACAAATGATGCTTCCTTTCGATTCAGCAATAAAACTCCAAGATGGAGCACAGAGCCTCGGCTAAGTTCACCGGCAGTTTATGTCTATGCTTTGGAGAGATAGAAAGCATCATACATGTCTGTCAGCCCTGAGCTTGCTTTACCAGACCGGGGTCTAGGTTGTGGTACCTACGCACTGATCTCTGCGCAACACAGCAGAAACAAGCCGCCTGACTGTTTGTTAACACTGCGCTTTTTACATACCGATTCCACTCATCTCCGCTGGAAAGTGACACAGCTCATGCTCAGATGGTGTCTCAGAGCCCTGAGGATGTTGAAGACGAGGTGCCCCCACGGCTGTGCCATCACACCTTCATGCCTGTTAGGGAACAGCACCTGCGGGCATTTTCACTACTAAACCGGCAGACCACAAATCTGAATTCCATTTCACACGCCGCATGTGTAAGGCTGCTGCAGGTCGTAGGGAACGCATCACCACAGGCTAGGCAGAACACGCGCAAGATGAGTGGGAGTGCAACACCTCACCATACATAACCCTTAAAGGGTTAAGCCCTTTAAGGTGACCAGTCACCATCGTGACATCCTCTGCCCCCACCAAAGTGTGTCCTGAGCTGCAGTTTTCCTCCTCTGACCATCTCCTGGAGACAGTAAGTGCCTAATAAGTATCCCGTCTGAGGGCTAGCCTTGACAAACACCCAGAAGAACCAGGGGCAGAGGATATAGCTAAGCAATGCCCACCAGTTCTCAGATCACCAAGAGAAGCGTGTTAGAACGGGGTCCTCTTGAAACTTGCGAATTTTGGGTCATTCAATATAAAAACTTTAAAACACAAATAGCTTGGTGTGCCCTCCAACTCTTACTAAGTGCCCACACAGCAGACCACGCACCTCAATCAGGGTAAAGTGTGCAAGAAAAAAAAGTACACACACACACACACACACACACACACACACACACACACACTCTAGGCTCGGGTACTGCCAGGCACAAAACAAGAATCCGTCCTTAATAGGAATCTTGCCGTGACTTCCTTGTTCTCTTTCCCCAAGCCTTACACTTGAACGTTGCAAAGTGCATCAAGAACCGCCAACCTAGGTTCCCCCTCCCCCAAACCAGAAAAGGTTACGCTTTTAATTACAGGCCCCCGAACTACCATTTTGTGCAATTATCAATTAACTCCAATCGTTGCCGAGGGAATGCACGGCCTCACTGGCAACTTCCCTCCTCGCAGGCTGGGTTATTTGAGTCCCGTTCTATTACAGAGAACAAGCCGCAAACGCGCGCACCCACGCTCACTTAAAGACGCATTTAATGTTTGGCGAACGCGGCATCTGTCCAGGCAGGCAGGCCGAACCCCGCCTCGAGCCCCGGGCTCCATCACTCTCGGGGGTGGGGGGAGAGGGGGGAGAGGAAGCAAGACGCTACCTACCAGCCTTACAGTACCAGCCTCTCCGGGGCGCAGGAGAGGGTGGCGGAGAGACACACACCGAGATGCGCGTTGCCCTCGGAAGCCGCAAGTCCCCTCCCCCACCCCCCCACCCCATCCCCCGCCGGGCTTCCAGCCGGGTGGCCAGGAAGGCGGTGGCAACAGCGGCGATAGTTGCATCAGCGCTGACTCCTGCCGCCGCCGCTGCATGGACTGTCGCGGCTGCCGGGAGGGTACAGTCACCACCGCAGGGAGCGCGCAGCTGCCGCGGCGGCAGGTTCCCCAGATCAGGAAATTAGGGCAGGCACCGGGGATTGGAGGCGAGCGCGGCGCGCGAGCCAACCAGCGGCCGCCCCGGGCCCCCGTGCGCCGCGGGCGGACGCGCGGAGCCACCGGCCCAGGAGCAGTCCCGGCGGCGGCCACCGCCACCCGGGCACGCTCGCTCGCTCGCTCGCTCGCACACCCCCTGCGCAGGCACCTGGCTGCCCAGAGCTTATAAAAGCAGCGCGTCTAGGGGAAAGGACGGCTGAAGCCACCGCTCCCCCCCCGCCCCTCGCTGACCACTCCCCCTCCTAGCAGCTCACCCCGGGTTCCGGAGGCACCCGCCAGTGTGGGTGCTCCGCCGGCTTCGCTCTCCTCTGCCTGCTCCTCTGCTCTCGGCTCCCCGCCCCCTCTCCCTTCCCTCCCCTCCTGCACCCTCCCCTCCTCTGCAGCGCCTGCATTATCTTCTACCCACCCCGCCAGCTCTCCTTGCACTGGTGCTGCAGCCCGGGGAGGTGGGTGGGTGGCTGGCTGGCTGGTGGGGAGGAGATTGTGCAAGTTGCAGGGGAGGGGGGGTGCCCTCTTCTTCCCTGCTCCCTTTCCCCCTTTCTAACTCCTTACCCCCCTCCTCCTCCCCCCTCCCCCCTCCCCGCCCCCACCTCCTTCCTCCTTCGCGAAGGGCTGGTAACTTGTTGTGCGGAGCGAGCGGCGGCGGCGGCGGCACCATCCAGGCGGGCACCATGGGCACGTCCGCGCGCTGGGCGCTCTGGCTGCTGCTCGCGCTGTGCTGGGCGCCCCGGGAGAGCCGAGCCACCGGAGCGGGTGAGTGCGGACGCGCCCCTCCGCTGGCCGCCCGGACCCAGCCTGGGGCGCCAGTCGGGGCCGTGGGGGGGCGAGGCGCGGGTCTCCTTTTGCCCACCCCCCTCTTAGGAGGCGCCTCTCGGCTCTGGCTCGCCTTCTTTCACTCCCAACCCTGGTGGCGCCTCTGAGCCGCCTGTCAGCACCGCGGCTGCGGGGAGCTGGGCTCGGGGAACAGCGGGATTCGGGGTGTCCTAAAGCCTGGCCGAACTCGTCTCCGTTCCCTTACACTCTCCCCCCACCCCAAAAAGCCACTGCTTGGCCTCGGTTTCCACCCAGCTCGACCGGGGCTGGGGACTGTGGGCTCCTGAGCCGCTGAACAATGGTTCTGTCTGCTCTGCCAGGCGGAGTGTTAGGAAGGAGGCAGAGGGCCGGGTCGGGCCGAGCCGCGCGCGGGGAGCCGGGGGCGCACGCCTGGGTCTTGAGGGAGGGGGGGAGTGGGCGGTGGACGCGGGTGGGCGCTGGGGGCGGGTGGCGGCAGCGAGACCCCGGCGGCGGCGGCGGGGAGCGGGCGCACGTTCGATGGGCGGCAGCCGCGAGGCTCGGGGGAGCCACTACAAGTGCGCAGCCTGCACACCCGGACTGCGACTCCCCGGGCCCCCGGCGGCCTCCGGAGTACGGGTTAGAGGACGAGTGCGGCCGCAGCGAGGGCTCCCCGCTGGGTGTTCCCCCCCTCCGCGCGCTGTTTGTACACCTCTCGGGTCCCCAGCACGGCTGAACGGGGGAGGGGAGCGGAACGGAGACTTAATCAGGTTAGTTTGCGGATCTGGGTTCCCGGTGAGATTTCCTCGAGAGGAATTGAGTCCTAATCTGGTGACTGTGTAATTAGCCCTCATTCCAAACAATAGATCAAAGGCAGTAGCGCGAGTGCTGGTGTGTGGCGGCGGGGACTCCTGCGGGGTCCCCGGGGTCTGCCGCACTGGGCCGGGAGCCCTGCCCTCAGCCACGCTCCGCTTGGAGCCGCACAACTTTCCTGGGCAGGCGACAGCGCGCCCTTCTAAGGGTTCCGTGGGAAGCCTGGCGGATCCCTGGGGTGGTCTTGACAGGACCCCACGGGGCTTGCTGGCCAGCCCTCGGGAAGTGGGACAGGAAGCTGCCCCTGTCCCAAGTACAGAGCCCCTAGGCCGGCCGGCCTGCAGTCAGTCACGTGTCTCCTAAAGCGAGCCAACTTTCAAGTGTGTGGTCAAGCAGCCTCTTTGGGGCAGTACTTGGGGGGGTGGGGGGGCGCTTTAAGCCTCCGATCGCCCCTGCCCTTTGCTCCAGCTGTCCCGAGCCGGAGCCAGAGCCAGAACGTGTGAAGCAGGGACGGACTTTTCTGCCCTCCGCGATTGGCCGGCCGCCCGATCACGTTCCGGTTGGTCACATGTCTCCCTGAGAAGTATTATTATCTTTAAGGGAATGTCAAACACCCTGACAGGCCCCTCTGGACTGTTCACTTAAATGCTCTTCCCAACCTGGACCCCCTGCAAAAGGCGCGTCCTGGAAATAGCCTCTGATGGGCCACACAGGTTAAGAGTCTGGGAAAGTCCTGCCTACAAGAATTTGCAGACTGGAACATGAATCATTAATGGATGAGCAATCTCAACTTATTAGACGACTAACATTAATCCTAACATTTCAAAAGACTAAGGTATGCCGGAAACTATTGCTAACCGGCCAGGAGGTGGGAGAAAGATTCATTTTTTTGCTACATGTTCTCTTCCTATTCTTTTAATTTCACATGTAATAGCTTACCATTGGAGGTTGACTTTATCCTGTAGGAAGCTGGGAATGCGCTTGAACTGCTGAGATGAGTTAGTTGAACCCTGTGTTCACCTTGTAAGAGGCAGGGGAGGGTTCCCTTTGCTCCCCTATGTCACATGTGAAACATGTGCCGTGCCATGAATAGTGAAAAACAGAAGCCCACCTAAGACTTGAATTCTTCAAAGGAAAAGGAGGCACATCATTTTTCAAGTGGATAGAATCTGGGGTTGGCTGAGGGAGGTATTGATCCTAAGCCAACCCAGACTGGCTCCTGTCTGAAGTTCAAAGTCTCAGGGTATGTGGGCTGACGTTTGGCTCTGGTTTTCTATACATCCCTTCTTCCCAAACCCTCCCCCCATACATGCTCATGGTAGCCTGCTAACACACTCTAGGACCCGGGGCGGGGGACAGCTATGCCCCAAGATCCTGGCCAGGAACTTAAGTCACGCTCACAAGAGAGGTTGAAATTCAGCAGCATAGTATACTTGACTGCAAAGTCCCGGGAATTCTAGCACCTTTTCTTGAAGGTAATCAAGGTGAGGCTGTTGGGTACCACATATTCATTAAAGCTAAAGCCCGGAAGAACCAGTTGTGGGTATTTATGAGGGGTATTCAGATGTGGCTCGCCACCAGCCAAATGAGGCAGAAACTTCTCTAATTTTGGGGGTAGGCTGAGGAAGCCGGCAGGATGGAGAGACCACAGGAAGAAGAGCCTGGAGGGCAAGGAGAAAATAAACTTGATCCGTCCTGTAGCACCACGAGAAAGTGTGACAGCGATCAGGAGGCTCATTTAGGCCAAGGAATGAGCATGTGAGCCTGGACGCTTTTTAAGGAGGATCACAAGTGGCAGCTTCCTGAAGTCCGAGCACCTCCCTTCCGTGCATCGGCCTGCTGCTCACTTCGTGTGACATTTAGCTATAATGCCCGTCCTGTCTTGTTACGATTCTTTCCTTTTCCTGCTTGTGTCCCCAGACGCCTAATGCACGTATAAAGGCCAAGTTGGGCCGACTGTTAAGACTTCCCCACAATAAGCAAAGGTAGTCATGGCATGGCAGTCTCCTTGCTTAAAAAAAGTGAAGTCCTGATTGAAGTGTTTCTGCCTTTCATAAAGTTGAATAATCATAAATTTGATTTCACTGGAGCAGTTTTACTACCATTTTAGACGCGATGAAAAGTAGTCCCAAGCCCCTTAACCCCTTGTATTCCAAAGTCTGGTAAGACGTTACAAGAACTCCTAAAACATGGCCAGAAGATCGAGGGCACAGGTAGCCCTCAGCCACTGGCTTTGCATTTTGAGCCAAAGATGGGAAGACTCATAGCACAGCATAGATAAATAGATAACACAGCTTAAATATCTAGAGCGTTTTCTATTTCACACAGAATGTGAATGAAGCTGTCCTTTTTGGTATAAAGAAGGACAATCAAGTGTAGGCAGTTGCCTATTAGACTCCAAGTCGTAATTACATTCACTTCAGATACTGACTGTTCTTTGGAAAGCCACCTCACCTACTAGCCTACAAGACCTTAAATGCCTCAAAGGACTATGATAAGGTCTGTAATGATGTTTATGATACATGTACCTGCCTTAGGAGAGCTGTTCAGGGCGTGCCTCTCTCCAGGTGGTTAGCTGACAGACACAATTGTTGAGTATGTTCCCTTCTGCTTTAAGTCAGTCTCAACACGGTACTCAGGGCACACAGCATCAAGACCACTTCCAAGACCTTGGGTGGCTTAGTCGGTTAAGCGTCCGACTTTCGCTTAGGCCATGATCTCACGGTTCGTGGGTTCGAGCCCCACGTCGGGCTCTGTGCTGACTGCCAGCTCAGAGCCTGCAGCCTGTTTCAGTCTGTGACACCCTCTCTCTCTGACCCTCCCCTGCTCACGCTGTCTCTCTCTCTCTCCTAGAAATATAAATAAAAACATTTAAATAAAAAAATTAAAAAAAAAAAAAAGACCACTTCCAAGACAAAGGATCCAAAAATACCTTCTGCGGAGGTGATGGATGAGATGCACCTGTTGAGCAGTAGTGGCCCAGGGACAATTTTTAGCTAGGAAAATTTAAGGACTGATAGCTTTTTAGTTTGCAGACTTAACTGGAGCAAAAATCTTGCTGGATAATTTCACTCTGCATTTTCCCCTATGAACTGCTGTCTCTTTGCTAACCTGTTTTGTTGACTTAGCAATAAAAACTCTAAGCGTGGCTAATGCCACCTAGTTAGATACACTAGCCATGCAGCAGCAATGCCATGAGAGGGCAGGCGATACCTTAAAGCTAGCATATTTTTTTCTTCATGCGCTGCATCCTGGGAAAGCTTAGGCCTGTCGGTTATCTGGGGGCCCTAAATTAAGCACAAGGATGCCTCCTGGGTGCTGGGAGATTAAGTACAGAGATTATGCAAAAAAAAAAAAAAAATGGGGGGGGGCTTGGAGATCCTTTGACTTCTTTGTATTTTAAAAATGCTACAAGGGTGGACAGAGTGGGGGAAGGACACACAGACTTGTTTTTAAAAGGTAACTTTGGGGGCAGAAACTAGAAGATGAGACCACTGGCTGGAATGGATGATTTGGCCAACTCAGGTCTTCTGGGTTGGCCCTCCTGGCTAGGAGCCTGTGTGTGTATAGATGTTTATGTGTATGCTTTGGACAGTACAGGTTGGGGCAGGGCTTGTGACTTGCCCAGCAAGGGAGATACTAAAACCTTGGTGATAGACAACATTTGCAAATTACTTCACGGGTTCCTACGTGATAACCTCCCACTTCCCCTAAACACAGCATGTGCAAATTACTTCACGTGTTATAACCTAATTCTTCCCACCAAATAATGTGAGTTAATAGGGTTCCTATTTTAGAGACTGTCTCTAATCTTTCGTTTACCTAAAAAGCCTTCCCAAGATATGAGTTATTAACTCATCTGCAGGTTCACTGAGTAGGTGGGGGACTAAAATTGGCATTCCTTGTACTTCTGCTTAAAACCACTAGACATCCAACTACTGAGCACCTACCATATGTCATTTGGCACCACCAAGCATGGTTGGGGGGGAGGGGTCGGGGGGGAGGGCACTGTAACTAGGGACTTGGTCCTTTCTTTCAGGGCATTTGGTCTAGTGGGGAAGTCAGATCAGAAAGTCAGTGCTCCAGAGACAGCCTGGACTGCAAGCTCTGGATACGAGTGAGCAGATCCGATATTTAAGCCTTAATCATAAAACAGGCGGAGAGCAGCTGAACGCCATGGGGGCTCTTCCACGCTACATGTGTCATAGCCTATGATGTTCCCAGTCGTCACCAAGAACTCAGCCTCGAATGTGACAAAGCCAGACACTATTCCGCCTCTGTGGATGATCTTCCCAACGTGATGAGATTCGAGCAAGAGTGGGCTGTTACCAACCTGACCAAAAAGCTCTAAAACATGTCCGAAGTGAAATCCGGGTCGCATATGCCAGCTTTCCAACTTCACCAGTTAGCTGCGGCTACCGTTCCCTGGGTCTTGGAAGCTCGCTCCTCACGTGGAAATGAGGCCCGCAGACCCTCATTGACACACTCATCCTGGCAGAGGAGTGTGGAAAGCACACAGTTTTTAGGTAATAGAGTGGCACAAAGATGACGTGAACGTGCCCGCACGGGCATAGGGAAGGACGGACTTTACAGCGTAGACTCGTTCAAAGTGTTCTAGCTGGCAGCACAGGGCCACACGGCTCAGGTTCAGGAGGGCTGGAAAGAATGCTTTGGGAAACGGTCTGTGCTTCAGAGCAGCTGTGTTTCTGACCCAGCCAGGAATACTCATCAGTACCCCAAGAATGTTTAGAGGTCAGCAGCCTGGTCCCAAGTTGTAAATTCTAGGCCCTGCCATTTGTAGAGATGAAGCAGGCAGGTTGGACAGGTATTCTCAGTAAACGACAGCCATGTGACAGGCACAGGGACCGTGGGGAAGCAGCCTGACCACGCCTGGTTGGTCAGGAAAGGACTTGAGGGCCTCGTTCAAGGGCAGACACGTGTGCCCACTCCAGCAGGTAAGTGGACAGGAGTGACACGAGCCAATGGTGAGGGCACAGGCCTGGGGTAGGGGTGGCTCCCTGGGTGTACTCCGAGCAGATGGCTGGTGGGAACCAAGAGGGAAAAGTTGGGGGAGTAGGGAGGAAGCTAGGCTCAGCTCTAGGGCCAGTGAGAAGCCGAGAGCGATACCACCCTTGGCTCTTCAGGCCATTCTAGGCTGCTTGAATCGCCGTCTTGATTTGGAATAGAGACTGTGGCAGCCTGGAGGCAGAGGAACAGGGGACAAATTTAGATCACTCGAGGGATGAGAGCCTGGACAGGGCCAGGGCCTGATGGCAAAACACCAGGGGAGAAGAACCGGGGGGACTTAACAGACCACTGGTTTACAGGAAGTGAAGGAGCCCCTCAAGAATAGGACTCCTGAGGAAGAAAAGACAGATTTTAGAACCTCTTTACGGCTCACGCCTGTTAAGGCATCTAGAGAAGTTTTACCTGCCTCAGACTGTCCCCATAATGTCAGCCATGAGACCAGCATTTACCACCTACGTCCATCCAGTGACGGGTGGGCCGGCTTATGGGGTGAGTGCTTATGTAGCCCAGTCCAGGAAATGACAGAGTCACTTCCGTCGTGGGTAGAATCTTAGCCTCCCAACCTTCAGGGAGTGGTTTCCAAGTGTGGCCAGGGACCAGTCCCATCTAGAAACTCAGAAATCCAAGTGTGGGCCCTACTCTGCTCCCACAGAATCTGAAACTCTGGCCCTGACTTAGCAGTCTACCCCCACAGAAACTAGTAGCTCCCCAATATGTATTCGTTTTTGAGAGTCAGAGAGAGACACAGCACAAGTGGGGGAGGGCCAGAGAGCAAGGGAGACACAGAATCTGAAGCAGGTTCCAGGCTCTGAGCTGTCAGCACAGAGCCCAAGGCGGGGCGAGAACCCACAAACTAGGAGATCATGACCTGACGCTTAACCTGACTGAGCCACCCAGGTGCCCCAGCTTTTTCTTTTTAAATGAAAATGGGGAAGGGAGGGAAGACCATCTCTCAACATTAAGACTGTGTGGGATAGTGTCATCCCATCAGGTGGAACGTCCTAATTCTGGATTAACTTAAACTGACTACTACTATCCAAGTTACCAAAAATCAACAGAACTATTCTAGCGGGAGGTAGTCCTGGGCTAGGTGTTTCAGATGGCGGCCATGCTCAGTAGCACAGTGCCTGGAGCCAGACTGCCCGGGTTCAAATTCTCATTCTGCTGATCTTGGGCAAGGGCCATACCTCCCTTCTGTGGACAGGGTTCCTGATACCTAGATGGGGCATCGTAGATCTCAAAGTATAGGATTCAGAATTTACGTGAATTAAAAGACAGACATCTTAGAGCTGTGTTTAGCAGACAATTTTTAAAAAATTATTGGCCCATAGTTCCTGAGATTATGCGAATCTTCTATCAGTGGAAAAACGGTCAGTGGGACTGTGAGATTCACGTGTTTCAGTGAATGCAAAGGATTAACCTACATATTTAACAGTTTTTAGTTGGTCGTCACAAGTGCTTTCGAGGCTGACTCGAGGGCCGGGGCACACCTTTGTGCCTGACATCGAGCTGTCTTCCTGATTTCCTTTCACTAACTAACCTCCCCTCCTGAGAGAGAAAATCACTTTGCTGACTCAGAAGTCGGCTTGTCCTGAGATGAGTTTTAGCCTGTAAATAGAAAGATTGGCATTAAAGGAGCAGTAGAAGTGAGCGGGACTAAAAATAAATGCCCTCGGTGGCCCCAGAAGTGGCAAAACAAATGGACTGAAGAAATTCCTGTAGATGACACCCGTGTGCTCCAGCAATGTGGGGGGAGGAGGGTGGAGATCTGCATGCACAGTGACAGGCTGAGCCCCTTGGTGCAGGTTCAAATTCGTGTCTGAACCTGATTCTCAGAAACCCCTCCGTCCTCAGGGCCACTCAGAGCCCTCTTGAGAAATGTGTAGCCCACGTTGAAGGGTTTGTATTTACTGCGAGGTCTATGCAGTTTTCCCCTGAAGCTTCCATATTGTTCTCCCCTGTTGACCTTTGTTGTCAAAGTTAGACAACAGCAGATCAACTTCTGTATGCATGTAAAACCCCACGTTTCTCGGAGCCAGTGAATTGCCAACAGGCCTGGGAAGCAGCCTGAACTCTTCAGGTAAACAGGGCTTTTGGGACAAGGGTGTCTTGAACTGAGTTCGCAGGGTCTGATTCCACGTGTACAAGTGACAGAATTAGCCAGTTAGTCTTTGACACGTGTGGGCTTTTGTTCATGACAAATGTAAAAAGCTGTGACTAGGTACATATGTGACTAGGTACAAGTGACTTCCAACTCACCAACCCAAAAGGGCAGGGATACTCATTCTTAAGTATCAGAGCTAAAAGAAAACCTAGATCTAGGCCAACGGTTTGATGTTTTAAAGCAACAGAAAGAACCCTTTTTCAATTCTTACACAAAACTCCTGTGTTGAAAAGAAAGCCTTCCCAGCAGAAGGTTCCCCAAGGTCACGGCCTTTCTCCCCAGTTTAACCACCCTTTTGGTGCTAAGGCATTGCCATGAAACCCCATGGCTTTGAGGAACCTACCAAAAATCATATTTGCTCCGACTCTTCTTTCTGAGCACAGACACCCCAGGATACAGGCTGCGTAGAGCCTCTACTTACAGGGTTATTTTTTGAGGCATCGGTGGCCTTAGCTTAGCCTGAGAATTAACAGCACCTTGGGTATAGATGATTGCAAGCTCAACTCGCTCCCTTTATGAAAGCAGCAGAATGCTGAACTTGAGACTTAACGGTCACGGATGAAAATAGACTACGGGTCCACAATCCCGTAATCCTCCAAAGCTATGGAAACCAAAAGCTTCTTAACTTGCTGGGTGCTTTCGGTCCTCCCAGAGCTGTGTGTGGCCACAATTGCAGCGGAGCACCAGACGCGGGAGGTGGAATCTTTCCGAAGCTTGGACGGAAGACCCACAGCCTTGCAGCCGGCTGTGGTCACAGCATTCGAGATTCCGGCGTCGAAGCCCTGGTTGCTGTGCACCAGGCAGGGGGGTAAACAGAACCAGGAGGGCTTTCTTCCCAGGAGGCGACGCTCACAACAGAGTGCTTAGATAACAACACACTGAGGCATGGCCACAAAGGCTTATGGTCTTTACTCAGCTCCCTTTCTAAGTGAGTAAAGGGAGGGGTCCTTTCTAAGGCAGCCAGCCAGCCTTACGCACACCCACCTCCGCCCTGCTCTCCTTTTGCACAAGCAGCAACATTCAGTAGCTTGTCTACACACCTAACCCCGATGGTCATGGACACTCATGTGTGTGTCCCGGCGAAACACAGCTTTATGACAGTTGGGCAGAAGCGTGGGGGAGGTAGAAATATCTGAGCTAACAACAGGTAGAAAGTAAACTCCTTTTTGGCTTAAGGTATTGGAATAAACACGAAGAAAATAGTTTTGAGTCTCGCTTTCAGCTCAGGTCATGGTATCACGGTTCGTGAGTTTGAGCCCCGCATGGGGCTCTGCACTGACAGCGTGGAGCCTGCTTCAGATTCTCTGTCTCCCTCTCTCTCCCTGCCCCTCCCCCTCAATCACTCTTCCTGTCTCTTAAAAGAAAAAAACTTAAAAAAAAAAAAAAAAGACAAGACTTAGGTCTGTCCGGAGTCTGCTCCGGATCTGCTCTTGAAGTGGTGTTGCTGGGATTTTAGTATCATTTACTGCTGCTGTTTATTGAACCACTGTGTTCAGAGACCCTCTTTAAAGGTGCCCGTGAGCCCAGTGCCAGCCTCATTGTACTGCATGCCTGTATCGCATGCCTGGCCAGCTGGAGTGTCTATGCACGCTGTCCCTTCACACTCATTAGGATCTTCTAGCACCTCCCCCTGATGTGGACAACTGTCATCTGACACCTACTTTCATTTCCCCGTCCAAGTCTGATTGTATGGTTAGCTTTGGGACACCGCAGCTATCCGTGGCTGATTTTTTTGTCTCATTTTGACTCAACAACCTTTGGTACCTAAAACCTTAAAGAAAAAAAAAATCAGAACCTTTCCATCTCCACAGTATCCTCGGTCCAACCTGACCGGTCTGTCCAACAGTGTTTGTATTAATCTCCTCTGATGACTGATTGTTCTTTTTCTACTTTTCAAATAACATACTTTAAGTGGCTCCTGATCACTCCCACAGCCCTCAGAAGTCATGGGGATAGAGACCGAGAGCCAGTGGCTCCTAGACCAGCGCTGAGAACATTCACAATCTATCGAGACTATGTGACCGGTGGGAGGCAGGGGCCGGGGGGGTGGGGGTGGGGGTTGGAGGCAGCCACTCCACTTTGGGTTAGCAGTATAAACGCAGCAGGTGACGCTTCCTGGCAATAACATCTACCCTTTTCTGATTTAACTTTTTAAATTTTTTTAAATGTTTTTTATTTATTTCTGAGAGAGAGCGAGAGAGAGACAGTGTGAGCAGGAGAGGGTCAGAGAGAGAGGGAGACACAGAATCCAAAGCAGGCTCCAGGCTCTGAGCTGTCAGCACAGAGCCCGACACGGGGCTCAAACTCACGAACCCTGAGACCATGACCTGAGCCGAAGTCGGCCCCTTAACAGACCGAGCCACCCCAGCTCTCCAATATCTACCCTTCTGAATCCCCGATATCTTACACCCAATAACATACTTGTGGAATGAACTAATGGTATGAACTACAGGTAGGTGATGACATCAAACCATCCTGCTTTGTAGCCGGGGCCCAGCCTAGCTAGACTCTTGGGAGCAGAGTGGCGCATACAGTTTACGAACACATTGAGTACCTTAAGAACGTAGCCACACCCATACGGCAAACCTGACTTGGACCACAAGTTCTATCTGCCAGGGAATTAGCCACGAAAGCCTAGAATGCCCGCAGACAGCAGGGAGGAGCGGATAGCAGGCAGCCAACGAGAGTATTGTGTACTCAGCACAAGAGTTCTAGTCTGTGCTTGGCACCGTAGCATCTGCTCTTACCCCAGCAACGCCGCAGCTGCAGATCCTGAGAGGTGGCGGGAGACGGGAGGGCTTTCTGCCTGGAAGGCGTCCCTAAGTTGTCCGCTCGAGCTGTATGGCTCCCCTGGTCTTCTCGCCTGCTTGTAGTATCCTTGCGTGAAGCAACCAGATCCTCGCCTTTTAGCTCACACAAATCGCATCCCCCAGAAGGACATGCTAATGGTAGGAAACACCTGAACGCTAGCTGTTCCGTGCCAGGCAAAAAAAAAAAAAAAAAGTAAGTGCTCTACTTACAAATATTAGCACATATCCCTGTGTGAATTAAATACCATATGCTGAGCATAGGAAAACGAGATTCAGAGAAATAGACCCCAGGTCTACGGTTCTACCTCCCTTTGCTTTCTGACCACCCCCCTTTCCCCACCCCTGTCACTAAAAATGATCTCCCTTTACCTCTCAACTGTACCTTCTTGATCTTTATCTTTGAGCTGTGTTGTAAGCTTGGCCTTTTAATAATTAGAGCTCAAATCCTAAGATGAAGAGCTGTGTATTAAACCTCTATTCTGTCCCCTCCTGGCTACCACTTCTCAATCTCCTGTAATTTGCTGGTAATAGGAGCATCCTCTGTGACTCACAGTATAGAATATGGCCAAGAAATGTTGTTAATGGATTAGGGTTTGGCCGTGTGATTACAGCTACACAAATGAGTTAAACAAAGGAGGGAAACAAAACCAGAGGCAGGTGAAGCCCGACCCCACTGCCCGTGTTCTCTGGGCAATCCACGTTCCTTCTATCTTGGTCTGGCTCCCTTGGCTCAAGAGCACTACTGCAGATCCCATGCCCGCTTTTCAGGAGCCAGAAAGGAATAAAGGGTATGAAAATGGAATCCCCATCCCTTCGAGGACAGTTCCCCGAAGTTCTATTTACTATTTCTGTTGATATTCCAGACCTTAGCCCCATCCATGGCTATGCCTCTCTGCAAGAGGCTGGGAAATCTAGTCTTCCCCAGATGGTGTGTTCCCAGCTAAGAACTCCATCACAGTTAGCCACTGCCCCAGTGCCGACCCCACCTTGGCCCCTAGAATGTTCTACCTGCCGAGTCTGCAGCAGTCTCTCCAAGAGGGCCCCTACCCAGAGGTTTTTGGGTAACTTGCATGTGTGACTTGCCACGCTTCTATCGGAGCTTAGCTAAGCACTCCCTCCTGATTTTAGGAAGAAAAACCAAATGTGAACCGTCCCAATTCCAGTGCACAAACGGCCGCTGCGTCACGTTGCTGTGGAAGTGTGACGGGGACGAAGACTGTGCTGACGGCAGCGACGAAAAGAACTGTGGTAAGTAAAGAGCGTGACGATGTCACTGGCCTCCCCACGAGGACACGTGCACTTACTGAATGTGATGCTCTTCACTTCTTAAATGTATGGAGATTCTGAAACTATGATCCAGGGCTAAGAATTGCCCTGAACCAGACTGATGGATGGATTATGTAACTAACTAAATAAATGGGGCACCTGGGTGGCTCGGTCAGTTAAGCATCTGGCTCCTGATCTCAACTCAGGTCATGATCTCAAGGTTTCTGAGTTTGAGCCCCGCATCAGGCTCTGGGCTGACAGCATGGAGCTTGCTTGGGATTCTCTCTCTCCCCTTCTCTCCCTGCACCTCTCCTGCTCACACACTCTCTCCCCCTCTCAAAATAAACAAACATTAAAAAAAAAAAAAAATAAGAACTGCTTTGAACCAGAGTCCAAAGAGTCTATACGTCCTGATCTAGAGGAATATAGTTGAATGTTTGACATGGGCTATCAGCCTCGGTGTGGGATGTGAAAGATAAAGTAGAGGTGCTTTCAAATGACAGGGCCTGTTCATAGATCAGCCAAACATGTGGTAGAGGAAGCAAGGAGAGGGGCCTAGAAGACCAGAAGCAGGGACAGACAGAAGTTTGCTTAGAAGAGACTTTTTATTTAATTCTCAAATGGTTCTGATCCCCACCCCACACCCCCAAAAAAAGAAAGGCCAGGACACTAAGAAATACCCTCAGGTTTTAGAGGTTAATAAACTCCCAGCCTAGAAACAACAGACCAGTGCAGATCACAGATCAGATAAGGAATTTTTTTTTAATTCTCTGCCTACCACAGATGGTAATTCTAAAGCGTTAAGCAGAGTGGAAGACATTCTTTCCCCACAAGAATGGGGACAGACCATATACTCATTGATCACCATCTTTCAAAAGATCATTGTGAGAAATGCCAGTTTATGCAATCTGTACATCTTCACATTCAGCCAAAACAGCTGAGGA
Source organism: Proteles cristata cristata (assembly GCA_017311185.1). NCBI lineage: Eukaryota > Metazoa > Chordata > Mammalia > Carnivora > Hyaenidae > Proteles > Proteles cristata. The sequence goes on from JAESUZ010003821.1 coordinate 1,136,155, forward strand.
ATACATGTCAAGGTGGCACATAGGTACCCGGAATACATGCCCAAGTTTGCCTTTAGAGCCCTTCGTTTTATGTTGTAAAACGCCTGAAACAGTGTTGTGTGTGAATGTCAGGGACAGCATTGTCATTTGCCTTTGAAAAGATGTTCTATAAAGACGTCCGCTGTACAAATTCGACATACAGGAGAAAAACAGACGCCAAATGTAGACTGCATCAACTGCCATCTCGTTATGCCTTTCCCTGCTTTTTCATGCATCATTACAAAAATTGCACAGCAGAGGCATCATGGAAGCCTGTCTTATGCTTGAGCTCGCTGAGCAATAGCATAGGTGTTTGTACATCAATATGGGGACTAGAAGCTCATTTGGAAACAAAGGAAGTCCTTTCTCCAGTCTCAGGGAAGAAACTTTTCTCCAGTCTCAGGACCAAGAAGATTCTTCTGGCACCACCATGCCAATATTTACACTCAAACACTGGGATTTTAGTCTCTTCTACTAGACACTGAGTCTTGCCACTGCTAGGTTACCTGGGTAATATAATTCCTTCGGGAAGTATCTCACTGCAAGGACTCACTCTTGGCAATTCTTCTCTTGGTAAATGTAACAATTCTTTCTGGATTCCCAAGTATGTATTTGGCAAGACCCATTGTTCTTTCTTAGAAAGTATTCTCCTTCGTTTTCCAGAAGCCTCCCATTACCATCTGCTTAACTTAGTAGCACCTAACCCAGGGTCCTCTTAGGAGTCCCCACTGGCTTTTCCTAAAAGTAGTCTCCACATCAGTAACTTCTGGACACACAGCAGGAAGGTTGGGAAGAGTTAAGGAGGTGGATGGATTTATCACTCAAAATCACACGAGATGGGAAAGATTAAATATATTCTTGGCCAGAATTGGTCTCTGCCTCGTGGGCCTGAAGGAAGAGAAGGAATGTGGGAGCATTGCTCGGGGAAGCTCTGAATGCTGGTTTTGACATCTTCCTCCCTGGAAGGAGAAAGCTGCACAATGGCTTAAAACTTGGAAGGTCTCATAGTATTTTTCCTGTCCAGCCTCTTGATGTTGAACTTGGTTGCAGCTTCAGCAGGGCTGTGTCCTTCGAGCATGCTGACTAGCATTTTCAGTCAGCTACAGCTTAGATTCCAGAAGCCCGGTGCTTCTGTCCATCCCAGTAACTCACTGTTTGACAAGTGTTGGGCTGACCTGATTAATCAGTAACTTCAGCTCTCTAAGGAGCACACAGGCAGCCCTCTTTCCCTGTGGCGCAGCTCGGTCTCTATCCATCTCTTAAGGTCCCATTCCAACAGCCTTTCTTGAGCCTCCCAGACTGTGTTCAGAATGGAGACAGATGAACTCGAGCGGTGTGTCTGCCCCTATTTAGCCTTTGCCATCACACTTAGCAGTGTCCCCAATCTTGTCCATCCCTGCAACATTTTATCAGTCTTCAAACCAGTGTAGTCTCTTTAGATCCATTCCCTGCTTCCTCTTCCTGAGACTATCACAGGTTGAGTTGCAGCAACTAACTCTAGAGACATTCTGGCACCTTCGTACATGCTTGGGAGCACGTGGGCCTTGGTTATTGCCTTCCCCATTAATACTGGGGTTTGAGTATTTCAGTGATTTTAGAAACAGGTGTGAATCTAAGAGCCAACGTGGCCTTTTTTTTGTTTCCTTGGCTACACAATTCAAGGAGATGAATAATCCTTTTCGGATCGTCATGATTCATCGCCACGTCATGAGTTTTTGGAATTGACCGTGATCGCTATTTCCTCTGCTGCACAGTGGCTGAAGGTGAAACCAGAGCGGCCCTGTACTTTAGCGTCCTCTACAGTCTGTGAGTTGGATGGAGCTCAAACCCCAGACCTGAAGCAGTCCCTATCAAGTTCTTAGCACATAAATCGGCTTTTCACTGATTAACCAATACGGAATATTTGTTAGAGAAGAAGATCTTAAACCACAAGTTTAGGTCGAAAGTATAGGCTCATGAGCAAGGAAGAATATAGCCTGGGAAGAATGAGCCTAACATCCCATGTGGCTGATTATCAAGACTCTTCTTTCTCTCTGACTTCCTCGTGGGGAAGGTGACCAAGTGGTCTGGCTGGTTTAACAGAGTCTAGGTTTATGCTGATCTTCCTGGTATTTAACAGTGTCCCCTTTCTCCTGAGATTGTCCCTATTTGGACAACAACCTGAGCCACCAGAATTCTAGGAGAAAAGTCCTGCCCTAGTAGGAATTCATGGCACATATGATACCTTGTCATAAGCGATTTTCGCTCCAGGCCTCAGTTACAGAGACTGGCAGCTTCCACAGTGGCTTCAGTGACTTATAGTCAGTTGATGTTAGTCTGTCCCTAGGATTCTAAATGTGACCTCTTTTGTCCTTGGGTTTAAGCTTTCCCTGTTCCTTACTGGGCAGGTTCCTCTGCCTCAACAGACCTATAGGAGTGACAGTATTCAGTCCTGAACCATATCTTCCTAACTCTACACTCAACCCATGTGCTGTTAGAGAAGCCCCTAGAACATGATCCAGTGATAAGAAGGAATGTTGGGCTTTTAAACCTTATTAAGTACTTGAATGACTTGGAAGAAACGTATAAAAGCATGAAACTATTTCTTAAACTCAACATGAAACTTGCAATTTCTTTGTAAGGTATCCCTGAGGTGTAAGGTAATGAGCAATCTTACCATGACTTCTGTACCCTCCAACTCTTTCAGATGAGCACCTTTCTCCTCTGGGAAAATGAAAATCGGTTTTTCTAGTGTTCTCTTGGACACTGGCAGTTGAGGGCTGACTCGGCCGTACTGTTAGAAGCAAGTGTACCAGCATGCATTTTTACCCGCAGTGGGAATATAGTGACTTTGACTTTAACCCTACAAATAAACTTTTGTAGTGAAGAAGACGTGTGCTGAGTCAGACTTTGTGTGCAACAATGGCCAGTGTGTCCCCAGCCGATGGCAGTGTGACGGAGATCCCGATTGTGAAGATGGCTCTGACGAAAGCCCAGAACAGTGCCGTGAGTGACTTGCTTTGGACCTTAACTTTTCCAGGCTGGTTTGTGTCTCAGAGCTCCAAGTGTCATGTCATCTATGGTTGTAGTTTCCCTTGGCCTACTGTGATGTGTAGGCCAGTTGACTCCAAGGTCAGTCAAGTCATGAACAGGTGATCGGTGTCTTTTGAAGAATGTTCTCCCTAGTCTAACAAGACTGACGTCCTCTTGGGTAGCTTCACTATTGAATATTTATGACTGAAGCCAGCAGATTTGATTAAGAACTCCTTGACTAGGTGCATAGATTACAAATGTTTGGTAATCATGACTCTAAGCAGATGGTACTCTGGTCCTGGAAGCTGAGATATACGTGAGGGTCCCCTTGGGCCAAGGATAAGCTTTTAGATGCATAGTTTATGTTATGAAAAAAAATCTATTACTGATGGGGTAAGGTGGCTAGGTATCGGGAGGCATAGTGATTGTTAACAAACCTGTTACCTAAGGTTACTGAAATAGGGTAAAGCTTACACCTTCTTCTTAAATAAGAGAAACCTCGTAGGTATTCAAAGGACTATCTGTGTCCTTAGGCGAATATTCATGAAATGGTCTGTGGCATCACAGAGGAGGAGGATTTGGGACAGATAAATTGGGATCGTTTGACTGTCGTGGTGAAGAAAGTCTTGGAGTTCATTTCAAAGCAGGAGAGCCCTGCTAAAAGCACTGAACACTCAGGTCTAATAGGAGCGAAGTTTAGGTCTGGAACAGGACTTACAAGACACAGTGAAGCAGAAAGGAAGATGAATGTGTCAATCTCAGTTTTCTAGGCAAGATAGAAGGGGAGCGATCAGAACACTGGTCAAGGTAGGTAAGTCCCCACAGGTAAAGATAGATGCCACAAAGACAGGGCCCTGAGGATGGCCTGGTGAGGTCAGGAATCAGGAGCTGTCCCTGTTGTACGAACCTAAAGTAGGTTGTGAAGAAGCCTGTAAAGGAATCTAGTCAAAGGAAGACTTCGCAGGTGTTAGACATTCCAGCCTTTAATGAAGTTGGAATCAGGTGACCTTATCTGATATCTGACAGATAAAAAAAAAAAAAGGTCAAGGAGCGGGCTGGCCAATAAGCCTAACCGTGCCAAGTAAAACAAAAGCCAGGACCGAGCACGCCGCGGAACCTTGAAGGAATAACACGGTCCAGGCTCTCAGGTGCACTGCCAGGTGGCATGGGTTGGCACGGCCCCCGAGCAGTGCAGCTGGCCCACCAGCTGCCGCAGGCGTGGACCCTGGTGGGTCCGATCGCCCCCACGGGCCAGGCCGCTCACAAGTGTGACCACTCACAGGCAGCGCAGAACAGCAGCTTTGCCCTGATGAGTTTGGAGGCTCTTTTGAGACTGTATATCGTCAACAGATATGAGAACATGCCGCATTAATGAAATCAGCTGTGGCGCCCGCTCCACTCAGTGTATCCCCGTGTCCTGGAGATGTGACGGTGAACACGATTGTGACAGTGGAGAAGATGAAGAGAACTGTGGTAAGAAGACCAGCGTGGAGTGGCTTTTGTAACCCAGAGACCCCGTTTCTCAAGGGTGGGCAGGGAAGCTCCCCGGAGCATGAAGACACAGTGCTGTTGATGCGCGTTGCGGTGATCTCACTCTCTGCTCGACTGCTTGGCTTTTCTCGCTGCCCTGAAACTCGGCCACACGTTCCCATGGTAACTGACCACGGCTTGCTTTGGGGTTTCTTCTAGGCAGATGGCAAGAAGCAGGTAAGTCATTCAAGGCACTAACATTTAGAAGCAGCTCAGTGAAGCCACCGAATCATGCGGTGGGCTCTGGTCTCCATCAGGACAGGAATTCGTGGGCCTTCCTCACTTGGGCTCGATGAAACAAGGAGGGGACTAGAGTCAGCAAGCTTATTCCTAGGTCTCCAGTGGGTCTGCTGATTGGAATAAGTTACGTGAACATGACACAAGCATTTTGTAGCCCCCCCCTCCCTCAAGCTAGATTCTAGTTCAGCCTTTCTGAAGGTTAATCTGACGCACGTGTTCATTAACATCCTGCCAGCAGATACCCAAAGAAAACTCTCTTCAACCGATGACTTTTGTCTCTTCTCACGGTCCATGCCTGTAAAAACGAGCTTGGTTTCCTATGCTTTCGTGTGTCTGTTCCCAGAAAGTGTGTAATAAAGTGCTGCAAGTCCCAGGTGAGGTCCTGGGAAAATATCTAGGTTGAACAAACATTGCTTTGAGCACTCTTTCAAGCTGCCGCCCTTTTATAGGGCCCCGAGAGCTACAGCTCCCAGGTCTGAAAAGCACGGGCCTCCTGATTCAGCATAGGAAGTGAGCCGAGGGTGTTTGCAGTCGAAATGCCAGTCTTGCGTGTACAAGTCGACTTCCAAGGTCAATACCACTGCACCTAGTCCAGTGAGTTTTGGTGTTCAATCTTAGAACTGACTTTTATGGCTTGGTAAGCCCTGGAGCTGCCAAAAGTTTCCTTCTTAAATCTAGACTTTGCTTCCCAAGAGAGTCGTGGTCTCTACCCTCATTACCGCCAAATTGTGACCTCTGTTCATTCGGCGGGAATCGGAGTCAGAGCACAAAGTAGAGAGTCTGCCTGGCTGATCGGCATCAGCCTCGCAGGCTACCAGACTGAGGTTCTAGCCCTAGCAGTGACTTTTAACACTTGAAAATATTTCAGACTTGTGATTCCCGATCCTCATTTGAATGACCAACAGAGAAGGAACCATGTATGGGAGTATACATAATGGCTTCTCTTTGGGGACAGTGTCATAATGCCTATTACGAGTGTACATTTATTTGCCCATACACCTGATACACAATAGTTTCAGCTAACGATTCGATCCGCGGTCTGTCCATTTAGAGATAACTCAGCCTTTGGCTTTCAGAATGAACTCTCCCGTTCAAGTTATTGATTGCTTTAAGTTATCAATCGATTGTGGGTCTCCTTTCAAATTAACTTAGAATCCTCAACTCTTTTCTGGGTCCTTTATTTCTGTTCTTATTCAAGCGTCCCTGCATCTCATACATACTGAGACTGCTTGCTAGATACTCCAGGAACTTGGATATTGATAGAGATCCACACTGGCTTTTAAGTGAAGCTGGAAAGCTAGGGTTCGTGATCCGAGATCCTGCATGGTATGTTGTGGGCCCAGAGTCTGGAAAGTCTGACACAGGCTCAGCCCAGCCCACTGTCTCTCCACAGGCAACATCACGTGTAGCTCCGATGAGTTCACTTGCTCCAGCGGCCGCTGCATCTCCAGGAACTTTGTCTGCAACGGCCAGGATGACTGTAGTGATGGCAGCGACGAGCTGGACTGCGCACCCCCGACGTGCGGCGCCCATGAATTCCAGTGCAGCACCTCCTCGTGCATCCCCCTCAGCTGGGTGTGTGACGACGATGCCGACTGCTCCGACCAGTCTGATGAGTCCCTGGAGCAGTGCGGCCGCCAGCCAGTGATGCACACCAAGTGCCCGGCCAGTGAGACCCAGTGCGGCTCGGGCGAATGCATCCACAAGAAGTGGCGGTGTGACGGGGACCCTGACTGCAAAGATGGCAGCGACGAGGTCAACTGTCGTATGTAGCCTTCTTATGAGTATGGCCCGTTGCCTCTTCCTCCCCCCCTCCTCCCCCTCCATGTCTCAGCTGGGACGGCGTGGCTGACCACCCCGTGGTCCTCCCCGCCCCCTGCAGCTTCACGCACCTGCCGACCTGACCAGTTCGAGTGTGAGGACGGAAGCTGTATCCACGGCAGCAGGCAGTGCAACGGCATTCGAGACTGTGTGGACGGTTCTGATGAAGTCAACTGCAAAAATGGTAAGGGTCGTGGGTCCTGGGAGTGAGTCACAGGACTGCTCTGAGCGGCCCCACTAATGGAATCTCACTTTGGTGTTTCTCTCTGTAGTCAATCAGTGCCTGGGCCCGGGCAAGTTCAAGTGCAGAAGCGGGGAATGCATAGATATCAGTAAAGTATGTAACCAGGAGCAGGACTGCAGGGACTGGAGTGACGAGCCTCTCAAAGAATGTCGTAAGTGGACCCGGGCTGCCTGAGTACAGGGTGGGGAAGGTCAATGCCATTGCCTGCGGCCAAAGCGGTGTAGGCCCCGTACAGTGCCTGCTTAAACCACTTGTAACGAACCAAGTCCCATTGTTGGACTCCAGAGTGGCATTTTTATGCCTTCGAAGTCGAAGCAGTGACCAAGTAGTTTAGTCTTACCTCCTTTTAAGTAACCATTCGGCAATAGCGACATTTAACTCAGTACTGCTTTGCCAACTGGTAACTTGCCAAGGAGTCAGGATTTCCTATCCCCTGAAACTCTGAGATACATCTCTTTAAGACAAATTATTAGACCTTAGGAAAATCATGAGTTGGACCAGACTAACTAGATACCTTATTGTAAAAAGCCCCAAGTTTAAATGTTCATCAGGGCAAACACCGATTTGGAATAAGATGCCAAGTAACTCTAGTCCCTTTTTATTTCAGATGTAAACGAATGCCTGGTTAATAACGGTGGCTGCTCTCACATCTGCAAGGACCTAGTTATAGGGTACGAGTGTGACTGTGCAGCTGGGTTTGAACTGATAGATAAAAAAATCTGTGGAGGTGAGTCAGGGAGGGTGCCTAAGCCCTGGCCAGGGGGGTGGCGAGGGGGCTGGGAAAAGACAATGTATCTCTGCATCACCTAGACACAGCAAGACTAATTCCAGTTTCTCTCCTAGATATTGATGAATGCCAAAATCCGGGAATCTGCAGCCAAATTTGTATCAACCTAAAAGGCGGTTACAAGTGTGAATGTAGTCGGGGATATCAGATGGATCTTGCCACTGGCGTGTGCAAGGCAGTAGGTAAATGGACTTAGGCTCATGTTGCTCTGGTACCTTTATGAGCAGGTGCTTAGGAAAGCTACAGCCAGTGACTCCATGAGTCAACTCAATATGGAATTGAAACAGTGCAGCTCTTCCTTGACTTATGATGACGTCACAATGCAATAAACCCATTGTAGGCTGAACATCTCCTATGTCGAAGATGCATTTTAGGTACCTAACCTATCAAGTAGCATGGCTTTGTCAAGCCCACCTCAAATGTGCTCAGAACTCTTACATTAGCTTATAGCTGGGCAACATCATCTAACACAAAGCCTATATTATCATCAAGTATTCAATAGCTCCTGTCATGTACTGAGTACTGTACTCACAGTGAAAAGCAGAATGGTTGTGTGGGTACAGACAGGTGTCATCATTGGATTGGTTTGTGACCCGTGTGATCAGGGGGCTGACCCCATGCTACTGCCCAGTATCATGAGAAAACCTCACAAGGCACGATGGTAGCATCTATCCCTGGCACCAGGAAAAAGTCCAAACTCTGAATTCAAAGTGTGGTTTCTACAGAAATCAAACTCTTTTGTACCATCATAAGGTTGAAAAATCCTAAGTCGAACCATCCTAAATCGAGGGCGATCTGTTCTTGGGAGCTGTGCTACTGAACCCACAGTGCAGTATCATAGGTTCAACAGAAGATCATTTCCCCAGACACCTGCCTTAGTCAGTTGTTGTTGTTTTTTTAATGTTGGCTTATTTTTGAGAGAGAGACAGAGCATGAGCAGGGAAGACAGAATCTGAAGTAGGCTCTAGGCTCTAAGCTGTCAGCACAGAGCCTGTCGCAGGGCTCAAACTCACGAACTGCGAGATCATGACCTGAGCTGAAGTGGGACACTTAACTGACTGAGCCACCCAGGTCCCCCTGCCTTAGTCAGTTTCTTTTGCATACGATACCATGAACAGCTCCCAGGTTTGCGTACTCTCTGCTCCCAGACTTCAGTGCAGTCCCAGTAAGTCACGTACCCATCAGCCACCCTCCCACTGAGCGCTGTGACCCTAGAACTGCCTTCTTCAGTGGTGGGAAGTGCTTGCAGATCCCAGAGAACACAGAGTGCAGCAAGAATACCCCTCAGGTGTTTAGCAAAGCCTTTACTTTTCAGGTGCCCCTCCTACAGGAGGAGGGGACTTCGGAGGACCTTGCCTTCGTACAGCAAAGCCAAATAAACCTGACTCCTCTCTTGCAGGTAAAGAGCCAAGTCTGATCTTCACGAACCGAAGAGACATCCGGAAGATTGGCTTGGAGAGGAAAGAATACATCCAACTAGTTGAACAGCTAAGAAACACAGTAGCTCTTGATGCAGATATTGCCGCTCAGAAGCTGTTCTGGGCTGATCTAAGCCAAAAGGCCATCTTCAGGTAACTTCAGTTCTATGCATGGTGTCTCAACATAAAGTCCCTGTCACTTGGTCTTTGGGAAGGCTTGGAGGAATTTCTAGCTCCAATCTAGCATCCAATGAGCTGGGACTCTTCAATCTGAATACGAATTGATTCTCCGACTATTAAATGACTATCAGTTCCTCCTTAGAAACTAACAATCATCTGTCAAGTACAAGGTGGTTATAGCAATAGGATTATCACAAAGCACATATTTATTTCTCTTTTTTTCACCCCTTTGTCTCTAGTTCATTGACAACTGTTTATAGTTGCTACCAACACAAATGGTAGGGACAGCTTTCTCTCAACGGGAACTATAGAAACTCAGATGATGTCTCCTGAAACAAATAGCTTCACTTAGAAATGTGTCATTCTTGCATATCGAATACATAACAGCAACTAAGTAGTGGACACTATTGTATAGGACCAGTAAGAGGCATAGTTAAATCGTTTGAGTGGTGAGCTGCGGTTTTACTAGAGTTTCTTCTGAGCAAAGCTGTTGACCATTTTGTAAACAGAAAGTCCATTCTCTAGGCTCTGATGGTGTCAAACTCTTAAATTTCTTGTGACCTATTCTGTTTCAGTGCCTCAATTGATGACAAGGTTGGTAGACATGTTAAAATGATCGACAATGTCTATAATCCTGCAGCCATTGCTGTTGATTGGGTGTACAAGACCATCTACTGGACGGATGCGGCTTCTAAGACTATTTCAGTAGCTACCCTAGATGGAGCCAAGAGGAAGTTCCTGTTTAACTCTGACTTGCGGGAGCCAGCCTCCATAGCTGTGGACCCACTGTCGGGGTCTGTAGTCTGTCTTTCATCTTATAGCCTTTCGGATGCTATCTGTGTGTGCCAGGAGCTTTCCCCGTGGCTGAAATCATGCTGAAATCCCCAGATTTATTAGCTCCCCACAACAACGAATTACCCAGGTCAAGACGTCTGTGGTGCCACAGTCGAGAAACCCTGCCATAGTACAGGCCATCCCTGGCGGTATGACCACTAGGTGACGTTCATGAAACAATAGATCTGATTTGATGTGCACCAAAAGCTATACCTGACCCCTTATGGCCACCCATCTTCTTTCCAAGTGATTTTTAATTTTTGTCTCAATGTTTTGTCACATTAGCCCCAGATGAGCAACCCCGAGTACCTGCACGAGTTGGGGGAGTTTGATAAGCCCGCTACCTCAAAGCTGTCATCTAAGTGTCCAAGGTGTCTGAAAGTCCAAGGGAAATAAATGGACCTGTCTAGCAAGATTTTATGGAGAGGTTTCCCTAAATCGCCACTAATATAGAGAAGCATCTGGGAAGAGCCTGTAGTAACCACAGTTGACCACCATGATTCCTCACCAGAACACCACCAGTCAGCCCTTCCTGTAAAACTTAACATATACTCATTTTTGAGCCCTCTGAAAGAAGTGGCCTTTTGTAAAGAAAATACCTAACCTGTGACTTGGGGTTGAAATATAAATGCCACAGTTATATAGATTAATATAGTTCATGATGAGCCTGTAAGATTCTGAGTGTTAACTTTTGTTTGCCCGGAACATAATTTAGACCCTTAACTGTTACCGTTTGTCTTTCGAGTCTTCTATTCATTCTTTAAATGTGTGTCTCATACTACAAGTTTATGCCCTCTAAACCACTGAGGCTTCCTTCTCCTTTAATTCTTCCCAGCTTTGTTTACTGGTCAGACTGGGGAGAACCCGCTAAAATAGAGAAAGCGGGCATGAATGGATTTGATAGACGGCCACTGGTGACCGTGGACATCCAATGGCCTAATGGAATTACCCTCGGTATGTATGTTCTTCCTTCCTTGACCACCAGGTCTACAGTTTTCATTTCCCTCCACGGTTTATTCTGGACTACAGTGGACAGTTCTCCATGGTTCCCTTCATAGCAGCACTTTCGGAAGAGAGTAATTGAGCAATTAGAGTGGGACAGTGGACTTAATAAATTACATGTTCCACCATTAGTAGCTTTCCTGTCCACTTGGACCTAATACGTAACATGAATTCAGGGAAGCTCGGGCCTTGGGAATACTCATCCCGTAAGGGCAGAACAACATGCTAGCTTAATATCAATATAATATGACATTTCTCAAGTCAGCTACTTGGAGAACCTTAGGCACTCCTTTAGTCTTCCAGAATGCACGTGCGTACAGATTCTACCTGCTGCTTCACAAGGTTTGTGGGACCTCCCTTAAGAACCATGCTGGACAAGGAATCATGAACACAGAATGTTGGATTTTTTGGATATTTTCAAGGGAAGCTGGGAAGCCAGAGCCGTGATGGCTTATCATGCATTGACAATTCTTTTCCTCCCTAGATCTTATAAAGAGCCGTCTCTATTGGCTCGACTCCAAGCTCCACATGTTGTCCAGTGTGGACTTGAATGGCCAAGATCGTAGGATCGTCCTAAAGTCTCTGGAGTTCCTGGCTCATCCTCTCGCACTAACCATATTTGAGGTGAGATGTGTGCCTCACATCTAAGTGTGTACCTCTGAGTTACTGTAGCACCCTTGGGGAGAAAGAGGAGGCACGTGGGAAGGGGGCTGGGCACTTACAATGTGGGACCAATTCTGTACTGATCTCTTATGGCACTTTAAGAAACCTCGACTTGCATCTTATACAGTCTGGGACATCCAGCATCCCAGACCAGCATTCAATAAATGAGGTCCATTAGGGGCGCCTGGGTGGCTTAGTCGGTTAAGCGTCTGACTTTCGCTTAGGTCATGATCTCGCGGATCATGGGTTCGAGCCCCGCGTCGGGCTCTGTGCTGACTGCCAGCTCAGAACCTGGAGCCTGTTTCAGAGTCTGTCACTCCCTCTCTCTCTGGCCCTCCCCTGCTCACACTGTCACTCTCGGTCTCTCCTAGAAATAAATAAAACATTTAAAAAATAAATAAATAAATAAATAAATAAATAAATAAATAAATAAATAAGGTCCATTAAACTGCCAGGAAACGATGATGACCTTAGACATTGACTTATACTCATCCCAGATGTACATGCTCATTTGGGGGTTCTGTTTTAGGATCGTGTCTACTGGATAGATGGGGAAAATGAAGCTGTCTATGGGGCCAATAAATTCACGGGATCAGAGCTGGCCACTCTCGTTAACAACCTTAATGATGCCCAAGACATCATTGTCTATCATGAACTTGTGCAGCCATCAGGTAATGTGGACAAATATAGCCCTAAAAGGCTTCTCTGTAAGGACAACAGCATGACGTAGTACCTGCTTGGGTATCGTTAGCTCCTTGGCAGCTCAACTTGCTCTAAAAGGGAGCTTTTGCCTCCAACACACTACAACACTTCAAAGCTGGTGGTGTTGTTTTGTTTTGTTTTTAATTTCTGACTTCCTAAATTGCTGCAGAACTTTAACTCTTATGTTCCCTTCCAACTCTCAGCGTTCAGTCTTTTATTTCCAGCTTTTCCATACCTCTTGGCCTTCATTCTCTTGTACTAAGATGACTGTACTACCCTTCAAAGTAGCTTTATGCCAGAAACTTTTCCTGCCTCCCCATCATGACGCATCTTCTCTGTAGATCCGCAAACACAAGTGTTCCTATCATCTCCTGCTCAAAATACTTGACTGATTCTACCTAAATGGAAGACTTAAACCTCCCTCTTGCTGGGTTCCTTCCACTTTGTGGGAGAAAGACGAAGGATAACATACTAGTCTCTCTCCCTTGAGTCTTTGCTTTGGACCAGTATTGGGTACCTCCCTCCTTCCCCGCACCTGCTCCCCCACCACCCATCTGTTCAAGGGATAATCCTTATGCCATTTTCAACAGGTTGCTTTGGATCTGTGGTATCCTTAGAGCATGCTCCCTGTGCTCTTCTATTTCTTCTTCACTGCATTGGTTGAGCTAGAAGGTTTGACAGAGTCGACAAGTGTAATCTCCTTGGGGACAAGGGCTCATGTCTTCAGCATCTAGAACAGGGCTTTATGTATAGCAGGCACCAGAATGCCAGTTTTAAAGGACTTTTATTTCTGAATAGGTAAAAATTGGTGTGAAGAAGACATGGAGAATGGAGGATGTGAATACCTGTGCCTGCCAGCGCCACAGATTAATGATCACTCTCCAAAATATACCTGTTCCTGTCCCAACGGGTATAATCTAGAGGAAAATGGCCGGGAGTGTCACAGTAAGGCTTTTTACTTTACAACCACAAACAGGACCGAACAATAGGCAACAGAGTAAGACGCCAGCTATAAAACGAGCCTGGATTTTTTAAAGAATTCTGTTTTAACTGATTCTTGGTATAGATTTGGGAACGTATCTGCTACTGTCACACGCCAGGGTTTCACGTCATTACTTCAGAACTGACTTCTAACTCATGTCCACATTTGGGGAGTCTGTAGCTGACTCACAAGTGAATGTGACTATGCTGATTTGTACCAGTGAGAGACCTAACGGCACTGAGCTAGCCAACTTATAAACACGTCTTAATATTTTCCTCCCAAGAGGTCATGGTTATAGGAAACCTTATGGACCCAGTGGGCGATGCCATCTTTTACTCACGCTTAAACCAAGCTTGATTTTCATCTTTTGTCCTTAGCTTCTCATTGAGTGCCAAATTAAAGCCACCTGTTGTGAGCAAGGAATTCATAGTGTGAGGTTTTTATTAGCTTACTACGGAGTCCCTGCAGGGATTAGGTCAGTTTACTAAGAAAGTCACTGCAAGACAATCTGACAGTAAGACTAGTACTTCTGCTAATCTGGTTTTGAGAGCTTTTCTTTTAACTTCCGGGTGCTGAGAGGGTAAGTGTGGCTGTGCAGCCTTCCGAGTTATCCAATTCCAGATGTTGACTGTCCTGTCTCAAGTCGCATGGGTCTTTGGTTTTGCATGAAGACTCTCTTTCAGCTCTGTCCGTGCAACTTAGCTCAGCAGTGATTTTTCTGTTTCCCGTGCTGTAACATAACCATTCTCATGATTTATCTGGACAAAACAGCTGGCCACTCTGGAACCTTGGCATTAACCAGGTTCTTGGTCTTTGTAATTCAGGTACCGCAACTACTGTGACTTACAGACAGACAAAGGGCATCAACACAATAGAAATTTCGCCAACTAGTGGACTAGCTCCTGGAGGTATTGGGCCCAGTACTGCCAACTGTGAATTTCAACTAACAGCCACACCCCTTGTATTTATTGCTTACATAATTAATGCAGCCTGTAACTACTCATTCTGCCCCTGAATGGTAACATGCATTTGGACTCCAAAGACTTAAAGCCTGCAAGTCTTAGCCTGTCCTGACTTCTTAAGATTTCTACTAGCCAACTGTTAGTGAAATAGCTGTTCTAGTATGTGACTCTCAAATACTTGTAGACCAGTTGTTCCCGGTATGCAAAGCAGTAGATACTAAACATCAGTAATGGGCTCTGGGCATGAGGTGCTCCGCCAAATGGGTAAATTCTTAAGTCTGAGTTCAGGTCCATCTACACCGATTCCTTTTACTCTCTTGTAGGGATCAATGTGACCACAGCGGTAACAGAGGTCACCGTTCCTCCCAAAGGCACTTCTGCTGCCTGGGCCATCCTTCCTCTCTGTAAGTACATTATCTACGTATTTGGGTCTGATAAACTTGTGTGACACCAACCAGATGAGCATTTCTGATCCATCTAGAGACCCCTCTCCCACGGTCATAGTACTTGTGACACTGACCACCTTCACTCTGCCTCCAGCATTGCACATGGCGTCCACACCTTTCTCTTCCATGGTATCCTCAGCACAGTGACTGGCAGTGATAAATTCTCAACTATTCCATGAATGGTGCCGACTGCTCTCTACTTCAGAGTTGTTAGTCTGGCTCATTCCCTTTTACAATACGCCCCTTTAAGAACACGGTTCTGTTCCCCACTCTGAAATGTATACAATGCTTCAAAGAGGGGAGACATACAGATACTTTCATGCCTTCTTGAGGAGTTGGAGGACTCCTACAACTGGTGGATTAGAAATAGTTAAGAATGACTAAACTCAGGGGAAACAACCGCTAGAGTAATTTGGGGGCATGCGGATTCTAAGGCACTGTGCTAAAATGGTCCCCTCACCCTAGAATACTGGATTCCAAGCCTACCTAACACACCTGGGGGAACCCCTGAAAAGCCTTCCAGAAACTGGTGCAAGTTTAATTCAGTTGGCCTGGGCCGGGGCCCAGGACTGCACCCTTGCCCAAATGGCTGTGTGGAGCTTAGCCCCAGTCCACAGAGTAGCACGTAACTGCTGGTCTGAACTTGTTTCAAGCTGCTGGCCCATTTATAGTCTAACAGCTAGCTATGCACCTTCCTAAAACATGAAATTTTTATTAACGTCCCGTATCCCTGGTCCCCGAACAGGACCCTTTCGGGGAGGGATGTTTTGAGGCTAGACTCTGCTTAGTCACCTTCTCACTCATTTCAGTGCTCTTGGCAATGGCAGCAGTAGGTGGCTATTTGATGTGGCGGAATTGGCAGCACAAGAACATGAAAAGCATGAACTTTGACAATCCTGTGTACTTGAAGACTACTGAAGAGGACCTGTCAATAGACATTGGGAGACACAGTGCTTCTGTCGGACACACGTACCCAGCAGTAAGTCAGCTTTGTGTCTTGATACACCATGGCTTGCTGTAGGACTTGCCGGAAAGGAGACCGCTCACTCAAGCTGTGGCTCCTTGGGCTGGAAAGAGCCACTGGGATCACAGAGCCACCAAATACATCTATTACCTGGAGATTAGACAGTCTGGTCTGTTAGAACACATGCCAGTCAGGTGATAAGCATCCGCCCCATACAGAACAAGTAAGTCAACCTAAGGCCGTCACTGTACTGTTGGAGACATTTTTGGTTATAGAAACTGTATATAAATCTTAGCATGAACCAGGTGGCTCCTATCTGAACTGTTAAGTCAGCTGTCCACTGGATGCTTAAAAATTAGCACATCCTGTCTATGGGAGTTGGCTTAAAGTCAGTGTATTAAGCAGGATTCATTTAGCTGTAATTACCAAATGCTTGAAAGTGGGCCTAGCCCACCTACTATAGCTCGCTTCCTTTCAGTAGTAGAGTCAGCTACCTGTCCTTCAGTTGAAACCCGACCAGAGTATTTGGCCTTCACTGAGAGAAGAGTGTGAGCAAAACAAGTACTCAGCACCCCGGCTCTCAAGCTCTTGGGTGAAACAAAGAATAGTGGTCACTTCATGGCACGTGTGTGTCTTTTCCCCATTTTTCTCCAGGACTTAAGATCATTAAGGGGATGGCAGCATCGGCTCCACTGTTTTCTCTGTCTACAAGTAGATATCAATGGATTCAAGTTAAAATGCATCAGGGGGACACAACTCAATACTTTTTTGAGATATGACTTCTCTTCTCTGCCCCTTTGGCCTCTGAATGACCACCCCAAAAGCAAGGTCCATTTCAGAGACTGGAGTAACTACCAGTGAGTGATCACCAAGCTCATTCTGTACTCTTTCTCTTCCACAGATATCAGTTGTAAGCACAGATGATGATCTAGCTTGACTTCTGAGACGAGTCTTGGCCTTTGAGGTCTAAACCAATATCCTCCCCCCCACTTCCGAATGGTAACCGAGCCAACACCTGAAGTCTTTCTTCCTCCAGTCTGGAAGGACATCAAGATACCTTTACATGGATCAAGCTTGTATACTTGACCGTTTTTATATGACTTTTGTAAATATTCCTGCCCACATTCTACTTCAGCTTTGGATGTGGTTACCAAGTATCTAACCCTTGAGTTTCTAGACAGTATTGCCGCATCTGGCCAAATATGCACTTTCCCTAGAAAGCCATATTCCAGCAATGACACTTGTGCTATAGTGTATATCACCTGTACATACACTGTATAGGCCATCTGTAAATATCCCAGCAAACAATCACTATTCTTAAGCACTTTGAAAATATTTCTATGTAAATTATTGTAAACTTTTTCAATGGTTGGGACAATGGCAATAGGATAAAACGGGTTACTAAGATGAAATTGCCAAAAAAAAAATTTGTAAACTAATTTTGTACGTATGAATGAAATCTTTGACCTCAGTGGAGGTCTGCAAAGACTGAGTGTTCTAACTACTGTACATTTTTTTTCAAGTGCTAAAACAATTAAACCAAGCAGCTTACCCACGGTTTGTGCCTATTCCTCTAGGATAAACTTCTGTAAACAACCTGAGTAGTAGCAAGCATTCTAATGAACTGTATGAGCTAGATGATATAGATCTTGATGTTGTATAACTAAGCCTATAATTTGGCTAGTTTCTCTTAGAACCAAGTACTAAAAGAACAAGGTACAACTTAATAGCTGTTCCCCGGTTATTTATTTTGTAAAAGAAGCTGACTTAGCCTGTACCTAGAATTCCTCTTGTTCAGGGGAAAGTTCCTTTGCTCATTACTTTGTTTCCTGATTAGAAACCTACGCTAAGATTTCTAGCAATTCTGCTTCTTCATGCTTAAGTCTCTATTTTCCATGTTCTATCATTATATGTAGCTCCAGGACAGGGGCCTTCTTGCCCTTGAGCTAAGTGTGTTCTGCTTTTATAAGTGAAAACCATCTACCATGGAGAGGGCTGGAGAGGTACTATTTAGTGCCATTCTTGAACACTCTAAGCTAATGGTTCTCAGTGAGGTTAGCATATCCATCCTCTGAGACCTTGTTAAAAATCCAAGTTCTCAGGCCCCCTCCCAGACCTGCTGAATGAGAAGCTCTCGGGGTGGGGTCCAGGAATGTGTTTCCACAAGCCCTCCAGGTGATTCTGATGTAATCTAACGTTTGAAAACCACTGTTCCAATGTGACTTCGTGGAGAATCTACAGTACCTTCTAATTTTTCAGTCTGGCTGGCATGGATTCCTTCTATGGACAATGTCTGAAATTTTTAATATGAAGAGCAGATAAGGAATTTGGGTAGAAGGAAAAGTAGCACGAGGCTTTAGTAAGTTTTCTATCAGATTGGCCATTGCCTCCTTTCTCTCCGGTCTCAGAATGTGGGCAAGCAAGGGAAGACGGGGGGCTTGAAGCCCTGGGAAGACGCTCTAATTCCAAAATGAGGTGGGGAGTCTGCTGCAGAGAAGGCGGGATTCCTTTTGGGATTAAATGACCAATGCAGGATCTAAGAGGGTGAAGAGATGTTTTGAGTAGCTAAACAGATTGGTGGATGACTCCCATTCTACTTGCACGTGGAATAGAAGTAAGGCAGTTGACACCTTGCTTATGGCTTAGGCAGAGATCAACAATCCTAGATGAAGTTGCTTCTGCCATATCATTTAATAGATAGATACCTGTTGTGATTTTGGTCAGATGGATCAAAGCGAAAGGCACGGGCTTTTGTTGGGGAAGCAGTAAGGAGTGTGCAAGTTCAGAGTAAAGAAGAAAGAGGCTGTAGCCGTGAAGGTGAGGCTGTTCTGTGGTCCACCTGTTACTTCCTCTTCAAATAGCCATTACACTCAACAGGATGTAGTCTGCCGACATAGGGTATCTGAAGTGCCCATGTGATTAGTAGGCTAACATTCATCATGTATGAACTCTGAAGGCCATTCGGTTTACTGATACTTTGACCCTACGCTACAAAACCCACTGATTTATTTTTTTAATTGGAGCAATCCAAAGTTCCCTCCTAGAAAGCCTGAAGATACCAGTGTTTTCCCCCATTCTAAGGAGTATATAATGTTAATCAACTTTAAGGCCCAAAGACATAGTTTTTAAGAACAAAATCAGGCATTATTCTCCATCGTTTTCTCTTACATTCCAGTCCCTTCTGTGTTCTTTTAGGTTCTAGGTCCCAGTCTCCCACCTTCTAAGAGTCTAAAGTACCTCCCTCTTTTACCTTGCCCTATCTTCCCATAAGTAGCCAAGGACAGACACTAACTTAAAGGCTGAAGAAATCAAGTAACTACATATTTCTGTTGAACTAAGAATAGTGAATATGACTTGTCAACTCAGCATGTAATAGTAGTTCACAGAGAACTAGAACTTTGGGCTTCAGTTCCCAATTAAGAGCTGCAAGAATCCTACATGAAACATACTGGCATAAGTTTGCTATGTCTGGAGAGTTTACTAGAGAGGGTGAGAATTAGTTAAGAGGTAAAATGTGAAACTTAACAATGAAGGAGATGTTTAGAGTTAAGTGAGTCGTACAAAGTCACTGAGAGTGGGTCCTCCAGAGATTTTAGGAATTGCTACAAAGATTGATAAGAGATGCATAAATAGATTTGTGGGCCCTGCTGAAGGAATTTAGCCGAGTCCCTGAGTCCAAAGTTTTAAGTGGCCTTTGCAAGCTCTCTATTTGGCAAGAAAGTATCCCAGTTGTTCAGCCAGCTCCCTTAAGACATTCTTACAGCTATTTTAAAGCCATGGTGTCATCATCAAGCCTCCAGTGTTCTATTCTTGATGAACATGAGGCAAAAAAAAAAAAAAAAAGACTTCAACTTTGGCACTTACTTCTGTTCCTTATATCTTTGGAAGTCAGATAGCCCTTCCCAAAAAATGAGAAGACAGACTTTAAATAGCAGAACTATAGGGCATTTAAAGGACTAACTCTTCAGCTTAATACTGAGAAATGGGAGACCTAACTACAGTAGACCTTTGAACTCTCCTCACCCCCAAAGCAAAAGATTCTGGTGGAGTGTTTTACACCATTAGTGTAACTGGAGGAGTTTCCTAGAATTCTTACCTGGTGAAGAGGTTTATTCTTTTGAACCCACATGGAAGCTAGAATCCTTGATTTTAGTGGGAGGGAAATTTGCAAAAAGCATATGCAACTTTTGCTGGCATAACTTAGGTCCAAGACTTTATAACACAACCTGCTCATCTCAATCACAGAGTTTGAGCTCCTTGGTTTCCTAATCAAGCAACCAACCCCTGGAGAAATTGGGAATTATATGATCAACATTTCAGCCACATCATAGACCTGAACTGTGGAGGTTCAAGAATACGTAGAAGTAGAAAAAGTCTCCAAAGATACTTGTTTCCAAATATAGGAGGAATGAATCCGAAGCTACAACATGGCATTTTGGGGACTTATTTCTCTCAAGTCAAGCATGGAGCTTTTCCAAGTTAAAACAGTTTCACGCGAGGGGTAGTAAGCCGTCTAGGTACATACATCACCCTTATCTGCTTTCACAGAGCAAAAGCTGAATGAGAGTTAGCAGCGAGGCCCTGTCCGTAATTTGGGGGTCTGCAGATAAGCTATTAAGGAACAAATGACAGGAGTGTCTCATCTCTCTGGTCTGTCTCCCAAACCTGCTGAGCATTTCTGAGCCCTGCTCGTTCAAGAAACAGGAACCAAGTGGGACCACCGACTGACAGTCTCCCTGTAAACCTGGCAGCCATGGTCTCAAAAAGAAGCAGAAGGCGGGCTGCAGGTGGGGCGTGGGCTCTGCAGGGGGTCCTGGGCACATCATCACTAGTTTTCTTCTTTGCTTTACTTGAGGAGAAAGTCATAGATTGGCAGCAAGGAGGTTCACAAGCACTGTGTGAGGTCGGTCTTGATGTGGTAGTTTGGGCCAGGTGCTAATCCCCTCAGGAAATGGACCTGCTACAGACTGGGTTGCTATTCCATGGTGACAGTTACAAGAGAAGGCACAGAAGGGTTCAGCATGGTGTCTGGCATGTGGTGGGTGCAAGGCAAGCGTTCCTGCTGGAAAGCATTCTGGATGCGCGGACGCTACTTACTCCTTGTGGCACCATCTAGAAACTGGCCGGTGACTTTACCAGCGAGAGTTACAGTAACTTGACTCATTAATGAGCCTAACATGCCTTAGACCCTGTCCCAACTGTTTCCCACTACACCTATCTGATGAGATCCAGGTGTGAAATGCAGGTGGTGGTATCACCTTTATACAGTTCAAAAGGCTTCGAGGCTTACACGATTTAAGTCCCAGAAATGGAGCTGGTGTGTTTCTGCCTCGACCTTTTGCCTTTACTACCTGGGACATGGAAGCGAGTTTTTGGTGACCTGCGCAGTGTTTGGATGGCAGCTGATGCACTTTGAATCTCCCTTAACTTCTTAACCATATGCTTAATAATAGGCTAGATCGATGCTGGCATGTATTTTTTTTTTTTTTTGAATTAAACAATTTTATTTAATCCAATATTTTTTTTTTACAAATAGTTTATTGTCAAATTAGTTTCCACATAACACCCAGTGCTCATCCCCACAAGTGTCCTCCTCTATGCCCATTACCCCCTCCCCCCCACATCCATCAGTCCTCAGTTTTTGTCAGCATTCAAGAGTCTCTCATGGTTTGCCTCTCTCCCTTTCCCCCACCATTTCCCTCCTTCTTCTCCCCTTGTTCCTCTGTCAAGTTCCTCCTAATCCTCCTATACGTGCAAACATATGATATTTGTCCTTCTCTGCCTGACTTATTTCGCTCAATGCTGGCATGTATTTTATATGATCTTCATCCCAACCTGGATAAGTCAATGCCTCCATTTTATAGATGTGAAAACTGGGGCCACAGATAACAGCAGATTCCAAACTCTACGTGCTTCCTGCCATTCCCCTCTCAGAAAAGGAGGCAGAGCTGTGTGAAGGTTAAGATGGATGTCACACTACGTGTTTGCTGAGGCCCCTTGACTATCGATGTTAGGGTCCTTGAGCAGTTTCCCAGGTGTCTCAGACGCCCTTAATGGCTGCCATCCAATATGGCAGCACACCAGAAGTAGAACACTAGCACTATGTCAGGATAATAGTGTTCTAGAAGTAGAACACTAGCACTATGTCAGCACGGAGGAATACTGTTATGCGCTATGCGCCGAGATGCCCGAAGATCCAGAGTAATTCTTCTTGGCCCTCTGTATGAAGTAGAAGTAAATTACTAGATTGCAAAGTGAAAAGTAAAGATTCCCTGAAGAGATTTATGGACAGGAAACTTCCCTCCTGTGTATAAAAGTACTGGAGCAAACAAGCTGCACCACAACCTACCCTCCATGGTAAGGTTCTCCTAAGGAAAGACAGGCCCAAGAAAATAGGAAGAAGTGTGACTTGGGTCAGCTGACTGATGGATCTTAGGTGTTCTGGAATCTACTCCTGAGACCTAGGTTTTTCTCAATTTATACACAGGCACTAGTGAAAAGAATTCTCTGAAAAAAAATGACTGGCCTTGAAAAAACTATCTTGCCCCTTCTAAAATGTCACTCAATACCAAAATGTGATTTAAGAGCATGGAATGCCTCGGAGTCCAGAGCATGTAACAACATTCTAACACTCAGGATCTTACTAGAGTCACATGTTGGAAACACATGCAGTCCTGCTGACCTGTAGATAAACATTTTTCTTTTCTTAATAAACTGTACATGTAACTTAAATAAAAGTTTATTTTTGAGATAAGTGTCATAAGCCTTTTTTTTTTCCTACAGAACTTTTAAGTGAGCTTTTCCTCACATCATTCTCCTATTTTACAACTGAAATCACTGAAGATAGCTCAGTCACCCCTTTCTGGACAACAGCCTCAAAGAACGGGAGATGTCGCTGAAGTATTCTACCGTTAACAACTCACCAGACCTGTTAGTGTCTCACCAGAGGCAGCCAAGTTGAAAGATGATAATTATCCCATACCAAGACTAACTATTTGGCCCATTTATTTTTCAATCTTCCTTTTAAAAGAAAGGCACCATTGTAGGGGCACCTGGGTGGCTCAGTCGGTTAAGTGTCCAACTTCAGCTCAGGTCATGATCTCATGGTTCGTCAGTTCGAGCCCCATGTCAGGCTCTCTGCTGACAGCTCGGCGCCTGGAGCCTGCCTCAGATTCTGTGTCTCCCTCTCTCTGCCCTTCTGCTCATGCTCTGTCTCTCAAAAATAAATGTCAAAAAAATTTTAGAACACTTTCTTTTAGAGAGAGCAAAAGACAACGAGCAAGCAAGCAGGGGAGAGGGAGAGATAGAGCACGTAAGAGAGAGAGAGAGAGAGAGAGAATCCCAAGCAACCTCCACACTCAGTGCAGAGCTCTTACACGGGGCTCCATCTCACAACTGTGGGATCATGACAAGAGCTGAAACCAAGAGTGTGACACTTATCCAACTGAACCCCAAGCTCAGGTGCTCCAGGATTTAGGATTTTAAGTGATGGAATGTCTTTAAAGGGTTTGGGGGCAGCAGAGTGACTCCCCATCTGAAAGGGATCATGCTGACTGCTTTGCTGACAACAGACTGCAGGGACATAATGGCAAAACCAAGGGGATAAATTAGAGGACTATGGAGGGCAGGCAGATGGCCGTGGCTTGGGCTGGGCTGGTGGGCACGCGAGAAAGCTCTACTCCACACCTGCCCTGTCATGTCAGGGCAGCGGTGTGCCTGAGCTTTCTCCCAGAGTGGCCGATGTGTCATGCTAGGCAGTCCCCTCATTCAGGAGAACCTAGCGGGTGCCTAGCTCCACTGTGCCCTCTGTCTGCAGGGAACCCCCAGACAGGACGGAAATGTCAGGTGCCATCCCTGCATCGGTGGAAAAACTCGACAAGGCTGTACGGACACTAGGAAGCAAGCCGTGTTTCTCGTTCACAAAGGAAGCCTGAATCGAGAAGAAACAAAGAACCTGGAGCATGATTCCCGATTCACACAAGTTCAAGGGCTTGACCCATTCAAAGGGAAGCCTTTCCTACCTTCAAGGTAGAGCCTCCCAGGGTCACATCCTGGCAGAGTCATTCGGGTAGAGTTGTGTGCGAGCTTGGAAGCAATGTTCTCTAGAGGGAGGTTTCTACAGGTGCACCATTTAGATACATACACCAGCTGTAGACAGGATCGAGCATTTTCCGTCTTTTCAACCACTGCATATTTTCCATATTACCTGCCTCGTCCTTAGAAACGCTGGAGGCTTCTCCAAACCAATTTCCCTAAGAAATATTGGGGTCCTGGGTTAAAAGAGACCCCAGGGTCACTTTGATACGTGTCTTTGATACGAGGCTGTGATACGTGTCTGACACAGTTGGTAACAGGCCCCCCGTTGGGGAAGCAGAAAACGCCTGCCTGAAGTGATCCAGCAAGGACACCCCATCCACCAGATGACGCCCCAAGTTACCCAGAGAGTAACCTTCGCTCCCATAAGAAGGCTAGAAATTCAGCAACAGCCTATGAGCTGTGAGTATAAAAAAAAACAAAAGAGAACACTGTTTTGGAAAATCCAAAGCATCCTAGGACCCTGGTTTTTTTCTTTCATGTGTTAAGAAGTGAGGTCAGCTCTGAAGGGCGCCCATGCATGTCACAGAATAGAAGCCAAATGTGAACCAACAGCTCTGAAACCAGAAAAGCAGCCTTCTTTCAGCCGTGAGCCCTGGTGCCTGCTTCCACCCAGAGAAGAAAACCAAGCATCTGTGGCGGGGGGAGGGAGAGCCTCCCACGAGGAGGTGGGGGAGCCCAGAGGCTATGTGCTGCTCTCCTCGCTTCTCCCTGCCGGGCAGCAGGCACTGCGTTCCAGGCCTCTGTGAACTGTCCCCACTGGGAGGCAGACAAGATTTCAAGATTTCAATGGGCCTAATTAATAGTGCCAAATTGCCGAAAGTGGCACACCAGTCTGTTCTCTGAGAAATCCGGGGAAATTGGGCCAGGAAAAGTTACTTTCAACCCAGACTGACTGTAGTTCCCTTTGTCCTGGCAACATTCACCTCCCCGGGAAGGGAAATTTCTGTACTGCGAAGAGAAGAGGAAAACCTTTGGATTCACCAAGGGAGTCCCGGGCTGAGTGTGTGGGGTGAGCTAGACATGGCTGAATGGCGCTGCGCCCCATGGAGAGAGGGCTCGGACCAGGCGTGGGAAGGACCAAGGTGGCACACGGTAGGCGTTGGGGCTCAAGCTGGCAGGCGATGGGAACACATCCCATACGACTGCAGACCGGTCACATTCTCTGTGCTCCCAACCCAAGGCTCTCAGGTCTCCAGCCCTTTGGTCAAGTTTGTAGAACCGTAACAGCAGATGTGACTAGCTTTTGATGAAAGTCCTAGAAAGGAGCCCCGGCCTCGGTCTGGGCTGACACGGCAGAAGAAGGAAGAGACTTCCAGAACAATCCGGTAACTCAAGCGAGCTTAGGAGCTGTCAGAGCTCAGAGCCACAGAGTACAAAATCTCCTAGGACTCTCTGGTTAAGACCGTGGACTTTCCACAGGATGGAGAATGGATGTCACAGCCCATACTATGTGGCGCTTAGGGGGCAGAGTGATTCCACACAATGTCATGAATTATTAACTTTTTAAGGTGAGATCAGGTGGCTTTTTGGATGCTATGCAGCCAGCATTTTGCTCATCAGGGTACATAATTTATTATAGCAATGGCCTGTCAGGCTTGCAGGGTTTCAAACCATGCAATCATCTTTCCCAAGCACAAATATGCTGGTGTCACTCTCTATCTTACGTGACTTCTGTGAAACAAAAGCCAAGGTCCTCAGACTCAAGACCACCCTGACCTGATCCCTAGTACTCAGTTCTCCTATACCCTACATCCTTCAGCCCAGACTCCATGCTCTGATGCTCAGCTGCCTGCAATCCACCCTCAAACACCGCCCCTCCCGCATCTCACACACAAGGCTGCTTCGTACACGAAGCTGTCTGTTTTCTCATGCTCTTCTCTCTGTTCCCAGTGCCCTCTAGTCTTTCTCACTTGGTTCTTAATCTTATGCCAAGATTTTGCTCAGGTATCACCTCCTCCAAGAAGGCTTCCCTGACGCCCCAATTTGAATCAGAGGTCTCTTGCCTATCTGGCGTTCTATAATAACATGCACACCATTATATTGAGATTACCTACTTTTATGTGTGTAGCCTCCTGACTGAATGCAATACAACTTCATGAAGAATGGAGCATTGGTAAATTTTGTGGCCCCTCCCACACCGTGTACAGCACAAAGTTAAGCACTTTTTAAGTGCCCCACTACTATTTGTTAAGCTACATCGATCTCATGATGCAAGCAGTATTTTGTTAGCAAGCATACCAGAACTTACGCCTTCAACTGCACATAGTCTCTTGAACAAAGTTCTCTTAAGAAATCATTTGTCTATTTGAATGACATCCGATACCCCACACAAGTTGGAGATCATTTTGTGAATTTACGTTCAGGGAGCACAAAGCTCTTCGACGCGCATACCATTACAGCAAGCCTTCTATCCTTGAGGGTGGACTTAATATTTTGGAACAGGAAAAATCACTGAGAGTTTCATCAGGGGACACAGTAATTTAACATGCCAGTGAATACCATTTGGAGACCCTCCATGCCACTCCCAACATGAAAACCTTACAGAACATGCTTAGAGCCAAAGGCACCATCTTTGAAACAAACGGACAAGCAGCCAAGGGGGTTACACTAAATGAGGTAACACTCACCCAGGTTATTCTATACCACTGACACTATTTAAAACTTATCCGGATACTTGAACATCACACCTGTTACTTCAGTTTTGTCTGTAGAATTGATTCGCCAACGAAGCACCTTATACAGCATGGCTACAAGAATTCTTGATCCTACAAGCCTCCATGTGCTCTAGGGCAAGAATTTAAAAGATTCAAGCTCTGATCGTCATTTTGCCACTTACTTGCTTCTAGTCCCAGTAAATTCTCTTCCAACTCCATGCCTTCATTTCCTCATCTGCAAAATGAGTCAATAATAAAATTTGACTTAGTGATCAGACTGCTGAAAGGTGACATCCCTACATCTGTGAGTTTTAAGTTTGTTTATTTTGAGAGCGAGGCGAGCATGAGCAGGGGAGGGGCAGAGAAAGAAGGAGAAAGAGAATCTCAAGCAGGCTCCATGCTGTCAGCACAGAGCCCGAAGCAGGGCTCGAACTCACGGACTATGAGATCATGACCTGAACTGAAACCAAGAGTCAGATGCTTAACCAACTGAGCCCCCCACCAGGTGATCCTGCATCTGTAAACATCTACTCCATACACAGCAGGGCTCTGGGTCCCCTGAAACACACACAGATAACGGAGAAGTAGTCCCTCTTTCTTATACATACAGTTAAATAACAAGGCAGAGAAAGCCATGTTTAATGTGCACCAGGTCAGTGTGGCAGGCAGACAAGCTCTCAGGGAGCTCAAGAGATGGAAAAATCTTTGGGGACTGCATTGGCGGGGGCAAAAAGGACCTGTGTCAGTGTCCATCAGAGTGACGGTTCTTCAAGAAACAGACTCCTCTTTAAAAGTCTAACAGAACCAGGGGCGCCTGGGTGGCTTAGTCAGTTAAGCGTCCGACTTCCGCTCAGGTCATGATCTCACGGTTCGTGGGTTCGAGCCCTGCGTCGGGCTCTGTGCTGACTGCCGGCTCAGAGACTAGAGACTGTTTCAGTCTGTCACTCCCTCTCTCTCTGACCCTCCCCTGTTCACACTGTCCCTCTTTCTCCTAGAAATAAATAAAACATTAAAAAAATTAAAAAAAAAAAAAGTCTAACAGAACGAGGGCACCTGGGTGGCTCAGTCAGTTAGGCATCTGACTCGTGACTTCAGCTCAGGTCATGACCTCACAGTTTGTGAGTTCAAGCCTCACGTCAGGCTCCACACCGACATGCACAGCCAGCTTGAGATTCTCTGTCCCCTTCTCTCTCTGCCCCTTCCCCACTTGTTCTCTCTCTCAAAATAAATAAACGTAAAAAAAAAAAAGTCTACCAAAACCAAAAAATACACCTAGAAAAAAACATATATAGTCACAAATTTTTCCTTTATGGGAGCCCTGTACCTCCTAGTGCCTACATATAGATTTTAAAAATGCTCTCACCCCAAGTCCAGGAATTTCTAATTTATACATTTAAGCAAACTCACATTTTCTATGATCATCTCCTTTTCACTAAGATTCTGTCCATAAGTTCTCTGAACTATCATCCAAACAGTGTCTTGAATGGACAGAAATAATATCCTGTTTACCAGCAAAACACAACAGTTCTTTCTCTCTGGAAATGTAACGTTTGGGAATTTCTTTATAAAACATTCAAATCCAGGGGAGTAATACTGGCTTGCCCTGTGTTATTATGTACCAGGTGTGTGTATTTTGAGTTCTGCCAATGGGTAAGCCCTTAATCACCACATCCGTACTTCCATTCAGGAGACGCAACGTGCCATAAAGGTAAAAGCGTAGAAGCCAGACTTCAAAGATTTCAATTCCACCCTTTGCTTTGCCACTTACTTCCTTTATAATCCTGGTAAATTCTCTTCATCTCCAAGCCTCCATTGCTTCCACTGTAAAATAAGTCAACAAAAAAAATGTGACTTAGTCACTTCCACACAGAAACGTTCTAAGGACCAGATGGGATAACAGATGTGTACTCCCCAAATGTGAGGGTTTTGTTTTCTCCTCTCTCTCTCTCCCAGGGCTATTTGGAAGAAAAGACATTTACCTTGTGCACATATTGCAGGTTCATTTCCCAGAAAGAGATTTTATTGGAAGTTTGACATCACACATGTTTGGTTTACAATGAAAATCACCGTGCAGGATGTTCTCTTTAAAATAACACCACCCGGGGGCTCCTGGGTGGCTTAGTCGGTTAAGCGTCCGTCTTTCGCTTGGGTCATGATCTCGCGGTTCGTGGGTTTGAGCCCCGCGTCGGGCTCTGTGCTGACTGCCAGCTCGGAGCCTGGAGCTTGTTTCGGAGTCTGTGACTCCCTCTCTCTCTGACCCTCCCCTGCTCACGCTGTCTCTCTCTCTCTCTCTCTCCTAGAAATAAAACATAAAAAAATAATAATAATAAAATAAAATAAAATAACACCACCCGTATTGACAACGCTAAGTCAGATGCCAACTGAAAGCCATTCCCTAATCCGCTGAATTTTCCATTGATGTCAAGTGCACCTCCCTCCCAGCAGCACATTATATGAGAAAGGTGTGCTGGCTTTTCTACTACGTAGGCATTGTTTAAGTAGCAGCACAGAAAAATGCTTAAAGCTGTTCGCACATGACTTATATTTGGGGAAAGATGTTGGCTCACGAGCTGAAAAGAGCTTATAAAATACAATGGTTTCAGTCTTCAATTCATTCATGTTGTCAGTTTTGCAGTTACAGTTTCTAAGCTCTTTGTCTGGCCTCGCCTATCCCGAGAGCTGATGCAATACAACGAAACTCCCTGAGTGGGGGCTGCTGCCCTCAGATGATCGAACTGCAGTATTGTTCTTTATGACTCATCAGCAGGGCAGAAGGGGGATACGGAGGCTACCATGTCCAGAAGAGAAGGCTAGGCTTGTTCAAGATGACAAATGGCCAGTGTTGGGGGAAAGTGGTCAAGTCCTTAAGATTGGTGACTCGTTCAACCTGTAAGGGAAATCTGAAATAATCACTTTCCTTTAATAAAAAAAAAAAAAAAAAAAAAAAAAAGTTCAGGTCACTTAACAGCGCTGCCATCTGACTATGGTCTTGGCAGCCCATAAAGTAAGTGTCCAGCCAGGCTGGATTTATGTTGCTGAGCTAGAAATCCTGGCCACCAAGGGTCATTTTTAAGTGACAAAAGCCACAGCCCCCTCATCGCCTCTCCATCAGGGAAAGACATCTTCCAGCCTCTTTTCAGTTTTCATCTAATGGAGTCCCTTTTCTTTTTGTATAGAGAATTCCCTCCAGCATGTCGAAGATGGAGCCACGCTTGATCACGCAGGAATTTGGGAAGTAATAATATAATGTTGTTCCTAGTATTTATAGCTAGGCCTTCACTGACAACCTATCTCCTGCCTATAGCTGACCAATTTGTCTTCCCAAAACACACTTTGTGGACAGCATCTTTATATCGTGGGAGCCTGCGAAGGTTTCAGCAAAAGGCCAAGCTCTTGAGTCTGGCATTCAAGGCCTTCCAAATAGCTTTTCTAATGAATTCCACCTAACATTTATGAAAGAAAGAATACCATTTCTACCCAATCTCTTCCAGAAAGTTGAAAAAAAAAAAAAAAAAAGAATCTTTCTAATTCATTCCAAGAGACTCTGATACCAAAATAAGACAAGGACATTACAGGAAAACAGATGAATATCCCTCATGAACATCACTGTAAAAATTCTTAACAAACTGTTGGCCAATCAAACTCAGCAATATATAAAAAGGATAATACATCATGGTTACATGGGATTCACTGTAAAGATGCAGGACTGGTTTAACATCTAAAATCAAATCAATATTAATGATAATATTAAGAGATTAAAAGAGAAAAACTGTATGATTGTCCTAATAGATGCAGAAGTAGAACTTGACAAAATGTATCTGCTCCAGATAAAACTCTCAGCAATGAGAACAAGAACTTTTTCAACTCACAAAGAGCATTTTCCAAATATTTTGAGCTAAGAGCACACTTAATAATGACAGACTGAATGGTTTGCTCCTAAATCAGGAGCAAGACATTTTTTCTCACCATTTCTATCACCATTGTATTGGAGAGTCTAGACAATGCAATAAGGCAGGAAAAAAAATTAGCAAAATACATCCATACTGGAAAGGAAAAAGTAAACTTTCATTGTTCACAGATGACATAATAATCTGTATAGAAAATCCTATGAAATCTACCATAAAAAAAAAAAACCAGTAAAATTAGTAAGTATATTTAACAAATTGCAGGATACAATTGCAATATACAAATATTGTCTTTCTATACTTACTACCAACAGTTGGAAATTGACATTTAAAATAACAGTTCTTTTTAGATCATTAAAAATATGATATACTTAGGGATAAATCTAACAAATATATGAAGATCTAAACACAAGACTATAGGGGTGCCTGGGTAGCTCAGTTGGTGAAACATCCAACTTGTGCTCAGGTCATGATCCCATGGTTTGTGAGTTTGAGCTCCACATTAGACTCTGTACTGACAGCTCAGAGCCTGGAACCTGCTTTGGCTTCTGTGTCTCTCTCTCTCTGCCCCCCCCACCCCACCCCCGCTCACATTCTGTCTCTCTCTCTCTCTCAAAAAGAAAAAAACCTAAAAAAAAATAAGCAATAAAAATTAACACAAGAATAAAGTTAATCTTGGTAAATGTCACATGTACACTTATAAAGATTGTATTCTGCTCTTGTTAGGTAGAATGTTCCATCTATGTCAGATCAAATTAGTTCATAGTATTGTTCAAATTTTCCACATCTTTGCAGATTTTCTGTCTTATCAATGACGGAGAGAAAAATGTATTGAAATCTCTAATTGTCAGTGTACACTTCTCTTTTGCTTCTTGCAGTTCTAACAGGTTTTGTCCATGGATTTGATGCTCTGCTCTGAGGTAAAATAATCCTGTTCTACAACTGACAAGGATGATTTGTGTGCCTGCGTACACAATCACGTATGTGCCCCGTAGATCGTTATCACTTATGAACGCATAGGAAAAAAATCCCAAATCAAATTCAGTGATATAAAGGACATAACTCACCATGACCAAGTCATAATTCTCAAACTATGTTAGGAGAATTTAATATAAGTAATCTGATGTGGCATATCAGTGGATCAAATGAGACAAGTCTTAACCAAAAAAAATGTGCAGAAGGTGCTTTGTAAAATTGATTAAGCATTTTTAAAATAGAAATTATTTGAAAACCAGGATTACAAGGACATTTCTCTAAAATGATAAAAATAGATAGCAATGCTAAGCCAATAGCCATTTCATACTTAATGAGTATATAAACTAGAAGCATTTCCTTTATGGTCAGGAATAAAACAAAAAAGCTGGGTTTTTTCCAAAGATGTTTGCAACTGGCTCACTTTCACTCTTCATTTTATCTGCCTCGTGGCCCCAAAGTCCCTCAGTTCTCTGAGTTCATGCCAGAGATACTTGCTGCAGGCTACTGGATAACTGGATGTCACGGGGCTTGCACCATACACTTCCTAATTTGGCCAGATAATCGTGCAAAAACATCTGTGAACCATACAGATTACAATATTCAATGTAGAAAATAAACAGCTAAAATGGTTGGGAAAATGATTTCCTTACAGCTGTGTCACATGGGGAAAAAAATTTTTTTTTTTCAGAAAGACAATTTTTTAGTCTTCATTTATGAGGAACGCTAGCCCCTGGGGTATCTTATCAACACTTCCCTGGTCTTACTACTGAAATGTTAATGGAGACAGAAACTATAGAGTGAAAAAGTTCTTGGTTGTTTTAAATAAAAAACACTACCCTACTACACATTTTTTGCCATGCATAATGACCATTTTCCTGTGACACACGCTTGTTCCAATTACGGTTTTTATAGGCTTCCTAGTGTGTCGTGATGTGGCTGCACCACAGTTTACCTTACCTTGCCCCTATTAATGGGAATTCATTTTGCATCCAATTATTTTAAATTTTGTATTTTAAAGAATATTTCCACCTCCTCCTACTCATACAACAAATAAGAGACCCCCTAGATCTTCCTCTGAATCCAGAGGATTTTTCCCCATAATTCTGATAGTAATCTCCAAGTTTACACTCTGGAAGTAATCAACCAGAATGTCTGGATGGAAATAAAGCCAACACGCTGGGAACCCCTTTTGTCCATTTCAAGGGCTCCAATTCTCTTAGTTTCCAGAATGATTCAACGAGATTTATATTCCTGTCTTCAAACACTCCCGGACAGAATTTGGCAATTTTTGATGCAAGCAAGAAGAAGGATCTGCAGTTACGAATGATTAGAATACCCACTCAAAATGGCCAGATCCTGGACTGTATCATGGGAAGGGAAAACCACCAGTCACCAAACCCTGCTCATGCTCAGAGTTTTACTCATCATTTCAGTCCATTTTTCTTAAGAACAATCAGCCAAGGATCACTCAAAATTTTAGAAAAAAACATTTCACAAAGAAATAGAGACTAAATTAAACTAAGGGAAAAAAATTAAGAAAGAATGTCAATGGAAAAAATTGAAGAGCTTGTCCAAAAAAACCCATTGTAATTCATAGCTTGAAGACAAAAGATATTACAATGTATAAAATAAGCACAGGATGCTCTTAAAAGGAACATTTGGAGAGTAAGAGAAGCTCTTAGAAGTTAAATATTGTAACTAAAATACTGGTCTGTATGTACTTATTGCCATCTTATTATTTTTTTCTAGCTCTTTTTATGTTTATTCTCTGTTCTTTTTTTCTCTTGCTGTCTTCTTCTGTGGTATGATGGCTTTCTTTAGTGGTCTGTTTATATTACTTTCTCTTATTATTCCTTTGTGTATTTACTGTCCGTCTTTGTGGTTACCATGAGGTTTACATGCAACAACTTGCATGTTTAAGTCTAGTTAACTTTCTAAGCCTCAACATTTTTTACTCTCCCCACCACCTTTTTGATGTCACATCCTGTTAGCTTGTGTATCCCTTAACTAATTACAATTATAGTTATTTTACTACTTTTATCTTTTAACCTTCACACTAGCTTTATAAATGATTAATCCACTATCTTTACTGTATGTTTACTTTTCTAGTAAGATTTATTCTTTCACGTGTTTTCTTGTTACTAATCAATGCCCTTTCTTTTAG
Organism: Proteles cristata cristata; assembly: GCA_017311185.1. Lineage (NCBI taxonomy): Eukaryota > Metazoa > Chordata > Mammalia > Carnivora > Hyaenidae > Proteles > Proteles cristata. The sequence goes on from JAESUZ010003821.1 coordinate 1,169,755, forward strand.
CTTAAAGAAGTCCCCTTAATATTTCTTAGAAGACTGGTTTGGTGATGATGAATTCCTATAAACTGCTGCTTTTGTTAGGTGTGTTCCACCACCTTGTCTTTGACTTGACTGACCCTTTCTTCTGCTTCATCTAGTCTGCTGTTGAACCACCAGCCCCCAACAATGTATATTTCATTATTGAATTATTTCAGTAATTTCAGTTATGGTATCATTCAACTATGTGACTTCTATTTAGTACTTTCTTGTATTTTTCCTTCTCTTTGTTGGGGTTCTCACTGTCTTCATCCGTTTTTCTCCGTAGTTCAGTGAGCATCTTTATGACCATTAACACACTGGGTAAATTACTTATCTACATTTCATTAATGTTTCATTTTCTGGGGTTTTATCATCTTCTTTCATTTGGAACATATTCCAAATATGTTTCTTTATTCTGTCTGATTCTTCTGTGTTGGTTTACAACCAAGAGATGAAGCAACTACCTCTCCCAGTCTTTAAGGAGTGCTCCCATGTAAGACATGAACCTTGTCATTCAACCTTGTCTGAGCTCTTTGTTTTCTAACCTTGGAATTGCCCAAGCACCCTGTTATACTTTTAATATCTCACAGTAATGGAGGATGTACCAAGAACTGCCAGTATCACAAAGGGGAAGACCTCAGCAGCTAGATTTAGGCTGAATGGAAGCCAGACCCTCAGCAAGAGCTTTTATGCAAATATATAGTCTTGCGGGCTCACAAGCATAAATCCTTCTGGTCAAAAAGAGCCAGGCAATATGGGGGTGTCTTCTGGGTAGGAGGCACAAAAATTGGGGCTTAAGATAAGTAATTTCTTTTCTGGGAGATACCAGTTAGCTGGAGCAAGGCAAAAGGAGAGCATCAAGATGGTGCACACAGTCTACATCCCTTAAGAGCAGTACATACCTTCAATAATCATTGTAAGTGTAAATGGACTAAATTCTCCACAAAACAGAGAATGGCTGAAGGGTTTAACAGAAAAGAAAAACAAAACCCATCTTTGGGCTGCCTACAAGAGACTTATTTTAGACATAAGGACATACTCAAGTTGAAAGTAAAGACGTGGAAAAAGATATTCTATGCAAATGAAAATCAAAAGCTAAATGTGACAAAGTAGACGTCAAAGCAAAGACTCTGTTAATAGACAAAGATGGGTGTCACATAATGATAAAGTGTCAACTCAGCAAGAGGATGTACAATTTATAAATCTGTACACACCCAACACTATTAACAGAGATAAAGAGAAACAGGCAAATAGATTGCAATATAGTAATTTAGGAGACTTTAGTATCCCACTTATATCAGTGGATCACCCAGACAAAGAGAATCAATAAGGAAACATCAGCCATAAATGACATATTAGACCAGATGGACTTGAAAGGTACATACGGAATATTCTATCCAAAAGCAACAGAATACATGTTCTTCTCAAGTGCACATAAAACATTTTCTAGTCCCGATCAAATATTAGGCCACAAACAAGTCATAATAAATTTAAGAACACTGAAATTGTGTCAAACATCTTTTTCATTAAATTTTTAATTTTAATTCCAGGATAGCTAGCACACAGTGTTATATTAGTTTCAGGTGTACAATGTAGTGATTTAACAATCTATACCTTACTCACTCAGTGTTCATCATGATAGATGTACTCTTTAATCCCCATCATCTATTTCATTCTTCTCCTCATCCACCTCCCCTCTGGTAACCATCAGTTCTCTATATTTAAGAGTCTGTTTCTTGTTTGTCTGCCATTTTTTTCCTTTGCTCATTTGTTTTATTTCTTAAATTCATTATATGAGTGGAATCACATAGTATTTGTCTTTCTCTCACTTATTTTGCTTAGCATTATACTCTCTAGCTCCATCCATGTTGTTGCAAATGGCAAGATTTCATTACTGTTCATGGCTGAGTAATATTCCATTGAATATATATACACACACACACACACACATATATATATATACACACATATATATAAAGTTGAATATATATATATATAATCGAATATATATATATATAAAATATATACACACATACACTTCTTTGTCCATCCACCCATCAGTGGACATTTGTGTTGCTTCCATAATTTGACTACTGTAAATAATGCTGCAATAAACATACAGGGTGCATGTATTCCTTTGAATTGGTGTTTTTATATATGTGGGATAAATACCCAGTAGTGGATTACTGGATCATAAGACAGTTCTATACTGTTAACTTTCAAGGAACTTCCATACTGCTTTCCACAGCGGCTGCATCAGTTTTCATTCCCACCAGTAGCACACCAGGGTTCCTTTTTCTCCACATCCCCACCAACATTTACTTCTTGTGTCTTTGAGTTTAGCCATTCTGACAGGTGTGAGGTGGTATCTCATTGTGGTTTTGATTTGCATTTCCCTGATGATGAGTGGGTGTTGAGCATCTTTTCATGTGTCCGTTGGCTCTGCGAATCTCTTCTTTGCAGAAATGTGTGCTTATGTCTTCTGCCCATTTTTTATTTGGATTATTTGGTTTTTTGCTGTTGCATTGTATCAGTTATTTATGAACTTTGGATGCTAACCCTTTTTCAGATATGTCATTTGCAAACATCTTCTTCCATCCAGTAAGTTGCCTTTTAGTTTTGTCAACTGTTTCTTTTGTTGTGAAGAAGCTTTTTATTTTGATACGGTCCCAACAGTTTATTTTTGCTGGTTTCCCTTGCCTGAGGAGACATGTAGAAAAATGATGCTGTGACCAACGTCAGAGAAATTACTTCCTGTGCTCTATTCTACGATTTTTATGGTGTCAGGTCTCATATTTAAGTCTTTAATTCATTTTGAGCTTATTTTTGTGTATGGCATAAAAAAAGGTGTCAAGTTTCATTCTTTTGCATGTAGCTGTCCAGTTTTCCCAACACCTTTGGTGAAGAGGCTGTCTTTTTCTCCACGGTTTATTAAATATGGGCTTATTTCTGGGTTTTACATTATGTTCCTTTGACATATGTGCCTATTTTTTGGTCAGTACTATACTGTTTTGATTACCACAGCTTTGCAATGTAGCTTGACATCTGGAAATGTGATACTTCCCTATCACATGCATCTTTTCTGACCACAATTGTATGAAACTAGAACTGAATCACACGAGGAATACTGGAGAATTCACAAATATATGAGATTAAACAACGTATTACTAAACAATCAATAAGTCAAAGAAGAAATCTAAAGACAAGTAAAAAAATACCTTTGGTCAAATGAAAATAGAAATATAACACACCAAAATTTGTGGGATGCAATAGAAGCAGTTCTAAGAGGAAAGCTCATGGTGATAGATTCCTACTCCAAGCAAGAAGAAAAGTCTCAAACAACCTAACTTTTAACTCGAGGAACTAGGAAAAGAACAAATGAAGCCCAAAGTTAGTAGAAAAAAGAAAATAAAAAAGGTTAGAGCAGAAATAAAATAGAGACTAAAAAGACAATAGAGAAGATCAATAAAACAGCTGAATCTTTGAAATATTAAACAAACTGACAAGCCTCTAGCTAGACTCACCAAGAAAAAAAGACAGAGGATTCAAACAAATAAAATCAGAAATGTAAGGGATGTTACATCTCTTACCACAGAACTCCAAAGGAACATAAGAGACAGTCAGGAACAATTATACACCAACAAATTGGACTTCCTAGAAAAAAAGGATAAAATCTTACAAACATACAACCTACTAAGACTGAAACATGATGAAACAGAAAGTCTAAACAGACCAATCACTAGAAGGGAAATTAAATCAATAGATAAAAATCTCCCAACACACAAAAGTCTAGGACAAGATGGATTCACTGATGAATTCTACCAAACATATAAAAAAGAATTAATACCAGTCCTTCTCAAACTCTTTCAAAATCAGAAGAGGTGTGGACTCTTCTAAACTCATTTTATGAGGCCAGCATCATCCTGACACCAAAAGCAGACAAGGACGCCATAAGCAAAGAAAATCACAGGTCAATATCCCTGTCGAACACAGATGCAAAAATCCTCAGCAAATTATTAGCAAGCCACATTCAACATTAAAGAGTTGAAAGAGTCATACCCAAGATCTAGTGAGATTTATTCCAGGGATGCAAGGAGGGTGCAACATCCATAAATCAGTGCGATGTATCACATTTAAAAAATGGATGAAAATCATATAATCATCTCCATAGATGCAGAAAACATATTTGACACAATTCAACATCCGTTTATGATAAAAATCCTCAACAAAACAGGCACAGAAGAAACATACCTCAACACAATGAAGGCCACATATGACAAGCCCACAGCTGACGCTATATTCCCTGGTGAAAGACTGAAAGCTTTCCCTTTAAGATCAGGAACAAGACAAAGATGCCCATTCTTGCCAATTTTATTCAACATAATATTCTAAATATTATGCTGAACAATATTTTTGCCATTTTGATTCAACATAACATCCTAAATATTATGTTGAATATTATTGCCATAATTAGGCAAGAGAAACAAATACAAGGATCCAAACAGGAAAAAAAAAAAAAAAGAAGGGTCACTATTTGCAGATGACATGATTCTATCATATATAAAAAACCCTAAAGACTCCATCAAAAAAACTGTTAGAACTAATAAACAGATGGAGGATACAAATTCAGGATACAAAGGTGTAGGATGCAAAATCAAAAATCTGTTGCATTTCTCTACATTAATAATGAACTATGAGAAAGAGAAATTAAGAAGGCAATCTCATTTATAATTACACCAAAAAGAATAAAATGCCTAGGAATACATTTAACCAAGGAGATGAAAGATTTACATATTGATAATACAATCTATTAATGAAAGGGACTAAAGAGGATGCAAACAAACTGAAAGACCTAACCCAAATAAAAATGTCCACAGAAGGACTCAAACTTGAAAAAATTTTCCAAAATATAAAACATAAAGCAAAGGAGGAGAAAATAGAAGACAAAATAAATACATGACAATGGAAATATCCATGTAGGAGATACAGCATTCCAAAAGAGTCCTAGAAAGAGAGTTCAGAGTAAATCAAGTAAAGATTATCAAATAAATAATAGGAGTATTTACTGAAAGAGAAAGATAAGAGTTTCTAGGCTTGAAAAAGCCCAGAGAATGTCTAACACAGTAAACACGCTCACGCGCGCACAGACATGCACACTGCATCACGACACTTCAGAAACTTGACAAAGCAAAGATCATAAATACTTTCAGGAAAAAAACATCATCAATAAAGTATCAGGCATCAGAATGTCATGAGACTTCTCAACAACAATGCCAGACACTAAAAGAAAATGAATAATGGCTTTAATATTCTGGAGGAAGGTTAGTTTAACCTACAACTCTATACTCAAGCTACTCATCAAATGTGAAGGTGGAGTAGACCTGTTTTCAGACATGCAAGACCTTAAAAAGATTAACTAAAATAATAAAAACTTAGGTGATTGTCATTTACATGGAAATAAAAGGTAATTGTACAAGAGAAATAACACAAATACTCAAGGTTGTACAAGAAAACAAAAATATTACAGTTGGGAATAAGATTTCCATCATTCTATAAATATAAATACCAACTGTTAATATAATTCAACAATGTGTAATGGAAGCCTGTAGGGAGGAAGAAGGTGGAGGAACCAAGTAGGGAAAGACTGTTCAGCAAGGAAAATGTTCATCTTTTATCCTAAAGAGTCGGTCGGGAATATTTAACTCAAGAAAAAACAAAGTAGAGCCGTCCAGTCTTATCACGTAGAAAGTGGAGTGAAAAATTAGCAGTAAGGGCAGTAACAATAAACAGTCCCTGTCTCCAGGTGGCCAGGGCCAGGGATGAGTGGGGAGGCCAGAGTTTTTCAGTTAAATCACTGTAGAACTCTTTGACTCTTAAAACTATGCCTACATAATTGTTTAATAAAAATAACTATAAAATGGAGAGTGAAGCAAGTACTTAATGCCATCCACCCATAGGGTCAAGGAAGGTCCTTTATGCTTTGCTGTAAGGAAAAGAAGATGTTGCTCCAAATAACAGGTTGGACTCTGAATTCTATGATGCACTGTGCTCAGTAGGCTGAGCTCGCAACGCAGAGGCACAATGAAAGGAATATGGGCTCTAGTTGAAATGGCGGCTCACATGGTTTTCAACACACACCCCCCCCCACACACACACACCCCACCCCCTCCCACACACACACACAGCCGGACTGGGACGTGCTTTCCCTCTGGGAATGCTTCCTTGAGGCCAGCCAGGGAGCACACCATCTGGTAGAGATCTAGGGCCTGGATCATGGAACCCAATTTTGCAAAATGGAAGAAAAGAAATCAAGATGGAGAAGGACACTGGGCAGGCTGGTGAGGATAGGGAAATAGGGGAAAGCGGGGGGAAGAGGAATTGACCATTTGTTGCCTGCCTACTGTGTGTCAGCTACTGTGCTAAAGCATTTTATGTACATGATGTCTATTCTCCCATCATAATAATTCAATATTTCATGATCTCCATTTTACCAATGAGAAGGCTGGAACTCTGAGAGATCAACAAGTTTGACCAAAGCCTCCCTTAAGTGGTGGGGTTTAGAGTTGAGCCAATTCTGTGTGATGTCAAAGTCCCCTGTACCAGAAAGAAGAGCACAGAGAAAACAAGATGGAGTTTCCTTTGTTTACTGGGCATATCAAAATGTCAGTTTTTGTGACTGACTGACTTTTAAATATTTATTTATTTACTTTTGAGAAAAAGAGAGGGAGGCAGAGAGGGAAACAGAGAATCCCAAGCAGGCTACACAATAAACCAGAGCCAACTGGGGACTCAAACCCATGAACCATGAGATAAGGACCTGAGCCAAAATCAAGGGTCAGTCTCTCAACGGACTGAGTCACCCAGGTGCCCCTGGGATTTCTTTTTTAAATCAAGGCAAAATACACATAGAAATTACTTTGTTAACCATCTCTAAGTATACAATTTAGTGGCATTAAGCACATTCATACTATTACCTATTTCCAGAACTTTTTCCTCATCCTGATGAAACTCTGTACTCATTAAACACGAGCACCTTCTCTCCCCTTCCCTAGCCCTTGGTAATGTCTAGTTTTGCTGTCTCCGTGAATTTGTCTGCTCTACCTCGTGAAAGTGAAATCATACAATATGTTCCCCTGATTGTAGGTTATTTCACTCAGCATAATGCTTTCAAGGTTCATACATGTTTTGAAATATATCAGTCATTCTTTTTAAAGGCTCAATAATTGTTCATTGTATGCATAGGATGTAATTTGTTCATCCATCACCTGTTGATGGACATTTGTGTTGTATCCATCTTTTGGCTACTGTAAAAAAAATCATGAACACTGATGTACAAATTTCTGCTTGAATCTGGGTTTTCAGTTCTTTAGGGGATACCTCTTCATTTTGAAGCCTTTTCTTATCCTTTGTCTTTATTCTCTAAAAGTTCCAGGTTTTCTTGAACCTCTTCTCGAATCATTCTCCACTACTTACTGCAGGCTTCAAACCTCTTCAGCCCATGAAGAAAGAACAGAGAAATATCTACGTTTCTGATAGCTCCTAGCACTCTCTATACCTGCTGAATTAATGACCAACATACCTGCACCCTTATTCATTCATTCTTCTACTATTTAACAAATGTTTTGAGCACTTCTTCCATGCTTGACACTGTTCTAAGTGCTTGGGGTATTTCAATTAACAAAACCAAACTCTCTGCCCACTGTGAAGCTTTCATTCTGCCTGTTGGTTTTCTTACCCAAGTTTATCAGACTATTTCCAAATCCTAAGAATGGATTGCATAGGACAGGAGAAGATAGGGAGTCTCAGTCATTGAAGAATGTAGATCTCAAATGAGTGAACTGATGGAAGACATGGTCCTTCTGAAAAGCTTCGGAGCTGCTCAGGAGGAAAATGATTATTTGACCAACACCACGCCCATCTTTCTCCGTCCTAAGGAATGGATCAAAGCAGAAAAACAGGAGAAGGAAAAAGGAAAGGATGGAGCAAGAGTCTTCATTTTGTATCTTGCTTGGAAGTCCCATGTCCAAGATCAAGCTATGAGTGCGTTTGCATCCATTCATCATGACACTTGAAAGTTTAAAGTTTGTTTATAAATGTCTGTCCGTATGTATGTAATCTCTACACCCAACATGGGAACTAAACTCATGACCCCGTGATAAAGAATCACATGCTTTTCCAACTGAGCCAGCCAAGCACCCCGGCATTTCAAAGCTTAGAGCCACTGGTGGTTTTACTGGCTCCCTTAGTAGATGACAGGCAGTACTTAGTTCAGGACTCAAAGTCCCAGAGGATTCTAAAAGAAGTTTCCAGTCTCCAACAAATTAGAAAAGATAACTTCTGCAACTCTGCTCCATATAAAGGCATAGCCTTGTACATTTATTTTATATTTTTAAAAACTTTCTGGTGCCTTCATCTGTAATATGCTGCTGAATTCATAAACTATTTTAGGAAGAGCTGTGTCTCTTCTTGGCTCTGAACTAACTTGAAAAGCATCAGCACTGTTGCCAGATGGAGCATCGGTTTTCCCCAAAGGGCATGGGTTTAGGGTTCAGGAACTGTCATCAACCCAAAGCAAGTCTTGGACGAGGGCAGCCCTATTTGGTCAGTGGGCAATGCAGTACAGAGGTTCCTTGACCATTTTAGGGCACCAGCTAGAATTCAATGTACATTAGCATTCCCAAGTTGAAATGAGGAGGACATCCTGACACTAAGGAAAGACGTTGAAGAAGTCAGCTTCTCTAGTTTGGCCACGACAGGCCAGAGAAATAAAGACCTCATTTGGTGACACATATTAACACTAATCCCTCTGCTAAAAGCAAGCCAACACTGCCCTAGTCTGAGCATTCTAATACCCCAACAACTTGGCTGGAACTTAATCCTAGCCAAGCACACGAAAACAGGTTTACCAGTATGACCTGCTTGAAAACATGCAGTGGGTTTGCCTTTGAGCCCAGGAAGGAGCTGGAATGGGGTTTCCTCGGGTCATTCTATCTTCTCCCTTCTGCCATCTCTCTTGTCCATTTTTGTGGACAAGTTCTTTCTAGCCTCATTTTTCTGGGACAATGATGTTGTTTAGTAGGATACCACGGCGATATGAAATTCTCAGGCAGAGGCATTTCAACAAATGAGTATTTAAATTGATTTTAAAGCCTTAGTAATCCTCAAGTGGATGTTTAGAAGGTACATATTCAATCGCACTCTCCTTTTGGAGGGTCTTAGGACATAAGAACAAAAAACACGTGCTAAGATACCAAGGGAAGGAGGTAGAAAGCACCCTCACTGGGGCATGAAAATGATATGCTATGAAGGGGATCTCAGCTACAATGGACGGGCTCCATTACAACTTGCTCTTTGCCACTTCTGTGCATTTAACAAGGGTGACTAGTTCACACACACTGTCTAGAGCCAGAGCTTTAAAAAAACCTAATATATAACAAAGGGCTTTGAGCCTTCCCCTCAAAATGAAGACAGTCCTGAACCCTGTTCCCTCTTTGCAATATTTGCTCTCTTTTTCTACTCTGTACCTATGTTCACCTGTTAGTGCCCCACGAGCATTAGCCTCCATTCCCAGCCCTCATTTTTGTATGGGCTGAGCACCTTCTATTGGTCTTTACTGGCAATGAATCTCGGACTCCCTCTGCTTTAGAAGCCATAGACTAACTACTGTGCCCAAGCCTGCCATGGACCCTTCAGCCAACAGGCTCAGTGGACCTCCCTGTGCCGCCCCAACCTAAAGGAGGACTTGGGCTATTATAGCTTCCACATTCTTGAGGCCAGACTATTCCAAAGGCAGGCACTGAGGTTAAGGTCACTGTGTTAAGGTCCCGTACTGAAGGAGAGAACAAGCCACAAAGGAGAACATCCTAGCCCTGGTTTAGGTAATTTGGGTTCCACCCTACATTGACCTGACACTCATAGGCTACATAACCAAGTGACTTGAGTAAGTCCAAACTTTACAAGTTAGTACACACAGCCCTTTACCACGGGGTTCCTGGCAAATTCTCTGGTTTCATCTGCTATCACTGCCACAGTCACTCACTTCCATCCAGCCCCAGCGGTAATTCCTCACACCTTCTATGTGTGAAAAGCTGCAAAACTACTTTTGTGCTCTTGGAAGGTGAAATTTTCCCCCCATCAAAACTGTAAGAAAGAGAGACGGTGGGCAAATGAGTGGGGTTAGAAGACATAGGAGGGGCAGGAAGCAAAATAAAGGAAATAGCAGTAGTTATAAGGTCATGAGTTATGAGAGCTCACGATGAACAATCTCACCATCACGTAACTTAATGGAAAGTTTCCTTTGCTGCAACTGGTAAAACCTGTCAATCAAGGTTTCAAGGTTTCTATTAGCACAATCATCCAGTTGCTCATTTTCTGGAACAACTTCCTTTGTGTGGCTCTGGAAGTATATGCTGAGAGCTCTATCATGCCTTCTTTAAGTAAGAGATCTCTGGAATATGGGTTTTGGACACTTATCACCAGAACCCTGGAAAAATGCATTTCAACCAAAAGTTAAAGGGCCTCTAAGGGGAGTAAACAACTGACTGCTGTGGTTCAAAGTATATGTGGGGGGTGGGGTGTATGCTCAAAATAGAGACAGAGATTCTGTGTTGAGGAAGAGAGGAGATGTATGTATTATCCAGCAATTAATGAATATTGACAGGTCTAATAATAGTTTATCCTCAGCTAATCCTCTGATTTGCTCCCCTAATACTATGGCTAATCATGCAGAGCCTTGGACTTCTACCCAGCTTGCCTCAGCACCCAATTTCCTGCTGGGGTGGGACCCCAAGTAAACACTGAACTGACATTTCTCTATTTGAAAGATACTGACACAGCTGTGGGTGCTTTGCCTGTGTTTTATCAATTCGGTTATTAACGCCAGCATCTTGTGCTTGCCATGAACTTCACAGACAACATGGAACAGATTGCTTTTGCCTACAACCTTAAAAAAAAAAAAATCAAAGCCAAAAAAAAAATACGTGCAACCAATTGCAAATGTTAAACCATTTTAAATTGGAAATATTCTACTATGCCTTCCTGACAAATAATTTTGAAAACTGCTCAATTCTGTAATGTATTTATAAGGTTTACAAAATTTGCAATGGGTAGGCTTTGTTTTTTTAACGGGATTAGACTTTTTCCTATTCTAGTAGTTTTTGCTTCCTATAATTTTCTATAGCATAAGAAACGACAAGACAAACACACCTTTATCTTCTACCTATTAAACTGTAAGTGAATAAGCAATGAAGACTAATTTTCACCAAAGTCATCTGCATAATAACCAGAAAAGTGACATTATTTGGATGATTTTGACCTCAAGTAATAAAAGCACTTGACTGTCTAAATTACAAAGACTTCATCATTTCACTTAAAAATCCAGAAATAGGAATGCTCCACAGTTGGTTTCTTCAAGGTTTCAACATCATCTCCATGAATTAAAATTCTTCCATATTTCTGCCCTGTCACTCTGGGCTTCCCAGCTCATCCTCCGGGGGCTCTCCCCCCGATTGTAAACTGACTCCAATAGTTCTGGGAGCGAAGCAGACATGGCAATAACCAGGAGGGCACCTTAATCAAGGAGTCTCTTCATCATTGAGGAAACTTTCCTAGAGCCCTGTGCTGATTTTCCCCTGACTTACCATTGGCCACAATTATATGCCATGACCATGCCTAACCCAACCACACAAGCAAAATCAATGAAATCACTATTTTCCTGAAACTTACGGCAATACAGAGGAAGGTAGACATTTAAACAACAGCAGATTTCTAGGGGCACCTGGGTGGCTCTGCGGGTTGGGTGTCTGACTTTGACTCAGCCCATAATCTAATGCATTGGACTCTGGGTTCTCAAAGTGTGAAGCCTGCTTGGGATTCTCTCTTTCTCCTCTCTGCCCGCCCCCTCCCCAAAACAAATAAACTTTAAAAAAAAAAAATGAAAAAGAATGAGAGTGCCTGGGTGGTTCAGTCTGTTAAGCATCCAACTTTGTCTCTGGTCATGATCTCACGGTTCATGGGTTTGAGCCCTGCATCAGGCTCTGTGCTGACAGCCAGCTCAGAGCCTGGAGCCTGCTTCAGATTCTGTGTCTCCCTCTCTCTCTGCCCCTCCTCAGCTCACGCTCTGTCTCTCTGTATGTCTCAAAAATAAATAAACACTAAAAACCAATTTTAAAAAATAAAAATTTTAAAAGAATAAAAAAAATAAACAGCAGCAGATGTCTATCATTGAGCATGAAAGAGGAATGGCAGTTGCATAACATAACAAGAATCACCTACAAATGCAAAGCACAGGTTTCTGCAGTATGGACAGTTAGTATATTCATTTTTCATTCATTTAACAAAGGTTTCTGGTGCCTGCTCTATGACACGCCCTATTCTATGTAGCAGGAGGCCACCATAGTAAGCAAAATTACATTAAGTCCCTGCTTTCCTGGACCGACTGATCTACTGGGCATTTCTTGACTGTCCATGCTTTGCATAGTCATGAAGCTGGAAGGAACCACAGAAAACAAATATCCCAACCCTCTTACTTTAGAGGTGAAACACGAGATGCTGGGAGTGGCTAAGTCATTTGCTGAACTGAGGATGCACCTGATTTTGGATTATATGCTACTTGTCTTTTTTACGGTACCAATTATCTTGGGTGCAAAGGCTTTTTGTATGGGTAAATATAACTTGCCATATGCTAACCCAAAATATGATTTATCCTAAATCAAATCACGTTAGGGGAAACAATTTATTCTATGAAATGATTCACACAAGACTCATCGAGAGATGTCTGTCTGCGATTAAAATAAAATTTAATTTATAAAATGAGTTCATCATCTCTTCTGGAGATGATCTCTATGCAAAATTCAACTTTCCTCCTCCCATATCCTATCCCAAACCCTATCATTCCATCCTCTCCAGCTCTGTGCAGTGCTGGTCAGCCCCTGTGGGCAGTGAAGGACCCTCTAACTTATACCCCTGAAAGGTCATTTGGAGGCTTCCAAGTACTCTGAGGGGCGGGCCGCTGGGTACTACTTCCTCTTCTACTCTGCATGGGGGTATTTAAGACACATCTACACCTACAAATTTAGGGCACATTCTCTGGGACTCGTATTAAAAAATGTCTCCTGCAAAGATTCAGGACCATGCAGGATCTTGGCGTGGTCTGAACAGAACCTGTAATGAACTCTAATGAAAATGGCCAAGTCTCTACTCAGAACCTTTGCTTCTGTTACTTATGTTGAAACGTTAGCTCTGCTCTCCCCTTTGTGTATTTATTCAGACAGAATCTCACAGGTGCACACATGTGCAAGGATACTCACTGCCACATTACTTGTCCAAGGCAAAGATCAAAAAGAATCTTAATGCCCCTCAATCCATCAGAGCATATGTCTCATCATCCTTGACTGATACAATGGAAATATCTCTATGAACTGATACAGAATGGCCACAAGGAAACGTGGAGGGCAGGAAATTACATGTAGCATGGAGCCTGCTTGTAAATAAATATTCCAAAAAACCCACAAGGAGTATGTGACTGAATATCCCTGGAATGCGTCTAGAACAGGGGTGAGTGGACTGTGGCCCAAAGGCCAACTCCCGCTCACCATCTGTTTTGTTATGCTGTGAATTGGTTTTGATACTTTTGAGTGGTGGGGGAAAAATCAATAGGAGAATACAATTTCATGAAAATGACATGAAATGCACACTTCAGTGTCCACAACTAAGCCTTATTGGGGCACAGACACGCCCTCTGTGTTGTCTACGGCATTTAGACTACAATAGGGCTGAGTAGTTGTTGTAGAAAGTAACTGCCCACAAACTGTACAACAATTACTACTTAGCCCTTCACTCCCGCCTAGAAGAGTAACTATAGTTTCCTCTCAGGAAAGGTACTAGGCTAAAAAGACAAGGGCAGGAAGAAATGGTTTTAATCTCTACAATTATGTACTTTTTTGATTTTTATATAATGAGGAAGCATGATCTAATTCAAGAAGTTTGATCATTTACTAATAATGTTCCTGGGGCGCCTGGGTGGCTCAGTCAGTTAAGCATTCAGCTTTAGCTCAGGTCATGATCTCACAGTTCGTGGGTTCGAGCTCCGCATCAGGCTCTGTGCTAACAGCTCAGAGCCTGGAGTCTGTTTCAGATTCTGTGTCTCCCTCTCTCTCTGACCCTCCTCTGCTCATGCTGTCTCTCTCTCTCTCTCTCTCAGAAATAAAACATAAATTTTTTTTTCCCCTAAGCTATTTAATAATCCAATAACTTATTGAAATTTCTGCTCTTGATCAACATTTGTCTTCGGGGAGGCATTCTGTCACTGGCCTGATGAGGCCCTAGGATGGTCCCTGTGAGTGTCAGGGAGACCGGGAAGCTAGAGAGGTACAGTTTTATTACTGGGTATGTGGTAGATGTGTCCTGCACTATTTTACCACTCTTTAAAATAACCAACTCTGGGTACCGGGGTGGCTCCATCAGTTAAGCATCCAACTTTAGCTCAGGTCGTGATCTCACAGCTCATGAGTTTAAGCCCCACTTCAGGCTCTGTGCTGACAGCTCGGAGCCTGGAACCTGCTTCAGATCCTGTGTCTCCCTCTCTCTCTCTCTCTCTCTGCCCCTCCCCTGCTCAGGCTCTCTCTCTCTCAAAAATAAAGATAAAAAAATTAAAAAATAGGGGCGCCTGGGTGGCTTAGTTGGTTAAGCGTCCGACTTTCGCTTAGGTCATGATCTCGCGGTTCGTGAGTTCAAGCCCCGCATCGGGCTCTGTGCTGACTGCCAGCTCAGAACCTGGAGCCTGTTTCGGTCTGTGACTCCTTCTCTCTCTGACCCTCCCCTGCTCACGCTGTCTCTGTCTCTCTCTCCTAGAATAAAAATATTTTTAAAAAGATTAAAAAATAAATAATCAAGTCTGCTATGAGGGGAGAAAGGAAGAAATGTTGAATTCCTTCCTATTTTCTCATGAAGAATACAGAAAGCGGTTCTTCTGTTTCATGCAGTGTCACACATGATCACTTTCTCTGAAGCTACACTGAAAAAAAGTAAATTAAAATCTTCCCAGCAATTGGCCAGACCAGGCTCCATGGGCAGAGAGGTAACCCTGTCTCCTGTGAGGGAGGAAGCGAAGGCATTCAAGAGCCTAGAAATGAGCTGTCCAGGCAGCTCTGAACCATAAGTGGGCCTGGAAATTCAGAAGAAGCCCCAGGACGGTCCCCTGTGGAGTGCTGATAGAAGAAATAGTGACGATTGTTAGCATGTCCTATACTGTTTCTCAGGTGAGCTTTTATTTTTTTTTTAAATAGTCGAGAGGTGCTGGGTGGCTCAGTCAGTTTAGCAACCAACTCTTGATCTCAGCTCAGGTCATGATGTCATTGCTCATGAGACTGAGCCCAGCATGGGACTCTGTGCTGACAGCACACAGTCTGCTTGGGATTCTCTCTTTCTCTCTCTCTCTCTTCCCCTGCCCTACTTGAGCTGTCTCTGTTTTTCAAAATAAATCAACTAAAAAAAAAAGTATATTCTAAATGAATGGTGTGAACTTGACTCTGAATGCTCGGGATAGGACTCTTCAAATGAGTCTAGTCTACATCCAGGATTAGGAACCCTTACTGTGAAAGGACATCTTGAAAATTAATGTTAGCGTAATTTAAAAAAAATTACGGTGAAATAATAAAATAATACAACTCATTATCATAATCAAGTATCTGAAAGAAACTTCCATGAGAAAAGTATGTGACCTCATAGCCAGAAAATAACGAAGCTTAAGGAAGGCTTGAATGAGTATAGAGCCCTAGCTTCTAAGACTCAGTAGTTAAAAGAGGCCGATTCGTTCCTGCAAACAAAAACCCACAGAATTTTTTCAACTTGGCTAAGCGATTCTCTAATATAGGAAAGAATAACTGAGCTGAAATACCCAAAATAATTGTAGAAGACACGGCATCAGAGGATTTTGGAAAGAGAGCCCACGAGCGCATCCTGCCTTCCCCGTATACACTACTGCACACCCAGCTTTACCTCACTTCTCCAGGGTCTTGCACTGTTCAGGCAGCAGATAGGTGAGGCACTTTAAACCTCCGAGCCAGGTGGGAACCTGGAGAGCAATGAGCAGCAGAAGGAAATCCTACGGCAAGGATCCGAAGGAGTCAGCTTTTGGGGAGAGAGCTTGATCGAGAGAGCCCTGGACCCCAGTGGGGGAAACTGATGGTGGCCAACCTGAGTGTTCCAGACACTGGCCGGCCTCCGAAGGCTACAAGGACCTGAGCAGAGCTGAATGGGTGGACCAAGGGGTTTCCTGCCCCTGCCCCTGGGACAGCCAGTAGAGAGTCTGTCCCCCACCCCCCTCCCCCGTTCCTTGGTAGGGAGCTGACGGCTGTCAGCTTTCAGGGTGAGACTACCACACCTTCCACCCCCCCACCCCCAGCCGTCTTAGGTAAAGCATCCCAGCAGCTGAACCCCAGTAAGCAGCACAGATAAAATCCCAATGCTAAAAAAGTGCAGCAGCCAGAAAGACCAAGAATAAACAAGGTCCTGGTGGAATAAAGCTGATCGGATGAGACAGAGGGCACCCTTTAAAAAAAATAAACTTCAAATAGTAAGGAATATGCTAACATGAGCACCTAAAATTTTTTTAATGTTTTATTTATTTCTGAGAGAGAGAGAGACAGTGTGAGCAGGGGAGGGTCAGAGAGAGAGGGTCACAGACTGAAACAGGCTCCAGGCTCTGAGCTGGCAGTCAGCACAGAGCCCGACGCGGGGCTCGAACCCACGAACCGCGAGATCGTGACCTGAAGTTGGACGCTTAACCGACTGAGCCACCCAGGCGCCCACAAGAGCACTTAAAGAGATTCATGTTGAGCACATGATAAAAGACTTCCTAGGAACACATGCTTTCTTTTTTTAAAATATCAGATGAGTTTAAGGAGGTGATCCACTGTGGATACTCACGTTCAGTGGCCAGGAAGATGAAAAGGATAAAGTAAGGAGAAGCAGAGGCAAAACTACAAGATCTAGTGGTCCCGAGGGAGAAGGAAAGAGGCTTGGACAAGAGACCCGGCAGGGGCGCCCGGGGGCTCAGTCGGTTGAGCGTCCGACTTCAGCTCAGGTCATGATCTCACGGTTCGTGGGTTCGAGCCCCGCATCAAGCTCTGTGCTGACAGCTCAGAGCCTGGAAACTGCCTCGGATTCTGTGTCTTCCTCTCTTTCTGACCCTCCCCTGCTCATGCTGTCTCTATATCTCTCTCAAAAATAAATAAAATATTAAAAAAAAAAAAGAGAGAGAGCTAGCAAACTCACAGGTGGAGAGTAGAGTTCTAGAAGAAAAAAGGGAAGAAACGAACAAGAAACAAAAAAGTTTCCCTGAACACAGAAAGTTTCAGATCCAGAGACTAATGAATTGAGGCAAAATTATTGGAAGAAGAGAGGCATGTATCCACAGTCTGGCAAAATTCCCAAACTCCATGGATAAAGAGAACATCTTCAAAGCATCCAGATGGAAAGGACCGTTTTCTTAAAAGTATAGGAAATACCTACACGCTTGAAAAATCTTTATCCTAGCTCAGTTTGACACAGAAAAAGCAAAAAAAAATTTTTTTTTACACATTTCCATGCATAGAGGTAGAACTAAGAAAGTGATTGTTTTATGTGTAATTTTACACAGCCATTAACATTCATTAAAGTGGGTGAAGGAGGCCACGGGCTTCCAACGATAAACTAAGTAAGTCTGGGGGATGCAATTGGCAGCATGCCAAGAGGAGTAAATAATACTCTATTAGAGATTAGAAAGCTGCTAAGGGAAATCTTAAAAGTTCTCATCTCAAGAAAAAACTTTGTAACTATATGTGGTAATGGACAGTAAATGGGCATAAAAACTTTGTAACTATATGGGGTAATAGTAAATGGGCGTACCACGAAAATCTTACAATCCATACAAAGATCGAATTAATATGTTAAATCTCAATTGAAAAAAAAAGGTAAGAAAGATTCTATAGTTTCGTGGCGATGCACAGATAAACGGTAAAACCGTACATTATAAAATTCTGTGTGTGGTAGGATTAAAAACTTTTTAAAAGCACAGAAAGAGAGAAGGAATTGAAAGAGGATGGTTGGTGGGTGGAAATCATTAATAGGATTATGGGTTCTTTCTCTGTTTTATAAACTTTTTAGAATACAACAGCCTCTTTAAAAAATTTTTTTTGATGTTTGTTTATTTTTGAGCGAGCGAGAGAGAGAGAGAGAGAGAGCGCACAAGCAGGGGAGGGGCAGAGAGAGGGAGACACAAAATCAGAAGCAGGGTCCAGGCTCTGAGCTGTCAGCATAGACCCGAGGCTCAAACCCACAAGCAGTGAGATCATGACCTGAGCCGAAGTTGGACACTTAACTGACTGAGCCGCCCAGGCACCCCACAATAGCTTCTTAAGTGACAGTCATGAGAAGTTTCTTTTTTTTCTAAAGGAGTTACATTTTTAATAAATAACACGAAAAGAAGCATGGTCATTATCTGTAGATGCAGAAGCAAATTTCACAAACAGCACAAGCCTTTCATCCAGACCAGGTGATTCAGAGCTCCAGGATCAATATGCTGATGTTAATCTTTAAGACTGTTACTTCCTGGGACAAGGGTTTTCCCCTAAAATCTTTGGCGGTTAAAATTATTTTCGTGTTATATGGAATAGGAGGGGCTTTGAGGCCCTTATTTGCCTGTGATTGGAGCAGATGCACATCCAAGTTTGGGGGAAAGCTCCTGTCCCTCTTTGAAGGCATTCTCCCTCCCCCTCATCCCGTGGACACTCACCCCTGTCGGGCTCCTCCATCCATCCAGGTGAGAAACACATAGGCAGCCTGACAGCTGGGAGCTGGCCAGGAAGTGGTGGAGTTTATTGTTGCCAGAAGGCAATGTCAGACAAAGTCATTCCATTACTGTGATCAAGTGGGACAAAAATAAACCCCCTCCATACTCATGTCTGAGCGAAAAAACGAGGTGTGAACATCACCAAAATAACTAGTCATCTCTCCCTCTCGGCCCCTAAAGGGGACTGGCTCTGCTTGCCAAGGTCAGCTTTAGGCTGTTTCAGTTCCCCCACATTCCAGCGAAAAATGAAAACTGGCCCGTAGACTGGCCCTCAAACTCCTGATGAGCACCTGACCCAGAGAGAAACCCCTGCTTCCTAGGACACGCCCCCAAACCATCTAACAGAAGTTCAAATACTGCAAGGTCAACCTTCTAGTATCTTCATCACGCAACTCTAAACAGTTTCGTTAATAAGACTGTGGCCTGCCTCCGTCAAACAAGTCAAACACCCAACTCTGTTCCACTCCAGGAATGTTCCTGGTCCTATTTGGTTTTGGGGCGCTGACAAAGAGAACTGCATCTTTTTTCCGGGCTCTGATCAACTTTTGGGCCATTAAAATTTAGTGGGAGCCCAGAACTGGTTTTGCCATTGCACAAAAAGTGAATTCAGTGTTCGTTGTTATCTGGCATTTGGCAAAGCTCACTTGAAAGAAGCAATATGCTGTTGTGCCTGAGACATACGTAACCCCTCTCTTTCTCGAAAGCCTCGGACAGGACACCTTTCTCTGAATTCCAGGAACCTGTGGAAGCAGCCTCACATCCTCTTAAAAAATAAGAAGAAACTGGGTAACAAAGAGAAAGATCAAGCCTGACATGGTGTGGCAGAAATTGAAGACCAGGGCCTCCACTGAGAGGCAGGTGAGCCTTCAAGAGGGACAGTAAGGCACTGGGGGCTTGAAGGCTGGCAGGTGAGGGGCCCAGAGCACCCGCAAGCTGGAAAAGTGTGCCCCCGACCAGGTGCATGGCGCAGGGCACGTGATCAAGGTGGGGCGAACTCCACAGGAAGCAGAGCTGTTGCTCTGTGGTGTCAAGTCCACGGTGGGGTGGGGGGTGAGCCCGGGGACACGGCCCAGGACGGAAGGCTGCTGTGGACTTGAAAACACACACAGATGTTGAGGTGTGATGCTGATCACATCTGACCTTTCTTTCTGTGCAACAAGCACAACTGTCCTGGTCCCCGTGTTCAAGAATCAGGGACGGAAACGGCACAAAGGAGAAAGTGCAGGTTTCTCAGGGCTGTTGTCGCCAAGTGTGATAGTCTGAGGGACTTAGAAATCGATTTTCTCACAGTTCTGGAGGCTGGAGGTCCAAGACCATGGCGCTGGCAGGATCGGTTTCTTTTTTTTTTTTCTTTTTTTGTAATATTTATTTTTGAAAGAGAACACAAGTGGGGGAGGGGCAGAGAGAGAGGGAATTAGAATCTGAAGCAGGCTCCAGGCTCGGAGCTGTCAGCACAGAGCCTGACGTGGGGCTTGAACCCACAAAAACTGTGAGATCATGACCTGGGTCAAAGTCACTTAACTAACTGAGCCACCCAGGCGCCCCCAGAATTGTTTTTTTTTCTAAAGCCTCTCTCAGTGGCTTACAGATGGCGTTTTAAAAAAAAATATTTGTGGGAGAACACACAACTGTTTTGGGGAGGGGTAAAGAGAAGGGGACGGAGGATCTGCCCCAAGCTCTGCACTTACAGCAGCCAGGCCAATGTGGGGCTTGAACTTATGAACTGCGAGAACATGACCTGAGCCAAAGTCAGACACTCAACCAGCTGAGCCATCCAGGCGGCCTACAGACGGCCTTCTTGAGGTGTCCTCACACGGCCTTTCCTGTGTATGCAGCCACATATCTGTCCTACTCGCCTCTTCTAAGGAAACCGTTCGGATTGGACTAGAGCCCACCCATAGCTCATTTTACCTCCATTACCTCCTTCAACAGCCAAGTTCAAAACGCAGTCACATTCTCATGTTATGAAGGTTAGAACTTGAACGTATGAGTTTTAGGGGTGGGGTCGCACAATTTAAACCCTGACAGGCACCAACAGAAGCTTCTGGAGAAGGCACAAAGCATCCGGTAGCTAGAATACGATGGTCAACGCATAAAATGCCATTTGCCTCTGTGAGAACTTGCTCCCTCGATGGAAGGAGGCTGGGGTGAGTGAATATTCTGGCGAAGCACTGCCCGTACAGCCTGGCGCTCTGGAAATCAAGATAGCGCTCACTGACAGTATCAAAGAGGGACAGGATGAGCTTCGGGCCTCATGGAGCAGACAAAGGAATGTTGTGGATGATGAGTATGATGGAGATGCCACAGTTTAGGATTTACCCCAAAACACCATGAGCAAAAAAACAAAACAAAACAAAAAAACACATAGTGGGGACACCTGCGTGGCTCGGTAAGTTAAGCGTCAGATTCTTGATCTCGGTTCAGGCCATGATCTTACCTTTCATGAGTTCAAGCCCAGTGTCGGTGCTGACAGTATGGAGCCTGCCTGGGATTATCTCTCCCCCACTCTTTGCCCCTCCCCATTTGTACACTCTCTCTCTCACAAAATAGAGAAATAAACTTAAAAAAAAAAAAAGCACACATAGTGGCTCAGGGAAGCTATGTCCATTCTGTCACCACTGATTAGGGAGCAGAACTCAATCAGTGTGACTCAGATGACCACTTTCTTTTTCCTGTTTTAATTTTTTTATTATTATTTTTTAAATGTTTGTTGATCTTTGAGAGAAAAAGAAGGCACAAGCAGGGGAGGGGCAGAGAGAGAGGAGGAGACACAGAATCTGAAGAGGGCTCCAGACTCCTAGCTATCAGCACAGAGCCCGACACAGGGCTCGAACTCACGAACCTTGAGACCATGACCTGAGCTGAAGTTGGACACTTAACCGATCAAGCCATCCAGGCGCGCCGAGACTGACCATTTTCTGATCCTGCTGACACTCCCTTCCACAGACACCAGTGTCTGGGAGAGAGGACCACTCCTCTTCTCCGTTCTCATCCCTGAGCAGAGGAAGTTTGCAGATTGCGCTAACACCCCCTCTCGAGGTCTGTAACTGAGAACGCATGGAGTTCTGGGAGAGTAAGGCTTTGGTTTGTCTATTCCTGCAACAAACAAGCCAACAAACAAACGTGTGGGTGCTTTCCGCTGGATCCCAACACCCCCGGCTGGCCTGTGTTATGGGGGGCTCCCCACTCTGGTCTGAGCTGGGAGCTGTGTCCAGCAGGTGCATAGACATTGTAGAAAAGAACATTCTCTCTGGAAACACCATCATGTCCAGAAACATCGCCAGATCCCTGCCCGCTATGCAAATGGGAAGGAAATGTCTCATATTTTGAAAAAGGCTCAGTTACCTCCAGTGTGGTTTCGATGAAACACCAAATCCTCCATTAGGAAAAAACATAGAGCCCATGACGTTTTCTCTGCTACCTACTAAATATCTTCTTTCCGATAGCCCCTGACATTATAACTTCATCACTTCAATATTGGGTCTGCTAGCTGAGCAATAAAACTCTCTTCCTGCCTCTACTATAATCCCTCTGGGTTGATTTTTACCTCCTGTGCAACGCCAGCCACACGAGGCTGCACAAGGAGACTGCCATCCCTGAAGATTATACCCATTATCCGCTCAGTTGACTGAGGTTGCCCTCAGTTTTCATTCTAAACAGACATCTTTTTCCTAAGCTACAATTGCTAAATGGATAAGACTCAGATCCAACATGAGAAGGTTTAAGCTTGAAAAAGGGAGACTAATTAGAAGTTACTGAATAAAAGGTGGACAATAAGAAAATTCTACTTGTAGCAGGTCAAGTTCTTGACCTCCCCAAAGCTGTGTGAAAATGGACGACCACAGGAACGTGGGAGGGATTTTCAGAAATAGCCAGAGTTAAGGGAAAAGAGAAGGAAAAAAACCAAAAGCCAGCCTAGGAGGGTATGAATGACAGGGATGTAGGATAAGAGATCAGATGAGCACCAGGGCTTTGAAGGTGGACTGTGGCCTACCCTCATGCCAGACTTGTCTACGCATCCTGCTCAGAGGAACACCAGACACTTGACATGGGAATGTACAAACAACCGTCGATGAGAAGAAGCTCCCAAGAGAAACCGTTTGCCTCCCCGCCCCTCTGTGATCTACTCTCTGCCTGACTAGCTTTCTGGCCTATCCTGGTTTGGATGCTGACACTGTGACTTATGCTGGCGTGGAGATGACTCAGCATCACCACCTGACCCCCTCCCCCGATGGGGTGGCGCTGATTTAGTGATATTAGCCCTGTTGGTGGGAACAAACTGCCCAAATCTGAAGAAAGAAAGAAAAGTCAACAGCGTCACCTGTCCAGAGAAGAATGGGTGAAGTCAGGACATATGTGTGAGGATTTTCCCCTATGTTCTCCCTCCACCCTTATTAAGAAATCAGTATCTCGCTTTTGGGAAGATGGTGGTTTTTTTTTTTGTTGTTGTTTTGTTTTGTTTTTTTAATTTTTTTTTTATGTTTTATTTATTTCTAGGAGAGAGCAGGGGAGGGTCAGAGAGAGAGGGAGTCACAGACTGAAACAGGCTCCAGGCTCTGAGCTGGCAGTCAGCACAGAGCCCGACGCGGGGCTCGAACCCACAAACTGCGAGATCATGACCTAAGCGAAAGTCGGACGCTTAACCAACTAAGCCACCCAGGCGCCCCGGGAAGATGGTGTTTTTTAAGGTCCACAGTGTGAGGCCAGCCTGGCATCGGGAGGAGGGAAAGATGAAGGGAGGTAGGTAGAGGAAGGGTGTGCTCAAATTCTAGTCCTGCCGTTTACCGGCCGTGATCGCGGCTGTCGCTAAACTTCTCTGAGGATCAGTTTCCTCCTCCACAATAAATCAGGGTCATAATGCTTCCTCTGCAGCTTGCAAAGAAGAAAACATCTGGAAATTATCCCAAAATGGGGAATGCTTTAAAAAGTGCCCCCATCCAGGGGGCACCTGGGTGGCTCAGTTGGTTAAGCGTCTGACTCTTGATGCAGCTCAGGTCACGATCTCACGGTTCGAATGGGGCTCTGTGCTGACAGTGCAGAACCTGCTTGGGATTCTCCCTCTCCCTTCCTCTCCCTGCCTCTCTTCTACTTTCTTTCTCTCTCTCAAAAGATAAACTAAAAACAAAATTTTTTTAATTGTAGCTTGAAAAAAACAGACAGCCACTGCTGTCATTAAGAGAGTGACATTTCCTGACTATATTCTTCGCACCAGGCAGTGGCCAAGTATTGTTGACATAACTTACCTCACTTAATCCCCCTATATGGCTGATGCAGAAGTTATTATTATCCTGGTTCTGAGAGGTGGGACTGTTATCTCAAGGTCACTTGGCTGGTACGGGGTGGCCCCCGCTGTCACCCCCAGGTCAGCTTCTCTGCGAGGCTGCCTCCCGTGGACGACAGGCTTAGCCAGGCGTCAGTGGGCTGGGCTGGGGCGTTTGGCCGGAACGCTGTTACTTCCCTAAACGCTGATGGCCTCCTGTTAACTAGCTGGTCATCAAGTTGTCGCTGTGGGGACGCCCAGGTCACCGTATGTATTCAGTGGCCCTTGGTGAAGGGGCTTGGATATACACGTGCATGACATGCTGCTCGCCTTACATCCCGTCCAGCAAAATGCTACCTTTTTAAAAAAATTTTTAATGTTTATTTATCCTTGAGAGAGTGAGAGAGAGATAATGAGCAGGGAAGGAGCAGAACGAGAGAGGGACACAGAATCTGAAACAGGCTCCAGGCTGTCACCACAGAGCCCGACGCGGGGCTCGAACCCACGAACCGCGAGATCATGACCTGAGCTGAAGTCGGACGCTCAACCGACTGAGTCACCCAGGCGCCCCTAAATGCTACTTTTAAGTCACTCCACTGACCACTCGGAGCTCCAGCCCCCTGGACTGGCGCAGGCTCAGTACTGAGCCCGCAAGCTCCGCGTTTGTCCTGAAGACACGTGTGCACACAAGGAAGGAGCGAAAGGAGTTCTGTCTGTGTGTGTGAATGTTGGCAGCTTAACTTGTTGCGTTTCAACACCAGATTCACCGCCTACATTTCGAGATCCTTTCCTAGAGCGAGGCGGCCCCCTCACCCCTCATGATGCCTTTGGGTTACATCTCTGTAACTTGCTAGCAGAATGGTCCTCCTGTGTTCTTATCAGTAGCAGACAAATAACCATTTTCTACGTAGAAAGTTAGTTAGTCGTTCTGACTTTCTAAATCCACTGAAACCCTTCCCCATTTACACACACACACACACACACACACTTGTATTTGTATTTATACATATATTTATATTTTTGCAACTTAGGTACTATATTTACAAAAATAAATCATAAACCCAGAGAAGCCAAATTTTGAACCCAGGCTCCTGGTGTTAGAGCCCTTGCTCTCACTCACTCACACGAGCCAAGTACTATTTGATACAGTGATGATTAGAAAGGAGACTAGCAGTTACCATGGCTGGGGACAGGGAATGGAGACATAGTGCTTGATGGGCGTAGAGTTTCAGTTTGGGATGACAGCAAAGGTCTGGAAACGGATAATGAGGGTGGCTGTCCAACATTGCCAATGTGCTAAATACCACTGGATTGTACATTTAAAAGTTATTTTTAAAAAAATGGGCACCTGGCCAGCTCAGTCAGTGGAGCTGTAACTCTTGAGGTCGTGAGTTCAAGCCCCATGTTGGGCATCAAGCTTATTTAAAAAATAGTGTTTAAAACAGGAGCACCTGGGGCACCTGGGTGGCTTAGTCAGTCAAGCGTCTGACTTCGATTCAGGTCATGATCTCACGGTTCGTGGGTTTGAGCCCCACATCGGGCTTTGTGCTGACAGCTAGCTCAGAGCCTATAGGCTGCTTCAGATTCTGTATCTCCCTCTCTCTCTGACCTTCCCCTGTTCACGCACGCTCTCTTGCGCGTGCTCCCTCTCTCTCGCTCTCTCTCAGAAATAAATTTAAAAAAACAAAAACAAAAACAGGGGCACTTGAGTGGCTCAGCCAGTTGAGTGTCCAACTCTTGACTTCAGCCCAGGGAGGCTCTCTCAGTTTATGAGACTGAGCCCTGCATCAGGCTCTGTGTGAACAGTGTGGAGCCTACATGGGATTCTCTCTCTGCCCCTCTACTACTCGCACACTCCCACTTGCCCACTGTCTCTGAAAATAAACTTAAACACAGTGCTTAAAACAGTTTTATGTTATGTGTACCTTTCCATAACTTAAAAAAAAAAAAAGCCAATGGGGTGCCTGGGTGGCTTAGTCGGTTAAGCGTCCGACTTTCGCTTAGGTCATGATCTCGCGGTTCGTGGGTTCGAGCCCCGCGTCGGGCTCTGTGCTGACTGCCAGCTCAGAGCCTGGAGCCAATTTCAGAGTCTGTGTCTCCCTCTCTCTCTAACCCTCCCCTGCTCACGCTGTCTCTCTCTCCTAGAAATAAATAAAAATATTTAAAAAAAAAAAAAAGCCAAAAAAACCCCTCAAAAACAAAAAACAAATGGTGATGACTAGCGGTACTGCAACTCACTCAACTATTCCAAGCCTTGACTTCCCCAACCCCTAATACTTCCCCAGTATTACGGGAATGGGAAAACCTCCCTCAGAATATTGCTGTGATAATTAATCTCTACCACGTGGAATGCACCCAGCCCCACGTGTGGCACACTGAAATTCAGCCCCTGACATTCCCTTTGCTTTGCCCACCACCGGTATCTTCCTTCATTTACTCCTCAGGCCCAGCTCGAGGGGTTGGGGAATATGTGCCCTAAACAGGAAGTGTGCCTGCTATTTAAAAGTGGTAGTGCGCTGCAGATCTCCAGCACTTAATAGGTGCCTAATCAATGTTTGTACAACTAAATTAGATTGGATAAACCACAAGGGAACAATAAAAGACAGCCAGTGTTCCACCGATCACAGACTCAATCCAAGTGAGATATGAACAATATTTGTTGTTGGTGAGGCAACTCTGTGGTTCACTTGATTTCGTTCCAGATTTAGACTATTTTTTAAAAGCTGCCTTTTTATGTGCAGTTTTACTATCTCGAACAACTGGAAGCAATGGAAATGAGTGTTTGGGGAACCATCTGTAATGAAGGAAATGACAGTAATAGGTACAAGAAGCAAATTCACGGGGCACAAACTACTTAATCCCCATTTGGGGATGTGTGCTGAAATCTGAAAGAAGAAAATAGGCATTAATTGCATCCACCTTTCATTTTTAAGGTTGCAGAGCATCTACACGGGTATGATCCTCATCATTAGGTCATTTCAGTTATACCGCTTTTCAATTCAGAGCAAGGAGCATAAAACTTTACGCCGCAAATCTACAACTTCTCCAAGTATACAGTCATTGCATTTCACGCTCTGTTAGGTTAAGGGAAGATGAGAGGGAGAGCCAATAGGAGATGAAGGAATAGAGCAGAGGAGGGGACAGAAAGCACAGAGGATTCCCAGGCTTTGAGCTTAGGACACATAGTCCCCTCCATCTTCCCAAGTTCCCAGCTTTGGGATTTGAAAGAAAAGCCCAATCAACCACCAAGAAATAAAAAGCCACTTTTTCTTGGTCATTGTTCTTTGTTGCAAGGGCGACGCACCTACCTCATCTGGAGGGTAGAAGTCAGTTCTGGGGATCTCCCGGCCTCTGTGCAATCCCCCTATTAGCAAAATCTAACCCCTGGTCCTTACAGGGACCGCGGTCCAGTAGGCAAGGGTCTCCCTCCTGGCCCAGGATTCTAATGGCTCTGTGCCTTCTTTGTTCCATGGGGATTTCGACACACCCCACGGGGTAGTTGGGAGGCTCAAGTGAGAAAAACGTTCCAAGAGTTTTGACAAGTATAAAACTTTCAGTCATCCGTGCTACGAGTCCTGTCTTCTCAAGAAGCACCGAGTCCAGTGCTAACCACCCGAGTCTAAGTGCTTACCACACAACGCACAGTCCAGGGGCTTCTTCTTGGTCAAGCCCCTATTCTGATCCTAATGACCCTCTTCCAAGGCTAGCAAGTCCAGTCTGCAACCCAGTGATTTTCAGGCTCTGTTCAGATGATCTTCCTCAATACCGCAAAACATTAGCTGCTTGTTTTATCTTCAAACACAAGCAGAAAACAAGACTGGTCTGTGCCTGCTTACTCCAAAATGTATGACAAAGTATCCCTGCCTTCTGGACTCTTCATGTGGCAAGGAATTCACACATGATGATATCATGTTCCCAACTATATAAGGAGACCTTCTGACAGCCGACTGGTCCGCACTAACTCCACCCAGGGGTAGATCAGTAGCGATGCCCCCCCAACATTTTCTTGGCTTCACAGCTAGTTCAACAAGCGCCTTTCAATGACCTTTGTTGTCTCGTCTTTTCTGCCAGTGCCTAAGCTGCTACTTTCTGTGTTGGTGCATAGTACTTTATGGGGTTACACGCACCGATACGTATCCCACAACCTTCTCCACAAAGGGACATTGACACACGTCGGTTCGGCTGAACAGGATGGACCCAGCTTGCAGCAGCCATGGCCCAGAACTCCTGTACAAGCTGAAAGAGCTGAGGGAGTGTGGGCTCCAGAATGGACGAAAACTAGCTTTTGTTCTATACGAAAGCTTTGTCTTATCTCCATTTCCAAGCCACCGTGCAATTTGGGCACCAAGAGCTCGTGTTATCAGATAAGGAAACCAGGGCAGTGAGGTGAGGCAACCTCAAGGCAGTTGGTCACAGGGTCGGAAAATGGAATTCAAACTGTAAGGTCTGATCGATCGCAAAGTCATTTGTCAAGATAGGAGTACAGAGGCATCCTTTGTTGTGTGTTTAATCACAACAGCAAAACAGCCACCACACCTACCTGCATCCCTAAGGCACAGGCATGCCTGTCTGCCCCACTCTGAGCTTCCTCAGAAACACAGTGAGTTCTGAGCCTTCACACTTTCCCTTATGTCCCACTATCTCCAAAGTTCTTGAAAACAGAATGCTTTGAACCTTCTGTCCTCTACTCTCTTTCCTGGAATCGAGCAGGGACCCCTCCTAGGGCCCAGTGACCCAGCAGTACGTGCCATTCATACCGTTAAAAAAAAGCAGAGGAGTGGAGAACTGAGATTTTATCATGACACGGTGTTAGTGAACATCATCCACAGAACCATGGCTAGGGGGTCGGGGGCATGAGTTGAAAGGATAATGCATGTAAGCTTTTAAACATCATTCATCCATATTCTCATGAAATAGTTCACAAAGCAGCCAATTAAAGGGCTTTAAAACTGGGGGGATGGGGTAAATGCATGATGGGCATCAAGGAGGGCACTTGTTGTGATGAGCACTGGGTGTCCTATGCAAGTGATGAATCACTAAACTCTACCCCTGAAACTAATACTACTCTACATGAGTTTTTCATAAAGGCATAAACAAAATAAATGTTTATTTTGAGAGAGGGTGGGGAAAGAGCAGAGAGAGAGGGAGAGAATCCCAAGCAGGCTGCACACTATCAGTGTGGAGCCCCACGCAGGGCTCACTCTCATGAACGTGAAACCATGACCTGAGCCAAAATCAAAATTAACCGACTGAGCCACCCAGGCGCCCTGCTATACTATATGTTAACTTACTTGAATTTAAGCAAAATATTGAAGAAAAATAAATAAAATAAAGTGACTTAAAACTGGGATGCTCCAATTATCCAGAAAACTATTCTAAAAACATGAAAAAAGAGGTCATCGATGATGGGAGTAAATGGAAGCACCCCCAACCCCAGCTTAGTCCCCGAAACTCCTCAGTCCCACTGCCTGATGCATCCTCGTCTCCCGGCCATGCTTCCCATAACTAGCTAGGAACGAGTGGATTCTTAAAGATGCAGATTCTCAGGTCTGGAGTCAGATCTAAAGAATAAGACTCTTTACACAGCGGGGGTAGAAATTGGTACTGATTTGACTTTCACTTTCGTATTATTAGTTAATTCTAATTCAGCCAGTCATTCCAGGAGCCAGCTGTTTGAACAGACACTGGCACACAAAACAACTTTCTGGAAGAAGAAAGAAGTCCTCTGCAATTGAAATCAGAAATGCCCGCTGCTTGAAATGCTTCTGGGAGGTCTGACGACGTCTTCTGCAGTGACGGCATGAGCTCCTTGGGACAGTTCACCTCTGCTACTGAGCCCCATGCCATGAGCTGCTTGTTTATTTTTAACAGCTTTTCTGTGTAAGGAAATGCTAATAATTTTGTAGCATAGTTTTTCAGTTTGTATTCTGGACCACAAAGGAGGCCACACTCTGCTGGCAAACCCATCACATTCCCATGGAGATGCTTCTAAGAAGGGAAAGTGCGATCCCAGCGATAGCTTTCCTCAAAGCTTCTCTTTTCACATGCAGGTGCCACAGCTGAAGCTTAAACCCTGGCTAAGATCAGCAAATCAAAGGACAGCGAGCAGTTTAATTCACCTCCTATTCCCAAAGCCAGGTTTTTGCTTAAGTAAGCAAAGGCTTCTGGCTGGCTCCTCTTTGTGGGATAGGTCTATCAAATAATATTTGCATAGCGCTGTACAGTTTCCAAATCACTTTCTCTTTCAACACGATCTTCCCTAATGAAAGGAATAACGCAGAGAAGTGGATATTATTTCTTCCATTTAACCTCAAGGGGTGGAGGCTAAGATGAGCCCACTCAAGGTCAACACAGCTCGGAAATATACAAACAGGATGTGGAACTACGTCTTGTGATTTCAAGAGCTGTCATGCCTTAGACCCTCCCTCTGGGCCTAGCAAATATTGTTGAATGAGGAAATGAAATGATGGCACAGACGGATGGATAATCCTCTGTGACACCAAGAAAATAGTAGAGATTCAAATTAACTTTAGCATACATTGGTAAGATTGCACCAAAGCCGGCATCAGCACTTCAATAACAACTCTGCACCGGAAGTGGATTGCCAAGAAGAAACCTAAGGTGTGAATGTGCTAGAAGGTCTTCTCACCCTAACACATTTGTCAGGAATTTCTCTTCTGAGCAGTCAGAGGTAGAACAACGTGGTGATTAAGACTGCAACCAGGAGCACCTGGGTGGCTCAGTCGGTTAAGCATCCAACTCTTGATGTTGGCTCAGGTCATGATCTCACAGTTCCTGGGTTCGAGCCCCACACTGGCCTCCACACTGACAGGGAAGAGCCTGCTTGGGATACTCTCCCCCACTTCTCTACCCCTTCCCCACTTATACTCTTTTTCTCTCTCAAAATAAATAAACTTAAAAAAAAAAAAAAGACTGAAACCAGATAGCCTGAGTGTGATTCCCACCTCTGCTATTTACTAGCTCTGTAACCAACACCAAGTGCGCTTCGTGCCTCAGTTTCTTTGTCCACAAAATGGGAATAATATCATATATAACCTATGGAGTTTGTTGAGGATTTAAAAAATTAGATATATGTAATATATTTTGAATTGCACCTGGCTCACAGTAAGTTTTCATGTACTTCTTTTACATTAGTAAAATTCATCAAGTCTCAGTGGTCTAGGTGTAGACCACTCACTAGATTTTTAGGTTTCAGTTTGGGACTAGTTTTGTACTCTCACACACAGGGATCTGTGACCCTGACACACAGCTGCCCTCGGGGAGGAAGAAGGGACTATGCACTTGTAAAGCGAGTCCTGCATGCCAGGTCCCAGCCACACACTCTACACATGCCATCTTCCTTAATTCTCTGACCACCACCACGAAGCCACTATCCTTGTCCCGGTCTCACAGATGACAAAACCCAAGGCTGTGAGATTTGAATAAACCCTACCTGGTAAGTGGGACAGAAGAGGAGACTCAAGTCCTTCCCATTCCTGAGCCCTTACTTTCTCAGCCCTTACTATCTCTGGCTCAATACAGATATGAGTGTTCAAACCACAACTACATGCCTTCTCCCAATCATGCAATAAATCTCACTTTAGCCACAGTTCAGGGGCAGCTCTCCATGGCCTGGAGGAGCCACCGGGTGGAAAATCAAAGAGCATAGGGAGTTCAACCACCCAGTCAAGCCGCCATTGAACTAATTCTTTCACTCAACAACAAAGGTGTGTCATGTGTTATGACAGGCAAAATATTGAGGATGGTAATAGCTCTTGCTTAGATGGTGACTGTGATGATTGAGTTACCACAGCTCTGACCACAGGGCAAATAAACACTCAATAGCTGTCAGCTGTAAAAGGCAATGTAGCATAATGTTGAAGAGCATGAATTTGAGGGCTGGCTGCGTTCAAATCTTGCTCTGTCACCTACTAGTAATGGGACCTTGGACACGCTACCGAATCTGTGTCACAGATGTTTGCCTGTGAACTTGGGTTAATAAAAGCACCTACTCTAACAGTGAGCTAATATGAAGGAAGCCTTAGAACGGTACCCGGAACATAGTCACTGTTATTTAACTGGCTGCTTTTATTATTACTATTAAGAGAATGGGAGGGTTATCATTGGAGAGGAAAAGGGTTGAGGACCCATGGAAAATGTACACATACTATGTAATAGTAAATGTAAATATACTACCATGGGGTTTTATAACGATCCAACATTTTGGGAGGTGATTTGGCAGTACCCAACGACACTTTAAATGATTGCATCTTTGTGTCTTTTCATTTACCAGTTCCATACAAACAACGTAACCTGCATCTGTAACTACAGATATACTAGCACAAGTTCATGTGTATTCATGTGTTGAGGGCATCAACTAAGTAAGCGTGAACTCTCTTACCCAGTAAGTATATTCTATCAAAAACCTAGGACACAACATTCTTCAGTGGAAAAATATCATTAGACTCCCTTAAAAATGCCCACTATCCATGTTTCTAGTCCTTGTCATACTGAAGACCAAGCTATCTTCATTAAGGGAGAAAAAAAGTAAGGAATGGAAGGAAAGAAAGCTGCCAGAAGTGCATATAAAATGTCTACACAAATCTCAAAATCTACAGACAACTTGTTATTCATGAAATTAGAGCAAGAGCTTAGCAAGGTAGCTGGCTAAAAGAATCATGTAAACAATCAATGCCATTTCCATACAGCAGCAAACAGAAAAGTGTTTTTAAAAAGGCATATTCATTATGTATTATTCTATAATGAAGTATTCCAAAATTTAGTGGCTTAAGATAACAAACCTTTATTATCTCTTACCTCTTCCAGTATAGAGGGTTAGGAATGTAGGAGTGGCTCAGCTGGATGGCTGTGGCTCAGGGTCTCTAATAAGACTGTAGTCACATGGCAGAGGGTATGTGGTCACCTGAATCCTTGACTGGAGCTGGAAGATCTCCTTCCAAGATGGCCGCTCATGTGGATGGAGGCTTTAGGGCTCAACCAGGACTCAATTCTCTACATTTGGACCTTTCTAGAAGACTGCAGGAGTATTCTCCTGACATTACAGCTGCATTCCTGCACAGAGAATGATCTGAAAAAGAGCAAGGAGGAAGCCTTTATGATGTAGTTTCTGAGTTTCTTCTGCTTTATTTTGTCTTTCATCATAAGTCTCTAAATCTATCTCAAACCTGATAGGGGAGGAATCACGCTTCACCTTTACAGGGAGGCATTTCAAAGAATGTGTGAACATATTTTAAAATCACCAGATATAGCATACATAGTAGCAGAAAAACCTAAGTTAGTTAGGAGTAAATCTAGAGAACAATGTTCAAAACCTTAAGGAGAAAGTTTTACAAATTTAGTGAAAGACCCATTTCATGCTTTTATTTAATTTCCAGTTACTTAACATACAGTGTAATATTAGTTTTAGTTGTATAATATAGTGATTCAACACTTCCATACAACACCCAATGCTCAGCACAAGTGCACTCCTTAACCCCCATCACCTATTTCATCCCTTCCCCCCTCCCCTCTGGTAACCATCAGTTTATTCTCTCCAGTTAACAGTCAGTTTCTTGGTTTGCCCCCCTCCATCTCTCTCATTTCCACTTTGCTCCTTTGTTTCTTAAATTCCACATACGACTGAAATCATAGTATTTGCCTTTCTCTGATTTATTTCATTTAGCATTATACTCTCTTGCTCCACCTATGTCGTTGCAAATGGAAGATTCCAATCTTTTCTA
The DNA here is from genome assembly GCA_017311185.1 of Proteles cristata cristata. Taxonomy (NCBI): domain Eukaryota; kingdom Metazoa; phylum Chordata; class Mammalia; order Carnivora; family Hyaenidae; genus Proteles; species Proteles cristata. The sequence goes on from JAESUZ010003821.1 coordinate 1,203,599, forward strand.
TAATAGTCCATTGTATATATCTACACAACATTTTCTTTATCTACTCATCAGTTGATGGACACTTGGGCTGTTTCCATAGTTTGGCTATTATAGATAATGGGGCTGTAAACATGGGGGTGCATGTATCCCTGTGAATTTGTATCTTTGTATTCTTTGGGTAAATACAAAGAAGTGCAATTGCTGGACTATAGGGCAGCTCTATTTTTTATTTTTTTGATGAACTTCCACACTGTTTTCCAGAGTGGCTGCACCACTGTTTGTATTCCCACCAAGAGTACAAGAGGGTTCCCTTTTCTCTTACACACTCACCAACGCCTTCTGTTTCCTGTGGTCATTTTAGCCTTTCTGACAGGTGTGAGGGAAGAGGTCACTGTAGTTTTGATTTGCATTTCCCTGATAAGTGATGTTGAGGTGAAAGGCATTTTGAAAAACCTAAATCAATGCAGATATATATTACGTAGTCTAAATAGCAATTCTCCCACACTGACAAATCAAATGAATTCATTTCTAATCCAAGCCCTCAACAGTTTTAAATTATTTTTGAACTTGAAGAGTAGATTCTGAAATGCATATGGAAATTCAAAGGCCCAAGAATAGCAAGCACACTCTTGAAAAAGAAAAGTACATATTGAGGAACATGCCCCATATATATAAAAACTTTTTATAAAGCTTGATATTGATAGCTGTAAAAAACATGGGGCACCTGGGTGGCTTAGTCGGTTAAGTGGCCAACTTCAGCTCAAGTCATGATTTCATGGTTGGGGAGTTCGAGCCCCATGATAAGATGGCTCAATATAAGATAAATATATAAAGGTCAGTAACTTGTTTTCTCTACTAGTAATGAGTACCTAGAAATGGAAATGTAGAAAATATTTCATTGACCAAGGCTGATAAAGTGAATAAAGCATTTCTAGAGAAATTGAACAAGGCAGGCTTGGGAGTTTTGTAAATAAGTCTACAAAATCTTACCAAGAATCATACAACAAGATATATCCAAATGGAAAGACAAACTATTGTAGACAATTCCTCTACATTTATATTTGGCTAAAAGCTATATGGTGGAAGGGGCATGGGGAAGCGGGGAAACAGACCTGGGGTATTTGAAGAGTAATTCAGAATTCAGGTAAGCTGCCACCTTCCAGTCACTCAGCAAATTTTTACTGGGCACTTATTAAGTGCCATACTTGGCTATACAAGAGTAATAATCCAGACCCGGTCCCTATTCTCACAGAGCTGGTAGTGATTTAACAGTAATGAAAAACAACACTTTATAAAACAATAAAACCTGAGTGCTGGTAGAAAAGACACCTTTAATATCGCTATTCCCATGCCATTAGTTGACAAATGCGGAAACTGAGGCCCAGACAGGAGGTGTGATTTATTAAAGTTTACACAACTAGTAACTTATCAAGCTGGTCTTAGGATGCAGGTCTCTTGACTTCCTCAGTATACCATTTGGCCCCTCAGATTACAGTCTGGAGGCTTGGACTATACACCTTAGTCTAGTCTAATCCAGTACTTCAATTTTATAGTACAATCGTCCACATGATTAGAAGCGTCAGACTTCAGGAAAAGTAGGCATTGTGAAGGTGCTCAAACTCTATTAATATTGTGTTACACAACAAGTAGGATACACACAAATAAGAGAATTCCACTAAAAAGATTATGTAAATATAGAAATAGATTGATATTTGACAAAATGGCTGTTATATATCATTACATATTACATATATAACATAAATGAATGTTATAGAAAGTTACATTTACCACCATCCTATATATAAATAAATAAATATTAACATATAAACATAGGAATGTGAAATAACACTCCTAACATATAACAAATAGATATATGTATAAACATACAAGGATACAAGTGTGAAATAACACTATGTATATGTAAATACATACATGAGACTATACATGCATGTGTACACAGTGTTTATGTGCTGGTCAATATATATATACAGAAATGTCACAATTTCGGGATGAATGTTCATCATGATGTCAACAGTAGTTATTTGGGGCTGTAAAGTGTGAGGTGGATTTTATTTTCTTCTTTGTACATTTCTCTGCTCATTTTTTAAAATATGATCTGGGAACTTTTTAAAGCAATAAAATTCTGAAGATAGATTGTTCTGAATAACTCCAGGTATCAGGATCACAACCAATGGTTTGGAACTAATATTCATGTTAGAACATGGACATTTGACTGAAATATCACAGCAGAACCTACTCATCCAGAAAAAAAAAAAAAAAAAAGGAATGAGGAAACCAATGCATTTGGGACCAAATGATGCACCTTTTCTACAGTTTACAAATGACCATGAGGTGTCTTCATCCTTGGTGACACCCCTAGCCTCCACCAGCCCTGGGCCACCAATCTTTGTCCCAGGAGCAAAGCACTGTCTATGCGTACAAGTCTTAGTTACCTTCCAGTTCCATGAAGCTGAATATATTCGTAACATGCAAGAAACACAGCCCCTTTAAAATGACTTCTTGGTCATAGTCTGTGATGTTCTTACAAAACAGAAGCTCAAATGGACTTCTGCCAAATTAATTTTAGATGAAGAGTGAAATATGGGGGCAAGGAAAATCATTATCCTTTTCGGAAGATTAAGCTACTTATTAACCACAAGCCTTTTAGCAGCACCATGCACAGGGTTAGATACAAATAGTTGCTATGTCATTTAAAGCAATTTTTATCTATTCTATAACCCATTTTGGCAATGCCTTGCTAATCGAGTTTCCAAGTGATCTTCAGTCCAGAATACTGACTTTTCTCGTGGCGGTCACTAAGATCAGTTGCACTGCTTTAAAATTTCATCCACATCAACAGAACAATATGGCCGCAAATATTTTTAAATCTACTGTTTGTGCTTTTCAGTGAATATAACTCCCACATACTCATTCACCACCTAAGGTCTAGCTCTTCTGTTCTGATTTACTGAATAACCTTTGCAATGCGGAGACATGATACTCTAGAAAGCTGCATGGAAAGTACTCACCTGCAGTATGCAATTTGGACGTGATTGATAACTTTGACCTGTACCCAAAAAAACCAAATCAACAAAAAAAGCCAAAACGGTCTTTGGAGTTCAACTACATAAGCAATTTTAATAACATAATTGAGTCACTACTAATCATATATAATCCCTTTCCCCTGCCACATTTATTAATCTGTCAAGGTTTTCAGAGAATTGTTCTATTCCAGAATTCTTCACGAACCATCTGTTCCAGCACATTCTTTGTATCCTTACGAGGTTTTCACAGATGCCACTTTTTAAACTAGCAAATCACCTCAGGAGCGTCAACTGCCTCCTGATCATCACCCCTACTCCAGGGAGCCCCAAGTCAGCACAGTAACACCAGCACAGAGCAGATGTGCCATGTTGTCTGGTAGAGCTCCCCACCTTGGCAGAGTTCTTGAATGCAAATTTTAAGGTAAAAAAAAAAAACAAAAACAAAAAAACAAAGGAAACCGAACAAACAACTTTCAGGGGCAAGCATTTTCTGCAAATGCTCTAAATCAAATGCGGGGCTCAGTAGCTTCATTTCTGATCTTTTGGAGGCTTGGTCATACAGAGTTTCTCTTCTCAGAGCACAAGGAGCAGAAAGAAACACCCAGAGGCAGAGACCAGGAGATGACACTAGAAACCAGAGGAAGTGAGATGTGAAGGTGTGTCAGACAATACGAGGCTCAGCCTTTTAAAGATCAACAGAGTCTGGGGCGCCTGGGTGGCTTAGTTGGTTAAGCGTCCGACTTTCGCTTAGGTCATGATCTCGCAGTTCGTGGGTTCGAGCCCCACGTCAGGCTCTGTGCTGACTGCCGGCTCAGCCTGGAGCCTGTTTCAATCTGTGACTCCCTCTCTCTCTGACCCTCCCCTGCTCATGCTGTCTCTGTCTCTCTCTCCTAGAAATAAATAAAACATTAAAAAATAAAATAAAATAAAATAAAGATCAACAGAGTCTACTCTACAGGCAAGGTTCTGGTTTGAGCTGAAGAGAAGATGTTGGTTTTGGAAGTTACGAGAAGCACAGCTGTGACTACCGAATTCAACACAGGATGAAGGGCTGAGACACTGGCTGTGGAAATAGACCAGCCAAAGCGATTAGTTTGCCGTCACTGATCTTAGCTCTTTATTAAATGTCAGGATCTGATATTTAAATTACTTAAAAGCACACGTTCCAGATGTGTAATTTCCTTGTTCCACTTGGATGCAACCTCAAAGTGAAGAACGGGGTGCCGTGATGCTGGAGCAACGTCAAGTTGGGGAGGGGGAGAACCAGGTTCCAGAGTCAGGCAGGTACCAGCTCCACAGTCTGTGGGACGCGGGGCAAGTCACCTGATTTATTGGACACCTCGGTTTCCTGATCTCTAAAGTGAATGGTGGGAGCAGATGACCACTGGGTCCCCCCCAGCCCACAAGCAGCACAGGGTCTTATACGCAGCATGTTCATACTTCACATTGAATTGGATCACATCCACTTCCAAAATGACGTCACAGGGGGCAAGATCAGCCGCGGCAGTGGGGGGCCAGGCGAACAAAAAAAAACATGTTGGAAGACTGTGTCGGTTTAGGGGAAATGAGACACGAAGATCAGAAAGCAGAGGGGAGGTTTTCTAAGGGAGGGACACACCATTAGAGGTTGCACAGACGGCAGGATGACACCCAAGTGGGAAACCGAGGAGTCACAGACACTGGATCTGGCTCTACCAGCCACTTAGAGAGCAACATCAGGCAAGAAACCACGCCTCGCCATCACAAGATCTTCATCCTTATGAGGGAATTACAGGAGACGGATGAGCCTGCAGGAGGGGTGAACTCCCCACCACCAGCTTAAGCCTGATTACGGGACACTGGCGACAAGAACGTTTCAATACAAGCACCACCCCCATTCCTCATTCTTTTTTCCCCAAACCCACAGACAACTTTCACTGGGTCAATGAGGATTTCAACCACCTGAGAAACCCTGCAATCCACTGCTGTTTCCATTCATTGCACATTTTACCTAGGACGAGACAGGCACATTTAAAGAGAAAGAGGTGAGCAAATGCTTAAATAATTCAATTATCAGGAGAAATTCACCAGGCTTAACAGACACTTTCCCTCTCAAAAAGCTACTCTTTTTCCTTTTTTGAAAGCTGGGAAGATTGTTGGGGTTTTGTTGGATTTGTTTTATTTTGGGGGGGGGGGTTTGGTAATTTCTTTGTTTTGGCTTGAGTATTAATTATCCAGCTCTTTATGTCACCTTCCCACTTGACAGTTACAACCCTAGTTCTTCCCGGACAGACTTCAAAGACCTCAAAGGAAATACAGTTTCTCAAGTAAATATTCAATTTCTCTTTCTCAAGGCAAATTTGCAAAGGTGTTTGTATTCAGCAACCTTGGTCTTCTTACAACTTGCCTTAGTTTCTCCTTTTTAATTCTAGGCTTTGCCTGAGCCATGGTGGATCTGAATCTGTTCTAAAACGCCCCGCCCCCAAGGCTACCCGCATGCATTCAGACTTCTCTGCCCCAGCCCACGGCTATACTCACTGTCCTATCCAAATTATTTTCCTCTGTCTGACTCCCTTTTAGTCATAGAAGTAGCAGGCCAGTTTATGCTGGCAAATTTATTTGACTGAGGGATCCGTGTCTTAAAAATGCATTGCTCCTGGGACCCGTGTATATTTTAAGAGAGAGAATCCAGACACCAGTTATCTTAATTCTGCCCTGTCCAACATGGTAGCCACTAGCCACAGAGGATTACTAAATACATATTAATGAAGATTAAATACAATTTTAAGTCCCATTCCCCAGTGGCCCTAGTCATGTTTTAAGCCTTGAAAATCTGCCTATCAACATATGAAGTTCTATTAGCAGTGTGTTAACATAAAGGAATTCATTTTAACGGTCAGTTGTGAATGGGACGGTCAGTTGTCTGCTGAGAAATTCTCCAGGGGCTAAAAACACCATCTATTTGTGTGTTGTAGGGATATCATCAGGAATTGGGAGTTGGCTGGACGAGGGAGAGATGGCTACCTTCTGCATGTGCTAGGATTTGGCAGAGGCCAACTGAAGATAAAGTAGGGGGGCTTTCTCTTTTGATATTAACAGAAAATCCCCCAGCACCCCATTTCACAGATGAGGAAACGGAGATGATAAAGGCTGAAGCAATTTTCCCAAAGCTTTGAACCAGAAAGCAAAATCCCATGCGCTTTAGTTTCAATGTTCCCTGTATTGTGCCATGCTGTCTGTCTCTGTCACCAAAGACAAGCAGGTAGGACCCCCAGCCCCAGTCACTGTCCCTCAAAGCTCACTAGTTTTCTTTCCCTTCCAAGTGGAGCTTCGGGGCTATGGCGGTGCAGAGTAGGCACTCATTTTTTTTTTTACCTTTTTAAGATAATTACAGATTTATATGCAGTTGTAAGAATACAGAGATATTCAACGTATTTTTTTTTTTTTTTTTAATTTGTGACATACTCGACACTGTACCTGGGGTTGGGGCCAAAGAGATTGTCTTTACCCCTGAAGACTTTAGAGGCCAGTGGGGAACATAGAAGTGAATAAACAATATCGAGACGATGAAGACAAAAGGCTCATGTCACTTTCACTTCTCAGTTAGCAAATAACAATGAGCAAAGCTATGGTAACCAAGCTGCTGTAAAAGACAGTCCCATTCTTCAGGGCTAAGAGTGAACAGGTGAGGCAAATTCCTACACCAGCTGGCAAGAGCAGAAATAGTTCACTCTCTCAGCCAGCAGTTTTGAGGGCCCGCTATAGGCCCAGCACTGGACTGGAACCTGGAGATAAATCGGTGAACCAAGGGGCCACTGCCCAACTCTTCTGGAACTCACAGTCTGGTCTTGTTTACAGGCAGAGAGCATTGGTGCTAAAGGGCTGTGCTAGATGAAGTCAAGCTGTTAGGTCAGCACAGGCCGGGGAGGAGGCGGAATTCAGCCTGAGCGGAGGCAGGGAGGCCGTCCTGGAGGAGAGGCTAAGAAGAGTTGGCCTTACGCCTACCACAGGCGATCAGGAGTTGGCCGGAGGAAAAGAAGACAGGCTGGTGTGGACAAAGACTGTCCTCACAGAACAAATAGCAGAAACACCAGCACATGGAAAGGCTCAATATTAAAAGAAGAGAATAGCAATTTAAAAATCTAGCCAAACTTTCTCAAAGAATGAATCGGAATACAAAACAAGAAAACAAACCCCCAAAAAAGAAAAAGCAAAAACAAAAGCCTAAGAACAAAAAGTTCTCAAACATATTTTTATTATTACTTATAATAGTGAGACACTAAAACATATTTCCGTAAGAGATTTGGTTTAGTTATAGACAGTACCAGACAAAATAAATATTTTGTAGTCTTTAAAATAATGCTTACAAAGTAGGGTTTATGTCAAAAATGCTTCTGGGGCACCTGGGTGGCTCAGTCAGTTAAGTGTCCGACTTTGGCTCTCAGGTCATGATCCCGCAGTTGGTGGGTTTGAGCCCCATCTTGGGCTCTGTGCTGACAGCTCAGGGCCTGGAGCCTGCTTCAGATTCTGTGTCTTCTTCTTGCTCTCTGCCCCTCCCCCGCTGGCACGCTTATATGCGCACATTCGCACTCTCTTTCTCTCTCAAAATAAACATTTTTTTAAAACTAATTAAAAATGCTCCTGTGAAAATGCTGAATGAAACAAGTAGGCTATATAAGTTTACGTCCAGTATGATCATGACCAGATTAAATATATCTGTGTGTGTGTGCGGGGGAGGGAGGAGGCAGGGGGAGAACATGAGTTAAAATATTAAGTAATTCTCTTTGGATGATGACACTGCAGGTGGTTTTTATGTACATGCTATTTTGCAACCTGCTGGTCAGCCTGGTTAGTCTGGAATAAAACCCAGCTCTACCATTTACTTGCTGTGCAATCGCGGGCAAGTTTACTTCCCTCTCTGTTTCCTTACCTGTAAAAGAGGGACAGCAGCCACACAACAGGTTGTTGTAAGCGTTAATACAGTTCAGGATGTGGGCACGCTATTATCGTAGCGGTTATCAGCGCTCTACGTTTTAAGTTTTTCTATAATGCCCTTCTAGAACTTCCCTAATGAGAAATGCTTAAGTCTCTCTTCATTAAAATAAGTGCCTCATAATCTATGTTAGTGATACGGGTTACCATAAATGAAAACACGGAGAAGGAGCAGCTGATCCATCTGGACAAAAGAGAGAGAGAGACGTCAGAGACGGGCTGCTCACAGGTGAGGGTGACGTGTGAGCTGGCTTGTGAAGAACAAGGATTGCCGGAGAACAAAGGCAGACGGGAATTCAGGGCAAATGAATCATGAAAGAAAGACGTGGAATCTTAATAATTTCAAGGCAGAAGCCGGGTTCAAGGTGACAGAGGTGTCCCTGTGCCCTGCAGATTAGTGAACGCCTTCAAGGAGAAGGAACTCACCACTTTGGGAACACACGCATTCTATTTTTGGACAGTTCTCTTTGGTAGAGAGCATTTCCAGGTAGGGTAACCTGTCTACCATTGCCCTTGTAAAGGTAAAAGGCTAGAGCGAAGTCCAAGCAACTGACAGGCACATTTGAGGCATAAGAGACAATTCAGTATGCCCCCCGCCCCCGCCCCCAAGGGCCTCTGCCTCCATCTACTACATGGTTATGTTGTCTTCAGCTTTGAGAAGACATTACCAAGTCTCCTGCTTATAAGTACAGAAGCCACGGCAATGTCGAAAGCTTAGGTAAGAAGCAGTGGATGACCTCAATGGAAAGAGAGGAAGTGAGAAATACAAACGCAGTGATCATTTTTTCATAATAGTACAGTCAATTCTGAAAAAGTACCTGTTGACAGGATTGAGCATGATATAAAAAAGAGATGAAAGTGGGAAACAGTTCAGGGCCCGGCTGAAGAAACAACATTAATATTCTATGCCAGGAAGGGGCGCCTGGGTGGCTTAGTCGGTTAAGCGTCCAACTTCAGCTCAGGTCATGATCTCGTGGTTCATGAGTTCGAGCCCCGTGTTGGGATCTGTGCTGACAGCTCAGAGCCTGGAGCCTGCTTCAGATTCTGTGTCTCCCTCTGTCTCTCTCTCTGCCTCTCCCCCAAGTGCATGCTCTCAAAAATAAACATGAAGAAAAATTTTTTTAAACTTAAAAAAAAATGTATGCCAGTAAAAGAACACTAGAAGTACATTTATGAATTGAAAGGCTAGGCCTGGATCGATGTTATCTTAAGCTTGTAGATTTAGGCCTAGTGTAACGTTAACGGCGTCAGCAGGTGTGGACCCGGCAGAAACTGCTACCTGGCCCAGCCACCATAAAGCGTAATGAAAATGGAACTATGTGAGCAAGAGAGCACCACACACCAGTGAGGAAAAGGCAGATTATTCAGTTAAAGTGTTGGAAATGTGTATAAAATCTGGCAAACAAAGTTGGGTCCCTATCTCACACTTTACATCAAAATCAGTTCTTGATGGATCAAATCCTTAAATGTGAGAAGCAGAAGCAGAAGAGGAAAGTCTGTACAAATTAGAGAGTGGCGGGGCACTTAGGTGGCTCAGTCGGTTAAGCATCCAACTTTGGCTCAGATCACGATCTCGCGGTTCATGGGCTTGAGTCCCCCCATCAGGCTCACTGCTGTCAGCCCAGAGCCTGCCTGCTTTGGATCCTGATTCCCACCCCCCCGCCCCCCCCCTCACCTTTTGCATCTCCTCTGCACTTGCTCTCCCTCTCTAAAATAAACATTAAAGTTAAAAAAACTATCCCACATGTCATTTTTCACCTATAAAATGGGTGGAGCTCAAGAAGTGTGAAGGTGAATTTTAAATTTTTTTAAATGTTTTTTATTTATTTCTGAGAGAGAGAGAGAGAGACAGCATGAGCAGGGGAGGGTCAGAGAGAGAGGGAGACACAGAATGTGAAACATGCCCCAGCCTCTGAGCTAGCTGTCAGCACAGAGCCTGACGCGGGCTCAAACCCACAAACCATGAGATCATGACCTGAGCTGAAATCAAGAGTCAGACACTTTGAGCCACCCCAGGGCCCCGACTCAATGCAATGCCCTTTCTCCTTTCTCTCTCCTGTATTATCATGAAGCGAATCTCAGGCATCGATCACTCCATCCATACATACTTCAGGATGTGTATCTAAAAGATACACAGCCTTTCTTTTCTACATTACAAGACCATTATCATAAAGGCATTGCTTATTCTTTTTGTAAAATTTTTCAATGTTTATTTATTTTTGAGATAGAGACACAGTGCAAGCAGCTGAGGAGCAGATAGGGAGACACAGAATCTGAAGCAGGCTTCAGGCTCCGAACTACCAGCAGAGAGCCTGACACGGGGCTCGAACTCACCAGCAGTGACATCATGCTCTGAGCCACCCAGGTGCGCCCATATAATGCATTCTTAAGAGCTCCTAAATACCATCAAATCGAATTTCCAACTGTCTCAAAAATGCTTTAAGCTTTTTGTTTGAATCAGCATTCCAAATAAGGCCCACGAGTTCCTACCGGACGGAATATTCTTTTAAACAACCCTCATCATTTCATGCACGTGTAAGATGGTATCGTGTTCAATCTTTCCCCAAGGTATCTGTCCAAATTGTTCTGTTCCTATCAGATCAGGTTTAAGATCCTTCCTATGCTGTGAACATGCATAAAGTAATGTACATGCAAAGTTATTTGTTCCACCACTCATGAGAACAAATATAGAACACCACCTGAACGTTTGCCACTGTCAGACTACTAAGGGGGCCATTTTCAAAATGAGGCAGAAATTTATGTTCACATATAACAACGCCTCGAAGACCCACGGCTAATTGGAAAAGGCGACGTGTCAAGTATACTATGATTTGTGTTAATCACAGAGAGCCATTCAGATGACAGATGGAGATAAGTTTTTGCTTGTATTTGTGTAGATATTTTCTGGAAGAACAACCAAAAGTATTCTGGAAGAGTACCAGTGCTTGTCTCTTCAGCGGCACCCCTGGTAACTGGAACTGTGGTTTGGGCAAGAGAAAGAAACGGAATTTCCACCGTAATGCACCTTTGCATGTTTTGAACTTTTTTTAAGTACAGTTCAGACCCAGTGTGGAGCCCCACATGGGGCTTGAACTCAGAACCCTGAGATCAACAACCAGGCTGAGATCAAGAGCCAGACGCTCAAGCCACTGAGCCACCAGGGTACCCTGTAACTATCTATCTATCCATCCATCTATCTATTTTTGCCATAACCATGAGCTATTCAAAGTAAACTGAATTTAAAAACAAGTTCCCTGCTCAAAACCAATCCCTTCCCCTTCTCTGCCACCCTGGAATTTTTTACTCTTCTGTTGTGCTTGCCTGTTTCTATCACCTACAAAACCATGAGTGATTGTGTCTCCATAAGGTTTCCATTCCCAGCATCTAGCACGTTACTCGATCCATGAAAAGAAACTTTAAAAAAATTTTTTTTCACGGAGGTCTGGAAAAAAGATGAAGACCTTTTCCTCGGAATAAAGCCTGGCCACGCTTGCCTATGGCCTCATACAGCAGCTCAGAAAGGCTGGCGCCCATGTACCCCCCAGTCCTGGGATTCTATCCAGAAATACGTCCTTACTACTCAAGAGAAGGACGGGAAAGGGGCAGAAGCAGAGAAACCGGCAAACGGAAATCAACGCTGGGCCTGAAGAGATCAGACGGGGCTCTAGGGCAGGGCTGCTAAGCAGAATCCATTCGGAAACGAACCTGTGACCCCGCAACAGACGGAAAAAGGCGCGAAACATCGGAGGTCTTAGGCGATCTCAACAAGGGGCCGCACGGAGTGGAGAACAGAACGTGACCAACTCGCTTTGAGCACCCTGCGGCAGTCTCCGTCCCTGCGCACACGCAGGCTCCAATTTCGGCAGCGAGGCCAAGACACGGGCGTCCACGCACTCCAGCTCGTTCCACGGACTCCGCCCGGGCACAGGCGCACCGGGCACTTCCTGAGGACCACAGGCCTGAGCGCCGGCGACGTTTGTATTAGCCATCATGGCCGCCACCTTGTGATTACCTACAGATTGAAGACCGCGTAGTCCCCCCTCCGTCACACCGGGCGGGGGGAGAGGGGGGAGGAAGCCGGCTAAGCGGCTCTAAATCCCTCCTAACCCTTGCAGCTTCCCCAGCAGCAGGATTAGAGCAGCCGGCAGCCATCTGCCTGCGTTCGTGCGTTTGCAGAGTCTCTCGGGCCCGGGCCGGCGGTGCAGGCCGGGCGCGCGTCCGCCAGGGGCCGGGGCCCAGCGCGGGCCCGGGACGGCCGGCGCGCACGCGGGCGCAGCCGCCGCAGCCATGCTGAGGCAGAGCGAGCGGCGGTCGTGGGGCCACCGGCCCTGGGGGCGCGGGGAGCGACGCGGCCCCCGCCGCGCAGGAGCGTGTGCGCGCCGGGCGCGCTCCGGCTCCCAGGCCAGCCTCCCGCCGTGGCCCGAGGGCCCCTTCAGCTACTACATCGAGGAGGACGATGACGACGGCGGGGAGGAGGGCGAGCCGCAGGACGAGCCGGCCGCGCCGCCGGAGGCCGCCCCCGGGGCGCCGCCGGACGCTCCCGCCGCGCCGTCCGCGCTGAACGTGAACGTGGGCGGCCAGAGCTTCCGCCTGGGCTGCGGCGAGCTGGCCTGCTATCCCAAGACGCGCCTGGGCCGCCTGGCCGCGGCCACCAGCCGCAGCCGCCAGCTCGGCCTGTGCGACGACTACGAGGAGCGCACGGACGAGTACTTCTTCGACCGCGACCCGGCCGTCTTCCAGCTGGTGTACAACTTCTACGCGTCGGGCGTGCTGCTGGTGCGCGACGAGCTGTGCCCGCGCCGCTTCCTGGAGGAGCTGGGCTACTGGGGCGTGCGGCTCAAGTACACGCCGCGCTGCTGTCGCATCGGCTTCGAGGAGCGGCGCGACGAGCTCAGCGAGCAGCTCAAGATCCAGCGCGAGCTGCGCGCGCAGGCGCAGGCCGAGGAGGCCGACGAGCTCTTCCGCGACGTGCGCTTCTACGGGCCGCAGCGCCGCCGCCTCTGGAACCTCCTGGAGAAGCCCTTCTCGTCCGCGGCCGCCAAGGCCGTCGGGGTGGCCTCCAGCCTCTTCGTGCTCGTGTCCGTCGCGGCGCTGGCGCTCAACACGGTGGAGGAGATGCAGCCCCGGGCGGGGCAGGGCGCGGGCGGCGGCGACCCGCGGCCCATCCTGGAGCACGTGGAGCTGCTGTGCATCGCCTTCTTCACGCTCGAGTTCTTGCTGCGCCTCGCCTCCACGCCCGACCTGCGGCGCTTCGCGCGCAGCGCGCTCAACCTGGTGGACCTGGTGGCCATCCTGCCGCTCTACCTGCAGCTGCTGCTCGAGTGCGTCACGGGCGAGGGCCAGGCGCGCAGCAAGGGCTCGCCGCGGGAGCACGAGCTGGAGACGGTGGGCCGCGTGGGCAAGGTGGGCCAGGTGCTGCGCATCATGCGCCTGCTGCGCGTGCTGCGCATCCTCAAGCTGGCGCGCCACTCCACCGGCCTGCGCGCCTTCGGCTTCACGCTGCGCCAGTGCTACCAGCAGGTGGGCTGCCTCATGCTTTTCATCGCCATGGGCATCTTCACCTTCTCGGCGGCCGTCTACTCCGTGGAGCACGACGTGCCCAACACCAACTTCACCAGCATCCCGCACGCCTGGTGGTGGGCCGCGGTGAGTGGCGAGCCCCCACCCTCCCCCGGCTTCCCCGCGCTCTTCCCCGGCCCCCGACAGAAGCCGGGTGCCCCCTTCTCCTGGGTCATCCGCCGCCTGCCTCTGCCTGGTTTCCTGACCTTCTTTTCCCCCCTGCCTTGCTTAAGGGCCGCTGCTCCCCACCCCCTTCCCCCCATGCCATTGCTGCCTCCAACTAACAAAATCTGGGGTGGCTGTTCCGAAGGTGCAAAGGCAAATTCCAGTAAGTAACTGAATTTGACTTGGGTCGCAGGAATCTCCTAATCTAGATTTAGTCTCAAATCCCGGGACAGGCTGATACTAAGAAGGATTCCTCGTTCTGCTAAGAGGGAACATTCATCATGGTCATTCTTGTTTTTCGCCACTTAGGGAACACCTGTTGTCCTAAGCTGTTTGCAGAGTTTTTCTTATTTCAGTATGGCAACCCTGGAGGGTGGCTATCATCACTGCGATGGGTTTTTTTTTTAGCGGACACATTGGAAGTGGCTTCAGATTTAAAGGCATCTATGTTTTTGCAGGGAAAAAGTGAGACCCAGCTGGCCACTTCCACCCTAACTGAAATCCCCCTGGTTCTGGCCAAATCGGAGTGTGGAAAGAAGCATCTACAAATGAAACTCGCACCAATGTCACTGAAGTCCCGTTGGGACTTATTCTTGCCCCGTTTTACAGCTAGAGGAACTGAGAGGGTTTGGGTGTAGACATACAGCTGAACTGGCAGAGTCAGGACTGAAACCCACACCCCTCTGGCGATAAATCCACGCACTGCACCCAGCTCTCTCCCTTTCAGGCCTAACATCTGGCGCATGCCTTGCTTACTTTGTACAGTCTTCTATTTTTGGTGTTTTTTTTCTTTTTTGTTTTTTTGCTCTTTGCCTTTTTGAGGTCATTTATGCCACTTACTCAAGTATCTGTATTTCTGGTGCACTAGGCTAAATCCCTGGAAAAATCTTTGGATCACTGGAAATGCTGATTGATAAGTTGATATTGTACAGAGAGGCAAGAACTGGGTGTGTGATTTCCTTATTTTTAAGAATAGGTGGTTCACAATGCCTTAAAAAAAATTAAGCAGATGTCACCAGTTTTTTCCATGTGAGGAACTAGGTATTTTCAGTATTAAAATTGGGTACTTTGGAACCCACAGTCTCGTGTGGGTTTCTGAGATGAACCAGCCCAGGGCTACTCATGACGCACTTCAACAAGATGGAAGATTTAGATCCAAGTTCCCGATCTGCTAGTGATGAACTGTGACCCTAAATAATTAGGAGACCTCACCCCCTTACCCCATGTTCTCCATTTTCTGGTCCCTACAACGGGGTGGCTGTCGAGCCGTACAACTCAGGGAGTCTTCCGTCACTGAAAAACAGAGCTGTCACATGTCCAACGGGATTTGTGAGCCTTCTTTTGTAACGGGGAGGCCATGAGGCTCTTCCCAATGAGTCAGCCAAATGCCGCACCTCTGATTATATTCCAGGTAACAAAAGGTCATCCCCACAGCAGGTAAGCCTTGTGTACAGACTGAGCCAATAGAGGATGATCTGTCCCCAGCAAATGACATTTACTTTGGAGGGGAGAAAAGCAGGAAGGGAAAAGAGCAAATCTACATGCTGATGATATACCACCGACTCAGAGGCCGCGATTTATCCAATTATCTTAGAAGGCTACCACATATACAGGCAGGGCCTAGGGGACACTTTGCTACTTTACCTTTAACCCACAAAACTTAAAAAACTTTTATATATTAATATAAAAATTGATAAAAATTCAATTGCTTATAATGATTTTTCTTTTTAAAAAACTTTCCCTGAAGTCATTGAATGCCTATTGATTCCACTTCTTTTTTTTTTTTTTTTAATGTTTTTTATTTATTTCTAGGAGAGAGAGAGAGAGAGACAGTGTGAGCAGGGGAGGGTCAGAGAGAGAGGAGTCACAGACTGAAACAGGCTCCAGGCTCTGAGCTGGCAGTCAGCACAGAGCCCGATGCGGGGCTCAAACCCACGAACCGCGAGATCATGACCTAAGCGAAAGTCGAACGCTTAACCGACTAAGCCACCCAGGCGCCCCAATTCCACTTAATTTCTTGATCTGCATCATGTACAATGACATTTCAGACTTTCAAATTATCCCCTTTCTATGTTAACTAAAAATTATTTTAGTCAAACTTCGTGTTTTCCCTATGTTTTACAGTAAAAACAATAAAAACATTCAGTTTTTATCTGTAACAAACTTTACCAAGTACTGCTTTTGCCAATGTGAATATTCCTTTGTGGCCATTATCTCCATCAGGCAACTGCTTTTACAGGCCAAAATTTGCACATTTTGCCAAAGGCCTTTGTGCATTTATTCTCGGGGAATTTTATAGACTAATAAAAATCATGATGACTTATCCATTTGTTGTAAACTAACCTGTGAAAACTGTAAGAGCAATTCCCCCTTGGACTTTCAAAGACTGCTCTGTACCCCAGGACCATAGAGATCAAGCAGATTCTTCTCTACACTTCCGAAGGCATTCTGTATTGTGTATCAGGGTGTCCCTATTCTCAGTAGAGCAAAGAGAAAAGAACACTGGGTCAAAATTTATGTAGACAAAACGTCTTGTTTCCTGATGTAAATGCCAAGTAAAGAGGTGCAGAACATGAAGATGAATTCTTCATGAGAATCACAAAATCCATCTTATTCTTTCACCGAGCAAGAAGTTTTCTGAGCCCCTCCCGTGTGCCAAGTAGGAATCTAAATACTGGAGCTACTGAGTGATAGAACGACATTAACAAAGTAGGAATTTGTTTCCCTCATGGAGTTTAGATTCCAATAGAGAAAGAGAATAGATCATTTCAGAAACTGGTGTGTCTTGTGTATGATAATGGGATAGAGAGAGACCTGGGTGGCAGAATCTACCTTTGATAGGCTGGCGTGAGAAGCCACCCTGGAGAAAAATGACATTCAGCTGATACTTGAACAGTGAGAAGAAACCCATCTCTATAGACATGACTGAACAGAAAAGAGAGTAAGAAGTGAAATCCCCAGAGTAGCTCTGATCCATTGGTCTCCAAGTCTTTTACTGATCATACATCTCATGATTTGAACATTTTTGAGCACACACCCATGATAACTGTGTGTCCTAGTTATGCACAAATTATGTTATTTATTGCTATAATAATGATGTATCACAGACTACCCAAAACTTAATGGCTTCAAATGTCAAGCATTTATTTAGCTTAGGAATTTGCCAGTCAGCAATTTAGGCTGGATTCAACTAGGTTTTTTCATTTGGGCTAGTGCCAGTCACTCATAGGTCTGATGACCAGCTGGCTGACAGCTGGGATGAGAGAGGAGAAGAGACACTATCAACTCCGTCCTCCAGCATAGATTGATGGCCATGACCCTGGGTGACAGAGGGAATGTAGGCTCAGTCATGTGACCACGTGAGCACTGAGTAAGCTTATGTTCATGTCATTTGCTCAGCCCACTGGTCATGGCAAGTCACAAAGCCAAACTCAGAGTCCAAGAGCAGATCAGGTTAGCGCACCCAGCACAGGAAAGCATCAAAAAGTTCTAGGGCAAAGAGCTTAGATACAAGAAGCTATAAAGAATTAGGTCCACTGAGTGTACATCTTTCCAAAGGAGACATCCAGATGGCCAACAGACACATGAAAAAATTCTCAACATCACTTATCATCAGGGAAATGCAAATCAAGACCACCATGAGATATCACCTCATACCTGTTCAGAATGGCTAGAATCAAAAAGGCAAGAAATAACAAGAGTTGGCAAGGACGTGGAGAAAAAACCTCCTGCACTGTTGGTAGGAATGTAAACTGGTGCGGCCACTATGGAGTTCCTAATAAAATGTCGGAATACTGTATAACCCAGGAAATCCACCATTCAAAGAAAATGAAAACACTGGGGTGCCTGGGTGGCTCAGTTAGTTGAGCATCTAACTTTGGCTCAGGTCATGATCTCATCATTTGTGGGTTTGAGCCCCCACACTGAGCTCTGTGCTGACAGCTCAGAGCCTGGAACCTGCTTTAGATTCTGGGGTCTCCTTCTCACTCTGCCCCTCTCTCTCTCAAAATTAAATAAACATAAAAAAATGAAACCACTGATTTTTTTTTTTAATTTTTAATGTTTTATTTATTTCTAGGAGAGAGAGAGAGACAGCATGAGCAGGGGAGGGTCAGAGAGAGAGGGAGTCACAGACTGAAACAGGCTAGGTCAGGAATATAGTCATTCTACTGTAGTAAGATATTGCTCAGATATATGATACACATTGGAAAATACATACTCCCACATCTAAAATTTAAAGATGAGGAAAGATGTAACAGATTTTCTTCCAGACTGCAGTGCTGTGTTCCGTGTATATTTCACTGTATTAGAGACAGATTCCCTCAGCCATTCATCCATGTGAGTTCAGTACTTTCAGGCAGCCCCAGAATCTAACCTGATGCTCCTGACCTTCCCTCTCTCTATGCCAAGGATCCTACAACCTTTCTCTGTAATTCAGCTCCAGGTTTCAAGAGAAATACAGTCAGTTTTGTGACTGTGAATAATACTTCTACAGCTGCAAAACATATCCCTCACGGCCATTCATGTCTGCAAATGCTCGCACATTAGGATACAAGATAGCCCCCTCCCACTCGTCTGTCAAATGAAGATTATTTTTTAAGCACTAATGTAATAGGAAACATATGTAAAATGCTAAGCGTAACAAATCCACAAGAAATAGAAGCTACCACATCTGTCTAGTTGATAGCCTTTATCATATGGAAGCCATAACCTTTGCTTCCAGATTCTTTGCGGAGGGGGTGGGGGGGAATAAAACAGAAGTGATTCCCGCTCTACTGGAGGAAAGGGAAACCCTAAGTCATACGAAGGGCCTGGGTGTGGGAAATGCATGGCACACTCAGCATGAACACTCAGAGCTCTGATGAAGCTGTCGTCATTGGCCTCCAATGTGGCCTTGTTTTCAAGCAGTAGTGGGCAACTGGAGTGTTCCACAGACCATTTCCTTCTGAGCTTCAAGAGGGAGTTAAAGCTGGAGACACCGAACAGGAAACCATGCCATGAACTCATTCCTTCAAAGGCTAACAAAAACTCTTCAAAAAGAAAAAGTATCTCAAGCCGAGGGAGCAGATAATTATACCACAGAGACCTTGCTCCTATCTGTCTTCCCCAAGTACGTTGTCATTTCCTTGCGGATAGGTGGCCCTGTTTACAAGGTCACTGAGATTTCTTTTCTTTTCGCCGAGTGATGGCTGGCTTTCAAGAAGTCCAGTTTGGAAGGTGAATCGGTCAAGTTACAATCAGGAAAACAAAGAAACCAAGGAAAGTGGATGTTTGAAACAGATGGAATTTGATACGGGGTTACAGACACACAGATGTTAGAAGGCTGGAACAACAAAGGCCACCAAGATAATGCAAAGCTTGGCCACCGCATCACCTAGCTGTCAGCCCTAGAACTGAGCGAGCAAGTAGTAAGTAGAGTTCCTAGAACCTGGAAGAACAGAGGAGGAGCACTGAGGCGCTTTGGCAGGGCCCCCTAGGATGAACCCATGAGGATCATGTCCCATGTGCTCAAAGATGCATGAGTGACAGCTCTCTGCTGTATTGGATCATGAGAAACCAGAAGCAGGAATAGAGACCCTTATCTCCTCACCCGCCTCCAGTGCCCCACCACCGTCTCACTAGCAGAGCACAAGCAGAAAACAGCGAGCAAGGGAGTCTGGGAAATGTCATTTGCGGACTTCCAAGGAGCAGGACTATGGGAAAGAGTGCAGAGGGGTGTCTGGCATGCCTGGGACTGAGAGACAGTGGGTACATGTCTGGCACGAGCAGTACTAAAAGGAGGCGGCGTTCTAGCAGCTTCAGAAAGAGCCCAGGAAGGGCCGTAGTCAATGGGGCCAAGGCTGTGAGGCACTTTTAGGACTTGTGCTTGTGGACTCCTGACTCTCGGGTGTTCCCCTCATCAGGTCTTTCAACTTTGATCCTCCTGGGGGCCAGTAGGACTTGAATGGGACACGATGGAGTCGTAGAGGGCAGGGAAAAGTACCAAGTAAACTGAGGATGTGGAGGACGCCAGCATCATTGTGTACCTTTCTATCACGACACGAATAGATCCCAGATTTGCCCTAGCTTTTCGCACACTTCCTCCTTACTGTACAATTGACATATGTGTCAGGACCTCAGTGGACAGAGGAGGCTGGCAGTTCTCTCCAAGGCCCTCCCCTCACCCATGACCTCATTCTAACCATGCTTCCACACATCAAAACATTGTTTGAATTCCACTGAGGCGTTATCTCCACAGACTGGGGACGTGTCCATTTACTTCTTTGTCATGTGCCAGATCTTCACCTTTTTGAAGGTGAATTCAGTACTTTAAAAGAGAATTGAGATCCTTGAGTCTAAGATTGGCATCTAGACTTAACCCTCCAGGTGGCTAAGACCACATGTTTCAAGGTCATGCCACTGAATCCTCTGTGCAGATTATAATCCAAAGAGGAATTCCTGAAATATCTGTAGCAACAGCAGCATGGATAGACTCTGTGTAGCCTTTGAACTAAATTCTTTCAAGGTCACCAAGCATTGAGGTATGTATTATTTTTAGCCAGGAACCATTAGTCTTCACTACCTCCAAGTAGTGCTTGGGAACACTAAAAGGGGTGTTCATTATTTTGAAAAATCAGTTTTGTTCCCCAGGACCGTAATTCCTAGATGCCTGGATTACCGGGTGCCAAGATTTAATCTATGCCTCCTTCATTATAAAGGAAACAAGCATTCCTTGTTGAAGGAGAGATTCTAGTGTAGCTGTTCTAAAGTTTCAGTGAAAAACTGGATGCTTGTCTTCCTTGTAATGTTTCAGGAGGCCAGGATTTGCTAATTAATGGATGCACCCCTGGGGGAAGGTCATATTCTCGCTTTTGGGACCCAAAGGCTAGGGGAAATATGGAAGCCTTCCATTGGTAAGTTTCCAGTTTACAAAGGGGCTGAGCTAGCCAGTGTTTTCAGGAATCAAAGATAGATTGCTGGAATGTTGGTCACATTTCCAAACGCAACTTCTGCTTATGGGAGAACTCACTGTGAGATGGTATGGGTCAGTCTAGGGCCTTCAATTTTTAATATTCATTCAGGGAGCAATGGGTTTGGTCTGAGGAACATGGAGAGAAGTCCCCCAGTGCCAAGAAATTCTGCATTCCTCTTGGAGCTAAGAAGCAAGAACCAGGTCATTGGCTCAGTCCAACTGTCCGCAAAATAGACAGTACAAAGATTCGCTATGCATTCTGAACAAATTCTTCAAGGACTAGTCATACAGGGCCTCTGAGCAGAAGAGATCTTTCCTCTAAAAATAGAGATCCAAGATACACAAAAATATTTTATCATATTATGCACATCAAATATTTAATCTCCCTTAAGCCAATTCTCTTTGCTTTTGACTCTTCACTCAAAGTTCAGCCAAAAAAAAATTGAAGTTGAGGTTGGGAGTGCAAGAAAGCCAGGATGGGGGATGGATCAGAAGTTTAAGATAGGCGCCTGTGTGGCTCAGTCGGTTAGGCATTCAACTGTGGATCTCAGCTCAGGTCATGATCTTAGGGTTCATGAGTTTGAGCCCCATGATGGGCTCCATGCTGACACCACACAGCCTGCTTGGGATTCTCTCTCACCCTCTTTCTCTGCCCCTCCCCTGCTCATGCTCTCCCTCAAACTTAAAAAATATATATATATATAAATGGAAAAAAAAAGGGCACTTTGTCTCAATTATCTTCCTCTGTGTCCTAACCCCATACCCATTATCTTGCACCCTCAAAGCCTCTGCTTTAACCTTTCATGGATGTGTCTTGTCCTGAACTACCCCTTCTGGTCACTCAGCCCTTCCCCCAGATGTCCTGTCGGCTTCCTCCAGGGCAAGTAGACTGAGAGACCCAACATTCTTACAGAGGTATGAGGGCTGCGGTTAATGGTCTATGAATGTCATGGTTCAGTTCATCTACCTGGACAGAGACCTGACTCAGATTCCTTTACTCCAGATGTGGCCAGTTACGAGGCACTCACGTGTACACATACACATGTACACACACACACTTTGAGATTCACCCACGATTTCATTCGACCACTGCCTCTTGTCACCGTTTGGTACAAAAAGTTGGAAAAAGAGATTCTCTCCTGGAGCCAGAGCATCAACCATCCTTTCTCCCTCCCGTTCAACACGTGTCAGTCAGGAGCCTGTTTCCACAGCCCATTGGTCTACACTCAGCTGGGAGGTAGATTCTGAGCCCCATAGCCTCATGCCATCTCTATTTCCTTAAGGGAATCCAGACTAGCCTGCCTCCCTTAGATGTGTGTTTGTATTCTTTCCCCTTGGGAAGGGGCAGCCCACCTTCAGTGGGTCTCACTGGAGATAGAGCAGTGAGAGATGGTCTATCACCTACCCCAAAGAGGAGGTCAAGCTTTCACTTGGTACGGTCTGGAGGAAGCTGTGGTTCTTACTAGCTCCACCAGATTTCCCCAGCTGGCCCACTTCTCCATTCCTTTCCAACTAATCGGTCAACCTGTCCTAAGTTCAGGCTAACCCTTACATCATCAAACCAAAAATGTTTACATCGCTAAACTAAACACTGTCCTAGCGTGGGTCAACAGGCTGGCTTTACGTTTTACTACCATCTGCCAGAAAATCGTGGCAACACCACAAATCGATGAAGTCAACAGGGCCCCCTGGAGTTGTGCAATGGAGTTTTTTTCAACTAAGCAACAGCCCTGCCTAAAAGGCTTCTGGTAATTTAGCCAATAGCCAGGGGACCAGAGAGAGGCTCAGTACATGAGGCTTAAAAAACAGGCCCCCAGAGATTTTCCCAGATTTTCTCTGACTACACTGACTGATAACTAGTCCCATGGGTATCTGCATTTTAAAACAGAAGCTTGTTAACCTAAATAAATCTCTAATTAGTGGAATTTAAAGCAGTGTGCAAGAGTGATGGGAAAAATTTCATGCAGGGCGAACATATTTTTGGTTTGTGATGTCTTACACAAAGTACTTTTGCAAAATAATGAGAGTGTTCCTCCAGACATTTGCAATTAAAGCACCTTCGTATACAGTATCTCATTTGAACGACATAGTAACTCTGAGAAGTATTATAATTCTCTCCATTTTAAAGATGACAGAAACCCAACAGAGGAGGGTGTTGAATGGCTTTTATGTGCCTGACACTGTTAAGTGCTCGATAGTCCTTTTCTTATTTAATCCTCAGGAAAATCCTAAGAGTTAGGGATTATCCCATTTTATTTTTTTGAAGGTTTGTTTTTGAGAGCATGCAAGTGAGGTAGAGGCAGGAAGAGAGAGAAACAGAGAATCCTAAGTGGACTCTGCACTGGTAGCAGTGAGCCTGAAGTAGAGCTCGAACTCAGGAACCGCGAGATCGCGACCTGAGCCGAAGTCAGATGCTCAACCAACAGAGCCACCCAGGTGCCCCTATCCTCCTGTTCCAGATGAAGAAACCAAGGCTTAGAGACTGTTCTACCCATGGGTAGTCAGAGGGGAAAGGTCAAAGTTAGGACTTGGACCCATGTCTGACTGGTTCTAAGCCAAAGCTCATCCTGAACTGCCTACCACATAGGCAAACCCAGGGCCCCCAATTCCAAAGCTTGCCCCTCTGGGGGGGGTGGGCAGAGACCATTTATTGAGCCCGTGCTACATGAGGAACTGCACACAAGGTATCTTACATGCTCTTCACAACCCTATAGAGCACCTGTGATCTCCTCCATACCGTGTATAAGAACACTCACAATAGCCAAGATTTAAGCCCAAAACTTTCAGCTCCACAAGTGGCTTCTTTCTGTGATGCAGGTCCTATGCACAAACCTCCTGGTACCTCTAAAAGCTTGCTCTGTGGGAGCTGTTACATGACCCACGTGTATCTTCAGGAAGACAGAGGACACTTTCCTGCCCTGTTCTCTCCCTGTCTCCTCCATCACAGTACTAACTGTTCTCTCCCACTCTGCTTCCTGTACAGGTGAGCATCTCCACTGTGGGATATGGAGACATGTATCCAGAGACCATCCTGGGCAGGTTTTTCGCCTTCCTCTGCATTGCTTTTGGGATTATCCTCAATGGGATGCCGATTTCCATCCTCTACAACAAATTCTCTGATTATTACAGTAAGCTCAAAGCCTATGAGTACACCGCCATGCGAAGGGAAAGAGGAAAAGTAGAATTCCTGCAGAGAGCCAAAAAGAAGATGGCGGAGTGGTTGGCTCGAAGCCACCCACAACCCACCCCAAGCCAAGAGAGTTGATGTTTCTCCTAGGATGCGTGGCGGTAGACCCTGTGAACTTCTGTAATCTCAGAATTGACAACGCAAGGTCACATTTAACAATCATACATGAAGGGCATCCCGTTCAGAGTTCTGTCTCTAGAAGGGCTCGTTTTGGCCCCAGGTGGGACTACATCATGTTTTTTCTTTCACCAAGTTCTAAGAACCATGGCCACCCTCCTCTGGTGACATTGGTCCTCAGCACTCCTAGACAGGAGCAACATCGTAGATTTCTCTTGCAGATTCTCAGGCCATCTCAAAAAGTATGTTTGGACTTGAGTTGGTGTGAGAAGAGTGACCTTGACGGGAAAAAAAAACCCTCAATTTTCCAGACAGAATGTTGCAGCATGAACTAGGTGAGCTTTGGAGTTAGACCAACCTGGATCACAAGCCCAGACCTACTGGCTGCAGGGTTTAGGGCAATAGCTTGAAATGTCTGAGCCTCAGTTTCAGCAACTATAAAATGGAGGTAGTAAGGCCTCCCTGGTAACGTCAGTGTGGATAGATATTAGAGATGATAAATGCTCAATAAATGGTAGCTGTTAAATTGTCTGAGTGTTCTCTAATACATTCTCTAGACTGGTGGTTCTTAGCCGAGGGACGTTTGTCACCCCCAGCCCCTTTTGCCCCTGGGACATTTGGCAACATCTAGACAGGTTTTTGGCTGTCACCACTGTGAGATGCCACTGGCTGCTGGCATCTCACAGGTAGAAGTTTGGGGACGCTGCCCCAGATGCACAAGACAGGCCTGTAGCAAAGAACTATCTGATGCAAAAAGTCGGTAGAACCAAAGCAGAGAAGCCCTGGTCTAGACTGATCTTGCCCTTTGAAACATACCAAAGTGTGCTAAAGGCCCTCCCTCAACAGGTGTCCCCACGTGTCATCCCCTCTCAGGACCTCCTCTCCCTCACCTTTCTATACATAAAAAAAAAACACAAAAAAACTCCCTTTTTGGACAACGTTCTCAAATGAGCACTGAAGGAGGGGAATTAAATCAATATGGCCCCTTGCACTGGGTCTGTGGGTCAGAAGACCAGTCCCCACTGGATGCTGGTCCTTTTTCACCCTGATCCCTTTCTTCCTAACTCCTTCCTCCCTCCATAGGACTAATGGAAATTGAGTACCTGCAAACGAAAGCCTTGTCTGAACTGAACAGAAATCATCCCTGTAACGGGCTTGCCATGCTGACCATCAATGTGGTCTCAGGGCACAACTGGACCTCCGTTTGTAGGGTAAAAGTAAGAGTAATCATTTTGTGTATTCTTACAGTAACAGGCACCATAGGTTGTATTTCATAATATATAATTTAATCCTTAATACGTCCTTAAATAAGGTATACTATTTCTATTTTGTTTCAGAAGAAACAGGGGCTCAGAGAGGTTAAGTAATTCTGCCAAGTTGACCCAGCCAGTAAATTGTGGGACTGGGATGCCTGGGTGGCTCAGTCCGTTAAACGGCTGACTTCAGCTCAGGTCGTGATCCTGTGGTCTGTGAGTTCAAGCCCCGCATTGGGCTCTGTGCTGACGGCTCAGAGCCTGGAGCCTGCTTCAGATTCTGTGTCTCCCTCTCCCTCTGCCCCACCCCCACTCAAGTTCTGTCTCTGTCTCAAAAATAAATGTTTTTAAAAATTAAAAATTAATTAAAAAATAAAAATAAATGGTGGGACTGGATTTCAAGCCCAGGTCTGCCTGATTGAGAGTCTACACTGTAGATCTCAAACCATGTCAGTACCACCTGGAGGGCCTGTCAGACACACATTGCTGAGCCCCACCCCTGAGTGCCTGATTCACAGGTCTGGGATGGGACATGCCCTTTGCATTTCTACCAAGTATCAGGTGACACTGACAATGCTGGTCCAAGGACCACATTTCAAGAACCAGGAGTCTAGGGGCTCCTGGGTGGCTCAGTCGGTTGAGCACCCAACTTCTGCTCAGGTCATGATCTCATGGTTTGTGGGTTCCAGCCCCGCATCAGGCTCTGTGCTGACAGCTCAGAGCCTGGAGCTGCTTCAGATTCTGTGTCTCCCTCACTCTCGGACCCTCCCCTGCTCACACTGTCTGTCTCTCTCTCAGAAATAAATAAAATGTTAAAAATTTAAAAAAAAGAACCAGGAGTCTAAATCCCTGCACAAGGAGCTACAACTATGCCTCCAGGGAGCAGGTGGAAAAACTAGATGTATGTCTCCCTCTCCCTTATTCCCAAGTGTCCTTAACATCATCATAAATGATCTGCCATCTGAAGGGCGGATGGAAACTATTCTAAGGTTGTGAGATAACATGCAGGACGTCCATGTCTATTTGATTTCAGATAAACAGCAAATAGTTTTTAGTGGAAATATGTCCCCAATATTGTATCCTATATATCTGTCCTGAAACATTATCTATTGCTTATCTGCAATTCAAATTTAACCAGGCATCTCATTTTCATGATCCGGCAAACACTATACTCCTGGTTTTGAGACACAGAATTTCTTCCTGTGGATGGAAATTACTCCCAAGTCCGAAAACCCCATCCAAACAGCAGGGCACTCAGCCGAGGTACTCACTCCCCTTTTGCCAAATAAAAGCTGGAGCTTTACACCTGGCTCCTTGCCAGAAACAATCATGACAACAGAGCTCCAGCATGCAGGAGACCTGAGCCAGGAGGTCCGAGCAGGGATCACAACCACCTGACATGCTCAGGGCAGCAGCAAGCTCCCTGGGTCCACCTTCGGCCTTCCAGAAACTTCTGAGGTCTCCACTGGATGGGTTTTTTGAAGTGTATCTGCTAGGCTGTTAAAGGCACAGGGAATAGAACAGCCAATCCCTCACCCTCCCCTGGGCTTGAGGCAGAAGAGATGCCCTGATGGAGAGACATGGGAATAGGTGGGGAGTTTGGTGAGGAAGAGGAGTCATTCCAGTCCCTCGGAAGAGATCTGGTAAATGGCAATGTGCCACCCCTTCCCCATCACACCTGTCACATCTGCTCAGATAGCTGTGTTCTACCAAGAGACTGGGACTAACAGAAGGAAGTTAAAACCAAAAAACAAAACAAAACAAAATCAACATTCCATGAGCACCACTGTGTACCAGGCACAGCACCAACATTATTTCACCAAATCGTTAAAAGCCCTATGATGTAGGTCTCAAGGTGGTCCCTTACAGAGACTCAACCACACTGAACTTGACATAGTCTTTGGATCTGGATTTGAACCCTGGCTCTGCCATTCACTAGGAGGTTGAATTAAAAATGGCTGGACGTTGGCAATTTCGTATAAGCTAATATTTGTATGGTCAATTTCTCTGGACCTCAGTTTCTACATCATTAAAGTGGAGATAATAGTGTCTTTGTCAGGGCTCTATGGCAATTAAATGACAATGTATCATGAACCCTTTGCATACTGTTTTGCATATGTTAAGGACTAAATAAACAGAGGCTGTCATTATCAGTCTCTTGCTGGCTGCACAAGAAAACTATACAAGCCAAGACAGGGCCACCTGTTATCAAGGAGAAGATTCTGAAGACGAAGACAAATTTTGAATCCTGTTGCCAGCCCCTCCCCACAGAACCTTGACAAGGACCCAGTAGAACATTCTACCATAATGGGGATGTTTTGTGCGGTCCTATACAACATACCTAGGGTGACTGGGCACTTACAATGTAACTAAGGCGCCTCAGAAATTAAATTTTTAATTTCTTAAATATTTATTTCTTTTTGAGAAAGAGAGACCACATGTAAGCAGGGGAGGGGCAGAGAGAGAGGGAGACACATAATCTGAAGCAGGCTCCAGGCTCTGAGCTGTCAGCACAGAGCCTGACGCGGGGCTCAAACTCACAAACCACAAGATCATGACCTGAGCTGAAGTTGGGTGTTTTAACCAACTTAGCCACCCAGGCACCTTAAGACACTAAATTTTTAAATTTCATTTCATTTAAAATTTAAATGACCACATGTGGCTCTCGTCTGCTGACTGGGCGATGCAGGCGTAGGGCCTCTCTTCTGCCCTCATGGGGGCATCTACTCGGAGGTTGGAAGGAGTGTTTGGTTTTTGGGAGGGGAGTGGGTCTGAAAGAAGAAGAAAACCTGAGAGTCTCCTGTTCTGGCCCAGAAGCGGGGATGGGTTTCCACGACAATAAGACCAGCACTGAAAGCAGAGGCTGCCGATCTTGTGGCCTAGAAGGGCCTCCTTTGTTCGAGAGCAGAGGAGACACATCTTGCAAAGCACACACAACAGAAAGAGAGCTCTGAGCCCCATATCTATCATTTAGGTGGGACCCAAGCTTCACCGAGAGGGACTTTTGGGCTCCCTCACTTGGACCAGACCGAGGCCATGTATCGTCTCCTTCAACTTCTAACCCAAAGTGGATCAAAAACACAACCCTTATTTCACCGCAGACTCAAGAATAGAGGCAAACATGTCCACAAGAAATCCTTCCTAAGAGAAAGGGAAAATACTGGGGCGCCTGGGTGGCTCAGTGGGTTAAGTGTCAGACTTCAGCTCAGGTCTTGATCTCACGGTTTGTGAGTTCAAGCCCCATGTCAAGTTCTGTGCTGACAGCTCAGAGCCTGGAACCTGCTTCAGATTCTGTGTCTCCCTCCCTCTCTCTCTCTCTCTCTCTTTCTCTCTCTCTCTCTCTGCCCCTCCCTGGCTTGCATGCTGTAGATCTCTCCCTCTCAAAATTAAACTAAAAAGAAAAAAGGAAAATACTAAGTTATCACCTAAAAACCAACCACCATGGTTCCCCAAGAGTGTAGGTCTAGGAAAGTAGGTTTACGTTTTGCTGTACTTCAACGTTACTTCTCTCAGGAAGATGACCTGGTCCCACAAACCAAGATAGGGTTGGTTCCCTACATCTCAAGACTCCCCGTCCCTCCCTGTTCAACTCTGATGTGACTCTAAGACTCAGGAGTATTCTAGCTCCTGTGTCTGTTCTTGTGTGCTGGGCCTTCTCCGCTGGTCCTTTTCAAGCCATGATTCACCCTTCTCTGCCCTGCTGCAGGGTCCAAGGGGTCTGGTTCTCTTGCTCTCTAACAGGATACCAGCACATGAGAGAACATTCTGGGCATTCCCCTTCACCCTCTGCCTGTGGGGTGGTCATCTGGGCGGCCACTGAGTTACTACAGCCACGACGGGTTGAACAGCCCTCCTGTTTGGCCGCACCACTCAGACACCAGGAATGCCTTCCCTTCTTCTAGCTGTGGCTTCAGACCTACAAATTCTAATGGCCTCTTGCTACTGCTAATCAGTCTCTCCCTACTCCCTGTTGGACCTCTTAATCCTAAGCAGGCCTCTGTAAATAGAATCTTCATTACAATCTCTCTGAAAGAAAACCCCTGCAGTGTGCCAGCCATCTCCCATTGGGATCCTCATTAGTGTATCCTGTCTACCTTGAGCAAAATGTATTGCTATATTCTTCCAGTTGCTACTGAAAAGAGGAGGCATTTCTAGCTGAGGATTCAGGTCTCCCTCGCCTATCACTCCCAGACTGAAAAATACAGCCCTTGGACTTACAGACCAGGAGCATATATCCAGCTCGCAGATGTTTGGTACGACAATGATAATTGGCATCCCTAAGTGCTAATAAATGATTCATCCTTCCTACCAAAGGCCTCCAGCTCTGCTCTCCTTAGGAGTTTTCAATGACAATCTGTTGACTTCCCTTCCTCAACCCCAGCTCATACATACAAATGGATTTTCATGACATGATGGAACGCTGTGCATAAACGAAGTGGGAATATATGCACCCAGAAGTTTTAGTGCCCTCTGAAGGCATCAAGAAATCATCTTGGCCAGGCTTGTATCTCTATTCCGATAAGGCTGGATTAACCTTGTTTTGCAAGGAATCTAACGGACACCTACAGAAGATAAGAAAAATGCCAGAGATGGCAAACATCTGTTTGCCATGCTGACACCCTCTTCCTGTGCCCAGAGCAGACCTTCGTCATCCATAACCTCACTCCTTCCCATTAGAGAGTCTTCTGGCGACAGTTCTCTAGCAGCTAACTATCTGTCAGAGCTGGTTCTCAAACCTATTTGCCATTCTGGTACGTGCTCAGATTTCCAAAATTAAGAAGTAGAGCTAGAAATCTGTTCTATCACCTCCTAGTGCACTCCTTTTTTTTGAAAGCTTTCCCTACAAATCGAGAACTGCAGACTATGCTCATGCTGTGCTTAATGCTATTAAGCCTCTGTATGTGAAACTCCCTGAGCCCCAGTGTCTACATTACAATATGGAGATTATGAAGACCTTCTTGGAAGGATTAGCTGAGACATGAATGAAAAGCACCTGGCACCCTGTCTATCCTATAATAGGAGGCAGTCAGCTCACAGTAGCTCTCTTGAGTGAAGAGAATGTTGATGATGTTCACCATTCAGAGCATGCCCTTCAATGAGCATCATTAGGGCCCATGGTCACTGGGCTGTCCACAAATATTTTGGGTCTCCTTGAATATTTGCGTGGTAGGTTGCATTCCTCCACCACATTCAACTTATATGTGGCCAAGTGGCTTGCTTTGGCCAAACAAATGCAAGCCAAAGAGACACGTGTTACTTCTGCATCATATTTAGTTACTGCTTCTCTATACTAGCCCTCCTTTTTTCTGTGTTTGTAGTTATGGAAACAGAGGTCAGGATGGAGCACTCATCTGCCAAGGGCTGTGAATGACAATGATGAACAGAACCCCAGGTTGACCTGATTGGATTTGTAGCGTGAGTGAGAAATGTACGTAACTTCGTTGGGTAAAGCCAGTGAGATTTTGGAGTTGTTTCTTTCTGCAGCCATAAACTAACCTCTTTGATGAATACTTCTTTTTATATCAAGGTTCCAGGGAAGTTGAAACTTCTCCATCTCACAGTAGGGAAGGGACTTGAAATATTCATGTGTCTTAAAACGTTCATGTCCCCCAATGTCATTTTCTTACTCTCCTACAAAGTGCTTGATAAAAATCAACTTATAATATATCAAATACCCATTATGTGCCAAGCATTGTTCTGGGCACTTTTTATGAGCCAATGTGGACACTTAGCACAATGCCTGTCATCTAGTAAATATTGGAATTCATGCACGTCCTCATGGTCATCATTATTAGGCCTCACCTCCAGTCTCTATGATGGCCCGGTGAAGTAGGGACTGGTACCTCCGTTTGACAGAAGAGGAAACTGAAGCACAAACCAATTAAGGCATATTTGACAAGGTTTCAAAGATAGAAAATAGTGCAACAAAAATCTGACAAGTACAGCACACCCGACACCAAAGCCCTTGCTCTCTCCACACTGTTCTATACAACGTCCACTGACGATTGCCACATTGTCCGCAGTGCCCTTTCCTGACACCTCTGCTTCCCACCAGTGGGGTGGGTACTCTACCATCAGATCTGTCTCCTGGTTCTACCATTTGCAACTACTGGGGGTTAATTCTTTGAGGGGACAGAGAAACGGGCCTCCCCTAAGCCAACACATGCATGGAAATTAAAACTTGGCATTCAGGAGAGAAGTGTTTTACTACTGGTTTCAGGATTCACTATCAAGAGGCCTTTCTCCCTCCCTCTTTCTTCAAATTTCTTCAGGATCTCTAGGCTGTCATTTATTTCTATTTCAGAAGTAGCACAGGGCAAGGGACCAGTGAGAAGCTTGCCCTGCTCTGCGCATCCCCCTAGAGCTGCTGAGGCCAAATAGGTAGGAAGAGAGAGAACCCAAGCACGGACAGACCCACCAACCGACCTCCACTCACTACGTCTTCCTTCAGGCCATTTATTTCATTAAAGCGCAGGATGCTCAAGGGAACCTCAGGAAAGGGGACAATTTCACTTTTCCCACACCTTGGAAATTAAAATTCTTCCCAAAAAATAATTTGCTTTGTTCTTTGAGAAAGCTAAGGAGAGGAGAAAAGGGGTCAAGGAGTAAGAGGGAAGAAAATGAGAGGCAGGGAAGGATGGAGGGGGGGGAGGAGGGAAAATAGACATAAAACAGGGGAAGAGAAGGAAACTACAATGGGAAGGAAGAGAAAGAAAATAGCAATGAGCAAGAGAGTTTTGTGGTTTCATGAGATCAGCAACCCATTTGAATTTTCATCTTTTTTCAAAATTTTAATGGGTACTATATTGCCAGTTACTCATATCTGGGGTGTTTGATCAGGTTCCTTGCCCTGAGCTCTCACTCACACCCTCAGAAAAGCCACTAACTCAAGAGCTCTCACAACTGTGGTTTATCTTGAAGGGCACAGAATAATGGGAAGGAGTCCATTATTTAATTATTTAAACACAGTCTAGTCCATCTGACCTGTGTTTAAAATGCAACCCTAAAATACAAATCAAGACCACACTGAGATACCACCTCACACCGGTCAGAGTGGCTAAAATGAACAAATCAGAGGAGACTCTAGATGCTGGCGAGGATGTGGAGAAACGGGCACCCTCCTACACTGTTAGTGGGAATGTAAACTGGTACAGCCCCTCTGGAAAACAGTGTGGAGGTTCCTCAAAAAATTAACACTAGAACTCCCCTATGACCCAGCAATAGCACTGCTAGGAATTTACCCAAGGGACACAGGAGTGCTGATGCATAGGGGCACATGGACCCCAATGTTCATAGCAGCACTCTCAACAATAACCAAAACATGGAAAGAGCCTAAGTGTCCATCAACGGACGAATGGATCAAGAAGATGTGGTTTATCTATACGATGGAATACTACATGGCAATGAGAAACAATGAAATCTGGCCATGTGTAGCTAACATGGATGGAACTCGAGGGTGTTATGCTGAGCGAAGTAAGTCAGGCAGAGAAAGACAGATACTGTATGTTTTCACTCATATGTGGATCAGGAGAAACCTAACAGAAGACCATGGGGGTCAGAGAAGGGGAAAAATAGTTGGGGAGAGAGAAGGAGGCAAACCATAAGAAACTCTTAAATACTGAGAACAAACTGATGTGGGGGGTGGTGGGAGAGAGGGAGAAGGGGGAAATGGGCATGGAGGAGGGCACTTGTTGGGATGAGCACTGGGTGTTATATGGAAACCAGCTTGAGAAACTATATTTTAAAAAAATAAAAATAAAATGCAGTCGTAGCCTATCTTTTTTCAACAAATATTGATAACCATGCATGTGCCAAGACCTGTCATAGACAGTAGGTTTCAGTGAAGAAGATTCCCTGTTCTCATAAAGCATCTATCCCAGAGGAATGAATAAAAAGGAAAATATTACTCTTGTAATGAGAGGTACACCTTGAGACAAGTAATCCACAAAGAACAACAATATTGGAGGAGGGGCACTTTTTTTGTTTGTTTTGTTTTACAATTACTTTGTTCAAGGGAGTGATCTGTATAGTTTGTAAGTTCCAACTTTCAAACCTGTGGAGTATAGACCTAAAATATATATCCACAGTCCAGATTTTCTATATATATCACATTAAGGCTAAGAAAAGTCCATTTAGAAATGGGTTATGGGCACTGAGGAGGGCACTTGTTGGGATGAGCCCTGGATGTTGTATGTAAGCAATGTATCATGGGAATCTACTCCAGAAACCAAGAGCACACTATCTACACTGTTACCTAACTTAACGATAAATTATATTTAAGAAAAAGAAAAGTCCATTTAGAAGATCAAATAGCAAATGTCAAGGCATCAGATGTTAAGTTTAAAAATAAGCAGTCTTACTTATAAAAGCCTTTCTTTTCCTTTTCTTTTTTTTACAAATAGTTTATTGTCAAGTTAGTTTCCATATAACACCCAGTAAATAATAGACTGTGGCAAAGGACGATGCTAGGGCAAAGCTTTGAGGGAACAGAGGAATGAACCCTGCAGGCATTGGGTGGGGGAGAGCAAATCCTAAATGCAAGAGCATACTTAGTGTGGGCATAAGGATCCATGAATTGTAGGTCCTGGTGCTGTGCAAGAATTTCTGTAGTTCAGACTCCACAGTAAACTGGAAAGATAGAAAGTGATGAACAAAAAGTAGGACATTTGAAATTGACCTGAAGGAACAGCTTTAGTTCCCTGAGTGACATGTTCTACAGTAAGAACATGTGAGTGAAGGTCTTAAGAAAAAGCCATTAAAGGAAGCAAGAGACAAGGAGGTTGGGAGTGTCACCTGTGCAGGTATTAATGTCACCGAGAACTGGAGGAGAGTAGTGTGTTGAAGGTAGCGACAGGGAGCAGGGTAGTGTGTTGAAGGTAGCGACAGGGAGCAGGGTCCTGTTCAAGAAATTAGAGGGAGACCCTGTAGATCACTAGAGAATTGTGATAACAAGGGAGACCGGTCTGACTGTTAGCGATTCCAATTTGGCTTGGAGAAAAATGATCTGGAAGCACCGTACCGATCAAGGAAGACACCCATCTTATACTAGGTCTAGTAGGTAAGAGATATTGGAATGGAAGCCACCACCACTTGAGAGGAATGCAAAGAACAGGGCCCTCAGGGGAGAGCCAGTTACCTAGGAGCATCATCATTTTACTGGAGAACATGATAGGGACTTAGTGTGCTGGTGGACCAAGGACCCTCGACAAGCCGCATGGCATAGACTAATCCCATAGCTGATCAGCCCATCCAATGGTGCTGCCATTACAAAACATGTAATGCAGTTTGGGAACGCATTCAAAATTCAAAGGAGAGGTTAAGGGTTTAAGGAGAATTATTGGTGATTGATGTTAGTTCCAAGGTCCCCAGTGGAAGAGGTGTAGAAATTAAGAAAGGTAGGAGTTGGGGTCAGAATAGGGGGTGTACAGGGGCGCCTGGGTGGCTTAGTCGGTTGGGTGTCCAACTTTCGCTTAGGTCATGATCTCGCGGTTTGTGGGTTCGAGCCCCGCGTCGGGCTCTGTGCTGACTGCCAGCTCAGAGCCTGGAGCCTGTTTCAGTCTGTGACTTCTTCTCTCTCTGACCCTCTCCTGCTCACGCTGTCTCTCTCTCTCCTAGAAATAAATAAAAAAATAAAAAAAATAAAAAAAATAAAAGAATAGGGGGTGTACAAATACAAGTGCAGGTGCTGATCCTGGACAGCCAGGCTTCATATGGTAACTCTCATAAATGAAGATGAAGAGGTGGTGACATGGCCCGCTGGTCTCAGGGCAAGTGGTGGTGGTGGAGCTGTGGGCCCAGAAGGTGGGAGGGACACAGAGTCCTGGGTCCACCATGCACATGTACTGATGGAAGCAGGGCGTGGAGGCAAAAAAGGATCTAATCTGGATCACCTGGTGCTTAGAATTCCCTCTCCTCCCTGGAGACTGGGGGAAGCCAGGAGCAGCATTCCAAACTCCTCTGGACTCTGTGTCCTTGGGCAGGTTATTTAACCTTACTGAGCCAGTTTCATAATCCATCAAGTGGCCCAGTAATACCTATTTCACAGGGTCACTGCGGAGCTTACAATTAGACAATGTCCAGAAAGCATCTGGAAGTTAGGGTCCAACATGTGATGGGTGCTCCTTGCTATCAGGACTATGGCCCGTGGCTCAGTCACACATTATCTGAGTTCAGACCTGCCTGTCACTAAGGCTATGACCTGGGGCTAGTTATTTAACCTGCCTGAACTTCAGTTTCTTGCATGTGAGACTGGGAGAATACTACGAGGTGCAATGGTCTCCTATAAGGACTAAATCGAAGGATGATGTCATGAGCTGTAAAGCTTTGCCTTCTCTTTGCTAGAAGATGACACCCCAAAGCATAAGAAATCAATTTCCTCCTTCCCAGTCCTAAAAATTTCTTAGGTCAATCAGAAGGCCTCTGTTTATTCGAGGCTCCCTTGTCCCTGGGAGCATTTTTTTTTTTTTAATTTTAATGTTTATTTATCTTTGGGGACGGGGGCAAAATGTGAGTGGGGGGCAGAGAAAGGGAGACATAGCATGTGAAACAGGCTCTAGGCTCTGAGCTGTCAGCACAGAGCCCGACGCGGGGCTTGAACCCACGAACTGTGAGATCATGACCTGAGCCGAAGTTGGACGCTTAACCAACTGAGCCATCCAGGCGCCCCCAGGAAATTCTTAAGCTATGATCAGAGCTGCTACTCAGACCTTTGTTTAAGAGGCTGGAGCCCACAAATGGGTAAGGCGGGATCATGCTGAACTGGATGGCTACAGAGACTGGAATTTGGTGTTGACATTGGGATAGAAGTACCCCAAATCCAGGAAAGGAGAGGTTCCACTTGCTGAGATGGGGGACAGAGGCAGCCTGGGGTCTGCGAGGAGAAGGCAGAGATCCAGGTGGCTGCTACAGCAGACCTGAGGCGGTGAAGGACCGCCCCTGGGGTAGAGCCTTCAGTCTTCACTTCCATCTCCAGGCCTACCAACCGGGGGCCCTTTCTGCAGCCTCCAAGTCAAGGACACCTGTCATATGTAGAGCAAGCAGTTTACATTTTCCCCCTATCTTTTTCTTGACCCAGGGTCTAGCAAGCCATCAGCTCCTGATGCCATTAGATTAGACAGCTATGACGTCAAGGTCGTTCTGCACACAGGTGTCCCGGGAGGTTGCTTCACCCTTTCAGCATGGGGCGATCCAGCTGCCTTGCCCAACATCGTAGGCGGCTGTGATGAAGTCACCCCATATGTGAGGTGTCCTACTTCAATTTGCCCTCAGCCCAGCCTCCAAACTTCTAACTCTTGCCTTCCATTCATTCTTTGGCGCCTTAAGAATCAACCATTCTGCTAGAACCGAATTAGTTTTAGGATTAGTTTATTCCCCCTGTGGGAAAAGTTCCCGTGGTATAGAATTGTTGTAACTCACAGGGATAATGCAGACCCTTGAAATGGACATGACAGTTAGCAGATACTAAGTGAATGGCAGAGGTGGTTGTGGGTAGTAAAACTGGAACAACTATTATTAATGGGAACACTACTACCAAAGACAAAGCTCTGGCTGGTCCAGATTTAACCAGTCCCACAGTCCTAAAAATGGTATTCTTCTCCCAGCTTTGCCACAGAGTGTCCTGGTGACATTGGGTTAATGCCCCGACTCTGCCTTTGTTTCCCTGTCAAATGGGGACAGTTCCATCCATTTCAGAAAATGCCCTTGCAGCTCTAAGGGTCCTTAGAGAATATCTGGTCGACTCTTTTCTCCTCTGTACCCCACCTTACAGAGGCAAAATCTGAGGCCCAGAATGTAAAGCAGCCTACCTAATCCATGCAATGAATACTATTTCTGAATCCACATAAGCTTGGCTTAATCTTTGCTTAGATTCTTGGTGTAGGTTGGGAGGATTGGGGGTGGGGGAAGGGCAAGTTATCTAGAAATGTAACATTCTCTTTGAGAGGCTTTTGATTTATTAGGAAAACAAGATAAATCCATGCAAAAACGAAACAAAAAACCAAAGTTTAAAGATGAGAGAATGTATGAGAAGTTCTCTGAAAAATAAGATCCTTATCCAGACAAACTGTGGTAGCCTACCTACAAGACGGCCCCTGATGGTCACAGCCTTGCCTAGTCTCCTCCCACATGGTACCAGTGTTCATCTGTGTGATCAGTAGACTGTGGTGTAAGGAGTGGTATGTTGCACAAGACCCTAGGTAACAGAAGACTGCAGCTTCCATCTTGGGATCTCTCTGAACCACTTGCTCACAAGGAAAACAACCGCCATGTCATGAGGACATTCAGGAAGTAATAGAGAAGCACATATGGTGAGGTACCCAGTCAATAACCAGAGAAGAGCTGGATCCAAATAATAACCACACCCTAGGAGTAAGCAGATCCAGCAGCCCTAGATGCAGGCCCAGGTGATAGCTTGACAGCAACCTCATCAGAGATCCTAAGCCAGAATGCTCATGTTGCCTGGATTCCTGCCTCCCACTCCAGAAATGATGAGATGTTATATATGTGTTGTTTCAAGGTGCTACATTTGGGATGATTTGTTACGCGGCAACAGATTGCTAATACATAAACACAGATCATCATCATTCTCCATGGAGTACTTACT
The DNA here is from genome assembly GCA_017311185.1 of Proteles cristata cristata. NCBI lineage: Eukaryota > Metazoa > Chordata > Mammalia > Carnivora > Hyaenidae > Proteles > Proteles cristata. The sequence continues at coordinate 1,241,427 of JAESUZ010003821.1, forward strand.
GTGTGCCAGCCCTGTGCTCCCCAAAAAATAGGTAGCAAAGAATCAAGACAGAAACTCCAGCTAGGGATTTGACAGCACGGGGCTGAGATTGGTCCCTTGGGAAAAGGCAAGCCACACTGATGGTGAGAATGCAGAACCCTCAAGAGAGCTGATCAAAGTCAAGCCATGGTTTCTTCCCCAAAGTGAGGTCACAAGGCTCGTCTGTGTGCCTATATGGATCTACATAAGAGAAAACTATGTCTGAATATCGTGATGCGGCTGGGCTCGAAGTTGTGGCTGCCTTCCACGTGGCCTTTAGACAGAGGCAGATTCTCAAAAGTCACCAACAACAGGTAGAAAGGCAATACCTTCTGTGGAGTAGGACCTTCATCTGCTCCCATGGAAAATTCTGGCTGCTTCCATGAACTAGGTTTGAGTCTTACATCCTACCTACGTCACATACAGTGTAACATCAAGTCAGTCTCTTGTCCATCCCCCAAATGAGAACGAAATCTTTTCTATACTCCCAACATGATAGAGTAAAGCTAAGACGAGAAAATGCTTCGCCAACTATAAAACAATAGGATAACGAACAAAGTGAGATCTTGTACATGTGGGCCCAAGAACAGGGCCTGGCTCACTGTATGAAGTTAACAAATGGTAAAGTTCTTTTCAGATTGATAGGCTCACCTCTGGAAAAAAGAGGAAGAAGTAAAATCATGGCCACAGGTGTTGCAGACTTTTGGCTTGGTCCCATTTGTCACTTTCCTCCTAGGAAGCCATCAGTGCCCTGAAGCACCTCCACGTCCCCCATCCCTCCTCCACTCAGGACTCACCAACTAACAAGGGGAGGTGTCTGCAGCTCTGGCTTTGCTCAGAACAGGCATGATTTGGATCCCAAAGAAGGGGGCAATATGGAGGGAGGGTTTGACCCTTTCTCTCACTAGGGTGGGCAGAGGTTGAACTGCCCGAGGGCTGGGAGTGGAGTGGGAAGGACCAGTGACACTGAAGGTTCAGGAGAAGATATGCCAAGTTTCCTTTTACCCCTCTGCCTAGGGCCTGGGCACCATTTCCGTTTCCAACTCTAGGCTTAATGGGCCAGGCAATGCACATCTGCACACAGGCGTGATTGTCCCGCGAGAATAGGAGAGAAGGTCTGTTTCAGATCGAATTGTGTCTCCCCCCCCCCCCCAAAGATGTTGAAGTCTTTGCCCCTAGAATCTGTGAATGTGGGAGAGCGATCAGTCTTCAGCTTGTATTTCAAGTCTTCCAAGAACAGGCTGGATAGGGCTGAGGCCAAGTGTGCATTTTAGCACCAGACATCTCTACAGGTCACAGAATTTCAGTTTTGTGCACTTGCTTATGGTGTCCCTGGTTGTGTTATGCCCAGATCGCGATCTCCCCAAAATCCCAAGACCACCAAGGAGTCCGAGTCACGTATGCAAAAGCAAAGGGCGTTTATTCGGGTTTAAGCTCGGGCTCCCAGACCTCACCAACACAGTGGATCCGTGCTGAGAGCCCTGAACAATGGGCGAGTAGGGTTTTTATCACAGTTAGGGCGAGGAAAGGGGTGATGGACAGAGACTACAATGCGACAGGACAGGGTGACGGCAGAGGTTGATGCGGCGCAGGGGGATTGGTGGGTTTGAAACTAAGCAGGCCAGAAAAGTGGCGGGAACTTTCCGGTACTTTCCCAATCTCCGGTGATTGGTTCGGGCAGGGGGAAGGGCGGTTGCTTAAGCCTGCTGAGTCATGCCTCAGAAACTTGGGCCTTTTAATTTCTGGGGCCTTCTGAAGCCTGTCATGGCGCTGGTTTGGTTCTTCAGTTGTGAGCGGAGAATGCAAGTTAGGTACGTTTCTACAGGGGCCAAAATACAGTGTTCCAGACACACAGTTCTCTTTGGGTCTGTTTGTCTCACTCCAAAGTCCAAGTATAAACTATCTGTTCTCAAGAAAAATGAATGGGATGCATTCTTTTGGTCTAAGTAGGTCCATGTACAGAAAGGGAATGGGAGAGGGGGGTTTACCCTCAATTGATCATTGGACAGTGGACAGTTGATGAGGACTATATTCTCTGCCAAGGTCTTGGTGTACACAATTTTGCCTTGCAGACTTTAAATCTACACAATTTAAATAGGTCAGGAAAAATAGTGAAAAAGTTTGTCAGGGCCAAATGGATGATTAAGTGTCCCTTTGAAAGAATGTTAGCTATTTAGACGAATTCTCCAATTCTCCGGAACTATCTGATTCTGGAGCTGTCCTACCTTTCATGGTCTCTGCCTATTTTGCAATTCTGTAGAGCTAGAAGCTAAGGCCTGCAGGTTGAACAGGATGCAAATGATTCTTGTTTATAGAAATACAAGAATCGGGGAATAAAGCTACAATGAATTAGGGCCTTATGGAGACTGAACACTTGTAACTTTTAGCATACCCTAGTAACATTTCATTCTATAAAGCAAAAAAAAAAGCCCCCCTTCTTTTCCAAGCAATGGGAGGTGGTCCTTGAGATACACAGCCAGCCAAACAAAAGAGTCCTAGTCATTGAGCAAAGGTGGAGGGGAGTCTTATTTCAGAGTAGGTGAGAACAAAGTGGTTCTTTCCTGGTAGCTTTTTCCAGCAACACAGGGCTCAGATAAATTTCAACACTGTCAACACACAGCAGAATGAAGTAGTAAGAAAAATCTCCATCTCTTATATTTAAATTACAATAAATCCAGACTTTAGACCTAATAAAACTGGAGTAGTAGCTATCATACTACAAACCTATCTTTATTGGAAGTCACATAAAAGATTCAAAAATATCTACATCATGAATTTAGTCACACATAGATATTGCCCCATAAATTTGGAAGTCCTTTGATATAAAATGTACCTAAAGTGTTAATGGACCAATACCTTTAAAGCACATGACTTCTATAAAGCTAAAGAAAGGTGCTTGGAATTTTTCAAGTTTTGAATTGCTTTCAATTTTTTTTAACCGTTTGTTTATTTTTGAGAGAGAGACAGAGCACAGTGGGGGAGGAGCAGAGACAGGGAGGGAGACACAGAATCTAAAGTAGGCTCTAGGCTCTGAGCTGTCAACACAGAGCCTGGCAAGGGGCTCAAACTCACAAACTTTGAGATCATGACCTGAGCTGAAGTTGGATGCTCAACCAACTGAGCCACCTAGGCACCCTGAACTGATTTTTGATATTGATAGAAAGGTCTTGTGTTGTATGGGCAATTTTTGCTTAACTCAAGGTCTTTTACCTTTTGTAAAATATTTTTCATCTTCTCCTAATTTTTTTTTTAAGTTTCTCTCTTTCTTTCGAAAGGCAGAGAGAGAATCTCAAGCAGGCTCTACATTGTCAGCACAGAGCCTGATGTGGGGCTCCATCCTGCAAACGAGGAGATCAGGACTGGAGCCCCATCAAGAGTTGGATGCTAGACTGAGCCTCCCAGGCAGCTTTCCTCCTCCCGACTTTTAAACAAATTTTCCATAACTAAATTTTTTTTTAACACTTTCTCCATGTAAAAATACTGGTATAGAAAGCTCTAAACACTCTACCAGAAAACTATTAGAATAAATGAATTTGGTGAAGTCACAGGATACAAAATTAGTATACAGAAATTTATTGCATTCTGTACGCTAGTAACAAACTAGCATAAAGATGAATTAAGAAAATAATCCCGAGGCGCCTGGGTGGCTCATTTCATTAAACACCCAACTTTGGCTCAGGCCATGATCTCATAGTTTAGTGAATTCAGGCCCTTCATGCTGGCATCACAGAGCCTGCTTGGGATTCTCTACTCTCTCTGACCCTTCCCCACCTGTGTTTTCTCTCTCTCTCTCTCTCTGTCTCCCCCCTCCCTCCCTTCCCTCTCAATAAACTTAAAAAACAAAGAATCCCATTTATAAATATTGGTCCAAAAAGAATACTTATGAATAAATTTAACCAAGGAAGTCAGAGATCTATATTCTGAAAACTACAAAACAATGATGAAACATAATTGAAGATGACACAAATATATGTGAAAATATTCTGTGCTTGTAGATTGGAAGGATTATCATCAAAATGTGCATACTACCAACGCAATCTATAGATTCAATAAAATCCCTATCAAAATACCAATAGTATTTTTCACAGAACTAGAGTGCAACTGAAATGTGTATAAAACCACAAAAGATAAATAAACTTAAATTTTAAAAAGGGGGAGATGCCTGGGGAGCTTAAGTTGGTTAAGCATCTGACTCTTGGTTTTGCCTCGGCTCATGATCTATTTATGAGTTCGAGCCTTTGTCAGGTTCTATGCTGACAGTGTTGAGCTTGCTTGGGATTCTCCCTTTCTCTTTCCCCTTCTCTCTCTGCCCCTCCTCTGCTTGTGTTCTCAAAATAAACAAACTTAACACACACACACACACGCACACACACACACACACACACACACACGATCCCAAATAACCAAAGCATCTTGTAAAATAAAACCAACCTGGAGCAATCATGTTCTCTGATTTCAAATTACACTATAAAGCTGTAGTAATCCCAACAGTAGGTCCTGGCACAAAACTAGATCAATGGAACAGAATCGAGAGTCTAGAAACAAACCCAAGCTACGTGGTCAACTCATCAACAACAAAGGAGGCAAGAATGTAGAGTGAGGGAAAATGGTCTCTTCAATAAATGGTTAAGCTGGGAAAACTGGACAGCTACGTGCAGAGAAGCAAACTAAGCCAGTTCCTACGGGAGTAACAGAGCTCTGCCTGGGCAGGGGGTGCACACAATGCGTTTGGGCCACAGCGCGGGGAAGCCCGGTCGGTTATCATGGTCTACAAGGAAACCTGCTTGACTCTTACCCTCCAAGGGGATACGATTTCTATTATGCTTCATGATTAAAACACTTTTCCCTTGGACTTAGAGACGCTCTATTTTATAAGGCTGTCTGCTAGTCAAACACTGAGAAGTTTGTTTGAAAAGTGGCTGGTGTTGGGGTGCCTGGGTGGCTCAGCTGGTTAAGCGTCTGACTTCGGCTCAGGTCAGATCCCATAGTTCCTGAGTTTAAGCCCCCTGTCAAGTCTATGCTGACAGCTCAGATTCTGTGTCTCCCGCTCTCTCTCTGCCCCTCCCCTGTGTGTGTGCTCTCTCTCAAAAATAAACAAGACATTTTTAAAAAAGAAAAAAAAGTGGTGCCTGGGTGGCTCAGTTGGTTAAGCATCTGACTTTGATTCAGGTTATGATCTCACAGTTTGTGGGTTCAGGACCCGCGACGGGCTCTGTGCTGACAGCTCAGAGCCTGGAGCCTGCTTCAGATTCTGTCTCCCTCTCTCTCTGCCCCTTCCCCACTTGTGCTTTGTCTGTCTGTCTCTCTTTCAAATATGAACATTTAAAAAAATTGAAAGGAAAATAAAGGGGAAAAAAAGTGGTTCATGTCTCTGCTTACAAGATGTATGAAAATCCAAGAGACCCAAAGAATTGTCCCTTCAGTCATGACATACCTTTAAATATTCTAGCACATGTACTCTCACATACACTTACCCTGTCCTCTTCACAAAGAAAACTGACAATGATTTCATAATTTTTAATTCCAACAATTCATTAATATCAAGTCCATGTTAAAATTTCTCTCATTATCCCAACAATCTGTTTTGTGGATTAAAAAAAAAAACCCAACCAGAATCATTTCAAGTTTAACAACTGTATTTGGTTGTTTTGACTCTTTAGCATCTCTGTCCAATACAGCCCCTTCTCCTTATTTAAAAAAAAAAAAAAGCCTCACATTCTGAATTTGTCTGATTGCCTTCCTATAAGATCGTTTAACCTGCTCTTCTCACCTATACGTTTCTGAGAAGTTAGAAATTGAATCAATGGGTGTCCATCTGGCTCAACAGGTAAAGCACAGGACACTTGATCTCAAAGTTTTAAGTTGGCATCAAGAAAATCAGGGGTGCCTGGGTGGCTCACTAAGTGTCTGACTATGGCTCAGGTTATGATCTATTGGTCCATGGGTTCGAGTCCTGTGTTGGGTCTGTGCTGAAAGCTCCGAGCCTGGAGCCTGCTTCAGATTCTCTGTCTGTCTCTCTCTCTGCACCGCTCCCCAGTTCACACTCTGTCTCTGCTTCTTTCAAATAAACATTTCAAAAAAGTGGAAAAAAAGAAAAAAGAAAATCACCCATTCCTCCACCATGTTGGACATCCACTGAGGAGTCCTCCCTGAATGGATTGTTATGGTGGAGCTAGGCTTTGCTACTAATCATCAAAGCCAAGCTTTTAAATTAAAAAAAAAAAAAGGGGGCGGGGGGTGTGGGGATGGGGAGAGAATGAAAAGAAGGGATGGAAGAATCAGCAACAAGTCTCTTTCTATACAAATGCCAGCCTCTTAAAATTGATCACAGTGGCTTTCAAGATCTGCTTCTGGAACACTAACTCAAGGATTTTACTCTAACTAAAAATCTCTAGCATCCAGCCTTGGAACATGAATGGAAAGATGACAGAACAAAGAAGAAGAAAAAGGAAGGAAAAGTACATCAGGGAAGGTTTCAAATTTGAACAAGCAATACTTCAAGAGCTACCTTTTGTATGGTGGGGGCAAAAAATAATCAGTGGAGTTTCAAACTACGCATCAAATGTTGAAGGAGCAACCCAAGATTTACAGAGTCTCAGCATGCATTCCCCCAAATTACTGATCGATTTCTATGGAAAAAAAAGTGTAGCTTTGAGGTTGAGCAGACAGACCATCCTCAAGCCATCAAAGTTAACATCGCCGATAGGACAAACCTGAACACAGGTGCCTCCTGACGGAGCCTCACCTCCCCGCGCTTCCTACCCCAAATGTCAACTCTGGGTTTCATTGGCCAGAGCCAAGTGGAGACATGCTGTAATGACTCTTCTGTGCTCTTCAGAAATGTTAAGGTTGGTGCACCTGGGTAGCTCAGCAAGTCAGGCATCCAACTCTTAATTTCAGCTCCTATCATGATCTCATGGTTCAAGAGTCTGAAGCTGTGTGCTCCCGCATGAAGCTGTGTGCTCACAGTGCAAAACCTGCTTGGGATTCTCTCTCGCATTCGTTCTCGCTCTCTCTCAAAACATTTCTTTAAAAAACGTTAAGGTCGGGGAGCCTAGGTGGCTCAGTTAAGTGTCCGACTTCGGGTGAGGTCATGATCTCAAGGTTTGCAGGTTTGAGCCCCGCGTCGGGCTCTGTGCTGACAGCTCCGAGCCTGGAGCCTGCTTCAGATTCTATGTCTCCCTCTCTCTCTCTGACCCTCCCCTGCTCATGCTGTCTGTCTGTCTCTCTCAGAAATAAACATTTTTAAAAATGTAAAAAAAAAGTTAAGGTCAAGGGGCACCTCAGTGGCTCAGTCAGTTGAGTGTCCATCTTCAGCTCAGGTCATGATCTCATGGTTCGTGACAGCTCAGAGTCTGGAACCTGTTTTCGATTCTGTGTCTTCCCCTCTCTGCCCCTCACCTGCTCACACTCGGTCTCTCTCTCAAAAAATAAGATTTAAAAACCTGTTAAAATTTTTTTTTAAAAAGTTAAGGTCAAGAATGGCAAAGGAATGGTGAAAAACTATCCCCGATAAAGGATACTGAAGAGGTACAACAACTAAATGCAGCATGTGATTCCGGACTTGACCTTGAGGCAGGAAAAAAAAAAAAAAAGGAAGCAGCCATCAAAAATGTTACAGAGACAATTGACAAAAATTGGAATTTGGACAGTGGATTATGAAACAGTACTATATCCATGCTACATTTCCTGGTTTTGAAAATTGTATTTTGATGGTGTGAGAAAATGAACTTGTCTAAATAAAGACACATCTAATTGCATTTGGGGACAAAGGTCGTGTCTCCAACTTGCCCTCAAATAGTTCTCTTGTATATACTATGCACATACACAAATCTACTTAGAGGAAAAAGAACATGAGGCAAATAAAAACAACTGGTGAATCTGGGTGACCAGTGTATGTACGGTTTCTTGCAACTTTCCTGTGTGTTTTCAGATTTTATTCCCTCCACCAAAATAAAGCAACCCTGTTTCTCTCATTTTCCCTGCTTTCAAATTCTAGGGGCAGGAGTGGGGGTATGAGAACCGGACCAGAGACAGAAAGCCTGGCTATCATCAGCACATTCAGCCAGACCTTGCTGGCATACCCTGGCCTTGACCCTTTCTCTCCCTAGATTTCTGACTGTGCATCGGCATAAATGTGAAGTCAGCCTGTAAGGTTCGAGGATTCTAGGACAGGCTGCCAAGATGGAAAAGCTTGCATGTTTTGGTTCCCTTTTTGGGATTTTGCTGCATACACTTCCAGATACAGCCTTCTTCCCCAGCTCCCAACTGTTTTTCCAACTGCCTCTGAGGTTCCCAGAGTACGTAGAGTCCGCGATTCTCGAGTTTCTCATGTCAAGTTCGATCAGAGAGAGGGAGGCTGTTTGTCTCAAGGGATGTTGGCACCAAGACGACAGTGTTTTGTCTTGATTGGCCAAGATAGGTCAGAAACCCCTGGACTATTCATTGCTCCTTGGTGTGGTGGGGGCAGGGGGTGGGGACGGGAGTTGGGACCTGGGGTTGGTCAAACAAAGGCAGGAGAAAGTGGTTATTTGCTCAGGGGAGCCATGGACGTCAAACCATCTCTCAAATAAGGAAAGTGGCGGAACTACCATTCCCACCTCAGAGTATCCACATAAATGCCACCCATACATCTTTCTTCAAATTGCCAGGCTGAGGCTGTCTAACTTAATGTAAGTGACAAATTAGACTTCCCAAGTTTAACAATACTGGCCATGGCTCTAACACTGTTATGCTGGGTCGGGGGAAAGAGGAAGATCTCTCTAATTGTTTTTTCCCCTTTCCCATTCTGAGTGTTTTGTTTAAAAAGAAAAAGAAATTGTCAGTATATGGAGTCTGGAAATTCAGCATAGTTAGAAATTAGTTAAAATATTAAGAAGTTTGAACAATAGTTAAAAATTAATTTGAGGGGCACCTGGGTGGCTCAGTCGGTTAAGCTTCCAACTTTGGCTCAGGTCATGAGCTCCCAGTTCATGGGTTTGAACCCTGCATTGGAGTCTGTGCTGACAGCTCAGAGCCTGGAGTCTGCTTCAGATTCTCGGTCTCCCTTCCTCCTGCCCCTCCCCTGCTTGCATGGTCTTTCTCTCTCTCTCTCAATAATAAACCAACATTTAAAAAAATTTTTTTAAATTTTAATTTGGGTAGGGGTGGAAACTGCCCACTCAAACCATAATACAAGCCATGGAAACATCTAGCTCTGTGCTCCTCACTTCCTGAGTACCCTTATGCTCAGTTTCAAGTTGTTCAATGCTCACATACTAGAAAGTCCACATTTTGATAACTTGAGATCAGAAGAAAAAAAAAGTCTCCTATATTTGGGAGAGTGAAAGACTTGGAGAAAAGAACCACATAGTTGACTTCACAGACCAGAAACTCAAGGGCTATAGTCTAGACTGTGGTATTAAAAGTACCTGAAATCCAGTTTTTGAGGGCATCTTGGGGTTCAGAGAATCGGCTCCAACAGCATCCTAAATATTCCTTCCCCAAGGAAACTTAATAAATAAGCAAAATAGTGGGCTGTCCAATCCAAAAGAAATCCACAGCAATCAAAAAAGGAAAGGGGCTTAACCTAATATACTAAAACTTGCAATCCAGGAGCCAAGGATGTAAAAAGAAAACAGTCATGTGGAGCAGTTCAGAAGGGCCCAGCTTTCAGCCTCCCCGCCGGCCCTGACACTCCCAAAGCTTTCCCAGGAAGTTCACAAAACCCAGAGGATCATTGCAAACACCCCCAAGTCTAGAAAGAAACAGATGAGGGGTATATTAATTTTCTCAACACCGCTGACAAAGGACTGCAAATTTGGTGGCTCGTAACAACACAAATTTACCATCTTCCGGTGCTCAAGGTCAGAAGTCTGAACAAGGTTTTGTTGGGCCAAGTGCAAAGGTTCACAGGTCTGAGTTTCTGGAGGAGAACCAATTTCCATACCTTTATGTAGGTGAATAAATGTTCATAATGTTATTTATTAAGCTAAGAGCCCCAAGTGGGATTCTAAAAATGAGATCAAGGACATGATAAGGGAGATTGTAACCATTAGGAATAAGATAATCAACACATTAGGATTTATTTGTACAAACCAATTAGAGAACTCCTGAAAAAAAGGCATAGCCAGCAGTTGAATGGACCACACCACAATAAAATAAGAGCAAAGACGAGGTAATCATAGTGAGTACATACTACAAAGAGAAAGAAATTAAACCAACGAGCGGAAGCTACTGATCTACAGACAGACTAAGGTGATCCAACATTAAAGTGACTGGTTCTCTGAAATGGAAAATGGAAAAGGAAAAGAAAATGGGTTAAAAAATATGTAAGCAAGAAAATAATCTTCAGATCCATGGGCACATTGTAATTGAAGAAATTCTGCATACAGTCCCCCTTGAGCCACTGGACATAAAAATAAGAATGCAAGCATGGAGCTGTAATACAAACCACCTTGCAAGAATTGAAATTCAATCTGTCTCCAGCATCCTCCACAGCTGAAGACAGCAAAGCAGTTTTTTCCCCAAAGTCTGGGGGAAACAAAGTGCGACACAATGTGATTACACCTAGCCTGGATATTCTGAAAATACAAAGGCAATAGCCAAAGTATGTGAATATATGAAAGATGTCAAGAAACGCAATACCAGTAGCCAGCTAATTAAGAAAGGATCCAAGCTGAAGCGCCTGGGTGGCTCAGTCAGTTGAGTGTCCGACTTCAGCTCAGGTCATGGTCTCATGGTTTATGGGTTCGAGCCCCGTGTCAGGCTTTGTGTTAGGAGCTCAGAGCATAAAGCCTGCTTTGGATTCTGTCTCTGCTCCTCCCCTGCTCATGCTCTGTCTCTCTCTCTCAAAAATAAACATTTAAAAAAGAAAATGTAAAGAAAAAAAAATTTAAAAAAAAAAAAAGGAATCAACCCAAGGGTATCTGGATGGCTCAGTTGGTTAAGCATCTGATTCGCAATATTGGCTCAGGTCATGGTCTTACTGTTTGTGAGACTGAGCTCCACATTGGGCTCTGTGCTGACAGCATGGAGCCTGCTTGGGATTCTCTCCCTCTCTCTCTACGTCTCTCCATCTCATGCACTCTCTCAAAATCAAGAAACACCAAAAAAAAAAAAAAAAAAAGGAATCCAGAAGGACTCAACAATGAGGATGCAAAGACAAAAGGTCTAAACAATCACATTAAATATGTAGCCAAGAACAAATGGCAGGGAGAGGCGATAACAGACCATGTGGACTATGAAACCAGTCATTAAACACACCCATACATTCAAACAGAAACCAACGAATGTAACAAAAAGTCAGAAGTTTGGAGAAGGGTGACAAAAGAAAGAATGGACATTCCATTGTTAGGTTTCCAATGGGGACGCAAGTGACACAGTTCAAAATTGGCCTATGAACTTAAAAAATACCTCGAATTCTCAATGTTTCTCTTAACTGCTTATTAAAAATGTGTGTAATCTTTCAAGAAATACGATCTCTTGTGGCACAAGGACAAACACTCAGATCGATGGAATAGAACAGAGAATCCAAAAATGGACCCACAAACATATGGTCCCCTAATCTTTGACAAAGCAGGAATGAATATCCAATGGCATAAAGACAGTCTCTTCAGCAAGTGGCGCTGGGAAAACTGGACAGTGACATGCAGAAAAATGAACCTTGACCACTTTCTTACACCAGACACAAAGAAAAACTCCTGGGATAAAAGACCTAAATGTAAGGCAGGAAGCCATCGAAATCCTCAAGGAGAAGGCAGGCAAGAACCTCTTTGACATTGGCCGCAACTTTTTATTCAACACATCTCTGGAGGCCAGGGAAACCAAAGCAAACATGAACTATTGGGATCTTATCAAAATAAAAAGCTTCTGCACAGTGAAGGAAGCAATCAGCAAAACTAAAAAGGCAACTGACAAAATGGGGGACGGTATTTGCAAACGACGTATCCGATTAAGGGTTAGGATCCAAAACCTATAAAGGACTTCTCAAACTCAACACCCAAAAAAACAAATAATCCAGTGAAGAAATGGGCCAAAGACATCAACAGACACTGCTCCAAAGACGACATCCAGATGGCCAACAGACCTATGAAATGATGCTCAATGTCACTCATCATCAGGGAAATACGGATCAAAACCCAACGAGATACCACCTCACACCCATCAGAATGACTAACATGAACAACTCAGGCAACAACAGATGTTGGTGAGGATGCGAAGAAAGAGTCTCTTTTGCACTGCTGGTGGGAATGCAAACTGGTGCAGTCACTCTGGAGAACAGTGTGGAGGTTCCTCAAAAAATTAACAATAGAACTCCCCTAGGACTCAGCAATTGTACTACAAGGTGTTTATCCATGGGATACAGGTGTGTTGTTTCAAAGGGGCACATGCACCCCAATGTTTCTGGCAGCTCTATCAACAATAGCCAAAGTATGGAAAGAGCCCCAATGTCCAACGAGCAATGAATGAATCAAGATGTAGTATATATACACAATCGAGTATTACTCAGCAATCAAAAAGAATGAAATCTTGCTATTTGCAACCACTAGATGGATGGAACCAGAGGGTATTATGCTAAATGAAATTAGTCAGAGAAAGACAAATATCATGACTTCACTCATCGGAGGACTTTAAGATACAAAACAGATGAAAATAAGGGAAGAGAAGAAAAAATAATATAAAAACAGGCAGGGGGACAAAAACATAAAAGACTAATATAAAACACAAACAGGGTTACTAGAGGGGTTTGGGAGGGGGGATGGGCTAAATGCCTAAGGGGCATTAAGGAATCTACTTGTGAAATCACTGTTGCACTATATGCTAATTTGAATGTAAACTAAAAATTAGAAACATAAAATTAAAAATGAATATAAAAATGAAATACTCTTTTAATTAAAAAATAAACTTTAGGTCTTTCTATTCTGCATTAATTCAGGAAAACTTCCATTTAATCATTTTCATCTAAAAGTAATATATATATATAGCAGGACATTTTTAAATAAATGTTACCACTCAGTCTATCCACATTTTCCTCAAACTCTGTGTGTTCATAGGAAATTGTTCAAGTAATGTCAGTGATGTATTTCTGGGTGGCATAATTTACGTGGCTGTTCATTTATTATCTATGCACTTCTCTGAATCATTGAGCATGGGTTTCTTTGGGTTTTTTTGTTTGTTTTCAAAACAAGAAACAATACAATGGTTTTCCTTTTTAGTTTTTTTAAATGTTTATTTTTGAGAGATACAGAGACAGAGCAGGAGCAGAGGGGTAGAAAGAGAGGGAGACCGAGGATGCCAAGCAGGCTCCAGGCTCCAAGCTGTCAACATAGAGATTGACATGGGGCTTGAACCCACAAACCGTGAGATCATGATCTGAGCCAAAATTGGATGCTTAGCCAACTGAGCCACCCAGGCGCCCCTACAATGGTGCCTTTCTTTTTAAAGGAAGATTGAAAAATGGGCCAAATGGTTAATCTTGGTATGGATAATCATCATCTTTTAATTTTTTTAATTTTTTTAATGTTTTATCGATTTCTGATATAGAGAGACAGCGTGAGCAGGGGAGGGTCAGAGAGAGAGGGAGACACAGAATCTGAAACAGGCTCCAGGCTCTGAGATAGCGGTCAGCACAGAGCCCAACAAGGGGCTCGAACCCACGAACCGTGAGATCATGACCTGAGCTGAAATTGGACACTCAACTGACTGAGCCACCCAGGCTCCCCTCAACTTTTAAAATATATTTTTCAAAATGAAAAGTCTGATAGCATTAGGAAAAAAAAAAAAAAGTTTGGGGATCCCAAATCAGACACTGTTTCCAGCAGCTTCCTGAGGAATGGTCTGGAGACATAGACCCACATTTGGACAGGTATACCCCCTTGAAGTATCAGAGTAGGACTATCAAGATACCATTAGCTGTTCAAGGTCATGTACCTTACCACTTTTGATTTTAGGCTCATAAAGCAGATTTCTGATCACAAATTGGCTGTTGGTATAGCTTTTCTACAGACAGGGAGAGAATGAACCGACCAAGAGATTCTAGCGAGGCCAGACACCCGGTTTGTCATGGTCACGGTTGTATTTACAACACTTGGTGCACAGCAGACACTTGATGAATCTTCATTAACTGACCTCACACAAGCTTTGATCTGCTTGACAGTTATATATTCATGATACAAATCAGTAGGGTGACATTCTGGCTTATGCACTTGGCTCTGTGAGCTGGCTGAACAGTCAGACATCAACCGTCCCCTGGATAAGGACAGAATTATGATGCAGAGTTTACGAAGCTGACTAGAATGTTCATGACATCACCAAGGTCGTGCCTCCTGAGGGCCCAGCGCTGGGCACAAGCTGGCTTCCCTCCACAGCTTTTTCACCTCATCTCACTTCTCAAACCATCAGGCAGGACACCAAACATTAGGTTTACAATTTTACATTTATGTATATATGACCAACTTATTCTAGTAATTTTTGCTGTTAAAACTGATTTTTGCTAATGAAGAAGCCTCTTAGAATGAAAAGTTAGTTTGTACCACTCCTTCCTTCCTTCCTTGTCAGTAGTATAACCAAATAGTCACTGCTTTCTGTTGTTTTTTTTTGGCTAATTTTGATGCTCTGGACTCCAGGAGTTAGGACTGTGGTATTCCAGGATCAAAATCAAGAATTATCAGAAGTCTCCATTATACAGCTTTTTACTTGGAAGTTGAAGGAGTAAGATTATGCAAAGAACCCAAGAGAAAGCAGAGGCAGCAGGCGGCTTGAGTTAACCAATAGAATTGGCTTCCTTAGGTGGGGCCATCGTAACTGCCCTGAGGCTGGGAACAGAGTAAGCATCCTGTGTTTCCAAGAGTCGCTATCTGCATTTGGGGTCCTCCACCAGAGGACATCTGTGGGGTACATGGCGGGTGGACCCTAAGTGCTGCAGCTTGGAAGCAACACTCCAGATGGGAGTGGAGGAGTCCAGGAGAGTCTCTGTAGAGCAAGTGTGCCCAGCAAATGGCGGAATACCAGCTCTGTAGTGCCACTGACCATGATGGTGACGAATCCCCTCGCACTGGGTCTCTCCCATGGTCTAGGGCTAGGTTTGTCAAGGATTCTCATGTGCATTAAGGGGTTGAAAGCCATAGGGCTCTTATAATGACTGAAAGGAGACTTCTGATCTACCCCCATGACAGATTGAATCTGTCCAGCAAGAATTTTCTTGCAGTACTGTGTGGGAGATCTCTATGCCCATGAACAAAAGGTGGAAGACATGGTAATTTGGAACAATTGGACATGGCTGTCCCCTCTCCAGTTTGCTCGGTCTTTGAACTTTAAATATTGATGGTCTATCTAGCAACATTACATAGGATGGTGAACAGACTGTAATGGCAGATCCATGGTCAATGCGTTCAGGGACACTGACATGCCTTTGGGGGGGCAGTGACGGCATGGGGTCGGGGAAAACACATTCCATATGCCCTAGGTCTTCATCATTTTTCTTTCTGAGTATTATTCACCAAATAATATTCACATGTAATCAAAGACTCAAGTTACTTTTCTTTAACTTGTAAGTCCCTTGCCTGATTCCAAGTCTTTATTTCAAATTGGTAAGGAATTTTGTGACAGGCCAGGCCCAAACCTGCCACCTCTCCCTTCCTTGAGACTTTATGAATAACCAGTGGCTTTTAAACAAACCTTCTAGAGAAGGGGGAGTGCAATTAATGTTATCAGTTATAAATTACAGGCATTAAATTACCACCATGAACACAAGCCAGTATTTTTATCTTTTCCCCTTCTCCTCCTCTCCCCAGGGGCCAAGGATGGCGAGAAGGTTTTACTTAAAGTGATAAGCAAAGGGGCACCTGGGTGGCTTAGTCGGTTGAGCGTCCCACTTTCGCTTAGGTCATGATCTCGTGGTTCGTGGGTTCAAGCCCCGCGTCGGGTTCTGTGCTGACAGCCAGCTCAGAGCCTGGAGCCTGTTTCAGATTCTGTGTCTCCCTCTCTCTCTGACCCTCCCCTGTTCACGCTGTCTCTCTCTCTCCTAGAAATAAATAAAACATTAAGGAAAAAAAAATACCATGAACTTCTTTAAAAAAAATAAAAAATAAAGTGATAAGCATGGCAGTTAACTGCTACCTATCAGTAGGCACTATTTAACTGAGGCTTTTAAGTGAAAACAATCCTACTGGTCCCAAACCTGCCTTGCTCTGTGTTCAGTAGAATGCCTTCCCAAGTAGAGAGGCCAGTTGGAGAACAAATAAAGATTCAAGAGTTGAGCAAATTGAGAAGTCTTGCTTCTCCTTCCATTGTCATGTTCCATTAGTGAAAGACGACCTTCTGATTCTAAGTGGATGAAATGTTGAAATTCCACAGATCTGGTTCAAGTTCACAACCTTCATTACACAAGAAGCCTCCATAATGTTGCCTGTCACCTGTGTAACGCTCAACTCACAATCTCTTCCATCATTTCATTTGAAACCTAATTCTGAGATATGGGCAGAGCAGACTTTACTTCCCCCACGCCTCCGCCCCCCATCAGATGAGAAGAGCAAAGCCCAGTGTTTGTCCAAGGTCACAGAGGCAGTCAGAAGCCAGGGTGGAACAAGAACCCCAAACTAACGGAGTCCCTTTTGAATGTTACAGCCATTGTGCCCTACTACTTCCTGGTTTAGTGACCGAGGCCCTGGATTCCATTGGCAGTACTTCCATGCCCTTTTCCCCTCGAAGGATAGCTGGAGTAAGGAGGCCTTATCAAGTCAAGAGCTAGCTGTGCCGGTGGTGTCTAGGAACAGTATTTTGACTATGAAAGCTGTAACAAAGCCATGAAAAAACTGAGGCCCTGGCCAGGGGTGTGGGTATACCACCATCACCAGACCATCAGGAAGAATACATTTGCCAGTTCCTGATTTCTAACATGAGAAAGAGTTCTCTAATCTGAAAGATGAAAGTACAAAAAACAAAGGACCAGAAAAAAAATGGCAATAACATTTTTAGGAAACCATACGGCATGGGTTTAGCCATAGTGATTATGACCACAGAAGTCTTTACCTCACTGCACACACAAAAAAATGTAGGAATGATCACAGATTTTCAATCTAACATGGCAACTAGTCTTACAGGTATCAAGAAAATTTGGGGGGTTGATATTCTCATCTAATGATGAGACCCAATGGAAAGTTGAATCACTCAAAAGAAACCTCTAGCACAAGGGAAAAGGGAATCACAGAAATGTCTAGAGGGTATAGTCTTATTTGGAAATCCATAGAGCTGAAATAGACAATGAAGAGGATATAGGTAAAGCACAAGGAGAGAGAAATCAAAATTCTACCAGTGGGAGTATGCTTCCGATCAAGAAGTCTATAGCAAACATTATTAAGAGAGACACACATCTCAAGATTGGAGAACAGATGAGAAAAGACTTCCAGTCTCTTTCCATAATGCAGGCCTCTTGGCCCCTAAGAAATAGCAGATCTGTTAGAGGGAAAACAGATGTTGGCCAAATTACAAAAATGAAAATGACAAATGTTAGAAAAAATTCCGACCTCAATCATTTCTGATTTCTCCCATGGCATATACCCAAAATAATCTGTACAAGGGAGGAAAGACTGGACACAGGCAATGTTCAAGTTTTCTAAGTGGGGAGAAGGATTCCAGAAACAACAAACCACTGGCAAGCAATAAAAATCCTACCAGAGCATTTAGCAGGTGCTTTGCCATTTAGAATGGACAGCAGTGATCCTCAGGAGGCATCATGGGTCATTAAGAGCAAGTCATGGCACAATGACTTTATTTCTCATAGCAGCTGAACCGACAGCTGATAGATTCAAGGATGCCTAAGACTTGCTGTTAGCAAAATGTCTGACATTTTCTCATGATAAGGGACAAAGTGGAAACATGGGCTGGATGTTAGGAAAAAGAGCTAAATTTGTAGCTTGTTGGACTTGCCCAAGGAATGTTGATTGCCGTGCTCATGTCCAGTTGGGCTACAGAGGAAAGTTCTCTAATTAGCGTTGGAGCTTAATCCTTTGTTTAGTCTTGGTCAATATTTCTATTAATAA
Organism: Proteles cristata cristata; assembly: GCA_017311185.1. Lineage (NCBI taxonomy): Eukaryota > Metazoa > Chordata > Mammalia > Carnivora > Hyaenidae > Proteles > Proteles cristata. The sequence continues at coordinate 1,259,465 of JAESUZ010003821.1, forward strand.
CTTGAGTACAGACATAGAAGCATTAGTGTTGCTGAAGCTACCTTGTGAGAGCTAATTGCTAAGTTTTCAGAAAACTTATGACAATGACATCATGTTGTTAGCTTGTAATTGTTCATGGTGCGTATTTCGACTACAGAAATTAGTAAGCACTATAAATCAGGGCCTTTCTTTTCTCCTCCCTGCAAGAGCTGCTGTTAAACATTTACTACCAAACCACTGAATAGAAAACAGGTGGATTGCTTAGGACTCGCCTAAAAATAAGATCGCTGGGTATTTTTTGCTTGTTTGCTTAAACAAGTTTCCAGTCACTGTCAAGTCCAGGTTAGCTCTCTTTTCAGGCAGAGTTGGAGGCTGGACACCTGATGTCATAAGACTCAGTTTCTCTTCCTCTATTGCTCTTGCCTTTTTCTGGCTTCCACCATGTTGGCTTCATCTGGTAGTAATTCAAGGCTCTTCTATCAGTATGCTAACCCCAGTGGAAGGAGAACTCCTTTCCCAATACTTTGGGTGAAAGATCCATTCACTTTGGCAAGGGGAAGAGAATGCTGATGGTTTAGTCTGGATTAATTCTCATCTCCGGGTACAGAGACTGAGAAGGGGGAAGTGTATGGTCAAAGGAAAATGATGATGCAGTTACCAGGAGGAAGGGAGATGGATGCTGGACATCCAAGGAACATGTGCCAACCAAGTACATTTGCTTCATCGGTGAAAAGGCAGAGAAATCATAATTCAGCTAAAAACGTATAATCACAGGATGACTGAATTAATGGGCCTAGAATGTCAAAGCAGGAAATCTAAAAGCTACGCTCCACGTGTTTAGCCGCTCTTAGAGTACTGTATTCAGTTCTTGGCACTGCATTTTTTAAGGGACATTAAATATTTATGGGAATATCCATGATGTTTGTCCTAAAACTATGTATGTAGAAGAACGTATGAAAAATAGTTGAGGAAACCAGAAAATGTTCACTTAGAAGAAAAGGAGACCTAGTAGCACAGAGGGTAATCTATCTTCAAGTATTTATAGTTCTCTTCTAACAGACGGTGTTCTCTGTGTGACTGTAGAGGGTACAGTCAAGGGACCAGGGCAGATTCAGCTCAATGTAGGAAACTACTATCTAACCATGAGGCTGCCCAACAACTGAATGGGTTGACTCTTAAATCAGGAAGCTCTTGGGGCGCCTGGGTGGCTCAGTCAGTTAAGCACCCAACTTCAGCTCAGGTCATGACCTCACTGTTCGTGGATTCGAGCCCCACGTCAGGCTCTGTGCTGCCAGCTCAGAGCCTGGAGCCTGCTTCAGATTCTGTGTCTCCCTCTCTCTCTGACCCTCCCCTTCTCATGCGGTCTCTCTCTCAGAAATTAATAAAACATTAAAAAAACTTAAAGAAAATTACCTGTAAGGTATGGTAATATAGATGATGAGCTGGTACATGGGATACAGGTATATAAACATACAATGTATTTAATAACTCACAATATAATAGGGATGCCTGGGTGACTCAGTTCAGTATCAGACTCTTGATTTTGACTTGGGTCATGATCTCAGTTACTGAGCTCAAGCCCTGCATCAGGGTCTGCATGGACAGTGTGGAGCCTGTTTGGGATTCTCTCTTTCTGCCCCTCCACACACCCCCCCCACTTCTCTCACTTTCAAATAAAGAAACATTAAAAAAAATTCATACAACATAATGAAGAGCACAATCATTTAAACAACAGGATCACAAAAACCCTGTGGAAAATGCATGGTGACCAAATCAATTCTATTTCACATCCACTTTGGGGCACATGGTAATGGAGTGGAACGGGGAAGGGACTGTTGTCAACAGCATGCCACTCTTCCTTCCCGCTAAAGCACATTTCGTTGACTCGTCAGTTATATAAAAATTTTAACCAGCATTGGTTCCTGAGAGAATTGAAATCTTGAAATTTCCTAAGTAACACAAGTGTCTTTGTTATTTATAACCACGAGAGTTTATGGTTAGAGATGCCACTGCCTAGATGGTGCTGGTCACCAGTAAGACATGGGATTTGAGGGCTGGGACTTTGAGTCCACCCCACCTCTAAGGAGGGAAGAAGAATAGAGATCAAGCTCCAAGGAGAGAAGAGGGATGGAGATCAAGCTCCAAGGAGACAAGAGGGATGGAGATCAAGAGGGATGGAGATCAAGCTCCAAGGAGAGAAGAGGGATGGAGATCAAGCTCCAAGGAGACAAGGGAGATGGAGATCAAGCTCCAAGGAGAGAAGAGGGATGGAGATCAAGCTACATGGAGAGAAGAGGGATGGAGATCAAGCTACATGGAGAGAAGAGGGATAGAGATCAAGCTACATGGAGAGAAGAGGGATAGAGATCAAGCTACGACCTGTGGCCAATGGTCTAACCAGTCACACCCATGGAACAAAACTCCAATACAAACTCTAGACGTGGAAATGAATGCAACTTCCTGACTGGTGGACATGAGGACGTATATGGACAGGGGCATGCCATCAGAAGCACAGTGGCTTAGGGACTTCCCAAGTAAGGCTAGCATCTGAAGAAAGGGCGGTCTTGTTGGGCCCATGCCCTTGACCCCATGGAGCCTGACACTAACACAAGGTAATTAGCATCCAGGTGGTACACCAGCTGGTTTGAGAGCTAGCGAAACTTCTAGAAACACGGAATGGGGGTGCACACACAGTACCTCTGGTGTTCTAACTCCAGAAACACTATTGTTTCAAAGTAGAGACAAACAAAATACTTTGACCTTTACACATAGAAGTCATTAGGTAATCGTCTTCTATCTCGCTTTATGAACTTTACATTCAAAAGGTGCAAGAAAATGGTCATCTGGGACTCTCATGCTCACGCAATGTCATGTTGCCATAAACCAGCGATGGCCTAGTGACAGAACAGATCATCTACAGGAAGCTCTGGCCAGTTAGAGAAAGAAGGCAGAGCCCCTCTTTTTCTAAAAAAATTTATTTTTGAGTGAATCAGAGCATGAGCGGGGGAGGGGCAGCGAGACGGAGTCACAGAACCCAAGGCAGCCTCCAAGCTTTGAGCTGTCAGCACGGAGCTGAACGCAGGGCTCAAACCCACAAACCATGAGATCATGAGCCGAGTCAGACGCTTAACCAACTGAGCCACCCGGGCGCCCTAAGCCCCTCTTTCTAAATCACAAGAGGACCTGAGTGAGAGACACTAACACTGTAAGAACAAGATGGGTATAGCGATGGCCCAATGGCCTCAAGGTTGGCAATGCTGAGCTCTTCCCTTTTTGTTTCTGAGAAACGTGCATCGCCAACAGTGACTGTCAATTTCACAGACATTTAAGGTGAGGGGGACGCCTCTCTCAGGCTGTGCCAAGGCCACATGGACAAGGCGTGATTTTCCTGGTTCCTGCAGTCAGAGGCTTAACAGTGGCAGCATGAGTCCCAAACACACGGTCTATTCCAATCCCTTAGGGTACTCAGAGCACCTGCCTGCACACCTGACACTCAAGGGCAGGGAACAAATTCCCAAGGAGAACCAGGGTCAAGGGCACGGTGACAGGGGTGCTGTCTCCTCTGAGCCTAAGGAAGGACTTTCAGAGGGGAAGGGGCTCCTCAGGAGACGGAGAGCCAGCTCCCTGGGACCAGCGTGGTGTGGGTCACAGCCACTCACGAGGACAAGCGGACAAGGAGACGTGAACACCCGGTGGGGGGTAAGGACACCACTCCTTTGCAGCCCAGGCAGTTTCCGGTGCTCACGGACTGTTAGGACGAGGTAAAACCGGGGAGAATCATCCCATGTAAGGAAACGTTGCGGCTGCGGCCTCACCACTGCTCTTTCTCCACAGTCAATCCTACTCGAATTCCTCCTGCCTGATGTTATTTAGGGCAGTTAAAGAAGATTTTGGAATTACTTCAATGCCATTTAAATTCATTATCTAATGCTAATTAAAATGATTTGTTTCACCGTCACCAAGGAAAATCTTGTTAGGGAAACTGATGAACTGCAGTGAACTCTGTCGCCGAGCCGGGAGCAGACGCTTGCTTTCAGCTCGCCACGTCCCAGGTCATTGCCAATTACAGGAGGGGAGAATTAACCAGGCGGCGTCCCCGGCCTCTGGCAGGTTCCGAGGGCCAGCCAGGCGTCTGAGGAGCGCTCCATGGGATAGCAGGAGACCTGCCTCAGACCCTTGGTGTCACTTTGGGGCAGTCACTTCACCTTTCTGATTTGGTTTCTATCAGTGGTGCAACAGGAAAATCACCAAGGGAACTTTTCAACTTCTACATACCCAACCCCCACCACAACCAATGCTATCCGAGTTCAGGGACACAGGTCCAGGCGGCAGGACATTTAAGCTCCTCGGGTGATTTCAGTGTGCAGGTGAGGCTGATTGCCATGGCCTCCGACAGTCTCTCAGGACCCCCTCCAGCCCTGTGCCTGGGTCTCCCTTCATTTCCAAAATAAATGAGTGACAGAAATCACTGGCTTAGCTTATCACTCTCCGGCAGACCCTGGTTGTAATGACTCGGACTCAACTGAATTCAATGAGTGATCAGTGAGGAGGGAGCTGTTGCTCAACCACGGCTCACATCTTAAAGTTGTTTTTGCACAAGGCAAGCACACACTAGGTTCTCCGTCCTCCTTTGACATATGGTACACAAGCCAAAAATTCAATTTGCAATTCACCCCACCTCTGTCCTCCACTTTGCGTAGCATTTTCATCATTTGCTGCTCTAACTTAGCAGAGCACGGAGAGTTAGTTACTCAAGTTAAATAATTAGACACCTCTTTAACACCAAAATAATACCCCCAAATAGCAGTGTTTACTATTATTAATAAAGAGGTTATTTCTCAAACATATAAAATTCTAGCTTTCAAAACATAGGTCCAAGGACTAGTATGATCCCTATCATCCAGAAACATGTTAAAAATGCAGATGCTTAGGCTCTAAACCATACCTCCGGAATCAGAAATTTGGGGAATGGAGGCCAGAAATCCATCTTAAGTCCTACAGGTGATTTGGGAATCCAGTCTTTATCAGAGAATTTGAGAGTTGGCAGAGTAAGGCTAGAATAGGGACTCCATGAACTTGTCAGGAAGCCAGGCTCTCTTCTGCTCACGATTCTCTCATCTCAATGGTAAAAACCTTGCCCACATGATGCAACATGGCTGCTGGAGTTCCAGACATCACTTCTAAGTCTAAAGAAGTAGGACGGAGAAAAGACCAGAGACAGGAACTTACTGCAAACAGGACTTCCTCTCACTGGCATTAAAAAAAAAAAAATTGTCATGAAGATGGAGTTGGACACAGATCATCCACCTACAACTTGGGTTCTGCTTCTGAGGTATTAAGTAGTTGTTTCTGCCTTGATTACGCACTCAACAGTGCTACTTAGGAAAACCAAAACTTCAGCGTACTCTCCCACGTATCCAGGCACTGCGTTAGATGGATCCTAGGACACGATCTTGTTTAACAATCCTAATTCCATGAGGCCTTGCTATTCTTTTTGCAGATGCAGGAAGTGGGATTTGAAGGGGCAGGTCCCTGCCCCCGATGTCACAGAGCAACGAAGTGGTGGAGATTTCAACCGAGGCAGTGCATCTCTAGAGTGTGTGTTCTTGGCCCCAAAGCCGTGCTGCTCGGATACAAGTGCTGGAGGAGAGGAGTCGTAACGTCTCTCCCATCCATTCCTCATTGGCAGGAATAACCTAGCATTGGTGTTGCCATTACTTAAGGAGGTTGTACTTGCAGAGCACCCCTTCCCCCTACTCCCAATGGCTGGTTTGTTCTTTTTGAGAAAATTCTTGGTGAATTTTCAGTTCACCAAGACAGGTGTACAGGGTGCATGCACATGAAGATGCTCAAGGCAGGGGTGCCTGTGTGGCTCAGTCGCTTAAGCGTCCGACTTCGGCTCAGGTCATTGTCTCACAGTTTGCGAGTTCGAGCCCCGCATCGGGCTCTGTGCTGACAGCTCAGAGCCTGGAGCCGGCTTCGGATTCTGTGTCTCCCTCCCTCTCTGTCCCTCCCCTGCTCACACTCTCAAAAATAAACTTAAAAAAGTTTTAATGAAAAAAAAAGGAGCTCAGGCCTAAGATGGAGGAGGATCCACGTTTTGCGGGGCCTGAAGCCTGTCAAGTGTAGGATCTCCCCTATGATTATGAATACAAATCGAGGAAGCAGGCTTGGGAATGTCCAAGGATCAAGGGGCTCTGATACTTAAGCTCCAAGGGCTTCACAAGAAACCGGCTTCCAGCCGAACGCTTCCCTTCTGGCACTGCTGGCTGACCATGGGGGCTTGGGGGGGCACGGAGGACACATGGCAGGGGTGGCCAGCAGGCCGTCACCAAGTGTTCCACTTAGAAGGGATGCTGGGAAGGACACTGACCAACTGTTTTCTAAGTTATCGTTTTAACAGCTAACCCTGGTTCAGAGCGGCAATCGTGCGCCAAACCCGAACACGTGACCCAGATCCAAGTGCTGCCGTGTGACCGGGGCCCAGGCGGGCGACCAGGAAGCCCACGTGCTCCGTCTCTCCTGCCTCATTCCAGCTCCCCAGGCATCTCAGGGCACCCTGCACGTTTCCTTTTTAATGTTCATTTTTCAGAGACATACACACAGAGACAAAGACACACACGCAGAGACACACACACGCAGAGACACACACACGCAGAGACACACACACGCAGAGACACACACACGCAGAGACACACACACGCAGAGACACACACACGCAGAGACACAGAGACAGGGTGAGACAGAGACAGGGTGAGACACAGAGCAAGAGACACGAAGTGTGACTGAGACACACAGTGTGAAAGACACAGAGAGACACATGCAGAGACACAGAGAGACACCGAGACAGAGAAACACAGACACAGACACAACCAGAGACTCAGAAACAAAGAGACAAGAGAGCAACACAGAGACACTCCCACACAGAGGCAGAGAGACACCCCCCCAAACACACACAGCGAAACAGAGACACCCCCAAACAGAGGCAGAGAGACACCCCCCCCAAACACACACAGCGAAACAGAGACACCCCCACACAGAGATTTCCCAAGCCCCTCTTCTTACAGGGGGACAGAGTGAAGACCCAGAGCTCAGCTTGGGCCACACCGCCTGGCTGTTGGCAGGCTGGGAACTGGCCCTCATTCCTGCCCACACAGCCTGTCCTCTACCCCAGTCATTCTTCCCTTCCTAGGCCGACCCCTCGGTAACTGTGCCCCGAGCCGTCCTGCTCCTCGTCCCAAATGCAGGATCCGTTGTTCCGCACAACAGCCTGCCCCTCCGCCACAGTCCTGGGTGGGGGCGGGGTACCGCTGCTCCAGTCCAGGAGGCTGTTCCCCCCACTGCTGAGCCTCCACCCCCGGGCACACCCAGGGGAAGGCAAGAGGCAGGGAGTGGCCTTGGTGGGCGTCCTTACCAGTCAGGGGCAAAGAGGAGTAGGAGCCCCTGGGGCCACAGAACATCAAACGCGTTTATACATTGAGCAGAAATAGAAGCTGTCAGAATACAATGAAAATAGACAAGATTTAAAGACCTAGCGCATGTAGGCGCCACAGAGATTGTTCCTTTGATTTTCACTGCTGATGGACTGAATACACTGCACACGGATGACTCCCACTTGTTGGGATTTCAAGTCTTTCTGACTGCGCTTCGAGTCTGGGCGGAACTTCGAGAAACTTCTCTCGACACTACAAGAAGCTCCTTCCCATTCAAGGATTGCTGTACCTTTTGCCCACTTTGGTCTCGTGGGAACAACGTTCCCATCAAGCGCCCTGCTCTCTCTCACTTTTCTTGGTTCATACACTTCTTCAGTTCTATGGGGGTATGACTGCCCGTCTTCGGTCTTCTCATCACAAAGGGGAAATTCTCTTTTCGGGCCCTTCTTTTCTCAATGATTAAATCTCCCTTAAAAATGTCAAGCTGGTGGGCACCTCGGTGGCTCAGTCAGTTAAGTTGCGGACGACCGAGGTCATGATCCACAGTTTGCGGACAGTGCACGGCCTGACTGGGATTCTCCCGCTCTCTGCCCCTCCCCCACTCGCATGCGGGCTCTATCTCTGTCTCAAAATAATCTCAAGCTGTTCAGAAACCCAAGAGTATTCTTAACCCCAATTGTAAATCTCTAAAGCTTTCTTTAAAACAAATTACATTCAAAATGCAATCGGAGGGGCGCCTGGGTGGTTCCGTCGCTTGAGCATCCGACTTCCATTCAGGTCATGATCTGACGGTTCGTGAGTTCCAGCCCCAGTGCTGTCAGCTCAGAAGCCCCCTTCAGGTCATCTGTGCACCTCCCCTCTCTGGCCCTCCCCAGCTCTTGCACATGCACGCTCTCAAAAATAAATTTTTTAAATGTTTAAAAAATAAAAAATAATACAAAATAAAGTGCAGACTGATTCTAACAGTTTTCTACAGGCTGGTCATACCCTAAGTGCAGTGGAAAAGATGTCAGTGGAGATGCAGGGATCTCTGCCTTTCTCCAGTTTCCTAGGCCGCTTTGCTTCCACAGACCTACATTAGTACCTGTTCTTGCTAGCTCAAAGAAATACAAAACGGAATTTCCCTTTTAGGGGGAAAGGCAGGGCCGAAAGTGATAGCGTTCAGGGTCTGTTTCGTGCTGGGCCTCTGGGGAGGCAGCGGGCGCCGACCCCACCGCGCTCCGTCCCAGGAGCTGCACCCCGCCTTGCTCAGGGGCGGGCCGCCCTAGGATTCAACGGTGTCCGTGACCTTGTGTGCTGCATCTCCATTTATTCCGTTCACCCATTAGCAAGATAAGCCCTACGGTAATAGAAAAGCCTCAGAGAGGTTATTTTTGGGGATCTGGGAACACTCAAAAAACCTGTATAGATTAATGGTAATTGCTTTCTCCACTTTATCCCACTTGGGCTTCCAGAAGCGTTCACAGGATCCCATTACTTTGAGAGTGGGGAAATCTGTGGTTCGCTTCTCTTATTTGGAAATGGGCATCAACTGACGACTCCCTCTACAAAAAGTGAATACCTCTCTTAGGTTTTTTGTGTTCTTTTTTTTTTTTTTTTTTTTGTCCTGGAAGGTTGCAGAAAAACAGAGAATTGCATCTGAGGTGCAAAGCAGAAACGAGAAGCTAGGGTGTAATATCAGAAGTACTTTCAGAACAGGAAAAACACGGTTCTCCTACAAACATGGAGTGCATTGAAGAACGAGGCAAAAAGCAGGATGGGTGAGCTGTGGAATCTAGGGAGCGGCAGGTGCAGGGCTTTCTGACCTTCTCCAGAAGCAAGTCCTCAGCCCCGCAAGGGAGAGGGTCCCTCCTTACACCCGCAGGAAAAGGATCAGCCTCATCCCCCAAGTGCAGGGACGCCAAGAGAAATCCTAGTGAGTAGGAGTTGCTGTTTCCCCCAAATGACTCAACTCCTATCCTTTTTGCTCTAGTCTACCTTCCCATGACTGTCGTCTCTTCATCAAATCCAGCATAAAAATGCCGAGGTTTACTGCTTCTTTAAGTCATTTCCCTATCAAGGCTCAATCCATTTGTGTGCTTCTCTCCTGTTACTCTCTTTTGCTACTGGAGCTCCAGCTCGGAGAGGTAGCCTAGAACTCAGAAGGATACAGAAAAAAAATACTTTTTCCTCCTCTAAGGCATCCACACACACAAGCATTATGTATGCAATAAGCGCCTACTAGAATAGGATTGCAAAGTTACCTCGACACTATCAGGGCAGGAAAAGTTGTCTCCGCTTTGGACAGAGATTGTTTGTGGCATGTTGATTTCGACATTTTACGACCCACCTTTCCAGAAGCTGAGCTCTAATTAACAGTGTGTCAAACAAAATTACATCCCCCCTGGAAAAGTAAAAAAAATCTTGTGGTTTTGTAGACAATGTTCTACTGGGTCTTTAAATGTGACCAATCTTTTTGCCGTATTTCTGGGCTTTTGATAACCTTACTTAATGCAGTTTTTTGTGTCCTGCAGCTCTGGGACTGGATAACCCAACAAGGCGAGGTGGTATCAAGGGGAATCACCTACACTTCTACAGGCTCCATTTACATGCAAATCTCACGGGCTTATGACACCCCCCCTCTGATATTTTCAGATATCATCTTTATTCTTACACATAAGCGAACAAAGGTTCACAAAGATTGTGACTTACTTACATGTTTGGTCAGAGCCAGGGCGCAGCCTCAAAGCCAGATCTTCCAAGCTCCTGCCTCTGCGATACTACGCTTCACATCCCCTCCCGTGTGTAGGGAATCTTGTTTTAAAAAGTCTCTGTAAATTGAGGCAATAGGAGGCAGGTGGCTGGTGTAGTAGTGAGAAGTGAGATCACCAGCCGAGCGAAGGCAGGACCCACACAGGGCCTACGTGCCCCGGAGTCAGCCATGCAGTCTCTGGGCCAGACCCCCACTGCATCCCCGGAGGTCAAGGCTACCATACAAGCTGAAATCCCGCCACTTATTTGCTCTACCCCAGGCCGACCCTAAAGCAAACAAACGCCCTTTCCAACCTTCTACCTCTTTGCCTCCTATGGAGCCAGAGCCCCTCCTATGGAGCCAGAGCCCCTCCTATGGAGCCAGAGCCGCCTGAGACTCAGAAGGAAGGTGTGGGTCACTGTTCCCATCAAGGTTATCTGCATTTTAAAAGGAGCGGAGTTTCCCCCTCAACCTACCCAGTGGGTAGAAGAGATTAACTAAAGGGCCTGCAAACCAGCTGCAAATAGAACAATGACTTGCACCTTTGACTACTTTCCTAAGGAACATCCCTGCTGTTTCCAATTGTAAAATACATAGCTGAAAGTAGTAAAGAATTCATGGAAGTTTCTAGGTGTTTTCTTAGCCAATATATACTCAAAAGGACAAGTATGTTTTGCATTTTAGGGCAAGGATTGCTGAAATGTTTGATTTAAAAAAATAAATTTAATGTTTGAGACAGAGAGAGGGAAAGAGAGACAGAGGGAGAGAGAGGGAGAGAGCGTGCAAACAGGGGAGGGGCAGAGAGAGGGAGACACAGTATCCAAAAAAGGCTCCAGGCTCTGAGCTGTCAGCACAGAGCCCGACGCGGGGCTCGAACCCACAAACCATGAGATCATGACCTGAGCCGAAGTCGGACACTTAACGGACTGAACCACCCAGGTGCCCCCTGAAATGTTTGATGTTGATAGAACTCTCCAGAGGCATCACAGGGGCGTTTCTGGCCAGTCCCGATGCCCTGATCCTAGCTGCCCGCATGGAAGCCTAGCCTTGAGGGAGCCCCAGCTGTCAGGTCCAGCGCTAGGTCATTTACACACGAGATCATTTTCAGGACTTAGCCACTGGTTTCAAGCTTGGTATTTAAACAGCATCTGACCTATTTCCCCCTCCCCCAGCCTGGTAACCACTATTCTATGCTCTGGTTTTACAAGTTGGGCTTTGTGAGATTTTACGTGTGATAGTATAACACTCTTTGTTCTCTGCTGTCTGACCTCTCTCATTTGGCACGAATGCCTTCAAGATCCATCCATGTTGTTGGAAGTGGCAGGATTTTCCTCCTCATGGCTGAATACTGCTCTGGCATGTGTGTCTATATATACACCTACCAGATTTTCCTTCTATATTCTTCCACTGACACACTTAGTTGGTTTCCGTCTTGGTTCTTGTAAATAATCCTGCAATGAACTGAAATATAGTACAGTGATTATGGGCAACAACCCCGTGTTACAAGCACCAACCTTGCAAAGAGACTAGATCTTGGGATTTCTCACCACAAAAAATAGTAATTGTGTGACTGATGGAGGTGTTAGCTAATGTTACAACGACACTCACATTGCAATATACAGAGTTATCAATCAACGTGTTTACACCTTAAACTTATACAATGTTATGTGTCAGATCTGTTTAAGATTTTTTAAAAAAATATTTTTATTTATTTCTAGGAGAGAGAGAGAGAGAGAGAGAGACCGCATGAGCAGGGGAGGGTCAGAGAGAGAGGGAGTCACAGACTGAAACAGGCTCCAGGCTCTGAGCCAGCAGTCAGCACAGAGCCCGACGCGGGGCTCGAACCCACGAACCGCGAGATCATGACCTAAGCGAAAGTCGGACGCTTCACCGACTAAGCCACCCGGGCGTCCTGATCTGTTTAAGATTTTAAAAAAATGTTTTAAGGAAAAAAAACCCCAAACCCACATATATAAGCTCATGTAATTCTCACAGTGACAATGACAGGTGTTTTTAGAGATGAAGAGGCTAAGCAGAGAGGTTATGTAACTTTTCAAAGGATGCCCAGCTGCGGGAGCCAGGCTTCTGATCACAGTGGGGTTCTGGGCAGGTGCTCCCAGCCACTGTGCTATACTGCCTCTAACTTTACTGGATTTTCCTTTTCCAAAGGGATGTTTCATGTGCAAATATATAGAAATTACTTACCCTAACCCTGTTCACCTTTAGGAGTCCAGCAATAAATAAGTTTTGCAGGAAGTGAAAAGTTACTACGGAAAAGCAAAGCGGACTTATATAGAGTGGAAAAGACGGAACACTGTATCTTCCCATCCATAATCAGCCTTGTCTCTAAGACCCATCATTTTCTTTGTCACTAAGAAACACAGCTGCCTGGCAAAAAGGACCAGGCCAAGGTGCCATCAATTCTAAGATGCAGCCTTTCAGATTTGTTAGACTAGGAAAACAAGACGTACACTTTTTAATGCTTATTTTTGAGAGACAGAAAGAGAGTGTGAGCAGGGGAGGGGCAGAGAGAGAGAGAGACACAGAATCTGAAACAGGCTCCAGGCTGTCAGCACAGAGCCCGATCTGGGGCTCGAACCCACGAACCGTGAGATCATGACCTGAGCCAAAGTTGGATGCTTAACAAACTGAGCCACCCAGGCACCCCAAAAAGATGTGCGTTTTTAGCACTGATGAAACAGAGTAAGACCCAAGGAGGCAGCTTTTTGAGGCATCTGCAGACAGCAGATGAAGGAGCTTGAGACCCGGGGGGGGGATGGCAGCTTCCATAGCCTCTCCCGAAGACGCCCGCCATGCTCTGCGTCCTGGCTTTCTTTCCACACCAGCTTCTAACAGATGCTTGTTCAGAAGAGTATCAACACCCACCAACTAATCACTGTGGCCAAGAGAAAGGTAGTGTGATTTGCGACACCTGGGTCACCTGCGCCTGGCGGAGGCAGGTCACGTTGGGTTCACCCTCCCCAAAGAGGGTGACTGTGCAGTGTGGGAGGGGAACCCTATGTCAGCTGGATTATTAACACAAGCAGACACAACAGTTCTATATTTGGAACTAGACTTAGGTATTAAGCAATAAAGATGGAACAAATGTCAATTTGGCAAGAGAAATGAGCCCTGAACTATCCTTCCCCCTTGTGGCTCCTCGCTGTTACACACACACACACACACACACACACACACACACACACACACACACACACACACACACACACACACACACTTTAAGAAACATGGTCTTCTGATCTCCCGTGTCATGAGTTGGAGCCCTGCGTCAGGCTCTGCGCTGACAGCACGGAGCCTGCTTGGGATTCTGTGTCCCTCTCTCTGCCCCCCACCCCTACCCCGCTTGTGTTCATTCTGTCTCTCTCAAAAAAAAAAAAAAAAAAAAAAAAAGGCATGGTCTTTTTTTCCTCCACTGCAAGCGGCTGAATGTAATAGCAAGTTAAGCACACGTCTTTACTGATATGTTTATCAATAAAAATATGAGCTCTAAATGCAGGCATATTTCTCTCTAAAAGGAAAGTCTGTTTTCAAACATCTGGAAGTCATTTAAAATATCTGAATTATTCATTATGCTTAATTACAGTCCTCAAGAGCGCAGTCAGAGGACTCTCATAACCTTACCGGGTTCCCATCAGCTTCCATTCAAGTGGTCATCGCACAAGAGGCACAAGTAAGCACTAATTATTTTCCCTCAAGACATAATTGATTCCCCTCAGAAGAGGAGAGCGCGGACCAAAATTCCTCATCACATTTTTGCAGCTTCGTCCACTTAAGGGTCAGCAGCGGGCACGAACCCATGTTTAAAAACGGGATAACACGTTTCGATAAAAGAGTCCAAACATTCATTTATAGGGATGGGAGCGGGCATGGCAGCGGGTTGTGCAGGGCGCTCTCTGGGGCACACGCGTGGGCACGGCCAGCAGCCTGTCTGCACACTGGGAAACGCACACTAGAGCAGCCATTGAGTTTCCCTGCGTGAGTGTCACGGGGTCCAAGTAGCATGCTGGAGCTCCTGCTTGAGATCGTTCACTGAAAAGACTTAGTAATTCTCCAGGGAGGGGCGCCTGGGTGGCTCAGTCGGTTGAGCGTCCAACTTCGGCTCAGGTCATGATCTCACGGTTCGTGGGTTTGAGCCCCGCGCTGGGCTCTGTGCCGGCAGCTCAGATTTCTAATTCTGGGTCTCTCTCTCTCTCTGCCCCTCCCCTGCTCCCACTCTGTCTCTTTCTCAAGAATAGAAGGTAAAAAAATTTTTTACACAAAAAAGTAAGGAAAGATGTATTAGTTTGCTAGGGCGGCGGTAACAACCACCACAGATCGGCTGCCTTAAACAATAGAGATTTCTCTCCTCCCAGGACTGGAGAGGCCAGAAGTTCAAGGTCAAGGGGTCAGCAAGGCTGGTTTCACTGAGCGCCTTCCCTTCTTGGCTGGTAGGTACCATCCTTTTGTGAGTGGGTTCTGATCTCCTTATAGGGACAACAGCCGTAGTGGATTGGGATTTACCCATGTGACTTCATTTTACCTACGTTACCTCTTTAAAGGCTCAGTCTCCAAATACAGCACCTTTTGAGGTACAGGGGGGTGAGGATTTCAGCGCAGCTACTCAAAGGGGCTTAAGTAAGCATGCATCAGGCAGAGGTTATTATGAACTTAGCTTCCTTAGGTTAAGCAAGATCAGAAGTGAGGAGAGAGCTTACAGCAGATTTTTATGTCTGTTTAGCTCATTAGTTCTGGGGTAGAAAGTTACGGTTAGTGGCTCAGTATTAACTGGTGTTTTTGAGACCCTGTGCTCTTATTCTAAAAATACGCACACACCCTCGTCTTTCTCAGACTTCAGAGTGACTAACCTGCTATAATTAAGATGTAATCGCTTCAAAACTTCTTTGCACATAGTAACAGAGGTGCCAGGTCCTATGAGCCAAGGCCCTGAGATCAAGCGCGCGGGAAGCCATTTCCCGTGAGGGTCCTTATTCTTTTATGCAAATGCACGGCACCCTGGCTTAAAAGGAAAACGGTTCTTCCTTCCTGTAGGCAGTCCGATCCCTGGGGAAGGCATGCAGTTGGCGCAATCTGAAAACTGCAAAAAGCTGAATTGTGCAATGAAGGACATTCTCACATCAAGCTCTTCTGTGGAAAAGAAACTGTCCAGCCAGGTTGTTTTCAGTTTGGCTGAAAGCATGCGTAGATTTCTGCTAAGAACAAAAGTGGTACACACTCACTAGGACAAAGTACCCGAGACAGGAGCCACGGGGAAGCGGACACTTGCATCCAAGTATCTGGAAGAACAGAAGAGGTGAAGTGAGCAGCGGGACCAAGAAAGGTGAAGGCCAAGTACACGCAGAGGAGCAGGTCAGTTCTCCCCATGGTCCAGGCACGTGCAGTGAGAGGCTCTCGGTGGGCAGAGGCCTGGGAGGGAAAACAGGGCAACTGCCTCTAACTGGCTCATGACCACTCCAGCCCACGGCGGGAGGCCGACAGCTTATTGTCTGGATTTGCACTGGTTCAGTTCCACCAGGCTAGGGCCCTGGGGACAAGACAGCACGAGGGAGAGGCACTGTCCCTGCTCTAAGTGTTGGGGTTAATTCAGATCTGCACCCTGGGTGCTAAGCAACTAGAGTACTGGCAGGCGGGTGCATTTCTCTCCGGAGGCAGGGAAGGGCCCCAGACACGGGGCCTGCACCCCTGAGGCCTGGGGGACTTCGGTGAAACAGCAGCCCCCACACCTGTGCAATAAACCCTCCACAGCAGAAGACAGGCGAGGCCCGCCCGTTTCTGGTCAGTTTTCAGGGTCTTGAATATACAGAGAGCCAAAGATCTCTCCAGCAAAGCCTCAAATGTAAGAGACCGAAGTAAACCAAAGAGCAGATGATAGAAAAGAGAGCAAAGGAAAACAAAAGAAAGCGAAACGAACATAAAACATAACATCCCGAGACATAAGAAAGAGTTCATCCAAGGCACCAAAGAAGGACACTCAGTGCAAAGCTGGCAGAAGGAGGAGAGGAAAGAGGCTTCTCATTTCTGGGCAAAACAAAAAGCCAAAGAAAAACAGAAAACAAGATGATCAAGCCAACATCCAAAACAGTAGTTAAGAGGAGTTCCAAAGAATAAAGAGAGAGAAATGATGCAACTACAACTCCCAGAAGGGAAGAACTGAAATTTTCTAAAACATTTCCAAGTGTCCAGCATGCAGCACGGAAAATAGACACACCTCATACACTAAGGCACGATTTCCTGCAAGAGAAGACACCTGGGGATTAAAAGATGTCCTGTCACCTTTTGGAGAAGCACTGCCCCTGCAAAAGGCCACATATAAAAAAGACTGGGAACAAGGATGATGTTTGGGTTTCCATAGCAACCCTAAATCAAAAAACTGTTGACCAAGGTCTTTAAAATTCTGAGGCAAAATTCATTTCCAACCGGAATTCTATATCCAGCTAAACTAGGCACCCAGGTGTGAAAGGAAGGGTGTGTAATGAACACAGTCTCTCTCACTTCCATTTTTTCACAGGAAGTCACTAGAGATTGTGCCCCATTCAAGACGGATGTAATCAAGAAAAAAATGCACGGGATCCTGGAAATGGGCTTTCTGTAGGAGACATGAAGGGAAGGCCCAGGATGATGGTGATGGTCATATGGCAGGTCCTCGGGGCATCCACAAAGCCAGCCGGCTCCAGGAGGGGTGTCTCCAGTGGAAACTGGGAACGCCAGGTGACTCACTGCATTAGGCAGTGTGGAAATAAATGAATATTCAGAGATGGTCAGGTTAGCACACTTTTGGTGGTAAGTTTCTAGGGATCTAGTTCAAAATGGTCTGATGGGTGGGCTTGCTACCACCGTAACCGGAGTCCAGTAGGCGGGTGGCTGCAAGGGGTTGTGTCCCGCAGCTCAACTTTCTCTCTTTGGCTCAGCCGTGGTCAGCCCGTGACCCCTGTCTGACACTGTGGCCCTGAAGCGCACCAGTCAGGACACGGGAGCCACAGGGAAAGGCGTGGACACCCGAGGAACCTGGCGTCCTGCCAGGCTGAAGAAAAGAGGAAAACGGTACCTGCAAGAGAAGTTGAGGCAATTCCGATGGAAAAGTTTGGGGAAAATTAGGAAGAATGTAGAAAAATCAGCGAATGAAGATGAGTGAAGCGATGGATGATGCTGGGAAATAGAACGGGCAACCCAAGGACAAGTCCGCTGCGTACTTCTGTGTTCAACCGCCCAGGTCAGCCTCACCACGGAGGCCCTGAACATGGACTTCTCAGACAATGCACTTCTACAGGGAGAGAAGACAGGGACGAGGGGTGCAGACAAGTCCCCCCCATCTGCAATGCCTACAACTAAGAGATGAAAGGGAACAAATAAAACCCACGATAGAAACCCCAATCAGTATTTAAAAAGGCAGTGAAGGTGAAAAAAGGGGAAGTAGTTCCTTCCCAGCAGGGCAAAGCAGGGATGTGGAGGGGCGCGCAGAGGAACACTGGCTGCCTTGGCTCCACTCTGCTCTAATTTTAAAATGATGTATTTTTGTTTAGTCTGGTGGATGGAAGAAATAGGGTGTTTTCCTCCTTGTGGTGAACATGCCCTTTATACGGAAAACACAAGTTCCCAATGTGTTCGTGTGGCTGTGGTGTTGGCTTTTCTGCACTGACCTCCTCACCTCATCCCCCCGCCACCCTGAGACCCGGCGGGGTTGCGGAGAAGGATCCCCGAGTTACAGGCATGGGCTCCTCTGCTCCTGGGCCAGGGCTCCCTGTTCCAGTATGTCGGGGTGGGGGGGGGAAGGGGTCTTGCAATGAGTGAGCCAACCGTTCCTCGTTGTTGAACAGCCAAGCACAGTTTTAAAATTCCAACATCCTACCTGCACTTCAATTTAAATTTCTCCACTAACAAATCTGCATCTCCTTTCTTCTAACTCAAGCTCTGTCAAGTCTTCAACTACTCAAGGGAAAGTCCTAAGGAACAAAGTCTGATCACAGGGAGCTATTTACTGGGAAGGCTAGGCTCCCAAGATAGGGACACTTTCCCGGTGACCTTGACCTTCACACGGCCGCCACTGTGACCCCCTCATTCTTGCAGCCCATTTCCCCTCAGGAGCCTGATCTTAACTTCTGCAAAATGATTCATTTTCACCTCACTGCTCCCAAGACTCCCCTGGGCTCCTTTTCCTCTGCCCTGTCTGCCTACAAGGTCTCCAAGTCCCACCTCCTCCCTGAAGCCCTCTCAGACTACTGCTCAAGAAGATACCTTCCCCCCTGAATGCTTCTCCTTTGAATGTATCTGGTTGGTCCTGCTGTATATGAAAGTGAAACCTTTCATGTTACGGCCTCACATCTGATTTGCTCAGCACTCAAGAAGACAAAAGACTTGGCTGGGATTAAAAAACAAAAAAAGACCATTTTTAGAAACTGTTTTATAAATAGACCCTTGTACAAAGAAGAAGCACATATAGAGAGCACCCAGATTCCCGGGGAGGCGGGCCCTAGCCCTTCTTTCCCGCTCTGGGAAAAGAGAACAGGAAAAATGATTTCATCTCATTCTGAATGGTTTCCACTACGCGGCCAGTTTTTCAAGCAGTGTTTCAATTCCTTTGCTGGTATTTTTGTTTTTCTCCAATGCGGGAATCAGGCCTTTCAGTCCGGCCTTGACTTTGTTTGCAACTTCCTGATCAGAGCTCTGGAGAAGGCTGAGGAGAGAAAACAACGATTAACCAACAAAAAAATTACATTTCACAAAACCCCCTAATTGTCTGCCAACACTATCTCCACCCAAGGTCGAAAAGCATCCACCGATGGGTGAGATAAGTCTGATAAAGGGAGATACTTCTTTTTAACTCACCAGATGAATGATGGCGGCTGGGAGCCTACATTCTGAAACCACATAAATAGAGAATGCTTTATACTCCTGCTGGCAGATCCACAGGACTCCGTTCTGTACAGAGCTGGTCCTACATTCACGGATTATCTCAGGACTAACACCCGCTCGGAAAACGTGTTCAGTGCATGCACTCCGTCTCCTGTTCCCTACCCAGCGGAAACTCCAGAACAGACACCTTGTGCTCTATTTCTCTAGTTCACAGTTCCACGGGGCACCGCGCACGGCCGAGAATGCTCCCTGAGGGGCCCGTTAGCACTAGTGAATGGGGCCCACGGAGAAAGGTGGGGGGGAGGGCCTGAAAGGGAAGCAGCAGACAGCCTTTTGACAAAACTCTGTAGTGAAAACATCGGACGAGGAGCTTAACGGCCTAGATTTGAAATCTGCCTCAGCCACTCGGTAACTGTGCAGCCAAGAGCGTGCTATTTAAAATCTCTAACACCGTTTCCTGACCTACAAATGGGGTCAACAACAAGCCATCTCCTACCAGAGAGATTTCTCAAGGCTCCAATGATTTCATACCCGAGGCCCCAGGCCAGGGCAGGTGCTCCGTAGGGAGCACTTCCTAAACGTGAGCCCTTGAAACAGACACCCCAGTCTACTTGGCTTCCCAGAACACTGCGGGAGCGCGCCACCCCCACAAGGGAATGGGGTCCTGGAGGCTCGTCACGAGACCCCTTTCTCTTTACACAGGGGCTGGGGCACAGGCCCCCGACTGCAGGACACCGGGGCTGAGTTCCCTGCTCCCCGCTTCTTCACGATCACACGTAATGCTGACCTCAGAAGCAAATCCGAGGAACAAACCTCACAGCATTTCCCGATGTCCCCGGTCCCAACCACTTCCAACATGCCCACAAAGAGGAAGGGAAGGCAGCAGCACCACGCAGCGTCCAGCTGTCGGCGGGGGACAAGGCACAGCTTGCACTTGCAAAGCTGCACAGTAAAGCACCCTTTTAAAAGATTTGAGACTCACCGGGTAGTCTGTGGTTAAGCACACACTCACATAATGCACGGACGTAACAGTATTTACTGAGCACATGCACTGGGCATAAAGCTAAGCATTTTACATACACCATCTCATACGGTCTGCATAACAACCTATGATTATTACTAACCCAATTTTACAACCAAGAAAATGAAGGTTCAGAGTAGCTGAGTGATGTGCCCAAGACTACGCAGCGAGCTGGGATCGGAGCCCAGGCGGCGCGTCTAGAGCCGGTGATGATCTAAATGCTAGAGAATTCTGCTTCCCGGAGTCATTTTTCAGACAGCATCCACAGCTGATACACTTTTCTCACCCAGGATGCCTTTTCACTTATTGTGAAAAAAAAAAAAAAAAAAAGTATGTGTGTAGGGGGGAAATACCGCACAAGTCTTAAGTAAAATATACAAGCAGAGAATTTTACCAAACAAGTCAAGTGCATGACAATGTTCTGAAACCACTAAAACTGATTATTGTATTAACTGTTAGGTTATCTATAGTTCAACTTCCCTTCAGAACCTCAAATATCTTACATGCTGGTGTTCTTCCTTCTAATGTCTGAAGTCTGCCCAAGTGGAGCCTTGTGGATGAGAACTCTTTACACATCAATTTCATGGCAGGGTGGAAATTTTTAGTTAATTGAGTGTTAATGAAAGAGTATGTCAGTAGGTGTTAACACTCCAAACGTCTGGTAAAGAAACTCATATTTAAAAAGCTCATGTTTCAGCTAATGGGTTCTGGCTGTTCAACTTCAACTGGAAAATTAATTTTTATGAGAAATGAACGTATCGGTCTGCACCACCCATCTATTTGGAGATCCTGATGCACCTGAAGTAACGAATGTCTGTATGGACCGTGTTTAGGAGTGTACGTGTACCACAATCAACTTGCAGACGGAATAAAGAGTTCTCACTGTTACGAAAAATACAGATAAAGTTGCAGTGTGTGTTGCGTGTGAGATACGGTGGGAAATTCCAACTAAGACTGGTATCCCCTTCTCCAAACCTCGGTAACACAGCAGGGGAAAAAAAATCAGCAGTGACTGCCTCACAACAGCAAACAAACCTATTTTAAATGAATGCTGTTAAAAGAAGGGTTTCAGATCCAGGAATAGAAAGGATGTAAGTTTCAATGACCTGTGAATTATAAACTCAACGTCAGTCTGGAGAACAACAGACAATTTGAGCACATGCCTCAATTCACAAATCATCAATCAGTATTCTGTCGTTTTAATTAGACACAAACAATTAGCATGCAGACTTCAGGAGCAAATGCTCCCAGAATCCTTTTAAGAGTACTTGAAAATAATGAAAGAAAAAATTACATGTGCAGTCAGTCATGATTTAAAAAGCAACTTAGTCAGTTTTCATAGGGAAAAGACTCATTCGTTAATAAGAATGCAGTTACAATTTTGGTCAAAACCATAAATGTGGTGAAACGATCAAAAGATACAAGCACCGTATGACCTCTTATTTATATGCAGAGTCTAATTTACAACAAAAACAAAAACCAAACCAAACCAAACCAAGCTCATAAACACAGAGAACAGATCGGTGGCTGCCAGAGGCAGGAACGGTGTACGTATGAGGGGGGGAGAGGGATCAAAAAGCAAAATAAGAAGAAGACGATAAAGAAAACAAAACTTTAAGAAGAGGAAAAAACAAAACACCAGAAAGCGCGATGGTCTCTTCTGCAT
Source organism: Proteles cristata cristata (assembly GCA_017311185.1). Classification (NCBI taxonomy): domain Eukaryota; kingdom Metazoa; phylum Chordata; class Mammalia; order Carnivora; family Hyaenidae; genus Proteles; species Proteles cristata. The sequence goes on from JAESUZ010003821.1 coordinate 1,281,163, forward strand.
CTGTCTCCCGGGACGGCGTAAATGGGATGCGACAGCCTTACAGGGAAAAGGACCAGATGAGGAGATGTGACGTTAGCTGGACTAAGGGCTCATTACTTCAGACCATATAGTTTAAGCCCAACAAATGTGAAATGCCAATAGGTGAACCAGTTGCTATAGATCCTTTTTTTTTTTTTTTAGATAGGTAATTAATACACCAATTAATCCCACCCTGAGTGAGGGGAGCGATGGCCCGCTAGGAAGACCATGGGAGGGGCTTCTGCATGAACAGGCATCAGGAGGAGGAGCCTGTAGGGATGAAGGCTCCCAAGGTACGTACCTAGAAAGAATGATGGCACCTCGATTCACACTAGCCCAGGACCTCAGGTTCTTCATACCAACACTCTCTACAAGTGTTTTTGCAAAACAACCTGAAAAGTTGAAAAACATACTGAAAGTTAGTGAACATCATACCAAGATTTCAACTCCCAATCTCCTTCTCTACTGCCCTTAAATCTGCAAATACTCTAATAAAAAAGTGACTCAGTCTCCCTTAACACTAAAAGTTCCAGCTCTGATTTATTTAACGTGTTAATTTTTTTTAACGTTTATTTTTGAAAGAAAGCCAGAGGGAGAGAGGGAGAGGGAAAGAGGGGGGTGAGAGGGAGACAGAGAAAGAGAGAGAGACAGCGAAAGTGCATGAGTGCTGAAAGGGTGGAGAGAGATGGAGACACAGAATCTGAAGCACGCTCCAGGCTCCAGACTCCGAGCTGTCAGCATAGAGCCGGACTCTGAGACTCGAACTCATGAGCTCTGAGCTCATAACCTGAGTCGAAGTCAGGTGCTTAACCGAATGAGCCACGTGGGTGCACCCATTTAATGTGTTTCTAACACAGCCATTTCTTTCAACTTTGGTCCAGGTCTTAGACTATGTTTGGAAGTAATTACTCAAGACAAACAATGAATTCTTCTAAAACGCACACTTGCTCATGTCTGCATCTCTCTCTACTATTTAATGATTTAACCCTGACCTCAAAGGTATTCAGGAAGTAAATGTTTGACAGCAGCCCCTCATGCCTGGATGAAATCTGGTTCTCCCTTATGAAAAATGCTCACTCAGGAGGTGCCACGAATACCCCAGTGGTCCATGACTACTGTGGCTGACGCCTGGGGACTTCTGTCGACAAGGCTGGCCATTCGCCCACCATTAGTATTCTTCATCTTGTGTTAGGATTCTGTTCATAATCATCAGGTTCCCACGTTCCTGGCATATCTTCTTCACTGTGCCATCTAAGTGTATGGAACTAATTCTTGGGCAAAGTAAAAATTCGGAAGCTAGGATTCAGTACAGATGGAAGTATGGGCAAACCTGTCTTGAAGGTAAGTATCTTGGGTAGTTGCATGTATAATTTCCTAATGAGATACTCGAATGTGAGGGACTTTAAAAGCCAAGAGGCCTAGGGTTATTTAGCTCTTTATAGCACACGTCAAAGGACAGCCATCAGCCAGTGAGGCAGATGGTGTTCTCCAAAGGCGACCAACCACGACAGCATCCCTGTCCTGTGTGCTCTTCTAGAATGCTGCCTGCCCACCACCACCCGGAGGTGGGATCCATGTCTTCCTGTGAATTCTGGTGGCCTCTGTGTCTGACTTAACCATGAGAGAATGGAAAGTGATGTGAAGTAACTTCTGAGGCTAAATCACAAAAGTAACGCATGCCTGCTTTCTTCTCCTGAGGCCCAAGCACCACTGTGAGGAAGCGCGAGCAGCCCGCACTTGGCCGCCGCCAGCCGTCATCCAAGGGGACAGACACTCCTCCGACCCCAAGCCGTGCTGCCCCAGATGACCGTGAGGAGGACAAACCCAAACCCCCGCCAGATGCTGTTTGAGAACCACCAAGTTTTGGGGCGGGCTGTTACATGGCGACAGGTGACCTAGTCAGCCAGCCACGCCCATTCAGAGATCCACGAACATGAGCAACACGGCAGGTCCACGCAGCCACGTTACAAGGCTATGTCACTGAATCAGGGACAAACGTCACCTGACAAGTCTTTGGATTTTTTTTTTTTTAAATTTTTTTGTAATGTTTTATTTATTTCTAGGAGAGAGAGAGAGACAGACAGCGTGAGCAGGGGAGGGTCAGAGAGAGAGGGAGTCACAGACTGAAACAGGCTCCAGGCTCTGAGCTGGCAGTCAGCACAGAGCCTGACGCGGGGCTCGAACCCACGAACCGTGAGATCATGACCTAAGCGAAAGTCAAAAGTCGGACGCTTAACCGACTAAGCCATCCAGGCGCCCCAAGTCTTTGGATTTTAAAAGGAAGTCAGACAACTTTCCTGACATAAACTAATTTCAACAGCACACCAAATTCTTAATAATGAAAAAGATGATGCAGTACATTATTTTTTCCTTCAAAGTGTGTGACAAGCTGTCTCCTTTACCAAAGTTTGCAGTGCAAAACAGGCCCCTGTCTATAATCTCAAAGGGAGAGTGCAAAGCGACAGCTCTACTACTGTACTGATGGCCCCGCCAGCCACTGAACTGCCAACTTGCCTCAGGATGGAAATTCACGGTCTGTCACTCCGTCCAGATACAAGGATAGAAAGCCCGGACTGTTCTCAGTGGGGGGAGAGCTCTGTAGTGGCTACGACACCGGATGGAGCTCGAATGTAGTACCAGAAGGTCTGGTCCAGAACAGGCCCGAGACAGGAAGGGAAGGCGGTCTTTAGAGACAGAAACCGCTGTCCTCCGGAACGCTGACCTTCTGCAGAGCAACGGCCGAGCCCGGGCTTGCTCTGTGGTCACGAGTATTTCCCATGCCAAACAGGCATCGGCTCAAAATTCTGATGAGGGTGTTTTTCTTCTGCTTGTCTTTCCCTTCAAGCGAGGGATTTCCAAGTGGGGTAGTGAGACTCACAAACTTCCCCCTTCCTGCCCTCATCCCCTCAAAGAACGGAATGGCATTTGAGGACACTGGCCAAGCCAGGTTCAAAGTCTGGAGCGGCAAGGGAGGGAAGGCAGTGAGGGAGGGTGGGAGTGAGAACGGAAATGAAAGGATCCTGGGACATCAAGTTCCAGCATTTACTACAGTACTGTTTGCAACCACTAAATTCGCTCTGGCTCATGGACATCACGTGCAAACACTCAGCAAACTTCACCCGAGCATAAACGGCCGGCACAGAGTCGAGGCAGGCGAGGAATTACTGAAATTCCACAGGCGGTACGCGCAAAGGTCCCGCTCCACAGCCTACCTTCTCTTCCTCTTTCCTTCGTCTCTTTATCTTGTTCTATCAGCCACTTCAGGACAAGGTGTCCGGCAGGATGCTCGGCGACATGCAGCTGTGGGGGGAGGGGGGGAAGGCAGGACTGAGCCCGCGGGCTTCAGCCACGCCCTGGCCTGCAGTCCAGGCTCCCCCAGCACACACTCAGCTAAGCTCATGGTCAACAGTGCTCAGGAGGGAGGTCATCATCGAGAGTGACCATGAACACCGAACAGCGAACACCGGGTGGGACCAGCGACGCAGCCCAGCCCCCAGGCCGAGAGGAAGGTGGATACGGCTGGCAGGGCCCCTAAAAAGCACCCAGGGCTCGGCCTCAGGGGTTCCCACCTGAGCAGCACCCGCGCGGGGCTCAGCCCAGGAGCGGGCCGGCCTCTGCTCGGGCTGCAGGACGCAGTTTGGAGGGGCCCGCGAGCCTGTGGCGCTGCAACACCGAGGGCTGGCGCGAGCGAGGCTTCAGTACCAACCGAGGGTCTCTCCTTACCGGGCACGGGGGACAACGGGCTCGATCGCTCCCAGAGGGAACTCCCTGCGCCTCCGGCCTCCGCTCTGGCCCGGGGCCCGCGTCAGGAAGTAGCAGGCGCCCCCGCACGAGGGCCCTGCACACGCGGACTTCCGCCTCCCCTTCCCTCTGCTGGCTCATCTCCCCGGAGCCCTCTGTCCCCCACGAGCCGAGCCCTTCCCTCCTTCCCTCTGCGGCCCATGCTCGACTCCCCGCCACGCGGCACGGACCGCGCGCCTCCGGCCTCGGGGCGGCCCCAGAGAGCCCCTACGTGTCCCTCGCAGCGCCACCTCCGGCCCACAGCAGGTGATCATCTGCGTACGTATTCGTCTAATGGTGTGTTCGGCAGAACAGCAAGCTTTGCGGGTGGGGGGACAGTGCTGCGCGCTGCCCGGCACAGATGGGGGCCGCGGACGGAGGCGGAATCGGCCCAGGGCCAGCGGGCAGGAGCTCGCAGAAGGAGCAGCCTCTTTCCACGAGCGGGGCTCTGGGGAGCCGTAGGGTGAGTGAGGCTTGCTACAGGGCCAGCACAGCAGAGTGGGGACACGGGTGGCATCGGGCTGAGGGCAGAGGCAGTACACACGCAGAGAGGTGCGAAACTCCACAGCAAATTCAGAACAGATTTAGGAGCACAGAAGACGCGAGGCAGGCGGCCTGGGGCGGGTCACGGACAGCGGGGAGCCGCACTACGAAGGCTGTTCTGACTGCAGGTGACAGGCGGGCCCGGAAGTTCTGAGAAACGCGGCGCTGCAAGGACGCCCTATTCTGAGCGCACAGCGGTCAGATGCGCTGCGGGTCCGGGCTGAGGAGAGGCGGTTAGCCCGAGAGCGGTCTTCTCGGCCGCGTCCTCGGTGCCCGGGGTCTCTCCACCTGTCCCGAGCGCACGTTACCTCTCCATCCCGGCCGCCTGGGTGTAGCTCGGCCGCCGCCAGGCTGGCGATGGCGTGCATGGCGGGCTGGGCGTCCCCGACGGCCGCTCCCAGGATGCCGGGCACCAGCACGCACGCAGACTTCTCCAGCACCAGCTCGCCGGCGTGGGCCTGCAGGTAGCTGAGCAGAGCCGGAGACACAGACTCCAGGAGCTCGCGCCGGCGGATCGCGGGGTCCTTCTTACTGTAGGAAGGAATGTGGGGAAAGAGGCACTCAGGTGACACAGACGGCCAAGGAAGTACAGTGATCTGATGATCACAAAAACCTCGACGGGCTTCAAACAGTCTTTGTCAGGGGCGCTCAGCCGGTGAAGTGTCCGACTTCGGCTCAGGTCATGATCTCACAATTTGTGGGTCTGAGCCCTGAGCTGGGCTCTGTGCTGACAGCTCAGAGCCTGGAGCCGGCTTCCGATTTCATGTGTGTCTCTCTCTGCCCCTCTGCACTCACTCATACACACGGACTCTCTCAAAAATAAATAAACCTTAAAAAAATTTTTTTTAAAAACAGTCTTTGTCAAAGTTAATATAATCGTGTGTCTCTCTGTTGTGCGTGCAGGCAGTAAGCAACTTATGGGTGGGACACCTGACCTCCACCTTTGTGCCTCCAGGATGTGGACAGAGCCAGTCACAGAACCAGCACTGAGGAAGTGAACCTCGCCTGATATAATACCAGAACAGCCCAAACCAATCCAGAACCCAAACAACAAATTAGAAGACAGGATCAGACTACTGTACGGACTCCACTCTCCAGAATATTTAATTATGTGACACCAATTGCTTTAAAAATAAAGCAAAACTGGGGCACCTGGGTGGCTCAGTTGACTGAGCATCTGACTTTGGCTCAGGTCATGATCTCACAGTCTGTGGGTTTGAGCCCCACATCAGGCTCCGTGCTGACAGCTCAGAGCCTGGAGCTGCTTCGATTCTGTGTCCCTCTCTCGCTCTGCCTCTCTCTGGCTCATGCTCTGTCTCTCTCCCTCTCAGGAATAAATAAAACATTAAAAAAAAAAAACCTACAATAAAATGAAGCAGAACTGACCTTGGGGAGGATGGCGGAAAGGACCCTGAGCCCCCATGTCCCATGGATACACCTAGATAACACGCACGGCAGGGTGGGTAACCCAGGGAACGACCAGAGGACTGGCAGAACAGAGTCTAAACCACTAAATATAAAGAAGCTGTAATGAAGAGGTCAGGAAGGGTGAAGACGTGGTTTGGGAGCGGAAAGGGCCCCAGGACTGTCCGGGAAGGAGGGATTTGCAGTGGGTGTGGAGAAGGGAGAGAAACAGCCCGGCCGGCGGGGCACCCCCTGTACAGGGTGTCCGCAGGGGGAGACGAATCCCTGTAACACGTGGCTTGGAAAATCAGCGGGGCATAGTCTCAGGAGTCCTTACAATCGGTGGGGCTTAACTCCTGGGACCTTCAAAATATCAGCGTGCTTGGCTCTGGGAGCGCTGGGAGGGTGACAGAAACCGGAGTCCCTGCCTTAAGGAGACGGGTGACACAGGCCTGTGGAGGCGGGGGGCACAGAAGCAGCAGCCTGCGACGCCCGGGGTCCGCGGGGGGACCTGCCTACTCCTCTCACGGCCGTGACGGAGGGGCAGGGATCTTTGGGAGGCTTCTACAGGACGGAAGACGCGGGAGGGCGTCCCTTGCCTCTCCTGCCCCCTGGCCAAGACACCGGGACACCTGCGGGAAGGGCGCCCACGGCACGCGGCCACCTGACTCGCTAGCAGCGCCCCGCCCCCGCCCTTCTGCGGACACGCCCCTCCCCCCGCCCCCCCAAGAGACCTGCGTGACCCCTGCTAACGCCGCACGCTGCGGCGTGTTCTCCTGCAGGCCTCCCTCCTCCCATAGGCTCTCGGCCGAGAGACCATCCGAAGCAGTGCCTCGAGCTGCGGCCCCGACGGGCCGGCACCGCTGCGCAGCGACTGGCGCCCTGGGAGAGGGGCCGTAGCCACACACAGGCCCGGGCGGCTCCAGCAGGCTCCGGGGAAGGCCTCGGCGTGGCGGCGGGCCCGCCCAACGAAAGCTTCCCAGGGGACAACGCCGGGACAGCACCACGGCAGGTCGGTGCTACCGCATGGCGGCAGATACCTGGGCTGAGCAAATCAAGCCCAAGGCGGCCCGACGCTGGCCCAGCATCGCAGGGAGCAAACACACGACGGGAGCCGCTGCACACACTGGGATGAAGGGCAAACCGGCTCAGCCACGGCAGCAGGGTGCCCGCAACACGACACAGGGCACCCCGGAAGTGCCAGGTTCTGGTAACCGGCGGGCACTGCACTGCCGGACCTCTTCCCAATGCCCTGCCTCCAGGAGCAGCAGATGTAGTGGGCTTTCTTAACACCAAGAAACAGGCACAGGGAGTTAGACAAAATAAGGAGACAGAAGAATATGTCCCAAATGAGAGAACAAGACAGAATCAGCAAGAGACCTACTAATAGGGTCTGATAGAGAATTTCAAGTAATGGTCATAAAGATACCAAACTGAGAACAGAGTGGAGGATATAAGTAAGACCCCCAACAAAGAGACAGGAAATGTAAAACAGAACCAATCAGAGAGGAAGGATTCAATAACTGAAATTAAAAAATACACTAGAGGAAACAGACTAGAGGAAGCAGAAGGTATCAGCAACCTGGAGGACACAGGAATGGAAAGCAAACAAGCTGAACAGGAGAGAAAAAAGCAATAAGAAAAAATGAAAATAGATTAAGAGAAGCCGTGACATCACCAAGTAATAATAACTGCATTATAAAGAGTCCAGAAAGAGAGAGAAAAAGGGGCAGAAAACTTACTTGAAGAACTAACAGCTGAAAACTTTCCAAACCCAGGAAAGGACACGGATACCCAGATCTAGGAGGTACAGAGAGCTCCCAACAAAATCGACCCAAGTAGGTCTGCACCAAGACACACAGTAGTTACAATGGCAAAATGTGGTGTCAGAGAATTTTCAAAGAAACAAGAGAAAAGAAAACATGTACATACAAGGAAGCCCCATCAGGCTCTCAGCTGATTTTTCATCAGAAACTTTGCAGGCCAGAAGGGAATGGCATGATATATTCAAAGTTTGGAAATAAAAAAACCTGTAGCCAACATACTCTATCCAGCAAGGATATCATTCAGAATAGAGAGTTTCCCAGACAAACAAAACTTAAAGGAATTCATCACCACTAAACCAGCCCTGCAAGAAATGCTAAAAGAGACAGAATATGAGTGGAAAGGAAAGACCATAAGCAAGGAATAAGAAAAGGAAGAAACATAAAGGCAGTAAAATTAAGTATATTTATAAAAACCAGTTGAGGGAGTCACAAAATAAAAGGATATAAAGTATGACACCCTATACCTCAAAACAAAAAAGGGAGGGAGGAGAAAAGTAACAATTTAGTGCTTTTAGAATGGGTTTAACCTTAAGTAACCATCAACTTAACAGACTGCTATATGCATAAGATGTCATATATAAACCTAATGACAACCACAATTCAAACACTGGTAATAGATATGAATAACATAAAGAAAAAACAGATCCAAGTACATCACACTACAGGAAGCCAGCAAACCGTGAGAGAAAAGAGCAAGAGAAGGAACAGAGAACTACAAAACAATCATAAAACAAAATGGCAATAAGTACATACCAATCAATATTTACTATGAATGCTAATGGATTAAACACTGCAATCAAAGACATAAGGTGACAGAATGGATAAAAAAAGATTCATCTATATGCTGCCTACAAGACTCATTTCAGACCTACAGACACATGCACAACGAAAATGAAGGGATGGAGAAGCATGATTTATCAATGAAATTGAAGTAAAAATATAGCTAGGATAGCAATACTTATATTGGATGAAAGAGACTTTAAAACTTACAAGACTGTAACAAAGACACGTAAGGATACTATATAATTAAAGGGACAATCCAACCAGAAGAGATAACAACTGTAAATATCCACACACCCAATGTGGAAGCACTCAAATACAGAGAGCAGTTAATGACAGACATAGAGGAAGTAATCAATAATAATACATTAATAACAGGGGACTTAAACAACCCATTTATGTTAACAGACAGATCATCTAAACAGAAAATCAAGAAAACAATGTCTTTGAATAACACATTGGAACAGATGGCTTTAACATATATATTTAGAACATTCCATCCTGAAACAATAGACTACACATTCTATTCAAGTTTATATGATCTATTCTCCAGAACATATAGTATTAAGCCATAAAACAAGTCTCAACAAATTCAAAAAGACTGATGTCACATACCGTGTATCTTTTCTGACCACAATGCTATGAAATTAGGAATCAACCACAAGAAAAGGCAGTAAAGAACACAAATAGATGGAGAATAAATAACATGCTACAAAGAATGAATGAGTCAACCAAGAAATCAAGGAGGAAATTAAAAAATTCATGCAGACAAATGAAGATGAAGACACAACAATCCAAAATCTTCAAGAATCAGCAAAAGTGGTTCCAAGAGGGAAATATACAGCAATACAGGCATACCCCAAGAAGCAAGAAAAATCTCAAATAATCTAATTTTACACCTAAAGGAGCTATAAAAGAACAATAAACAAAACCCAAAACCAGCAGCAAGAAGGAAGTAATAAACATGAGAGCAGAAATAAACAAAATAGAAACTAAAAAAACCCAATAAAACAGATCAATAAAACCAGGAGCTTGTTCTTTGAAAAGATGAACAAAAATGATAAACCTTTAGGCAGACTCAAACCAAATCAGAAATGAAAAAGGAGACATAACAACTGACACCACAGAAATACAGAGGGTTACAAGAGAATAATATAAAAAATTCTATGCCCACAAATTAGACAACCTAGAAGAAATGGATAAATTCCTAGAAACATATAACCTTCCAAAACCAAATCTGGAAGAAATGGAAAATTTGAACAGGCGGATTACCAGCAATTTGAAATTGAAGCAGTGATCAAAAAACTTCCAACAAAGTCCAAGATGAATTCTTCACAGGTGAATTCTACCAAACATTTAATGAAGAGTTAATACTTATTCTTTTCAAACTACTCCAAAAAGTAGAAGAAAGAACGCTTCTAAATTCATTTTATGAGGCCAGCATTACTCGACAGCAAATCAGATAAAGGCACGACAAAAAAAGAAAGAGCATCACAGGCCAATTATCTCTGATAAACACAAATGCAAAAACCCTCAACAAAACAACAAACCAAACCCAATAACGCATTAAAAAAAATCATTCCCCACAATCAAGTGCGATGTATTCTTAGGATGCAAGGGTGGCTCAATATTCACAAATCAATCAAAATAATACATCAACAAGAGAAAAGATAAAAACTATACAATCATTTCAATAAATGCAGAAAAAGAGCTGACAAAATACAACAGCCTTTCATGACAGAAACTCTCAACACGGCAGGTTTAGAGGGAACTTATCTCAAGATAATAAAGGCCACATATGAAAAACCCAAGGCTAACCTCATCATCAATGATGAAAAACAGATCTTCCCGAAGATCAGGAACAAGACAATGATGTCCACCCTCACCACTTTTATTCAACAGAGTACTGGGAAGTCCTCGCCACAGCCATGAGACAACAATAAAGAAATAAAAAGAATCCAAATTGGTAAGGAAAGAGTATAACTAGCACTAACTTCAGAGGATATGATACTATATGGAGTAAACCCTAAAGACTCTAGCAAAAAACTACCAGAACTGATAAATGAATTAAGGTCACAGGATGCAAAATCAATAATCAGAAATCCATTGTATTTCTTTTTTTTTAAAAAAACATTTGTTCATTTTTGAGAGAAATGGAGTGCGAGTGGGGGAGGGTCAGAGAGAGAGGGAGACACAGAATCCAAAGCAGGCTCCAGGCTCTGAGCTGTCAGCACAGAGTCAGACGTGGAGCTCAAACCCATGAGTGGTGAGATCATGACCTGCGCCGAAGTCAGACGCTTAACCGACTGAGCCACCCAGGCGCCCCTGCATTTCTATACACTAACAATGAAGTAGCAAAAAGAGAAGTTAAGAAAACAATTCCATTTACAATTGCACCAAAAAGAATACCTAGGAATAAACTTCAACAAGGAGGTGAAAGACCGATACTCTGAAAACTATAGAACACTGCTGAAAAAACTGACACAAATAAATGAAAAAACACTTCGTGCGGGGCGCCCGGGTGGCTTAGTCGGTTAAGCGTCCGACTTTCGCTTAGGTCATGATCTCGCGGTTCGTCGGTTCGAGCCCCGCATCGGGCTCTGTGCTGACTGCCAGCTCAGAGCCTGGAGCCTGTTTCAGTCTGACTCCCTCTCTCTCTTACCCTCCCCTGCTCACGCTGTCTCTCTCTCTCTCCTAGAAATAAATTTTTAAAATCTTAAAAAAAAAAAAAAAGAAAGAAAAAACATTTCGTGCTCATGGATTAGAACAAAAATGGTCAAGATGTCCATGCTACCCAAATCAATCTGCAGATTTAAGTAATCCCCATCAAAATACTGATAGCATTTCCCCCAGAATTTGAATAAATAATCCTAAAATTTGTATGGAACTACAAAAGACCCTGAATAGCCAAAGCAATCTTGAAATAGAACACAGCTGGAGGTAATCACAATCCCAGATTGCAGAATAGACTACAAAGTGGTAGTAATCAAAACAGTATGGTGCAGGCACAAAAACGGACACATACATCAATGGAACAGGATAGAGAGCCTAGAAATAAACCCACAATTATATGGTCAATTAATCTTCAACAAAGGATTGGAAGGCAGGAATACGCAATGGGAAAATGACAGTCTCTTCAACAAAGGTACTGGGAAAAATGGACAGCTATATGCAAAAGAATGGAACTAGACCACCTTCTTATACCATACACAAAACTAAACTGAAAACAGATTAAGAACCTAAATGTGACACCGGAAACCATAAAAATCCTAGAAGAGAGCACAAGCAGTAGGTTCTCTGACACTGGCCACAGCAACATTTTTCTAGATGTGTCTCCTGAGGCAAGGGAAATGCAAACAAAAATAAACTACTGGGGTTACATGAAAATAAATGCTTCTGCACAGCAAAGGAAATAATCAATGGAACTAAAAGGCAGTCTATGGAATGGGAGGAGATATTTGCCAATGATATATCTGGTAAGGGGTTAGTGCTCAAAACATATGAAGAGGGGCACCTGGGTGGCTCTGTCAGTTAAGCCTTCGACTCTGGCTTAGGTCATGATCTCACAGTTTGTGGGTTTGAGCCCCGCGTCAGGCTCTGTGCTGACAGCCCAGAGCCTGAAGCCTGCTTCAGATTCTGTGTCTCCCTCTCTCTCTGCTCCTCCCCTGCTCACACTCTGTCTCTTTTTCTCTCAAAAATGAATAAACGTTTTTAAAAAATTTATAAAAAAAACCCAAACATATGAAGAACTTATACAACTCAACACTGGAAAAACGAAGAATCCAATTAAAAAATGGGCAAAAGACATGAAGAGACATTTCCCCCAGAGAAGACATACAGAAGGCCAACATGCACATGAAAAGATACTCAACATCAACTAATTATTAGGGAGATGCAAATCAAAACCACAATGAGATAGCACCTTACACCTATCAGAATGGCTAAAATCAATAACACAAAAAAACAGTAAGTGCTGGTGAGGATGTCGAGAAAAAGGGACCTTGTTGGTGGGAGTGCAAACTGGTGCACACACTGTGGAGGAGAGGATAGAGGCTCCTCAAATAATTACAAACAGAATTACCATAAGATCCAGTGACTCCACTCGTGAGTATACACCCAAAGAATACAAAGACACTAATTTGAAATGATAAATGCACCCCTATGTTTACTGCAGCATTATTTGTAATAGCCAAACTATGGAAGCAGCCTAAGTGTCCATCAAGAGATGAATGGATAAAAAAGATGTGGTGTATATAAACAAGGGAATATTACCTAGCCACGAAAGGAATGAAATCTTGCCGTTTGCAACAACATGGATGGAGTCACAGAGTATAATGCTAAGTGAAATAAGTCAGAGAAAGACAAATAAAATACCATACAATTTCACTCATATGCGGAATTTAACCAACAAACCAAATCAACAAAGAAAAAGAAAAAGACAAACCAAAAAACAGACTCTCACCTATAGGGAACAAACTGATGGTTACCAGAGGGGAGGTGGGGAGGCGAGTGGATGAAATAGGTGAAGAACACACTTGCGATGAGAGGCACTTAGGAATGTAAAGAAATGCTGAATCACTACACAGTACACCTGAAGCTAAAATAACACTGGAGGCTAGCCAGAGCAGAGCTAAAAACAAAAAACAACAAAACAAGAACAACAACAAAAAAATCCCTAAAAATATTGCTATAGTTTAAATAAATGCAGCAAAACCAAAATGGACCACACATTGAATGGCTACTCTGCGCCAGGCTCTCAGAGGCATTCTTTTGGCGAGATACGTTTATCTTCTTTTCAAGATAAAAACTTTAAAGAATCTGCCCAAATTACAGGCTTAAAAATGGGATTCACCTTCCAAGTTTTAGAAAAGAAGCCTGATAGAGGGTATGCACGCATAAGCAGACTCCTGGAAACGTAAGCTACTCAAAATAAGCAACCACACTAGAAAACAAAGCGCTTAAGCCACTGTATTATGATTCTTACCTGTGTGCGTTCCCATCTCCTTTCTGCAGAACCTCAATAATTTCCCGCACTGTGTGTGCAGGATCTCTGGGCCTCAGTAAATACAAGAGGACCTTCCTTCCGTATTTGTCATTTATTATGTTGGGCAAGGAACTAATAATTTCCTGTGAAATCACAGAAACAAAAAATGAATCGAGGTGCTTAAAATAATGTGCACTTGAAATCTGAGCAGTACAGAACTGTTAAGTATTTTTCCCAACGTCCATAAAAGAAAATGTGGAGCTAATTTTGAAATCATGTCACTAAAACACAAGGATTTACACTCAGAACACAGACTGGAGTCTGTGCTGTGACTAGCATTACTGAACAATCCGTTTATATAACTGACCAAGCTCAAGGACTTAAAAAGTATTTAAAGTTCTCCTCATTCACTATGACCAATAGTTCTCAGTCCACTATTACTAGGGACACTGCTTGCTGGGGTCACTGAGCAGATACAGTCAATTTGCAGCTGCTTTAAATGCAGCATCAGCATCGATGAAGAACATTCTTATTAGAATTTCCCCACTGAGATGTATGTGAAGAGAGATAAAGGAACTCTGTTAAATCAAACAAGTGAATAAAGGCTTTTAAAGTTAGTTGCTTATTCATGGCAAATGAAGGCTGTTTAAGTATTGCATTGAAAACAAAAATGGGGAGGGGAGGGAAATAAATGCAGAAAGACTCCATGGAGCAGTTGCAAATAATTACAGTCTATGACATTTCCAATCAACTAACCCAGAACAATAATCTCCTTTTCTAGTTGTCTGAACTTAAGTAACAAAGGCAATGTCATCCCCATTCCTGTGTAAATGTGATGTTTTCAGACAGAAAAGTCAATGTTTAAAAATTCCTTTACTCTTAACAGAGAATCTGCAACAGAAAAAAATCGCTTCCCCCACACCCCAACATTCCTATTTCTTGCAACAAGCCCTAATAGATATTCAAAGCCATGCGTGTCTGAGCAGCAGACATTTCTGCAGAACTGGCTAGGCCCACAGAGAGAATTCCGTCCAGCGCTTAAGGTTTACACATGACGAACCCATGAACGAGGCAGGCGACGTGCCGGCGACAGTGGCAGAGCTCTAACTCCAAGGGAAGGAATTCTCGGTGAGGTAACATGGGCTCAGCGGTGCTGACCTCTTAAGGAACGCCTGATTACAATGAGATTCGCAATTCAGTGCAAGGAACCAAGCTAAAGCCGGAGATGGTCATCAAGATCAAGGTGCTGCAAAATCGGTGACGGCGACGTTGGCGGTGGCAACTCCAGGCTCCACCCGAGAACCACGGCTCTCTTCTTAAAACCCCAAGCTTCCCTCATCGTCTGCACAAAAGCACACGGTGCCCCCTGCGACCACTGACAGCAGCTGACACTTGGTGCTCACCTGGCAGCAGAGCAGTGCTGGGCACAGGGCACCCGCCGTCTTCCATGCGCCTCACGCCTCGACAGAGGGCCTACGGCTACTTCCGTTCCGCTCAGAAGCAGCCCAAGGTTTATTACGTGACTTGCAGTAGACGTGTAAAGGTCACTCGGCACCAGTTTGTTCTTTGTATTTATGGGTCTATTTCTGATGTTTATTTTGTGTTTTATAACAGCTAAGTCACAGGGCTGTTACGTACGGCCCAGGGAACAGAGGACGATACTGTAATGACCTTGTATGGTGCCCAATGGGGACCCATCACCATGAGGGGCGCTGAGGACTGTAAATAACTGTGGGATCGTTATGCTGTACACCTGAAACTAATATAATATCGTGGGTCGACTTTACTTCAATAAAAAACAGTATGTGAAAAAACAGGGAAAGGTTACGATGGTAAGTTTTATATTAGGTGTACTGTATCACAGTTACATGGAAAAAAAAAAAAAGAGAAAAAAAACCAGAACACAAAACCAGGAGACTCTATCCCCATGGAGCTCAAGTTCCTAGAAGCTGGCAGCCGCCACCCTGGACAAGGCCTTCTGCCTTCTCCTTCCCCACAGCCCCTCCCCCACTCCCGGTCCATGACAGCGTCTGACTTTGTGAGCTCTGGGTCACATTATGATTAAGCGCTAAATGAAGGGAGGGCACAGAGACAAACTGCAGGAGCTGCAAGGGTGAAGAGAGCAGGTCTGGCTGGGACATCAGAGAGCACTGGCTTGAGACTGAACTGGGGCTTGGTCTTAAAAGGGAAAAGGAGGGGGCGCCTGGGTGGCTCAGTCAGGTGGGTGGCCAACTTCAACTCAATTATGATCGCACGGTTCGTGGGTTCGAGCCCCACGTCGGGCTCTGTGCGGACAGCTCAGAGCCTGGAGCCTGTCTTCGGATTCTGTGTCTCCCTCTCTCTCTGCCCTTCCCCTTCTCATGCTGCCTCTCTCCCTCTCAGAAATAAATAAAACGGTAAAAAAAAAAATTTAAAAAAAAAAAGGAAAAGGAGGAGCATTTATTAGGCCATGACGTGCACCTGACATTTCAGGAAACCCGGTTACCCTGAACCAGAATGCTTAGCAACACTGAGCTGTCTTCGCTATTTTTAAAAGCACCGCATAATGTAACAGGTTTTGTAGTGGCTGGGTGGCAACTGTGACATGTGGCTCTACGTAAACGTACGTGCAGGGTAAAGGGCAAGCCATCCGTCCTGCTAAGTAAATGCCTTAGAAAAACACAGAGGCAGACAAGAATGCTCAGGGAGTTATCTGGGAGAGCAAAACCTAACGAGAACTGAAATATTTTTAAAACTATAAACAACCTAAGTCTCCAACAACAGAAAGCTGGAAAGATAATCCCACTCACAGTACAATACCATTTGGCACTGAAAATCGGGGATTTAGGACAGGGCAGGCAAACCATGGCCTGCGGGCCAAATCCAACCTGCACCTTGGTTTCACATACCCGAGGAGAGAAGAATGGTTTTCATATTTTGAAGGGTTGTTAAAAACAAAGACAGAAGAAAAAAAAAGGGGAAAAAATAAAAGCAAGAATAGGGAACACAGATCATAAAATGGCTCACGAAACCTAAAATAATCACAATCCAGCCCTTGATAAAAAATAAGTGCCGACCCCTGATGAATCACAGGCACAACGGCAAAAGGAAAAAGCAAGGTGCAGAACAAAACGTGCACGCCCTCGTTTACAGAGTCTGTAAACACGCAGACAGCACCACGTGCATTTACTAGTGAAAGGGTAGGCCACGCTCACAGACAACCAAACAGTGTTCATCCCGGTGGGCACGGGGGGAGGGGGGGACGCGCAATCAGGGCGGGTCCACAAAAGGCTTAAACTTTACGTGTATCTGTCAGGTTTTACTTCTGGTCAGACGGTGGGAGGCTGGGTGTCTGCTCTATCACCCTTGGTACCCTCGGCACATTTAGAAGAGGATACATTTTAAAGGATGCATCAACGCTTCTTCACTTTCAAACAGTAACTGGCTAGTGTGCTTATGTCCTTTTCAGAGGAACGTGTCGTCACACCATCGCCACGATTCTAGGGTAAAATGGGTCCATTTTAGAAGCATGTTTATTTTGGAAAGTGAAGTGGGTGGGAAAAGAGGAGGGCTCAGCTGACCGGGCTGTGATTTCAACTTGACTCAGAAGTCTGGGTACCCTTGAACAGAATGCTCCGTGGCAACGCTAACGCTTTCTCGGGCGTTTCCGAAAAGCACTGAATGCCGCACCAGGTTTCCTGGTGTGGGGAACACGCCGGAGCGATCGGCATTCCCGAACTGTGTCACCAGCTGTAAGACTAGAGCGTCACGATACACAGAACCTGTCGGGCGTTTTGTCAGTTAGAGGCAGGAGTTCGGTGCGCGAGGCCGCTCTCAGGGAAAGCTGTCCCAAGTATGAGCAAGTCGTTAGGAATGTAGCTTAAGTAGCTGTGGGAATCAAACCGATAAGCACAAGGAATTACAACTGCTTCACAAGCAACTTCTAAGTGAGACGAATGCTCGGTCAAAAATTAATCCCGCAGACAGCGGAGGCGAGTCCTGAAGGGCGTCTGGCCTCTCTTGAAATCCATGTGGAACCCTTATGCAAATTTCAGTTGTCGTGAAAATATTAAACAAAAGCGAACTTTCAATAGCCCAGCCTGCTTCCATTTTCATGAAATCACTTTATTCATTTTGCCAGTTTATGGCCTCACATCTCTGTCACCGGAATGAAAAACAATCATTATTGATTGGAGTCAAAAGGGTAATAAAGTCACAAGGAACATGCCAAAATACTCAGTTTGTGACACGAAAGTCTTGCCAACTTGTTTCTTCCCACAATCCTACCCCAAAGAAAGTCATCGCCATCTTAAAACAGTCAAGGGCAAAGTCGCAACAGGACAGCGAGGGCATGAGAAATTCACACCCACTGGGAGCGACAGCTGGCATCCAACCCTCGACCGCTGCCCCCTTTTTTCTCCTACTCCCAACTCTACCGGTCCAGCTCGGCTGCAGAGAGAGGCCCCGGCACCACTCTGTGCCCACAGGTAAAGTCTGTTTCTGAACGTCCACACGGCTTCTCCCTGCGGATGCCGTGAAACCAGCTTTTGATGCTAAATTTCTCCAAGGGCCCCACCTGCATGTCTGAAACAAAGGTTCGTGTGATCTCGGTCTACACAGATCATACGGTGTTAAGAATGCCTCTACTTTAGGTCACTGCGAAAGTGTTGCCACCGCTTATCCCTAGCCCTGCGACCTCTATCTCGTACCCCACGCCGCTTGCACACAAGAAGGAAGGGAAGGGAAGGGAAGAAAGGCTCGCAGTCAGAAGCCAGAAAAAGAGGCAGGCATTGCAGAATGCGGTTTTTCACGTTGAAGGACTTTTCCCAAAAGGACAACTTAGTTTTCCTGAGGGCAAACTCCGGGTTAGATGAACTGCATTTCGTTACTATCACCTCGTGGTCACTGGACCAGACTATGAGGAACTGCTGAAATGAAGAAAGGAATTCTCTGAGAATTTTTAATAGGACTCTGACAAAACTTGCGTGGAGGCTCTAAGAAGTAGCACAACTGAGCGAGTTTTATCTGCTCCATCCAGGAAGGCGCACTGATAAATTGGGTAACTGTGCAGAGGTCGTTTCTCCAAAGGACGAAGAGAAAGGTCATGGGCGTCCTCCCCTGTGGGTCCCTGACTAACTGCAGAATCACGATGGCAATGAATTTCTCAGCAAACCGGAGCACCGCGTTGCTAACTTTTCATTTAGCAGGTCCTGTGGCCTCACAGCCATGTCCTCCTAATTTAACCAGTCTTTTGCAAACTTAAAATGATATTCGTATCAAGTTATAATATTCTTGTTTGATACAGGAAAAAAGCAAATGTCCCAAAACAGACTGGAGTCAACTAAAAAAATAAATAAATAAAAATCACAAAATACTGGCGGAAAGCACACTTCAACGTCTTTACACAGATGGGTGTGAAATCAAACGGACACAGCCTCAAACGATGCATCAACTTAACTTCTATTCAAGATCATCAGAATTAATTACTTACTGATATGATTATCTGCTTCACAAGCTTAGTATCATCGATACAATCAAATGCCGCCAGTAGAACCAAATGGGAGTACTGGCCCTGTAGGGACGGGAAGCCCGGGAAGGTTAGAAAAATGTACAGCTTCTCCCCTTTCTCATACCCACAGAGTCACTTTATAAAATTATCAACGGACTGTCTAAAGTAATAGAAACAAGACAGATAAAAGCCATTCAAGGGAACTTCCTCTCTTATCAGGTCCCAGTTAATGATATTCTAGGGTGATTACAAGAAACAAAAAAAAAGCAGAAGCACATTGTTCAGAATCAAATAGGCGAGACTCAAATTTGTTTTTTAACCAGGATATAACACCTCTCCAAAATAAGTACCCTGTTAATAAGTAACTACTGAAATTAAACTCAAAGAGTTCAAGTGAAAGTAGAAAAAAACCCCAAGAACACAAAACTACATATATATAATTTCAATCATGAAAAAGAAAGTACATAAGCGCAGATATAATCACATGTAAGATGCAAAATACACAGATGTGCACACAGAAAACCCTCCGGAAAGATGCTGTAATTATTGCATTTTCTTGTGTACGTTGCCTAATTTCTTTAAAACAATCCTATTTAATTAGAATAGAAATACTAAAAAAATAAACTAAAAAATACATTTATATAATGAATAAGAGAATTAGGTAAAAATAACCATTTTTAACAGAGTCACCATTAAGTGACTTAATGCTTTACGTCTTGAAAGGACAGAATGACTTTTGTGATGCTGACCATTCTCCAAAGTTTAAGAGCTTCTACTTTATGAAAAAAAGTGTTTTCGGAGCTTGTGGCATATTCTTTCTGTATCCTAGGTAACAATATCAATCTTTTTTTTTACTTTGAGAGGGTATCTGACCTCTGATAACATTCATTCAGAGACACGTTTGAAAAACATGGCAGAACTAACCAGAGAGTGGTGCTTGGGTGACCCAGTGGGTTAAGCTTCAGACTCTTTCTTGTTTTTTTAATTTTTAAAAATGTTTTATTTATTTCTAAGAGAGAAAGAGGCAGCGTGAACAAGGGAGGGTCAGAGAGGGAGGGAGACAGAGAATCTGAAGCAGGCTCCAGGCTCTGAGCTGTCAGCACACAGCCCGAAGTGGGGCTCAAACCCATGAAACGTGAGATCACAACCTGAGCCGAAGTTGGACGCTTAACCGACTGAGCCACTCAGGCGCCCGTAGCTTCAAACTCTTAATTTCAGCTCAGGGGTCATGATCTCAGAGTCATGAGACTGAGCCCCACATCAGACTCCACTCTGAGCACGGAGCTTGCTTAAGATTCTTTCTCCTTCTCTGCCCCTCTCCCCTCCTCACAGACACACTCTCTCTCAAAATAAATAAACATTAAAAAAGAAAAACACAACTGGAGAAAACCAACAGTCTAACACCTTTACCATACAAAGTTCAACACTACTGAAAATGGGGAAAGAACATAGAGTCAGTTCACAGAGAAAAATGGGACATGTGGCTTTAAGCACAGGAAATAATACTTACTAATTAAGGACAATGAAACAATGAAATACCACTTTCCACCTATCCCATAGGCAAAAGTTGCGAATATACGAATTTGGCAGAGCTTTGGGGTAAAAAAGCAGGTGTGCGTGTCACTGATGAGAATGCACAGTCGTTCAACTTCTTTGAAGAGCAAGTGACAACATTCAGAAAAATTTAAACTGCATGTACTTTCTGATCTAGCCATTCTATTTCTAGGCATTAATCTTACAGACATGCCTCCGCAAAGGCACAAAGGGTACGTTCTTGAGTACTACCTGAAATAACAAAAGACTAGAAACTACCCAAGGGTCTGTTAAATGAATTAAGGAATTGATATAATGAAACACTAGTCATTAAAGAGAATGACAGGTAAACTGTGGGCATATCTATATGGATAGATACATCTATCTACATGGATAGATATCTACATATGATATATGTATTCTATACACAGAGATTATTTATTACATATGGATTATCTAATTATATACATTTATACATAAAGATATATAGATACCTATACATATTATATACATATGTATTTATTTATTACATATACCTCTATATGTAGAGGTATAAATTTCTTGTTACCATCAAAATACCTTGCTGGGATCAGATTCTCCAAAACACAACACAACAAAACAAAACAAAACAAAACACCCAAAACTGTTTATACAACTACAAAGTAAAATTAAAACAATCCAATTTTATTATTTAAGAATGTGTTTTACTTTTGGGGCGTCTGGGTGGCTCAATCAGTTAAGCCTCAGACTCTAGATTTTAGCTCAGGTCATGATCTGATGGTTTGTGTGTTCGAGCCCTGTGTCAGGCTCCACGCTGACAGTACAGAACCTGCTTGGGATTTCTCTCTGCTTCTCCCTCCCCTCCCTCTCTTCCTCTCTCTCAAAAATAAATAAACTAAAAAAAAAAGAAAAAACTCTTTTACTATTAATGCCTTTAGAATTTTCTAGTAACATTCTATTTTTAGTCACTATTAATTTAAAATATTCAAATTAAAACGTTTGAAGATTTACTTAACGGTGAAAAATGACTAACAAAATTTTCTCATACTTTGGAAACAACTCACTAGAGAATCTTTTCTTTCATTTTTTACAGAAAAGTTAGCTGCCTTCCGTGGCCTTACACTCCGTCCCCCGTCTCTAGCCCTGTACTTCCATGGTCACAGAGCACTAATTTACCGGCATGTGAAGTAGCAGTTACTGCAGCAAGTAGTCACGAGCTGCTAGCAGTTCTCATTGCATTTTTCATAGGATATAGTTGTTACGGCCAATTTTAGTTCACCAGTAAATCAGAAGTTAACATATAATGTTTACTACTATGTATATTCCAGAAATACTATGAAAACTATTAAGTATTTAAATACACAGGAATACCATTGTTTGAGGCAATTAATCTCTCCGAAAAAACTTTTTGCGTCCTCTATGATTTAATCAAGAGGGCTGTTATAACATCTCCAAAGGATTCCGAAGAGCTATAAAACTTAACAACTGGAATTTTCTCTGCTGACTTTACAAATTTATTCTAGACAGTAATTTCCATGTTTAATAACATAATTGGACAGATGCATTAAAGAAGTTAATAAATGTCAGGCCTTCAAAAATATCTAATAAAAATGGAAAATTATCATAGTATGAAATTAAGTGAAAAAAAGGAGAAATCTCATTTAGTATAAATTTAATACCATAAAAATACAGGCAGATGCACAGAAAAAGACTGTACTCAAACAATGAATAATTTTCCCCTTGGCAATTTTCTGAAGTTTTCAAATTTTCTACAATAGACCTGATTTCATTTCATTGAAACTAACAAAAAGAAAAAAAAAACAAACAAAAAAATAACCGAGGCCGTACTTTTCTTATACTTACATTAGCCACCTTTTCAACGTATGTCTTCATAGTTTTCACAATCACTTTCCTGTCCTTAAAAGAGAAAAGTTAACTTGTCGTACAGCCTTTAGTTACAGATTAAGAGCTACATGTATAATATTCCATGTGCACCGGTCTGGCACACTCTTCTCACGAGGGAAAACAGGTATGCGGCCAGAACCAAAAGAACCGCAATACACGTGAAGTCCTTCCAGAGCTGTTCCAATCCTATTACCCCTGTATGTGACAATGCATCGAGACGTCAATCTGGAGCCATAAAATTATGAGCTGCAAGGCACGCCTGGTGGAACTACCTTTGTTTACAGTGAGAATGGAGAGATCTCTTTCAGCGTCTGAACTGACGGGCGATGCGTAAGAGGGAGCATACAGATGGCCTTCACTTATTTTTCAACAGAAACTCAACCTGTATTCATTTAAATGGCGGGCAAGGTATAACTCTTTAAAGACAAAAGTCTACTGATTAAGGAAATGTGGATCATTTCGTGTTAAACTCCTGCAATTAACATGGATCTTCAAGGTACTGACCACTCACAGGAGCATCATCCACGTGCCCATGATCTCCTCCTGCCTTTCCCTCCCCTACTAAGGTCACTGAATGAGAATCCGAGAACCTGACAGGTACCATAAGTTCCACAGATGTAAGCCTGGTATGAATATTGTTTTTACTTACTTGACAGGTCCCGTCCCAAATAAAGACAACTCAAGCTTTCTGTACTTTAATGAAAACTCGAACAGAGAAACACTAAGCCCTAAGAAAAATCCAATTCCAGGGAGGCCCTGAGGCACAACTTTGCAAAGATACTGTTGTTTATACACACAGGGCGGGGAAGGTGGGAGGAAAGGCAGGTCAAGCCCCAAGCGCACACTCACCTTGGGCGTGCCGTGCCACAGGCAGTGCATGGCCACTCTGGCGCCATCGTGTGTGTGCGCCAGGTATATCACCGCCTCGCGGATGGCTTCGATCATTTCCTGGGGAACAAACGCCACCATGGCTTTATTTCATTGTTTCCGCCTGCCTTTTTAAAATCTTCCACTGAGGACCAGTTACACACAGAGAACCAAACAGAGTAGAGGTAGCCAACAATTTAAATTTTAATTTTGGAGAGATGCATGCAGACACACAATTTTTTCCTACCCATCTTTTTTGCCCCCTGAGAGCAGCGAATACTGGTAGTCTGCAATTTCTATTAAGATACCCGAGGAGTTTTGCCAATATCCACTGAGAAAAGTACGTATGTGTGTAGTGTATTTTAAAAGACTTTTCAAGAAGAATGAAGCTACCAAGTGGCTGTAGATGGAGAAGGGAGTTCTTAAGAGTAAAGCCAGCTAAGCTAAATACAATATTCTTCCCTAAAACAGCCATGTGTGTAACGAGCAGAAAATAAAACGCTAATTTTGGCTGCAAAAGTTTCTCTTTTTCAGTCTGTCACTGGACTGATTACTTCTAGAAATCATTTTAATAATTCACCGTAAAAACACTTAACTAACATTTCCCTAAGAATAATTAGCCTGTTAGACTAGGTGCTCATTTATCAACGACCCCCTTTAGGAAAATCCCAATCATTGATTTCTTACAAGGTGACTTAGCTCATTTTTAATCTTTCTGCATGGTCAATGTACATAAGCTCTTAACTACATCCGGGAAGTCTAACACATAGGTGTAAACCAGATCTGACAGTTCTGCTAGGCTCCACGTTAGTCCATTCCCCACTTAAAAATTTATACTAAATAAATAAAATATAGACAATGTCTCTGGCCAAGAAAGAGGCCCCCCCCACCCCCCCCCCACAGATTTTGTAATCTTATCCCAGGCTGGGTCTCGGAAATACAGCGCTCAGCTTAGAGATCTAAACTCAGGAATCTATTCAAAGCTATCAAAGCTACCCAGCTGGAGAGTGAACGCCAAGTCCAGGGAAGATACGTCTCATTACGGTACATTCACACTACGTTCCCACTGGTGTTGTTATCAATGCAGTCAACACTGAAGTTAACAGTAATAACAAAGACTTCCCACCACTGAATATATTCCAGGGCTCATATTCTCATTTCTCAAAGAACAGTTCCACCTTAAGAAATCCAGGACTGTGAGATAGGGTGCTCTGCAGAAAAGAGAGAGAAATCCCCAGAAGGGCAATGGCACCTGCTGTAATTGCTGAACCACAAACTGAGGTGAGCAGCTTACTCTTGGAAAATTCTCTACTCAATGCGAGTGGTGAGAGGGTCAAAATTCCTACGAATGCTTAATCCGGCACATTTGTTAAAAAGCAGTCAGGGTCATTATTTTAGTTACCTCTTACTAATAAAATGAGGACAGATGGGCAATGAGTTCACAGTGTGATGAGGCAAGCAAAGTTCAGGAGAGCAAATGATGAATTCTCATTTGTATTCCCATCTCTGACCTGAAGGGCAGTACAAATTACCTTCCCTCTCCTTCCCTTCTATGATATTAAGGTCCAGTTTCTCACAGTCCATTTAGTTTTACTGAGGACCCCCCTAGCCTTTTAACGTCGACATGATTTTTGTATCAGCACAGGTGCGCTTCAAAGTACTTGAATGAATGCCAAGTACCTGTTAGTTTTCAGTGTGGTTAGCAGGACAGTAGCTGGCTTATAATTAAAATATAAAAACCCAACAAAATCCATAAAACTACAGTCAGTTCAATGGTCTTCTGGCAGATATCTAAAGGGAATTAGGAAACTTGCTCAAAGGGAGCATAGTGCCTTATCTTCTCTACATAAGGAAACGACTCTGTTTAAAATTTCCAAAAGACAATGTATGTTAAAGCAGTGTTTTTACATTTTAACGTGGCTCTTCCTCTACGTTTGGCTTAAAAACTAAAGGCAAGAACTTACTGATCTTAGCTTTGCGGGTGCATAGGTGAAAAAGTCCAAGAATGCTTTATGCACCAATGAGTGCTTAATCACAGCTTCCCTGAAAAGACAGGAAACGAGAAGAGCTTATGTCAGGCTGGCCTCCGAAATCATAGAGACAGAGGTAACCTCAGTTGTGCTAAAATAACCAAAGCAGGGCCCCTGGGTGGCTCAGTTGGTTAAGCATGTGACTTCAGCTCAGGTCATGATCTCACGGTTTGTGGGTTCGGGCCCCCCGTTGGGCTCTGTGCTGACATCTAGCTCAGAGCCTGGAGCCTGCTTCTAATTCTGTGTCTCCCTCACTCTCTCTGACCCTCCCCTGCTCACGCTGTCTCTCTCTCTCAAAAATAAATAAAACATTAAAAAAAAAATTTTAAATAACCAAAGCAAGCAAAATGGTTTTAGCAAATGTAGTTTGTCCTAAGGCAGAGTGCATCTTTTCAGTAATATAAACAGAATTAAAAACAACAACAAACTTTCAGATGGTAAAAATCTTTTAGTGTCTTCCACTAGAACCAAAACCAGAGTACAAAGTTCTAGTACCTACAGCAAAGGTGAAATCGTTCTGAAAACTCTCCACCACGTGCAATAAGGACATCTACGTTTCTTTACCCAATAATGGACACGTGATTAGAAATCCTTACGTGAAACTATGTTTACAGCTATTTTCTTTCTGTCAAGCACCCTTCACAAGGCTTAGTTTCAAAAAATAATTTTAGTGCAATTAAAACATGCCAAGAACAAAACGGTATCAGTGATCGCAACGCCACCTGACTGATCAGGCTTCTTAGCTTGACACTTGCTGTATTCATACGTACGGTGGAGGCTCATGATCAAGGCGCCAGAGACCTCAGGCTGACAAGTGTCTACGCAGCTGGGAAGCACACGCTGCCTTCATGGGCAAAGCACTGCTTCTGCGTGTTTTAGAAACATTAACCCCTTCAACCTTCATAACCCGCCTTGGAATATGTACTACTATTATCCCAATCTTGTAGATGTGGAAACTGAGGCACAGAGAGGTTGAGTTATTCAATGCTGCACACTTAATAACTGGCCCGGGGAGGGGGAGTGGGGGGGCGCCAGGCTTCACACCCTGGCAGCGTGGGTCGCAAAGGCTACGCCTTAACCACCACACTACGGAACCAACTCCCAGGATGCCACATGCCCGAGCAACTGAGTTTTCCGATCCGATTCAAACAATACGATCTCTTTGGGAAACTACCTTCCCTCCCTCTGTAAGGGTGATACAAAAATTTCAGATGCCATCAGTCAGAATGTCATCTGTTAACAAAACACAAAAAGAGCTGGCTTCTTACTTTTGGGCCATTGGAGTTAGAATCTGCTTCATTTCATCCATGATAAGCTCTAGTTTTTCTGGCTGTACCTGTAATACTTTGTCCAGAGTTGGGTGGTCTGCAGACTGTAAAGAGGAAAAGAAAAAAAAAAAATCAAACCCTGTAATTTTAATGTTTCATCATCAAAGAAAATCATTTATAGTTATTTTAAATAAACTCAATATAAATTTCAGATTTCCCATAGTCACGTAAGGAAAGCCCCGCTGTAATTACACGCGCGGAGTAAGCTGGCTCTCTGGCTCACACTCTATACCATCAATGTACTTCAAGAGGCAGGCTAAACGACCGTCCAGCTCAACCAGCCAACGGGCACCTGGCACCTACTCCAACAAGCATCGAGCGGTCAGCTCCCAGATTCTTGCCACCACGGACAGTCCCCCAGGGCCGGCTACAGCAGAAACTAGCCAGAAGCTGAGCCTGATGGTGGGGAAGCAATCTCCGGAGACAGATGTGCACGTTTATGTCCCAAGGTCTGAAACAGACCCCTGCATTGTCTCAGTCCCCTTACTGGCCTCTATCTGACTGGACCCTGTACTGGGCCCAAGGCTGGTTCCCTCTCCTCCCCTCCTCCCTAGAAATAACCTGGAGAAGAACAGTCCACACGCAGAAAGAAACGCAGAAGGCAGCTCCAGGGAGCCCGAGGCCCTGGGCCTGAGCCGGCTGGGGGTGCCAGCTACGAAGAGCCCTCTCTCTACCTCAGTCCCTTGGAAGCGGCTGTACTGACGCATCACAAGGAGCGCTCGGGAGAGAGGAACACCGCAGTACAATTTAAAGGGGATTTAGACATTGTGCCCCAGGAGAAAGGGAAATGGAAGTCTGATCAGTCGCTCGTCATGCCAGAGAGAAAATAATCCCAGGGAATAAAGGCCTCTTAGCTGACCAGACAGAGCAAAAATACATTCTGAGAACAGGGCGCTGGAAGGTCGGGAAGAGCGCACGGAGAGGTAACAGCGTCAGCAGGACGTTCCGGAATGCCACCTTGTAGAGCTGGAAGGTGTTCCCGTAGAGCTCCTCGGTCAGCATGCTCCTCTGCTCCAGGACGGCCCTGTCGTTGTACGCGTACTCCACGACGGCCGACGCCTCCGCGTGCCGCAGCAGCCTCCGCACGTGCCCTCTGAAGCTCCTCATGATCTCCGCGGTCTGCGGCTTGCTCCTGGCCCCAAGGACGCGAGACAGCGGCAGTGACAGCAGGGCGCTCACAAAGCCCAACTTCTGGAACCGGCCCGTCAGTGTGCGCGGTGGCCCACCGGGAGGGGGGAGACCTGGCGGGGAGAGCCAGCGCCCCCCACCCTGGCACACACCCCCCCTGCCCGCCCGCTCGCTCAGGAGCCGGCCTGCAACAGGCGCCCGAGGCCTGACTGCCGAGCAGCTGAGAGCGCCTGAGCGAGCTCCTGAGTTCTGTGACTCGGCTTCTTCGGTCACGTCGCCGAGAGGACACGGCTGAGGGGAGACCTGAATGACTTAAATGCGCAGAGCACGGTGGCCAGCTCTGTGCTCCCAGCGCCAGGACCCCGTATTCAACCGTTCAGCGTGAACGAGCAGGGGAGACAGACAGACAGGGAAGGTGAAAGACGGGAGACAGGACTTTGGGGCGCCTGGGTGGCTGAGTCAGTTGAGCATCGGACTCTTAACTTTTGATTCAGGTCATGATCTCATGGCTTCGTGGGTTCAAGCCTGCTTGGGATTACCTCCCTCTCTTTCTCTGCCCCTCCCCACTACGCTGTCTCTCTCAAAATAAATAAATAAACTTAAAAAAAAAAAAAAAAGAAAGGACTTCTTAACAAGTCTTTACATTACATCCTAACATACTCGGGTAGCTGACAATTATAGTCAGAAACCCGTTTTTTGAAAATTCTGAAAACTGAACTTTTCTACGGTTCACACATCGGGGCACATTTCGTTCAAATGGACAAGTCCAGTCAAGAAGCAATTCCAGCTGGTGCAGGACACCTTTCCACCCGAACGTTCCCTCACCTACGCTGCCGGGCCTCCGCACCTGCTCCTCCCAGCCCTGCGCCTTCTACATAAGGGTAACGAATGGTAAATTGATCATTCTATTTCTCTTCTTCCAGGACGTCAAAATCTAAGAGTGGTGAAGGCAGTATCCTCATTTACGTGACCGGGATCATTGTTCTCAGACCAAACTCCCCAGCAACAAAACGAGTATCTGCCCAGGGCTAGTGACTGTGACCCAGACCAAGTGCCCAGGTGCCATCCAGATCTTTAAAAAAGTAATAACGGGGCGCCTGGGTGGCTCAGTCGGTTGAGTGTCCGACTTCAGCTCAGGTCATGATCTCAAGGTCTGTGGGTTCGAGCCCGGCGTCGGGCTCTGTGCTGACAGCTCAGAGCCTGGAGCTGCTTCGGATTCTGCGTCTCCCCTTTCACTCCACTCCTCCCCTGCTTACACTGTCTGTCTCTCTCTCAAAAATAAACATTAAAAGGGGTGCCTGGGTGGCTTAGTCGGTTAAGCGTCCGACTTTCGCTTGGGTCATGATCTCGAGGTTCGTGGGTTCGAGCCCCGTGTTGGGCTCTGTGCTGACTGCCAGCTCAGAGCCTGGAGCCTGTTTCAGTCTGTGACTCCCTCTCTCTCTTACCCTCCCCTGCTCACGCTGTCTCTCTCTCCTAGAAATAAATAAAACATTAAAAAAAAAAACAAAAAACATTAAAAAAAAATTTTTTTTTAACTAACAACAATATATTATAAACAAAAACTTACCCGTACATGAGAAATTTCTTAACTATATTTCTGGAATATTTAGCTTTACTCAATTGGACGAAATCATCTGAAAAACAAAACGTATTACCATGATGCGACACGCTCGCTTCGGCCCTCCAGTAACAGAGAGCCGCGTACACACACAGTCCTGGGAGCGCAACTCTCCCACTCGGCCCGCGTAAAGAACCCATAAAAACAAAAAAAAGGCCCTGCAGAGAACACACTGCTCTCCCTCGGCAACGAGGACTTTCCAGGGTAGTCCGAGGTAGGTCAAGAGAAAAAGTGACTCATTATAGAGGGTCACAGTGAGTCGACCACCGGGAGACATACCTCGCAGCTCCTCAAAAGCCTGTTTGCGCTGCTCGTCGTTACCGAACTGGATGTAACACTGGATCACACGAGTTGAATCGTGAGCAAACGCCATCTGCAGTGAAGACAGTTTGGGCTGTCAGATCCTCTCTGAAGAGTTCTAATTCTATCACGGCGCTTCTTTCGTTGCTACGTCTTTGAGAATTCCGTCCCCCGAAAGAGGGAGGGTCTTCACGGATAAAATCAAGCCTAGGTTACTCGGGAGTAGAAATGCTGGCCTTAACTGTACAAGACGACATTCTTTGGTTCTGCCGCTTACCGTGCGACACTGGGACAGCTCTAACATCTTGCAAGATTCCTATCATGATAATTAAAAACAAAGCAAACCGAACCAAACCTCTGTAATGGTTATAGATACTATTATTTCTCGTTGCTCTGAAAGTTACTTTGCCTAAGGGAAATTTTCCAATTCAAAATTTTATTATTCTATAATTTTGTTTGTTTGTTCATATAAGTGACCTAAGAATGGTTGGCCTTGGTGCCCTAACGTATAGAGAGAAGACCTAAAAGCCTTGCTACATGAGTAAACATATCTATACAGACATTCACCCTTTGGCAATTATTAGCTAATCCCTTTATTTCTCACATTTTTATTATAATCCCTGAATGTTTATCTATTTTATTTCTAGAAAAGTTGTTGCATTTCATTTTGTTTATTTATTGACTTTGACAGAGGGCAGACAAAGCAGAGAGGGGAGAGAGAGAATGCCAAGCAGGCTCTGCACGGTCAGCACAGAGCCCGACACAAGTCTCAAACTCACAAACCGTGAGATCATGACCCTGAACCAAAACCAAGAGTCAGATACTTAACTGGCTGAGCCACCCAGGTGCCCTAAGAAGTTGTTGTATTTCAAATACCACCATCCCTCCCACCTCACAACTTGTGGATAAATCAGATCCTCACCATAGGACTCATTGATCAATTTTCTACAGCAGTAACCATAAATAATGACTTGTGCAAAATTATTGTTTACTAGGCCACATTACAAGCCTACTTTAATCTTATTTATTTATTTTAATGTTTGTTTTTGAGACAGAGAGAGTGAAGGAATGAGAGAGAGAAAACACTCATAAGCAGGGGAGGGGCAGAGAGAGAAGGAGACACAGAATCCGAAGCAGGTTCCAGGCTCTGAGCTGTCAGCACAGAACCTGATGCAGGGCTCAAACCCACGAACCACGAGATCATGACCTGAGCTGAAGTCAGACGCTTAACCAACTGAGCTACCCAAGCGCCCCATGAATAATAAGCACTTTAATAGTGCTTATTTTTAATGTTTTATTTATTTCTAGGAGAGAGAGAGAGAAAGAGAGACAGCGTGAGCAGGGGAGGGTCAGAGAGAGAAGGAGTCACAGACTGAAACAGGCTCCAGGCTCTGAGCTGGCAGTCAGCACAGAGCCCGACGCGGGGCTCGAACCCATGAACCGCGAGATCATGACATAAGCAAAAGTCGGACGCTTAACCGAATAAGCCACCCAGGCGCCCCAATAGTGCTTATTATTTGTTGCTCATTCTGGCTGTAAAATTTTTTAGTTCCAACAAGTCAGAAAATGAAGGTAGACCTCCATCAAAGTTCTGCAATTCAGAAGAATTTCCTTAATGGAGATTACTTGTAGAGATTTTTAATAAAACTAACAACAAAATTTTTAAAGTTTAAAAAAATTTTGTGCACATATGGATTACTTACTCTTTAAACAATACTGATGCTCTAAGTTTATTTTTCCCATTGAGACCCTGAAGCAACCCCAAGAGTGTGCTGTGATTTCCACTTTATAGGTGAGAGAGGCAAGTTTATGAAAAGTTAAGGAATGTCCTACCCACCTCTGTGATCCTGGGGACAAAACTGAACCTCTCCGAGTCCCAGAGGTAGAAATATCCATCACGGATGAAGACACTAAAGGAGACTAAGCATGTAATTGCGAGCACCGCCCTCAGCACACAGTCAGCACCAACGCATGGTTGTGTCCCTCCGAAAGGCACACACACTTTAAGCGGCAGAGTGAGGGTATGAACACCACACTTACAGCCAAGGCCGTGCAGTATTAGCACGAGGGCGGCTGGGGAAGGATCCTGAGTGTAAAATACTTATAAATCCAGGACAAGAGATTACTCCTGGAGCTGAGGATAAGTTTTATCCTAAAAGGATCTTTCTTGCTGCATTTGTAAGAAAGCAGCGGCCAGGAAGTTACTCATTTCGAAACATTCCTCCAAACCACACGACAGTCTCTGCTTAGCTCTACGTCTGCAGTGTGGCAAAGATTGTCCCTCCGGGATCTGTATGCTGAAAACTATAGAAAACTTATGAAGGAAATTTCATAAGGAAAACTTATGAAGAAGACACAAAGAAATGGAAAAACATTCCATGTTCATGGGTGGGAAGAATATACATTGCTAAAATGTCATTACTACCCAAAGCAATCTACGCATTCAATTCAATCCCAATCAAAATTGCACCAGCATTCTCAAAGCTAGAACAAACTACCCTAAAATTTGTATGGAACCACAAAAGACCCCG
This sequence comes from Proteles cristata cristata, assembly GCA_017311185.1. Classification (NCBI taxonomy): domain Eukaryota; kingdom Metazoa; phylum Chordata; class Mammalia; order Carnivora; family Hyaenidae; genus Proteles; species Proteles cristata. The sequence continues at coordinate 1,313,226 of JAESUZ010003821.1, forward strand.
AATAGCCAAAGTAACACTGAAGAAGAAAACCAAAATGGGAGACATCACAATTCCAGACTTTAGCCTCTACTACAAAGTTGTTGTCATCAAGACAGTATGGTATTGGCACAAAAACAGACACGTAGACCAGTGGAATAGAACAGAGAACCCAGAACTGGACCCACAAATGTATGGCCAACTAATCTTTGACAAAGTGAGAAACAGTATCCAATGGAAAAAAGACAGCCTCTTTAACAGATGGTGCTGGGAGAACTGGACAGCAACATGCAGAAGAACGAAACTAAATCATTTTCTCACACCATTCACAAAAATAAACTCAAAATGGATAAAGGACCTGAATGTGAGACAGGAAACCATCAAAACCCTAGAAGAGAAAGCAGGAAACAACCTCCTTGACCTCCACCGCAGCAATTTCTTACTTGACACATTCTCAAGGGAATCAAGAGCAAAAATGAACTATTGGGACCCCATCAAGATATAAAGCTTCTGCACAGCAAAAGAAACAATCAATAAAACTAATAGGCATCTGACAGAATGGGAAAAGATAGTTGCAAATGACATATCAGATGAAAGACTAGTATCCAAAATCTATAAGCAACTCACCAAACTCCACACCTGAAAAACAAACAATCCAGTGAAGAAATGGGCAGAAGACATGAACAGACACTTCTCCAAAGAGGACATCCAGATGGCCACCAGACACATGAAACGATGCTCAGCATCGCTCCTCATCAGGGAAATACAAATCAAAACCACACTGAGATACCACCTCGCGCCGGTCACAGTGGCTAAGATGAACAAATAAGGAGACTGTAGATGCTGGCGAGGATGTGGAGAAACGGGCACCCTCCTACACTGTTGGTGGGAATGTAAACTGGTGCAGCCCCTCTGGAGAACAGTGTGGAGGTTCCTCAGGAAACTAACAATAGAACTCCCCTATGACCCAGCAATAGCACTGCTAGGAATTTACCCAAGGGGCACAGGGGTGCTGATGCATAGGGGCACATGTACCCCAATGTTCATAGCAGCACTCTCCACAATAGCCAAAACACGGAAAGAGCCTAAGTGTCCATCAACAGATGAATGGATCAAGAAGATGTGGTTCATCTATACCATGGAATACTCCATGGCAATGAGAAACAATGAAATCTGGCCTGTGTAGCAACATGGATGGACCTTGAGAGTGTTATGCTGAGCGAAATAAGTCAGGCAGAGAAGGACAGATACCATATGTTTGCACGTATAGGAGGATTAGGAGGAACTTAACAGAGGACCATGGAAGAAGAAGGGGGGAAATAGTGGGGAAGAGGGAAGGAGGCAAACCATGAGAGACTCCTGAATGCTGAGAACAAACTGAGGGCAGATGGGGGAGAGGGGTGACGGGCATGGAGGAGGGCACTTGTTGGGATGAGCACTGGATGTTATATGGAAACCAACTTGACAAACTATTTAAGGAAAAAAGAAAAAAAGATTGTCCTCCTGGGGTCCCCAGAGCCCTGGAGTCAGATGTCTTAGCGTCGGCAGACACTAATTAGAAAACGCAGTGAAACGGCAACAACGAGAATTAGGTTAGAACACCCCTACTTCTATATTTTAAAGATCCCTGTATGATGCTTCTAACAGCAAGCAAGTATTCATCTGATTATATCATGTATTCAAGAGTCAGGAATTTAGAATATATGAGATCATATAGAGTTCGGAGCAGGCTTTTCTAACACATCATATTGGACTAATATACTCCTCAGGTAACTTTGAAGAGTGCTGACTTATAAGTAAAATTTTTTTTTTAAATGTTTTATTTATTTCTAGGAGAGAGAGACAGCGTGAGCAGGGGAGGGTCAGAGAGAGAGGGAGTCACAGACTGAAACAGGCTCCAGGCTCTGAGCTGGCAGTCAGCACAGAGCCCGACGCGGGGCTCGAACCCACGAACCGCGAGATCATGACCTAAGTGAAAGTTGGACGCTTAACCGACTAAGCCACCCAGGCGCCCCATAAGTAAATTTTTAAAGAATGACATGGCCAGATCGTTGATATTTTTATAAGTCCCCAGGAGTAAGGTCCCTCACTACGAAAGGTTTTATTTAGTCAGTACTATAAAAGGTATTTGAAATTTAGAGCCAAATACATTTACAACCACAATTGTGCCTGTCGTGAATGGTCAGTCAGCTTTTACTGAGAGCGGGCAGGCCTCAGTTGTTACAGATGCCACTATGAGGCTGCCTACTTACTGTTTTAATTTTCCCTTGAATCAGCTTCTGCAAATCACCCATCAACTTGACTCTCTTTTCTTTGTCACAGTCTTTTCTATAAATGAGAATAAAGAAGGAAGAAACATAGCTTAAGCAAAGACGTTATTTCCAACACAAGAAAGCAAAAACCATACCAGAGTATGTTTGCCCGGCTAGAGGGATTTTCTCTTCGGAGGCAGCGAGCCTCCAACGTTAAATTACTATTCCAGCAGCCGGAGAAAAATAATTTTCTCAAAGACAAGAACTCATCTCACAAGGTATCATCTTATGCATCAATTTAAATCTTCACAGCCCAAACCTCAAATGTCAAGGAAATAATAAAACAAGTTTGAGAGACCAAAGACTTCAGTATCTCAAAACGCAGCCCATAAGAAATTGTCCTTCATTTTCTCAGAACTCTCCGAGAAAGAAATTTCCAACCCATTTTAATGCTCATGTATTTTCATAAACATATCTGACACCACCCTATGGGCCCCACACACGTCGAGTGTGGGATGACCTCCGATACCGATGCCTCTACTGGAGGGCTGGGTTCTCCCTGCATCACCCAAGTGCGTGCGGTCCGCCTCAGGACATCTCGCTACGGATGAGGGGCGCCCACACCCCTCCAACCTCTCCGAGGCGCTAACGAAGATGCCATCGGGGAGCATTACCTTCGTAAGACCTCCCAAATCTGCTTTGCGCGAACAACGACATCATAGTTGGTTTTATCGCTGAGCTGTCTGCTTTGTTTCAGTTCTTTCTTCTTCCTTTTGAAGTCATCCCACTTGGGTTTCTTGGCTGCTGATTCTAGTCAGAACAGAAACGACTGTCAATCATATGTAACGTTCCGAGGGCCACAAACCAGAACAAACTGGGTACACAGGGCAATCACTTATCGGGATCAACACTCCTTGTAAAAACTAAAAAGGGATAAACATCGTTCCCTGTAAACTTACATTTTTTCATTTTCTGAGCAGTTTATACATTTCAAATTTGGTTAGAATCAATCAACCACTCAGTCAGGAAAAAACACAATTAGAAGGATTGTAAAAGCAACAGAAAAGTGTTAAGCATCTTTTTCAATTGTAAAACAGACATTCTACTTTAAGAAGTCACAGGGGTGCCTGGGTAGCTCAGTCGGTTAAAGCGTCCAACTTTGGCCCAGGTCATGATCCCAAGCTTTGTGGGTTCGAGCCCCGCGTCGGGCTCTGTGCTGACAGTTCGGAGCCTGGAGCCTGCTTTGGATTGTGTCTCCCTCTCTCTCTCTCTGCTCCTCCCGTGCTTGCACTCTGTCTGTCTCCCAAAACTAAATAAACTTTTAAAACATTTTTTAAACATCAGCCATTGGACTTCAGGTATAATCAGTTCTTACTGGAAACAAAACGTAGTCCAATCTAAAACGGGGGGAAACGTATGAACACTGTCAGTACTCCGAGGCTTGTTATAGATTCTTTAACTTTTACAAAGACCCTGTGAGGTGGGTACTATTCACATGTCCTTTTTCACATCAGGGAAACACGGCGCTAAGTAGGTCCACTCCTTGTTCAAGCTGAGGCGAATCCCAAGTGGGAGAGCCAATGCCGACGCCGAGCGGCCCTTCTCACACCTCCACGGCTAGGCATGACCAAAATGTCTGTCTTCTCCGCAATAATGCTCTGGAAGTCTTGTATCTTAACTACTAGTATTTTCTTTCCCCTTCAAAATCTAAGGACCTTATCAACTGACTCAAAAAACCCAATGAGGCCTAACAAAGAACAACTTAATAAAATGGCAATTATTTACGGGAGTGTCTTGTAAAGAACCCTCTGGAGAATTACTGACTTCTAAACCTCTCCCCTTCTCGTATTAGAAAGTGCATTCATTGGGGCGCCTGGGTGGCTTAGTCGGTTGAGCGTCCGACTTTCGCTTAGGTCATGATCTCGCGGTTCGTGGGTTCGAGCCCCGCGTCAGGCTGTGCTGACTGCCAGCTCAGAGCCTGGAGCCCGTTTCAGTCTGTGACTCCCTCTCTCTCTGACCCTCCCCTGCTCACGCTGTCTCTCTCTCTCTCCTAGAAATAAATAAAAAATATATATAAAAAAAAAAGAATTAAAAAAAAAAAAAAAAGAAAGTGCATTCATTACAGAACGCCTGGGAAACGCAGCAACATTCTATCCCCTCAAAACCTACAGTAACTAGTAACTTTTTATCGTCTTGCCATTTCCCTATGCCTGTTTTATAGTCATCTTTAAAAACTCAGGATCTTACTGCTTCGCTTAAACATTACACTGTAAGTATTCTTCCATGAAACAAAATTATTTCTCAAGAACATAATTTTTAACAGCCCAACTGCGGTACAATTCACTACAGTGTGTTTAATTATTTCCTTTACTGTTTACTTCCTTGTTCCCTGGCTGGGAGTCCGAGATTACCAGAAAGAGAGGGCACATTTCCTATTCACATTAGGGCTTCATGCACTACACGGGAGGAGGCAAGGATTGACCCAGAGCGCGTGTTAAGTCCAGAAACCTCGGGGTGCCCTTGACATGTGCCGCGCGAGGCTGCGGTAGGAGACAGCTTGGGGATCTCTAGTACCCAGGGCCCCGCCTGTGCTGACATGAAAGCATGAGAAAATCAAATCAGGGTCAGGAGGGGACGTCGCACAGCACGAGTAACCAGGGCTACGGACAGGTGCTCGCGTGGGAAGGCACCGTGTTTAACACGCAGTGGCGAGTCCTCTCACAGGGAAACAGACTCTCATTAGAGAAGCTCCGAGAAAGAGCAACTGGGGGGGCGGGGGGTAGGTGGAAGAGGATGAGGAGACAGGGATAGAGAGGAACACAGGTGCTGGAGCATAAAAGGATCCTGCCAGCCCAAGGAGCAACAATGGGGCCTTCCCTTCCTCTGTCCACACCACCCGGTTACCCGCCCCCCCAGTGAGCGGTCCTCCCCCCTCCCCGCTGCAAAGCCCTGGGGGGGGAAAGAGCCCGGTTTCGGGGGCGCCGGTGCAGCCGCCTCCCTGACGGCAGGCCCGCGCCTCGGGGCTCCCGGAGCCAAGGCCGGCCGCACGCTGCTCGGCGGGGGCGCCGCCGGCCTGAGCCTCGCTCCCACCTCCTGGCAACGTGCCAGCGGACGGACTCCCCCATCTGCGGGCTCCCCCACTCGACGCGGCGGCGCACAGAAAGGGCCGTTTCACCGGGGGCCTGCGGGGGGCGCCCTTCGGCCCGGCTGAGCCCCGCAGCCGACCCCGGGCGGGGCTGGGAGCGAAGGCGCGCCAAGCGCCGAGCACGGGGGCAGCCGCGCCCAGAGCAGGTGCCTGCGGGCGCCTCCCCGCCCGTGCACCCCACCCTCGCCCCCGCCAACGCCGGTCAGGGAGCAAGAACGCAGGGTGTCTCCGGGACCTGCAGACCAGCACGCACGGGTGCGGGCAGCACCGCAGGCGGGGCGGGCTCCGCCCACGGCCACGGCCACGGCCACGGGCCTGGGGCGCCAGGGCTCACCGCCACTTCCAGCGTCCGCCTGGGCTCTCCTCTTCCTGCCGAATTTGTCTGCCGGCTGCAATTTGTTCTTGGGTATCTTAGGCCCTTGCTGCTTATTTCGGAACTGCTTTACACCCTTTTTCCCGGGTTTTGTGGCGCATTTCTCGAAGTTCTTAGGTGTGATTTTAGGTCCACCTTCCTTGACAGCTTTTCTTGGAAAAGTCTTTGACGAACCAGAATCTAGGGACAATAATGAATAATTTTTAGAGTTCAGTGACCCTGAGCCTGGATGTCTTTTATTCACTGGGCTGTGTCTGTTACAGAAAATATAGCACGTTCCTTGGAGAAACACACATTGTCTTCCTCTCAAATACGGAGAAGTTTTTAAAAAATCAAAACAAAATTTTATTAAAAAAAATTTTTTTTTAATGTTTTATTTATTTCCGAGAGAGACAGGCAGACAGCGTGAGCAGGGGAGGGGCAGAGAAAGAGAGGGAGACACAGAATCTGAAACAGGCTCCAGGCTCTGAGCTGTCAGCACAGAGCCCAACGTGGGACTCGAACCCACGAACCGTGAGATCATGACCTGAGCCGAAGTCGGACACTTAACTGACTGAGCCACCCAGGCACCCCCAAAACAAAACTTTAAAGCTTTCTCTGACTTGTAAAACCAGAATACACATTCACTACAGAAAATCAACAAAGCAGAGAAATGTGTAATACAAATAATCCACAAATCCTACAGATAACTACAGTTGTGAGTCAGGCGTGTTTCTACTGTAAGCATATAATTTGATAATGTAAAATATTATTGATGTGTCTTGTAATCTACTTTAATGACTCCTTGTCATTCAAGTCTTCGTGCAGAATTTTCGGTGGTTCAATAACATAAAAGAGATCTAAGAATAAAACAAACACTTAAAATTTTGAAAGTATATATGTTACAGGTGCCTGGGTAGCTCAGTCCTCAGTTGGTAAAGGGTCTGACTTTTGAATTTAGTTCACGTTATGATCTCACATGGTAAGACACAACCCTGCGTTGGGCTCTGCACAATCCCCTGCTTGGGATTCTTTCTCTTCCTCAAAATAAACTTCAAAAAAAGGAGAAAGTATATATTAAATTATATATCAAATTAAAATTAAAGGGTTTTCTTTAAAACTTAAGGATATTATTATTTTATTAAAATGATATTGAATGAAAGACGTTAATTTTTCCAAATTTCTAATTTTGAAAACATTTCTTCTGGGGTGCCTGGGTGGCTCAGTTGGTTGGTCGTCTGACTTCGGCTCAGGTCATGATCTCACAGTTCGTGGGTACGAGCCCCGTGTCGGGCTCTGTGCTGACAGCTCAGAGCCTGGCGCCTGCTTCAGATTCTGTGTCTCCCTCTCTCTCTGACCCTCCCTTGCTCACTCTGTCTCTCTCAGAAATAAATAAAACATTAAAAAAAATTAAAAAACAACAACAACAACCCAACCCAACATTTCTTTCAAAGCCCACGATATAGGGACTTGATAAAAATCTTTGGCTAACTACGCTTGCAAACCAGGCACCTCACAAAGGAGATGAATCAGGCATTTACAGAGCCCCTGACTTTTCCGTTCTGCAATACTGACACCTGATGGCGTAATACAGACTTCACAGCCAGAAATTCGGAAGACAGTTGACCAGCGGTAGGCATTACTCAGGCACAATTTCTGGAACATAACATGAAATGCTGCGGTAAATTAATGACGACAGTGAGGCAGCAGCATCCACAGCTAAGATCAGGGGGCTTCCGTGAGTAGAGCACCACCACATTTCGCTGGCAATTTCTTAAATGTCTTAGTTTCAAGGGGAACACGCAAAGTCAGACACAAGAACTCATCCTTCTCCCTAATCCCAACCCAGGAATAAAAGAAGGCATCTGCTCGAGGCCCCTCCACCCCAGCACCCCCCCCCTTCCCTCAGGTTACAAGGGACTCTGCCACATGGTTTGGTGTGACTATCTTACCGCTGTTCTTATGAAATTTGTTTTTTTCTTGTGATGTCTTCGCACCTTTTCCTGTGATTTTCTTTCCCCCTTTAACTTCCATCGTAGTGGTTCTGGAAGATAAAAACAAAACCCGAAAGGGATCACTGGACTGCTCTCACCCAAGCAGGAGTCATCAGTCAGGGCCACCTTTAGTCCTTGGGCTTCACGGATGCAGGAGAAACCACCTGGGTATACCATGGACTCACAAAGTCACTGCTTCTAAGATTTTAAAAGTGGAAATAAATGAAATACCAACACAGAAAGGAAGAACAGGCACACCTAGTGTGTGAGGTATGTGGAGGCAACACTTCAGCGATAATTTTGGGTAAACACAGACCATTACATCCAATATGATACAAGTGTCACTCAAGGGTCAGTGTTTGCGGTTCTCATAACATAGGATGACTTTGTGATGAGAAACTGACAGGGGCGCCTGCGTGGCTCAGCTGGTTAAACGTCCAACTCCAGCTCAGGTCACCATCTCACGATGTGTGGGTTCGAGCCCCGCATCAGGCTCTGTGCTGACAGCTCAGAGCCTGGAACCGGCTTCCCATTCTGTGTCTCCCTCTCTTCCTGCCCCTCCCCGGCTCATGTTCTGCCTCTCTCTCTCTCTCTCTCTCAAAAATAAATACACAGTCTTTAAAAATTTAAATAAATAAATAAATAAACATTAAAAATAACTGACAATATCACCATTTGATTTCTTGGTTTCCATCCTCAAAAGTCCAGAAGAAACAAAAGGTTGCACTTAAGCGTGTATTCAAATTTAATGCAAGAAAATCAAAAGTTACCTCCCAGACCCCTATGTATATACCACTGTAGCTAAAACAAAGACTAACTTCAAATGTTTAATCTGCTATTCTTTTAGAGGTAACCAGTCATTTTCAGTGATCTCCAAAGATCTTCAGTGAGGTTATGTTGGGATATTTAACATTTCATTTGGAAGACCTCTAACAGGGCACGTCTGGGTCCAGAGAGCACAGGACACATAACAGAAAACCCCTTAATTACCTGAGGCTCCTCAAAGCAGAGACTTTATCAACAGCAAATGTCACCTAGCTATATTTCTACCTTCCAAAGTTGTACATTCATTTCTAAAGCTCTGAGGCTGACCCTCTAGAGTAGATATTACAAGTTCCTAGACAAAACCAGGTATTTCTAAAATGATAATTTTCTACTCAAGAGATTAATTCTGCAAGATGATTAGTGAGTGTAAGAAAAAGAGAAGTTTCAAAGAGGCACGTATTTGAGAAACAGTAAATTAAATGAAAATAATTAGGCTTTTTAAGAAAGGCTGTTGAGATTCTTTTCATTTGCTAATTTCAGCCATCAGTCACCAAGCACAGCCTAAATAAAGGAGGCAAGATTTTCCAACCCCAATAGAAGAGTCCCTTTTTCTTGAAACACCTCAAGGGACCAGTAAGGTTGCAAAGAGCTCTCTGCAAAGTGCAGCTTAATTTAGGCTTTCCTATTATGATTCTTTAAACGAAGGCCCCTGAATTACTCCGTTTCCTTAAGTCACTCACTGGTTAACTGTACGGACATTTCATCACTTCGTTGCTTTATCATAACCACACTTGCATCTCTTCATTCTTCTGTGCTTTATTAGTCTAAAAATCCAGGCATTTATGTATTTTTTCTTTACATTTAACTGTTCATTTTGAAATGATTTTTGTTTCACACAAGAGTTTGGAAAGATAAACTGAAAGTTCTAGCACACGCCTCACTCAGCTTCCTCTGACGCTAACATCTTACGGCTGTGCCTTTAGTACAATACGATTAACTCCGGAGTCGGCCCGTCCTTCTTCTGTTCCAGGACCCACTGCAGTTAGTCATCGGGGCTCCTTAGTTTCCATCGAGCTATGATGTAAGGCCACAAGTCTAAACCAAACTGACTCCATGACAGGCTTTAAGTTTCCCCTCTAAACTAGAAGGCCTGAGTTTCAGCTTTCCCGAAAGTATCAGGCAGACACACACTGCCCAAGGCAGGAGAAACCACCCTTGCAACACCCAATCAGGAAAGGCCAGCGACCACTCTCCACATTACTGAAGGAGAGGCCTGGAGATAGAAACTAGAGATAGGAGCCAGTTACCTAATGTTAAAGTTAACCCGTTAGTCGCCGAGTAAGACCCTAGGCTCGCTCTGTGACTGGTTAAATTTAAAGGTACTCTAAACGTTGTAATTGGATCCCACCAAAAGTAACGAATACTCTAGACAATGTGTATGGTCAAACCCGCTGTCAATGATGTTGATTAATTATGACTGGATCACTGTTCCCATGTCACAACTTCTGTAACTCCCCCGTCTCAAACTCCACAAAGACCCTACTCTGCCCTTGTTCGGGGCTCTCAGCACGGATCCACGGCGCTGGTAAGGTCTGGGAGCCCGAGCTTAAGCCCGTAATAAAGCCCTTTGCCTTTGCATACGTGACTCGGACTCCTTGGTGGTCTTGGGACTTTGGGGAGATCGCGATCTGGGCATAACAGTGACAGTGTCTCGGTCTTCCTTCTCATGACCGAGATGCCACTGAAGAGAGCCGGTCAGGCACTTCATAAAATATTCTCATTCGGGGTTTGCCTGAGATTTGCTGGTGACTATAGAGTGGTGTGGATATTCCTGAAGAGTATCACAGAGCTGCGGTGCCCTTCTCATCAGGTCATAGTAGTACTGACTGCAGATACTAATCTTGATCACTTGGTTAAGGTAGTGCTCGCCAGACTAGAAGCAAGTTACTAAATTCGGCACGCACAAGGGGAGGGGAGTTAAGCTCTACCCTAGGGTAAGGAGTAAACTTGGCTAAAGTCGGTCTATTAAAAATCACCACAGCAAAGATTAAGTATTTGGGGCGATAAATCTAGAGATTATGCAAATCTCCTGTTTCTCCCTCTGATTTTAGCAACCCCAGCGGCTCCTGCCTGCAGCAGCTCCGAAAGTGTAGTCCTGGTGATTTTCTACCTCCCCCATTACATCTACCACTGATATTTTTAATTCTGTAGGGAGTTTGTTCCTTCTCCATTTGTCATCAGGATGTAGTATTTACATATTTACATCAGGATGGCCTCACACATACTTCACTACTTGGGTTCAAAGCTAATCCTGTGTTATTTTGTTGCTTAACCTGTGCTAGCTTTGGACAACGGGAAACCTCCCGGGCTGCTTCTGACTTTGTGGCTTTGTGACGTGACCCATCAGGTCTGTTTCCCTCGCCCTCACTTCCTGGCACTTGCTCCAAGTTCATGCTGCATCTTCCCTGCAGGAGCCCTGAAATCAGCCATTTCTCCAAGGAACCCTGGTTCCTTGTTTGGAGAATGGTAGGATCTGAGTGCTGAGTGTGCTTCATGTCCCTGCTTCTAGGGCTTTTCACCCGACGGGGCTGGGGATACCCAGGTCTGCATACTAACGTACATGGACACAGAAGCCTGTATTTCTTTATCTATCCAGTGAGTTCGTACTAATGTCTCCAACTCCATAAAGTGCCACAAGGTCCACTATGGTCTTCCCGTCTTGCTGTCTGTAACCTTTTTCCTCCCGACAAGGAGAAACTTGCCTCCTCGCATCCACCACTGATCCACTGATCTGCGTAGCACACACGTAGTTCCAGAATGCCACGCGGTACACCCATGGGAAACAAACTTACCAACCAACTCTACCATGACGTTTATTGACAGCCTTTTTTCTTTCCCCTCACAGCCTCCATTACAGTACCGTTTCTCAAAATTCCGTAGGTCAACTCCCCCCACCACTCCAATCAGCGAGGTTATTTTATAGGTTTGTACAAACAAGTTAGATTTATTTTTCGCAGTCTGCACTCCATTTCCAGACATGATGGCTGATTTTTTTCAACCCGCGGTAGAGCTCACTCTTTGGTGTACGGTGCGGATTCAGACGAACGCAGAGTCCTGTCTCCTCCACCACAGTGCCTGGGGTCCTGTGAGAGCTCCAGAAAGTCCCCAGGGGGGCCCCTCTGCTAGCATCTCCTCCTGGCTCTCTCGGCAATCACTGATCTGTTTTCCGTCCCTCTAGTTTCGCCTCTTTCCAAACAGGTCATATAAATGAAGTCAAGCTGCATATAGACAGCCTTCTGGGCCTTAGTTCTTTCACCTGGCCAAATGCATTTGCTTGGGGAGGCTGCACCATCACATCGAACCATCGCCTTTCCTTGGTTCTCGGAACTGTCTCCTCTTTTTCCCTTTCCGCTCTTCCCCATGCAGGCCCCTTATCTCTCCCTCAGCTTGGTTTTTGCTGTTGGATCTGATCTGCTGTGATCCCCTCTCTGCTGCCTGATAAATCTTCTACAAAGGCACCAATTTCGTACCATCTCCTGCCTCCAACATCTTTAAGTTTCCAACTGCCTACATGAAAAATGTCCAACCAAAGCGTCACCCAAAATTCAGCCCTAACAAACTCTCATCACAAACAACACAAAGAAGCCAGATTTCTTCCACGATTCTTTTTCAGGATCCAAACTCTAAAGCCATTCTATCAGATATTAATCCTACCCACCCTTCAAATCCAGCTTAAATGACAACTTTTTTTTTAAAGTCTACTCATTTTTGAGAGAGAGAGTACGCACGTGCACAAAGAGCAAGCAAGGGAGGGACAGAGAAAGGGGGAGAGGAAAATTCCATGGATGATCTGTGCAGTCAGCACAGAGTCCAATATGGGTCTCAAACTTCGGACCTGAGCCAAAATTAAGAGTTGGACGCTTAACCAACTGAACCACCCATATGCCCTTAAACGAATTTATTATTTCTCTTCCACATGCCTTCCTTCTTTCCCAAATGATTCTCCTTGATCCTTTTTGGCACATTTTGATGGCCTTCTTACAACTTCACACCCTGGACTTGAAACATCCTGCATACCTACACACTATGTGCTAGAAAGCTATCGGATTGAAAAAAATATATGAAAAAGAAATTCAAAGTGGTGGAGTAGAAGCAAACAAAAGACCACAACACAATTGGTACGCTTTGGTGGCTCAGTTAGTTAAACGTCGATCTTCAGCTCAGGTCATGATCTCATGGTTCGTGGATTCAAGCCCCACGTCAGGCTCTGTGCTGACAGCTCAGAGCCTGCAGCCTGCTTCAGACTCTGTGCCTTCCTCTCTCCCTCTCTCCTGCTCACACTCTGTCTCTCTGTCTCAAAATTAAAACATTAACATTTTTTTAATTAAAAAAATAAAACACAACATAATTGTTATAATCAATTACATATGAAGTGTTCAAAAAGCCAAAGCTGAGAGGCCAATTTTTGAATGAATTTGCAAAGCTTTTCTAGACACAGAAGGGCAGGGGCCTGATCCCACCCTCTCAACAAGCTTAGCACTTAACTATGAGAGGTAAATCTTCAATACCCAACCTCTAAGAAGTGGCATTTCTCAAATCTTCCCCTCTCTCCACATTTTTCTCTAAGTGATCTCATCCACTCCCATGGCTCTCTATGCAGAGGACTCCCAAATTATTTCCCATTCGGAACTTCTCCTTGGGTTCCAGACCTGTGGGTCTGTCTCCGTGATACGTCTGTTTCGTGTCTTACACGCAAGTCACCCTTATCAAATCCAAAATGAAATTCTGTAATCGTTATCACACCCCCAAACAATAACGTCCTCATCGATGACACCCCACCCTATATTTGTCATCTCAGCCAGGGGCACACCATCTTAGGAGAATTTAAGATTTACCCTTGACATTTTCCTCTCCCTGGTTTGCTATGTTCAATCTTTTCTTAAATTCTTCTGAACCTCCTTTAAAAATACTTCTAACTGGTCAACTTCCACCTCCACTACTACCACCCTAATCCAAACCATCATTACTTTTCAATTATGTACTCAATAATAATAAAAATTATATACAACTCCTAAAGAGAACCTGGGTCTATCATGCTTCTTCCTTACAAGCCTCCAAAGTTTTCTGCAAATGAGAACAGAAACGGGAATGTTTCCCCGTTGAATGGAAATCGAATCTTGGCCACTGAACGTGGCCTTTAAAGCCTCACAGAACCGCGGCCACCCTACCCCTCTAACTTTATCCCGTATCGGTATCCCCTTTCCCGAGCTGCCCCCGCAGGGACGCAGTCTGTCTCTGATTAAAGTAGTTTTCCCCGGGCTTCCAGACTTCAGAGTTACAAGCATCAGCTTAAAGTCTACTTCATTCTCCCCGATCTTCCAGCTGGGCACCCAGCTCGTGTCCTCCCCAGCGCTGGTAACGTGCAACTAACTGTACATTCAGGATGCAAACTGGGTGCACAGGGTGGAGGGGATGTTTGCCACACACACAGCAGAGCGGCGGACGGCAACCCGCCGGGATTTCAGAGCGGAGCCCGCTCAGGGCCAAGGGGTAGGCAGAGGGGCCGCGACCCGCCCGCGTCTCCCAGAACACAACAGGCCACCGAAGACTATCCAGCGGGGACAGGCGCGAGCACCTCTACCCGCTGGCGGCTCGGACAGACCCTCGCCCCGCAGCGCGGAGCAGGGGGCGAAGGAACCCCCGGGCGGGCGTCCGCCGAGGCCGCCGCACTCACCGCACACGTGGGACCGAAGCAGGCGGGGGCCACGCTCCGCGGCGCCGCTTCCGCTTCCTCGACTTGCCCCGCCCCCAGCCCGCCTTTTCCTTCTTGCGCGACGGAGGTGGGACTAAAGGAAGGGCATCAGCGGGGAAAACGGAAATCCGGCGTTTCTATTGGTCCGCTTCCACCGCTTCATCTAGAGGCGTCGCGGCTGCGCAGTGCACGGATTTTGGCCCTTGACGGGCTCCGTAGGGCGATCACGCATCCCCGGCCCCCGAGAGTGACGTCCTTAACCCTGCCGCTCCCAGGCCGGGGAAAGGAAAGCGGCTTCTCGTCCACGAGTCTGTTGAAGCTGAGTCTTGGGGTGGCGCCTGAGCTAATACCAAAATAATTGATTTTTTTTTTTTTAGCGTGCGTTGATTTGCACGCTCTCAGGTAGTCTAGTCTGAAGGATAAAGGGGATTTCTCGGACGTCTGTTTGAATTTTAATCCCTGGTTGTTTTTTTTTTTCGCTTGCTAGCTGTGTGGTTTGGCAAATTACTGTATTTCTCTGAATGTTGGTTACCAGGTCGCTAAACTAGAGATCGCTAAATCATACATAGCGCTTAGCACAGTGAATGATCTTCGCAGGCCCTCGGTAAATGTCATTTTTAACGTCTGCTCATTTCTCCAGGCTGCATTATTACCCATTTTGCACTCCAGGAAATGAGACTCTAGTTAGGATATTATCCCCGCTTCTCCCATGAAGAAACTAACAGCACACACTTGGATGATACTCGTCGTTGGATTTCAGGCCCATTGAGATAATACAGGAAGTGACCCTGGCAAAGATCTTCTTTTCCCAAATAAAGTTCCTTTAACAGGTTCTGGGGGTTGGAATATAACACACCTTTTGACGACCCGGAGAGTTGAGGAATTGAGACACGACCCCAAGTGTGTCAAGCGTCAGATTTTACTGTCCACGACACCATCTCTTGTCCCTTAAGGCGTTAGGCTTGAGACGGGTGATTTACTAGACTTCCTGAGGGCAGGAGCTGTCATTATTCAGGCACACATCCCACTACTCGGTGCATAGCTGTTTATTAAGTACTTCTTGTTTGCCTTAAGTATTATAAGGATGTTTGCACTTCAGCTCACTTAAGTCTCTTAAGAACAATTGTAGTAGGGCTTCTCTCCATTTTATGGAAACAAGGGGAAACACAGTAGAGTTGATCGGGTAAGTCTGACTCCAAACTCAAAGAGCTGCCTCTGGACTGCTTTCCCTAATCCACTGGTTCTCAAGTAAATGCACAAGAGCAGAGATACACCCTCCCACACAATACCTGGAAGGGATACATTTTTCTCCATAAGGCCACAGATAGCAGCACCCCAGAGCCTCTCAAACAAATCCAGGTAAATATCTTAAGTTTAGACATCAAAATCCTACTTACTATTCATTTGTCTTTAGATTAGGAGAAAAATGATCACACACCCAAGTCCTAGATTATTATTAATAATGTTATTTGCCAAGCCCTTTGTGCTACCAAAAAATGAATGGACTTGAGTGTTTTTGTTTGAAGTGAGTTGAAAGTGTCTCCTGGTTTTGCAGAACAGCAACAAAAATAGCTTATCTTGTAACTTTGGAATCAACCAAGTTAAGCCTATTAACTCTTCAAATACCTAATGATCTAAATGTCAAGCATTAGGAATATCTGTATTCCTATAAGCGTAAAATGCTCTTTTTTAATTAAAAAATTTTAAATGTTTATTTATTTTTGAGAGAGAGAGGAGAGAGAGAAAGAGAGAGTGGGAGAGGTGCAGAGAGAGGGGGAGACAAAATCTGAAGTAGGCTCCAGGCTGTCAGCACAGAGCCTGTCTCAGGGCTCAAACGCACAGACCGCGAGATCATGACCTGAGCCAGAGTTGACCGCTTAACCCAATGAGCCACCCAAGCACCCCAGAATGCTCTTCTTAAATGATAGAGCATATAACTTAATCATAGCAATTAGACTTGAACACCTCTAAGAGGTTTTATAGCACTGTAATTAAGAGGATTGGCACTGGAATCAAATGAATCTGGCTTAGAATCCAAGGTCAGTGGCCATGGACAAGATAGTTAATTTGTAGGGCTCTACGTTTCTGCATATATAAAATGGGAAAAGTAGGATTTATTTTTTGAGTCATGCAGCAACCTCATGACAGTACTAAATGTTGAGTTATTGGTAGCTTGAGGGAGGAGAAAGGCACAGAGAGAACCATGGTGTATCACTTGAAATGCTTTTGGCTTCAAGTAATGGAAATTTCAGCTAATAGTGGCTTAAGCAATAATTTTTTCACAACAGAAATTCTAAAGGTAGTTAGTTTTCTAGTTCAGTGATAGAGCAGTGTCATCAAAGGTCTAATCTTTCAGTTTCTGGGCTCCACCACCCTTAGTGTGTTGATTTTTAATGTTTTCACTTGTTGCTTTTATTTATTTTCTTTCCACTCTCCTCTGTACCTTTTGTTCACCCTTCCCCACCTTCCCCTGTGAGCCCCCCTCACTCTGCCAACCACCAATCCGTTCTGTTTCTACGAGTTTGGATTTTTTAGATTCCACACATAAGTGAACACATACAGTATTTGTTTTTCTCTGACGTATTTCACCATTGCTTTCTGAGGCCAGATGTACTCAGTTTCAGGATTTATATCAGAGTTTAGGACTAGAAGAATGGGGAAAGGGATGAAATCCACTTTGTCTACCCAATAGGACTCTGTCCTTTTATCCTAGAAGGAAAAAAAGAAAAACCCAACAGGATTTACCTTCTATTTCAGAGCCTGTACCTGGGTTACATGGCCGCCTTCAGGACTGGAAGACCATCAAACATAATGTTAACCATGACATTTGGATTTAATTATTTTTCCTGTACTCTAGTAAAATTAAAGGTCACTCGGCAAATATGCTTCCATCCAGCAGTAGAGATTTAATCTGCAATTTAAACTAATCTGATTTAAAACTTAAAATAGCTGTAGTAAGCTACAAATTAAAATAATTGTAGTATTCAAGGTGGTGGATCTCAATCCTGGCCACACATCAGAATCACCTGTGGAGTCAAAAAGCAAAGCAAAGCAAAACAAAACAGTAATGCTGATTTAATTAGCCTGAAATAGGACCTAGGCATTGAGGATTTTGAAAATTCCCCAGATCAGGCTACTATGTAGCTAAAATTAAGAGCTGCTTGTTTAAAGAATGGATTTCTAGTTGTTGATCTTCTCGTTAACTGAGGATTAAACCCTTTAATCTTCTGGTACTTCCTTTCACATCACCAGAATCAAAGAATTAAATGTATAATAGATTTGTTTCCAGTAGTAGAATTTGGACATAACTGTACCCTCCTTGCTGCTTGAGGTCTCCATTAGTTATTTAGTATTATTATATGTTGAAAATGGTTTAAATTTGAAATATCTTTTGTTAAATGTATTCTGAAAAATGTTTGCTTTTTTTCCCAGTTCCTCAAGATTTTGTGCAATTTTTCTCTTTTTCATAAAAATAAAGTGTTAGATGTTAGCTCCCACACATCTCCCCTTTCCTAAAATCAGTTCTTTAGAGTTCTAATTAATGGATTTTTAACTAATTGGTGTTGTTTCTCTGTTTCCCAAATGTGTAAGCAGGGAGAAAGGGCATGTTATTGATATAAAGCATAAGTGAGATTTTGGCAAAGATCGAGTTTTATTTTCAGGGCCTATTAGAATCACAAATCCATGGAAACAGAACAGTTGCCAACATATTTTCCGTTAGTAAAAAAGGACTGCTTCTGAGTAGGGATTACGTTTCCCAATACCATACATTTGCTAAAAAGTACACTAATATAGTCCAAACACTCATTGTGCATTCATGATGCCCCGGTTGCTATCTTAGAAACACAAAATCGATTTTGTCCTAATTTACCTTCTTTGGTTACATGTTTAGGGGCCGCAGAAAAATGACGTGACCAAAACGAAAGTTTATCTCACTGTGGTATAAAGAATCACTTTTAATGAAAAGATCCCATCAGCAGGTGATGGAGAAATAAAAAACCAAGACTGATTAATATCACATAAGGTCCACGAGTTGCCATTTATAGGTGGAATATTTACAATGCACTATGGTTTTATAAAACAAAGCTCCTCAAGCAATGGGTACGTTTCAGGTTTTAGCTAGAATGGGAACACTTAACACTTTTTTAAGTTTTTGTTTAAATTTCCTTTATAGACTTGATAAGAGGTATTTCCTTTGGTAAGTGGTGACCGGTTTTAACCTCTGATTTCCTCGATTTATGAGCAACACAGACTTAATAACCAAGCATATTAAGAATTCTTCATTTTCCGAGTTTTCCCATTTAACTTTTATAAACTATAGGAAGCACAAGTCAGGAGTTACCGTGATGCTCTAATTCTACCCACCCCAGTGCCCTCCTCCCTTCGAGAGAAAGAAAAAATTAACCAACTAGCCTCAACCCCATGGCATCTGCTTGAATTCTCCAGGGAGCAGACGCCAAGCTAGAATTAGGAGGCCAAGAAATGTATTGGCAGAGAAGCCGACGAGGGTTGAGACGAGAGGGAACAGCCATGGGTGGGAAGAGCCTGAGCCCACGGTGCTGACCTGCCATCTGTGAAGGGAGACACGGAAGGGAGAAGATGTGGTGGACGATGCTAAGACTGTAGTTCAGCTCTGAGGAAGTCCCGGCCAACAACACAGGGCTCCCGAGCCATGACTGCCCATTGAAGGAGCCTGAAGTGTGTAGGAGTGGCCCAGCTCTAGTACCCTCTCTGTGCTCAGTCATTGTTTGGGCAACCCGGGGACAGAATGGTCTCAGCATGAATGCTGTGGTGGAAGCTGAAGTTGTGGCCGCTGGAGGCTGTCAGCTAACCACCCCTCTTGCGGCAGCTTCTCTCTGGAAAGGAGATCAGAGCAGTCCACTGCCGTAGCTGCCAGGGTCCAGCCCTGGCACAGCATGGACACGCTTCTCCATCCATGTGAGGGGATCAGTCCCTCCATCACTCCTTTGGTCCTCTTCTTCTAGCGTGGAGAGCTAGAAGATGCATTGGGATGACATATAATCTCCTTGGGGCTGCGTCAGATGTACCATCATCTCCCTGTCCGTTCCTTTTTCATCTCGCCCTCACCTACTACCTTGGCAGGTCTTGGTGGCTTACCTGCTCATGTGTTAGCCCTCACCCAAGGGGACTAAGACCCTGGGAATCTTCCCTTTCTAAGGTGAGGTTGCTACATAGGTCCACGGACAGTTATAGTGGGGGCCGAGGGTACAGAGAGGCACCTTTGTGGATCAGCAGGGCTACATTGATCCCTCCAACCCCACTGTGTAAAAGCAGTCTTATCTCCACCTAATGATCAGAAATAAAAGCCCCTCCTAGGATGGTGACTCCTTTTCTCACTATTGGTACTGGGCACGCAGAGTCCATTAGATCCAGACGGCATCCACAACTCAGTGAAACTCTTGCTCTGTCCTCTGGCAAGAATGCATTCTCTCTGGGGACAAGGGCTTCTAATCTACAGAGCCCAAAGCCTTGGGCGGGGGTGGGGGGCAGGAACCACAAATTCCCCCAAGTTTCATTGAGAATGATAGTAAGTGGGGCCATTATTGCCTTTACCCCTTTGTTCCTAGACTCATGTATTCTTCTCACAGCACAGTATAGAGATCTTGGATTTGGATTAATTCTGCATTCTGGAAGAGAGCTCCCCAGTGTTTGTAGATGATGGCCTCAAAGGTGGTGGGTCAGCTGTGCCTTCAGCAGGCCATTGCAATACTCTGTCAGGCTGACTGCCTCTGGATGGTACAGTGTGTAATATGACTTGCGGATCATATGTCCTTTTTCGATTTGAGGTGCATCCGCTGCTCACATGCTATGTTATGTAGGGTTCTGTACCTATGGATCAAGCACTTCATAAGCTTTTAGATACTGATGCTGACAGAGGCTCTGTGGGCAGGAAAGGCCAGCCCTTACTCAGAATAGGACTATGTTCCTAAGAAGAGAAACTGCTGGTCATTCTGGAATGAAAGGAGCCCGATGTCGTCAACTTTGGGTTGACAGTAGCAACTGGTCTCTTTGGGAAATAATGCCACCTCAGGGGCTCAGCACTGCTTCTGTTGCGGCTCATTTATACTCAGAGGAAGCAGTTGTTAGGTTGGTGTTGGTAACTGGAAGTTATGCTGTTGGGCCCGTGTGTAGCCTCCATCTCTGACATTACAGCCGCTCCATTCATGTACCCCTCATGCCAGTTCTAGAGTACCCAGTGCTGAAAACTGATGTCAACTGGTTGAGTCATTTGTCAGCCTCGTTGTCCAGTGTTCACGGTGGATGCCTTTTGGCTGGTATTGACGTGATATTCGCATTTTGTGTCCATTCCCATATGTCCATCCACTCGCCTCTTCCCTGGACCTTTTTATTTCCCATCGTCCTTTTCCCTCCAGGCTCTGACCAGCTGGTTGGGCCAGTGGCCAATGATTATGAATCTCTGTAGGTTCTCACCTTGGGGCACTTTCCTTCTCCATAAAGTGGATAACAAGGAGCACTGCCTGCCCTTTAGAAAGATCTTCCCTCTCCTCTGTCGTTCAGCCTGTAGGAGACTGTAAGGAGGCTGTTCAGTCTCAATGTCTCCCCACGAACTGAGCCAACTCATCTGTAAACTACACTTGGGCTTTCTCCTGCTCCTTGAGCTGTTTGTACCACACCCAACAACAGACCATGGATGAGAGCCTGGGGCCGGGAGCTGGTACAATCATGTGGGTGATAAAGAGGTCTGCGCTCTCTGTTCGGGCAGCTAATCTGTGTCCTCTGGGCTCAATTCCCGATGCAACACTTCTGTCCTTGGGCCCATCTGGCTTTGCGAATTGACAGGCAGACAGAACCTGGCTCTCAATGAGTAGATCCGGACGGAGGGTCAATGCTACACGAGAGTCAAGTATTCTCTCTCTGTTAGGGCTCAGTAATATGTCAGGCGCTCTTTTTTCAGATGTGTCTAATTCTCCATTACAGATGGCATGATCCTGGGCCAGAACGCCAAGGTCCTGTGATGTGATCTTACTAATCGGGTTCCTAGGAATTCCACACTGCATTTTTTTTTTTTCTCACCACTGACACCTCCACACCACAGGGTCTGCCAGATGTTCTGGTCTGAGTGGGAGATGTGCTTTCACTACAGCCTGGACCTGCTGTGCAGTTCTTTCTTGATCCAGGCACCACTTAGAGCCGCCCCCTTCCATGTCCTCTGGGGTAAGCACTGGGGCAGGATTCTTACATGTGTAACACATGGCATTGTACTTTTTATTTCAAAACAGGGGATGCATGATGCAACAATACGTCTTTACTGTGGAGGGGACTTCCTGACATCCCCCTGACCTTAAAAATGTGTACCTTCTCCCTTTCAGTCCTACCTTGTAGGATTCCTTGAAAGCCTTTACTGAAGTGGCTTGTCCCTGAATCTTTATAGAGTTTGTCTTCTAGCTCCTGGAACACGTGTTTCTTACCAGGGTCTCCAGCCTACTAGCCATGTCTTCATCTTATCGATGTGACGGATCAATGTGATATTCTTCAGGTTGTCCAGATGGTCCAGATCTCTTCGGAGTATATTAAGACAGGAGGTGGGCGAGCTAACATAGCCCTGCTACAGAAGTGTAAATGAATATTGTTGTTCATTCCAACGAATGTGAGCTGCTTCTGATCCTACTTTCCATCTATTTTTTTTTCCCATCCTATTTTACCATCTGCTATGGCAATGCAGGCATCTCACCTTTGCTCTCCAGGCTTTGGAAGGCCACATAGTGGTGTGTTCGCCCCTTTCCCCGGGGTCCTTCCCTATGTTAAATCCCGTGTCCCAAGAAAGTGACTCCAAGTCAACATTTCCCTGCCTGTTCGCTTTCACCTTTCCACTCCTTGGTCAAACACCCTCCTCGTCCACCCCCTGGCTCCTCCTCTGCCCCTGACCATATACGCTGGCCAATTCCTGCAAGTCTTTGGGGGAAAACTCTTTTCTCTGTCATCAGGCCCGGCCTGTCCCTGTCTCGGTTATGCTGGGATGTAACTGCAGTTATCGGCCTGCCAGCCCGGAGGGGCAGCTGACGGGGGAGCGGGTGCTGCCTTGCCGAGAGAGGGGTCTGCAGTGTCTTCCTGCACAAGGGAAGTCTAGCTCTTAATTAGGAGGCGTGGGCTCTGCGTGGCACCACCTTTGTAAGTTACCGAAGAGGCCTCTGGCTCTCCTAGTAGCCTGTATTCATCTGCTTCCAGTTTCTCATTATCAATCCGCAGGGAATCCTCCAACTTCACTCTCCTTAAATACACTGGACCCCCTTTAACTTTCAAATGCCTGGCCCACTGTGCTGGCAACTCCTCGCCACCAGATGTCCCCCCGGTCATCTGCGGTGATTTTTTACTTTTATTTTTACTTTTTATTTTTTGGTAACTGAGCAACCATCTCATGCCACGGACTAGCCGTGCCTCACATAGCACTTGGATTGTGATCCTCCTCGCCAGCCATGGTGAATAATCCAGTCTGAAAGCCACATCTGATTGCCAGCTTTCTGGAATCACTCCTGGTACCCTTTGTGTTATTTCAAGTTTTCTGGGACGTGGAAAGCAAAGACAGAGTTAGAAATGTAAGAGAGGGACGCGGGGAATATGAAGGCAAGTGGGAACAGGGTAAGTGGGAGAGCCTCCAACTGCATTGTGGGAAGGAAGGATTGATGGGAAGAGACCCAGAGAAAGACCAAGAAGGTTTCGGCCAGGCTGGAGGGTGTCACTGGAAGAGTCTCATTTGGGACAGGAATGTGGCTCTTACCCCCTGGCATGCTCTGTGCCTGGCTTGCAGTAACCCTGGGAGACTGCAGCCTGGGTTGAATACCATGGTGGACCCTGCAGGGGTGAGGGCTGGGGGCTCTCAGCCAACCATGCCTCTCACCGCTTGCAGCAGGTTCTGATCCATGGCAGGATGGGAGCGTGGGCTCTGCCTGCCTCAGTCACGTGACTAGTTCAGTGGCAAGACCAGGATGAAAACCAAAATCATCACTAGGGTTATAAAAGACTAATCCTCTGCCCTTCTTATGTTTGGGGGCACAAGATTCAATTTTGGCTGTACACTCTTCAACATATGATCGAGGGTCAGGCAACTGAAAGAAATAGGCTCTCAACAAACTATTGAATCAAAATACATCCTAGTATTGAAAGTAGAAGTTAGGTCTTGGGGGCTACACAACTCAGTGTTTGTTTTGATACATCTTTGTTGAGATTTAGTATATGTGAGGCTGGGTGCCCTTGGTGCCTGCCTGTAAGACAGGGTCACTAAAGTAACCATCTAGAATTTTAAATCTGGTGGCCAAGAACTTTACATCTATTAATATCTGTTTTTTATTTTTAAAGTTTATTTATTTTGAGAGAGGGAGAGAGAGAGTAGAGGAAGGGCAAAGAGAAAGAATCCCAAGCAGGCTTCATGCTATTAGAGTGGAGTCCAATGTGGGGCTCAAACTCATGAACCATGAGATCATGACCTGAGTGGAAACCAAAAGCCAGACGCTAAACCAAGTAAGCCACACAGGCACCTCAATGTCTATTATTTTTAAAACATCATTGTAACATTTCTTTAAAATATTTTTGTTTATTTTTGAGAGAGTGAGAGCGAGCGAGTGAGCACATGAACAGGGAAGGGGCAGAGAGAGAGGGGGAACAGAATCCGAGATAGGCTCCAGGCTCTGAGCTGTCAGCACAGAGCCCAACGCAGGGCTCGAACTCACGAACTCATAAGATCGTGATCTGAGCCAAAGTGGGATACTTGACCCCATCATTGTACCATTTCAGATAAATTTTCCATACGAGAGGCGGGGAATGGTCTTGTTTCTTGTAATATTTCCAGGACCTTGAGGATTGCCTGGCATGTATTTGGTTGTCAATAGTATCTGTTAAATAAGTGTCGCTGCTAATCTAGAAATCCCTAGGAGGAGGGACCGTGGTCATTTCCTTCACTGGCACAGTGAGAACTTACAAATCCAGCAACTATATCTATTCAGGGGCTGCTCTGTCTGGGGCACTGTGTTGGGCACCAGGGATATATTAACCAACAAAAGTAAGACTCCCGGCCAATGCACATCCAACGATAACAAGTAAGAGCTAAGTGCGATGTAGGAGGTGTTATGATTACTACAGTGAAAGAACAGAGCCGGGTCATGGGGGAGCCAGGTTGGGCGGACAGATGACAGTAGTAAACAGGGTGGCCAGAGTGGCTTCGCTGAGAGGGAGACGT